>OX465597.1:220771015-222021015 GCA_950022295.1 Bromus sterilis
AGATCTACGCCAGAGATTTTGGTGGACCAGGATGAAGAGAGACATTGCTCGATTTGTTGCTGAATGTGATGTTTGTCGTCGCGTTAAGGCAGAACATCAAAGACCTGCTAGTACTCTTAGACCTTTGCCTATCCCCGAGTGGAAATGGGATAAAGTCAGTATGGACTTCATCACTGGCTTTCAAAAAACCCAGAAAGGAAATGATGCCATCTTCTTCGTCATTGATAGACTTTCCAAAGTTGCTCACTTTCTTCCTGTTCGCGAGTCTATAACTGCTAGCCAGTTAGCGGACTTGTATGTCTCCCGAATCGTGTCACTTCACGGTGTTCCTTTGGAAATCAATTCAGACCGTGGTAGTCTTTTAACTTCTCGATTTTGGGATAGTTTCCAGAATGATATGGGAACCCACCTCTCCATTAGCACCGCTTATCACCCACACTCAAGTGGTCAAGTAGAAAGGGTAAATCAATTCTCGAAGACATGCTCAGAGCTTGTGTTATCTCTTTTGGAAAGAAATGGGAGAATTCTCTTCCTTTTGCCGAATTTGCGTATAACAATAGCTTCCAATCTAGCTTGGCCATGGCTCCTTTTGAATTTCTGTATGGACGGAAATGTCGAACACCCCTAAACTGGTCAGAAACCGGTGAAAGACAATTCTTTGGACCGGATTTGATTCAGGATGCAGAAGAGCAGGTTCGCATTGTTCGTGAGAAATTGAAGACAGCCCAGTCTCGTCAGAAAAGCTATTATGATCGTCATCATAGGGAAGAAAGCTTTAATCTAGATGAGAAGGCTTACCTTTGGGTTACTCCTCTGAAGGGTACCCATCGCTTTGGTATCAAAGGCAAGTTGGCCCCATGTTACATCGGTCCCTTTCGCATTCTCGCTAAACGTGGAGAAGTTTCCTACCAATTGGAACTACCCCCTCACCTCTCCCAGGTTCATGATGTCTTCCACGTCTCTCAACTCAGGCCTTGCTTCAAGGACCCCATCCGCGAAGTAGACCATGAAATGCTTGATCTCCAAGATAACCTTTCATATCGAGAGTACCCTGTTCGTATTCTTGATGAAGCCGAGCGTAGCACCAGACGTCAGAAGATCAGATTCTTCAAAGTGCAGTGGTCACATCATTCAGAGAAAGAAGCCACCTAGGAACGAGAGGATTGTCTACGAGCTGAGTACCCCACACTCTTTCCGACGACTTCTGAATCTCAGGACGAGATTCTTTTGAGTGGGGGCGAGTTTTCAAGACTCTACCCTAGGTTTGTGCTTAAGCCTAGTTGCATTTTAGCATCTTGAAAAAAATTGCAAAAATAAAAAGAAATGGGGGAAAAGAAAAGCCCTGAGCATGTCTTGAAAAAAATTGCAAAAGAAAAAGAAATGGGGAAAAACTGCAAAAGAAAAAGACAATCCCACTCACCAATCTTCACGGTCTCGATATTCTCTATAGAGTTGAGGCCATGCCTTTTGTCAATCTTCTTCGGAAAATACACCGTGTGTTCTTTATCATTCACATTAAAAGTAACCTTTCCTTTATTGCAATCAATAATAGCACCTACGGTGTTTAGAAAAGGTCGACCAAGAATAATAGACATGCTCCCATCCTCGGGCATGTCAAGCACAACAAAATTAGTAAGGATTAAACAATTAGCAACTTCAACGGGAACATCCTCACAAATACCAATGGGAACGGCTGTTGACTTGTCAGCCATCTGAAGAGAGATATCTGTAGGGATTAGTTTTTCTAAACAAAGTCTCTTGTAAAGAGAAAAAGGCATAACACTCACTCCTGCTCCAAGATTGTCAAGACCCTACCCTAGGTTTGTGCTTAAGCCTAGTTGCATTTTAGCATCTTGAAAAATATTTCAAAAGAAAAAGAAATGGGGAAAAGAAAAGCCCTAAATGAATTAAATAAAAGGCCAGAAATAAATCTTTTTCCAAAATTCTTTTGGATATGTTGAAAGTCCTAAAAATGAGTGTGATAATTTTAATAGTGATTTGGGATTAATCCCATGCTCATTGATTTTTCAAAATCCAAACAGTAGCTTGGAAATTAAATCAAATGCCTATTTGAATTGAGATTCAAATAATTTCAATTTCAAAAATTCCCAAAACTTGGGGTTGACTAATACTAAGTCACCTAGGTTTTATAAAAATAGTTTGGAATTTTTATAAATGCCCTAGCTATTATTTTAAATGGGCAAACAAATTAAAAGAAACAATAAAAAGAAAAGAACAGAGGAAACACTTACCTTTCGCATAGGCGACAACCCACCTGGCCCGTCCCAAATCCCCCCTTGTCTTCTTCCCTTGCCAGAAGGAGGGACAGACCAGCCGTGCGCTCAGGGCATGTCTGCCACCTCCACCTCCTGGCCATGCAGATCCCTCCCCTCCTCTATCCCCGCAGCTGGAGACGTCGGGAAGTCGCCCCTCTCCTTTCCCCCTCTCCCAGGCTCACCTCTCTCTCTCTCTCGCGCGAGTTCGAGCGCACACCCGAGACACCACCTCGCCGCCGTCGTGCCCACGCGTGGCCACCGGCCTTCTCCTGCCCCGCCACCTTTTCCAGAAGGTCCAGCGCCCTCGTCTCCTTCGAGCTGCAAGACGAATCGAACCCGAGAAGCTTCCAAGGCTTCGCCCGTGTCTTCGATTTGCCGCCGGCCGCCGTCAACCGCAAGCTCAAATCCGCCGCCGTCTCTACCTCTCCGGCCTCCCCGAGCTCGTCATCGTCTTCCACGTGAGCTGGTCGTCATTTCCCCTCTCTCCGCACCTATCCTCGTGCCCCCTGCCGCTTTTCGCCATGAGCAGGACCACGGCCACCGCCGGGCTTGAACCCCCCGTCGCTCCCGTGATCGCCTTGGTGCTTAGATGGCACCAGCCCACACGGGTGAGCCAGGGCAACCTCCTGGTACCCTTCTCCGCCTCTCCCGTGGCCCCTAGCTCTCTCCGGCGTGAGCTCCGGTGAGCACAGTGTCGCCGGCGACGACCTAGCCATTAGGGGCCCCTAATACCTCAACTAATCACCCCCACAGAGGCTTACAGTGGACCAGCCAACGCCACTGACGTCAGCATGATGCGGTGCTGATGCAATAATTCCCTTTTTCCATTTAATTTAAATCAGAAATTGCAGAAAATACTCAAAACCTTGAATTTGAATAACTTTTAAACCGTAACTCCAATTGAAATGATTTTTATATGAAAAATGATCACAATTAAATTCTCTACCCAAACATAAAACTTTCATCCATGTTTCAATTATTTATATTGAGGAACCAATATCATTTTGCTATATGGATTATTTGATATAATTCAATTCAAATGCCAACACCAATTCAAATTGATTCATTACTATGCTATACATACCACATGAACATAGAAGCACAACAAACCCATGTTCATCATCATACCATGCCATATTGATTGTGCATCGTAATTTATCAATTGTGTGCTTTACTTCCAGTGCTTCGGTGATTGCTTCTTCTCGGTAGGAGTTGATCTCGGAGATGAGTTCAACCTCACGTCAGAAGTACAGTACCTCTTGATCGTCAGCAAGGCAAGCACCCCCTCTTTGATCATGTCGATAAAATCCCAGTTCCCTCTCATTCTCCCTTATGCATGTTTAGGATGTCACCATGATACGTTCTACCACTAGTTGAGCCCATTTCTTCGCATGACCTATCATTTTGTCACAGTAGTAAGCAAACCACAATCCTAGCAAATGTCGGAGTTGGTTGATATCATGTGGCCCCTGCAACTGTTACAACTTATTGCATTCTTAGATTTTACAATGAGGCTACTTTGATGTGAGTCGGGATGGTAGCGATCATGTGAATGATGGTGGTAACGTGTTGGTGAATTTGACCTAAACAAGGTGAACGATGAGAGGCTGTGTAGGATTACATAGTGGGTTGTCTCGTTGAACACTGCCTTAAGCCCGAGTTCTTGTGTTGTTATCCAAGACTAAAGAGTACGACCACACATTGGGCTCACTGACCCCTCTCGTCCTAGTACCTCACCCGGACCTGTCCAGGAGTCGCAAGTAGTTCGCCGTTTAACGATCTCAAGCAGGTGGAACCAAGGTAAGTGGTTGGCGTAGGTTGTGGGCACGTTGAATCAAGTGATCATGATCGAGTTGAGCTTGATGGAGGTCACACAACGTTTGAGTCCGCATCGGAAAAATCAGCCGGATTCCGATCGTGGTCCCAACTCAAATAGGCGACTCCCTAGGACTAGAGATGGTGCCGTGAGTGAAGTGTCGTGGCAGCATCCTCGCCGGTACTCACTTGAAGGTTCCATCCCCAGGCGGTAACTGATGAGGCGTGTGTGTAGCAGTACACCCCTGCAGGGTTAATGAACTATTCGAATAGTCGTGTCCGCGGTTATGGACTACTTGGAGACCTTTACTTGATCATAGATAACTTCAATGGTTACTCTAAAATTGCAAGGATAAGTGTGAGTGCTATGGTGTGATTTCTCGTGGGGAAGTCGAGGAAGTAAACATAGTGGTGTATTGGTTGGAGACTTGTTACTTTGACTCGTGTACGCTCCTTACCTCATTCTGGTATTCGTAGTACAGGACTAGCCAAGTCAAAGCTGGCACATCTGCAATGAAACCCCACCTTCCTTTGCCTTGATACATGTGCATGAGTAGTATAGTTCCTATGTAAGTCTTGCTGAGTACGACTTTGTACTCACGTTTTCTTATTCTATGTTTTAGAGACGAGACCACTGACCCTGATGGTGGCCTCTACCTCGAGCTCGACGTGGACCAAGTCGTATAGTTCCAGACAGCAGCCTGTGCCCTTTGGAGGGTCGTTGTATTTTCTTTCAGGCTTCTTAAGCCATTTGTTAAACTTTTCTTTAATAAGACATAATTTGCTTCCGTTGATGTTTGATGTAATGTTGGATCACAACCATGTGATCTCTGCTTGTAATACAACTACTATGTCTGCTCTGTTTAGCAGAAGTTATAAAGACTATGAGTTTGTAGAGTTCATTTTGTTATTACCTGCTGTTTACACTAGACATGTATGCTGCGTGTATGATTATAACGTGCATGTATTAGTGTGGGGTTCGATAGCTTAGTTGTGTTCTTGCCGGCGGTCTTTTATACACCAAGTGGCCCTTAGATGTGCGCAGCTTGGGGCATCGCGATGCGATTGCTCGTGACTCTGTCACGTGGCACACTTTGTTGTATGATTGATCCCGCCCGAGATCCCGACTAGGTGATCGGGCTGGAGTCTGTTTATGCAAAAATTATAATTCAATCGAGAATATGGTTGAGGCAACTTGTCTATGAGTATGGGATTTCACCACCTATAATCATTTAGACTTGTGAGCGGACGATGAGGACCCATCTCAGTTGATCATCCGGCCTGGATGGGATGCCCATCACGTACGATGCTTTCCGAGAGTGTTATGTGCTTGGCCTTGTCTGCTTAGACAAGTGGGTACGACTCTCGGCTCTCCATATGGTTGAGTTGTGACTGGAATTACATACGCAAACCCCTGGTCTCGACAAAGATCACATAAAGCAGTCCTGATATAATTATTCTTTATGGAGCAAGGAATGGTGGGTATACCTGGATCACCAAGCTTCTCAGGAATCTTGCCACTAAAATAGTAGTTAGCAAGCATAGTAGATATTGCTTCATTAGGAACTTTTATTTTATTATTAACAATATCTTTCATATATCTCGAGTAAGGAGGTAACTTAATAGCATCAGTCAAAGGAAATTGAAGAAAAAGAGGTTTCATTCACTCACAAAACTTATTGTAATGCTCTTCTTCTTTAGTATTGAGAGACTTACCTGGAAAGGGCATGGGTTTATGTACCCATGGTTCTCTTTCCTTCCCATGTCTTCTTGCGATGAAGTCTTCTTTAGTGTATTTCTTGCGTTTATCGGGTGCTTCTTCTTCTCGAACTTCGGGTGGATCATTCTTTTCAATATCCTTTTCCGGTTCAGCACCGTCTTCAGTCTCAGCATCGTAGGTAGATATACTATTTGGGTCATTGGAATTGTCAGCTTCTTTGTGCTTGTTCTTCTTCTTCTTCTTCGGAGAGCTAACAATTTCTTCTTCCTCCATTTGAGAATCTTGCTCGATCCTCTTCGGATGCCCCTCCGGATACAGAGGATCTTGAGTGCTAGTTCCTCCTCGGGTTTTAATCCTGAAGGCCTGTATATCCTGTTTGGCATTATTAGCAAGCAAATCTTTTTGCACATTAGAAATTTGATCAAGCTGAGTTTGAACCATATGAAAATGCTTCACAAGACATTTAACATCATTAACTGTTCTACCTAGAACATCAAGCAAGCTTTTGATAGCAAGAGAATTATCATGCAACTGGCTTTGTATCCTCTCATTAAAGTGATTTTGCTTCATAATGAAATTATCAAGCTCATCTAAACATTGATCAGGAGGCTTACCATGAGGAATGTCACTTGCATTGAAATCTAAAAGAGAGTGTACCTCTACCATAGGAGGGTGAGTGGTAGGCTCACACAACTTCTCAATAGGGGGTAGATTCTTTACGTCTTCAGTTTTAATACCCTTCTCTTTAATAGACTTCTTCGCTTCTTGCATATCTTCGGGGTTTAGGACAAGCATGCCCCTTTTTTTGGTGGCGGAGGTGGTTCAGGGACGGACCAATCTTCGTGGTTCTTGGCAATCTTGCCCATTAATTCTTCTGCATCGTCCGGTGTTCTTTTCCTGAAAACACAACCAGCACAACTGTCCAAATAGGATCTAGATTCATCAGTTAGACCAACACAAAATATATCAATTAATTAATTCTTAGGGACTCCATGTCCCGGTCTAGCCTGGATCAGACTGCAATACCTCCCCCAAGCTTTAGGGAGGTTCTCATCCTGCAACTGTGTAAAGTTATAAATTCTTCGTAAAGCAGCATGTTGCATATGAGCAGGAAAGTACTTATCAACAAAAGAGTGAGCTAAGTCTTGAGGACTCCTAATGGAACCACATGGTAGTGCATCATACCATGCTTTAGCACCTTCCTTTAAAGAGAAAGGAAGAAGCTTAGTAACATAGAAGTTTCGTATATTTTCATCTGTAGTAAACAAGCCACCCAACTCAGTGAGTTTGGTCAGGTGTGCAATAGCATCATCATTTTCTCTGACATAAAAGGGGACAACTTCAACCATAGATATAAGTGAAAGATCAACAGAGAAATTATAATCAGGATCATTGATGCATATAGGAGATGTAGCAAATTTAGGATCATGAACGGTCTTGTTCTTCAGGGAGTGTTTTTCGAGAAGCTTCTTAATAGCATCAGGGTCAGAGTCGACAAACTCTGTTAGCTCCCTGCATAAATCATCATCAAGTATAATATAATTATCATCAAGGAGTCTCTCCTTGAGTTTAGTCAAATCAGGATAATTGTAAGTTCCATCAAAAGGGTAGAAAGTATCAGGAATTTCAATTCCAGATTTTTTTGCAGCAGCGATCTGTTTCTCAAGAGCGTGACTAAGTGAACCAATATCATCAAGAGTAGTAGAAGCATCATCAAAAGTATCGGACATAGTAACAGATTCAGTAGAAGCATCATGTGGTGGAGGTGAAGCAAACTTACTCATAACTGAAGGTGAATCAAGTGTAGCACTAGTGTTCAGAATGGTACCTTTTCTCGTACGGGATGGTAAGATCGGGAACTTGGGGTCTTCTTTCTTACCCATAGCGGATAAATTGCAGCAGGTAAAATACTTCAAATAGACTTGTGAATAAAGCTATGCTCCCCGGCAACGGCGCCAGAAAACAGGCGTGATAACCCACAACTGCAGGGGATCGAGATAGTCTTCGCGGGTAAGAATAACCCAATTTCTAGATTCGACTCAACGGGAGCCAAAGAATACCCACAAGCTTTAACAGTGGAGTTGTCGATTCCACCGCACCTAAGATACACTTACTTGCAAAAAGATATTAGTAGTAACTGCGATATGGAAGTGATGATAGCAACGGAAATAGTGGTGGTGGAATAGCGACAGTAAAACAGCAAAAGTAAACAACTAGTAACCAGTGGAATTAAAAACATTGTAGGCTAGGGAGATGGATGGTTGGGCGCTGCATGGATAAGGCACATCATTTATTTAACTTGGGGCAAGGAACACAAAAAAGCAATGATCATCTAGGCATAAATCAAACATCAGGCATGTACCCCACAGGTAGTTGTACGTGCTTGCAATAAGAACTTGCACAACATCTTTTGTCCTACCGTCCCGCTACGAACGGGGCCAAAAGGAACTTATGGAGATTAAGGTGCTCCTGTCAAAGAGCACCGGAACAAAGCATTAACAATCAATGGATACATGGAATCCTTAAACTATAGTCCATCCCCTTGGTGTCCCAAGATGTCACCTTTGGGATCGCCGGTTCCGGACTATAACAGGTGCATACAACTCATAGATAAGATCAAGAACACAAATATATTCATGCAAACACATAGGGCTCAGATCTGAAATCATGGTACTCGGGCCCAAAGTGACAAGCATTAAGAGCAACAAGTTGAAGTAGAGATGATAAACAACAATCTAGATGATAGGCAACATGCCGCCAACAATCTGATATACTATTACATGATCTAACTCATCCAATCCCTACCATCCCCTTTGCCTACAGCAGGGAATTACTCACACATGGATGGAGAACTCATGGAGGGAGGATGGAGTGGTGATCATGATGACGGTGGCGATGATCTACCCTCACCGGAGGCCAAACAGCCTCCAGATTAGCCCTCCCGGAGAAGAACAGAGGGTTGCGGCGGCTCCACGACGAGAATTGGGAAAACGACTTCTGTTTTGGGATTTCTTCGTCACGGGAATAAATAGGAGCCTCGATAGGGCACCAGAGGAGGGGGGAGGCCCCCAGGCTGCCAGAGGGCGCGACCCCACCCCTGACCGCGCCAGGGGGGCGCCTGGGGCCCCTTGGCTGCCCTCTAGTCTCACTTCTGGCACAATGGCCCTTCGGGTGCGTGGATTTTCTGTGTTTTTTTCTGGGAATTTTCTGAGACGTCCAAAAATCCATTTTCCTGCGCACAATAAAACCATACAGGTAGCTCTGCTGAAAACAACGTTAGTCCGGGTTAGTTTCGTCCAAATCATGCAAGAATGAGGGCAAAAAAATAGCAAAAGTGTTTGGAAAAGTAGATACGTTTGAGACGTATCAACTCCCCCAAGCTTAGCATATTGCTTGTCCTCAAGCAATTCAGTACAACGAACTGAACGCGAGAAAGAAAACTTTGACAATCTCTTTTGCTTCAATGAATGTATATAAGCATGTACTATGAAAAGAATTTAGCAAGTATCAAAACAATTCTATGAGGACAATGCATGAAGCAATCCTTCTTTCAAGTTATCAATCACAAACAACTAAAAGTAAATAATATGCTACTGAAAATCAAGACAAGATTACAATGCACAAATCTTGAACATACTAGAGTAGTATTTCGCTAGCCTCCATGAGTGAAGCAAAACATAAATGCAGAAACTCCTCCGGAGTTTTAAAGGAGACTAGAACTAAGAACTTCAAAATAAGTAATACCACAATAATGTAAAAGACAATGTAATACTTTGGGACAATGCACATTACACTCAGAATGACAATTATGCTCTCCTAGTTGGTGCTTTGAAGAAAGAAGGTGGAGAATCTTGAACCGTGGAGCTTGATGGAAAGGTTGAAAACCCGTGGTTGGAAGCAAAAACTAAACATGTACCAGAGCTCTTGGTTTTGAAAACAGAGATAAAAAGTTTTTGGGAGGTGCATGATTCGTCAACGAATGCTAGTAGAAAACTCAATCACCTCTTACGCTAGACATGTTTCGAGGAACGGCTCCCAAGATGGAGACGATCACATCCCCTTAATCTCCTTTGTTTATCACTGCCAAAGTTTTATGATTTCTCATAGAAAAAGCGTGAAGGAGGGTTTATCGTCTCCAAGAACAGAAAGAACGCAAGAACTAGGGCAGAACTCGTGTTTTTGGAGAGAGAGGAGGAAGGGGGAAGAAGACATACCTGGAGGTGGGGCCTGTGGGACCCAGGCGCCCCGTGGGCGCGACCAGGGGGCATGCCACGCCAGCTGGCCGCCTGGGCCACTGATGGCCCCCCTGGTCAGCCCCAGGTGCCTCTGGGTCACTCCCGGCATGGAAATTTTTATTATAATTTTTCTGAAATTTTTCTAACAACTTCACTGTTGAAATTTTTTCGAAGTTTAAAAAGCGGCGAAACTTTCTGAAAACTTGAAGCAGTGATTACAATTTTGAAGCTTAAAAAACATATAAATTTGGTACAGCAAGAAAGATAAAGCTAAAAGAAATGCAAAAATAACAACCTCTACTTTCTACTTAGATACAACTCATCTAATAGCAAGGTTGATCAATTCCTACTACCAAACAAGCAATACATAGAGCAAAAAGTTTCACTTACTATGAAGCATTCATGTTACCTTTAATTTAATTGATATTGTCCCCACCATAATGGTTTTGTATTTGTGGTGCACATGTAGAGGACAATCCCACTCACCAATCTTCACGGTCTCGATATTCTCTATAGAGTTGAGGCCATGCCTTTTGTCAATCTTCTTCGGAAAATACACCGTGTGTTCTTTACCATTCAAATTAAAAGTAACCTTTCCTTTATTGCAATCAATAATAGCACCTGTGGTGTTTAGAAAAAGTCTACCAAGAATAATAGACATGCTCCCATCCTCGGGCATGTCAAGCACAACAAAATCAGTAAGGATTAAACAATTAGCAAATTCAACGGGAACATCCTCACAAATACCAATGGGAATGGCTGTTGACTTGTCAGCCATCTGAAGAGAGATATCTGTAGGGATTAGTTTTTCTAAACAAAGTCTCTTGTAAAGAGAAAAAGGCATAACACTCACTCCTGCTCCAAAATTGTCAAGACCCTACCCTAGGTTTATGCTTAAGCCTAGTTGCATTTTAGCAACTTGAAAAAAATTGCAAAAGAAAAAGAAATGGGGAAAAGAAAAGCCCTAAATGAATTAAATAAAAGCTCAGAAATAAATCATTTTCCAAAATTCTTTTGGATATGTTGAAAAATCCTAAAAATGAGTGTGATCATTTTAAAAGTGATTTGGGATTAATCCCATGCTCATTGATTTTTCAAAATCCAAACAGTAGCTTGGAAATTAAATCAAATGCCTATTTGAATTGAGATTCAAATAATTTGAATTTCAAAAATTCCCAAAACTTGGGGTTGACTAATACTAAGTCACCTAGGTTTTATAAAAATAGTTAGGAATTTTTATAAATGCGCTAGCTATTATTTTAAATGGGCAAACAAATTAACAGAAACAATAAAAATAAAAGAACAGAGGAAACACTTACCTTTCGCCTAGGCGACAGCCCACCTGGCCCGGCCCAAATCCCCCCTTGTCTTCTTCCCTTGCCAGAAGGAGGGACAGACCAGCCGTGCGCTCATGGCATGGCCGCCACCTCCACCTCCTGGCCACGCAGAACCCTCCCCTCCTCTATCCCCGCAGCTGGAGACGTCTGGAAGTCTCCCCTCTCCTTTCCCCCTCTCGCAGGCTCACCTCTCTCTCTCTCGCGCGAGTTCGAGCGCACACCCGAGACACCACCTCGCCGCCGTCGTGCCCGCGCTTGCCCACCGGCCTTCTCCTGCCCCGCCACCTTGTCCAGAAGGTCCAGCGCCCTCGACTCCTTCGAATTGCAAGACGCATCGAACCCGAGGAGCTCCCTAGGCGTCGCCCGTGTCTTCGATTTGCCGCCGGCCGCCGTCAACCGCAAGCTCAAATCCGCCGCCGTCTCTACCTCTCCGGCCTCCCCGAGCTCGTCATCGTCTTCCACGTGAGCTGCTCGTCATTTCCCCTCTCTCCGCACCTCTCCTCGTGCCCCCTGCCGCCTTTCGCCATGAGCAGGACCACGGCCGCCGCTGGGCTTGAACCCCCTGTCGCTCCCGTGCTCGGCTTGGTGCTTAGATGGCACCAGCGCACACGGGTGAGCCAGGGAAACCCCCTGGTACCCTTCTACCCCTCTCCCATGGCCCCTAGCTCTCTCCGGCGTGAGCTTCGGCGCGCACAGTGTCGCCGGAGACGACCTAGCCATTAGGGCCCCCTAATCCCTCAACTAATCACCCCCCACAGAGGCTGACAGTGGGCCCAGATCCCACTAATTAAACACAGTTTAATTTAAACAGAGGTAATTAACCCCCCAGCCACTGACATCCGGGCCCCACTGGTCAGTTGGACCAGTCAACGCCACTGACGTCAGCATGATGCAGTGCTGATGCAACAATTCCCCTTTTCCATTTAATTTAAATCAGAAATTGCAGAAAATACTAAAAACTTTGAATTTGAATAACTTTTAAACCGTAACTCCAATTGAAATGATTTTTATATGAAAAATGATCAGAATTAAAT
The DNA here is from genome assembly GCA_950022295.1 of Bromus sterilis. Classification (NCBI taxonomy): domain Eukaryota; kingdom Viridiplantae; phylum Streptophyta; class Magnoliopsida; order Poales; family Poaceae; genus Bromus; species Bromus sterilis. Next base: position 220,783,433 of record OX465597.1, read on the forward strand.
TCTCTATCCAAATATCAAACTTTCATCCATGTTTGAATTATTTATATTGAGGAACCAGTAGCATTTTGCTATATGGATTATTTGATATAATTCAATTCAAATGCCAACACCAATTCAAATTGATTCATTGCTATGCTATACATACCACATGAACATAAGAAGCACAACAAACCCATGTTCATCATCTTACCATGCCATATTGATTGTGCATCGTAATTTATCAATTGTGTGCTTTACTTCCAGTGCTTCGGTGATTGCTTCTTCTCGGTAGGAGTTGATCTCGGAGATGAGTTCAACCTCACGTCAGAAGTACAGTACCTCTTGATCGTCAGCAAGGCAAGCACCCCCTCTTTGATCATGTCAATAAAATCCCAGTTCCCTCTCATTCTCGCTTATGCATGTTTAGGATGTCACCATGATACGTTCTACCGCTAGTTGAACCCATTTCTTCGCATGACCTATCATTTTGTCACAGTAGTAAGCAAACCACAATCCTAGCAAATGTAGGAGTTGGTTGATATCATGTGGCCCCTGCAACTGTTACAGCTTATTGCATTCTTAGATTTTACAATGAGGCTACTTTGATGTGAGTCGGGATGGTAGTGATCATGTGAATGATGGTGGTAACGTGTTGGTGAATTTGACCTAAACAAGGTGAACGATGAGAGGCTGTGTAGGAGTACACAGTGGGTTGTCTTGTTGAACACTGCCTTAAGCCCGAGTTCTTGTGTTGTTATCCAAGACTAAGAGTAAGACCACACATTGGGCTCACTGACCTCTCGGCCTAGTACCTCACCCCGGACCTGTCCATGAGTCACAAGTAGTTCGCCCTTTAACGATCTCAAGAAGATGGAACCAAGGTAAGTGGTTGGCGTAGGTTGTGGGCACGTTGAATCAAGTGATCATGATCGAGTTGAGCTTGATGACGGTCACACAATGTTTGAGTCCGCATCGGAAAAATCGGCCGGATTCCGATCGTGGTCCCAACTCAAATAGGTGACTCCCTAGGACTAGAGATGGTGCCGTGAGTGAAGTGTCGTGGCAGCATCCTCGCCAGGACTCACTTCAAGGGTCCATCCCCAGGCGGTAACTGATGAGGCGTGTGTGTAGCAGTACACCCCTGTAGGGTTAATGAACTATTCGAATAGCCGTGTCCGCGGTTATGGACTACTTGGAGACCTTTACTTGATCATAGATAACTTCAATGGTTACTCTAAAATTGCCAAGATAAGTGTGAGTGCTATGGTGTGCTTTCTCGTGGGGAAGTCGAGGAAGTAACCATAGTGGTGTATTGGTTGGAGACTTGTTATTTGGACTCGTGTACGCTCCTTACCTCATTCTGGTATTCGTAGTACATGACTAGCCAAGTCAAAGCTGGCACTTCTGCAATGAAACCCCACCTTCCTTTGCCTTGATACATGTGCATGAGTAGTATAGTTCCTATGTAAGTCTTGTTGAGTACGACTTTGTACTCACGTTTTCTTATTCTATGTTTTAGAGACGAGACCACTGACCCTGATGGTGGCCTCTACCTCGAGCTCGACGTGGACCAAGTCGTATAGTTCCAGACAGCAGCCTGTGCCCTTTGGAGGGTCGTTGTATTTTCTTTCAAGCTTCTTAAGCCATTTGTTAAACTTGTCTTTACTAAGACATAATTTTCTTCCGTTGATGTTTGATGTAATGTTGGATCACAACCATGTGATCTCTGCTTGTAATACAACTACTATGTCTGCTCTGTTTAGCAGAAGTTATAAAGACTATGAGTTTGTAGAGTTCATGTTGTGATTACCTGCTGTTTACACTGGACATGTATGCTGCGTGTATGATTATAACGTGCATGTCTTAGTGTGGGGTTCAATATCTTAGTTGTGTTCTTGCCGGCGGTCTTTTATACACCAAGTGGCCCTTAGATGTGCGCAGCTTGGGGCATCTCAATGCGATTGCTCATGACTCTGTCACGTGGCACACTGTGTTGTATGATTGTTCCCGGCTAGGTGATCGGGTTGGAGTCTGTTTATGTAAGTGTTATAATTCAATCGAGAATATGGTTGAGGCAACTTGTCTATGAGTATGGGATTTCACCACCCATAATCATTTAGACTTGTGAGAGGACGATGAGGACCCATCTCAGTTGATCATCTGGCCTGGATGGGATGCCCCTCACATACGATGCTTTCCGAGAGTGTTCTGTGCTTGGCCTTGTCTGCTTAGACAAGTGGGTACGACTCTCGACTCTCCATATGGTTGAGTTGTGACTGGAATTACATACGCAAACCCTGGGTCCCGACAGAGTTGGTATCAGAGTAGGACTGTCTGTAGGATTATTAAACCATTGGCCGATGTAGAGTCTAGCATTCTATAGTTATATAGCTACTTTGGGTATAAGGGAACAACGTAAGACTTCTTTTTCTCCTTACCCTCATCGATCTGAGTTCCGAGTCACCCTCATCTTGTTCTACGGGAAGATAGGACTAGGCTCTTCTATGTCTGATTAGCACATCTCGCTGATTGCTTCTTTGTAGCTGTAGGAGTGTTGTGGTCTTTCTGAGCCATCATTCCATACTGTTTCTGTGGAAGTGATGTCCGTCATCCTGTATGTTGTCTCAATTTCCATCCCGGTGCAGCCGTTATGCTGTCCGTTTGTGACTTTGATGCTATTGCATTATGGTCTTGTTATCTTAGCATAGAATTGTGTCCTAAATCCTATTCTGATTGTTGATTCTTATCACACAGAATGTCAGGTGCAAATCAAGGTGTTGATCCCAGTTCCGGTAACATAGATGATGAAGAACCTCCACCACCAACCTCAACGGCATAAATCATGATGGAGGCTGAGAAGAATCGTCGTGATCAGACACGTCTCCTCGAGCATATTGAGCAGAACACTTCTCGTCATCATCATAGTGTTGTTACCATCCAGGACTTCATTCTCCTCAACCCGCCAGTATTCCGGTGTTCTTCTGAGCCCCTTGATGCTGATGATTGGCTTCGTTCCCTCGAGCGTAAGCTTGAGACATCCCATGTTGCTCCGGGTGATTGTGTGCTATTCGTGGCGTACTTTCTAGAAGGTGCTGCTCTTCAGTGGTGGGAGAATTTTGTAGCAATGCAGCCCGTTGGTCACGTGGTGACTTGGAAAGAGTTCTGTGATGATTTCCGAGGATATCATATTCCAGATCAGCTGATGGAGCACAAGAGAGAACAATTTTGCAATCTGACACAAGGAAAGATGTCTGTTCATGAGTATAGGACTGAGTTCACTCGTCTAGCACGTTATGCCCAAGAAGAAGTATCCACCGACACCAAGAAGCAGGCAAGGTTCCGTAAGGGACTTAGCCCCGTCCTTCGTCATGACCTGAATCTTCACGAGTTCGTCAACTTCAGGGACTTGGTCGACAAATCCTTCAAGGCCGAGTATGGAAATGCGTTGTATGAAGAGTCTCGCAAGCGTGATCGTGAGTTTGCACCATCTTCTAGCTCAGGTTCTCAGAAACGCTGTGTATGGATTCCCTTCAGTGACGCCAGTCATGCTGTAAGTGCTTCTAGACCACCAACCACCATATATCGTCCACCTCAACCCAATTTTCCTCCTTGGATTTTTCTTGGACAATCAATTGCTCAAGTTCTTTTCATTCCACCTGGTGTTTGTTTCCACTATGGACAATCAGGCCACAATGTTCGAGAGTGTCCCCAAAATCATGTAGCCACCACACCTAATCCAAAGCAAGCCTTTCGTCGTGGTAAGCCACAACCCAAATCTTCCAATGTCAAGCCTCCTGCCTATGAATATGGTTATGTGAATCACGTATCCATTCTGGATTCCCACAAGTCAACCGATGTTGTACTCGGAACCCTTCCTGTCAATTCCACCCCAGCTTCGGTTCTTTTCGACCCAGGAGCATCTCATTCATTCATATCCCAGGATTTTGCACTGTCACATGACATCTCCTTTTCGATGTTATTCACTCCCTTAGTTGTGCAGGCCCCTGGATCCAGATGGCACACCACCATGGTGAGTCATGAAAATGAAGTTGCTATTGAGGGTTTAGTATTCCTTGCTTCACTTATAGCCCTCAAGTCTTCAGACATTGATGTCATCTTAGGAATGGATTGGTTATCAAGACAGAATGCTGTCCTTGATTGTAAAGCCAAGTCAGTTGAACTCACCCATCCTTCAAGCCAAACAATTGACTACACATCACCAAGCTCTAGAACCCAGCTGCATTCTTTGAATGTGCTTCCCCTTCCTGACATTGAAGATATTCCGGTGGTTCGTGACTTCCCGGATGTCTTTCCAGAAGAGCTGCCAGGCATACCACTTGATAGATCTGTAGAGTTTGTGGTAGATCTTATCCCAGGAACCGCCCCAATATCCAGGCGCCCATATAGAATGGCCCCACGTGAGTTAGCTGAGCTTAAAATCCAACTTGAAGCTTTGTTGGCAAAAGGTTCATCCGCCCTAGCTCATCGCCATGGGGTTGCCCCGTTCTGTTCGTAACGAAGAAAGATGGAACAGAAAGGATGTGCGTAGACTACCGCCCGCTAAATCTAGCGACGATAAAGAACAAATACCCACTGCCCAGGATCAATGATCTTTATGATTAACTTGCTGGATCCTCTGTCTTCTCCAAGATGGATTTGACATTAGGTTATCATCAAATCAAAATAAGAAACGAGGACATTCCCAAAACGGCTTTTACTACTCGTTATGGTATTTACGAGTACACCGTCATGTCCTTTGGTTTAACCAATGCCCCCGCCATTTTCTCGCGCATGATGAATTCGATCTTCATGGAGTACTTGGATAAATTTGTTGTAGTTTATCTTGATGACATTCTCATCTACTCGAAGAACGAAGAAGAACATGCCGAACATCTTAGGCTGGTATTGATGAAACTTAGAGAGCATCGCCTATATGCCAAATTCTCAAAGTGTGAATTCTGGCTACCAGAAGTGACCTACTTAGGCCAAGTGATTTCTGCCAAAGGCATTGTTGTCAATCCCGAGAGAGTTCAGGCCGTCCTTGAGTGGACTCCACCTGAATCGGTTAAGAAAGTTAGGAGTTTTCTTGGCCTAGCAAGCTATTGTCGCCGCTTTGATGAGAACTTCTCCAAAGTTGCAAAGCCTCTAACTGAACTCCTCAAGAAAGATAAGAAATTCCTATGGACTCCGAAGTGCGAGGAAAGCTTTCAAGAGCTAAAAATAAGATTGACTTCTGCACCCGTACTTGCGCCTCCAGACACCAAAAAGGATTTAGAGATCTTTTGTGATGCCTCACAGCAAGGGTTAGGATGCATACTTATGCAAGATAGGCATGTGGTAGCATATGCTTCATGCAAGTTGCATCCACATGAAGAGAACTATCCTACCCATGATCTTGAACTCGCTGCCGTAGTTCATGCCCTGACTACTTGGCGACATTACCTCCTTGGTAATTGTTGTGAGATATATTCCGACCACCAAAGCCTCAAATACATATTCACCCAGCCAGATCTTAATCTCAGGAAAAGACGATGGATTGAGTTGATAAAAGATTATGACTTAGGAATTTCTTACACCCCAGGCAAAGCCAATGTCATGGATGATGCACTAAGTCGTAAGTCGTATTGTAACAACCTCATGTTACAACAGTATCAACCACTTCTTCATGAGGAATTGCGAAAGCTCAATCTTGAGATTGTTCCTTATGGATTCCCTTCCACCTTGGTAGTGAAACCAACTCTTGGGGATCAAATCAAAGCTGCACAAAAACGTGCTCGAGGTATCCGATACATCCAAGAAAACATTGCTAGTGGTAAGGCTACATGTTTTACCCTAGACAATGAAGGAATTGTATACTTTGAGAACAGGATAGTAGTACCGAAGAATAAGAACCTTAGACAGCTGATCCTTAAAGAAGCCCATGAATCTCCCCTCTTGATTCATCCCGGTGGTACAAAAATGTATCAAGATCTACGCCAGAGATTTTGGTGGACCAGGATGAAGAGAGACATTGCTCGATTTGTTGCTGAATGTGATGTTTGTCGTCGCGTTAAGGCAGAACATCAAAGACCTGCTAGTACTCTTAGACCTTTGCCTATCCCCGAGTGGAAATGGGATAAAGTCAGTATGGACTTCATCACTGGCTTTCAAAAAACCCAGAAAGGAAATGATGCCATCTTCTTCGTCATTGATAGACTTTCCAAAGTTGCTCACTTTCTTCCTGTTCGCGAGTCTATAACTGCTAGCCAGTTAGCGGACTTGTATGTCTCCCGAATCGTGTCACTTCACGGTGTTCCTTTGGAAATCAATTCAGACCGTGGTAGTCTTTTAACTTCTCGATTTTGGGATAGTTTCCAGAATGATATGGGAACCCACCTCTCCATTAGCACCGCTTATCACCCACACTCAAGTGGTCAAGTAGAAAGGGTAAATCAATTCTCGAAGACATGCTCAGAGCTTGTGTTATCTCTTTTGGAAAGAAATGGGAGAATTCTCTTCCTTTTGCCGAATTTGCGTATAACAATAGCTTCCAATCTAGCTTGGCCATGGCTCCTTTTGAATTTCTGTATGGACGGAAATGTCGAACACCCCTAAACTGGTCAGAAACCGGTGAAAGACAATTCTTTGGACCGGATTTGATTCAGGATGCAGAAGAGCAGGTTCGCATTGTTCGTGAGAAATTGAAGACAGCCCAGTCTCGTCAGAAAAGCTATTATGATCGTCATCATAGGGAAGAAAGCTTTAATCTAGATGAGAAGGCTTACCTTTGGGTTACTCCTCTGAAGGGTACCCATCGCTTTGGTATCAAAGGCAAGTTGGCCCCATGTTACATCGGTCCCTTTCGCATTCTCGCTAAACGTGGAGAAGTTTCCTACCAATTGGAACTACCCCCTCACCTCTCCCAGGTTCATGATGTCTTCCACGTCTCTCAACTCAGGCCTTGCTTCAAGGACCCCATCCGCGAAGTAGACCATGAAATGCTTGATCTCCAAGATAACCTTTCATATCGAGAGTACCCTGTTCGTATTCTTGATGAAGCCGAGCGTAGCACCAGACGTCAGAAGATCAGATTCTTCAAAGTGCAGTGGTCACATCATTCAGAGAAAGAAGCCACCTAGGAACGAGAGGATTGTCTACGAGCTGAGTACCCCACACTCTTTCCGACGACTTCTGAATCTCAGGACGAGATTCTTTTGAGTGGGGGCGAGTTTTCAAGACTCTACCCTAGGTTTGTGCTTAAGCCTAGTTGCATTTTAGCATCTTGAAAAAAATTGCAAAAATAAAAAGAAATGGGGGAAAAGAAAAGCCCTGAGCATGTCTTGAAAAAAATTGCAAAAGAAAAAGAAATGGGGAAAAACTGCAAAAGAAAAAGACAATCCCACTCACCAATCTTCACGGTCTCGATATTCTCTATAGAGTTGAGGCCATGCCTTTTGTCAATCTTCTTCGGAAAATACACCGTGTGTTCTTTATCATTCACATTAAAAGTAACCTTTCCTTTATTTCAATCAATAATAGCACCTACGGTGTTTAGAAAAGGTCGACCAAGAATAATAGACATGCTCCCATCCTCGGGCATGTCAAGCACAACAAAATTAGTAAGGATTAAACAATTAGCAACTTCAACGGGAACATCCTCACAAATACCAATGGGAACGGCTGTTGACTTGTCAGCCATCTGAAGAGAGATATCTGTAGGGATTAGTTTTTCTAAACAAAGTCTCTTGTAAAGAGAAAAAGGCATAACACTCACTCCTGCTCCAAGATTGTCAAGACCCTACCCTAGGTTTGTGCTTAAGCCTAGTTGCATTTTAGCATCTTGAAAAATATTTCAAAAGAAAAAGAAATGGGGAAAAGAAAAGCCCTAAATGAATTAAATAAAAGGCCAGAAATAAATCTTTTTCCAAAATTCTTTTGGATATGTTGAAAGTCCTAAAAATGAGTGTGATAATTTTAATAGTGATTTGGGATTAATCCCATGCTCATTGATTTTTCAAAATCCAAACAGTAGCTTGGAAATTAAATCAAATGCCTATTTGAATTGAGATTCAAATAATTTCAATTTCAAAAATTCCCAAAACTTGGGGTTGACTAATACTAAGTCACCTAGGTTTTATAAAAATAGTTTGGAATTTTTATAAATGCCCTAGCTATTATTTTAAATGGGCAAACAAATTAAAAGAAACAATAAAAAGAAAAGAACAGAGGAAACACTTACCTTTCGCATAGGCGACAACCCACCTGGCCCGTCCCAAATCCCCCCTTGTCTTCTTCCCTTGCCAGAAGGAGGGACAGACCAGCCGTGCGCTCAGGGCATGTCCGCCACCTCCACCTCCTGGCCATGCAGATCCCTCCCCTCCTCTATCCCCGCAGCTGGAGACGTCGGGAAGTCGCCCCTCTCCTTTCCCCCTCTCCCAGGCTCACCTCTCTCTCTCTCTCGCGCGAGTTCGAGCGCACACCCGAGACACCACCTCGCCGCCGTCGTGCCCGCGCGTGGCCACCGGCCTTCTCCTGCCCCGCCACCTTTTCCAGAAGGTCCAGCGCCCTCGTCTCCTTCGAGCTGCAAGACGAATCGAACCCGAGAAGCTTCCAAGGCTTCGCCCGTGTCTTCGATTTTCCGCCGGCCGCCGTCAACCGCAAGCTCAAATCCGCCGCCGTCTCTACCTCTCCGGCCTCCCCGAGCTCGTCATCGTCTTCCACGTGAGCTGGTCGTCATTTCCCCTCTCTCCGCACCTATCCTCGTGCCCCCTGCCGCTTTTCGCCATGAGCAGGACCACGGCCACCGCCGGGCTTGAACCCCCCGTCGCTCCCGTGATCGCCTTGGTGCTTAGATGGCACCAGCGCACACGGGTGAGCCAGGGCAACCTCCTGGTACCCTTCTCCGCCTCTCCCGTGGCCCCTAGCTCTCTCCGGCGTGAGCTCCGGTGAGCACAGTGTCGCCGGCGACGACCTAGCCATTAGGGGCCCCTAATACCTCAACTAATCACCCCCACAGAGGCTTACAGTGGACCAGCCAACGCCACTGACGTCAGCATGATGCGGTGCTGATGCAATAATTCCCTTTTTCCATTTAATTTAAATCAGAAATTGCAGAAAATACTCAAAACCTTGAATTTGAATAACTTTTAAACCGTAACTCCAATTGAAATGATTTTTATATGAAAAATGATCACAATTAAATTCTCTACCCAAACATAAAACTTTCATCCATGTTTCAATTATTTATATTGAGGAACCAATAGCATTTTGCTATATGGATTATTTGATATAATTCAATTCAAATGCCAACACCAATTCAAATTGATTCATTACTATGCTATACATACCACATGAACATAGAAGCACAACAAACCCATGTTCATCATCATACCATGCCATATTGATTGTGCATCGTAATTTATCAATTGTGTGCTTTACTTCCAGTGCTTCGGTGATTGCTTCTTCTCGGTAGGAGTTGATCTCGGAGATGAGTTCAACCTCACGTCAAAAGTACAGTACCTCTTGATCGTCAGCAAGGCAAGCACCCCCTCTTTGATCATGTCGATAAAATCCCAGTTCCCTCTCATTCTCCCTTATGCATGTTTAGGATGTCACCATGATACGTTCTACCACTAGTTGAGCCCATTTCTTCGCATGACCTATCATTTTGTCACAGTAGTAAGCAAACCACAATCCTAGCAAATGTCGGAGTTGGTTGATATCATGTGGCCCCTGCAACTGTTACAACTTATTGCATTCTTAGATTTTACAATGAGGCTACTTTGATGTGAGTCGGGATGGTAGCGATCATGTGAATGATGGTGGTAACGTGTTGGTGAATTTGACCTAAACAAGGTGAACGATGAGAGGCTGTGTAGGATTACATAGTGGGTTGTCTCGTTGAACACTGCCTTAAGCCCGAGTTCTTGTGTTGTTATCCAAGACTAAAGAGTACGACCACACATTGGGCTCACTGACCCCTCTCGTCCTAGTACCTCACCCGGACCTGTCCAGGAGTCGCAAGTAGTTCGCCGTTTAACGATCTCAAGCAGGTGGAACCAAGGTAAGTGGTTGGCGTAGGTTGTGGGCACGTTGAATCAAGTGATCATGATCGAGTTGAGCTTGATGGAGGTCACACAACGTTTGAGTCCGCATCGGAAAAATCAGCCGGATTCCGATCGTGGTCCCAACTCAAATAGGCGACTCCCTAGGACTAGAGATGGTGCCGTGAGTGAAGTGTCGTGGCAGCATCCTCGCCGGTACTCACTTGAAGGTTCCATCCCCAGGCGGTAACTGATGAGGCGTGTGTGTAGCAGTACACCCCTGCAGGGTTAATGAACTATTCGAATAGTCGTGTCCGCGGTTATGGACTACTTGGAGACCTTTACTTGATCATAGATAACTTCAATGGTTACTCTAAAATTGCAAGGATAAGTGTGAGTGCTATGGTGTGATTTCTCGTGGGGAAGTCGAGGAAGTAAACATAGTGGTGTATTGGTTGGAGACTTGTTACTTTGACTCGTGTACGCTCCTTACCTCATTCTGGTATTCGTAGTACAGGACTAGCCAAGTCAAAGCTGGCACATCTGCAATGAAACCCCACCTTCCTTTGCCTTGATACATGTGCATGAGTAGTATAGTTCCTATGTAAGTCTTGCTGAGTACGACTTTGTACTCACGTTTTCTTATTCTATGTTTTAGAGACGAGACCACTGACCCTGATGGTGGCCTCTACCTCGAGCTCGACGTGGACCAAGTCGTATAGTTCCAGACAGCAGCCTGTGCCCTTTGGAGGGTCGTTGTATTTTCTTTCAGGCTTCTTAAGCCATTTGTTAAACTTTTCTTTAATAAGACATAATTTGCTTCCGTTGATGTTTGATGTAATGTTGGATCACAACCATGTGATCTCTGCTTGTAATACAACTACTATGTCTGCTCTGTTTAGCAGAAGTTATAAAGACTATGAGTTTGTAGAGTTCATTTTGTTATTACCTGCTGTTTACACTAGACATGTATGCTGCGTGTATGATTATAACGTGCATGTATTAGTGTGGGGTTCGATAGCTTAGTTGTGTTCTTGCCGGCGGTCTTTTATACACCAAGTGGCCCTTAGATGTGCGCAGCTTGGGGCATCGCGATGCGATTGCTCGTGACTCTGTCACGTGGCACACTTTGTTGTATGATTGATCCCGCCCGAGATCCCGACTAGGTGATCGGGCTGGAGTCTGTTTATGCAAAAATTATAATTCAATCGAGAATATGGTTGAGGCAACTTGTCTATGAGTATGGGATTTCACCACCTATAATCATTTAGACTTGTGAGCGGACGATGAGGACCCATCTCAGTTGATCATCCGGCCTGGATGGGATGCCCATCACGTACGATGCTTTCCGAGAGTGTTATGTGCTTGGCCTTGTCTGCTTAGACAAGTGGGTACGACTCTCGGCTCTCCATATGGTTGAGTTGTGACTGGAATTACATACGCAAACCCCTGGTCTCGACAAAGATCACATAAAGCAGTCCTGATATAATTATTCTTTATGGAGCAAGGAATGGTGGGTATACCTGGATCACCAAGCTTCTCAGGAATCTTGCCACTAAAATAGTAGTTAGCAAGCATAGTAGATATTGCTTCATTAGGAACTTTTATTTTATTATTAACAATATCTTTCATATATCTCGAGTAAGGAGGTAACTTAATAGCATCAGTCAAAGGAAATTGAAGAAAAAGAGGTTTCATTCACTCACAAAACTTATTGTAATGCTCTTCTTCTTTAGTATTGAGAGACTTACCTGGAAAGGGCATGGGTTTATGTACCCATGGTTCTCTTTCCTTCCCATGTCTTCTTGCGATGAAGTCTTCTTTAGTGTATTTCTTGCGTTTATCGGGTGCTTCTTCTTCTCGAACTTCGGGTGGATCATTCTTTTCAATATCCTTTTCCGGTTCAGCACCGTCTTCAGTCTCAGCATCGTAGGTAGATATACTATTTGGGTCATTGGAATTGTCAGCTTCTTTGTGCTTGTTCTTCTTCTTCTTCTTCGGAGAGCTAACAATTTCTTCTTCCTCCATTTGAGAATCTTGCTCGATCCTCTTCGGATGCCCCTCCGGATACAGAGGATCTTGAGTGCTAGTTCCTCCTCGGGTTTTAATCCTGAAGGCCTGTATATCCTGTTTGGCATTATTAGCAAGCAAATCTTTTTGCACATTAGAAATTTGATCAAGCTGAGTTTGAACCATATGAAAATGCTTCACAAGACATTTAACATCATTAACTGTTCTACCTAGAACATCAAGCAAGCTTTTGATAGCAAGAGAATTATCATGCAACTGGCTTTGTATCCTCTCATTAAAGTGATTTTGCTTCATAATGAAATTATCAAGCTCATCTAAACATTGATCAGGAGGCTTACCATGAGGAATGTCACTTGCATTGAAATCTAAAAGAGAGTGTACCTCTACCATAGGAGGGTGAGTGGTAGGCTCACACAACTTCTCAATAGGGGGTAGATTCTTTACGTCTTCAGTTTTAATACCCTTCTCTTTAATAGACTTCTTCGCTTCTTGCATATCTTCGGGGTTTAGGACAAGCATGCCCCTTTTTTTGGTGGCGGAGGTGGTTCAGGGACGGACCAATCTTCGTGGTTCTTGGCAATCTTGCCCATTAATTCTTCTGCATCGTCCGGTGTTCTTTTCCTGAAAACACAACCAGCACAACTGTCCAAATAGGATCTAGATTCATCAGTTAGACCAACACAAAATATATCAATTAATTAATTCTTAGGGACTCCATGTCCCGGTCTAGCCTGGATCAGACTGCAATACCTCCCCCAAGCTTTAGGGAGGTTCTCATCCTGCAACTGTGTAAAGTTATAAATTCTTCGTAAAGCAGCATGTTGCATATGAGCAGGAAAGTACTTATCAACAAAAGAGTGAGCTAAGTCTTGAGGACTCCTAATGGAACCACATGGTAGTGCATCATACCATGCTTTAGCACCTTCCTTTAAAGAGAAAGGAAGAAGCTTAGTAACATAGAAGTTTCGTATATTTTCATCTGTAGTAAACAAGCCACCCAACTCAGTGAGTTTGGTCAGGTGTGCAATAGCATCATCATTTTCTCTGACATAAAAGGGGACAACTTCAACCATAGATATAAGTGAAAGATCAACAGAGAAATTATAATCAGGATCATTGATGCATATAGGAGATGTAGCAAATTTAGGATCATGAACGGTCTTGTTCTTCAGGGAGTGTTTTTCGAGAAGCTTCTTAATAGCATCAGGGTCAGAGTCGACAAACTCTGTTAGCTCCCTGCATAAATCATCATCAAGTATAATATAATTATCATCAAGGAGTCTCTCCTTGAGTTTAGTCAAATCAGGATAATTGTAAGTTCCATCAAAAGGGTAGAAAGTATCAGGAATTTCAATTCCAGATTTTTTTGCAGCAGCGATCTGTTTCTCAAGAGCGTGACTAAGTGAACCAATATCATCAAGAGTAGTAGAAGCATCATCAAAAGTATCGGACATAGTAACAGATTCAGTAGAAGCATCATGTGGTGGAGGTGAAGCAAACTTACTCATAACTGAAGGTGAATCAAGTGTAGCACTAGTGTTCAGAATGGTACCTTTTCTCGTACGGGATGGTAAGATCGGGAACTTGGGGTCTTCTTTCTTACCCATAGCGGATAAATTGCAGCAGGTAAAATACTTCAAATAGACTTGTGAATAAAGCTATGCTCCCCGGCAACGGCGCCAGAAAACAGGCGTGATAACCCACAACTGCAGGGGATCGAGATAGTCTTCGCGGGTAAGAATAACCCAATTTCTAGATTCGACTCAACGGGAGCCAAAGAATACCCACAAGCTTTAACAGTGGAGTTGTCGATTCCACCGCACCTAAGATACACTTACTTGCAAAAAGATATTAGTAGTAACTGCGATATGGAAGTGATGATAGCAACGGAAATAGTGGTGGTGGAATAGCGACAGTAAAACAGCAAAAGTAAACAACTAGTAACCAGTGGAATTAAAAACATTGTAGGCTAGGGAGATGGATGGTTGGGCGCTGCATGGATAAGGCACATCATTTATTTAACTTGGGGCAAGGAACACAAAAAAGCAATGATCATCTAGGCATAAATCAAACATCAGGCATGTACCCCACAGGTAGTTGTACGTGCTTGCAATAAGAACTTGCACAACATCTTTTGTCCTACCGTCCCGCTACGAACGGGGCCAAAAGGAACTTATGGAGATTAAGGTGCTCCTGTCAAAGAGCACCGGAACAAAGCATTAACAATCAATGGATACATGGAATCCTTAAACTATAGTCCATCCCCTTGGTGTCCCAAGATGTCACCTTTGGGATCGCCGGTTCCGGACTATAACAGGTGCATACAACTCATAGATAAGATCAAGAACACAAATATATTCATGCAAACACATAGGGCTCAGATCTGAAATCATGGTACTCGGGCCCAAAGTGACAAGCATTAAGAGCAACAAGTTGAAGTAGAGATGATAAACAACAATCTAGATGATAGGCAACATGCCGCCAACAATCTGATATACTATTACATGATCTAACTCATCCAATCCCTACCATCCCCTTTGCCTACAGCAGGAAATTACTCACACATGGATGGAGAAGTCATGGAGGGAGGATGGAGTGGTGATGATGATGACGATGGCGATGATCTCCCTTCACCGGAGGCCAAAACAGCCTCCAGATTAGCCCTCCTAGAGAAGAACAGAGGATGGCGGCGGCTCCGCGACGCGAATTGGGAAAACGACTTCCGTTTCGGGATTTCTCCGTCACGGGAATAAATAGGAGCCTCGGTAGGGCACCAGAGGAGGGGGGAGGCCCCCAGGCAGCCAAAGGGCGCGGCCCCACCCCTGGCCGAGCCAAGGGGGGAGCCTGGGGCCCCCTTGGCTTCCCTCTGGTCCCACTTCTGGCACAATGGCCCTTCGGGTGCGTGGATTTTCCGTGTTTTTTCTGGGAATTTTCTGAGACTTCCAAAAATCCATTTCCTGCGCACAATAAAACCATATAGGCAGCTGTGCTGAAAACAACGTTAGTCCGGGTTAGTTTCGTCCAAATCATGCAAGAATGAGGGAAAAACAATAGCGAAAGTGTTTGGAAAAGTAGATACGTTTGAGACGTATCAACGGTTGACTGTAAAGTTGCACTTCTCAAAAAGAGTTTTATCTTTGTTTTCAAAACCAAGAGCTTTGGCACATGTTTAGTCTTTGCTTCCAACCACGGGTTTTCAACCTTGCCATAAAAAAGCCACGGTTCGAGAGTCTCCCCTTCTTTCTTCAAAGCACCAACTATTGAGAGCATAATTTTCATTCTTGCAGTAACATGCATTGTCCCAAAGTACCACATTGTATTCTGCATGATTGTGATATTGCTTGTTCTGAAATTCTTAGTTCTAGTCTCCTTTAAAACTACGAAGGCCTTGTTCGGTTGTGTTGGATTTGAGGGGGGTTGAAGGGGTTTGTGAGGGATTAAATCCCCTATAGGTCAAAATCCTCTCCAATCCCTGTCAAACCCCTCCAATACCCTTGGAGTAGGGATTAACCGAACAAGCCCGAAGGAGTTTCTGCATTTATGTTTTGATACTTGCTAAACTCTTTTTGTAGTACATTTATGTTGGATGGTAGCACAAAAGGTGTTTTGCAAGTTCTTATCGCAAGCACGCACAACTACCTACGAGGTACATGCCTAATTTTTTATATTTGCCTAGATGATCATTGCTTTTCTGTGTGCCTGTCCCCGTGTTAGAATCTATTACATGTTCATTCTTAGCCAAGCAGCACCCAACCATCCATCTCCCTAGCCTACAGTGTTTTAATCATGATGGTTACTAGTTGTTTCTTTTGCTGTTTTACTTTTGTTGTCGCCAATACCACTATCATATCACCGTTGCTATTAATATTTTGTTGCAAGCAAGTATATTTCAGGTGCGGTTGAATTGACAACTCAACTGTAAAATCTAATAAATATTCTTTGGCTCCCCTTGTGTCGAATCAATAAATTGGGTTATCTTGCCCGCGAAGACTATCTCGATCCCCTACAGTTGAGGTTCATCAGCGCCCTGCGGCCGGCGGCGAACGACGGCGCCCACCCACTTCCCCAGGCTTCTTGTGCAGAGCGCCCCGATGCAACGCCTCAGAGATGCACCGCCTCACCTGAGCGATCCTTCTTGTGCGGTGACGGCTAGGAAGAGACACCGCCCCTCTCCTTCGACCCAACTCACCCGAATCGACGGCGGAATCGCCGCCGTTCGTTCCGCGGCAGCGAACTACCACGGGAGCAGCCTGGTCAGAGGCAAATTCTTTCGCGATCTAGATTCAGCGCGCCAGCTGCTGCACACCTGCCGCAGATCGGAGCCTCCGGCATGGGAGATCTGTTGCCGTTCACCAAACTGAAGAATCCAGCCTCGGTACTGCATGGCAGGGGGAAAAGAAATGCAAGGAGACCTTCTCCCGCAACCTCGCAGTCGGCATGGGCGCGAAATGCAGTGGTTATTTCGCCCATCCAACCTTCTCCGGCGACGATGCTGAAAGTTAAAAAGGTTCATGACTTCCTGCAGCGGAGGAGGACTGCACGTTAACAACAGGCCGAGCTTCATTTGCAGAAGGAGAGAAATTCTCTCAAGAGGAAGGTCACGCTTGCAGATAATGTAGGAAGTTCACATACCCAACCCCCCAGTTTAATATATTTATTAACAAAAAAATATGGGGGGGAGACCCCCCAACCCCCCTTCTAGTTCATTGCCTCTCAGTTCAACTAGTGCTGCTGGCTTCTACTGTTAATAAGAAATTCAAATTGCAGTGCCGCTAATTATTAACATGAAGTGCCCCCTTTGCATCAACTTCATTGCCCATCCGTCTCCCCTGAAAACAAAAATAAAATTTCAAAGATGAAATTTTAAAACAATGCAGTCCGGCATGGCTTAGATATGTAGAGCGCTATGGTTAAAACTGAAGTGCATTGTTTCTCCCAGTTAAATAACTTCTAGTGCCCTTGCTATAGACTGAAAAATGGAAGTGCAATTTCTGCAGTTGCATATAAAATGCAACGCAATTCACTGTTAGCATGTATAACACTTTCTCTTAATACTAAAGTGCATTTCACTGCCTATGTCCTCTGCATGAAATTACTATGCCTCCAAACCAGAAGATGCCTCGATTGATTCACAACACAATACCCCTGAACTGCATTGGAAGAGAAGAGTGGGAGATGGTTGGATGGATAACACCTGAAATACCTATGGGTTTCTTTAACACAACCAACAGGACTGCGTACTCTATAGAGGAAGATGTAGAGGACCAAAATGAAAACAGTGAGGCAAAGAGCGCGCAAGATGAGGAGGACGACGATCTGGTCTACATGGGGGCACGTGCGCAGCAAAACAATGATGAGGATGATGATGACGAGCAACTCATAACAATTATGCAGCCAAGGTACACGCGCGTCTTTGAAACATTTGGCCAGAAGATAAGAATGGATGATATAGCACCTCCACAAATCAATGTTGAACCCCAACAAGTTCAGGAGAAACCAATTCATCAAGACAAACAGTGGAATTCCACCAAAGCCACCTACCACGCAACAAAAGAATTAGAAGCCGAATCAAAGAGAGCCGCGAGCAACACAAAAAGTAAACTTCTCAACACTTCTGCCTCCCAAGGATCCACAATTACACAGATCTGTTGTAACTCCTCCATGCCCAATAAACATCGGTGAGCTGCAAACACCGTTGGAGAAGAAATAGTACACACATGTAAGCTTCCTTGCCTTACTACTACAGTTCACTTATTTTCAGCCTGTGCATTCTTCGTTAACAAGAAAAACAATTCATGTTGGGTGTGCAGAATGAGAACATGCTACAAGAACTTGTGCCTGTGAAAGGTATGCAGTTCACCCTCTTACGCTGCGGCACAAAACTTCTACAACACGTATGCGAGGCATGCAGGATTCAGCACACGCAAGGGAGGGCAAGAACAAGGAGACTGTGGAAGATTATGATAGAAAGAGAGAGAAAACAAAAAAAAGAACTGGCTGCAAGGCGAGAATAAGAGTGAAAAAAATCAAGGATGTGTTTGTGATAGCACATATTGAGCTCAATCACAACCACAAGATGATTGAGAGCCCGGCTATGCTTCTCGCTTAAGAGGGATGACCGTTACTTGATAAACTATTGAAGGACATGCAGAGCGACAAACTGACACACACGAAGATTATGTCAACACTGTCAAGAATGTCGGGAGGGTTGCACTTTATGGGGCGCACTAGCCGTGACTGGGTGAACAAGTACGTTCATTAAGAAAAGCGATCTCTCATCTATTTGATGCAGTTTTCTCGTGCGTTTCTTTGTGTCTAATGCTGCAAGTATATACTTCTTTTGAACTGCAGGAAGTAGCGGTTCGCGAAGGAGGAGACATAGGACGTTGTGAAGAAACTACTTGCTTTCTTTGAGAATATGCAGCAAATAAACCCAGAGTTATTCTACAATTACGACAAAGACGTCGATAACCGTGTAAGAAACATCTTTTGGGCGAACGCGAGCTGCTGGGGATCCTACAAAGAGTTTGGAGAGTGTGTAACATTCGACACAACCTACAAGACCAAAAAATTTCACATGCCTTTGGCCGTCTTCGTTGGAGTCAACCACCACCTACAAAATACAATATTTGTTGTGGCTCTCGTCAGAGACGAAACAATACCGACTTTCGAGTGGGTGTTCCCGACGTTCTTGCGTTGCATGAACAACAAGCGGCCAATCTTCATACTTACAGGTATGCGATAAGAAATGGGTTTAAATAACTATGCAGTTCACTTCCAAATTTTTGTAGTCCATTTCTTCCATCCAACAAAAAAATCAGCAAAAAATCGGAAATAAAAATGCAGTTCTCTCAATAACTCACGACTTATTTTCAAAAAATGCAGATCAATGCCCCTCCATGGATGCGACAATAAATGTACACTGATAGGCACGCTGCACAAGTTATGCCATCGGCATATACTGAAAAAAATACAAGGATCACCTATCCTTCCTATACAAAGCGTATGAGACATTCAAAGATGAGCCGACCTCAGTTGTCAACCACCCACTAATGCCTTCAGAGTTCGAACGCGCTTGGCGTGAGCTCATAGAGAAGTATAACCTGCAAAATGATGAAATTATGAAGTCTCTCTAGGCAGACCGAGAAGAATGGATATAAGCTTACTACAAGGAGGTGTTCTGTGAGCGGATGACATCGACACAAAGAAGTGAAAGCATGAACTGGATCTTGAAAAGAAACTTTGTCAAGGAAAGACACGACCTACACATATTTGCATCGTAGGTGGACAGGTGCATCCAGACAAGGAAGGGCATCGAGCACGCGGAGACCATAGCTAACGAGGTATATAACCAGAGCAAACATTTTAAGCATCAACCACGCTTTCTTGATTTTTGCTGTGAAAAAACAACTACTTAACTGGTTTCTTTGTTTCGCAGATGGAAATAAAAACCACTACTCAGTTCGGTTTTGAGGTTCAGCTCTCCAAGATTTACACCAGGGCGGACTTTGCTGACTTCAAGCAAACGCACTACCGCAGCACTGCATTCAAATCAGAGCAGTCCCTTTAGAACCCGACAAAATATTTGGTGCGCCAATACAACCAATCTGATGATTTTGATTGGGCAAGACATGAATTCCAAGTTGTTGCTAATGTGACAAATGGTATCTACGAATGCGAATGCAAGATGTGGACACACACATGTCTGTGAGGCAAAATAATCAAAAATAAGCACACAAAAACATAATGAAGTTCACTTAGCAGTGTTAAACAGAGATGAAAAACAAAAAAACCTTAGTGAAGTTCACTAGAAGCTGACCAACAAGATGATATGATAAAGAGAATACTATGTAGCGTCTCCAACAAGAGAGAGAAGCATAACGCGAGAACTTTTCCAAATAGAACAAAGGAAAAAGATGAAGAAAATGACGAAGAAGATGCTTATGAGGAAGATTCTAACGAAGAAGAGATCGAAGAAGAGAATGAAGCTGATATAACTGAAGTGGAAGATTAGGAAGCAGAAGAGGAAGATGAGGGAGAAGAAGATGAAGACATCAATGTACCATCATAAAAAACGAGGGGGAGAGGAAGAATGCAGAAACCAACACGTAGGCAAGCATCACAGTCACACGACTGCGTTACGAGGAGTAATGCGAAAAACAAGAAGAAAACAGACGCAAGAACAACCGTTGAAAAAAATGCAGTGCACACTTTGAGAAGAAGTAGCAGGAATAGGACATAGCCCAACACATATACAGTTTTACCTTTTACATGATTTAACTTCATCCTTTTATGTATCGTATACGAGATATAGCTTGTGTTCAGTGGACTGCAAAAAATACTTCAAGATGTAATGTTGAAGTCCAAATGAATAGATATAAACATAAAATAGATTAATGCACCGCGGATAGTCTTGAGAAAATGCAGTTCTCTTCTATATGAAAGAAATAAGATGAGAATGTCATTTTAAGAATGCAGTTCTCTTCTATATGAAGAAGCTGAGATGAGAATGTAATGTTGAAATGCAGTCTCTTCGTCATATAGAAGCTGAGATGACAAAAACAATATAGAATACAGTTACAAAGAATTTTAGAGTGAGACTAGTATACAGTGCAGTGCGCTTAAAGCATATAGTGCGGTGCGCTTCGAGTATACAGTGCAGTGCGCTTAGTGCAAAAATATAAAAATTTGAGTTCTGACTTAGTAGACACAGTTGAATTTCTATCTTCTAATACAAATTTTCAAAATTTTGAACCTCGACGACAAATACGTTGAAGTCCTCGTTGCGCTTCATGTGATAAGATGAGATGTAGTGTGGATACATATATTTAAATGCTTGGCTGCAACTCATATGCGCGAATGCAGTGCGCTACGAACATGTTTCAATCACATGAGGTATTAGCTGAAAGCTGAATTATGTACATATTTGACACTGTCACTGTCTGCCACAAAAGATAAACACAAACTAACAAGACCGGAATATACGAAAGCACACAACGTGGTGCGAAAGTTCTGCAGATCCCGAACTAAACACAAGCACCATACTATTTACTTCAAGTTTGGAAGCACACACAAATACATCAACACACATAAAGCTCTGCTATCATTCTATGCCTCAGCCTGCTCCTGCGAATCCAATTTTGGAGGAAGGCCAAGAGAAATGCAGAGATTTTTTAGCTCCTCCGGAAATTCGGTGACTAGGACCATGTTATCAGGGTGGAACAGAATCTGGAACAAGAGCTCAGCCTTCCAGTCCTCAACATCAAATTCCTGCGATGAAGCAAAAAATAAACCAAAAAAAGATTTTGGTTACAACAAATTTCGTCTACAAAAATAAGAGTGTGGGGAAATTATTATTGGGTTAAAATAAAGATACTTACATTACGCTTTGAGAATTTCACAACAAAGTTTTTGCTGTCATAAAAATGAGCCATATTCGGAACAAAGAAGCCGCATTCGTTGGGAGCCTATTGAGGGGCGCCCAAAAAGCTAGCTTTTTTTGAAACATCAACCCAGTCTACCGACTCATTTCTATTGTACTCCTATTCTTCGTAAACCTTCTTCAACAATGCAGTCATCCTGATCATCTGATGAATAGAAAACCAAAAATACACATCACAAACTGTTGTTCGACACACACGCAGATGAAAAAAGAAGATGAAAAAGGGAACATTTTACCATTTCAGTGCGGTCGCTGTGGTAGTCAGACTTATGCCACCTCGTTGTTTGATCAAATGGTCCGGTGTACCTCCTAGTGTCATGAATATCAAGGGTCTCACAGTGCCTATTCATCGTGTATAGCGAGTAATGCTCGTCTTTCATCCGTGGTAACAGAATCTGATTTTGTTTCATCAAAAGTGTTTTGAGTTTGATGAGTGAAAAGGGATTACTGGAAAATGGGAGAGAAAGTAAGTACAGAAGGCTAAACCAGCAAATCTGAGAACTTACTAATTTGCAATCAAGAAGGTTATCATCATCACGAACAAAAAGATTGAACTTCTTTGCTGCATCATCAACATTAAACTTGATGTGGACAAAAGGCGACACAACGTTTCCATCTTTATCTCTATCCGCGTGATCATTCATTTTAAGCACATACTGCGAGTAGGTAATTCACAAAGAGCATTAGTGTAGTTCCCTAAAAAAGGAGAAAGTGATTCTAATGTTAACAGAAGGAACAAACAACAACACAGAAATTAATGAAGTTCACTCTTGGGCTTAATGAAAAAAAAATCACAATTCTCTAACAGTATGCAGTTCAAATCCTCTACAATTTATTTCATTTAAGCTACATGGGTTAAAACAATAATTTATGCAGTTCAGTACATTGCTAAAACAAATTAATAGACACTATTAGTGCAGTTCAGTCCAGCAGAAAAAAGAAAAAAGGGAAAAAGAGAAATACCGTGACAAACAAAGTGGATGGAAGAACGCATTTGCCAGATCGACAAACCACATTCATATGCTGGTCATTCTTCGAGTACCTGATGATATGATCCATCAATTCCGAGTCCATGTAACTAGCTCTGGTGAAAGTTAAGAACATGTAGTCCAGATTCACAGAGTAGACTTTGATAAGATTCCTGTGCATGAACAGCACGGACCTGCACAAAACAAACGATAAGGGTGGGGGATTAGGAACACAAAGGAAAAACATACAAACATTACACACATTAAAAATCAAGAAAAAATACTAACGAAAAGAGAAATGACTCGCTGTATTTCTGCCTGAATGCCCTGCTTGTGACGAGTTGCATGACTTTCCTCACCTCCACAAGATAGCTGAATCTTGTAGGCTTCAACTTCTGTACCAGAGATCTAAACTTTGATGGCTTCTGCACAGGCCTCTTATTGGATAGAACTAGTGCCTCACTATCGGTTCGGCATTCCACAAGTGCGCTCCTGGTCCTCTTACACACTGGTAGTGGCCTCACAAAATCATCATCAGTATCTTCAGCGTTCGGAGGGCTAACTACTTTCTTCCTAGGCTTGACCTTGACAGGATATTTCTCAAGAGCTTTTTCATTCCAAGGGCCAGCAACGCTCCTCGTGCTCTTAAAAACCAGTTCCTTTCCATGCTTGACAGGGGGTTCATCAAGGACAAAATTCTGAATCGTTGGAGTGTGAACCTGAGTTTCAAACAAGGAAATTCCACCTTGGTGTGCACCTTCGTCAAAGCCTGCGCGAAAAAGGGGTAATGAGCAAAATGAAAAGAATCGTGAAGTTCACTAACAATGCACCATACTTTACTTTTTCAATTTGTCCAAAGTAAAGTACAAGAGCAAAAGTATAATGCAGTGCACTTTTCATATGAAAATACATATAACTCAATGCAGTGCAGTGCGCTTTGAACAACTATTTAATTCGTGCAATTCATATAAAATCATTTTAACATGCGAATGAAGTTCTACTATAAACTTAACAAAGGTAGTGGACCTCCCCCTTTATGTATCAATGAAGTTCACTTAATAAAAAGGTTGTGTCGCTGAAAGAATGTAATAACGTTATTTAAAAATTAATAGAGATGTCAGGTCCAAACAGCAATGCGACGAGGTCAACCAACTATAGAGCATCGGCTTCCTGATGTAGTCAATGTGCTCCTTCCCAAACTTGGCAATCACTACACAATCTCAGGTCTGCATGAATTAGAACATGTTAAATCCACAATCATGCCCTCGAAAAAACCAAGATAACGCATTACTAATGCGGTTCACTCAATAATGAAGTGCTTCTGAAGTTAGTAAAACAATGCAGCTCCCTACACATAAACCAAGGAAGAACAACTAATAACACATTAGTAATGTAGTTCACTCAAGGGAAGGAAGCTTTCTAATTTAGTAAAACAATGCAGCTCACTACACAAAAAATTGAAGGAAGAAAAAGAAAGGAGAAAAAGTACAAACCCGTTTTCCTGCTTCAGGACATTAACATGCGTCAGCACGAAGCCGTCAAGGGTGGGAGGGTTCAACGGCTCATCGCAGCTTGCGCTGCCATCTTTCCAAAATTTATTGATGTTTTTCACCATTTTCCTGAAGACAAGATTTGTAGAAGCACTGTCGGCGCCGTTGTATGAGTCGAGAAACTCAAAATGCTTCTCTGACATGTTCAAAGTAACCAAGCAGTAGTGGCCTATCGCATCCTTCATTGTTCCGGGAGGAGGATCAAATGTTGCAAACATAATCTGTATTGAAAAAGAATAAAACAAACCAGATGAGAAAAATAGGAAAACAGAAAACTTATTTCAAAATGACGAAAATGGTCAAATGCGTTACCAAGTTTTTCTTGTCCACATGTTCCTCTGCGCTTGAAGAAAACATATTTTTCAAAGCCCTATTTGGGGCGTCGCCGTTCCAAATGGAATTCTGCCAAAAAGACAAAACCAAAGAGTTAATGTGACCACTGAAAAAAAACTTATAGCACAATAAAATTGGATGAGGGAGAAATATAAATTAATGAAAATGCTTACACATAGGTTGTACGGG
Source organism: Bromus sterilis (assembly GCA_950022295.1). Taxonomy (NCBI): domain Eukaryota; kingdom Viridiplantae; phylum Streptophyta; class Magnoliopsida; order Poales; family Poaceae; genus Bromus; species Bromus sterilis. Next base: position 220,807,947 of record OX465597.1, read on the forward strand.
ACAATCATCGTTTGAGATCCTTTGAACCTCTCAGCCAACATAGAGACGCCAATATTTTCGAGGCGCGTGATCATCGTTCCATACGACCAAAAAGACTCGCCAACCTGACTGGTAGTAATAACACCAAACTCGTCCTTGAATGCAACTAGATCCCTTTAGAAAAGAAGAAAAAAGAACACCAAAAAGTGATAATTTGTGTGTCCCTAAAAAATAACATATTAAAAATACCCGGGGTGTAAGACAAAAAATATAATACTTCATCTTATTATCCCTCCTAGCGCTCGTAACAGAATCATATAACTTGTTGTATCTTCTAAGAAGAGCTAGATCAATGATTGAAGGAGTAACAACAACTAATTCCTCATCTGCATAAAAGAGTGAGAACGATATCAGAGAATAAAAGAACACGGTCCATTAAACCAGGAAAGGACAAAATATCATCGTCCTTCGGTTTCAGAATCCACTTCATGCGGCTGCTCAAATCCATCTTCGCTGATACTCAAGTGATCCAGCCCGGTAATATCATCGTCAAGAGACGCTTGATTGCTCATGTCCCGAGAGAATCTTGGCTGTTTCTCTTCACAACAATCAAAACTGTCTCGGCTGGGACTTTGGTTGTATCGGCCGGGTCAACTAGATTGCCATCAGATTGCTCGGGGACGCGAGGGGAGACACAAAAATTATCAAGCACATCATCACCAAACAACAAAACATTTGGCCGTGCAACAACTTCAAGGCCAGTGGCGGTCCCCGCCAGCATCAACTCCAACATCAACTCCAACTCTAGGAGCTCCTTCTTTCTCTTCTGCCATTTCAACTGTAACACGAGGAGCTCCTTCGCTCCCTTCTGGCTTATCAACATCCACAGTATTGTCCCTTCCTTCTCTCTCTTGTGCCTTATCAGCCTCAACAGAACACTCCCCTCCTTCTCTACCTTCTGCCTTATCAACCTCCGCAGTAGGATCCTCTCCTTCTCTCCCTTCTACATTGTCATCCTCCATGGTGCACTCCACTTGGATTTCAACATTTAATCTGCAGTCCTCATGAGTTAAATAAAACACATTACACAAATAAAAGAATATAGTTCACTAAGAAAATAGGCCATGTCACGAGAGATTACTTCTCGCCCCTCGTTGGTTACCCAAAGTGGAAAGTTGAGATGTAGCGTAGCGGCAATTTCCCTCAGTGAAGATACCAAGGTTTGTCTCCAGTAGGACTCCGATAATGACAAGAAGGTGACAACGGCGCCAGAGATTAGCGGTTGTCGTGGACCTGCACACACACCATATAGCTTTGCTCCCAACGAGTACAAAGGGGTTGTCAATCCCTCCGGCCTTGTTGTTTACAAAGGATAAAACGCACAGGATAATAATGATAGCGATAGCAACGGAAAAATAATAAAGAAGTAAATTGATAGAGGGTGTAAACATATTGGAAATATGGACCGGGGTCCTATGATGTTCACTAGTGATGTCTCTCTCCCAAAAGATGATAAAATAGCCATGCGAGGTAAACAAATTACAACTGGGCAATTGAAAGGATTATGTGCGCAAACCAATGCTAATTATGCTATAAAGAAAGGAAGAGGCTCAAAAGCACAGGGGGGGGGTACGCCAAGACAAGTAGACCGAAATCCATCTACATCTACCTACTAATCATCCACCTTGAGATATCTATCCAGAACATCTCGCTGGTATTAAGTTGCGAATCCCACCCAAAGTGTAAACTCAAAGCAACAGACAACTGCATTAAAGAACTTTGCGTAAAGTAAACAATCCTTGCACCCGCAAGTACAAGCACCATTGTTTTCCCCCTTGTGGCAACAACACATCCCCTAGACTCATGTTTCTGTCACTCAAGCTAGTCATCGGGGGGCATGAACCCACAATCATGCATAACGATCCCTCTTGGAGTCACTACCTACTACTTGGCCAAAGAAATAAACAACAACGAAGAACATGCAAAAATTACTCAAGAACATAAATATAAAAGAGGAGAATCAAATATATAACTCAAACACAATCTGAACATAATATCATTATCATCGGATCCTAGCAAACTCAGCATAGCAACAGAAGAAATATTACATAAGTGCCTCGATCATGTAGGGAAGTTCACGAGGTCTAATCCATGAAGAACAAAGAGGGGAGGAGAACATCACATAGCTATTGGGAAAAAGGGTTCCCTTCTCGGGGGTTTTGCGTCAAGGGGAATAAATAGGCGAAGGGGGGAAGCCAGGGGGCCCACCAGGGGTCCAGGCGGCCTCCTGGCGCGACCCCACCCTAGGGCGCGCCGGGAGGGCGCCTGGGGCCCTGGTGGGTCCCCTCTGGCCCCCCCTCAGTGATTCCGGAAGCTTCCTGATAGCCGATTTTTATTGGATTTTCCCAAATTTTTGGAGCACTTTTAATATGGGGGAAACCTGAAATAGAAAAACAGCAGAAAACAGGAACTGGCACTGGGGTGCACTGAGTTAATAGGTTAGCCCAAATATGATAAAAAGTGTATGGAAGTTCATCAATATCATAGCAATATCACACAAAAGAGGCATGGAGCAAGCATAAATTATAGATACGTTTTGGACGTATCAACATCCCCAAGATTAATTCCTTCTCGTCCTCGAGTAGGTAAATGATAATATCATAATTTCTGTGGTGACATGCTAACAAACATATAAGAACTTTTAAGTAAAGCAATCAAGGCATGTAATTAAATACAAGTCATAACAGGCAAGAGTCTATATCTAGCACTGAAACAAGCAACATAAGAACATAAAGGTGCAAGAGCTCTCGCTGTCCGTGACTCGAATGTCTCCAAATGGTGTTTGCGTGCAAGAAAGGGGATAGGGATATACGAGAAAAAGTATTTTTGTGTTGAGAACTCAATCTACTAAAGTTTCAAACTTGGTCTTCTTTGGAATCTTATCTTGACTCATCCCCAGACCACTAGCCAGGTATAAGTCAAAATGATCCACTCCTTTTCGACATTTTGAGCACTCATGAAATGGATGAGCGTAAGAAAGAAAGTTGACACTTAGGATGGCAAAGAGAGAATATGGTGGAGGAGGAAGACAAAAAGGGAGTGAAAGGCTCACATCAATGAGGACAATCATAGGCGAGAGAAAGCCAAATGATAGGTATGATGTGAGGAGTAGGGATTGCCAAGCAACGGATGCACATATGAGCTAAGGTAAGCTCTTCGATGGAACTAGTGGGGGTGCATCCAACTTGCTTGCTCAAGAAGACCTAGAGCTCATTTGAGGAGGCTCATCATTGGAATATACAAGCCAAGTTTTATAGTGTGAAGGTCCCCACATAGCTATATGCATGAATGATAATCTCTATGGAGTACAAGATATAAGAGGGAGTACGAGTGTGGATCTCTCAAAAGTAATAGTAGTGTGCCCCCTTCTCTCTTTTTATTTCCTTTTCTCTATTTTCTATTTTTTTGTATTTTTTGGTGGCCTCAATGGCTCTTTCTATTTCTCTCATTTGTCCTCTTTGGGATCTTTTAATTTGTTTCCACTTTGGGATCTTTTCCTCACTTTAGGGGCGACACTCTATATATTACAAGAAGTATAGAAGAACTTTCACACTTTACAAAGTACTCAAATCATAAAGAAGATGTAACTATCATGATGTATGCAAATGTATTGTAAGGCCCGATATGCGGTACTGTTCCAGATCTAGATGTTTCCATCCAGACCCAGGGACGAAGCACATATCGGTCCCACCGCGACATATGACATAGCCATATGCCCCGGATTTCCAACATGATATCACAACATTACAGATACAAGGATACAACATCTCATACAATCGGCATACAACTGCCTTAATATAATACATCAGCGGAAGATACATGTCTGGGTACAGACTACAATCAAATGCCTAGTGGCAAAAGAAAAACATCGATTCCCATAACCACACGGGTCCAGGCCCTCCACCGGGATCCGCCTAACTAGTCGTCGTCGAGTCTCCACGTGAAACGTCGATCACCTTACCTGTTGTCGATCAAGAACCCTGAAAAGATTTTGGGGGTAGTATCATGAGTACAGAGGTACTCAGCATCCAACTGTAGTGGTCATCTGACCTAGCAAGGACTTCATCACTCGTCATTCTAGGACAACTAGTAGTTTACGGTAAGGAAGGGGTAAGTGGTGAGGTTGCTGCCGCACTAGCATTTATGAAGTGACTAACGATCTAGAGAGTAAGGTAAGAAGCCAAGCATTCGATGGGGAATCGCTTCCAAGAAGTCTTGCTATCAACTACTTACGTAAACATAACACCTATCCTATCCTTGTCCTCCTCTTCGCATCCCGACGAAGAAGAAGCAGTCAAGGCACACACACATTGATAAAATTATATTAAGATTATCTCAGTTGTTGTTGTCTATGAACAAGGAGTAGGTCTCAAGTCGTCCATAACCGTGGACACGGCTTCTCGAAAAGATTTAACCCTGCAGGGGTGTACCAACTGCCCATTACAAGGCTCCGCACGCACGCTCATCTCTCTCAGTTGCTACCCATCACAGGCAACCATTTTATGATTTAGTTCCAAGAGATCCGAAACGACAGGTCCCTCTAACTAACAACGAACAAATCCGGGTGGCCCCCGGGGAGTCGACACCCAATCCAAAAGCCAGCCACGCTCTCGGATCGGACTCTTCCGTATGGCTAAGGTCGGGGTTAGCCTCACCTATATAACATGGGACTTCCCTAGCTCACCAGTGTGGACCAACAAAGGAACTATGTCTCTTCTGGCCCGAGTTGTTTTAAAACCACTGGCTGCAGACCAGTTATGCATGCGGTTTCAAATTGTAAATCAGCTTGGGACACCTCTAGAAATGTTTGAAGCTAGGTAAGTAAGAAAAGGGGACCCCATAAAATCCCACACGCGGTTAGGCATGCTCAGTCCTAAAACCAATACCCGGAACTCGGGTCCTAGGTGACTCGAATGGAACAAAGCGTCGTGGCGGGATAGCCTAGACCTTCCATCCTTCGTCGAGTATAGTCAACATTATAATAATAATATCATCAATAACAATAATAATAATGTGATATCCCAAACCAGAAGTAACAGGGTAACATCGTAGCATCCTAAGCATGCATACTAAGCAGGGGCTGAGCAACGAGCAATAGTAACATAGCAGTACAAGGTTTGCTGGGAGGGGACATGGCTGTATCGGTTTGAAAGAGGCTGTAAACATGTGTTAGGATCAAACATCGAACCTAACCTAGACAAGCATGCAAACCGCTGGTTGAAATAGAATGGATCATAAGTAATGTATAGTCCTTGCCTGTAGAAAAGTCGGGTTCCGAAGGTGTAGTCGATCGCACGCTCGCATCGTCTCCGAGAGGTACCCGCGGAAGCACACAAGACGGTAAACACTGGAAATCAATCAACGAGCAAGCATCTATTACTACGAAGCAAAAACGAGCAAGCATCAACAAAAAGGCAACACGAGACATCGCACCTACCGTCGAGAGCGGTTACTAACAATTTAAGTGGAGTACTCGTCACACACGACGATACCGCACATTTACGGTGGTTCAAGTTGCTTCGCTACAGGTGATCAACCAACGGTTATTAACATGGCAAGGAACCCAAGCATGGCATGTCACACAAACATTGCAAAAGGTTAAGCACAAAGTAAACTACCTATACTAGTCAAGTTAAGTGAGGCAACACCCTAAACCTGGCATAACACTAAGTGCCTCACGATGATTAAAGGATTTGGTACTGTTCTGCCCTAAACCATATTTTAGGTTGGTTAACAGCAGAAAACAATAGCATAAACACAAAGTACACGAAAAACTAATCAAGTTACATATAAAGAACACCCCAAACGGAGTTACGGTTAAAAAGATACAAGCAAAACAAGTTACGGGCACAATCTGCCAACATCAGGAAGCACACTTTAGAGCATTGCATAAACAGGGTAATGAGTGCAAACATGCTCACAAATGACATGCAATTAAAGTAGACATGACAAGGAAGGCATGGCAAAAAGAATCATGCAAAAAGACATCACGGATCAAAAGATATTAAGCAAACAACATGGCAGAAACTATTATTTTTATGCTGTATAAACAGGGGCAAATTTATATGCAAAAGTGCAGCAACATGACATAGCAATACATGGGCATGAAGTAGACATGATGCTTAACAATATGCAATTGGAATCACTCAATTCCGATAAACGGTCGCGACACACTCTTCGACCGAAGTTGCAACAAAATATAAACAACAACACACTAACAGCAGGGTAGCTACTTTGGAGCAAGATGCAATCATGATGCAGCAAGCAATTATGGCATGTGAATGCATGAAACTGAAGTAGAAACAATGATTAACACAACGCAAAAGGAATCAATCAATTCCGATGAACGGTTGCGAAGCAACCGTCGCCCGAAGTTGCAATAAAATAACAGTTCAGCAACAACAACACAGTTAACGGTCTGGTACCCACTTCGACGCAGAATTAAATTATCTAGACGGCCTCAAACGGAAAAACTTTCTACATACTAACGCTAGAGCACGCAAAACTGAGCAATTCATCTTTTGGGCGCGAAGTCATCCGGGCTACAGATCTACCGCAAAACGCATCGCAAAAAGGAATACAACAGCAAAAATACAGCACTTAGCAGAAAATGGAAAAAAGGAAAATCACAGAGAAAAAAAAAGGGCACGGGCCTCACCCATCGGACCGGCCCAAGTCGCAGGGGAGGCGGCCTGGGAGGCCGGCTCGGTTTGGGGCTGGTGGGCCGCGGCCCACGTGGCAGTCAACGCTGGGGAGGCGACCGGATCGGGCTCCTCCCGATCCCGATCGAACGGGGGGCGGCGGCGGCTTCCCGGTGGCTGCGCCGACCACCGGCGGCGAGGGGCAAGGGGGAAGGGCGACAGGAGGGCGGCGAAGGCGGACGGGTCTAGTGGAGAGGGTGACGGCGCGGCTCGTCTTCGGGGCGGCGGAGTTCGAGCCGCCATCCATGGCGCGACGGCTCCCGTCGGTGTCCATGGCGGCCGCGGGCTGGCTTGGACGGCGCCGGCATCTGCGAGGGGAGAGGGAGGAGAGTGAGAGGACGGGGAGGCGAGGAGGAGGGGCTGGAGAAGACCTGCGGGTGGCTGGTGGCTGCTCCGGCGGCTCCGGTGGCCGGAGTTGGAGCCGACGCCTCCACGAGCAGGACACGGTTGGCGGCGAGGTCGGCCCAGATCGGGCCCTGGCAGCGGCGGTTGCGGGCCCGCGCGGCCCTGGCACGGTGGAGAGGCTGGCTCTGGCGACGTGGCTGCATCTGGAGCGTCCAGATACAGATCCAACGGCTGGGATACACTCAAACCTAGGGTTTCGGGATTTTTGGAGGGCTAGGGGGCAGATCTGGAGTTTTCAGAGGGGGTTGGCTAAATTTTTTACAAAGGGGAACCCTAATTGGCTGGTTTGGGAGGTGGGGGTCATTATATAGGCAGGTTGGCTGGCCAGTTTATGCAAAAGCCCCCGGTACCTCTCTCTCGCGTCCGGTGATCGCGTTCGTGACCGGCGAGACTCCGTACGGACTCCGATTCCGACGAAATCTCGAACCATGCGCTCAGCGCGTCGAGCCCGTCGATCGTACCTCACTTCGGTGACATTCCGACGACATTTTCCGGCACGCTATAAAAAATAACTAGTTTAATTATTAAACGGGGTTTTTTGTTCCGTTGGCTGCGGCTGGTCTCGTGCGGTTTTTGCGACGGTGATCGGGCGAAACCCGGTGTCGCAAAGGTCGAGTGTGAGGGTGGCAAGGGTCGGTCTCCGTCCAGTACGAGATCAGAGGGGAAAAAAATAATCGCCGATCGATAAATCGGGGATGCAAACACCGCAAACAAATCAGGCAATGAAACAATTCACACCGAAAACAAAATTTTAATTTTTGTGAAAACTGGGCTGTTACAATACAACACCACCAACCAGGGATCTCGTCCCGAGATCCAGGATGATCTGGGGGAGAGGAAAGAGTCGACGATCTTCAACAGCACCAACAAGGGACTCTGCTCCATGTCGACGTCGAACTTCGGTCGAGATAAATTTCCTCAGGGAGACAACAACGTCGGAAAACGAAACCATCGAGAGATCACGAGGAAGAACAACAACGATCGCGAAAACCAGATCAAGGGATAGTGATTTTCGACGCAAGTCGTGAAAACACCGGGCAAAAGGAGGGAGGGCAAAGGACGACCCATCTGATATCCGAAACCGGAGAAGCTTAAGGTACTACATGAATTCCCACCTGAGCTCGGAATCGAGACAATACTTCCCAAGCAAAGCAATGTAACGATTTCGATACTCCACACTCTCGAGATCCTAAAGTTTGAAAGGGATAAGACGAGAATAAAACAATTACGACACTTGTCCTGACCAGAGCAAGGGTTAGGAGTAAAAAGATTCCTACTCTCCGATAACTAACTTAGTAACTACAATTTTTTTTTTCTAGACTCGACTTCGGCCAGAGAGGGGATCCTACAGTCGATAAGGCTCTGATACCAAGTTGTAAGGCCCGATATGCGGTACTGTTCCAGATCTAGATGTTTCCATCCAGACCCAGGGTCGAAGCACATATCGGTCCCACCGCGACATATGACATAGCCATATGCCCCGGATTTCCAACATGATATCACAACATTACAGATACAAGGATACAACATCTCATACAATCGGCATACAACTGCCTTAATATAATACATCAGCGGAAGATACATGTCTGGGTACAGACTACAATCAAATGCCTAGTGGCAAAAGAAAAACATCGATTCCCATAACCACACGGGTCCAGGCCCTCCACCGGGATCCGCCTAACTAGTCGTCGTCGAGTCACCACGTGAAACGTTGATCACCGTACCTGTTGTCGATCAAGAACCCTGAAAAGAGTTTGGGGGTAGTATCATGAGTATAGAGGTACTCAGCATCCAACTGTAGTGGTCATCTGACCTAGCAAGGACTTCATCACTCGTCATTCTAGGAAAACTAGTAGTTTACGGTAAGGAAGGGGTAAGTGGTGAGGTTGCTGCCGCACTAGCATTTATGAAGTGACTAACGATCTAGAGAGTAAGGTAAGAAGCCAAGCATTCGATAAGGAATCGCCTCCAACAAGTCTTGATATCAACTACTTACGCAAACATAACACCTATCCTATCCTTTTCCTCCTCTTCGCATCCCGACGAAGAAGAAGAAGTCAAGGCACACACACATTGATAAAATTATTTTAAGATTATCTTAGTTGTTGTTGTCTATGAACAAGGAGTAGGTCTCAAGTCGTCCATAACCGTGGACACGGCTTCTCGAAAAGATTTAACCCTGCAGGGGTGTACCAATTGCCCATTTGTCAGAACCCTCTGTTAGGTATGTGCTAGGGTTAGCTAGTGCCTTTGCATCATGTCAAAATTTCAAAAAAGAAATCTTGGAAATCAAATTCAAAATCAAAATGGGAGAAGGAACACCCCCAGATGAATTAATTCAAAAGGCCAGATAATTTTTTTTTTCAAAAATTCATGTTAGAGTTTTGAAAAGTCTTATAAATGAGTGTGATCACATATCAAGTGATGTGGGACCCATCCCATGCTCATAGATTTTTCAAATATTCAAACAGTACCTTGGAATTAAAGAAATACCCCTTTTTGATTTAAAATTCAAATCATTTGAATTTTAAAAATGTTGAAAGTTTATGAGTGGCTAGTTTATATTATTATGAGGCCACATAAAAGTTTTCAGCATTTAATAAAATGATTTGGTATTTTTACCAAAGTCAAAACAAATATACAGAAAAGAAAGGAAAGATTAAACAGAAAAAGGAAAAAGACATACCTGTCGCCAGGGGCGAGGCCCACCTCTCCAGCCGGCCCAGCCCGCGAAGCCCCCCTTGTCGTCTTCTACCCCGCGCTGCCAAGCAGCACGGTGGCGCGGCGCCGACGCCGTGGACGCCACCTCGACGCCCAAGAGCTTCCAGGCCGCCCCAGGACTCCAAAGTGCGCCACGGAGACGCCCTCGACTCCCTCTCTCACTTTCCCCCATCGCCGCTTCGTCCAGAGCCCTCCCCTAGTTTTCCCCTTCTTCCCCGAGAGCGTCCGCCGTTCGTCGTCGACGAGAACCGCAGCCAGCGCCGGAGAGAAGCCTGAAGGCCATGTCCATCGTGCGCGCCATCGTCGACTTCCTCTTCACGCAGCAGGCGAAGCTGTGATCTGGACTCAAGCCGCCGGAATCGAGCTCGAGCTGCCGCCGGACCCGCAAGTCGCCGTCGTCGAATTCGCCGCCACCACGACCTCCCCAACCTCCCTGACCCCTCTGCTAGCATCACGGTGAGCTCGCGGTTCGACCGAGCAATTCCTTCGTCTCCCTCCTCCTCCCTAGCTGGATCCGCCATGGACGCCGAAGCTCCTCGCCGCCACGGTCATCGTAGTCGAGCGTCCATGACGCAAACAAGCTCGGGGGCATGTCCTTCGTCTTCACCTTGCTCCTCTGCTTCGATTGCGAGCATCCCCGGTTCAAATGGAGCACCACAGCAAGCTTTTCCCCAAGCCCGAGCCACGACCGCCGCTAGGGCATGACGCCGACGACGCTCCGGTGAGTTCCAGCCCCCCTAGCTGGCTCCATTCGACGCGGCGTCCTTCCAGCAGCCGTTTGGTGGCTCTGGCGTGCCAAACGCGCGACCAGGGCGCGAAACCGTGCAGCGCCGCCGCGACTCCAGTCGCCGGCGTTTAGCCGCCGGCGTGTTAGCCCAAGCCCCTCCACTAATCACCTAGTTAGTGACCCCCTGGGTCACTGACCAGTGGGCCCAGTGGCTTAATTAAGCCACTGGATTAACTTAACCACGGGTTATTTAACCCGAGCCACTGACAGGGTGGCCCCACTTGTCAGCCCCCCCCTGACGTCAGCATTGCGCAATAAATCATTTAAATGAATTTCCAGAGATTATTTGAATTAAAAGAATTCCAGAAAATCCAGAAAATACCCCAAACTTTGGAAATTCATAGAAAATTCATATTAACTCCAAATTGGACAAATAATATATGAAAAATGATCAGGAGAAAATTATCTTTCCAAATATGCAACTTTCAACTCTGTTTGAGTTGAATTTAAAATGGGACCAGTAGCATATGCCATTTGGTTTATTTGAATTTAATTCAAATTCAAATCAAATGATCTTGCAACTTGGACCATGGAATTAAGCTACATTTCAACCACACTTCAGAGGCATATAATATACATTTGAAGTTGATTCAAAATGATCAAACTATGTCACATACAACTTGGTTAATTTGAATTCAAATGTGGAATTTGAATTTGCATTTTAAATGCAATATATTCCACTTAAATGGAATTTTCTCACACACATCAAAACTTATACTTCAAGTTTCAACATTCATTCATGTGCTTGAGCATTGCATTCATATTGATTGCTACTTCGTGCTTTGTTTGTCGAGTAGAGGTGGAACCGGAGCAGGAGGCTACCCCCTTCGCTGAAGATCCAGAACCCGAACCTCGTCAGCAAGGCAAGCAAACCCCCATTGATCATATCGATAAAATCCCACTTCCCTCTCATGTCTCGTTTATGCATTGTATAGGATGATCACCATGTTACGATTCTACCGCATAGATGAACCCATTCCTTTGCATGACCTATCTTTTTGTCACAGTAGTAAGCAAACCACAATCCTAGCAACTGTAGGAGTTGTTTGATATCATGTAACCCCTGCAATGTTACTGCTTATTGCATGCTTAGTATGATACCATGTTGTTACTGTGATGTGAGTCGGGATGGGAATGATCATGTTGATGATGGTAGAAAAGTGTTGGTGAATCGACCCTAATACAAGGTGAACGATGAGAGGCTGTGTAGGAGTACACAGTGGGTTGTCTCGTTGAACACCGCCCTAGTACGAGTTCTTGTGTGGTGATCCAAGATGAAGAGTAAAACCACACATTGGGCTCACTGACCCCTCTCAACCTATTAACTCATCCCTTTCAATGTCCAGATGTCGCAGTAGTTCGGAGTTCTGGTAGTCTTGTGGCCGGGATGCTAAGTGAGAGAACGGCTCATCCGAGACCGGCTTATGCACCACGCACACATCACTTGGGTCCACTTCGGTAAACCGGCCGGGTTCACGATTGTGGTAGCCAACCCAAGTAGGCGGCTTTCTCGGACTAGATCGGCTATGAGGTAACAGTTGTGGTGAGCATCCTCGCCGACACTTCTTGAACGGTGTCGAGTACAAAGGCGGTAACTGATGATCATGTGTGTGTAGCGGTATACCCTTGCAAGGTTAACAAAACTATTCGAATAGCCGCGTCCGCGGTTATGGACTACTTGGAAAGCTTAGCTTGATTATTAGATAACTTGAACCGGATACTTCTAAAACACACCAAGATAAGTGTGAGTGCTATGGCGTGCTTTCTCGTGGGGAAGTCGAGGAAGGCACCATAGTGGTGTATTGGTTGGAGAAAGTAGTGGACTCGTGTACGCTTCTTACCTCAAAGTCTGGTACTCGTAGTTCAGGATTAGCCAAGTCAAAGCTGGCATTTCTGCGAGTGAAACTCCACCTCCCTTTACCTTGATACATGTGCATGAGTAGTATAGTTCCTATGTAAGTCTTGCTGAGTACGCCTTTGTACTCACGTTTGCTTAATCTATGTTTTAGATGACGCCACTGACCCCGAAGGTGGCTTCTTCATCGAGCTGGACGACTGAAGTTAAGCTAGTCTAGTCCCAGTCAGCAGACTGGTTCCCTCGTGGAGGGCTTTGTGATTAAATAAGGCTTCTTAAGACATTTGTTAAACTTGTCTGTACTCAGACATAATTTGCTTCCGATCTGTGTTGTAATGTTGGATTACATGTATGTGATCTCTGTGTGTACTCTATAAGAGTTATAAATAAAATGTACACTTTGTAGAGAATTGCAATGGTACCTGCTGTTCATACAAGGCATGTGTGCTGCGTGTATGTTTATAACATGCATTTCTTCGTATGGGTTTTCGAGACCTTAGTTGTGTTCTGGCTGGCGGTCTTTCATACACCAAGTGGCCCTTAGATGTGCGCAGCTTGGGGCATCGCGATGCGATTGCTCGAGACTCCGTCTCGTGCACACTTTGTGGTATGATCGAGCCCGCCCTAGACCGCGACTAAGTGATCGGGCTGGAGTAAGTCTATGTAAGAGTTTTGAGATAGTCGGTAGTATGGTTGAGGCGACTTGTCTTTGAATATGGGAGTTCACCACCCATATCATTTGACTTGTGTACGGACGATGAGGACCCATCTCAGTTGATCATCCGGCCTGGATGGGATGCCCCTCACGTACGATGCTTTCCGAGAATGTTCAGTGCTTGGCCTTGTCTGCTTAGACAAGTGGGTGCGGTTCTCGGCTCTCCATATGACTATGTCTTAACTGTACTTGCATACGCTAACCCCGGGTCCCGACACCATTACAAGGCTCCGCACGCACGCTCATCTCTCTCAGTTGCTACCCATCACAAGCAACCATTTTATGATTTAGTTCCAAGAGATCCGAAACGACAGGTCCCTCTAACTAACAACGAACAAATCCGGGTGGCCCCCGGGGAGTCGACACCCAATCCAAAAGCCGGCCACGCTCTCGGATCGGACTCTTCCGTATGGCTAAGGTCGGGGTTAACCTCACCTATATAACATGGGACTTCCCTAGCTCACCAGTGTGGACCAACAAAGGAACTATGTCTCTGCTGGCCGGAGTTGTTTTAAAACCACTGGCTGCAGACCAGTTATGCATGCGGTTTCAAATGGTAAATTAGCTTGGGCCACCTCTAGAAATGTTTGAAGCTAGGTAGGTAAGAAAAGGGGACCCCATAAAATCCCACACGCGGTTAGGCACGCTCAGTCCTAAAACAAATACCCGGAACTCGGGTCCTAGGTGACTCGAATGGAACAAAGCGTCGGGGCGGGATAGCCTAGACCTTCCATCCTTCGTCGAGTATAGTCAACATTATAATAATCATATCATCAATAACAATAATAATAATGTGATATCCCAAACCAGAAGTAACAGGGTAACATTGTAGCATCCTAAGCATGCATACTAAGCAGGGGCTGAGCAACGAGCAATAGTAACATAGCAGTACAAGGTTTGCTGGGAGGGGACATGGATGTATCGGTTTGAAAGAGGCTGTAAACATGTGGTAGGATCAAACATCGAACCTAACCTAGACTAGCATGCAAACCGCTGGTTGAAATAGAATGGATCATAAGTAATGTATAGTCCTTGCCTGTTGATAAGTCGGGTTCCGAAGGTGTAGTTGATCGCACGCTCGCATCGTCTCCGAGAGGTACCCGCGGAAGCACACAAGACGGTAAACACTGGAAATCAATCAACGAGCAAGCATCTATTACTACGAAGCAAACACGAGCAAGCATCAACAAAAAGGCAACACGAGACATCGCACCTACAGTCGAGAGCGGTTACCAACAATTTAAGTGGAGTACTCGTCACACACGACGATACCGCACATTTACGGTGGTTCAAGTTTCTTAGCTACAGGTGATCAACTAACGGTTATTAACATGGAAAGGCACCCAAGCATGGCATGTCACACAAACATGGCAAAGGGTTAAGCACAAAGTAAACTACCTATACTAGTTAAGTTAAGCGAGGCAACACCCTAAACCTGGCATAACACTAAGTGCCTCACGATGATTAAAGGATTTGGTACTGTTCTGCCCTAAACCATATTTTAGGTTTGTTAACAGCAGCAAACAATAGCATAAACACAAAGTACACGAAAAACTAATCAAGTTACATATAAAGAACACCCCAAACGGAGTTACGGTTAAAAAGATACAAGCAAAATAAGTTACGGGCACAATCTGCCAACATCAGGAAGCACACTTTAGAACATTGCATAAACAGGGTAATGAGTGAAAACATGCTCACAAATGACATGCAATTAAAGTAGAAATGACAAGGAAGGCATGGCAAAAAGAATCATGCAAAAAGACATCACGGATCAAAAGATATTAAGCAAACATGGCAGAAACTATTATTTTTATGCTGTATAAACAGGGGCAAATTTATATGCAAAAGTGCAGCAACATGACATAGCAATACATGGGCATGAAGTAGACATGATGCTTAACAATATGCAATTGGAATCACTCAATTCCGATAAACGGTCGCGAGACACTCGTCGACCGAAGTTGCAACAAAATATAAACAACAACACACTAACAACAGGGTAGCTACTTTGGAGCAAGATGAAATCATGATGCAGCAAGCAATTATGGCATGTGAATGCATGAAACTGAAGTAGAAACAATGCTTAACGCAACGCAAAAGGAATCAATCAATTCCGACGAACGGTTGCGAAGCAACCGTCGCCCGAAGTTGCAATAAAATAACAGTTCAGCAACAACAGCACAGTTAACGGTCTGGTACCCACTTCGACGCAGAATTAAATTATCTAGACGGCCTCAAACGGAAAAACTTTCTACATACGAACGCTAGAGCACGCAAAACTGAGCAATTCATCTTTTTGGCGCGAAGTCATCCGGGCTACAGATCTACCGCAAAACGCATCACAAAAAGGAATACCGCAGCAAAAATACAACACTTAGCAGAAAATGGAAAAAAGGAAAAATCACAGAGAAAAAAAAAGGGCACGGGCCTCACCCATCGGACCGGCCCAAGTCGCAGGGGAGGCGGCCTGGGAGGCCATCTCGGTTTGGGGCTAGTGGGCCGCGGCCCACGTGGCAGTCAACGCTGGGGAGGCGACCGGATCGGGCTCCTCCCGATCCCGATCGAACGGGGAGCGGCGGCGGCTTCCCGGTGGCTGCGCCGGCCACCGGCGGCGAGGGGCAAGGGGGAAGGGCAGCAGGAGGGCGGCGAAGGCGGACGGGTCCAGTGGAGAGGGCGGCGGTGCGGCTCGTCTTCGGGGCGGCGGAGCTCGAGCCGCCATCCATGGCGCGGCGGCTCCCGTCAGTGTCCATGGCGGCCGCGGGCTGGCTTGGACGGCGCCGGCATCTGCGAGGGGAGAGGGAGGAGAGTGAGAGGACGTGGAGGCGAGGAGGAGGGGCTGGAGAAGACCTGCGGGTGGCTGGTGGCTGCTCCGGCGGCTCCGGTGGCCGGATTGGAGCCGACGCCTCCACGAGCAGGACACGGTTGGCGGCGAGGTCGGCCCAGATCGGGCCCTGGCGGCGGCGGTTGCGGGAGAGGCTGGCTCTGGCGACGTGGCTGCATCTGGAGCGTCCAGATACAGATCCAATGGCTGGGATCCACTCAAACCTAGGGTTTCAGGATTTTTGGAGGGCTAGGGGGCAGATCTGGAGTTTTCAGAGGGGGTTGGCTGAAATTTTTACAAAGGGGAACCCTAATTGGCTGGTTTGGGAGGTGGGGGTCATTATATAGGTAGGTTGGCTGGCCAGTTTACGCAAAAGCCCCCGGTAGCTATCTCTCGCGTCCGATGATCGCGTTCGTGACCGCCGAGACTCCGTACGGACTCCGATTCTGACGAAATCTCGAACCACGCGCTCAGCGCGTCGAGCCCGTCGATCGTACCTCACTGCGGTGACATTCCGACAACATTTTCCGGCGCGCTATAAAAAATAACTCGTTTAATTATTAAACGGGGTTTTTTGTTCCGTTGGCTGCGGCTGGTCTCGTGCGGTTTTCGCGACGGTGATCGGGCGAAACCCGGTGTCGCAAAGGTCGAGTGTCAGGGTGGCAAGGGTCGGTCTCCGTCCAGTACGAGTAAGAGGGGGAAAAAATAATGACCGATCGATAAATCGGGGATGCAAACACCGCAAACAAATCAGGCAATCAAACAATTCACACCGAAAACAAATTTTTAATTTTTGTGAAAACTGGGTTGTTACATGTATGCCTCTGCCAGTGTAGCAGGATATGGAATGGTACTAGCGCGTCATGTAGCAATGATTAGGGCAAGGCCCAACTAGCATGCGGCTCATCAATCAAGCAAGTAGCATGTATGACATGAAGATCAAGTCATGAGAAGATGGATGTTGCATGGAAATATATCTCGGAAAGGCTATGGAAATTCCTTGATAGGTAGGTATGGTGGCTGTTTTGAGGAAGGATATAAGGAGGTTTATGATGACAGAGCATATCATGCCAAGGGTTTGGATGTAACGGCGAAGGTGGACGCCTACTCTCGGAGTGAGAAGAAAGCAATGCACGGCACAGGAGCGGCTAGAAAAATATGGGAAGGTGGAAGTGTCAACTTTCGAATACTCATATTAGTCCTAAGAACTCATGATCTTATTATCGGTAACTCTCAATCTAATAAGGAGGTTTCACAAAGAGACAAGTACCCCGAGGAGGAGTGTATGGGGGTTTGGTTATCCTTGCGCATCCTCGACTCTTGGTACGTGAGTGTACTCTAATATTCGACCCCTCAGAAGAGTAGTGATCCATCTAGTAGCTAAAGTTCTCAACTAATTCTGAAGGTTTTGAAAATAAACACGGATTGCCCAAAATACGACATCTATCACTAATAGGCTAAAGCTGTTGACATCAAAAGTCCAAACATTACTCAAAGCAATACCTCAAAACTATTGCAAGTTACTACTACAAAAGGATAGCAACCTCAATTACCTACTCCGAGTCAAGACACAAAACTCAGTGCAACAGGCAAACTCTCTAAACAAGAGAAACATGAAAACTCAAGAGAGTTCCAGCAACAAACTAAACAAAAGCTCTTTGAAAAGATAAGCATGAAAACTAAGAGCAAAACATGACAGTAGCTATGAAAAGGATAAAGAACACACACAGCAAAGATAAGCATGAAAAGTCCTATGTTGTGTTCTAGATTTTGGAAGTGGAGCGTGTTTCTCTCCCACACAAACAAATCTGGGTTATAACTTGCTATGAAAAGAAAGCAAATCTAAAGAAAACTAAAAATAAAACCTAAGAGCGAGACGCTCCAAGCATAGCACATAACGCATGAAGTGATAAAAATATAGTGAAACGAGAGACGAACTGATAATTGTTGATGAAGAATGGGATGCACGGGGGCATCCCCAAGCTTATACGCTTGAGTCTCCTTGAATATTTCTTGGGGGTGCATGGGGGTATCCCCAAGCTTGAGCGCTTGACACTCCTGAATCTTTTTTCATCATCTTCCCTCGCACACTTGAAAACTCCCTCCATACATAACTCATCATAATCTGATTAGCGAGGTTAGTACCCATAATAAAATATTTTTTCCTCTACTGGAAATAAGGACATTCTTGAATAGATGCTGTATATCAAGATTTCCAAAAAAAAATTGAAAAGAAAAGGAAAGCTTATGGTTTGCAAAATGAAGGAAAGGCAAAACAGGACATAATCTGTGAAAAACAGACCAGCAAGTAGTAGAGAATTTTTTAGGATACTTCTGCAACTCAAATCAAAAAACTCAGAACATGTGAAAGTTTCGTAATTGTATAGAGCACGCTGTGTAAAAATTTCAGCTCAAAAATATGAACTGGGATTTTTCTGTGATTTTTCTAGTCACGAGGACAGAATCTGTTTTCTGGAAAGCATGCCACAACTTTCACTTCCCTTGTCATATGAGGCTATAAATGGCACAAAGCTTGAGAAATAAAGATACAATGATGTTGCTACAGTAGTAAAAATCATCAAGACCACTAAAAAACAGAAGAAAAACAAAAATGAAATCCTAAATTTGTTGCGGGCTGCCTCCTAAAAGAGCTTCTTTAAAGCCATTAGCTAGGCTTAAAAGATTATAAAAGATTCTCTCACAAGAATAAGAATTTTGAAGGAAAAGAGATTATCAAGAAGAAAATATGAAACACATTTAAGCCTAACCCACTTCCTATGCATGGGAACTTGTAAGAAAATAAATCGTGAAAGCACAAAGTAACAAGCATAGGAAGATAAAAGAAGAAGAACTTCAAAACTTTCAACATTAAGAGAGGTGTTTTTGTAACATGAAAGTTTCCACAACCAATATTTCCTCTCTCAAAATAATTTTCAGTAGTATCAGGAAAACATCAAGAATATAACTATCAAATAAATCATGTTGTTCATGACCTACAAGCACACGTGTATATTTTTCAACACGGTCTTTAGGAACATAAGATAAATGCAACCAATCACATTGAGCCTTAATAAGAGCATAATTCCCCGGAGTTGGATATTTCAAAAGGATAATAGGGACATCAAGTGTGGGTGAAATAGCAACAATTTCATGCTAGACGTAAGGAACTATAGCAAGTTCATCTTCGCAAGCATAATCCATATTGGCATCAATGCCATCAACAAAGCAAGTATTAAGTTCATCAGAAAGGGAAGTATCAAGTGAGTCCTTGGAATCATGGGATTCCTCATCAGAGCAATCATTAGCCTCTTCTAAGTAAGCAAACATTTTAGTTTTAAAAACCTCAATATAAGAATTGGAAGTATAATTCTCGAAGCAATAAGCAAGAACTGCAAAGTTTTCAGATTTGTAAATAGTATCGTGATACTTTTCAATCAAAGAAGTAATCTCATAGGCACCTTTAAAAGTAACAAACTCTTCAATCTTTTCAACATCAAAGTAATCATAAACACCTTTAGCATAAGAAGATAAGATCTCATTTTCATTAAACTCACATTGGAAAGGAAGGTGTTTATGATCTATATTATAACAACAAGTAAAATCATAAATGTGGCATAAACACTTAGCATAGCAATAAGAAGTTTGTATTTGGTCCCATAAGTGTTTCCCTTTCTGAGATAAGCGGTGCCACGTATAATGAACATGCTCATCCAATGATCTTCCCTCAACCAAGTCGGTTGGGTTTTTAGTGCGAGCACAAATTGATTGAAGACGACCCAAGTGAAACATGTCCATCCTACCATATTTGGGTGGTTCCACACCCATCGTAAAGATAGCATCAACAGGCAGAAAAAGACAAAAGGTAGCAAATATTTTTTTTGTTTTTCATATAAGAGTCGAAAGGTAAACTAAAAATACTAAAAAGCAAAGATAAAAGATAGTGTGCAACTACCCTATCTTGAAGAGTGGAGTCCCCGGCAACGCCGCCAGAAATTGGTTTGATGTCACGAGAGTTTACTTCTCGCCCCTCGTTGGTTACCCAAAGTGGAAGGTTGAGATGTAGCGTAGCGGCAATTTCCCTCAGTGAAGATACCAAGGTTTGTCTCCAGTAGGACTCTGATAACGACAAGAAGGTGACAACGGTGCTAGAGATTAGCGATTGTCGTGGACCTGCACACACACCAGATAGCTTTGCTCCCAACGAGTACAAAGGGGTTGTCAATCCCTCCGGCCTTGTCGTTTACAAAGGATAAAACACACGGGATAATAATGATAGCGATAGCAATGGAAAAATAATAAAGCAGTAAATTGACAGAGGGTGTAAACAGTATTGGAAATATGGACCGGGGTCCTATGATGTTCACTAGTGATGTCTCTCTCCCAAAAGACGATAAAATAGCCATGCGAGGTAAACAAATTACAGCTGGGCAATTGACAGGATTATGTGCGCAAACCAATGCTAATTATGCTATAAAGAAAGGAAGAGGCTCAAAAGCACGGGGGGTACGCCAAGACAAGTAGACCGAAATCCATCTAAATCTACCTACTAATCATCCACCTTGAGATATCTATCTAGAACATCTCGCTGGTATTAAGTTGTGAATCCCACCCAAACTGTAAACTCAAAGCAACAGACAACTGCATTAAATAACTTTGTGTAAAGTAAACAATCCTTGCACCCCCAAGTACAAGCACCGTTGTTTTCCCCCTTGTGGTAACAACACATCCCCTAGACTCATGTTTCTGTCACTCAAGCTAGTCAATGGGGGCATGAACCCAAAATCATGCATAACTCTCCCTCTTGGAGTCATTACCTACTACTTGGCCAAAGCAATAAACAGCAACGGAGAACATGCAAGAATTACTCAAGAACATAAATATAAAAGAGGAGAATCAAATATATAACTCAAACACAATCTGAACATAATCTCATAATCCATCGGATCCTAGCAAACTCAGCATAACAACAACAGAAATATTACATAAGTGCCTCGATCATGTAGGGAAGCTCACGAGGTCTAATCCATGAAGAACAAAGAGGGGAGGAAAACATCACATAGCTACTGATCATAGACCCATGGTCCAAGGTAGACTACTCACAGTTCATCCGGGAAGCATCCATGGTGGTGGAGAAGCTCCCGGAGGTGATTCCTCCCTCCGGTAGGGTGCCGGGAAGAGGTCTTCTGGTTCTCCCGATCTTGGAAGTGCGGCGGCGGCGGAACAGAGGAGAGATCGCGAAAAAGGGTTCCCTTCTCGGGGTTTTTTGCGTCACGGGGAATAAATAGGCGAAGGGGGGGCAGCCAGTGGGGCCACCAGGGGTCCAGGCGCCCCCTGGCGCGGCCCCACCCTGGGGCGCTAAGGGAGGGCGCCTAGGGCCCTGGTGGGTCCCCTCTGGCCCCCTCGGTGATTCCGGAAGCTTCCTGATCGCTGATTTTTTATTTGATTTTTCCCGAATTTTTTGAGCACTTTTAATATGGGGGAAACCTGAAATAGAAAAACAGCAGAAAACAGGAACTGGCACTGGGGTGCACTGAGTTAATAGGTTAGTCCAAATATGATCAAAAGTGTATGGAAGTTCAGCAATATCATAGCAATATACAAAAGAGGCATTGAGCAAGAAGAAATTATAGATACGTTTTGGACGTATCACCATGAAGCTCACATGAAGAATAAAAACAAAACACAAACGCAGTTCTCTATACTCACCAGACCAGCATCGCCTACTCTTTAGACTTGTCAGCCTCATCGTCCTTATCAGCGTTAACCTCTGCCTCCTTCCCATGGATTTCATCATTTGATTCGCGGTCCTAAAAAACAAAAACATAAATAAAACTATTATAAAAAATGCAGTTCTATAACAAAAGCCAACACTAGATCATGTAGTTCACTGCTAATGCTGCTTCTTTTCTATTACATGTTTTTCCAAAAAATTGAAGTTCACTGCCGCTACTAGTGCAAGTATGATTCTTTGCTTTGGGGTACTACAAAACAACAACTGAATTACACTACCTCTACTGGTGCAGCTGCAATTCCTCATTTTGGACACTACAAAAAGATTAAACTCAGTTCACGGCCACTTCTAGTGCACCTATGATTCTCCTATGATTCTTTGTTTTGGACACTACAAAACATTAAACAATGAAGTCCACTAGAAATATAGGAAGAAATCAAACCTTGTCGATGACGCCTTCATCAACAGGATTGTCTTTGGCAACTTCATGAATAGGGGGACAATGGCCTATAAAACAGAGTATCAAAATCATCACCGTGTTGGTCGTGGTGGTCACCATCATGACGCGCATTAGCATCAGAAGATTCTCCTCCGCACTTCGAAAAGAAAAAAAGATGCAAAAACAAATGGTCAATGCGACAACACACAGAATAAATAAAAAAATGGGTAAAAAGCAGTTTACATATGAAAAAAATACGTACATCTGCAGCCGCACGGTCAGACAAAGAAGGTCGGACAATATTTTCACGCCTGTTCATTTCCTTCACCATTTCCTTGGCTTCCTTCTCATACCTAGCGCACTTGTCATCCTAAGACTGCTTAAACTGAACAAATGAAGACCTGGTATTCGTAACTGTCTGCTTAAGGAATTCAAGCTGCCCACGGTCAAAGTTATGAGCGGCCTCGATTTTTGCTTCAGAAGGGCCTTCGCCTTCAGGAAAAAATCCAGCAATATTACTCATCGAGAAGATTGTCGACCTGAACAAATTTATTTCTGTCGCCAGAATCCTCGCCAGAAAAACCTCCAGCAGTCGGCCTAGCAACACCATGAAACCGTCGAATTGGAGAACCCCTAGCAAGAGGCTCACAAAACCTTGCGTGTAGTTCTGCAACTGGAATCCGCTTGTACACAATGTCCCATGCCGCCTTCCACTGAAAAAATTAGTAAAAAAAGATGAAGTTCACAAGTAAGTACAAAAGAGGTTCACATTTAGCATGGAGAAAAAAGGGGAAGAATAACAAACACAAAGCCTGGCTGAGCACTGACCGACAGCTTGCCAAACTTGTAAGAATCAAGGTGGATCTTTCCCTTCACAATAATGTCGGCATTGTAAAGCTTCAGCAACTGGGCGTGGGTCAGTATTCCAGCACGTGGCGTGCGTGTATGCATAACCGATACAGTGCAAAGATTCAAGGAATCGAGGTACATGAACAGGGGCACGATGGTGCAAACATCGTCACAGTTTTTCTTGCTCCCTTCAGAATTCCAGTTGTAAACAGCGGCCTGCAGCTCGTCAACAACAAGCTGACAAAACTACATGGTAGCCATAGAGGTAAATTTCAAGTTTTCAACCATGGCACCTACCCTAGACAACCGAGTTCCAGGGCTGGGGAAAAGCAAGTTCTAAAAAACTATGAGAAAGAAAACCTTCACAATCTTATTAACCTTCATAGGGTTCACAACCAGCGTGCATAGTAAATTAAGCAGGTCCTTCAGATCTATGCTACAAGAACAGTTAAAACCAAGTTCATCCTTCAGAGTAGCCAGCGAATCATCATGGCCGCTGGCAGCAGGCCTGGGAGTAGTGTGAGAACCCATAGGGAAATCAAAAATGTGATGAACAGCCTCACGATTGATTTCCAGAACCTTGTTTGACCCGCAGTCCAATCTCATCATGTCAGGGTCAATCCTTCCCATCAGCTTGCACATGAGAACATGAGAAACATTCTTCTTTACTTTCAGGTCGAAAACGATGCCAAAACCTGATTGCCACACCAAAATTCTGTGCGGCTCTTGCAACAAGGCAACAACTTTGCATACATTTGGAATGGACAGTCGAACAGTCTTGTTAAACCGCCATTCATCTACAGCATCGTATTAAGACCTCTTCCTCTTGGTACTCTAAGAAATCTATAAAAAAGAATAAAAATGCAGTTCAAATCATCAACTCATGCAAAAAACATCTTAAACAACAGTAAAAAAAACAAAAAAAAACAGCATATACCTTCCTAGCATCAACATCCTCCTCACCATAATCGTTGTCCAGCGCTTCTCCAGCTGTGCTTTCTCGTTCCAACTTAGATGGACGCTCAAAAGCAACACCCGAGTAATCGTCCGAAAGTGGCCGCTTTCCTTGAATCCCATCCACATCAACTTCAGCATAATTAGGCCTGTTTGAGTGATCAACGCGCGGGCTCCGCCGTGGAGAACTTATACCTTCTTCAACAGTCTTGAGTTTTCTCTTCACAGGATTCTTTGCGCGGGAAAACTTAGCAGACTTGTTTCAATATGCAACCCTCCTTCCTATGTCCTTGTCCTTAGAAAACTTTACTTGATTTTCCTTATGAGGCTTCTAGAAAGGCTTACCAAGCGCAATCACTTTCTGCCTTTTCCTCTCAACATCAGCTGCGATCTGATCGGGGACCATCCAATCCTGTGTAACTGGTTCTGTGCCATCAACAGATTGTTACTGGGTTTCACTCAATTCAGGTGGAATGCTGCCTTGATCAGATGTCCCGCCACCGTGAACATCTGCTGTGAAATAATGTGTGATCAAATAGTTAACACCACCACCCCCGGACCCATCAGGACAAAAAACTAAGGGTAACAAAATGTGTGTGAGAGGGAAAACTAAAACTTAATGCAGCTCTTATCAATTTTTCCACGCAATGTACAAATGCAGTGCTCACTTTAGCAGTTTATGTTTTGATCCTAGATGCACATTGCTAAAAAAATTGAAGAACAAAAAACTACAACAAAAGTTTTGATCAATTGGGCGTTCCGATTCGAGCATAGAAAACGAAGTTAAGAAACCCTAGCATGAAATCGGGAACGCCGATGGCGATTTCTAGAGCCAAAATCGACGGAGCACACGGGAAGGTTTGACGCTCACTGTGGGATGCTGTGACGGCCGTAGGAGGCGGCTCCGGAGGGCAACGATAGAGGAGGCCAATGCGGACGGTGGCGGCTGCGGGCGTCGTCACTCTTCTCCGACGAGAGGAGGGGGTTTTCGTGTGGGGGAGAAGAATGAGAAGGGGACGACGAGAAACAGAGAAGAAATAGAAACTTAATGACTAAAAACTGGGCCCACGAGTCAGCGACAAAATTTAAAATAACCACCTCTACAATCACGGTCCACAGGTCATGGACAAAAAGAAAAAAACTGGCACGGTTACAACATGATGCAATTCAGTTATGAAGAACGAAGCGGTTCGCCTGTGAAATAAATAACCGACACACGCGAATCACCGCGCACCCGCTCATTTATCCCGCCGGTTGCAAAAACGCATGAAGCCCACGATCCCCACGAACACAACCACGATCGCCATGCCGGTTGGAGAACGAGATCGTGCGCTCGACAGATGTTGCTCCCGCTCCCCTTTAAATTCCGTGCTCCATCGCCTGATCATTCACAACACTGCGCTTCCTCCTCCTGTTCCTCCTCTTTCTAGCCATGCCATTCACCAAGGTCTACAAGATGTCGAGGCACATGGAAAGACCGTTCTCACGGTGGTCTACACCAAGGACGTGGACAACATGGCGAGGTACGTCGACAAGTACAAGGAAGTTCTCCGGGGGAGCCGCGACAAGATTGTCAGCGTCGACATCGAGTACATCCTGACAAGCGGAACACCGTCGTGAGTCAACTCTCCATTGGCAAAGATCACCCAGTGCTGCTTTTACAAGTATGCGCTACAATGAACAAGAGATGCATCACCTTCGACAAGTTCCTCAACAACCCAAAGTAAGCCATTCTTTCTACTGTGTAAAATATAGTTGCAGGACGATGGATCTCTCCTTGTCATCTATATGGAGTTCTATTTGTCGTCTGTATGTAGTTCGTGAAAGAATAACTTGGGGTTCACGTAGGTACACCTTCGCTGGTTTCTGCATTGACCAGGACAAGGAGAAGCTTTCACGCTGCAACCTGAACATCGCCGACTTCATCGACATTCAGAAGCTCTGGAGGGTGCCTCAAGAAACGAAGACGATGGACTCACTTGGGGATGTATCTGCCATCATCATCGATGACTACTACGCATACATGAAGAGCAAGATGACAGACCAAGATCACCACCAGTGGACTTCGATTCTCAGCAGGAGGCACATTGAGTTTGCTGCCAAGGACGCCTACACTGCGTTCGAGATATGGAACCGCATCACCATAGTGCAGGATGGCCTCACCCGCGCTCTAAAAGAGCAGACCAGGAAGCGCCCGAGGTCATCCTAGGGAAAGGAGATCAGGGGGATCACCTTCCACCTTCTCCTGGCCAGAGTGGAATTGATGAAGCAGGCTAGATGGTGAAGCAAGATGCTGATAACCAAGGGTTCCTGTCACGGGTGCTCAAGTTGTTTCCTTCTGGTTATGTCGATTTTTTTTTGCTTTGGTTGTTATTTGCTTTGGCACAATGATCTCTTATGTTTATTTAGTTTTCTTGATGATGTAATTTGCTTATGATGAGCACAACACCTTGGTTTGTATCTATGAACAATTTGCAGTTTTTAGTGTGTTATCAAGTAGTTCACAGACAATGGTTGATGTAGTTCTGTTATATACGTTGGAGTTCAATTAGCAAATAAAAAATGAGCAAAACAAGAATTTTGATTTATTTGCACTTTAGTTCCATATATGGGTTGCTGAAAAAATGAAGCTCAGTCCATCTTTCTAGTCTGCATATTACTTCAATTGTTGCTGCTACTAAGATCTTCATAATAAACTGTAAGGCCCGATAGGAGGTACTGTTCCAGATCTAGATGTTTCCCTCCAGATCCGGGGACGAAGCACATATCGGTCCCACCGCGACATATGACACTGCCATATGCCCCGGATTTCCATCATGATATCACAACATTACAGATACAAGGATACAACATCTCATAACAATTGCCTTATTACAATACATCAGCAGAAGACATATGTCTGAGTATAGACTACAATCAAATGCCTAGTGGCAAAGGTAAAACACACCATTCCCACGTCCACACGGGTCCAGGGTCTCCGCAGGGATCCTCCTAACTAGTCGTTGTCGAGTCTCCACAAAGGCGTCCAGAAGAAGGGTCGTTGAGCTCCTCTAAAGTCCAAGATCATTTGCATAACGTGCGTAGAATAGAAAAGAAGGGTAGAGCTATATCAACAAGTCTTGTAACTAACTTCTCACGGTAAGATGGGGGTAGTGCTGAGGTTGCAGCCGCACTAGAAATATATGAGTGGCTAACGTTCTATTCAGAGTAAGATGAGAGCCAAGCATTTGATGAGGAATCGCCTCCAACAAGTCTTGCTATCAGCTACTTACGCAAACATAACACCTATCCTATCCTTGTCCTCCTCTTCGCATCCCAACAAAGAATAAGAAATCAAGGCACTCACGCATTGATCAAGTTATTATGATTATTTCAATTGTTGTGGTCTATGAACAAGGAGTAGGTCTCAAGTCGTCCATAACCGTGGACATGGCTTCTCGAAAAGATTTAACCCCGCAGGGGTGTACCAACTTACCATTACAAGGCTCCATACGCACGCCAAGATCTCTTAGTCGGGCCCGTTAAAGAAACTCATTGAAGATTTGTTCCGAGAGATCCGGACGTCACAGTCCCTCTAACTAACAACGCACAAATCCGGGTGGCCCCCGGTGAGTCGACATGCAACTCAAAAGTTGGCCGCGCTCTCGAATCAGTCTCTACCGTGATGAGTTCGGGATGGCTAACCCTTGCCCGGGCAAGCAACCCTAGCTCCTTGAGGTGGACCAACAGGATATACCATCCCACTGGCCCGGTTTGTTTTAAGTCCACTCGCTGCAGACCAATTACGCACACGGTTTCTCAAATGGTAAAATAAGCTTGGGCCACCACTAAAAATATTTTCAGCTAGGTAGGTAAGACAAGGGGACCCCATAGTATCCCACACGCGGTTAGGCACGCTCATCAAAAGACACAATACCCGGAACTTGGGACCTAGGTGACTCGAATGGAACAAAGCATCGTGGCGGGATAGCGTAGATCTTCTATCCTTCTTCGAATATAGTCAACATTATAATAATCATATCATCCACAAAAATATAATAAGGAGTAACAGGAGGTAACATTTGATAGCATCCTAGCATGCATACTAATAAGTGGCTGAGCAACGAGAAAAAGTAACATAGCCGAACAAGGTTTGCTGGGACATGGAGGACATGGTTGTTTGGGTTTATTTGAGAGGCATGAAAATGAATTGGTAGGATCAAACAATTGTTCTATACTATTCCTAGGCCCAAGTGAGATGAAAGTTATAAGCATGATATATGCTCCCCCTTACCTGATGAGAAGTCGAAACTGAAGGTGTAGTCGATCGCAAGCTCGCAACATCTCCGAGAGTAACCGCGGGAGCACACAAGAAGGAAACACTGGAAAGACAATCGACGAGCAAGCATCTAATACTACGAAGGAATCACGAGCAAGTATCAACATGAAGGAAACACGAGATAACGCACCTATCGTCGGGAACGGTTACTAACAGGTTAAGTGAGGTACTCGCCACACACGACGATACCGCACATTTAGAATGGTCCAAGTTGTTTAGCTACACAACATGAGCAAGGTTGTTAACATGGCATTTAACAGAAGCATGGCTTATCACACAATCATGGCAAGAGGGGTGAAGCATAAGAAATCTACCAATACTAGTGAAGTTAAGCGGGTAAAATTCCTACACAAGGCATACTATTACGGACCCCACGATAATTATTGCATTTGGTACTGTTCTACCCTAAACATATTTTATTATTTTTATTATCAAGGAAGAGCAGCATACACATGATCTACACGCAATTCTAGTCAAGTTACATGTAAAGAACATTTTAAACGAAGCAACGGTTGAAAAGTTATGGGCTATTACATTCACGGTGGCATGCGGTGTAAATAGCACTGAAACAACATGTAGACAAGTTCACACATGGAAAAGAAGCACATTTTATTAATCTACATGCAAAACGGAGCAAATTTGACGTTGGAACCGTCGGAATCCGAGCTACGAGCAAAAAGGTACAAGCACCGCAAAAACTAATCACAATCTGCAATATAAATAAGCCCAGGAAAACAAAAAAACATTACCGGGCCAAAACTAAAACTACCGGGCCTAACCAGGGAAGAGTGCTAGATATTATCCATCGCACATGTGCGCAACATAGGAAACGGGCCAAGCCCAACAACAGAAGAAAAAAAGAGGGGGCGGCTGGGCCGACATGCATCTCAGCCCATAGGCTGGCTCGGGGGCGAGGGATAGCCTCAGCTCGCCCGGGGCGAGGGGAGAGCTGCGGGCCAATGTGGACTTGGGCCGCTTGGGGGCGCGAGGCCCATGCGCTGGAGGCAGCCCAGCCGGGCGCACTGGATCGGGAGGTCGAGATCCCGTCGGCCACGACGTCGGGCGCAACTGCAGCGGCCGGTCTCCGGCGAGGTGGCGGCTCCGAGGCGGTGCAAGGACGGCTTGGCGGCGGCTGGAGGTGCTGGATCCGGTCGAGGTGGGCGGTTGGCGCGTGGGATCTCCTTGGGGCTGTAACGCCAAGCTCGGCTCGAGCTGGACGGGCGCCATGGCCATCGCGGCCTGGTTCTTGGAGAGAAACAGGAGGTGAGGAGGGAGAGCAAGGAGGAAGGAGAGGGCACGGCGGTCGTGATCTGCTGGGAGCTCGGTTCTGGTGACGTGGCGTATTCTGGGCCATTCGATCCAAATCGGACGGTCCAGAGCGTCTGATCAAAATGTGGGGCGGGGGTTGGCTAGGTGGATGCTAAATTCGAGGAGGGTGGCGGCTAGGGTTTCCAAATAAGGCTGTGTAGCCCTGCTAATTATAGCAGGGGACGTTTCGGAGGGGTTTTAGGCTCCGAAAGGGTCATTTCAGGTCTAGTTTTTGGGTGGGCTAGAATCCGAAGATAAGAGGGGAATCCGGGGGTCCATCTATCAGTGCACGCAATATTATTTTTAAATACGCCCCTGGAGTTATACCGGCTACTATGGCTGGAACCTCCGATCGTTTACCCGCCCGACGAAGTCGGAACGCACGAAATTCGAAACACAGCTTCCCCACACTGTACCGACAATGTCTACAACGTTTCACGCCCAACCGAGACGATGATTTAACCCCCAATAAAATAACCCATCTAAATATAAATTGGGTTTTTCGCACCGTCGGTGATGCTTGGTCTTGTGCCGAAAGTTGCGACGGTGATCGGGTGACTTTCCCGGTGCCGCAACTAGGTCGTGTGCCGTTGGGAAAAGGGTTCGGTCTCGCATCCGATAAGAGAAAGAGGGGGAGAATATAATAACCGATTAATAAATCGACGAAGCAAATACTGCAAACAATTGTTCCGCTAGAAAAAACACATACAAAAACAACAATTTGATCCGGAAGCGGGGGGACGGAGTACTTGCGTTTTTCCGCTAGAACAGAGATAAATTCGACCAATTATCCAAAATTTTATTGCATTAGCAAATTAATCCGTCGCGGAGTAACACAAACATGAACGCGAACTTAGTACCACAATAGGATTACGGCTATAAAATCGAATATGAACCCCGCAAGCACAATGCGAAGCTCCTGCCCGTGCGGAAGAACAGAGACCGATCCGCCAAATTCAACGATTGCCGTCGGTTTTTCGCAGAATTGTGTATTTAATCACATAATAGATCAGCACACAAACAAATAAAACAATGGAAATCGATCAAATCATCCAGAAAAGTTGCTCCGTGAAGCAGTTCGCCACTCCCCTGTCCGCGCTTCCGAACAGTAGAAGGAAGCAGTGCGGATAGATTTCAGATGCAGTTCGAAAGTTTTAGCAGAATATTATTCTGCTAATATTAGCAGAATAGACCGTCTATATGTATATATACGAGATGCTCATTTGGGACACCTAGATGCCCAGACTCCTCGCCTCTAAATTTAATCTCAGAGGGTTTATTATGTTAATTAGTCATGCATATATATTAATTGTGGGTATATATACCTACCTATGATTAAAAATTATTTCTATGTATGTGCGTATTAATCCTATTTGTCTAAACCTAAATACTCAACATAAAATGTACGCGTACATACCCAATTATATGTACGTATTGTACGACATCATTAAATGAAAAAATAGTTATGGGTATATATATCTAACAAAGATTAAAAATTATTTATAGGTATATGCGTACTCATCGTATTTATCCATAACGAAATATCCCATAAAATATAGGCGTGCATGTTGTAAGGTGCCCAGACACCTAGGTGTCCCATATATATAGGGTGAGACTATTCGTCATCCTGGGTGAGGAATAGTTATTCCTCACCAACTATTCCTCACCCCCTTCTGTTTTGACATCAATGCACCATAATTTTACATTTCGTAAATTTTGTCTTATTTCATACGTAAAAAGAGAACGTAAAAAAATATAATCGTCGTAAAATATATTTTATATTACGTAAAATTACAAAGATAAAAATGATGGTGTAATTTTTTTTATCTTATGATCAATATTTTTGTTTTTTTATATCAAAATTTATGAAGTGAATCCATATTAATGTAACTATTTGTATTAAAAATGTAAAAATTTTATGAAAGGTACGTAAAATTACCTCGGGTGAAGAATAAATTATTCTGTAACCTGGGTGATGAATAGCTTCACTATATATATATATATATATACGGTAGCGCTAAACTGCGCAAGCGCGCAAAGCTCTTATTCTACGCGTCAGTCGTTAATCATCCGGGTAGGATGCATGCACTCCTATCCAGTTACTTATGTAAGGGTAAAATGAAGTAGAGAATAACGTAATCTAACATTGTTAAGAAGTTGCTCCCCACTAATCCAATTCTCTCAACATGCAGCCTATCCACCTCACCAATCTGCCCCCATCAGCAATTTTTTTTATTTTTACCTAATTTCTATTAACATTTAGACATAAGTCCAATGGTCTCGCTTCACAAATAGAACAAAGAAGTCCAACGATCTCATCATTATAGAAAAACCCAACCGTCTCATATCCCCGTTTCCGTTTCTGTTACCATCTCTCTCTTTCTTAGTAAATAAAGGCTCAATCTGCAACATACAATGTGACAGCTAGAAAAGAAAAGAGGTGGTTTCCGTGTGGTCCGGCCCTTTTGGCATGAACGCCGGTATTCGGAGCATCTTCCTTCTCTCTAGCCTCTCTTCAACTATGGTATTGTTCCCGGTGTCAATCGGTCTGGTGCCCAGTAACGTCGTCGACATGTCGACAGTGGTGGCGGTGCTGCTTTCCCTCTCTCTCATATTGCGTTCCGTTTCCGGTGAGAATCGGTGTGGTCCCCTGTAGCGTAGTCGAGATGGCGGCGATCGTCCTTTCTCCCCTTTTCCGGCGAAGCTAATTTCAACGTTGGTTGGGAATTGGTGGAGGTTGGTTCCAGTGGGATGTATTGTGTATAGGAGTCCCATGCTGGCTTCCTTTCAGACTGGGAGAGGAACAGGAACATGGAGACGCCGGCCAGGTACCAACGATGCCCACGCCTCTACTGCTCATCCTTTTACCTTTGGATCACATTTTTTAATTAACTCACTCGCTAATTTGATTTGACTCATATTCATGTAGTTTGATTTGATAGTGATCAATGGGAGAATTCTAGCAGTGCATCTGTAGCACGTATCATCCGCGCTGCCGAGCAGGAGCGAGCGCCGGTGCAGGTCAATAGACAAAGCCTCATCGTAGGCAACCAGAAGGTGCTCTTTTTCTTATGCCGATCTGCTTCCCTCAAACAGTTTCGGATGTTGCCAAGTACTATTAGTGGCACCTCTATTTATCGCCTTTGAATATTTTTGTTGCTGTATTAATGGATCAGTTTCTGGTTGTTCATGACTTTTGGTTGCCCTTCAAATGTTTTGTTGGCTCATTCTTTAACCAGGCTCTGTTGTTTCATGCTTTCTTCGTATTTCCTGCTACACACTTCCTCAAAGCTTTTTCATGGAGCGATTGGTAAAAGAAGCACAGGAAGGTCGAACATCAGTGAGCTGCCCCAATTCTTATTCTCCCCTCCATCTTCTTCCCCTCTCCCTCTGTCTCCTTTTCCAAGGGGTGTAAGATGGATTGTCATTGATTTTTTTTATCTAGCAATGGTTGAAATTCTATGCATATTTCCTTTTGTTAGGCACAACGTGAATGTAACAGCCCATATTTCAAAAAAATTAAAATTTTTGTTTTCGGTGTGAATTGTTTGATTGTCTGATTTGTTTGCGGTGTTTGCATCCCCGATTTATCGATCGGCGATTATTTTTCCCCCTCTTATCTCGTACCGGACGGAGACCGACCCTTGCCACCCTGACACTCGACCTTTGCGACACCGGGTTTCGCCCGATCACCGTCGCGAAAACCGCACGAGTCAGCCGCAGCCAACGGAACGAAAAACCCCGTTTAATAATTAAATGGGTTATTTTTATATCGCGCCAGGAAGTGTTCTCGAAACGGTTCCAACGCGAGGTGAACGCCGTCGGCTCGATGCGCTGGTCACGCAGTTCGAAGTTTTACCCGAACCGGAGGTACTGCGGACCCCCGGCGGTCCGAAACGTGAGCACCGCGCACGAGAGAGAAAAACCGGGGGTGTTTTTGCAAACTGCCAGTCACCGGGGCTATATAAAGATCACCACTCTCCCACCCGTTTCTAGGGTTTCCCTAGCCATAAATTTGCAGCCACCCCCCTGAGTTTGCTTAGATCTGCCCAATTTATCCCAAATCCTGAAATTGTTGCTCCCCTGCGATCTGGACCGTCAGATCTCGCGATCCGAAGGCCCAGATCCACCCAGCCCCCAGCCCCTCTCTACTCTCTCCTCTCCCCGAGCCGCCTCCACTCCACGGGTCCGCCTCAGCCGCCGCCGGCAGCCGGAGCTGCTCGCCGCCGCGCCCCACGTCCAGGCCGACCTCCCCTCCTCTCTCCCTCTCTTCCCTCTCTTCCCTCCTCTCCTATCACCTCGCATCTCTCTCTCAGCAGGAACCGAGCCACCGCCATGGCCGAGCTCGAAGCTCCGCGCCGCCCAAGACCTTGTCGACGCACCCCACTCCGGCCACCTCCACCGGATCCTGCGGCCGCCGGCAGGCCGCGCCCGTTCCCCGCCTCTGCGCCGCCTGGTGGCCCCGCCGCCGCCGGCCTGCGACCAGACGTCACCGCCTCCCGGCCAGGGGCGATCCGGAGTGGCTCCAGCCACCTCCAACGGCCACGACCACGTGGGCCGGGCCGGATCTGCAGCCCAGCGCGGCCCACCTCGCCAGCCTGCGCGCCACCTCGGCCTCCTGGGCCAAGGCCCATGGTGAGGCCTGCACCACACCTTTTTTTTCTCCAGGAGTTTTTCTTTTTTAGTTAATTTTGCTAAGTCTGGAAAGAAACTACTGCTCATTAATTTTTGGAACGTAATTTCCCGTTGACTCGTAGCTCCAAATGAAGCGATTCTTTTTTTGTTTGGTTCTGCTTTGTGTGATCTAGAGTTCATCTTTAGGAAGTTATTTATTTTGAGTTCATATTGATGGTGCAAATCTGTGTAGAAGTAGGCACCAGACTGTTAACTATTGCTAAATTCTGGCAAGTGTTGCTGCTGTTATTTTGTTCAAACTTTGGTTGATGATTGTGACAAATCCATGAGGCCTATTGCATTGATTCTTTTTCCTATTTGTTAAGCATCATGTGTACTTAATTTCCATGCTTCAACTTGTCATGTTTGGGTGCTCTAGCTATATTAAATCCTGCTCCAAAGTGGTGATCCTGATGTTAATGTGCTGCTGTGCTGAAAACTGTTATTTTGTTGCAACTTCGGTCGACGAGTGTGTCGCGACCGTTTATCGGAATTGAGTGATTCCAATTGCATATTGTTAAGCATCATGTGTACTTCCATTAATTGTATTTCATTTTCATGATATGCTTTCTGTTCATATATATTTTTAGCTCTAAAGTTGCTATGCCGCTGTTTTTGACAGCCACCTCTGTTTTTCTCTAAGTCACTAACGTTCCGATGCCATGTTGCATGCTTAACATCTTTTGATCTATGATGTCTATTTGCATGATTATTTTTGCCATGCCTTCCCTGTCATGTCTACTTTAGTTCCATATCATTTGTGAGCATGTTTGCATTGATTATCCTGTTTATGCAATGCTCTAAAGTGTGCTTCCTGATGTTGGCAGTTTGTGCCCGTAACTTGTTTTGCTTATATCTTTTTAACCGTAACTCCGTTTGGAGTGTTCTTTATATGTAACTTGATTAGTTTTTCGTGTACTTTGTGTTTTTTCTATTGTTTGCTTTTGTTAACCAACCTAAAATATGGTTCAGGACAGAACAGTACCAAAAGATTTAATCATCGTGCGGCACTTAGTGTTATGCCATGTTTAGGTTGTGCCTCACTTAAATTGACTAGCATAGATAGTTTACTTTATGCTTCACCTCTTGACATGTTTGTGTGCTATGCCATGCTTGCTTGAGTTGCCATGTTAATAACCGTTGGTTGATCACCTATAGCTAAACAACTTGAACCTCCATAAACGTGCGGTATTCGTCGTGTGTGACCGATACCCCACTTAAACTGTTAGCAACCGTTCTCGACGATAGATCCGTATCTCGTTGCCGTGTCGTGTGATGTCTTCTTGATCTTGTGTTTCCCCGTAGTAATAGAGTGCTTGCTCGTTGATTGCTTTCCAGTGTTTGCCGTCTTTTGTGCTTCTGCGGGTACCTCTCGGAGACGATGCGAGCTTGCGATCAACTACACCTTCGGATCCCGACTTATCAACTGGCAAGGACTATACATTACTTATGATCCATTCTATTTCAACCAGCGGTTTGCATTCTAGTCTAGGTTAGGTTCGATGTTTGATCCTACCACATGTTTACAACCTCTTTCAAACCGATACAGCCATGTCCCTTCCCAGCAAACCTTGTACTGCTATGTTACTATTGCTCGTTGCTCAGCCCCTGCTTAGTATGCATGCTTAGGATGCTACGATGTTACCCTGTTACTCCTTGGTTTGGGCTATCACATTATTATATTATTGTTGATGATATGATTAATTATAATGTTGACTATATGGAAGGTCTAGGCTATCCCGCCCCGACGCTTTGTTCCATTCGAGTCACCTAGGATCCTAGTTCCAGGTATTGGTTTTAAGACTGAGCGTGCCTAACCGCGTGTGGGATTTTATGGGGTCCCCTTTTCTTACCGACCTAGCTTCAAGCATTTCTAGTGGTGGCCCAAGATGATTTACCATTTGAAACCGTGTGTGTGCTGGTCAGCTGCCAGTAGTTTTTAAACCAACCCGGACCAGTGAGGACATAGTTCCCTTGCTGGCCCATCATGACCGGCTGAGGACCCGGTTTCCCATGTGTGATTAACCGGCAATCCAAACCTAGAGTCATACGGTAGAGACCAGATCGAGAGCGCGGCCGGCTCCTGAGCTGGATGTCGACTCACCGGGGGCCACCCAGATTTGTTCGTTGTTAGTTAGAGGGACCTGTCGTTTCGGATCTCTTGGAACTAAATCATAAAATGGTTGCCTGTGATGGGTAGCAACTGAGAGAGATGGGCGTGCGTGCGGAGCCTTGTAATGGGCAGTTGGTACACCCCTGCAGGGTTAAATCTTTTCGAGAAGCTGTGTCCACGGTTATGCACGACTTGAGACCTACTCCTTGTTCATAGAAAACAACAACTGAGATAATCTTAATATAACTTGATCAACGTGTGTGTGCCTTGACTGCTTCTTCTTCGTCGGGATGCGAAGAGGAGGACAAGGATAGGATAGGTGTTATGGTTGCGTAAGTAGTTGATAGCAAGATTTGTTTGAGATGATTCCTCATCGAATGCTTGGCTTCTTATCTTACTCTCTAGATCGTTAGCCACTTCATAAATGCTAGTGCGGCAGCAACTTCACCACTTACCCCATCCTGACCGTAAACTACTAGTTGTCCTAGAATGACGAGTGATGAAGTCCTGCCTGGGTCAGATGACCACTACAGTTGGATGCTGAGTACCTCTGTAATCATGATACTATCCCCAAACTCTTTTCAGCATTCTTGATCGACAACAGGTATGGTGATCGACGTTTCACGTGGAGACTCGACGACGACTAGTTAGGCGGATCCCGGCGGAGGGCCTGGACCCGTGTGGTTATGGGGATCAATGATTTTCTATTTGCCACTAGGCATTTGCTTGTAGTCTGTACTCACACATATATCTTCCATTGTTGTATTGTATTTGAGGCAGTTGTATGCCGATTGGATGAGATGTTGTATCCTTGTATCTGTAATGTTGTGATATCATGTTGGAAATCCGGGGCATATGACTTCGTCATATATCGCGGTGGGATCGATATGTGCTTCGTCCCCGGATCTGGATGGAAACATCTAGATATGGAACAGTACCGCATATCGGGCCTTACATCTTGGTATCAGAGCCTTACCGACCGTAGGATCCCTTCTCTGGTTGAAGTCGAGTCTAGAAAAAAAAACTATTTTGTAGGTACTAAGTTAGTTATCGGAGAGTAGGAATCTTTTTACTCCTTACCCTTGCTCTGGTCAGGACAAGTGTCGTAAGTGTTTCATTATCATCTTATCCCCTTCAAAACTCTAGGATCCCGAGGTTGTGGAGTATCGGAACCGTTACAATGACTTGCTTGCAGCGTATTGTCTCGATTCCGATCTCAGGTTTGGGAAACCTGTAGTACCTTTAGTTCTTCCGACTCTGGGTAAACCTCTTGGTCATCTATTGACTTCAGTCCTCTTGCCCAGTATTTTCACAATTCCAGTGAGAATGCTTCCCTTGATCGTCGCTTTGAATTGTCGTTCTTCTTCTTGACACTGGTGGTTTCGTTTTCCAACGATGTCGTCTCTCTGCGGAAATTTATCTCGAGAGAAGTTCGACGTCGACATGGAGCAGAGTCCCTTGTTGGTGGTGTTGAAGATCGTCGTCTCTCTTTTCTCTCCCCCTCTGTAAGTCCCGATATGCGGTACTGTTCCAGATCTAGGTGTTTCCACCCAGGTCCAGGGACGAAGCACATATCGGTCCCACCACGACATATGACAAAGCCATATGCCCCGGATTTCCAACATGATATCACAACATTACAGATACAAGGATACAACATCTCATACAATCGTCATACAACTGCCTTAATACAATACAACAGCGGAAGATACATGTCTGAGTACAGACTACAAGAAAATGCCTATTTACAAAGAGAAAACATCGATCCCCATAACCACACGGGTCCAGGCCCTCCGCCGGGATCCGCCTAACTAGTCGTCGTCGAGTCTCCACGTGAAACATCGATCACCATACCTGTTGTCGATCAGAACCCTGAAAAGAGTTTGGGGGTAGTATCATGAGTACAGAAGTACTCAGCA
Organism: Bromus sterilis; assembly: GCA_950022295.1. Lineage (NCBI taxonomy): Eukaryota > Viridiplantae > Streptophyta > Magnoliopsida > Poales > Poaceae > Bromus > Bromus sterilis. Next base: position 220,846,299 of record OX465597.1, read on the forward strand.
TCCAACTGTAGTGGTCATCTGACCCAACAAGGACTTCATCACTCGTCATTCTAGGACAACTAGTAGTTTAAGGTAAGGAAGGGGTAAGTGGTGAGGTTGCTGCAGCACTAGCATTTATGAAGTGGCTAACGATCTAGAGAGTAAGATAAGAAGCCAAGCATTCGATGAGGAATCGCCTCCAACAAGTCTTTCGATCAACTACTACAAAAACATAACACCTATCCTATCCTTGTCCTCCTCTTCGCATCCCGGCGAAGAAGAAGCAGTCAAGGCACACACACGTTGATCAAGTTATTTAAGATTATCTTAGTTGTTGTTGTCTATGAACAAGGAGTAGGTCTCAAGTCGTCCATAACCGTGGACACGGCTTCTCGAAAAGATTTAACCCTGCAGGGGTGTACCAACTACCAATTACAAGGCTCCGCACGCACGCCCATCTCTCTCAGTTGCTACCCATCACAGGCAACCATTTTATGATTTAGTTCCAAGAGATCCGAAACGACAGGTCCCGCTAGCTAACAAGAAACAAATCCGGGTGGCCCCCGGGGAGTCGACACCCAATCCAAAAGCTGGTCACGCTCTCGGATCGGACTCTTCCGTCTCAACAGGGTTTGGGTTACCGAGACGCCTCACGTGAGGCCTCGGGCCCTCTCCGGTCAAAGGTGGACCAACAGGGAAACCATGTCCTCACTGGTCCGGGTTGGTTTAAAAACTACTGGCAGCTGACCAGCACACACACGGTTTCAAATGGTAAATCATCTTGGGCCACCAATAGAAATGCTTGAAGCTAGGTAGGTAAGAAAAGGGGACCCCATAAAATCCCACACGCGGTTAGGCACGCTCAGTCTTAAAAACCAATACCCGGAACTCGGATCCTAGGTGACTCGAATGGAACAAAGCGTCGGGGCGGGATAGGCTAGACCTTCCATCCTTCGTCGAATATAGTCAACATTATAATAATCATATCATCCAAAACAATAGAATAATGTGATATCCCAAACCAAGGAGTAACAGGGTAACATCGTAGCATCCTAAGCATGCATACTAAGCAGGGGCTGAGCAACGAGCAATAGTAACATAGAAGTACATGGGTTGCTGGGAAGGGACATGGCTGTATCGGTTTGAAAGAGGTTGTAAACATGTGGTAGGATCAAACATCGAACCTAACCTAGACTAGCATACAAACCGCTGGTTGAAATAGAATGGATCATAAGTAATGCATAGTCCTTGCCTGTTGATAAGTCGGGTTCCGAAGGTGTAGTTGATCACAAGCTCGCATCGTCTCCGAAGGTACCCGCGGAAGCACACAAGACGATAAACAATGGCAAAAAATCAACGAGCAAGCACCTATTACTACGAGGAAAACACAAGATCAAGAATACATCACACGACACGGCAACGCGATCCGGATCTATCGTCGAGAACGGTTACTAACAGTTTAAGTGGGGTATCGGTCACACACGACGAATACCGCACGTTTACGGAGGTTCAAGTTGTTTAGCTACAGGTGATCAACCAACGGTTATTAACATGGCAACTCAAGCAAGCATGGCATAGCGCACAAACATGTCAAGAGGTGAAGCATAAAGTAAACTATCTATGCTAGTCAATTTAAATGAGGCACAACCTAAACATGGCATAACACTAAGTGCCGCACGATGATTAAAACATTTGGTACTGTTCTGTCCTAAACCATATTTTAGGTTGGTTAACAACAGCAAACAATAGCAAAAACACAAAGTACACAAAAAACTAATCAAGTTACATATAAAGAACACTCCAAACGGAGTTACAGTTAAAAAGATATAAGCAAAACAAGTTACGGGCACAAACTGCCAACATCAGGAAGCACACTTTAGAGCATTGCATAAACATGATAATCAATGCAAACATGCTCACAAATGATATGGAACTAAAGTAGAAATGACAGGGAAGGCATGGAAAAAGGAATCATGCAAAAAGGCATCATAGATCAAAAGATATTAAGCATGCAACATGGCATCGCAAAGTAACAGACTTAGTGAAAATCAGAGGTGGCTGTCAACAACAGCAGCATAGCAACTTTGGAGCAGAAAAACTATATGACCAGTAATTCTAAAATGAAGATGAAATACATGTAATGAAAGTAGACATGATGCTTAACAATATGCAATATGAATCACTCAATTCCGATAGACGGTCGCGACACACTCGTCGACCGAAGTTGCAACAAAATATAAACAGCAGCACACTAACAGCAGGGTAGCTACTTTGGAGCAAGATACAATCATGATGCAGCAAGAAATTATGGCATGTGAATGCATGGAACTGAAGTAGAAACAATGATTAACAGGATGCAAAAGGAATCAATCAATTCCGCTGAACGGTTGCGAAGCAATCGTCACCCGAAGTTTCAATCAAGCAACAGTTTCAGCAGCAGTTAATCAACAGTTTGCAATTAACGACCAGTGGCCCTGTTTAGCACACAAATACACAAGCAAGATGACCTCAAATGCAAAAACTTTCTACATACAAATGCTAGAGCACGCAAAACTGAGCAACTTTCATTTTGGGGGCACGTTAATCGGAACTACCGTTTAGGCGTTATTCGCAGCACAAAAAGCAATAAGTGGCATATTCATCTCAGACTTAAAAAATTCGCAGGGGTAAACAACGAAAAAAAAGAAAAAAAAGGCCTTACCCCTCTAGTGGGCTCGGCCCAACAGGAGGCTGTGAGGGGCGCTGGTGGCCTGGCCTTGGCGGGACGGCCTGCTGGGCTTGGGGGCGCGCAGGGGAGATGTTGGCCCGCTGTGGCTGCACGGTTCGTGCTCGTCCACGTCTGGATCGAGCGGCGCGGTGGCTGGCAATGCCGTCAGCGAGCCTGCGGCCTCCGGCGAGCCGTCTTGGGAGGCGGAGGACGGCGCGGTATCAGGGGAGGCGGCGGATCCGGCCGGCTGGGGAGACGGAGGCGCGACGACTAGGGCTCCTGAGGGCGGCGCGGTTGAGCTTCGGGCGTCCATGGAGGCTGGCTCGGCGTTGCTGGAAGGAGGAAGAGAGTCAACGGGATGAGAGGAAGGAGGAGGAAGGAGAGGAGAGGGGAGGAGACCTGGGGCCTGCGGCGATGGGGCAACCTCGCCGGAGCAGAGCACGACGACACGACGGGGTGGAGATCGGGCGGCGCGAAGGAGCTCCACGGGAGGCGCCTGGATGGGCTTGGGCGGGCCGCGGTGGCGGTTTCAGGGCCCTGCGGGGCCCGGTCGGCTGGGAGGACTGCTGGGGAGGTTTGGGGCTAGATCTGAGCCCTTGATCTGAAAGATCAACGGCCAGAATTGCCAGACGGCTAGGTTTTCGGGGATTTGCGGGCTAGGGGGTAGAATTTGAGCAGATCTGGGGGGGGGGAGGGTGGCTGCGAATTGTGCAAGGGGGAACCCTAATTGGGTGGTTTGGGAGGTGGTTGTCTATTTATAGGCAGGTTGGCTGGCCGGTTTACGCAAACGCCCTCAGTACCCCTCTCGCGCGTCCGGTGATCGCGTTCGTGACCGCCGGAGGTGCATACAGACTCCGATTCGGACGAAACTTTGACCTACGCACTCAGCGCGTCGAGCCCGTCGATCGTACCTCACTGCGGTGACATTCCGACAACATTTTTCGACACCCCATAAAATAATCCGTTTATTAAATAAACGGGGTTTGCGTTCCGGTGGCGATGGTTGGTCATGTGCCGGTTGCGACGGTGCTCGGGTGAAACCCGGTGTCGCAAAGGTCGAGTGTCAGGGTGGCAAGGGTCGGTCTCCGTCCGATACGAGATAAGAGGGGGGAAAATAATCGATGATTGATAAATCGGGGACGCAAACACCGCAAACAAATCAGTCAATCAAACAATTCACACCGAAAACAAAATTTGTAATTTTTGTGAAAAATGGGCTGTTACAATACAACACCACCAACAAGGGATCTCGTCCCGAGATCCAGGACGATCCGGGGGAGAGGGGAAGGGGGAGAGAAAAGAGAGTCGACGATCTTCAACACCACCGACAAGGGACTCTTCTCCATGTCGAACGTCGAAGCTCCGTCGAGATATTTTTTCGCTGAGAGATGGCGACATCGAAAAAACGAAACCATCAGTGACAAGAGGAAGAACGACAACGAAAGCTGGATCAAAGGACAGTGTTTTTCGATGCAAGTCGTGAAAACACTGGGCAAAAGGATGGATGGTAACGGATGACCCAGATGATAACCGAAATCGGAGAAGCTAAAGGTACTACAGGAATTCCCACCTGAGATCGGAATCGAGACAATACGCTGCGAGCAAGGCATTGTAACGGTTCCGATACTCCACAAAATCGAGATCCTAGAGTTTTGAAGGGGATAAGGAGAGAATAAAACACTTACGACACTTGTCCTGACCAGAGCAAAGTTAAGGAGTAAAATGATTCCTACTCTCCGATTACTAACTTAGTAGCTACAAAATAGTTTTTGTCTAGACTCGACTTCGGCCAGAAAAGGGATCCTACGGTCGGTAAGGCTCTGATACCAAGTTGTAAGGCCCGATATGCGGTATTGTTCCAAATCTAGGTGTTTCCACCTAGGTCCGGGGACGAAGCACATATTGGTCCCACCGCGACATATGACAAAGCCATATGCCCCGGATTTCCAACATGATATCACAACATTACAGATACAAGGATACAACATCTCATACAATCGGCATACAACTGCCTTAATACAATACAACAGCGGAAGATACATGTCTGAGTGCAGACTACAAGCAAATGCATATTGACAAAGAGAAAACATCGATCCCCATAACCACACGGGTCCAGGCCCTCCGCCGGGATCCGCCTAACTAGTCGTCTTCGAGTCTCCACTTGAAACTTTGATCACCATACCTGTTGTCGATCAGAACCCTGAAAAGAGTTTGGGGGTAGTATCATGAGTACAGAAGTACTCAGCATCCAACTGTAGTGGTCATCTGACCCATCAAGGACTTCATCACTCGTCATTCTAGGATAACTAGTAGTTTACGGTAAGGAAGGGGTAAGTGGTGAGGTTGCTTCCGCACTAGCATTTATGAAGTGGCTAACGATCTAGAGAGTAAGATAAGAAGCCAAGCATTCGATGAGGAATCGCCTCCAACAAGTCTTGCTATCAACTACTACGCAAACATAACACCTATCCTATCCTTGTCCTCCTCTTCGCATCCCGGCGAAGAAGAAGCAGTCAAGGCACACACGCGTTGATCAAGTTATTTAAGATTATCTCAGTTGTTGTTGTCTATGAACAAGGAGTACGTCTCAATTCGTCCATAACTGTGGACACGACTTCTCGAAAAGATTTAACCCATTACAAGGCTCCGCACGCACGCCCATCTCTCTCAGTTGCTATCCATCACAGGAAACCATTTTATGATTTAGTGCCAAGAGATCCGAAATGACAGGTCCCTCTAGCTAACAACAAACAAACCCGGGTGGCCCCCGGGGAGTCGACACCCAATCCAAAAGCTGGCCACGCTCTCGGATCGGACTCTTCCGTCTCAACAGGGTTTGGGTTACCGAGAAGCCTCACGTGAGGCCTCGGGCCCTCTCCGGTCAAAGGTGGACCAACAGGGAAACCATGTCCTCACTGGTCCGGGTTGGTTTAAAAACTACTGGCAGCTGACCAGCACACACACGGTTTCAAATGGTAAATCAGCTTGGGCCACCACTAGAAATGCTTGAAGCTAGGTAGGTAAGAAAAGGGGACCCCATAAATCCCACACGCGGTTAGGCACGCTCAGTCTTAAAAACCAATACCCGGAACTCGGATCCTAGGTGACTCGAATGGAGCAAAGCGTCGGGGCGGGATAGCCTAGACCTTCCATCTTTCGTCGAATATAGTCAACATTATAATAATCATATCATCAACAACAATATAATAATGTGATATCCCAAACCAAGGAGTAACAGGGTAACATCGTAGCATCCTAAGCATGCATACTAAGCAGGGGCTGAGCAACGAGCAATAGTAACATAGCAGTACATGGTTTGCTGGGAAGGGACATGGCTGTATCGGTTTGAAAGAGGTTGTAAACATGTGGTAGGATCAACCATCGAACCTAACCTAGACTAGCATACAAACCGCTGGTTGAAATAGAATGGATCATAAGTAATGCATAGTCCTTGCCTGTTGATAAGTCGGGTTCCGAAGGTGTAGTTGATCGCAAGCTCGTATCGTCTCCGAAGGTACCCGCGGAAGCACACAAGACGATAAACATTGGAAACAAATCAACGAGAAAGATCCTATTACTACGAGGCAAACACAAGATCAAGAAGACAGCACACGACACGGCAACGCGATACGGATCTATCCTCGAGAATGGTTACTAACAGTTTAAGTGGGGTATCGGTCACAGACGACGAATACCGCACGTTTATGGAGGTTCAAGTTGTTTAGCTATAGGTGATCAACCAACGGTTATTAACATGGCAACTCAAGCAAGCATGGCATATCACACAAACATGTCAAGAGGTGAAGCATAAAGTAAACTATCTATGCTAGTGAATTTAAGTGAGGCACAACCTAAACATGGCATAACACTAAGTGCCGCACGATGATTAAAACATTTGGTACTGTTCTGTCCTAAACCATATTTTAGGTTGGTTAACAAAAGCAAACAATAGAAAAAACACAAAGTACACGAAAAACTAATCAAGTTACATATAAAGAACACTCCAAACGGAGTTACGGTTAAAAAGATATAAGCAAAACAAGTTACGGGCACAGACTGCCAACATCAGGAAGCACACTTTAGAGCATTGCATAAACAGGATAATCAATGCAAACATGCTCACAAATGATATGGACCTAAATTATACATGACAGGGAAGGCATGGCAAAAAGGATTCATGCAAAAAATCATCATAGATCAAAAGATATTAAGCATGCGACATGGCATCGCAAAGTAACAGACTTAGTGAAAATCAGAGGTGGCTGTCAACAACAGCAGCATAGCAACTTTGGAGCAGAATAACTATATGACCAGTAATGCTAACATAAAGATGCAATACATGTAATGAAAGTAGACATGATGCTTAACAATGTGCAATCTGAATCACTCAATTCCGATAAACGGTCGCGACATACTCGTCGACCGAAGTTGCAACAAAATATAAACAGCAGTGCACTAACAGCAGGGTAGCTACTTTAGAGCAAGATACAATCATGATGCAGCAAGCAATTATGGAATGTGAATGCATGGAACTGAAGTAGAAACAATGCTTATCAGGATGCAAAAGGAATCAATCAATTCCGATGAACGGTTGCGAAGCAATCGTCACCCGAAGTTTCAATCAAGCAACAGTTTCAGCAGCAGTCAATCAACAGTTTGCAATTAACGACCAGTGGCCCTGTTTAGCACACAAATACACAAGCAAGATGACCTCAAATGCAAAAAATTCTCCATACGAATGCTAGAGCACGCAAAACTGAGCAACTTTTGTTTTGGGGGCACGTTCATCGGAACTACCGTTTAGGCGTTATTCGCAGCACAAAAAGCAATCAGCAGCATATTCATCTCAGACTTTAAAAATTTGCACGGGTAAACAACGAAAAAAAATAAAAAATTCCTTACCCCTCTAGTGGGCTCGGCCCAACAGGAGGCTGTGAGGGGCGTTGGTGGCCTGGCCTTGGCGGGCCGGCCTACTGGGCTTTGGGGCGCGCAGGGGAGCTGTTGGCCCGCTGTGGCTGCACGGTTCGTGCTCTTCCACGTCTGGATCGAGCGGCGCGGTGGCTGGCAACGCCGTCGGCGAGCCTGCGGCCTCCGGTGAGCCGTCTTGGGACGCGGAGGACGGCGCGGCATCAGGGGAGGCGGCGGATCCGGCCGGCTGGGGAGACGGAGGCACGACGGCTAGGGCTCCTAAGGGCGGCGCGGTCGAGCTTCGGCCGTCCATGGAGGCTGGCTCGGCGTTGCTGGAAGGAGGAAGAGAGACAGCGGGATGAGAGGAAGGAGGAGGAAGGAGAGGAGAGGCGCGGAGACCTAGGGCGTGCGGCGACGGGGCAAGCTCGCCGGAGCAGAGCACGACGGCACGGCGGGGTGGAGATCGGGCGGCGCGAAGGAGCTCCACGGGAGGCGCCTGGATGGGCTTGGGCGGGCCGCGGCGGCGGTTTCAGGGCCCTGTGGGGCCCGGTCGGCTGGGAGGACTGCTGGGGAGGTTTGGGGCTAGATCTGAGCCCTTGATCTGAAAGATCAACGGCCAGAATTGCTTCATGGCTAGGTTTACGGGGATTTGGGGGCTAGGGGGCTTGAGCAGATCTGGGGGGGGTGGCTGTGAATTGTGCAAGGGGGAAACCTAATTGGGTGGTTTGGGAGGTGGTGGTCTATTTATAGGCAGGTTGGCTGGCCGGTTTACGCAAACGCCCTCAGTACCCCTCTCGCGCGTCCGGTGATCGCGTCCGTAACCGCCGGAGGTGCGTACGGACTCCGATTCGGCTGAAACTTTGACCTACGCGCTCAGCGCGTCGAGCCCGTCGATCGTACCTCACTGCGGTGACATTCCGACAACATTTTTCGGCGCCCCATAAAATAATCCGTTTATTAAATAAACGGGGTTTGCGTTCTGGTGGCGATGGTTGGTCATGTGCCGGTTGCGACGGTGCTCGGGTGAAACCCGGTGTCGCAAAGGTCGAGTGTCAGGGTGGCAAGGGTCGGTCTCCGTCCGATACGAGATAAGAGGGGGGAAAATAATCGCCGATTGATAAGTCGGGGACGCAAACACCACAAACAAATCAGACAATCGAACAATTCACACCGAAAATAAAATTTTTAATTTTTGTGAAAACTGGGCTGTTACAGCCTCTCCCCCGGATCGTCCTGGATCTCGGGACGAGATCCCTTGTAGGTGGTGTTGTATTGTAACAGCCCAGATTTCACAAAAATTAATTTTTTTTTTCGGTGTGAATTGTTTGGTTGTCTGATTTATTTGCGGTGTTTACATCCCCGATTTATCGATCGGCGATTATTTTCCCCCCTCTTATTTCATACCGGACGGAGACCGACCCTTGCCACCCTGACAATTGACCTTTGCGACACCGGGTTTCGCCCGATCACCGTCGCGAAAACCGCATGAGACCAGCCGCAGCCAACGGAACGAAAAACCCCGTTTAATAATTAAATGGGTTATTTTTATAGCGCGCCGGGAAGTGTTCTCGGAATGGTTCCAACGCGAGGTGAACGTTGCCGGCTCGACGCGCTGGTCGCGCAGTTTGAAGTTTTACCCGAATCGGAGGTACTGCGGACCCCTGGTGGTCAGAAACATGAGCACCGCGCGCGCGAGAGAAAAACCGGGGATGTTTTTGCAAACTGTCAGCCACCGGGGCTATATAAAGACCACCACTCTCCCACCCCTTTCTAGGGTTTCCCTAGCCACAAATTTGCAGCCACCCCCCTGAGTTTGCTCAGATCTGCCCAATTTATCCCAAATCCTGAAATTTTTGCTCCCCTGCGATCTGGACTGTCAGATCTCGCGATCCGACGACCCAGATCCACCCAGCCCCCAGCCTCTCTCTCCTCTCTCCTCTCCCCGAGCCACCTCCACGCCACGGGTCCGCCTCAGCCGCCGCCGGCAGGCGGAGCTGCTCGCCGCCGCGCCCCACGTCCAGGCCGACCTCCCCTCCTCTCTCTCCCTCTCTTCCCTCTTTTCCCTCCTCTCCTCTCACCTCGCATCTCTCTCTCAGCAGGAACCGAGCCGCCGCCATGGCCGAGCTCGAAGCTCCGCGCCGCCCAAGACCTCGTCGGCGCACCCCACTCCGGCCACCTCCACCGGATCAGGCGGCCGCCGGCAGGCCGCGCCTGTTCCCCGCCTCTGCGCCTCCTGGTGGCCCGCCGCCGCCGGCTGGCGACCAGACGCCGCCGCCTCCAGGCCAGGGGAGATCCCGAGCGGCTCCAGCCACCTCCAATGGCCACGGTCACGTGGGCCGGCCCGGATCTGCAGCCCAGCGCGGCCCACCTCGCCAGCCTGCGCGCCACCTCAGCCTCCTCGGCCAAGGCGCATAGTGAGGCCCGCACCACACCTTTTTTTTCTCCAGGAGTTTTTTTCTCCAAGTCTGGAAAAAAACTGCTGCTGATTCATTTTGTCAACGTAATTTACCGTTGACTCGTAGCTCCGACTGAAGCGATTCTTTTTTTGTTTGGTTGTGCTTTGTGTGCTCTAGAGTTCATCTTTAGGAATTTATTTATTTTGAATTCATATTGATGGTGCAAATCTGTGTAGAAGTAGGCACCAGACTGTTAACTATTGCTAAATTCTGTCAAGTGCTGCTGCTGTTATTTTGTTCAAACTTTGGTTGATGATTGTGACAAATCCATGAGGCCTATTGCATTGATTCTTTTTCCTATGTGTTAAGCATCATGTGTACTTCATTTCCATGCTTTAACTTGTCATGTTTGGGTGCTATAGCTATATTAAATCTTGCTCCAAAGTGGTTATCCTGATGTTAATGTGCTGTTGTGCTGAAAACTGTTATTTTTTTGCAACTTCGGTCGACGATTGTGTCGCGACCATTTATCGGAATTGAGTGATTCCAATTTCATATTGTTAAACATCATGTCTAATTCCATTAAATGTATTGCATTGTCATGATATGCTTTCTGGTCATATATATTTTTAGCTCTAAAATTGCTATCCCGCTGCTTTTGACATCCAGTTTTTCTCTAAGTCTGTAACGTTCCGATGCCATGTTGCATGCTTAACATCTTTTGATCTATGATGCCTATTTGCATGATTCTTTTTGCCATGCCTTCCCTGTCATGTCTACTTTAGTTCCATCTCATTTGTGAGCATGTTTGCATTCATTATCATGTTTATGCAATGCTCTAAAGTGTGCTTCATGATGTTGGCAGATTGTGCCCGTAACTTGTTTTGCTTATATATTTTTAACCGTAACTCCGTTTGGAGTGTGCCTTATATGTAACTTGATTAGATTTTAGTGTACTTTGTGTTTATGCTATTGTTTGCTATTGTGAACCAACCTAAAATGTGGTTTTGGACAGAACAGTACCAAATCCTTTAATTGTTGTGCGGCACTTAGTGTATGCCATGTTTAGGTTGTGCCTCACTTAAATTGACTAGCCTAGGTAGTTTACTTGGTGCTTAACCTTTTTCCATGTTTGTGTGCTATGCCATGATTGCTTGAGTTGCCATGTTAATAACCGTTGGTTGATCACCTGTAGCTAAGCAACTTGAACCACCGTAAACGTGCGGTATTCGTCCTATGTGACCGATACCCCACTTAAACTGTTATCAACCGTTCTCGACGATAGATCCGTATCGCGTTGCCGTGTCGTGTGATGTCTTCTTGATCTTGTGTTGCCACGTAGTAATAGAGTGCTTGCTCGTTGATTGCTTTCCAGTGTTTACCGTCTTGTTTGCTTCCGCGGGTACCTCTCGGAGACGATGCGAGCTTGCGATCAACTACACCTTCAGATCCCGATGTAAGACCCCTGATGCGGTACTAACTCTAACTAGTCGCTTTCGCGTCCGGTCGGAGTTAGAAGCGCATCAAACGCCACCGGCGCACGACACTCGCACTCGTGTCGCTGCCGGATTCTCGACAACAGGTATATAAGCATAACTCTATAAGAAAGGAAATACATATAGATAGATAAATAGAACAGGGCACACAACGCCACTGTCTAACAATACAACATCATCATCAGTACAACTCATCAATACATCAAGCGGAAGCATAATAGGGACCGAGTACGGTCAAGATCCAAATTTCCCTAGACAGGGCTACACATAAATGTCCACCCACGGAACGTCTGAACCCAACTATAAGATCCTACTGGTCGAGGTACTCGTACTCTTCGTCGTCCTCCGGGGGCACCTCCACGAAGTAACGTCCGGTGCTGGGGTCGAGGTAGTAGTCCACTGCAGCGGCCGATCAGGCAAAGTGGTAAGACAGAAATGTAAACGGGGGTGAGAACATGTCATTACGGAATAACTAACGCTACGGGGAAGGTAAATGCAGAGACAGGTTGCAGCCGTACTAGCATATATGGTGGCTACTCGTTCTATCAGAATAAAGATGAGATCCCAGAAATTACGTTGACAACGTGTCATAAGTCTGCTATCCCCCTACTTACGCAAGCATAACACAACCTCGTTTCTCTCTCGGTCCCCCTGGACGAAGAAAGACAACCAAGGCACACACACGGTTTGTCAAGGTTTATAGCATGATTCTAATTGATGTTATTCTATGAACAAGGAGTAGGTCTCAAGTAGTCCATAACCGCGGACACGGCTTTTCGAAAAGATTTACCCTGCAGGAGTGTACCAACTGTCCATTATAGACGTCGCATGTACGCCCGGTTTCCACTTGGCTAGGTAAGCGCCTGAAACTCCGGAACGTCAGAGTCCCTCTAACTAACAATGCACATATCCGGGTGGCCCCCGGTGAGTCGACACCCAACTCAAAAGCTGTCCATGCTCTCGAATCAGACTCTACCGTATGACTCCAGGTTTGGATTACCGGTTAGTTCTCTTATGAGACCGGGTCCTCAGCCGGTCTATTTGGGCCAGCCAAGAAACTATGTTCTCCTGGCCCTGGTTTGGTTTGGAAACAACTGGGGATCCAACCAGCACACACACATTGCAAAAGTAAATCAGCTCGGGCCACCACTAGAATGTACGAGGCTAGGTAGGTAAGACAAGGGGGGCCCCATAAAACCCCACACACGATTAGGCACGCTCGTCAAGAAACACAATGCCCGGAACTCGGGGCCTAGGTGACTCAAATGGAACAAAGCACCAGACGGGAAAGTCTAGCCTTCCACCTTTCGTCGAATGTAAATTAACATCATTTTAACAATAATAAACATCAACCAACTTCTTTTATAGCATGATATCCCAACCATAAATATATATAAGGTAAGCAGCAAGTTTTCTATCCATACTAAGCAATGGCTGAGCAGCGGTAACTTAGCAGTACAATGGTTTGCTGGGATGTGTAGGGATCATGGATGTATGGGTTTAAACATGGCATATAAGGTAGATAGGATCAAGCAACAAAGTTCTAGATCTACAGCTAGGCATGAGCAGAAAGTTTATAAAGTAATGACACAGATCTCCCCCTTGCCTGGTAAGGTAGTCGAAGCAGCACCCACGGTACCCTTGGGCTCGGTGTCGGACAGCTCCAGGTAAGTCTCCTCGTCAGTCTCGGGTGCTAACGTAAAGATACCGGCAAGGAAAACACACAAGTAAGCAACCGATGCAAACTCAAACAATGATGGCATGTTTAAGTTTCATTTACATGATGTGACCCTGTCTAGTCAAGTTTAAATGAAGGTGACGACGACAAGTCATCACTTTCATATGCATTTTATTTACATTGTAATGGCTTTGGTCTGAGCCTTAACTTAGGTGTAAATAGCATGATAGCATGACATAAACAACAAGCATTACAAGAATTTAAATAACATGAAAGTAAAACAATGATTCCGGAGACGGAGTAGTGTCGGGGAAATTGACACATGGAAGGTGCAACAGTTGATGGAGGCCAGCCACTAGGCATATGACAATATGCTAGGGGCTGACTTGAAGAAAGAAGATGACTTGGAACAGACTTGAAAAGATCAGATGAACAACATTTCAGATGCACTGAAGTTGAAATGCTGCAGGCAGAAAGATCTGAAAGCTTCTGAACCAGGTGATCACACCTTGTCTCAAGAGTTGCACAAAACATCATGGAAACATCACTGCTGAAATCCTTGCAGAAAGGCACCCCAAAAACATATATGATATGTCCCCATTTGAATTTGCAAGGGCAGTTGCAAATTCAACTGGACTTTAGGGGGCTGAGTGCAAAATTGCACCACATGAATTTTTAAAAGGCTCAGATGAATAAATCATCATCACCCTGCAACTCCTTGTGCAAAAAAATATCCCAAAACCATATATGGCATGGGCCACTTTGAAATTTGAACAAACTTGGCAAAAGCAAGAATTTACATGGGGCATTTTACAAAATTGACCATGCTTCAAAATCATAGAGGGCCAAATGCAAAAATGCTCCCCACTATGCTGACCAGTAGCTCAAGCTACTCTAAAAAGATATAAGGCATGCATCAAAAGATCAGGAGGTTGAAGTCTAGTTTGAATTTGAATTCAAACTTAAATGAAATAAAAACAGAAAAGAAAAAGAATAAAAAAAAGGGAAGGGGAGGAGCCCAGCCAGCTTGGGCTGTCTTCGGCCAGCAGCCCAGCTACTGCTCCCTGCCCCTGAGCGCGCTAGCTCTAATGGGCCAGGCCCAGCTGGATCCACGGCCAGCTAAAAATGGAGCAAAACTCCGGGGTAAATCGACCCCACGGGGGATCGAACCCCGCACCCGCGGCTCCAGCTCTAGGTGCGTTACCACTCGGCCACTGCTCGCTACTTGGCAGAAGGCAGCGCACAGGGAAGCTAAACTAACTACGGCGCGACTTTTGAACTGAAACGCAACTGAACTCGAGTTCAGTCGGCAGCAGGCGGACGAAAGGAGGGAACTTGGCGTTGCTCTGGACGGATCCAGGACTCCAAGCGATGGCGCAACGCTGCGTCGCTCTCGTACCTGCTATGGAGTTCGAACTCACGCGGAACCTAGAGCAGATCCAGCAACAACCTGAAGAAGACGGTTGCTGTCTCCACTGTCTGAAGAAATTCAGACATTCGCAGCCCGCGTGCGTGGACTCCGGCGTCGATCACATCTCGTTCTGATCACCATGGACTCAATGCCTTCTCCTAACCGTAGTCGTAAGTACCCAGAATCCGTTTTGCTACTAAGCTAGCCTCGCCGTGCTACGTACGGGTGCTACCATCGAACGGAAAAACACAGCGGAACGGCCGTTGCGGGAGACAGGGGAGGGACTCGGCGAGGCTCACAGTGGGGCGACGGCTCGTGCGGGCTCGGGGAAGGTCGCCGGCGTCCTTCACGCAGTCGCAGACGAAGACGAAGTCGAGCGCGCAGGAACCTCAGGCCATGGACCTCCTGTCCATGGCGACTTCGAGCAGGATGCAGAGGAAGGAGGAGATGGAGGCGGCGGCGCCCGAGGGGAATGGAGCTAGGGTTGGATAGCCTGGAGAGGGGGGCATAAATAGGAGAGGGGGAGAGGGAGACGTGGCTCCAGGAGGGCCTCTCCTCCACGGGCACGCCATGTGCGTGAGGGGGAGAAAGGTGAGAGGAGGGGGATGACAGGCGGGGCCCGCTGGCTGAGAGAGGGGAAGGAACAGAAAAAAAAAACGGGACGCTGCCCCCTGGTGGGCTGAAAACGGTCGGCCCA
Organism: Bromus sterilis; assembly: GCA_950022295.1. Classification (NCBI taxonomy): domain Eukaryota; kingdom Viridiplantae; phylum Streptophyta; class Magnoliopsida; order Poales; family Poaceae; genus Bromus; species Bromus sterilis. The sequence goes on from OX465597.1 coordinate 220,861,571, forward strand.
AGTGGGCTGGAAGAGAAAGGGAGGAAGGGCAGGCCCCTTTTCCATATAAAAAAATGAGCAGCAGAAAAGAATTAGAGAAAGGAAAAGATAGGGGAAGGGAAAAATATTTTAAATATTTTTAAATTCCCCTAAAAAGATGCTTGATCACCCAAAATTGATTTGATCAACTTTGCATGCAGTGAAAAATTCCCCAAAGTAAAACATCACCCTTTTCTATTTAAAATTAAATAGAAAAAGCCTTTGGAGAGTTTTTGAGAGAAAAACAGAAGGTTCAAAATTCCATGAGCTTGAAATTCTTAATCCTTGCATTTTTCTAGTTTTTTCAAAATTGGTTTGACCAATTTTTGCAACAACAAAAATGTGGCCCCTTTTTGAATTCAAAACACTTTGAACTAGGGCTACTGTTTTTTGATGGTGGAAAAAATGCCTTGAGGATTTTAAAATCCTTGGAATAGCAAATGAAATGGCCAGGCCAAGTTTGGGGTCAAGTGGAGTGAGCATGTGACAAGGAAAATTCCCTCAATGCCCTTCTTGAACCACTTTGGATGCAAAGAAAAACAACCCAACATGACTCCAATCTCAAAGCCAATTAAGATCACCACATGAAATGACATACACATCCACCATGCCAAGTTACAAGTCCAACAGAGGAGGTAAATTACATGGTGTTTAAAAGCTTATTACATGTGGGCTGTTACACCCGACTTATCAACATGCAAGGACTATACATTACTTATGATCCATTCTATTTCAACCAGCGGTTTGCATGCTAGTCTAGGTTAGGTTTGATGTTTGATCCTACCACATGTTTACAGCCTCTTTCAAACCGATACAACCATGTCTCTTCCCAGCAAACCTTGTACTGCTATGTTACTATTGCTTGTTGCTCAGCCCCCGCTTAGTATGCATGCTTAGGATGCTACGATGTTATCCTGTTACTCCTTGGTTTGGGCTATCACATTATTATATTATTTTTGATGATATGATTAATTATAATGTTGACTATATTCGACGAAGGATGGAAAGTCTAGGCTATCCTGCCCCGAAGCTTTGTTCCATTCGAGTCACCTAGGATCCGAGTTCCGGGTATTGGTTTTAAGACTGAGCGTGCCTAACCGCGTGTGGGCTTTTATGGGGTCCCCTTTTCTTACCTACCTAGCTTCAAGGATTTCTAGTGGCGGCCCAAGCTGATTTAGCATTTGAAACCGTGTGTGTGCTGGTCAGCTGCCAGTAGGTTTTAAACCAACCCGGACCAGTGAGGACATAGTTCCCTTGCTGGCCCATCATGACCGGCTGAGGACCCAGTTTCCCATGCGTGATTAACCGGCAATCCAAACCTGGAGTCATACGGTAGAGACCAGATCGAGAGCGCGGCCGGCTCCTGAGCTAGATGTTGACTCACCGGGGGCCACCTGGATTTGTTCGTTGTTAGTTAGAGGGACCTGTCGTTTCGGATCTGTTGGAACTAAATCATAAAATGGTTGCCTGTGATGGGTAGCGACTGAGAGAGATGGGCGTGCGTGCGGAGCCTTGTAATGGGCAGTTGGTACACCCCTGCAGGGTTAAATCTTTTCGAGAAGTCGTGTCCACGGTTATGGACGACTTGAGACCTACTCCTTGTTCATAGACAATAACAACTTAGATAATCTTAATATAACTTGATCAACGTGTGTGTGCCTTGACTGCTACTTCTTCGTCGGGATGCGAATAGGAGGACAAGGATATGATAGGTGTTATGGTTGCGTAAGTAGTTGATAGCAAGACTTGTTGGAGGCGATTCCTCATCGAATGCTTGGCTTCTTATCTTACTCTCTAGATCGTTAGCCACTTCATAAATGCTAGTGCGGCAGCAACTTCACCACTTACCCCATCCTGACCGTAAACTACTAGTTGTCCTAGAATGACGAGTGATGAAGTCCTTGCTGGGTCAGATGACCACTACAGTTGGATGCTGAGTACCTCTGTACTCATGATACTACCCCCAAACTCTTTTCAGGGTTCTTGATCGACAACATGTATGGTGATCGACGTTTCATGTGGAGACTCGATGACGACTAGTTAGGCGGATCCCGGCAGAGGGCCTGGATCCGTGTGGTTATGGGGATCGATGATTTTCTATTTGCCACTAGACATTTTCTTGTAGTCTGTACTCAGACATATATCTTCCGCTGTTGTATTGTATTTGAGGCAGTTGTATGCCGATTGTATGAGATGTTGTATCCTTGTATCTGTAATGTTGTGATATCATGTTGAAAATCCGGGGCATATGACTTCGTCATATGTCGCGGTGGGACTGATATGTTCTTCGTCCCCGGATCTGGATGGAAACATCTAGATCTGTAACAGTACCGCATATTAGGCCTTACACTGAATCAGAGATTCATGAAAGAATTGTACATAAAATCAAGAAACAATGAGTGGTCAGTCATTGGTATGTTCGCATTTACTACTATCCAATTTATTTATATATGATCATCAAAGTCTTTATAATGTATTTTAATTTTTCTTTTTGTTTGATAGTGCAAGGGAAAATAGGAATCAATAATGAAAGGCTGTTATGCGAACGTTTGCTTGCATCTAGCACTTTTCTTAGTAAGATAAAGCATGCTTCTATATTTACTTAAGAAACATAGTGATTAAGAGGGACGACAAGAATCATATTCCTTCAAGATTTTAGTGCGTGTGCTCATTCAAAAATTAAATCATGTTTTCTGCATACATGTTTCCTATTGTAATGCTCTAACATTTGAACCGTTCTTTGTTTCGTAGGGAGTTGTTAAATAAATCGTATTTTGTATTTTGTGTGGAGCCACATTTTGATCTATAGTATGTCCAGTTGTTGATTCCATTTTTTCTGGCAAATGAATGTTGCATTCATGTATTTAATACAAATTGTAACGTATTGTGATATATTTGTGGACGTTTACTTTTTGGTATTTTCACGTGGTATTAGTGTTTTACTACTAACCCGGATTTTAAGGTATATCAATATTTGTCCTTCATGTTTCAGGTTTTCCTCAAGAATGTTTTGTTATTTGAACTTCGACTTGAAGAAATATTCTGTTATTATTATTTTTTGTTTTAGCATATATTCCCACATCACCGCGCGGGGTTGTCATCTAGTAGATTCAATTTCGGTTACCATTGGACGCACACCACCTCCGTCTCGTGGCTACCTCCCTAATCATGTGAAGGTAAAAAAAGAAATGGCTTGTATGGCTTCCGTTGGTTAAACCATATGCAAAAGAAAGTAACACACTTAATTTGGTTACTGCTTGTCAGATGGAACACTCGATTACACAAATAATTTATTCCTTTCATCTCGATAATTTGGTCGCTAATTTCTCGTTTCATGCACCACATCCATGCTGCTTTACAGATTGATGGTAAAAGGCAACACAATAAATTTATTTCCATTATTTATAGTCCCTAAATGTATTGGGATTACTATGAAGTAAAACATTTTACTAGACAAATGACCTTGCATCTGCATTCCTACGTGCTAATGGTAATTATGGTTGGTATTTACGATCAAACGTTGTGGGACGCTGGTGCAAGTGGGTGTTCCTCCTTAGGGTGGTTCGGCTGGTGATAGCGCGCAGAATAAGATGCTTTACGCTCAGAATTAATTGTAGAATAATATTCTACAATAGGCTCTTTGTATATATATGGGCTGGTCCAAACTGTGTCTAGAAAAAACCATCACTTGTCCTTCCCCACGCCCACCCGCCTCCCCCCCCATGCTGGCCGCCGCGGCCCCGGATCCTTCCCTGCGCTGACTCGCCTCCTCCCCACGTCGGTCACCGCAGCCACGGCTCCTCCCCGCGCCGACCTGTCTCTTCCCTACGCTGGCCGCTGCCGCCCTGGATCCTCCCCAAGCCGACCCGCCTCCTCCCCACGTTGGCCGCCGCCACCCTAGCTCCTTCCCGCACCGACCCTCCATCTGCCCATGATGGCCGCCGCCACCCTGGCTCCTTCCCGTGCCGACCCGCCTCCTCCCACGCACAGCTGCCCGCCCCCGTGTCCTCCCACACACCGCCAATCTAGAGGACACCAGCCAAGTTGAACCATTTGTTGATTCGCTCTGCCATCCAGGTCCTTCCTCAAGATCCAGAGGCGGGAGCTCAAGGTGCTGCTCCGGTCTCCCTCGCTCGTCGATCCGCTGCCGGAGTGCGTGGTGGGCATCAATATACACGCGCTGCACTGCAGGGGTACGATGTTGTGGCCCTATACGGCGGCTGCCGCTCCGTGCTGGGCTTGGGCGTCTCCGATGCCATCATCCAAAAGGCCGAGAAGCGCCGACTTCTTCACCTAGGCGCCACTGGAGCACCTCAATCTCATCTTCGACTACACGTGTGCACGCCGGCCTATTACGCTCCTAATAGACAACAGACTCGTACTATCATTTTATTATCATTTAAAAATTAATTGTTCAGATTCTTTCGTGTTCTGTACCTGTCGCTGAGGCCGGTATGGACGGCGAGTATGGATGAGCTCCTGGGGCCAAGCTACCAGCGATCGCGGCCGGCATCGACCTGCACAAAATCCTTGACAAGAAGCATCGGCTGCCATGGACTTTTGGCTATGCATCTCCAAAAGCAGTGATGGAAAGTGCAACACCTTCCAAGTCCTCCCCGCATTAGTACTCTGTCAGGTTTTGTATAGATCAGGGGCTGAAGATGCTTATGCAGATGTACTAGTTTTCTTTTATTGGCAGTACCAATGAATCACTCCGGGCTGTACCATTTAATTATTCTATGCAGTTCCAGTGATTCATTTTGAGAAATACAACAATTTCCATCGAGCAATGCGATTTTTTGGGTAAAAATAGCCTTAATAAAAATTGTGGTTTGAGAAGTACAAAATCCGTAAAGTCGGAAAGTACAATTATTCAATTTAGAAAAATATTAAAAAGCGAATTTGGAAAATACGCACAAATAAAAATCGAGAAAACACGATCTCCCGTAATTGAATAAAATAATGATTATCAACACATGAAGTACAATATTATAACAACGACCAAATTCCTCTTCTTTCCTGGCCTAGTTGCTTTCCCCTCCGAGTCATCTTCATGAATTTGCACATCTGCAAATAATATTAGAAAGAAGTACAAGAATAATATAATAAAAGGTTCTAAACCACTACCAAAAAGAAGTACAAAATATTATATAAGCAATACAATATAAAAAAAAGAACAATAATACATGATATAAAACGGAGTACGACAATTTCACATAATGAAATACAAAAATGATATCATCAGCAGTACATAACATATGTATAAAGTAGTACAATTTAATCATTTTGAGTAGTGAATTTCTTTTATTGCGGGAAGTACAAAATTTATATTCCACAGAAGTACAAGATACATAGCATCGGGAAGTTCAATCATATGAAATAAAATTATGGGAAGAACAATTTAATCATTTTGAGTAATACATTTTTTTATTGCATGGCAGTACAAAACTCATATTTCACCGAAATACAAGGAAAAATTGTGTTATTTTTTTTAAATCCGAGCATATACAATTTATTTATTTCGAGCAGTACAATTATTATTATTATTATTATTATTATTATTATTATTATTATTATTATTATTATCGGGCAGTACAAAACTCAAAAACACAGAAGTACAAGGTATATGTGAAGGAAATTTGAGTTCTCTGGAAAAATTAAGAGCAATACAAGAACATCTTTATTGCCTTGCAGTACGAAACTCATATTCACAGAAGTACAGTACTATGTTTCCTTCACGAAACACATGCTTGACCGTGACCAAGACAATATGGAGAATCTTATGGCCACGCTCTCTTCTCGAAGGCCACGTTCATCATTGTCCGCATCTTCTCATCATTCAACGTCCCACAATGATCCCGTTGAGTATACTCGGTCCTGCCATGACAGGGACCTACAATACCGCGCCATGGAGCGCGAAAAGCGTCTCCACCTTGAGAGACAAGTGCACGACACCCTCAACTACCAACATCACCACAAAGGGACAACAACATATAATGCCCGTCCAACACGACATGAAAGTGAAGACCACTTGGGCCGCCATAATGGGCACCAAGAACAAGGCAATCGCATTGCTTCTCGGGTTATTCATGGCGAGCCACCTCACTCTCATGTTCCTCGATATGACCACCATCCAAGACCACCACCTCAGCCACTTCAAGATGACATACCTTCGACGTCCCTTCGCACATTGGAGAGGCGCCAAAATGGACCTCACGTGCCCGACTTCGACCATCAAGATTACTACAATGACAACCTCCAACACAATAATCGGCGAGCTAAACCACCTCCGCCACCACTAGAGCATCTTCGGGTCCGCCAACAACAACACAATTAAGAGCACTTTGGAAGGCCCAAGTTCACCATGCATGCCCAATTTCTCGGGAGGAACAAACCCCGGGGACTACCATTCATGGGCCCTCAAAGTGGACAAAAGATACCGAGTGCACCATTACGACGAGTCCAAGAAAGTCGCCATGGCATCACTCGAGTTTGAAGATTATGCCCTCAATTGGTGGGAGCAAGTACAAGATCTGCGCCTCGAGCAAGGGATACCACAAGTGTGCACATGGGGAGAAATGAAACAAGTCATGCGAGCCCGGTTTGATCCAGAACATTACACCCATGACCTCTATCAAAAGCTACAATCCCTCAAGCAAGGCTACAAGAAGGTGGATGAGTTTTATAAGGAAATGGAGTTGGCCATAATTCGAGCAAATTTGAAGGAATCCGCCGAATAAACCATGACTTGTTTCCTCAACAGCCTCAACTATCAAGTGAAGAAGATCACACACTTACAACCATACAATAGTGTAGAAGAATTAGTTCATCAACCCACCAAAGCGGACCGGCAAGTCCAAGAAGATGTGAAGTACTCCAAATTTTTATCCTCCAATCTCCGGAGTACAAGGTCTACATCTCAAGCGTCCCCAAGCACAACACCCTACACCAGAGCACCGCCTTCAAGTGGTCGCCAAACAAACTCAAGACCACCGGAAAACTGTTCGACTGGTCCTTCGTCTACCACACCAAACTTCAAGCCAAGAGAATCCACCAATACTTTCCCATCAAGAGATGCCAAGACAAGCTCAATTCAATGTTTCACTTGCAAGGGACGTGGCCACAAGACCTTTGAGTGTCCTATCAAGTGGGCTATGATCATCAACGAAGACGATGAGTATGACTCTATGAGTGATTGTGAAATGGAAGCTTTGGCCCAAGTCTCTCTACACATCCAAGCAAATGATGATGAATATGACCAAGTATATTGTGACAATGATGCAAGTCCGTCCCTAGTGGTCTCCAAAGTGTTGACCCTTCAACAAGAGTTTTATGAGAACCAACGGTGTCACATATTTCATACCAAGGCGGGCATCAAAGGTAGTTCTGTCAAGGTCATCATTGATGGCGGAAGTTGCCACAACTTGGCAAGTGAAGAAGTTTGTACAAAGCTCAACCTCATCAAAAAAACATCCCCGACCATACAAAGTGCAATGGCTTAGTGATTCCGGCTCCATCAAAGTGGATCACACGGTGGAAGTCTCCTTCAAGATTGGCGCCTACGAAGACACATTGGAGTGTGACGTGGTGCCAATGAGTGTGTTACACTTGCTCTTGGGCCAACCTTGGCAATTCCATCGGAGTGTCCTAAATAATGGCTGTACCAACAAATATAGCTTCAAGTGGAGGGGAAAAGAGTTGATTTTCACCCCATGACCCCAAATCAAGTGATCGCCGACAAAATACACACTACCAACCTTGATGGGGACAAAAGTGAGAGAGCGAACCACCAAAATGTCACTGAATGCCACAAGCCAAATATGAGTGAACCCATGAGGCATACCACCAATGACATCATCTTGCTGGCCACCAAAAGAGAGGTCCAAGAAGTGTGGAATAACCCATCCCATGTCCTTCACTTTGTACTCTTGTACAAAGATGCGGTGATTTTACCTAACGACTCACCCCCTCTTCCTCGTGCCATAGCTACTATTTTGCATGAATTTGAGGACGTGTTTCCCTCTGAGCTACCACGAGGTCTACCTCCACTTAGTGGTATTGAGCATCGCATCGACCTCATCCCCGGTGCACCTCTCCCCAACTAGTCCCCTTATCGCACGAACCCTGAGGAGACAAAGGAGATTCAACGCCAAGTAGACCTACTACTAGAGAATGGGTACGTTCGTGAAAGACTTAGCCCTTGTGTGGTGCCTATTATAATTTTGCCCAAGAAAGATGGTACTTGGGGTATGTGTTGTGATTTCCGCCCATCAATAATATTACGGTTCGATATAGACACCCCATTCAGCGATTAGATGATATGCTTGACGAACTCTCCAGTGCAATCATTTTCACTAAAATTGAACTTAAAAGTGGCTACCATCAAATACAAATGCAAGTCAGTGATGTGTGGAAAACCTCCTTCAATACCAAGAGTGGTATCTATGAATAGTTATTTATGCCATTCGGCTTATCCGAAGCCCCTAGCACTTTCATGCACGTTATGAACCATGTTCTCCGTTATCTCATTGGCAAGTTTGTTGTACTTTACTTTGATGATATCCTCATTTATAGAAAATCCGTTAAGTACCATGCTAGTCATAGTCGTGAAGTGCTCCAAATATTGCGTAAGGAACAATTATATGCTAATCTTGAAAAATGCACTTTTTGCACTTCCAAACTCATATTCCTTGGCTTTGTGGTTTCCTCCAATGGCATTGAAGTTGATGACACTAAAGTAAACGCAATTAAAACTTGACCACAACCTACCACCCAATCACAAGTCCGTAGTTTCCTTGGTCTTGCCCTTTTCTATCAACGGTTTGTTAAGGATTTTAGCACAATAGCCTCACCTTTGCATGCTTTAATTAAAAAGAATCTTCCTTTCATTTGGGGTCCATATCAATAAAAAGCTTTTAATGAACTCAAGCATCGCCTCACTCATGCTCCTTTACTTGTTTTGGCCAACTTTGACAAACCTTTTGAAGTTCATTGTGATGCTAGTGGCATGGGTATAGGAGGCGTTCTCATGAAAAATAGACGCCCGATTGCTTATTTTAGTGAAAAACTTTCCGGTGCCCAATTGAATTAAAATTTCTATGATAAGGAACTTTATGCCTTGATTCACGTGTTACAAGTTTGGGAACATTACCTTCTCCCTAGAGAATTTGTCATTCACTCGGACCATGAATCTCTCAAATAGTTGAAGACCCAAACTAAATTGAATCGTAGGCATGCTAGGTGGAGTGAACTCATTGAGTCTTTGCATTAAATCATCATGTATAAAAAGGAAATGACAACGTCGTCGCAGACGCCTTTTCATGGAGATGCATGCTTACAACCAAGCTTGAATTTCAAATTGTGGGTTTTGAAATCATCAAAGATATTTATGCACATGATCCTTTCTTTGCTATGCCTTTTTCCAATTGCACGCGACACACCACTTGGGACACATATTATATGAATGATGGATATCTCATGCGTGCTAACAAGCTTTGCATTCCCGAGTGTTCTTTACGTCTCCTCCTTTTGCAGGAATCTCATGACGGTGGCCTCCTGGGACATTTTTGTCGTGAAAATACCTACGCTACACTCTCCGCCAACTTATTTTGGGCAAAGATGTCATGTGACATGGAAAGGTTTGTACCACGGTGCCACACTTGTCAAAGGGCTAAGTCAAAATCTCTTTCACATGGCCTTTATATGCCTTTTCCTATTCTTCATGTCCCATGTGAACACATTAGTAGTGACTTTATTCTTGGCTTACCTCGCATAAGGAATGGCAAGGACTCTGTATTTGTGGTAGTGCATAGATTCTCCAAAATGGCACATTTTATTCTTTGCAGTAAAATGGATGATGCCTCGCATATTTCTAACATCTTTTATAGGGAGATCCTTTGGCTTCATGGTGTGCCAAAGTCCATCATCTCCGACCGCGACGTCAAGTTCCTCAGCTAATTTTGGAAGACACTATCTGCCAAGCTCGGCATGAAGCTCCTCTTTTCCACGGCGTATCACCCTCAAACGGATGGGCAAACAGAGGTGGAGAACTGATCACTATTAACTCTCCTCCGAGTGCTCATCAAGAAGAACATCAAGGAGTGGGATGATCACATCCCGGTGGCAAAGTTCGCCTAAAACCGCATTGTACACTCCACCACGAAGTGGTCACCAATCGACGTTGTCTATGGTTTCAACCCACTATGCCCATTGTATATCCTCCCTCTACCACACCAAGAGCGGGCCAACATGGACGCTAACGCAAGGGAAAGCTTCTTCAATAGGCTTCATGACGATACAAGGGAAACTATCGAGCAACATATTCAAGCCCACGCACACAACATGAACATCCACAAGAAGCCAAGCACATTCCAACTGGGTGACCTAGTTTGGATATACCTTCGCAAAGACCTGTTCCTGGACGGACGCAAGTCAAAGCTCGTTCCTCACGCTGACGGTCTGTTGAAGATTCTTACCAAGGTCAACATCAATGCATACAGTGTTTCTATAAAAATAAATAGATACTCAAATCATCCCCATAGCCAACACACAAAGATACAACAACAACAAAAGGAAAGATACAAAGGTAGTTAATACAAATCTATAAGAGAGGTGGATCTTGAGAAAGACAAAGAGAGAGAGAGAGAGATCTAGTCTTCCTCAAGTGCAATAACATGGAGTTCAGAACATCAACCGTAGAGGAAGCCTCTCTCCCCAAGTAGTGGTTGAACCCTAGAAGTGGAAGAACCCATTGGATAAGTACAAGAGCAAAGCAAGGAGGGGGGGGTATATATAGTTCTAGTTAAGTGAAGGGATAAGTGGGGAAGAGAGAGTGAGAGAAGGATACATAGACACTTGGCCCATGTTGCATGTAGGAAGGTGTTGTATCGCTCAACCGGATTTTGGTGCAACTGATGCGGTACCGCCTCAGTACATCACCCATACTCGTAGGCTTTCATGTGGATGCGTGCTAGTGCAGCGGTTGTTCCGTTCCCGGTATTACTCGTGCCGGTCCCTCCAGGAAGCTTCTTCATGTGAGGATCTTCACTTTTGGTTTCGCTTTGATGCTTTCCTCGCGGGTGGAATTTTTTTCCCATGTGCTTGACTTCCTCCTCGGTGCGCATGTATCTCCTTCAAACCTTTGTATTCACGAGAGGGGAGGTTCAAGTAGTGAACCATCTATGAGAGGGCCCAACGGACACAAATAGAGAGAGTTCACATTGTATGCGAGATGTGTGCATCCCTTGGGAAAGTTTCAAGTCCATGATGAAGGTTCAGATAGTGCTAGTCTTCCCACATCATCTCACCCCCCTTGGGAAATATCGTGGGGATGTCATGAGGCAAGCCCTAGGATGCGCCTTATCTACACAAGTTGTAGGTGTGTTTGACGAAGAACGCGAAGAACACCATGGAAATCCAATACAAAGAGAAAGAAGAGCATGATTCACTAGCACTAGGTACTCAAATAATCCCCATAGCATACACACCACAAGATTCAACAACAACAAAAGAAAATATAGAAGGTAGTTTTTATAAATAAATGAGAGAGGTGGATCTTGAGAGCGAGAGAGAGAGAGCTAATATTCCTCCAAGTTCTATAACATGGAGGTTGGAGGGTAAACCATAGAAGAAGCTTCTCTTCCCCAGGAGTGGTAGATCCCTAGACGTGGAAGATCCCCGTTGGAGAGGTAGATGTGAAAACCTTTCACAAGATGTCTCTAATGGTTTGGTCACATAGCTAGGAGGAGCGCGGATATATATATAGTGCTAGTAAAGTGAAGGGCTAAGGGGGGAGGGAGGGAGAGAGAGAGAGAGAGTAGGAGGATACATGGACACTTGGCCCATGCTGCATGCAGACAAAAGGTTGTATCGCTCAATCGGATTTTGGTGCACCCGAGGAGGTACCGTCCTAGTACTGTACCCATACTCATAGTCCTTCATGTGTATGACTGGTAGTGCGACAGTTGTATCGTTCCCTGTATCGGTTGTATCAGTACCGCATAAAAGCTTCTTCGTGTGAGGATCATCACTTTTGGTTTCTCTTTGATGCTTCCCTTGCAAGTGGCGTAGTTATTCCCATGTTCTTGATTTCTTCAGCGGTGCACGTGTAGCTCTACTCAAACCTTTGTATTCTCGAGAGTGGTGGGTCAAGTAGTGAACCATCCATGAGAGGACCCAAAGGAGACACATAAAGGAGGGAATTTTGCTATGTATGCTTGATGCCTGCATCCCTTGGTAAAGTGTAAAGACAATGATGAAGGTGTAGATGATGTTAGTCGACCCCAGACCATCTCATCCCCTTGGGAAATATTTTGGGTAAGTTCAGGTTGAGGAGCGGTGTCGGGGACTAGGTCCCTGGGATACCCTCCGGGAAGCATCTTCACATGACACATCCAAACCAAACTATCAACACGGAAGCATGATTGGAAATAACAGTGACCTTTCCGAGAGGGCAGGCACCCTTTTGAAACACATGGGTATTTTTTTGACCCCATAGAGCATTTAATGCAGAGGAAGATGACGCGCACCGAGAAGCAGAAAGACCGCGACACCTGGCGAGAGCACCTCCTCGACGCGGCCATGCGAGGATGTGCTTTCACCACACACGCGCCTCAACCTTCTCGGAAGATATCCCTGCGTTCCACGTTTGCTTGTGTGTGTGTGTGTGTATGTGTGTCACTCCTAGAAATTAGGGCAAACAACAATGACACTTTATGACTATCGCCTTAAACTTTAAAAGGGAGAAGTCAGCCTGAGCAGCGGTTGACGGCTCGGTGAAAAGGAACCTCAAGCCCTTCCCGGAAAACATCTTGTAATGTACTCTACTACCCACAAGAAAGATCAGATAGGAAGGAGTAGGGTCTTAGAGCTGCCCAAACCAGGGAAAACCCCGTGTTTTCTCGTATTGTTTCACCAGATCCAATGCCATTTCGACGCCAATAGCAACCTCCATTCGTTTCAAGCCAGCGGGAGACCAGCGTGCTCCAGGGCTCACCCCCCGCGTGGCCTCTGAGGCCACGCCCTGCCGGAAGAAGCCTTCCGGAAGGACCTTCCGGGCGGCGGCGCCGTCGCCCCACCGACATCTGGCGCTAGAAGGAGGTCCGAAGATTACGTCGACTACAGTCTTCCCACCTCTGCGGCCATGCTTTCCGTTGCAGGACGTGATAAGGGGTGCCACCTCAAACACTCGCGAGGCGGCATCCCTCCGCCAAGGGGAACGACGGATCCCCCTGTAACAGCCCAGTTTTCAAAAAAATTAAAAAATTTTGTTTTCGGTGTGAATTGTTTGATTGTCTGATTTGTTTGCGGTGTTTGCATCCCCGATTTATCGGTCGGCGATTATTTTCCCCCTCTTATCTCGTATCGGATGAAGACCGACCCTTGCCACCCTGACACTCGACCTTTATGACACCGGGTTTCACCCGATCACCGTCGCGAAAACCGCACGAGACCAGCCGCAGCCAACGGAACGAAAAACCCCGTTTAATAATTAAACGGGTTATTTTTATAGCGCGCCGGAAAGTGTTCTCGGAACGGTTCCAGCGTGAGGTGAACGCTGCCGGCTCGACGCGCTGATCGCGCAGTTCGAAGTTTTACCCGAATCGGAGGTACTGCGGACCCCCGGCGGTTAGAAACATAAACACCACGCGCGAGAGAGAAAAACCGGGGATGGTTTTGCAAACTGCCAGCCACCGAGGCTATAGAAAGACCACCACTCCCCCACCCCTTTCTAGGGTTTCCCTAGTCCAAAATTGCATCCACCCCCCTACAAAAATCCCAGATCTTCCCAGTAGGTCCCTCACAGCTCGAAACCCTAGCCCCCACCCTCGATCTGGACCGTTAGATCCGGATAAGGGGGCTCCCAGTGCGCCACGTAACCCCCAGCCGCTTCCCAGATGAACCGGGCCCCGCAGGGGCCCTCCACCGCCGCCGCGGCCCGCCCCGGGCTGGATCTGGTCCCGGAGCCGCCGCCGTCCGAAGCCCCGTGGAGGAGCTCCTCTGCCTCCCATGCGCCGCACCGTCGTGCTCCGGTGAGCCGCCGGCCGCCCGCAGTTCCTTTTTCGTCCTCTTCCTCTCCCTCTCTTCTCCCTCTCCCTCTAACATCCCTCCCTTCTCTTTGCCCGTGAGGTGCCGCCATGGACGCCTCAAGATGAAGTTCGCCGTCGCGCCGTGTGGGACCTCGCCGTGACTGCCCTTGCACCTCGCAGGTCGTCGGATCCGGCGACCCAGCCACGGACGCCCCGTCACCGCACCTCCCAGATCTTCCCCGTGGCCTGAGCCGCCCGCCTGCACGCCGGGTTTCCGCGCCGCTCGCCGCCGGCTAGGAGGCCGCCGTCCTCGTCCTCGATTTGGATCGGGATGGGCGACGAGTCGACCCAGCCGCCGCCAACCGAATGGGCCGGCCAGGTAGTGCCTCCGTCCCCTCCTCGGCCCAGCAAGGTGAGGGCCTTTTTTCTTTTTCTTGTTTTTCTTTTTTTTCTGTTCCGAGTTGGGCTCGGCCCAGTGGTATGTTACGCCTGTGTGCGACGTTTAGTAGCCCGCGCCCACCTCGTTTCGGCCCGTTTTCTTCTGATTCGGCCCAGTAGTTGTTTATTCCTTTTTTTTCTTCTCTATTAGGCAGATTCTATTAGTTTTTTTTGCGATGTGCGTATCTTTTCACCCGTTTGTCGGATCGCGGCGCTTTAAACATGAAAGTTGCTTAGAATTTTGTGTAGATTATTAAAATCTGCTCTTTTGCCATTTTTGACTTTGTTTACATGCTGTTTACCTGCTAATTACAACCCTTGCCACCGTAAACTGTAATTGCCATAACTTTTTAACCGTTGCTCCGATTAAAATGTTTTATATATGTAACTTGACTAGAATTGCGTGTAGGTTGTGTTTATGCTGTTCTTGCTTGCTAATAAAAATAATAAAATTATTTTTAGGTCAGAACAATACCAAATTCCATTTTTTATCGTGGGGTCCGCAATAGTTGCCATGTATTGGTTTTACGCCCCACTTAAAGTGAGTAGATTAGATAGTTTATTTATGCTTCACCTCTTGTAATGTTAGTTTGTTATGCCATGCTTGGGTGAGATGACATGTTAATAACCTTTGCTCATCTTGTGTAGTTAAACAACTTGAACCCTTGTAAACGTGCGGTATCGTCGTTTGTGACGAGTACTCCACTTAACCTGTTAGTAACCGCTCTCGACGGTAGGTGCGATGTCTCGTGTTGCCTTCTTGTTGATGCTTGCTCGTGTTTTCCTCGTAGTAATAGATGCTTGCTCGTTGATTGCTTCCAGTGTTTGCCGTCCTGTGTGCTTCGGCGGGTACCTTCGGAGACGATGCGAGCTTGCGATCAACTACACCTTCGGAACCCGACTAATCAACATGCAAGGACTATGCATTACTTATGATCCATTCTATTTGAACCAGCGGTTTGCATGCTAGTGTAGGATAGGTTCGATGTTTGATCCTACCACATGTTTACAGCCTCTTTCAAACCGATATAGCCATGTCCCCTCCCAGCAAACCATGTACTGCTATGTTACTATTGCTCGTTGCTCAGCCCCTGCTTAGTATGCATGCTTAGGATGCTACGATGTTACCCTGTTACTCCTTGGTTTGGGATATCATATTATTATATTGTTGTTGATGATATGATTATTATTATAATGTTGACTATATTCGACGAAGGATGGAAGGTCTAGGCTATCCCGCCCCGACGCTTTGTTCCATTCGAGTCACCTAGGATCCGAGTTCCAGGTATTGGTTCTAAGACAGAGCGTGCCTAACCGCGTGTGGGATTTTATGGGGTCCCTTTTTCTTACCTACCTAGCTTCAAACATGTCTAGTGGTGGCCCAAGCTGATTTACCATTTGAAACCGTGTGTCTGCTGGTCGGCCGACAGTAGTTTTCAAACCACCCTGGACCAGTGAGGACATAGTTCCCTTGCTGGCCCAATTTATCCGGCCGAGGACCCGGATTCCCATGTGTGATTAACCGGCTATCCAAACCTGCGACAGACGGTAGAGACCGATTCGAGAGCGCGGCCGGCTTTTGAGTTGGGTGTCGACTCACCGGGGACCACCAGGATTTGATCGTTGTTAGTTAGAGGGACCTGTCGTTTCGGATCTCTTGGAACTAAATCATAAAATGGTTGCCTGTGATGGGTAGCAACTGAGAGAGATGGGCGTGCGTGCGGAGCCTTGTAATGGGCAGTTGGTACACCCCTGAAGGGTTAAATCTTTTCGAGAAGCCGTGTCCACTGTTATGGACGACTTGAGACCTACTCCTTGTTCATAGAAAAAAAACAACTGAGATAATCTTAATATAACTTGATCAATGTGTGTGTGCCATGACTACTTCTTCTTCGCCTGGATGCGAAGAGGAGGACAAGGATAGGATAGGTGTTATGATTGCGTAAGTAGTTGATAGCAAGACTTGTTGGAGGAGATTCCTCATCGAATGCTTGGCTTCTTATCTTACTCCATAGATCGTTAGCCACTTCATAAATGCTAGTGCGGCAGCAATCTCACCACTTACCCCATCCTTACCGTAAACTACTAGTTGTCCTAGAATGACGAGTGATGAAGTCCTTGCTGGGTCAGTAGACCACTACAGTTGGATGCTGAGTACCTCTGCACTCATGATACTACCCCCAAGCTCTTTTCAGGGTTCTTGATCGACAACCGGTATGGTGATCGACGTTTCACGTGGAGACTCGACGACGACTAGTTAGGCGGATCCCGGCGGAGGGCCTGGACCTGTGTGGTTATGGGGATCGATGTTTTTCTCTTTGCCACTAGGCATTTGATTGTAGTCTGTACTCAGACATGTATCTTCCACTGTTGTATTGTATTAAGGGAACTGTATGCCGATTATATGAGATGTTGTATCCTTGTATCTGTAATGTTTTTATATCATGTTGGAAATCCAGGGCGTATGACTTTGTCATATGTCGCGGTGGGACCGATATGTGCTGCGTCCCCGGATCTGGATGGAAACATCTAGATCTGGAACAGTACCGCATATTGGGCCTTACAACTTGGTATCAGAGCCTTACCGACTGTAGGATACCTTTTCTGGCCGAAGTCGAGTCTAGATAAAAACTATTTTGTAGTTACTAAGTTAGTTATCGGAGAGTAGGATTCTTTTTACTCCTTACCCTTGCTCTGGTCTGGACAAGTGCCGTAAGTGTTTTATTCTCGACTTATCCCCCTTCAAACTTTAGGATCTCGAGTGTGTGATGTTTCGGAATAGTTACAATGCCTTGCTTGCAGCGCATTGTCTCGATTCCGACCTCAGGTTTGGGAATTCCTGTAATACCTTTAGTTCTTCCGACTCTGGGTAAACATCTTGGTCGTCTGTTGACTTCAGTTCTCTTGCCCAGTATCCTCACGATTTCAGTGAGAATGATTCCCTTGATCGTCGCTTTCAACTATCATTCTTCCTCTTGATCTCCCGATGGTTTCATTTTCCGACGTTGTCGTCTCCCTGCGGAAATTATCTCGACAGAAGTTCGACGTCGACATGGAGCAGAGTCCCTTGTTGGTGGTGTTGAAGATTGTCGACTCTCTTTCCCCCTTCCCCTCTCCCCCGGATAGTCCTGGATCTCGGGACGAGATCCCTTTTTGGTGGTGTTGTATTGTAACGGCCCAGTTTTCACAAAAATTAAAAAAATTGTTTTCGGTGTGAATTGTTTGATTGTCTCATTTTTTCCGGTGTTTGCATCCCCGATTTATCGATCGGCGATTATTTTCCCCCCTCTTATCTCGTATCAGACGAAGACCGACCCTTGCCACCCTGACACTCGACCTTTACGACACCGGGTTTCACCCGATCACCGTCGCGAAAACCGCACGAGACCAGCCGCAGCCAACGGAACGAAAAATCACGTTTAATAATTAAACGGGTTATTTTTATAGCGCGCCGGAAAGTGTTCTCGGAACGGTTACAGCGTGAGGTGAATGCCACCGGCTTGACGCGCTGATCGCAGTTCGAAGTTTTACCCGAATCGGAGGTACTGCGGACCCCGGCGGTGAGAAACGTAAACACCGCGCGCGAGAGAGAAAAAACGGGGATGTTTTTGCAAACTGCCAGCCACCGAGGATATATAAAGACCACCACTCCCCCACCCCTTTTTAAGGTTTCCCTAGTCCAAAATTGCAGCCACCCCCCTAGAAAAATCCCAGATCTTCCCAGTAGGTCCCTCACAGCTCGAAACCCTAGCCCCCACCATCAATCTGGACCGTTAGATCCAGATCAGAGGGCTCCCAGTGCGCCACGTAGCCCCCAGCCGCTTCCCAGATGAACCGGGCCCCACAGGGCCCCTCCAGCGCCGCTGCGGCCCGCCCCGAGCTGGATCTGGGCCCGAAGCCGCCGCCGTCCGAAGCCCCGTGGAGGAGCTCGTCTGCCTCCCGTGCGCCGCACCATCGTGCTCCGGTGAGCCGCCAGCCACCCGCAGTTCCTCCTCGTCCTCTCCCTCTCCCTCTTCCTCTCTTCTCCCTCTCCCTCTAACATCCCTCCCTTCTCTTTGCCCGTGAGGTGTCGCCATGGTCGCCTCAAGATGAAGCTCGCCGTCGCGCCGTGTGGGACCTCGCCGTGACTTCCCTTGCACCTCGCAGCTCGTCGGATCCGGCGACCAAGCCACGGATGCCCCATCACCGCGCCTCCCAGATCTTCCCCGTGGCCTGAACCGCCCGCCTGCACGCCGGGTTGCCGCGCCGCTCGCCGCCGGCTAGGAGGCCGCCGTCCTCGTCCTCGATTTGAATTGGGACGGGCGATGAGTCTACCCAGCCGCCGCCAACCGAATGGGCCGGCCTGCCAGTGCCTTCGTCCCCTCCTCGGCCCAGCAAGGTGAGGGCCCTTTTTCTTTTTCTTGTGTTTCTTTTTTTTTCTGTTCCGAGGGCTCGACCCAGTGGTATGTTACGCCTGTGTGCGACGTTTAGTAGCCTGCGCCCACCTCGTTTCGGCCCATTTTCTTCTGATTCGGCCCATTAGTTGTTTATTCCTTTTTTTCTTCTTTATTAGGCAAATTCTAATAGTTTTTTTGCGATATGCATATCTTTTCACCCGTTTGTCAGATCGCGGTGCTTTAAACATGAAAGTTGCTTAGAATTTTTTGTAGATTATTAAAATGTGCTATTTTGCCATGTTTGACTTTGTTTACATGTTGTTTACCTGCTAATTACAACCCTTGCCACTGTAAAATGTAATTGCCATAACTTTTTAAACGTTGCTCCGATTAAAATGTTTTTATATGTAACTTGACTAGAATTGCGTGTAGGTTGTGTTTATGCTATTCTTGCTTGCTAATAAAAATAATAAAATTATGTTTAGGGCAGAACAATACCAAATTCAATTTTTATCGTGGGGTCCGCAATAGTTGCCATGTACTGGTTTTACCCCCCACTTAAAGTGACTAGATTAGATAGTCTATTTATGCTTCACCTCTTGTAATGTTTGTGTGTTATGCCATGCTTGGGTGAGATGCCATGTTAATAAACTTTGCTCATCTTGTGTAGTTAAACAACTTGAACCCTTGTAAACGTGCGGTATCGTCGTTTGTGACGAGTACTCCACTTAACCTGTTACTAACCGCTCTCGATGATAGGTGCGATGTCTCGTGTTGCCTTCTTGTTGATGCTTGCTCGTGTTTGCCTCGTAGTAATAGATGATTGCTCGTTGATTGCTTCCAGTGTTTGCCGTCCTGTGTGCTTCCGCGGGTACATTCGGAGATGATGTGAGCTTGCGATCAACTACACCTTCGGAACCCGACTTATCAACAGGCAAGGACTATGCATTACTTATGATCCATTCTATTTCAACCAGCGGTTTGCATGCTAGTCTAGGATAGGTTCGATGTTTGATCCTACCACATGTTTACAACCTCTTTCAAACCGATACAGCCATGTCCCCTCCCGGCAAATCATGTACTGCTATGTTACTATTGCTCGTTGCTCAGCCCCTGGTTAGTATGCATGCTTACGATGCTACGTTGTTACCCTGTTACTCCTTGGTTTGGGCCATCATATTATTATATTGTTGTTGATGATATGATTATTATTATAATGTTGACTATATTCGACGAAGGATGGAAGGTCTAGGCTATCCCGCCCCGATGCTTTGTTCCATTCGAGTCACCTAGGATCCGAGTTCCGGGTATTGGTTCTAAGACAGAGCGTGCCTAACCGCGTGTGGGATTTTATGGGGTCCACTTTTCTTACCTACCTAGCTTCAAACATTTCTAGTGGTGGCCCGAGCTGATTTACCATTTAAAACCGTGTGTGTGCTGGTCGGCCGCCAGTAGTTTTCAAACCACCCTGGACCAGTGAGGACATAGTTCACTTGCTGGCCCACTTTGTACGGCTGAGGACCCGGTTTCCCATGTGTGATTAACCGGCTATCCAAACCCGCGACAGACGGTAGAGACCGATTCGAGAGCGCGGCCGGCTTTTGATTTGGGTGTCAACTCACCAGGGGCCACCCGGATTTGTTCGTTGTTAGCTAGAGGGACCTGTCGTTTTGGATCTCTTGGA
Organism: Bromus sterilis; assembly: GCA_950022295.1. Lineage (NCBI taxonomy): Eukaryota > Viridiplantae > Streptophyta > Magnoliopsida > Poales > Poaceae > Bromus > Bromus sterilis. Next base: position 220,882,114 of record OX465597.1, read on the forward strand.
ACTAAATCATGAAATGGCTGCCTGTGATGGGTAGCAACTGAGAGAGATGGGCGTGCGTGCGGAGCCTTGTAATGGGCAGTTGGTACACCCCTGCAGGGTTAAATCTTTTCGAGAAGCTGTGTCCACGGTTATGGACGACTTGATACCTACTCCTTGTTCATAGACAACAACAACTGAGATAATCTTAATATAACTTGATCAATGTGTGTGTGCCTTGACTGCTTCTTATTCGTCGGGATGCGAAGAGGAGGAGAAGGATAGGATAGGTGTTATGATTGCGTAAGTAGTTGATAGCAAGACTTGTTGGAGGAGATTCCTCATAGAATGCTTGGCTTCTTATCTTACTCCATAGATCATTAGCCACTTCATAAATGGTAGTGCGGCAGCAACCTTTCCACTTACCCCATCCATACCGTAAACTACTAGTTGTCCTAGAATGACAAGTGATGAAGTCCTTGCTGGGTCAGTTGACCACTACAGTTGGATGCTGAGTACCTCTGTACTCATGATACTACCCCCAAACTCTTTTCAGGGTTCTTGATCGACAACCGGTATGGTGATCGATGTTTCACGTGGAGACTCGACGACGACTAGTTAGGCGGATCCCGGCGGAGGGCCTTGACCTGTGTGGTTATGGGGATCGATGTTTTTCTCTTTGCCACTAGGCATTTGATTGTAGTCTGTACTCAGACATGTATCTTCCGCTGTTGTATTATATTAAGGCAACTTTATGCCGATTGTATGAGATGTTGTATCCTTGTATCTATAATTTTGTGATATCATGTTGGAAATCCGGGGCGTATGACTTTGTCATATGTCGCGGTGGGACCGATATGTGCTTCGTCCCCGGATCTGGATGGAAACATCTAGATCTGGAACAGTACCGCCTATCGGGCCTTACACCCCCCCCCCCCCGTATTAGACGCGTGGTCACCCTTCTTCCACTCACCCTACATTTAATAATCTGCCCCCAGCGGGGTACGTCACTACGGAAGAATTACTGGGCGATGTTCTCCGTGCGTGACTTGGAGGTAGCAAAGTGGCCGGTATCTTGCTACAGATTCCCTCGCATTCTGCCCCAAGATCCCACAGACGAGGGGGTGTCCCCACGACTCGTATGGATGAGGGTACCTTGTGTGCATCCAGACAGAAGGCCCGCTGGAAGCCTTGACAGACCCACGACTGGCCCACTCGAGGCACGTATGTAGGAGTCCTCAACGACTATTGAAGCTACGACTTGGCATCCAAGACTAAAACTAGAATAGACAACTGTCTCTGTAAACCTAGCTGGACTCCTGGCGACCCAGCCTATAAAGTCTGGTAGAGGGGACGTCTAGGGCATCCAATCTCATAGCAACGCCCATGGTCCCGAGCGAACTCGCCTCGACCTCCAATGTAATCGCCTCCATCATAATACAAAAGAGCAGGAAGTAGGGGTTTCACCGATTGAGGGCCCTGAACCTGGGTAAATCCCTGTCTCTTGTTAGCCAACGAGTATCGCCAACCTGCACATTTCCTCTACGATCTAATTTAGGCTTCCTAACCTTGGGATTTGACGAGGTCAATCCTTGTCAATTGGCGCCGATCGTGGGGAAGACGCAGGTTGGAATCACAATCTCGGCGGTCCTGTCATCAACAATCAGGGAGGCAAGAACTCGAGCAAGATCCGACCAACTCGAAGAACTCAAGTTCATCGCAAGCCACTTCGTCGCACCACCAAGATCTCTCAGCCATCAACTAGGCCATGACCAATCTCTCCGCGACTACCAAAGTCGCGCCCGACGAAAAAGGACTCGAGAACCCAGAAGACGAACACAAGCTGCAGTCGTGAGGACAGATATAGCGCCAGCATATACAAGAAGTCCAATTGGAAATCTCGCTCGAGAAACCGCCACATGCCGCAACAACTCCAGTAACCACTCGAGCACCCGCCGCCACCCGGAAACCCGCCACAACCCGCGACGAAGACTCTGAAACTCAATCCGGAGAATAATACGACCCTGACCTAAGACCAAGCGAGTTCGCCAAGATGATTCGAAACTACTCGATCAACGACGGAATAGATCTCAACCCAAGGTTCCACTCCCGTACAGAAGATCACTCACAATCGCAAGAAGAAGAAGGCACACCGGCTCTAGCAAACGCACAACCAAAGAGCAGCTGGATGGACCTTACGCGATCCACTATTTCAAGGACGACTGGGGACGTTTGAGAGTAGGCACACTCTAAGGAGCTGTCGTTTGTTTACCGAACTCTCCGATAGGCTCAAAGAAGAGAAGCAACGCAAAGCCAAGAGGGCTTGAGGAACAGCGCAGCCATCAACACCTAACACAGAAGAGCAATATCATCTGTCTCACAGACGAGTCTGCATGATCCAAGAAGGACGAACATCAAAAGCAAAGCAGGAGGCACACACCCTACAAGATCAAGCAACCGAAGACCTATTGACAGAAGAAACCTATCACCTATACGGCTCGGAAACCAACATCACTTTCTCGCAAGAAGACCACCCACCCGCGATTCCAACACCAGGGCATGCACCGTTGGTCCTCAAAGCTCAGATCGGCGGTTATGACATGGACAGAGTATTCATGAATGGAGGCATCAGTTTAAACATCATCTTCACCAGCACCTTGCACAAGATGTTGATCTCGCGATCAGTCTGGAAGAACTCAGGCGTCACGCTATACGGCGTAGTACCAGAAGAAGCAGCCTCCTCCTTGGGAACAATCAAGATCGACGTCATTTTTGGCAGCAAGGGCAACTTAGCAAGAAAAATCTTCAAGTTCGAGGTACTCGACTGGTAGTCCCAATATGTAACAACCCGGGATTTTTACCAAAGTTAAAAAAATTGTTTGTTCCTTTATTTTGTTGATTTCTAGGATTGTTTGCAGTATTTGTTTCGCCAATTTATTAATTGGTGATTAAATTTTCTCCCTCCTTCTCGTAACGGCATTCATGACCGAACTTTTCCACCATGGCACACGACCTTTTGTGACACTGTGTTTCACCCGAGTACCGACGCAACTTCCGGCACAGGGCCAGCCATCGGCATCGGAACGAAAACCCCATTTATTTAATAAATGAATTATTTTATTGGGCGCTGGAAAAATGTTCTCGGAACAACATCTAAGTGAGGTAGAACTGATGGGCTCGCCGCGCCGAGCACGTGGTTCGAGATTTCGTCCGAATCGAAGGTTGTATGGACTCCAAGCGGTCAGAAACGCGATCACCAGACGCAAGTGAGAGAAACTGGGGGCGTTTGTGTAAACCTGCCATCCAGGCCAGCCTATAAATAGACCACCAATCACCCATAGCCCTTCTAGGGTGTCCCTAAACACAATTGGCAGCCACACCCCCGAAATCCCCTCAAAATTCTGCCCAAGTCCCTCTCCCCCAAAATTCTAGCCATCACCCCCATTTTCAGCCATCAGATCTATGATCTCTCGCTCAGATCGCCCCAACAGCCCTCTCTAGCGTAATCTGGCCCTGCGGGCCCGAGATCTCCACCGTCGGTCCTCCCGGCCCAACCTGGCCGAGTCGCAGCCATCGCGCGCGTGCGAGCCCCAGCGAGCTTACCGCCGCGCCGCCGTCGCGCGCCACCAGGCCAGGCCGCGCCGCCGTCGCGCGCCACCAGGCCAGGCCGCCCCGCACCTCCCTCTCCTCTCCCTTCCCTCCTCCTCACCTCCCATCTCTCCCGTGCAGGAAGGAGCAGCAGGACGCCATGGCCGCCCGATCTCGAACTCGGGCCGAGCCAAGCCACGCCGCCGGCCGTTCACCTCGCCCCGGTCCGGATCCGGCAAGCTCCGGCCGCCCTCCTCCAGATCCGGCTATTCCCAGCCTCGCCGACCGCTTCCTGTCCGCCTAGGTGCTTGCCGGCATAGCCACGGCCACCCACCAGCCCGCCATGGCTAGGTCCAGCCCGAGCTCCCCCTCCCTGTATTTTTTCTATGTCCCTTATTACTATTGTTTTTTTTCTGTTTTGCGATGGTATTTGCGAGTGATCCGTAGCCCGTATGATGATGCGCCCAAAAGTAAAATTGTTGCTTGTGATGTGCTCTAAATTTTTGATGTAGTGAGTGAATTCATTTGATGTCATTTGGGTGGTGCAAATCCCTGTTGAAGTGTGCACCAGAATGTTTACTGCAGTTGTTGTTATTTTTATCAAAGTTCGGTTGATGCTTCTGTCACATCCATGATGCCTATTCCAGTAATTATTTCTTGTATGTAATAAGCATCATGTGTACTTCAATTAAATGCATCCCTTTGCCATGTTTACCTGGTGTAGCTATTTTATTTATTTCTCCAAAGTGGTGACCCTGATAATATGTGTTGATGTTTGTGTAAAGTTTTTTAATTTATGTTTGTGTAAAGTTGCTACTTTGATGCCTTATAGTTATTTATCCATGCCTCATATGCTTTAGCCCCAATGTAAAGTTGCTACTTTGATGCCATGCTTTGCTTTTCCATGATATCTTTACTGTACATATAGTTATGGAGCTCCGAAAGTGCATACCTATTGTTATCTGTCAACTACGCTGATTTCACAAAGTCTCGATTATAATATAGCTGTCTTTCATGCTTAATACTTATTCATCCATGGGTCCTTTGACCACAAGTGCTATGTATTTATTCATGAGCATCATGTAGGTTTGTTGTAGATGTAATGCATGTTTATTTTGGAGCTTGTTTGATATTTCTTTTGCTACTGTTTATATATCATGTTTATAACAGTTTTCCATGCCTCTGTTTTTCACTAAGTCTAGACCAGTAGTATTATTTAGCATTTTTCATGGGTTACAACTATTTGTCCCTGGTCCTCATATACATGAAACCTTGTTTCCATGTCATGCTTGTCATGTCTAATGTTTATCCACATCATTTTTCTGCATGTTTGCAGTCACTAATTTGTTGTTGCATTGCTCCCAAGTGTGCTACCTGATGTTGGTAGATTATGCCCATAACTTGTGATGCTTGTATTTTTTACCCGTAACTCCGTTTGGGGTGTTCTTTACATGTAACTTATTAGAATTTCATGTAATTTGTGTTTGTTCTATTGTTTTCAGTTGTGAACCAACCTAAAATATGGTTTAGGGCAGAACAATACCAAAGACTTAAATCGTTGTTGGGTACCTAGCGATATGCTATGTTTTGGATTGTGCCTCAATTAATTTGACTAGCATAGATAGTTTACTTTATACTTCACCTCTTGCCATGTCTGTGTGATATGCCATGCTTGAGTGAGATGCCATGTTAAAAACATTTTCTCATGTTGTGTAGCTAACCAACTTGAACCAATTCTAAATGTGCGGTATCGTCGTGTGTGACAAACACTGCACTTAACCTGTTAGTAACCGCTCTGGACGGTAGATGCGATGCCGTAGTGCGTTGTCTCATGTTGCCTTATTGATTATGCTTTCTCGTTATTGCTTCGTAGTAATAGATGCTTTCTCGTCGAATTGCTTTTCTAGTGTTTCCTTCTTGTGTGCTTCCGCGGGTACTCTCGGAGACGATGCGACTTTGCGTTCGACTACACCTTCGGCTTCGTCTTCTCATCAGGTAAAGGGGAGCATATATCATGCTTATAACTTTCAGCTCACTTGTGCCTAGGTATAGGATAGAACGATTGCTTGATCCTACCACCTCATATTTATGCCTCTCAAATAAACCCAAACAGCCATGTCCCCCACATCCTAGCAAACCATTGTTTGGCCATGTACCTTGCTTCCTTAACCACTTCTTAGTATGCATGCTTAGGATGCTACATATGTTATCTTCTTACTCCTTGGATTGAGCTATCACAGTATTATATTGTTGTGGATGATATGATTAATATGATGTTGACTATACTCGACGAAGGATGGAAGGTCTTGGGTGTCGACTCCCCGGGGGCCACCCGGATTTATGCGTTATTAGTTAGAGGGACCTGTTGTTTTGGATCTCTCGGAACTAAATCATCAAATGGTTTCCTGTGATGGGTAGCAACTGAGAGAGATGGGCGTGCGTGCGGAGCCTTGTAATGGGCAGTTGGTACACCCCTATAGGATTAAATCTTTTCGAGAAGCCGTCTCCATGGTTATGGACGACTTGAGACCTACTCCTTGTTCATAGATAACATCAAATTAATCATGATTAAAACTTGATCAATGTGTGTGTTCCTTGACTTCTTCTTCTACGCCGGGATGCTAAGGGGAGGACAAGGATAGGATACGTGTTATGATTGCGTAAGTAGCTGATAGCAGACTTGTTTGAGGCGATTCCTCATCGACTGCTTGGTTATCATCTTACTCTAAATAGATGGTTAGCCACCTCATATATTGCTAGTGCGGCTGCAACCTCAACCACTACCCCCATCTTACCGTGAGAAGTTAGTTACAAGAGTTGTTGATATATTTCACCCCTTTCTTCTCTCTTTTACACATGTTATGAAACGATCCTAGACTTCAGAGGAGCTCCACGACCCTTCTGCTGGACGCCTTCGCGGAGACTCGACGACGACTAGTTATGAGGATCCCAGCGGAGAGCCTGGACCCGTGTGGTTACAGGAATGGTGTGTTTTACCTTCGCCACTAGTCATTTGATTGTAGTCTGTACTTTGACACGTATCTTCCGCTGATGTATTGTATTAAAGATGTTATATGCCGATTGTATGAGATGTTCTATCCTTGTAGCTGTAATGTTGTGATATCATGTTGGAAATCCAGGGCATATGGCATTGTCATATGTCACAGTGGGACCGATATGTGCTTCGTCCCCAGATCTGGATGGAAACATCTAGATCTGGAACAGTACCTCATATCGGGCCTTACAACTTGGTATCAGAGCCTTACCGACCGTAGGATCCATTCTCTGGTCGAAGTCAAGTCTAGACAAAAACTATTTTGTGGTTACTAAGTTAGTTATCGGAGAGTAGGAATCGATTTACTCCTTACCCTTGCTCTGGTCAGGAAAAGTGTCGTAAGTGTTTCATTCTCGCCTTATCCCCTTCAAACTTTAGGATCTCGAGTTTGTGGAGTTTCAGAACCTTTACAATGCCTTTCTTGCATTGTATTGTCTCGATTCCGATCTCGGGTTTCGAAATTCCTGTAGTACCTTTAGTTTCTCCGACTCTGATTGACATCATGGTGGTCCGTTGACTTCAGTCCTCTTGCCTAGTATCCTCACGATTTCTGTGAGCGTACTTCCCTTGATCATCTCTTGATCTCCTGATAGCTCCATTTTTCGAATTATCGTCTCTCTGCGGAAAGTTTTCGACGGAGGTTCGTCGTTGGACATGGAGCAGAGACCCTTGTTGGTGGTGTTGAAGAACGTCGTCTCTCTTTTCTTGCAGCTCTCTCCCCAGGATCGTCCTGGATCTCGGGACGAGGTCCCTTGTTGGTGGTGTTGTATTGTAACAGCCCGAAATTTTCACCCAAATTAAAACATTTGTTTGTTGCTTTATTTTGTTGATTGCTAGGATTGTTTGCAGTATTTGTTTCGCCAATTTATTAATTGGTGATTATATTTTCCCCCCTCCTTCTCGTACCGGCATGCATGACTTAATTCTTAAATGAAGTAATAGTAAATAGAGAAATAATTAAAGAATACAATCCTTGTCGAATTGGCAAAGATTTTGCTTCGAAATCCTTTCATTTAATTAGCCAGCCCCGCCTTTTTCTATGCTCTGATTTCTTAGGCCCTCTTTAGCTTGGGTACCCTTTTAAATTGAATTTCTGTTTTCAAAAAAGGGGTTTACCAAATTTTTCATGACTCTGAGGTTCAACCCAATCCGTATTTTCTTTCTTTTTAATGGAACTTTTCCACCATGGCACACAACCTTTTGTGACACCGGGTTTCACCCGAGCACCGACGCAACTTCCGGCACAAGGACAACCATCGCCATCGGAACGAAAACCCCATTTATTTAATAAAGATATTATTTTATTGGGAGCCAGAAAAATGTTCTCGGAACGACATCGAAGTGAGGTATAACTGATGGGCTCGCCGCGCTGATCACGTGGTTCAAGTTTTTTCCCGAATCGGAGGTCGAATGGACTCTCGGCGGTCAGAAACGCGATCACCGGACGCGAGAGAGAGAAACCGGGGTCGTTTGTGTAAACCTGCCATCTAGGACAGCATATAAATAGACCACCAGTCTGGCCTAGCCCTTCTAGGGTGTCCCTAAACACAATTTGCAGCCACGCCCCCGAAATCCCCTTAAAATTCTGCCTCAAGTCCCTCTCCCCCGAAACCCTTGCCATCACCCCCATTTTCAGCCATCAGATCTGAGATCTGTGGCTCAGATTGCCACAACCGCCCCCTTCAGATGAACCAGGCCCTGTGGGCCCGAGATCTGTGCCGCCGGCCCGCCCGGCCCGACCTGGCCGAGCCGCCGCCATCGCGCGCCACCAGGCCAAGCCGTCCCCGCACCTCCCTCTCCTCTACCTTCCCTCCTACTCACCTCCCATCTCTCCCGTGTAGGAAGGAGAAAGAGGCCACCATTTCCATAGACGCCCGAGCTAGAACTCGGGCCGAGCCAAGCTACGCCGCCGGTCGTTCAGCTCGCCCCGGCCCGGATCTGGCGAGATCCGGCCGCCCTCTTCCAGATCCGGCCGTTCCCAGCGTCCCCGAGACATTCCTGGCCGCCTAGATGCGCATCGGCGCAGACACGGCCACCCACCAGCCCGCCATGGCTAGTTCCAGCCCGAGCTCCCCCTCCTTGTATTTTTTCTAAGTCCCTAATGAATGTTGTGTTTTTCTGTTTTGCGATTATATTTGTGAGTGATCCGTAGCCCGTATGATGATGCGCCCAAAAGGAAAATTGTTGCTTGTGATGTTCTCTAACTTTTTGATGTCGTGAGTGAATTCATTTGAGGTCATTTGGGTGGTGCAAATCTCTGTTGAAGTGTGCACCAGATTGTTTATGACTGCTGTTGTTATTTTTATCCAAGTTTGGTTGATGCTTGTGTCACATCCATGATGGCTATGCCAATAATAATTTCTTGTATGTATTAAGCATCATGTGTACTTAAATTAGGTGCATCCCTTTGCCATGTTTACCTTCTGTAGTTACTTTATTTCTTACTCCAAAGTGGTGACCCTGATAATCTGTGCTGATGTTTGTGTAAAGTTGCTACTTTGATGCCTTATAGTTAGTGATCGATGCCTGCTATGCTTAGCCACACTGTAATTATATGCTGCTTGTTATGTGTACTTTGATGCCATGCTTTGATTTTCCATGATATCTTTACTGTACATATAGTTATTGAGCTCCCAAAGTGCATACCTGCTGTTATCAGTCAACTACCCTGCTTTCACTAAGTCTGGATTATAATATAGCTGTCTTGCATGCTTAATACTCATTCATCCATGGGTCCTTTGACCACAAGTGCTATGTATGAACTCATTAGCATCATGTGGGCTTGCTGCAGATGTAATGCATGTCTACTTTGGAGATTGTTTGATATTGCATTTGCTACTGTTTATAGAGCATGTTTATAATAGTTTGCCATGCCTCCGTTTTTCACTAAGTCCTAGACCAGTAGTATTATTTAGCATTTTGCATGGGTTACAACTATTTGTCCCTGGTGCTCATATACATGAAAGCTTGTTTCCATGTCATTCTTGTCATGTCTAATGTTGATCCAAATCATTTTGGTGCATTTTTGCATTCACTAACTTGTTTTTGCATTGCTCCCAAGTGTGCTACCTGATGTTGGCAGATTATGCCCATAGCTTGTGATGCTTGTATCTTTTTACCCGAACTCCCTTTGGGATGTTCTTTACATGTAACTTGATTAGAATTTCATGTAATTTTTGTTTGTGCTATTGTTTTGTGTTGTGAACCAACCTAAAAAAGGTTTAGGGCAGAACAGTACCAAATACTTAAATCGTTGTGGGGTACTTAGTGATATTCTATGTTTAGGATTGTGCCTCGCTTAAATTGACTAGCATTGATAGTTTACTTTATACTTCACCTTTTGCCATGTTTGTGTGATATGCCATGCTTGAGTGAGATTCCATGTTAAAAACCTTTGCTCATGTTGTGTAGCTAAACAACTTGAACCAGTTCTAAATGTGCGGTATCGTCATGTGTGAAGAACACTTCACTTAACCTGTTAGTAACCGCTCTCGATGGTAGATGCGATATCGTAGTGCGTTGTCTCGTGTTTCCTTATTGATTATGCTTGCTCGTGATTGCTTCGTAGTAATAGATTCCTGCTCTTCTAATTGCTTTTCCAGTGTTTCCTTCTTGTGTGCTTTCGCGGGTACTCTCGGAGACGATGCAACTTTGCGTTCGACTGCACCTTCGGCTTCGTCTTCTCATCAGGTATGGGGGAGAATGTATCATGCTTATAACTTTCAGCTCACTTGTGCCTAGGTATAGGATATAATGATTGCCTGATCCTACCACCTCATATTTATGCCTCTCAAATAAACCCAAACATCCATGTCCCTCACTTCCTAGCAAACCATTGTGTGGCCATGTACCTTGCTTGCTTAACCACTGCTTAGTATGCATGCTTAGGATGCTACTTATGTTATCTTGTTACTCCTTGGATTGAGCTATCACACTATTATATTGTTGTGGATGATATGATTAATATGATGTTGACTATACTCGATGAAGGCTGGAAGCTTTAGGCTATCCAGCCCTGATGCTTTGTTCTATTCGAGTCACCTAGGACCCGGGTTCCGGGTATTGTATCTCATGAAGAGCGTGCCTAAACGCGTGTGGGATACTCTGGGTCCCCTCTTCTTACCTACCTAGTTCCAAACAATTCTAGTGGTGGCCCAATCTGATTTACCATTTGAAAACGATTATGTGCGAGATGTCGACCTCGCAGATTTCCAAACAACTCGGCAAGCGGATACAGAGTTCCTTTGTTGGTTCACACATGTATGCTAGGGGGCTGCCCATAGTGATGAGTTAGTTACCCCGACCTCGTCCAGACGGAAGAGTCCGATCCGAGAGCGTGGCCGGCTTTTGGATTGGGTGTCGACTCCCCGTGGGCCACCCGGATTTGTGCGTTGTTAGTTAAAGGGACCTGTCGTTTTGGATCTCTCGGAACTAAATCATAAAATGGTTGCCTGTGACGGGTAGCAACTGAGAGAGATGGGAGTGCGTGCGGAGCCTTGTAACGGGCAGTTGGTACACCCCTGTAGGGTTAAATCTTTTCGAGAAGCCGTGTCCACGGTTATGGAAGACTTGAGACCTAGTCCTTGTTCATAGATAACATCAACTGAATCATGATTAAAGCTTGATCAATGTGTGTGTGCCTTGACTGCTTCCTCTTCGTCGGCATGTGAAGGGGAGGGCAAGGATAGGATAGGAGACTTGTTTGAGGCGATTCCTCATCGACTGCTTGGTTATCATCTTACTCTAAATAGATCGTTAGCCACCTCATATATTGCTAGTGTGGCTGCAACCTCAACCACTACCCCCATCTTACCGTGAGAAGTTAGTTACAAGACTTGTTGATATAGCTCACCCCTTTCTTCTCTCTTTTACGCACATTATGCAACGATCCTAGACTTCAGAGGAACTCCACGACCCTTCTTCTGGACGCCTTCGCGGAGACTCGACGACGACTAGTTAGGCGGATCCCGGCGGAGAGCCTCGACCCGTGTGGATCGAGGCGTTTTACCTTTGCCACCAGGCATTTGATTGTAGTCTTTTCCCAGACATGTATCTTCCGCTGATGTATTGTATTAAGGCAGTTGTATGAAGATTGTATGAGATGTTGGATCCTTGTAGTTGTAATGTTGTGATATCATGTTGGAAATCCGGGGCATATGGCATTGTCATATTTCGTGGTGGGACCGATATGTGCTTCGTCCCCGGATCTGGATGGAAACATCTAGATCTGGAACAGTACCACATATCGGGCCTTACAAAATACCATGCCATACTCGGCCGACCTACAATCACGGAATTCATGGCGGTCCCACACTACATATACCTCATGCTCAAGACTCCAGGATCCTCAGGGGTCATCACGGTCAACGGGAGCTTCACCAAGTCAGACTAGTGCGATCGAGACTTTCATCAAGTCTCCGACACATTCGGGGCACAACAATAGCTCGAAGAGATAGCCATGGTGGTAGACAGGAGGGTCTTTCCACTAGCAAGCAGAAGTGAAACTAAGGAAATCACTCGCGACTTCAGCATCGACAGCGACACAGTCACCCATCAGCTGCACCCAACGGACCCGGACAAGACAGTCTGAGTCTACGCTCACTTACCGGAAGAACTGACAGCAGCCCTTATGGTTTTATTTAGAAAAGGAGTGGAAATTTTTCGCCTGGTGCCTAGCCAACATGCCTGGAATACCACGAGAGTTCGCAAAGACAATGGAGAAGAAGTCAACCGACTACTCGACACAGAATTCATCCGAGAAACTAAGAAGGCCACCTGGGTCGCAAACCTAGTCCTAGTACCTAAAAAGGACACCGACGTACTACGCATGTGCGTCGTCTATGAGGCCGTCAACAAGAACTGCCCAAAGGACCACTTACCTCTCCAAAGGATAGACCAGATAATCGACTCTACCGCAGGATGTGACCTCCTGTCATGCCTCCACGCCTACTCAGGGTACAACCAAATCAGGATGAAGGAAGAAGACGAAGAGCATACATCATTCATCACATCCTATGATGTATTCTTCTACAAGACAATGCCTTTCGGATTAAAAAACGCTGGAGCCACGTACCAGTGGATGATGCAAGCATGTCTAAGGGGCCAAATCGGCAGAAACGTCCAAGTCTACGTCCACGATATCATTGTCAAAACATACAACACAGACACACTACTCGACGACCTTCGAGAGACTTTCGCAGCACTCAACAGATACATGATCAAGATAAACCCAAAAAATTGTGTGTTCGGCGTCCCAGCCGGAAAGTTGCTCGAGTACATGGTCTCTGCCTGAGGAGTTGAAGCCAAGCAAGAAAAAATCCAAGCATTCAGAAGGATTCAGGAACCGATCGACATCAAGGGCGTCCAGCAAATCACCGGAAGACTCGCAGCCCTGAGCCGATTCATCATTAGGTTGGGAGAGAGGACTCTGCCATTCTACCAACTACTCAGAAAAGGAGGAAAGTTTGAGTGGACTGAAGAAGCTGGGAGTGCATTCGTGGACCTAAAGAAGACCCTGTCGACCCCTTTAATTCTGGTAGTGCCAAAGGAGCGAGAACCCCTATACCTCTACATAGCAGCCCGCAGCAGCATAGTCAAAACCGCGCTCGTCATCGAGCACGCGAAAGAAGGCCAAGTGCAAAGCATACAAAGGACAATCTATTAGCTCAGCGAGGTCCTCACAAAATCCCAGCAGCAGTACCCGCACTACCAAAAGCTCGTGTATGCCATCGTCATGACATTACTTGAAGTAATGCATTACTTCGAGGAGAATCTCATCATGGTCGTGAGCACCACACCACTCGCCGACATCCTCAACAACCCAGGAGCAACAGGTCGAGTCGCCGAGTGGAACATCAAGCTCAGCCCCCGCGACCTGCAATTCAGGCACCCAAAGGCGATCAAAGCCCAAGTACTCCCAGATTTTCTGGTCGAGTGGTTGGAGGTACAAACACCCGACCCTCCAGACCTCTCCAACTCATGGAAGATGTTCTTCAACGGATCAACAAGGAACCAAGGGGTCGAGCAGGCGTCGTTCTAATCTCTCCCAAAGGAGATAAGCTCAGATACGTGCTCCAGATCAACTTCAGCAAGGCATCAAACAACGAAGCATATTATGAGGCACTACTCCATGGCATGCGCATGGCCAAAGTTTGCGGTGCCACCCGCCTCGTAATCTTCGGTGACTCCAACCTCGTCGTCCAACCAACAATGAGGGACTGTGAAGCAATCGCAGACAACATGTTAGCATATCAGAAGATCTACAACAGCCTAGATGGAGAGTTTGATGGATGCGAGCTAAACTACATCACCAGAACGAACAACACAGAAGAAGACGAGCTCGCAAACATCGGATCAACTCGAGGACCAGTTCCCCCAGGAGTTTTCCTCGAGAGTATCAGCCAAAGATCAATCAAAATCAAGACACCCGCGCCGGGAGCAGCCACAGAAGCCGGCAACACAAGTGAACTAGCATATGTAGCAGCAGCGAACCCAGTTGCTGACGAAGAACCAGCGGCACCCGAAGGCCCAACCTGGACAAGACCTTTCCTCAGATTTCTGATATAAGGCACCTTGCCACAAGACGTCGTGGAAGCCCGACGCATGAGTCGACGATCCAAGGAGTTCACCATAATCAATGGACAGCTCTACAAACGGGCATCTCTCAAGTACTCCATAAGTGCAATGAGGAGTAAGACGGCAAGACCCTACTACTTGAGATCCACGAAGGGACTTGCGGACACCACGCCAGCAGTCGCGCTCTAGTGGACAAAGCTTATCGAGCAGAGATTTACTGGCCAACCGCAATGCAAAATGTCGAGGACATCGTACGATGCTGCATCGCTTGTTAAAAAATCGCCAGCAGGCCCCACGCGCCAGCATCGGAACTCAAAACTATACCGCTATCCTGACCTTCACCACATGGGGACTCGACATGGTGGTCCCACTCAAGAAATCCTAAAAGGAGGCCGAACACATCTCATGGATTGAGGCAGTACCAATCACCAGCTCAGCAGCCCTCGCGGCAATCAACTTCATTAAATCAATCATCTTCCGACTCAGAGTACCGCATAAAATCATCACGGACAATGGTACAAACTTCACAGCCGCAGAATTTGAAAACTTTTGCTAGGAGCTGGGCATCAAGATAAACTACGCTTCAGTCGCGCACCCGCAGTCCAATGGCCAAGTGAAGAAAGCAAATGGCCTAGTGTGCGGCGGAATCAAAAAGCGGCTCCTTGCACCACTCGAGCAAGCCGCAGGCAACTGGATAGAAGAACTTCCCAGAGTCCTATGGAGTTTGCACACCACTCCCAACACCTCAAACCAATACACGTCATTCTTTATGGTGTACGGGGCAGAGGTCGTACTACCACACGACCTCAAATTTGGAGCCCCTCGAATCACGGGGTGCGAAGAGGAAGAGGCAGAAGAAGCACTCGAACACGACAAAGATGTCGCAGATGAGGCAAGGGACACATCTCTAGCAAGGTCAGAAGGATACCAAGACACGCTACGCACATACCAAAGCAGCCGCCTGCGAACAAGAACGTTCCTTGAAGGAGACCTCGTCCTACGACTAATATAAGAAAAGGTCCACAAGCTCGCCCCGCAGTGGGAAGGACCATTTATAGTGTCGGTGGTCATAGGAGGAGGAGCATACAGATTAAAGAACCCAAAGACCAACGAAGACGTGGGAAACCCATGGAACGTGCCAAACTTGCACCTCTTCTACCCATACACTACTCATCGGCACATTCGCCCAGCAACGCAATATCGTCAGCAACACCGATTGGAAACTCAGGTAAAAACTTGACGCAATAATTGATGTGTTGCCCAAATAACACCACTTAAGCACTCGGGGGCTCGAGCGCTGAGTCCCCCCTCGAGGCGCTTTCCGCTTATGCGACGACACTACTCTGGCACTCGGGGGCTCGAGCGCTGACTCCCCCTCGAGGTGCTTTTCGCTTACGCGACGATACTACTCTAGCACTCGGGGGATCGACCGCTGACTCCCCCCTCGAGGCGCTTTTCGCTTACGCAACGATACTACTGTGCCACTCGGGGGCTCGAGCGCTGACTCCCCCCTCGAGGCGATTTTCTCTTACACGACGATACTATTCTGGCACTCGGGGGGTCAAGCGCTGACTCCCCCCTCGAGGCGCTATTCACTTACGCGACGATACTAATCTGGCACTCAGGGGCTCGAGCGATGACTCCCCCCTCGAGGCACTATTCTCTTACGCGACGATACTACTTTGTCACTCGGGGGCTGAAGCACAGACTCTCCCCTCGAGGCACTTTTCGCCTATGCGACCGTACTACTCTGGCACTCGGGGGCTCGAGCGCTAACTCCCCCCTCGAGGCGTTTTTGGCTCATGCTATGATAATACTCTCGCACTCAGGGGGCTCGAGCGCTAACTCCCCCCTCGATGCATTTTTTGCTTACGCGACAATACTACTACAACACCGGGGGCTCGTGCACAGACTAACTCCCCCAAGGCGCTCTCCGTTTATGCGAGACTGCTACTTTAGCAACCCCAAAGCTTCTTCGTCATGATGACAAAACCGTCTTCTACACTTGGAGATTCGAGCACGGGCTCGCTTCGCCTCATGAAGAAACTCCCACTCAAGTTTGACACCAGCACAATCTATGCCTAAAACTAAGGATAAAGCAACAACCAGGCAGAACAGTTTCTAAGTCTTTACCCGATCACAAGTGATCACCTAAAGACTCGGGGCTACTCCCATCGAGGGCGCTGCGGCGCACCCGACGAATTTTAGAATTGCTATAGAACGCAAGATGGACTAGCATGAAAGGATATTTTGAGCCTATGTCCGACTTTACAAATTGAACATAGCCTCCGGGGCTACTCCCATTGGGAGCGTTGTCGCGCACCCGATATTACTAAAAGAGGAAGAAAACCGCAATACAAAGCACTCGAAGACAGTTTCATTACATCTCAAGTTCAAGCACTCGAAGACAGTTTCATTATATATCAAGGTCAAGCACCCGAAGACAGTTCCCATTACATATCAAAGGGATACAAGGTTCAGTACTCAAAGACAAATTCTTTACTACACATCAAGGATTACAAGACCATACACTCGAGCATCCATCACATATCAAAAAGACTACTGGGCCAATCATCACAATGAATTATGACTTCTACATGTGTGCACATGCTGAGTTAATTGGCACTTTGGTCTACATCTTGACGAGCATCATCACAGACAAAGTACACCTAAGTCTGTAAGGAACAAGCCCGTCGTCTTACTGAGTCTCGTCAGAATGATCTACTGCTCGAGTCCTCCCAATACGGGTCCAGACGATGGCCAGCGGCATCAAAAGCACGAACGGTGAGAGTATCTTCACAATCAAACCGACAACAAAGGCTATATCCATTGCGCAAATTCAGCCGGCGAGAAAATGACTTCCAACCAACCCATAAGAAAATCAAGAAAGAGATATCAACCTCAAGCTCTATCCATAAAGGAGATCGAGAATATCCTTGAAGCCGAAGCCAAAGACGGCTCAAATTGAGCTCAGAAATAATGGAAGCAAAAGAAAATGGAAGTGTGATTCGGGTAGCAGTCCGACTAAGAACACGCAGAAGAAAATCGTAGCGCCAGACACCCTTCTCCACTAAAGAAGGGGGAGGCGCCATTGCAGCCCCACCATGTCCACGACGCGAAGAGCGAGGCGTGCAGCCACCACGACCACGCCGACCACGACCTTGGCCAACCGTTTCATGGCACGGACCAGTACAGGCTATAGGACCACTACGCTTCGGTGCCATGTCAAGCGAAAAAAGAAGAAGAAGAGAGAAGAAGAAAAAATGTTCAACACAAGAAAGAAGTAGTGGGTATTTATATTACATGCTAGGGGCAAACAAGGAACATATGAAGAAATCCATAGGGCGCTACCAATAAATCAAGACCAGAACGCGTGGCGATACGTAGTCCAAGACAAGATGCCTGTTCGCACCCAACAAATAATTAATAAAGGAAACATCAAATCTTACGTGTTTTCCATACACACATTGGGAACCCAACAGGCAGCAGTAACGCAGAACGTCATTATCGCCGAACAGAAGACGCGACGGTTCAGAAACTAGCCGTCGTCGTCAAGCACGTCACCAAGAGCATGATAGAGTCGAGGTGTCACGATCTTTTGATGAGATGATGGAGTCGACTTTGACGATCCGACTACAAACGTGCAACGACGTTGCGCCTTAGCAATCGCTAAACCAATCTCCTGAAGGTTATTGACCACGCCGGAGCACGATCAACCTGACCACGAAGGTCTATTCCTGCAAGCAATCGAAGAACGAGCAAGAATATGATGAAAGCAATCTGAATATTGCGAAAATAGATGAAGTGTTTATAAAGGTGGGATTCTGAAAGCGGTCTTGATCTGGTCGTTGGAAACAAACCGAGTACACGAAGTTGCAATGATGGCTAACTTTTAACTAAACAAAATCCAAGTCTATAGGGTTCCCTATGGGGTGTATATATATGGAAAAAGAGAGGGAATTTCGTCCTCCCTTGGCAAGGTGGGACTAAAATCCCTCTTTAGTAAATTTCCCTAGAATACAGGCTCTAGAACTGCCTAATAAGTACTATTTCGAAATTTACATGGGCCTAGCCCAAAAATAAGGTGGCGCAGCACAAATAGTAAGCTATGGACGAAATTTATTAATTGCCATCTTGTATATTTCGTCCATCTTCTTTTATATCATCATGGTGGTTTCAAAGTGCGGAAATCTCCAGCAAGATCTCCGTTCTTTTTCCCTTCGCGCACACCTTCATCTCCATGCTTGATCATGCTCCAATGCTCATCCTTCTTGTCCATGCTAGGTCCTTCATTTGTCAGCAACATAAATATAGCTATGCTAAGTAGCATCATATTCACATGAACATTAGAAACATTACCAAGAAACGAAAGTACCTGATAATTTAACTGCGGTGCACGATCTCTCGTAATTGGTCTAATAGGTATATTAGTAGGGGCTATGGGTGTAACTATGGTAGCCATGTCCTCATCATCCTCCCTTTCTTGAAAACAAAGCCGTCCTCGGCGTTGCTTAATCTAAAATGTGGCTATCAAAAGAGACAGGTGTACATGTTGTATATATATATGTCATCCATTCTTACTTCCCTTAGTTTTTGGACATGAAACACATGTATATATGAGTAACTTTCATACGTTGTGAAATATAAAGATATGTGATCATCGCAATACGTAAACGGCATGAAAGTATTACAACTCAGTTTGCATATATAAGTGAAGCTCTTATTCACATCTAAAGATTTACAATGCTCATCATTAAACCATCCCAATATCGGTGAATAAACGTTAATGTTTTTCGAAGGACATGCTACAACAGGCTTAACTAAGTAGTCATGCAACAAGTCATTCCACGCAGAATCATCACCAAGATTAGAGGTCATATCAAAATGATTAAGCATTGGCAGTTTCATAATAGTAACATGAGTATCCAAAATAGATGGTGTGCTCAAATCAACAGGTAACTCAACACATGATTTATTCAAATCTACTATGCATGCATCATCCTCATGTGAAGTTATGTCATCAATACCTTTATTGTTATCTTGTTGCAACGACTCAGATGATGTAGGTACGGATGAAGGAAAGGTCATAAAGGCTGGAGGCGATATCACACTCACAATAGGTGGCATGGTCGTCGTAGAAGGTGCAACGGCGAAGGAGACAATCGACGGTGGTGAGCATGGTCTGGAATAGTAGCCGTCGTAGTCGCCCAAAGCATCCTCCTGTATATGCCTCTCAAAGGTACAAGCACGAACATACATACCAATAATGCAACGAGGAATATAATGAAATCGTGCGCGAATGTCATCGTTCAAGCCATTAAAAAATCTATTCTTCTTATCATCTTCAGATTCTTCTATGTCACACTGATGCATATAAGATTTAAACTCTTGATAGTAAGCATGAACAGTGTTACTCCCTTGATTTAATTGTTCTAATTTGCGAAGCAATTCACGACGATAATAAGGAGGAACAAATTTATGTCTCATTATAGCTTTCAAATCTTTCCAAATTGAGGGTTTATTATCAATGTTTTTCTTAATATACACACTCCACCAAATGGAAGCAAAAGCAGTAAATGCGCGAATGGTAGCTCGTACTCTCTCAAGTTCAGAAAAATTATTACTCTCAAAAAATTGTTCTACTTCAAGCTCCCAATCAAGATAAACAACAGGATTAAATCTACCCTCAAAAGATAGCAAAGAAATAACCTGTCCATATGCTTCTTTGTGTGGGTGCATCTCTCGTGGTGGTGAACATGAGTCCATCGGCGAAGCACTGGTAACTCCGGAACCTGTCATAGTTAGTAGAAACAAGAAACAAAAATGTTCCTATGAACTACTAGGATGTGGTGGTAAAGCGCTCATAGTAAAGCAAATATCAGTGTCTTACAAGTCCTTACCACGCAGCAGGTGGTGATCGGCAACCGGCGGTGTCAAATAACTTCAAAGATTGTGTAAAGCGATTGCCAGGTGAACGTATGTATGCGCGTTGTGAAAATAAGTGGAGCTGGATTGGCTATATATACGTGAAAAAAATGCTACAACCACGTTAATAAGTGCAAGCTGAAAATTCGTTCAAAGTAGTCGAGTGCTGATCTTAGGCTAGACTATACTAGAGACGCGAGCCTACGAACGACGGAACAACGAAACCAAATGCTCCTTTTTTTCCTCAAACTTTCCTTTTTTTTTACCTTTTATTCTTTCAACGGCCAAGCTCCTCTTTTTTTTTTCCTAGCAAAGCTCCAACCAAATATGGACGCTAGAATCCAAACTTTATTGCTCTTTGGTGTCCCTAGGACTTGTACGTGGGGTACTACTACAACTTCTCTTGCTTACTTTTTTTTAAGTTCAATACGTGGATGACAAGAACACTTTTCAAACTCCAACGTGATGACCAGATATGGATAAAAACTTTCCAAAGAAACTAGTAAGATCGGCACCCTTTTTTTTTTCTGTTGTTATCCTCCAAACGCATCCAAGATTTACCAAAACAATAGCGTTGGATTTTTCCCTTCCAAACTTCCACGTGTAATTCCACTATTCTTTTTACCAGACTTTCCTTTTGAATAGGATAAAACTTGACCTCTCTTCTAATCAGCCAGCAACAAATCCCACTCCTAATCTTCACCGAGATTTTTTTTCTTCTCTCCCCCTCTCTTTCCTTTTTTTTTCTGCGCTCAACTTTCCAAAAAATATAGCCTAGACGTGAATCAAGTCCTTGAACCAACAAACTTACTTTCTATCTCTCTTTATGACCGATCAAGCCTTTCCTTTCAAAAATTTCCTTTTTATTTTGTGCACTTCTTTCCTTGTGAAGACCCCACGTGAGGAAACTTCTGTTTCTTTCCTCTTGCTTTATTTTTCGATAGCACTCACGGTTTCCAAGGAAACTAATCCTAACCACCGTAACAAATCAGGTTTCTCTCTCTTGCCTTTTATCCAAGATTAGATAACGTACTAGTGGAGGATTTGGAGCCGTACGTGTAGCACACAAACCGAAATAGCAATGCCTTTGTTGCAAAATTCTCTTCTTGCCGTATCTCTCCCCACACGAAATTTGAGATTTGCTGAATTTTCTGACGATGAAGGACAACAAGATGAACTGATGAAATTCTTGACGATGAACGACAACAAGAACTGATGGATGCTGACAGCGGAAGATGACAACAAAGTGAATGACGGTGTACGAGGATGCGACGTAAACAAAGCGTGACTAGAACTCGAAACTATAAAAGTTTAGACACTAAAAACCAGCGACTCGACACACGATGCAACCAAAAATTCAACAAAGCAAAAACTAAGTGATAATGGCAAAAGGCTCAGACTGTCTTGGACATGGATGAACTAATGTACTATTTTTTTGACTTTTTCTGGACGATAGGTGATAAAAATTAAATCTAATCTAGGGATAACTGGAAATTCTCACCGAGCAACCTGAAAACTGATACCACTTGATAGAGTCGAGGTGTCCCGTTCTTTCGACGAGATGATAACTACGATTTGATGGAGTCGACTTTGACGATCCGACTACAAAAGTGCAACGACGTTGCGCCTTAGCAATCGCTAAACCAGTCTCTTCAAGGTTATTGACCACGCCGGAGCACGATCAACCTGACCACGAAGGACTATTCATGCAAGAAATCGAGGAACGAGCAAGAATATGATAAAAGCAATCTGAATATTGCGAAAATAGATGAAGAGTTTATAAAGGTGGGATTCTCAAAGCGGTCTTGATCTGGTCGTTGGACACAAACCGAGTACATGAAGTTGCAATGATGGCTAACTTTTAACTAAACAAAATCCAAGTCTAAAGGGTTCCCTATGGGGTGTATATATAGGAAAAAAGAGAGGGAATTTCGTCCTCCCTTGGCAAGGTGGGACTAAAATCCCTCTTTAGTCAATTTCCCTAGAATACGGGCTCTAGAACTGCCTAATAAGTACTATTTCGAAATTTACATGGGCCTAGGCCAAAAATAAGGTGGCGCAGCACCAATAATAAGCTATGGACGAAATTTATTAATTGCCATCTTGTATATTTCGTCCATCTTCTTTTATGTCATCATGGTGGTTTCAAAGTGCGGAAATCTCCAGCAAGATCTCCGTTCTTGTTCCCTTCGCGCACACCTTCATCTCCATGCTTGATCATGCTCCAATGCTCATCCTTCTTGTACATGCTAGGTCCTTCATTTGTCAGCAACAGAAATATATCTATGTTAGGCAGCATCATATTCACATGAACATTAGAAACATTACCAAAAAACGAAAGTACCTGATAATTTAAATGCCATGCACGATCTCTCGTAATTGGTCTAATAGGTATATTAGCAGGGGCTATGGGTGTAACTATGGTAGCCATGTCCTCATCAGAGCATCATCATGACCCCTGATATTATGGAAACATAGGAAGGATTGATTTAAGACAAGCCACTGCCAAACCCAAACACTTGAAAGATTCCTTGTTTTTTTCACTCATTAAAAACTTTTTTCAACACAATACAATTTTTTTACGTCCATCGGGAGCGCCCTGTCTTTGCTAAAACAAAGCATAGATCAAGCCTTGAGGATGCGAGTGGCTACTCCCCTCCAACAAGAACAAATACATCTATATAGTTCGGGTGCTCCCTCACCCTGAATATGAAGTGCTCCAGTGATTACTCGCACCAATAAGAACAAAAAGCCCTATAGAGACCGGGTGCTCCCTCACCCAAAAGATGATGAAGAGCTCGAGTGACTACTGGTACCAATCAGCAGGACCCGATTAACATCCAGAAGGACGATCTTCCCGGGCACTCGAGTGCACCATAGGTGCTTACGCTACTAGCCCATTCGACGACCATTCGAGTCGGTGCATTTCTTGACAACTCCTCGCCTGAGCCTGCAAACGCTCCGCGAGTGACTACTGTTAGTACACTTAATTTGTTTACTCCAAGTGGGTGCATTTCTATTTAGGCTCCACGCCTCTATAAAAATAATGACTGGGTGGCGACACACTGCACCCCAAATGCCGCGCAAGCTCGCACGTAGGTAAGATCCCGCTGCGCAGTCGGCCGGGCCGGGACTTGCCACAGCTCGACTTCACACCCGATGTTTTCCATGCGCGACACATGATGAAAGTTGAGCCGATAATGGACGCGTTAAGGCTATTTGCTAAGACCGGAGACATTGATCCTATAAGACCTGAAACAGCATGGACTTTGCTAGACACCAGTTGTTTTCCAAGTTCTTGTCGAGGGACACGGGCTTCATTGGGCTACTGTGGTATTTTCCACTAACGCAATTCACCAAGGCTCCACCAGTCGACTACCTTGGATCCTTTGAGCTTAGCATCCCTCGAATAAACTACCTTTTACGGCTAGCAGCTGACGACTCGCAATAGCACGACAAGCATAAAGACCGGCGATTATGGATTTGAGTCCCTGCGCGACTCTTCGAGTCCCCCAGGCACTCGGGGGCTACTGACGAGGGGATGTCCCCACGAATCCTATGGATGAGGGTACCTGGTGTGCATCAAGACAGAAGGCCCGCTGGAAGCCTCGACAGGCCAAGACTGGCCCACTCGAGGCACCGACATAGGAGTCCTCGACAAATATGGAAGCTACGACTTGGCGTCCAAGAATAAAACTAGATTAGGTAACTGTCTCTATAAACCTAGATGCACTCCTTGCGACCCATCCTATAAAGGATGGTAGAGGGGACGTCTAGGGCATCCAATCTCATAGGAACGCCCCCGGTCCCGAGCGAACTCGCCTCGACCTCCACTGTAATCGCCTCCATCATAATACAAAAGAGCAGGAAGTAGGGGTTTCACCAATCGAGGGCCCTGATCCTGGGTAAATTCATGTCTCCTGTTAGCCGACGAGTATCACCAACCTGCACATATCCTCTACGATCTAACCTAGGGTTCCTAACCATGGGATTTTCCGAGGTCAATCCTCGTCAGCCACCGCTTCTTCCTCAGTTCGAGCGCAAAATATTTCGTGTCAACTTATGTTTTGAATCTCCTAATTTTCGCCATTGTGCTCACAAACGGTGTTCCCTGGATTCATCTCCCCTGGAATCGAATTATGTTTGAATGCAATTGACAAAGAAGATTGTGACGCCTAGCACTACTAGAAAAAAGGGCTTTAATGGCGCACCTAATTTGGCTACTAATGCCGCATATATGGTGCGCCATTACTAGCACGCCATTAGTAAGTGATAGTAATGGCGCACATTTGGTGCGCCATTACTAGCACACCATTAGTAAGTGATATTAATGGCACACATTTGGTGTGCCATTACTATCATGGATACTAATGGCGCGCCGAGAGTGCGCCATTACTGAAGCCAGTGGTGCGCTACTGTTGTTACTGCTACCACCACATGTTTGTATTGTGATCTGAGTCACTAATGGGACACTCTTAGTAAGTGCGCCATTGTTGTGTTTCTGTACATGCGCCACTGATGTACTGTATGTGCGCCATTACTATGAATATTAGGATTTTTTCTTTTGCTTTTCTGTATTTGCACAGGTTACAAACATATATAAACAACATATTTATAAACAACACAGATTTATCGAAAACAATAGAAGATTAGTCTCCGAATACAATGGAAGATTAATCTCCGATTACAAATCATCATATTAGTCTCCGAATTCAAAATACAAAACAAAGTTAGAATATTACAAGTCTCGAGTAGCAAGTTTGTCTTCACATTACAAGTTGATATCTAAACTACCATGACATTGAAGAAGAGGGTGGCGGTCACGATGAGCATCATCGTGACCAAAGTGATCTTCATCCGGTTCCTCCTCCTCTCCCTCCTCTCCCCCGCTAGATAGCGCGCGTATCTAGCTTCCGCCTCCACCCTTGTGGGGTACCCTTTGTAACTGTTACCGCTAAAACGGTGAACCTGTCTCCGACAATCCTCCCAGTCGTCGTAGACTCCGGGAATCCTACCAATGTACACAACATACGACGGCATCTTCTTTATGCACTGGACAAACAAAACGTTAAGAGGAACATACTTATACAACAAAATTAAGAACCAAAGGAAGATAAAAGCAACAAACATTAATAGCACACGGTTCATGGTCGTAGTAATAAATAACATCGACTTCATATAAGTTAAACGACGACTGTTTAAACTAAGGAGACATACGTACATACAAGTTCATGGGCATCAAGAATTTTGACTCCGCTTACGGGCCGGAGCGTTGGTGAAGCCGCCGTCTTTCGTGATGGTCATGAATGAGTGATCGCCGTCAGCCTGGAATCTTAGCATTGTATCTATTTCAAGGTTGGACAGTTGATTGTTGAGGTAGAACTCCCCTGTGTTACGAAGGACATCTTCAGAGATGATTCCTGCCAAGTCCGACTGGATGCGAAAGAATTCTTGTCTGAGGTCGGCGTCTTGGATTTCCGACAAGAGTTCGGCCTAGTGCTTGAGATGAGATGGCAGCGTAAGCTGCTGCTGGTCCCGTACGAACGACCGCATGTGATGCAAGGCGTAGTAGGCATCCTTCTGACCGCTAGGCGGCTGCTTGACGCAGACAAACTTTGTTACGTGAGTGAACATGTGCGCGCCGTACCTAACAACTTCCTTCTTGAAGGTGACTCAAGATTTGTAGTAGAGCGAGAGAGCCTCATCCAGAACTTTCTTGATATTTGTGTAGTCTTTTTTCGAATCACGGTCTGGGTAGAAATACGTGGCCATAGACCATTTCTGACTTAGAGCAATGAGTGTGCACTTTGTTTCATCACTGCACACAACACGGATGTTAGGAGGAAAAGAACAACCGAAATCTAAGCAACCTCATGTACGTTATGGGGACGTGAGGGGATGACTTACTTGGGAAAGAAAGGCACGAGGAAGTTGTCCTTATCTGTTTCGCCAGAAAGACGTCTTGGAGGTAATCACTAGCGAGTCGCCGGTCCCCGGGGCTGGTCAAGAGCTTGGCACGCATGTAGAAGGGGTCTACTATAACAATGTCTGGGTCTTGTCTCAAATGATCCTCATCTCCATACTGACCGCAAATAGCCGAACGAATGTGTAGTGCAGCGGAAAAAGGTGAAACATGGCGAAGTTGTCATCAAACCGCAGGAAGATCACACGTGCGATGTCACAAGCAACAAAACCCTTTCCCTCTTGCACCTTGGCGGTGAAAACCGGGTATGCCACATCATTCTCTCTGAGACGCCGCGTCTCTGTATTCAGAACAATGTCATGCAGATTCTTCATAGAATCGGTTGCAGCATCGAGCATTGCAGCAGATAGCATCAGCCTACCCGCCACATGCACCCTCGACATGATTCCGTCGGGTCTTGGTGGCCCTTCTTGAGCACGGATCGTCGGTGCCGGCTGGCTCGCAGTAGTGTGATCCTTCTTCCTTCTTGCCCCTCCCTTCTTTGGCTTCTCATGTAATGGGACCTTTACCTGCTCAGAGACCGCCTTCCTGAGTGTGTTGGGGCTAATAATATTTCGCGCCTCGGCCGCCTCAGCCTCGGTGAAGGCGGCAGCTGGAGGCGTCTCCTGAGAATTGAACAGTCGACGCTTATTGTTGCAATTTATCTCTGTGCTACGAGATGGGCGGTGAGAGTCGTTTGCACAAGGTTGGGTTCTTGAGAAGAAGGAGGGAAAAGCTCATCCATCTCTCACCCACAATGTTCCTCGAAGCACTCATCGACACGGGAAAGTAGTGTGTTCGTGTTGGTGTTTCTCCGATCTTGTGCCACATCCATGTCTGTGGGGTGGTGGCCCGGATCAGCTGACGACGTTGCAGCGGTCTTGACATGGCTTGGCGTCGTCACGACTGGCAATGGGGTGGAGTAGTTCCCCACCCCCAAACGAATCTGGCACCTCGGCCAGAGCAAGTTCCAGCTCAAGCAGCCGCGGAGGTCCATCACTTCTTCGTTGTCGGCTCCAGGGGTCGATAGGGAGGTAACAATTCATCGTAGCCATCCAGCACCCGAACCAGTTGAACCCTATATAAGGTGGTTGGCATCAGATTACCATGGAACACGCGGTTGCCCGGTTGAACGATTCAGCCCACGGCAACATCAACGAACTCCTCATCCACGAAGTTCAGGAGAGTGCATGGAACGTTGGCGGCGCCGTGCGAAAACATGTAGGGCGTCAAGGATTCACACTCAAAGGCAAAAGAAGATGAAGTCATCGGTCGAGGCTTAGTTACCGTGATTCCGTTGAGCTCGGCTAATGTCGATGGACCACCAACGGACGGCGGGCATGTGATGGAGGGGGCGCTTGCTCCTGAGGTGCCGGGCATTGGTGTTTTACGCTCCAATACTGGCGCCGCCGCCGGGGGTCACAAAGGCATCCACCGTTGGGGACACCAACGCGGCCGCAGCCGGGGAAACCATCGTGGCCGCCGCCGGGGTCACAAATGCATCCGCCACCGGGCACACTGTTGCGGACACTGCCGGAGACACCGTTGCGGTCGTTGCTATCGCGTTGTGAGAGTTGCTGCCCGTGAAGCTGGGAATCGGGGGCATCCGCTGTTGACCACTCGAAAGCCAGTCTCGCATGAACACAAACAAGGAAGGCATCATGTTGTTGAGCGCCTGTCCAACTTGTTCTTCGACAATGCGTGGAATCTGCTCCATTTTTTCCTGGAGTTGTGCCTCCGTCTCGTTCGGCGAGCTGCTAGTGCTTTTCTCCTTTTGCCCAGTGTCATAGTAGTCCGACCATTTTGTGGAACAGCCTTTGCCGGACACACGACCAGCTGACGACGGCTTACTAAGCTTATCCTTTTTCTTGAGTGTGTTGACCGCCCTATTGAAAGAGTTGTCCCAAGCGGCGATAGGCGGGGACCCCACGCTGCTGCTTTCAGTTTCCTGCACAAGGAACGCGGGGACCATTCAGAAATTTGGCTTCACTAATTTTAAAATGCAACCATATGAAGCTAATTAAACAGGGGGGATGTATTCTTTACCAGAAGAAGCTCAAGCTCCTCCACTTTCGGATCCGTCATAAGCTCCCCTGTTATCGGGTTCCTCTTGTACCGGGCCCTGACATAGTTATCGGTAGGCTTATGTCCGTATTTTTTGAAGAGCGGCGGTAGGCCTTGCGCGGCACGCTCCGCTTCCTCCTTGTCCCATTTTGGTTCTGCCACTCTCTAACCGCCACGACCGAGTCTGTGGACCCCTAAGTTCAATTCCTGCATAAATTTCCCCCACTGACTCGATTCACTAGTTGAGGTGTCCTCGCACTTGAGCTTGAACTCCTCGTAGTCAGTTTCGCTGATCGAAGGATTTGCCTCCTTGATCTTCTCGTAACTAACACCCTTACTAATCATTTTATTCACCTTGTTTCGCCAAGTAGCCAGGGATGTGCTCATCTTCGTGAGCGTGACACTGATCACTTTATTCCCTAAGAGGTTTGTGTTTGCGAATTGAGCGGGGAACTTATACCAGTTGTGCAGCTTCGTCAAGAGGAGGTTGCGCAAATTTTCTCCGTCGGGTTGCCTTAGGTTCTTGATGTCGATCGAGACGGTGCTCCAGAGAATGCACCCGAGTTTTCCGGAGTACCCACGAACTAAATGTTCGGGCGCCGTTGGAAGCCCGTTTCTATCCACTTCGGTAAAATCCTCCTTAACGGTGCCTAGCTTGCTCGGGCGCCTTGTAACAGCCCAGATTTCACAATTTTTTTTTATTTTCGGTGTGAATTGTTTGATTGTCTGATTTGTTTGCGGTGTTTGCATCCCCGATTTATCGATCGACGATTATTCCCCCCCCCCCTTATCTCGTACCGGACGGAGACCGACCCTTGCCACCCTGACACTCAACTTTTGCGACACCGGGTTTCACCCGATCACCGTCGCGAAAACCGCACGACACCAGCCGTAGCCAACGGAACGAAAAAAACCCCGTTTAATAATTAAACGGGTTACTTTTATAGCGTGCCGGAAAGTGTTCTCGGAACAGTTCCCGCGAGAGGTGAACGCCGTCGGCTCGACGCGCTGATCCCGCAGTTCGAAGTTTTACCCGAATCGGAGGTCATGCGGACCCCCGGCGGTCAGAAACATAAACACCGCGCGCGAGAGAGAAAAACCGGGGATGTTTTTGCAAACTGCCAGCCACCAGGGCTATATAAGGACCACCACTCTCCCACCCCTTTGTAGGGTTTCCGTAGCCTAAAAATTGAAGCCACGCCCTCCACTTTTCCCCAAAAAAAGTCTATTTTTGCAACCCTAGCCCCTCAAATCTGAAACCTCAGCCCCAGGCGCTCTGGACCGTCAGATCTGGCGATCTAACGGCCCAAAGGCCGCCATGTCACCACCACCACCTTCTCTCTCCTCTCCATCTCCCACCTCCTGCCGTGGAGCACTGCCGCGCCGAGCCGCCTCCGGTGCCGCGCCGCCCGACGCCACCGGCAGCAGCCGCCGCCAGCCTTCATCTCTCCCGCGCCTCCCCTTCCTCCTTCCCTCATCTGTACCTCACCTCCCTCACCGCTCGGTCTGCAGGACGCCGGAGCCGGCCGCCGCCCACCTTGTCGCTGGCCAAAGAGCACGGATCCGCCGCCCGTGTAGTCCAGCCGACCGGCCGCCGCGCCTCCTCCTGCCGGGACCGTCATAGCTAAACAACTTTAACCTTTCTAAATGTGCGGTATCGTCGTGTGTGACGATTAATCCACTTAACCTTATAGTAACCGTTCTTGAAGATAGATGCGATACCATAGTGTGTTGTCTCGTGTTGCCTTCTTGTTGATGGTTGCTCGTGATTGCTTTGTAGTAATAGATTCATTCTCGTCGAATGCCTTTTCTAGTGTTTCCTTCTTGTGTGCTTCCGCGGGTACCTCTCGGAGACATTGCGAGCTTGCAATCGACTTCACCTTCGGTTTCGTCTTCTCATTAGGTAAGGGGGAGCATATATCATGCTTATAACTTTCATCTCACTCGCGCCTAGGGTAGGATAGAACGATTGCTTGATCCAACCACTTCATATTCATGCCTCTCAAATAAACCCAAACAACCATCTCCTCCACAACCCAGCAAACCTTGTTCGGCTATGTTACCTTTGCTCGCCGCACAAACACTGCTTAGTATGCATTCTTAGGATGTTATAAACTGTTACCCTGTTACTCCTTTGATTGGGCTATCACCTTATTATATTGTTGTTGATGATATGATTATTATAATGTTGACTATATTCGACGAAGGATGGAAGGTCTAGGCTATCCCTCCCCGACGCTTTATTCCATTCAAGTCACCTAGGACCCGAGTTCCGGGTAATGTGTCTCTAGACGAGCGTGCCTAACCGCGTGTGGGATACTATGGGGTCCCCTTTTCTTACCTACCTAGCTTCAAACATTTCTAGTGGTGGCCCAAGATGATTTACCATTTGAAACCATGCATATATGTCTGTCGGTTCGCTCCTAGCAGATATCCTTTAAAACAACCTGGAACAGTAAGGACATGGTTCCTTGGTGGCCCATCATGACCGGCTGAGGACCCGGTCTCATGTGAGATTAACCGGCAATCCAAACCTGGAGTCATACGGTAGAGACTAGATCGAGAGAGCGGTCGGCTCCACAGATGGATGTCGACTCATCGGGGGCCACCCGGATTTGTTCGTTGTTAGCTAGAGGCACCTGTCGTTTCGGATCTGTCGGGACTAAATCATAAAATGGCTGCCTGTGATGGGTAGAAACTTAGAGAGATGGGCGTGCGTGCGGAGCCTTGTAATGGGCAGTTGGTACACCCCTGCAGGGTTAAATCTTTTCGAGAAGCCGCGTCCACGGTTATGGACGACTTGAGACCTACTCCTTGTTCATAGACAACAACAATTGAGATAATCTTAATAAACCACATCAACGTGTGTGTGCCTTGACTTCTTCTTCTTCGTCGGGATGCGAAGGGGAGGACAAGGATAGGATAGGTGTTATGCTTGCCTAAGTAGTTGATAGCAAGACTTGTTGGAGGTGATTCCTCATCGAATGCTTGGTTCTCATCTTACTCTAAATAGACCGTTAGTCACTTAGATATTTCTAGTGCGTCTGCAACCTGACCACTACCGCCATCTTACCCGTGAGAAGTTAGTTACAAGTCTTTTGATATATTCTCACCCCTTTCCTTTATTTTCCCTTTTATGTTTTGCCTGATCGGCCGCTGCAGTTGATTACTACGTCGACTCTTATTCTGGACGCCTTCGGGGAGACTCGACTACGACTAGTTAGGTGGATCCCGACGGAGAGCCTGGACCCGTGTGGTTACGTGAATGGTCTGTTTTACCTTTGCCACTAGGCATTTGAATGTAGTATGTACTCAGACATGTATCTTCCGCTGATGTAATGTATTTAAGGCAGTTGTATGCCGATCGTGTGAGATGTTGTATCCTTGTAGCTGTAATGTTGTGATATGATGTTGAAATCCGGGGCATATGGCATTGTCATATGTTGCGTGGGACCGATATGTGCTTCGTCCCCGGATCTGGATGGAAACATCTAGATCTGGAACAGTACCGCATATCGGGCCTTAGAACTTGGTATCAGAGCCTTACCGACCATAGGATCCCTTTTCTGGCCGAAGTCGAGTCTAGACAAAAACTATTATGTAGTTACTAAGATAGTTATCGGAGAGTAGGAATCTTTTTACTCCTTACCCTTGCTCTGGTGAGGACAAGTGTTGTAAGTGTTTTATTCTCGCCTTGTCCCCTTCAAAACATTAGGGTCTCGAGATTGTGGAGTTCGGAATAGTTACAATGCCTTGCTTGCAGCGTATTGTCTCGATTCCGATCTTAGGTTGGGAATTCCTGTAGTACCTTTTGTTTCTCCGGTCTTTGATATTATCTAGGTCACCCATTGCCATCCATCCTTTTGTCCGGTGTTTTCATGACTTGCGTCGAAAACACTGTCCTTTGATCAAGCTTTCGTTGTCGTTCTTCCTCTTGATCTCTTGACGGTTTCGTTTTTCGATGTTGCCGTGTCTCTTCGGAAATTTATCTCGGGGAAAGGTCATCGTCGACATGGAGCAGAGTCCCTTGTTGGTGGTGTTGAAGATCATCGTCTCTCTTTTCTCTACCCCCTCTCCCCCGCATCGTCTTCGATATCGGGACGAGATCCCTTGTTGGTGGTGTTGTATTGTAACAGCCCAAATTTCACAAAAATTAAAAATTTTGTTTTCGGTGTGAATTGTTTGATTGTCTGATTTGTTTGCGTTGTTTGCATCCCCGATTTATCAATCGACGATTATTTCCCCCCCTCTTATCTCATAACGGACGGAGACCGACCCTTGCCACCCTGACACTCGACCTTTGCGACACCGGGTTTCACCCAATCACCGTCGCGAAAAACCGCACGAGACCAGCCGTAGCCAACGGAACGAAAAAACCCCGTTTAATAATTGAATGGGTTATTTTTATAGCGCGCCGGAAAATATTCTCGGAATGGTTCCCGTGCGAGGTGAACGTCGTTGGCTCGACGCGCTGATCGCGCAGTTCGAAGTTTTACCCGAATCGGAGGTCATGCGGACCCCCGGCGGTCAGAAACGTCAACGCGCGCACGAGAGAGAAACCGGGGATGTTTTAGCAAACTGCCTGCCACTTGGGCTAAATAAAGACCACCACTCTCCCACCCCTTTCTAGGGTTTCCCTAGCCAAAAAATTGCAGCCACCCCCTCCACTTTGCCCCAAAATAGTCTATTTTCGCAACCCTAGCCCTCAGATCTGAAACCTCAGCCCCAGGCGCTCTGGACCGTCAGATCTCGCGATTTGACGGCCCAGAGGCCGCCACGTCACCACCTCAACCTTATCTCTCCTCTCGACCTCCCACCTCATGCTCGTGGAGCACCGCCGCGCCGAGCCGCCTCCAGTGTCACGCCGCCCGACGCCGCCGACAGCCTTCCTCTCTCCCGCGCCTCCCCTTCCTCCTTCCTTCCTCTGTACCTTCCCCCCCCTCGGTCTGCAGGACGCCGGAGCCGGCCGCCACCCGCCATGGCACTGGCCAGAGATCACGGATCTGCCGCCGTGTAGTCCATCCGACCGGCCGCCGCGCCTCCTCCTGCCGGGACCAGCCGCCGCGGCACGGATCCGCCGTCCCCCTGCCTCCTTGACGTCGCGCCGCACCTCACCGGTGAGGCAACAGCCGCCGCCGCCGCCGGCGGCCCGATCCGGTCGGGTGGCATGGCTAGAATCCTCCAACAGCCACGTGGGCCGGCGCCCCTCCTGTGGCCCACCTCCACCAAGGCTCAGGCGCCCCCTCCAAGCCCAGGCCCAGACGGCGCCAGCAGCCTCCCAAGCCGCGAGATGGGCTTCATCCCAGGGGTGAGGCCCGTTCCGTTTTTCTCCCAGATCTAGTTTTTTTCCTTCTATTTATTTTCTAAGTCTGTAGATTATTTCTGCTGATTCATTTTTGCGTCGTAGATTGCGAGTAAACCGTAGCACGGATCACGATGCGCCGAAAAGGAAAATTGTTTAGTTTTGTGTGTACTTCAATCCATGTTTTGTGAGCATTTTGATTTGAGGTCATGTTGATGGTGCAAATCTGTGTTGAAGTGGGCACCAGACTGTTAACTGCAGCTAATTCCTGTTAAGTACGGCTGTCATTATTTTAATGCAAGTTTGATTGATGATTGTTACACATCCATGAGGCATATTGCATTGATTCTTGTTGCATACTGTTAAGCATCATGTATACTTCCATTATATGTATTGCATTGTCATGTTTACATTCCTGGTAATAGTTATAAATAGCTCCAAAGTTTCTATCCTGCTATTGTTGACAGCCAACTCTGTTTTCACTAAGTCTGTAACTTTCCGATGCCATGTTGCATGCCTAATATCTTTTGATTTGTTATGCCTATGACCTTGATTCTTGTTTGTACCTGATCACCATCATGTCTACATCATGCCCATATATTGCTATGTCATGTTGCTGCACTTTTGCATATAGTTTTGCTCCTGTTTATACAGCATGAAAATAACAGTTTCTGCCATGCTTTCCTGATTTTCACAAAGTCCTAGACCAGTAATGTTTTATTCCATTTTTCTTGGGCTATAATTAGTTGTTCATGATGCCTATTTGCATGATTCCTTTTGCCATCCCTTCCCTGCCATGTCTGCTTTAGTTGCAAATCATTTCTGAGCATGTTTGCATTCAGTATCCTGTTTATGCATTGATCATTTCTGAGCTTTAGGTGTGCTTCCTGATGTTGGCAGATTGTGTTCCAAACTTGTTTTGCTTGTATCTTTTTAACCGTAACTCCGTTTGGAGTGTTCTTTATATGAAACTTGATTAGTTTTTTGTGTACTTTGTGTTTATGCTATTGTTTGTTGTTGTTAACCAACCTAAAATATGTTTTAGGGAAGAGCAGTACAAAATTCTTTAATTGTAGTGGGGTACTTAGTGGTATGCCATGTTTAGGTTGTGCCTCACTTAAATTGACTAGCATAGATAGTTTACCTTATTCTTCACTTCTCGTCATCTTTGTCTGCTATGCCATGCTTGAGTGATATTCCATGTTAACAACCTTTGCTCATCTTGTGTAGCTAAACAACTTTAACCTTTCTAAATGTGCGGTATCGTCGTCTTGACGAGTACTCCACTTAACCTTCTAGTAAACGTTCTCGACAATAGATGCGATACCGTAGTGCATTGTCTCGTGTTGCCTTATTGTTGATGGTTGCTCGTGATTGGTTCGTAGTAATAGATGCTTTCTCGTTGAATTCCTTTTCCAGTGTTTCCTTCTTGTGTGCTTCCGCGGGTACCTCTTGGAGACGTTGCGAGCTTGCGATCGACTTCACCTTCTGTTTCGTCTTCTCATCAGGTAAGGGGAGCATATATCATGCTTATAACTTTCAGCTCACTCGCGCCTAGGGTAGGATAGATCGATTGCTTGATCCTACCACTTTATATTCATGCCTCTCAAATAAACCCAAACATCAATGTCCTCCACAACCCAGCAAACCTTGTTCGGCTATGTTACCTTTTCTCATTGCTCAGCCACAACTTAGTATGCATGCTTAGGATGTTATCAAATGTTACCCTGTTACTGCTTGGATTGGGCTATCACCTTATTATATTGTTGTTGATGATATGATTATTATAATGTTGACTATATTCGATGAAGGATGGAAGGTCTAGGCTATCCTGCCCCGACGCTTTGTTCCATTCGAGTCACCTA
The DNA here is from genome assembly GCA_950022295.1 of Bromus sterilis. Taxonomy (NCBI): domain Eukaryota; kingdom Viridiplantae; phylum Streptophyta; class Magnoliopsida; order Poales; family Poaceae; genus Bromus; species Bromus sterilis. The sequence goes on from OX465597.1 coordinate 220,917,426, forward strand.
GGACCCGAGTTCCGAGTATTGTTCTCTTGACGAGCGTGCCTAATCGCGTGTGGGTTACTATGGGGTCCCCTTTTCTTACCTACCTAGCTTCAAACATTTCTAGTGGTGGCCCAAGCTGATTTACCATTTGAAACCATGCATATATGTCTGTCGGGTCGCTCCTAGAAGATATCCTTTAAAACAACCTGGACCAGTAAGGACATGGTTCCTTGGTGGCCCATCATGACCGGCTGAGGACCCGGTCTCATGTGAGATTAACCGGCAATCCAAACCTGGAGTCATACGGTAGAGACCAGATCGAGAGAGCGGCCAGCTCCAGAGATGGATGTCGACTCATCGGGGGCCACCTGGATTTGTTAGTTGTTAGTTAGAGGAACCTGTCGTTTCGGATCTGTCGGGACGAAATCATAAAATGGCTGCCTGTGATGGGTAGAAACTTAGAGAGATGGGTGTGCGTGCGGAGCCTTGTAATGGGCAGTTGGTACACACCTGCAGGGTTAAATCTTTTCGAGAAGCCGTGTCCACGGTTATGGACGACTTGAGACCTACTCCTTGTTCATAGACAACAACAATTGAGATAATCTTAATAAAACTGATCAACGTGTGTGTGCCTTGGTTGCTTCTTCTTCGTCGGGATGCGAAGGGGAGGACGAGGATAGGATAGGTGTTATGCTTGCGTAAGTAGTTGATAGCAAGACTTGTTGGAGGCGATTCCTCATCGAATGCTTGCTTCTCATCTTACTCTAAATAGACCATTAGCCACTCATATATTTCTAGTGCGTCTGCAACCTCACCACTACCCCCATCTTACCCGTGAGAAGTTAGTTACAAGACTTTTGATATAGTCTCACCCCTTTCCTTTCTTTTCCCTTTTATGTTTTTCCTGATCGGCCGCTGCAGTTGATTACTACCTCGACTCTTCTTCTGGACGCCTTCGGGGAGACTCGACTACGACTAGTTAGGTCGATCCCGACGGAGAACCTGGACCCGTGTGGTTACGTGAATGGTGTGTTTTACCTTTGCCACTAGGCATTTGAATGTAGTCTGTACTCAGACATGTATCTTCCGTTGATGTAATGTATTTAAGGCAGTTGTATGCCGATCGTATGAGATGTTGTATCCTAGTAGCTGTAATGTTGTGATATGATGTTGAAATCCGGGGCATATGGCATTGTCATATGTCGCGGTGGGACCGATATGTGCTTCGTCCCCGGATCTGGATGGAAACATCTAGATTTTGAACAGTACCGCATATCGGGCCTTACACGCCTCTCCTTTTTTTGCTTCTTCCGTTGGCTGCCATCTATAGGTTGGCTGCCATCATCAGTGGTGGGATCGGCATCGGCAACACCACAATCATCCCCGCTAGAGGTTGTGTACTCGTGATCGGAAGAGTCATCCCCGATGCCGTCGTAGCGGGGTTGAGGTTGTGGATCATCGTCCATGCTCATCTCCCAATATTGCTTCTTGTGGTGCGAACCAGAGGCCTCATCGTTGTCGGCCATCTACACCCACTAAATAGGATAAGAAAAATGCTACTAGAGTGATTGGATGATATCAGGGTATCTAGTATATCTATTCTTTTCGCATTTAGAGGAAAACTAGAAAAGGAAAAATAAAAGGCAGATTTTAGAAAATGTGGTCAAATGAATGATGTGCAACCAGAAATAACTAGTCAATATAAATAACTAGAACAAGTGCATGCAAAGCACCTTTTAGGTCAAGAAAATTAACAAAGATCATGCACGAAATCACGGAAAAAATCGGCATGACCTTTGCTAATTTTCTTGAGCTAGGACCCCCTTCTCAACCGAAACGGAAATTAATCGACATTTCGGGAGAATGGAGTCATTATTTTTAGATGCACAAAAAGGCCTACATAGAGGCACAACAAGCATATATATAGGCACAACCAGGTGCACAAAGGACAAGTGACAATAGCATACAATATATAAATAGAACTGCGAACAAAACTAAGCTATGATTTCACCAATCTAAGAACAACGCCCACATGATACTAAAAATTCACGAAAAACCACCTAATATTTAAAAGTTGCAACCTGCCAATGATACTAACATATCTAAAAGTTGCAACCTGCCTAGGCAATGCAACTATAGAAGTATAACAAGGCCTTTAAAGTTTACCTTTAATAGAAGAATGCTTCAAGTTCTCTTCCTGCAGCTATACAAATTGATTATGGTTAGTGCTTACTTAAAGAAGAGATGGCAATTGTCTTATATTTCAAGTATCTACGGGTGCAGCTTCTATAGTCCTCAGCTCTGTGGAATGAGTAAATGCTGCAACAACAACAGTAACTTTATTGTACATAGGAACAGAAAAAGGCCTACATATAGGCACAACAAGCATATACACTAGCTTCAGGTTCATTTGCTAAAACTGAATTTAAACACTGAATTTAAGCACTCTGCAGTGACATAGGTCATCAATGAAATTTAGTGCTAGAGAATCATTTAAATTTGCTAAGTTCAGCACATAGTGACTAGGATTGACTTTTAGAGATGGTGTACATGGTGTGGTACTGATACTGGTACTGGGGAGGAATAGTATAGCATATAAAAGCATTTCTGAATCTTTTGCATGGGATGAAATAAAATAATACAGTTGCAGCTTCTATAGTACTGAGCTCTGTGGAATGGGTAAATGCGGCAACAACAGCATGAGGAGACATCCAACAAGATCGAAGGTTTTTGTGTTATCTTATACATCTAAAATTATCAGAGCTAACCTATCTTGTTTCTCCTTTTGGTAGCTGGGAGCGTGTATAAATACATATGTTGGTTGTACTGCAGGGATTCCTGGTGTTTTATCCTGCAACATTGTGCTGGTGCCTTTTTGTTTTTAGTGTCTGAACAATGCCATGTTAAGTGAAAAACTTCATGTTGATTGGATACGCCATCTATGGAAGGGTGTTAGTCTATTGGGTTCTCTGGGATTGCAAATGTGTAAATCAACAACCATTTTAGATTTCTGAAGGCTACAGACTTATATTACAACCATTTTTTGCCAACTAGCAAGACATCTATTGTCCATTAGCATGTAAAATAAAAATATTCCATGTCCGTGGCCCTATCCAGCCTTATGGGAACTTGGCCAGTATCTTTGGTTTGATTGCTAATGAATTTTTAGATGTTCTTGCACGTGGGCACAAAAAATTGTCATGCAATGAAACATACTGTTTAATCACAACCCGTGGTGCTCTAATCCATCTCTCGTGAGCAATGAAGCCTAACATACAGTATCAAGTACTATGAGCATTGTGTAATACAGTATTTATGCACAGTATGAAGTGGTACGAACATTGTGTATAGTTGGGTATTTATGAGATCCATTAATAGAAGAGGGCAGTGCACTAACCACAACTACTAATTCAAACAAACAGAAAAACCCAACATAGATAACACTGCCAATTCGTCAAAATGCTCGAAATTTCAGCAAAACTACTGGCTGATTGGTTGATTACCGTCAAGATGATATCTATACGAAAGAAAGAGGAGCACGTCTAGGGTTGTGGTGAGCGTGTGGACCTTTAGGTGTGCGTTGCTTCTTCCAGCCGAGGAGTCGACAGGTCGGGGTCGACGAGGTCGAGGCGGATGGCGGTGGCGTGGCTGGGCGGCGATGTGTACGACGACGAAGCAGGCGACGGTGGCTGGGTTGCAAGCAGGCGTCGCGAGTCACTGCAGAGGAGGGGCGTGCACGGTGAGAGAGAGAGAAGGAGAGAGAGAGGGAGGGATAAAGAGAGGGAGGCCACCGGAGTGGGGTCGCCGAAGACGGGGGCGCGGGGTTGTCGGAGCGGTTGCCGGAGACGGGGATGGGGAGGGGGCAGTAGTGGGAGAGAGGTGAGGATTGCGGCGTGGCGAGATTTAGGTTTGTTGGTGTGCGGGGATCAAGCGAGATGTGTGGTGGTGTAACCGGTATGGGGAGGGTGATAGCAATGGCGCAGTTTCAGAATGTGCGCCATAAACGTACGGATAGCAATGGCGCACTTTACAGAGGTGCGCCATTAACATTAGTAGGAGTTGGTTCAATAAAGTGCATGTGTGCTTAAGGACATAACCTATTACATATCATAGTGGTTGGTCCTTGGATACAATCAACAAGCTACCCAGGTTCGAATCCTGGCAACCCCACTTTTTGCACCTTTTAAAAAAAATATTTTAACCTTATAATAAACATCCACAATATTAACCAAAAATAATATAAAATAATATAATTTTTAAAAGATATCCAATTTTTTTAGTTAGACCACTTAAACCATGTAGATTCATTTCTCAATCACGATAGAATCACTTACAATGCTATGACATGCATGGTTCAAATCAAGTGACATGAAATTGCAGTCATCACGGTTGACATGAAATAACAATCATCAAAGATTGAGCTTGGCACTGACACACACACGCGCGAGCTTGGATCTTAATTAGCTATCATCTTTTCACAATCTTTTTCCCTTATTTTTCGCATTTGCACAATTTAGCCCCAGAACCCCTGGATTTCTTATCTTGAAGGGCGAATTCCTTTAGGTAGGGTGTTCCTGCTTCTTCTTGATTTGTATGGTACTGCATCATCGTCGTCATCATCTTCAATCTTCGGGTCGCCGTACTAGTCGAAGTCCTGCTCGTTGGCGGCTCCATCCATTCCGATGATGTTCCTTTTGCCTCTCCGCACGACAACTCGGCTGGGCTTTGACGTGTCGGTAATGAAGAAGCATTGGTCCACTTGGCTAGCCAGTACCCATGGCTCATTTTTCGCGGTGACTTTTGCGCCCGCGGTCTTGGATTTGGCTTCGGGTATAACCATGGTAGTGAAATACCGGCTTTGTTTTACGATGCTCTTGGCCCATCTGACGGGCAGACCAACGGGGTTATCGATGCCTAGATAATTTGTGCAGAAGGAGATGCACTCCTCGGTCAGAAAGCCCTAGGCTATGCTTCCATCTGGACGAGCCCTGTTGCGAACGTATCCTTTGATCACACCGTTCATCCTATCGAACGACATCATGCTATGCTGGAACGTCCGCCCAAGTTGGATGATATCATCCACGATATGGACGAGGAGATGCACCATGACGTCAAAGAATGCGGTCGGGAAGTACATCTTGAGCTCGCATAGTATTACCACGATCTCTTCTTGTAACCTTCTGAGTTGCCTCACGCCAATCGATTTCCGAGAGATGACATCAAAAAAGTTGGATAGGCCAAATAGCGTTTCACGGACGTGGTCGTCCATGATCCCGCGGATTGCAACAGGAAGTAGCTACGTCATCAGCACGTGACAGTCGTGAGACTTCATCCCGCTGAACCTCTGCTTCGCTGAGTCTAGGTATCTGCTGATCTTCCCTGCGAAACTGTAAGGAAGTTTTATCCCTAGGAGGCAGTTGATTAGCTGCTGGATCTCCTTCTGACTTAAAGTGAAGCACGCGGGGGCAGTAATGTTCGCTCTGCTTCTTGGCCTTTTAGCCTTTGCGACGACTTTCCCTGTCCTCCGGTGGCTCATCATCATCATCGTCGTCGTCGTCATCATCATCATCAAAATTAGGGCGGTTTGCGTGAAGCTCCTCCCTAATGCCCATTCATAGCAAGTCTGCCCTTGCTTTCGGCCCATATTTGGTCTTTTCTGGCATGTTGAGCAGGGTAGCAAACAGACTCTCGAACACATTCTTCGTGATATGCATGACATCAAGGTTGTTCAGCACACCGAGAATGTTCCAGTACGGCAAGTCCCAGAAAACATACCTCGTTTTCCATACCTTCACCAGTGGCTCTGGGGCTTTTCTCTTAGAATTGATCTTTCCTGGCGGTGGGCACTCTTTCCAATTTTTCAACATCATATCTATTTCGGTGCCTCTCCTCCTACGTGGGGCCTTTCGGGGTTCGGCTGTTCCATCGAACAGATCCTTGCGTTTTCTCCATGGGTCATTGTGAGGAAGCCATCTTCGATGTCCCATGAACACAGTTTTTGAAGATCCAGGATTCTTAGGTAGCTGGTGATATGTTGTGTCGTCCATGCACCTAGCGCATCCACAGTGTCTGTGGACCACCTGCCCCGTGACATATCCTAAGCCGAGATAGTCGTGCACCGTCGTGAGCAGTGCGACTTTCATAGGGAAATATGTTTCCTCTACAGAATCCCACGTATTGACTAGAGTTCTGCATAGCGTATCTAGCTCCTCTTTCAGGAGCCCCAGATACAGATTGAGGTCGTTTCCTAGTTGTCTCGACCCTTCAATTAGCACACTCATGTGCATGTACTTCCTCTTCATGCACTCCCAGGGGGGATGTTGTACATGCCCACAAACACTGGCCAGGTGCTATGTGTGTTGCTCTGGTTGCCGAAAGGATTGACTCCATCGGTGCTCGCGACCAACACTACGTTCCTTGGATCCTTCCCAAAGTCCTCCTCGAAGTTCAACCCCTCCCACTGGGTCCCATCAAAAGGGTGACTCAACATCTTGTCTTTTTCTGGATCATTTTTTTCAGCTTCTTCCTTTTGCTGCTTCCTTTCCGCATGCCAGCGCATGAGCTTAGCTTGCTTAGTGTCCCCGAAATAACGCTGTAGACGAGGAATGATCAGCACCACACCGTTTTTTGAGGAGATTTCTTCTTCTTGTATCGACTGGCGCCACACTTCGGACATACGGTGGACTCCGTGTACTCATGCCGATAAATGATGCAATCGTTAACGCAGACATGGTATGTAACATGCGGTAAATCCAGAGGACACACAATTTTCTTTGCCTCATTGAAACTGGTCCAACACGTGTTTCCCTTGGGAAGACGTTTTTGCCAGAATGACATGTTTTTGTCGAAGCATGTGTCGGTCATTTTGTGTTTTACTTTCATCTCCAGAGCCATTAGAGCTACTTTCAGGCGTTTATCCTCGGGATTGCATCCTTCATACAATGGAGTAACCGCGTCCATCTCAAGTTGATTTAGCTTGGCTTTCTCTCTGGCGGCATCTCTTGCTTTACTCGCCTCATTCAGAAGAAACTCTTGAAGATGAGGGTCCTGCACCCTGTCCATCGACGATGGTCCATCGCCGTCTTCTCCGACATATTCATCTTCATGATGATCATGCCCTTCGTCTTGATCTTCCTCATGATCATGTCCGGCATCTTCTACATGATGATTGTGTCCTGCATCGTGATCATGTCCGAGAGATTATTCATCTTCTCGCCCACCCTCGGCTCTATTTCTGCTTACTGTTGCCCGGCCACCGTGGACGAATTCATAATCTTCTTCATCACTTTTCCACCGATAGTCATCCATGAAACCACACGTGAGCAGGTGCCCCTTTATGGTTTTCGAATCAGCGTCCAAAAGGCACTTCAGCTTGCATCTTCGACACGGACATCTTATCTCCTTCTCATTCTTTTGAATCATCTCGACCTTCGCGGGGCTCAAAAACCTATCCATGATGCCTTCGGTCATCTTGCGAACCATGGTCGCCTGCGGGGCATAGAGAAAAACGATATTTTAGAACCAAACAAAAAAATTTGCATGACCTTGCCTAATTATTAGGACAAAAAAGAATGCAAAGTGTGCCAAATTTTCGCCGAAACGGAAATGAATCAACATTCCGGCAAAATATTTGCAACTATCGCATATGTGACGTACCTGCAAACAACACGTACATACATGCATATCCCACCATGATCATCACACACCCATACATATATACCCCACGCTCATCACATCACACCACACATATATACCCCATGATCATCACATCACACCACAGATATACACCGACAAAAAGTGTGTTCGAGAGGGAACAAACTAGATCTACATAATAATAAAGAGATATACCTTACTTACCAATGAAAAAAGGAGATACAACTACTTATTTTGGGTAGATCTATGGTGTAAATAAGGTGAGGAGAAGGAAGGAACCGAGAGAAGCTAGTTGGAGGTGGAGGTGGGGAAAGTGAGTGTGGTAGGGTGGCTCCAAAACATCTAGCTGCTCCTAGACTTAGTAATGGCGCACCTTCACCAGTATGCGCCATTACTAAGTATGGGAGATAATGGCGCACCAACAAGGGGTGCACCATTACTAACTCTGGGAGAGGGGGACGAGGGGCTAGAGAGGGGGGACCAGAACAGTAATGGCGCACACGGCAGGAATGCGCCATTACTGTTACAAACTTAGTAATGGCGTACCCCCAAGCCATGCGCTATTGCTGTGTCATCAGGCCTGGGCCCACCCCTCCCATGACTTAGCAATGGCGCACTTCTTGGAAATGTTCCATTAGCATCCCTGCTGGCTAATGGCGCACTTCCGTGAAGTGCGCCATTGCTGAGTCAAGGGAGGGGGGCTGGTCTAGGAGTGAATGGGCGGTCGCGCTCTTTTTTAAAGGTGCGCCATTACTAGCAAGGGCAATATTGGCGCACCTGGACCTGGTGCGCCATTGCTATTTAGTAATGGCGCACTGGTCATTTGGTGCGCCATTATTGCCCATATTATCTATAGTTGTTTATCTAGTTGTGTAGGGATTACAATACTAATGTATGGGCGTTGTACCATACAACCACCTAGAGGTGACCGCGTTCTTGCCGACTCCTCGACGCATGAGCAGCCTGAGCATGGCTACCCATGTCCAGTCCCGGAAAATGTCCCGAAAGCAAGCCACACAGGGAGCTATGGGATGGTCCGATCTTGTGTGGATTATGCTTTGGGTCCGTCCCATAGCCTGGTTCAAGGTTCCTGCAATACATTCGCTCCATGCGAACACGCACATATTTATTGCTACCGGGAAAGTTCCACTGATCGAGTGCATCACGGGGAATCGATTCCCTGTGTCCCCAGCCTCCGGGAACGGAATGGAGTTCTCCGTACTGCCCCGGAAGTCTGCACCGACTTGCCAAGGAAAACATCATACAATGTGTCCAAGACGCCTCCGGAAAGGAGCTTTGCTCAGCGTGTTTTTGGAGAAGCCAGCACCGCTTCCTCCCATAAGCGGTACGGATGGGACAAGCCGGCCCCCCCACATGCAAGACATTCCAAGGAGCATTTAATACGCCGCCCCATGGTCTGAGAGACAGAGACTACAGTGGTGCCTTCCGCCACCTTCTATTCCTCGTACGTGCCAAGGTCTCGCACGCTCACTCAGGAGGAGTGGCAGCGCCCCACCATGAATACTTCTCGGAAGGAGCACTATGGCGACACCCGTCGCACCAGGGTCCAGAGGGACAGCGACGCCATCCGCGGCCACATGTGGTGATCCCCTTGAACTATAAAAGGGAGGCCCAAGCTGCTAGAAAGGGAACACCCCAAGAACAACACCCCTCTACCACACAAGGAGCTGGTATCCATCTCAAAAGAGCTCCCAACACTTGTAATCTTTTGCCAAGCAATCCAGACAAGCAGGAGTAGGGCTTTTAGTCTCCGGACGGTCTGAACCTCAGTAAATCCTAGTGTGTCCCCGCGATGGTGAATCTCACTGTGTTTCGCGTGCGCGTCTCGGAATCACATCACCCGGGGAATTCGACTCCCGACATCTTGCGCTAGAAGGAGGGCGCCGCACGCACGCCTCTGAGGTTCTTCGTCACCAAGACAATCCCGCAATGTCGACCCAATGACACACATGAGCTCACCCTCAGCACGACATCGATGGGGGTCTTTCCACCTTGGAGACACTCTCCCGTCGCCGAGCGTGGAGCGACCATCCTCCCCGTGGCCGGAGAGGAGCCGACACCGCCTCAGAAGGAGGGAAACCTGCAGGTGGCTCTCCACCCCCGGAGCGCAACGGTGAGGAACAAGGGGCAGGCGGCCGCGCAGCATCCCCACCACTTCCAGAAGACTCGTCGGTACGCCGTGCTCAGATCACCACCGACAAGCACGCGGCCCAACCCGATGGACTTCGTAAAAAAAATGGCGCCCCATTTTTTGCCTCCTTAATTCTTCTGTTTGTTGTTGTTGGCTTTGTAAATTTGTAAATACTTTTTCCCTGCTTTCAATAAAGTGACGTGGGGTTCTTCGCCTCACAGTTTTACATTAAAAAAAAGCGCCCCCTAGCAGTCACCGATCAACCAACGGCGACGGACCCTCTCGTTGTTCCCCCGCACGCCCAGGAGGTGCATTACCGGAGCCGAGTCAGGACAAAACCCCAACCGGAGCGGTGGGACTCCGCGTATCCCCACTCCGAACGGACTGCGTACCCCCGCGGAGGCGCTGGCACAAGTTAGAGCTCGCCTGGAGGAATGCCGCCACTAAGACTCTCAAACCACTATCGTTAGGCAAAAGGAAACTCGTCGGTGTTCTGACGCCCGGGTTCCTCTTGTCGATGTTGTCCAGGAGGGGATCCTTGCCGGTGAAAGAGATTACAACACCCTGTGCGTAGCCTTCACCCAAGATCTCTGTAGCGTCAAGTGGCCCAAGAAGTTCTGGTTAGATGGTCCTCTTTCGTATAACGGAAAGACAGACCCCCATTCATCCGTATGTACAACACTGTTGTGGAGATCTTGGGGGGAGACGACAAAGCGAAGGCCAACTACTTCCCCATGAAACTCAGGGACAACGCTCTCCAATGGATGATGCATCTCCCAGCCAACTCCAACATCTCAGGGGCAGAACTCTGCAAAACGTTTGTTGGTGCATTTACTGGAGGAGTCCAACCTCCGAAAACCGTCAGCGACTTACGCCGAGTAGTGCAGAAGGACGAAGAACCTCTCCGGAAGTTCGTCCAAAGATTCACCTAGATGCATCCCCGACGCGCATGAGGTTGCGATCATCGCTACCTTTCATGCAAACGTCAAATACCCGCGACAAGGTCCATCAAGACTATCACCGCCTTATTCGAGCGTACCGAAAAGATCGCCCGCGTCGAAGAGGCAGTCCTGCTTGTTAATCGAGATGCTGGAAGACGTCACACGACAAGAACTCCTTTCGGGAAAAACCACCCTTCCGGGGATCCCGGGCCCGCAAGTGCGTGCACCAAGCCGTGTTCAGCACGAAGGGGAACAGGGTCGCTCCGCAACCAACCACCATTGGCGTCGTGGTTGCAGCCGCGGACACCACCCCATCGCCGTACTACAAGATACACAAGACCAACCAGCATGACCTGTCTGAATACGCGGAGGGAGAAGCAAAGAAGGCCGCTATTGCGAGGGCATCCGGGAAGGTGTCGTTTCCAAGCGACGTGCATATTCTCGGGGGCAACACCCCGCTTTCCGGAAGCCTTTCCAGCGAAGACAGTAGACTGGAGCCTCAGGTTCCCGCCGCCCCAACGGGAAAAAATCACTCCGGAAGACGTCCACGCCTCACCGTCAACCCCGTCCGGCAAGTGACCAAGAAACTGAAGCCCGACCAGCTCGCTACTTTGGTTGTGTCTAAGAAGGTCCCTATTTAGGAGGATGGAAGTCGCACTGTATCCATCGGTGCTGAGCTCTCCCCCAAATAGTAAAGCGCTCTCGTCGCCTTCCTCCGCGAACACGCCAGCGTCTTTGCATGGGAACCCTTCGATCTTCCCGGAGTTCCCAGGTAGGTGATCGATCACAAGGTAGCAGTCAAGGCAGACGCCAGTCATGTGAAGCAGAAGGTCCGTAGTCAAGACCAAACCGTCAAGAATTCATAGCAGATGAGATCTAGACGATACTCAAGGCAGGGTTCATCCGGGAGATGCGACCCCCACTTGGCTAGCCAACCATGTTGTTGTCCCCAAGGCGAATGGGAACAAGAGGTTATGCATCGACTATGGCGACGTCAACGACGCCTGCCCGAAAGATCCCTTCCCTCTCCCTCGCATTGATCAAATCGTGGACGCGACGACGGAGTTTGCTCGGTTGTCTTTCCTGGATGCATACGCCGGATACCACCAGATCATGATGGCAGTTGAAGATGAATAAAAGAGCGCATTCATCACCCCCTTCGGCACAGATTACTACATATGTATACCCTTCGGGTTGAAGAATGCAGGTTTCACCTTCCAGAGAGCCATCCACATAGGCCTCGGGTCGCATTTACACCCCAATGTCTAGGTCTACATGGACGACATCGTGGTCAAGACCAGAGAAGAAGACACTGTTGTCGAAGACCTATGTGAGACATTCCACAATCCTGACAAGATGCAACTGAAGCTGAATCCGGAAAAATGCGTCTTCGGTGTGCCTTCCGGCAAGCTCCTCGGGTGTTTGGTGTCCCACCGCGGCACCGAAGTCAAGCCCGACAAGATCAAGGCGATCGAGCAAATGCAGGCCCCGAAACGCATCAAGGATGTCTAGAGACTGAATGGGTGCATTAAGACACTTGGGAGATTCACCTCCCGGTTGGCCGAAAGAGCACTCCCGTTCTTTAAGTTGTTGAAGAAATATGGGCCCCTCGAATGGACCCCAGAAGCTGAAGCCGTTTTCCTAGACCTGAAGAAATACCTCGCATCACCGCCAACCTTAGTGGAACCACGCCCACGCGGACCCCTGCTGTTGTACATCTCGGCAACATTTCAGGTGGTAAGCGGAGCGTTGGTGGTCGAGCGCGATCTCAAAGAAGAAGAAGGTGGACCCCCACCTGAAGCAAGCAATTCTGAAGAATCATATCCTACAGCCAGAGCCCACGGGTCCAAGGTTCCCGCCAAGATGACAACTCAGAACCTAGTCTACTTCATCAGCACTGTCCTTAGGGACGCAAGGCACGGGTACCCGCAGATCCAGAAAATACTTTTTGGAGTGCTCATAGCTTTCTGGAAGCTTAGGAACTATTTTCAGGCGCATCCGGTCCGAGTGGTAACCAGTTTCCCATTCGAGCACATCTTGGAAAGCCGAGAAGCCACGGGCCGGATCGTGGAGTAGGCGCTGGAGCTATATGGCTTCGACCTCACGTACGTCAACTCTTCCACCATCAAGAGAAAGGTACTGGCTGATTTCGTTGTTGAATGGACTCTGACTCCAGAAGATGACAAAGACAACAATGAGTGGACCCTATAATTTGATGGATCCTTCTCTTTGTACGAAGCCGGGGCCGGCGCCGTCCTGGTTTCCCCAACCGGAGAAGTTTTGAAGTACGTTGTGCAGATGTTGTACGAGAGAGAGGCCTCCACCAACAACACAAAAGAGTATGAAGGGCTGCTCGCAGGTTTGAGATCCTCCATGGGTCTCGGAATCAATAGACTCCTAGTCAGAGGAGACTCTCAGTTGGTAGTCAATCAAGTCAAGGACGATTACCGTGCCCCCAGATGCAGGCATAAGTAAACGAAGTCCGCAAGCTCGAGAATTAATTCCACGTCGTGGGAATGGAGCATATCCCAAGGCCCAAGAACAACGTCATGGAAAAGAAATCCAAGATCATTGCCCAGAAGGAAAATTTACCGCCTAGGGTATTCGTTGAGCTTCTGCTGAGACCCTCAAACGACCCCACGCGGCCGAAGACCAAGAAGCGAAGAATCGATACCAAGGGGTTGTTTCCCGGAGAGCTTCCCTCCTTCATCCCCAGCAAGCACCAAGTCCTCACTGATGACCGGCGACCCCTAGATTGGGGCGGTGTAACATCCCAGTTTTCATAAAAATTAAAAATTTTGTTTTCGGTGTGAATTGTTTGTTTGTCTGATTTTTTTGCGGTGTTTGCATCCCCGATTTATCGATCGGCGATTATTTTTCCCCCTCTTATCTCGTATCGGACGGAGACTGACCCTTGCCACACTGACACTCGACCTTTGCGACACCGGGTTTCACCCGATCACCGTCGCGAAAACCGCACGAGACCAGCCGCAGCCAACGGAACGAAAACCACGTTTAATAATTAAACGGGATATTTTTATAGCGCGCAGGAAAGTTTTCTCGGAACGGTTCCAGCGCGAGGTGAATGCCTCCGGCTCGACGCGCTGATCGCGCCTATCGAAGTTTTACCCGAATCGGAGGTACTGCAGACCCCCGGCGGTCAGAAATGTGAGCACCGCGCGCGCGAGATAAAAACCGGGGATGTTTTTGCAAAATGCCAGCCACCTGGGCTATATAAAGACCACCACACTCCCACCCATTTCTAGGGTTTCCCTAGCCACAATTTTCAGCCACCCCCTCAGATCTAGCCCAATTTTCACAATTTCCTAAATTTAGCCCAAAAACCTAGCCCTCCTCAGATCTGGACCATCAGATCTCAGATCTGATGGCCCAGATGGTGCCACGTCACCCAGCCTCCTCCACCAACCTCCCTCCTGCCCGTGGACAGCATGCAGTGCGCCGCCGCCGGGCCTGAGTCCGCCGCCTCCCGCAGCCGGCCGGCCGCTGGAGCCTCCCCGCCGGCCATCTCTTCCTCCTCCCTCCTTCCTCTCTCTCCCTCCTCCTCCTTCTCTTCTCACCCGCTGCCCTCTTCTCTCTCCAGGACGAAGCCACCGCCGCCTCACGCCATGGGCATGGCGCCCGAGTTGAGCTCGCCCGGCCCGCGCCCTTCAACCCGTCGCCGGCGCCGAAGACGGCCGGATCCAGCCGGGAGCCACCACCTGGACCCGCCGCAGCACCATCCCTGCGCCGCCCCCCTCGGGCCCGGAGCCGGTGCGCCCCTCGCCGGAGATGCTCCAGCGCCGCCGCCGGCGTGCGGCTCCGCTCGGGAGAGCGCAAGCGCTCGCTTGCTTGGACCGGAGCCAGCTGGGCCGGCGCGCCCAGCGGCCCAACGCCACCGCGCCCTGCCCAGCACCAGCGCCAGGCCACCTCCAGCCAGAGTGGGCCGAGCCCATGGGTGAGGGCACAAAAGCCCCTCTCCGTTTTTTTCAGAACCTGTTTTTTTTTCTAAGTCCCTGGAAATCTGCTGCTGATTCGATATTGCGTTGTAATTTGCGACTAATCCGTAGCTCCGATGAACGTGCCCCCAAAACGAAAGTTGCTCAATTTTGCGTGCTCTAGCATTCGTATGTAGAAAGTTTTTCCGTTTGAGGCCGTCTAGATAGTTTAATTCTACGTTGAAGTGGGCAGCAGGTCGTTAACTGCTACTTTTTCCTGTTAAGTGCTGCTGTTATTATTTTGTTGCAACTTTTCATGATGATTGTGACTCATCCATGAGGCCTATTGCATTGATTCTTTTTCCTATGTGTTAAGCATCATGTGTACTTCATTTCCATGCTTTAACTTGTCATGTTTGGGTGCTTTAGCTATATTAAATCTTGCTCCAAAGTAGCTATCCTGATGTTAATGTGCTGCTGTTGCTGAAACTGTTATTTTGTTGCAACTTCGGTCGACGAGTGTGTCGCGACCGTTTATCAGATTTGAGTGATTCCAAGTGCATATTGTTAAGAATCATGTCTACTTCCATTATATCTATTGCATTGTCATGATATGCTTGCTGGTCATATAGATATTTAGCTCCAAAGTTGCTATGCTGCTGTTTTTGCGATGCCATGTTGTTTGCTTAATATCTTTTGATCTATGATGCCTTTTTGCATGTTTCTTTTTGCCGTGCCTTCCCTGTCATGTCTACTTTAGTTCCATATCCTTTGCGAGCATGTTTGCATTGATTAACCTGTTTATGCATTGCTCTAAAGTGTGCTTCGTGATGTTGGCAGATTGTGCCCGAAACTTGTTTTGCTTAACCGTAACTCCGTTTGGGGTGTGCCTTATATGTAACTTGATCAGTTTTTGGTGTACTTTGTGTTTATGATATTGTTTGCTGTTGTTAACCGACCTAAAATATGGTTTAGGACAGAACAGTACCACATGTTTTAATCATCGTGCGGCACTTAGTGTATGCATGTTTAGGGGTTGCCTCACTTAAAATGACTAGCCTAGTTAGTTTACTTGGTGCATAACCTCTTGCCATGTTTGTGTGCTATGCCGTGCTTGCTTGAGTTGCCATGTTAATAACCGTTGGTTGATCACCTGTAGCTAAGCAACTTGAACCACCGTAAACGTGCGGTATTCGTCGTGTGTGACCGATACCCCACTTAAACTGTTAGTAACCGTTCTCGACGATAGATCTGTATCACGTTGCCGTGTCGTGTGATGTCTTCTTGATCTTGTGTTGCCCCGTAGTAATAGAGTGCTCGTTCGTTGATTTCTTTCTAGTGTTTATCGTCTTGTGTGCTTCCACGGGTACCTTCGTAGACGATGCGAGCTTGCGATCCACTACACCTTCGGAACTCGACTTATCAACAGGCAGGGACTATACATTACTTGTGATCCATTCTTTTTCAACCAGAGGTTTGCATGCTAGTCTAAGTTAGGTTCGATGTTTGATCCTACCACATGTTTACAACCTCTTTCAGTCCGATACAGCAATGTCCCCTCCCAACAAACCATGTACTGTTATGTTACTATTTCTCGTTGCTCAGCCCCTTCTTGGTATGCATGCTTAGGATGCTACGATGTTACCATGTTACTCCTTGGTTTTGGGATATCACATTATTATATTGTTGTTGATGATATGATTATTATAATATTGACTATATTCGACGAAGGATGGAAGGTCTAGGCTATCCCGCCCCGACGATTTGTTCCATTCGAGTCACCTAGGACCCGAGTTCCGGGTATTGGTTTTAAGACTGAGCGTGCCTAATCGCCTGTGGGATTTTATGGGGTCGCCTCTTCTTACCTACCTAGCTTCAAACATTTCTAGAGGTGGCCCAAGCTGATTTACCATTTGAAACCGTGTGTGTGCTGGTCAGCTTCCAGTAGTTTTCAAACAACTCGGGCCAGCGGAGACATAGTTCCTATGTTGGTCCACACTTGGTGAGCTAGGTGTCCCCTAATGTCAGGTGTGATTTCCCGACCTTAGCCGTACGACAGAGTCCGATCCGAGAGCGTGGTCGGCTTTTGGATTGGGTGTCGACTCCCCGGGGGCCACCCGGATTTGTGCGTTATTAGATAGAGGGACCTGTCGTTTCGGATCTCTTGGAACTAAATCAAAAATGGTTGTCTGTGATGGGTAGAAACTGAGATAGATGGGCGAGCATGCGACGCCTTGTAATGGGCAGTTGGTACACCCCTGCAGGGTTAAATCTTTTCGAGAAGCCGTGTCCGTGGTTATCGACGACTTGAGACCTACTCCTTGTTCATAGACAACGACAACTGAGATAATCTTAATATAACTTGATCAACGTGTGTGTGTGTGCCTTGACTGCTTCTTCTTCGCCGGGATGCGAAGAGGAGGACAAGGATAGGATAGGTGTTATGTTTGCGTAAGTAGTTGATAGCAAGACTTGTTGGAGGCGATTCCTCAGCGAATGCTTGTCTTCTTATCTTACTCTTTAGATCGTTAGCCACTTCATAAATGCTAGTGCGGCAACGACCTCACCACTTACCCCTTCCTTACAGTAAACTACTAGTTGTCCTAGAATGATGAGTGATGAAGTCCTTGCTGGGTCAGATGACCACTACAGTTGGATGCTGAGTACCTCTGTACTCATGATACTACCCCCAAACTCTTTTCAGGGTTCTTGATCGACAACAGGTATGGTGATCGACGTTTCACGTGGAGACTCGACGACGACTAGTTAGGCGGATCCCGGTGGAGGGCCTGGACCCGTGTGGTTATGGGATCGATGTTTTTCTCTTTGCCCGTAGGCATTTGATTGTAGTCTGTACTCAGACATGTATCTTCGGCTGTTGTATTGTATTAAGGCAGTTGTATGCCGATTGTATGAGATGTTGTATCCTTGTATCTGCAATGTTGTGATATCATGTTGGAAATCCGTGGAATATGACTTCGTCATATGTCGCGGTGGGACCGGTATGTGCTTCGTCCCCGGATCTGGATGGAAACATCTAGATCTGGAACAGTACCGCATATCGGGCCTTACAGGTAGTGACATCATGGACTACCTGAAGAATGGAGAGCTATATAGCAACCGGAAGGACGCCGAGCGGGTTTCTCGTAAATCATCGATGTATGTCCTACTCGATCAGAACCTTTACCACATGCGTCCCAACGGCGTGAAGCGGCTATGATCCCCCACAAACGAAGGCAAGAAGATGCTCTGAGACATCCACGAAGGAACATGCGGCGCCCATATTGGTTCCCGGGCTCTGGTCGGCAAAGCTTTCTGGCAAGGGTTCTAATTTCCTACCGCCTTGAACAACGCCATGGAGCTTGTCAACACCTGCGATGCCAGCCAATTCCACGCCAAGGCTGTTCATCAACCAGCACAAGCTATCCAAGCCATCACTCTTTCCTGGCCCTGTGTGGTCTGGGGATTGGACATCTTGGGGCAATTCCCCCGTGCTACCGGGGGTTATGAGTTGATCTACGTTTCCATCGACAAGTTCACCAAGTGGCCGGAAGTGGAGCCAGTCCGCAAGACGACGGTGCAATCCGCCATCAAGTTTACCAGAAGCCTGCTATGTCATTTCGGAGTTCCTAACCGGATCATCATGGATAACGGCACCCAGTTCACAAGTCTGGCCTTCCTCGAGTGATGCGGGCAAATGGGCACCGCAGTGTATTTCGCCTCAGTAGCTCATCGGAGGAGCAACCGCCAGGCAGAGATAGCCAATTTGGAAGTACTCCGAGGTCTCCGGACCCATACCTTCCAGCGGCTCGAGAAGTGTGGCAAGCGATGGGTGGATGAACTTCCAGTTTTTCTATGGTCGATCCGGTCCACACCCAACCGAGCCACAAATGACATGCCTTTCCCTCTCGTTTATGGCGCGGAGGCGGTGCTCCCCACAGAACTCAGATACGGATCTCCTCGAGTTTGCACCTTCGATGAGGCCAAACAGCAGCACCTCCGACAAGGAGATGTCGTCGTTTTCGAGAAAGTACGTACTCGGGCTTCTACACGTGCCGCGCGGTACCAGCAAGGACTACGCCGCTATCAAAGCCTCCATGTCCGCTCCTGAGAACTTGAGGAAGGTGACCTTGTCCTCCGTCGGCTACAGTATGGTAGGGGTCTAAACAAGTTGTCTCCAAAGTGGGAAGGCCCATATCGGGTAGTCCAAATCACCCGGCCTGGATCCGTCCGCCTAGAGACCGAGGAAGGAGTCCCCGTGAGAAACTCATGAAACATTGAGGACCTCCGGAAGTACCATCTCCGTATGTTTTATGGGTGAGAGCATAAAGTTTTTGGATGACCAGTTTCTCGGCAGCGCCACATTTGTAAGTTGTGATCTCCATATCCATGTTTATGAATGTAATCCAAAAATTCCCCAAGGGCCAAATTGGTGTGTGTGTTAGTACGATTTACTTTAACGATGTCCGGACTAACCCTACTATCCGGCGTGCTTTTCGGAAGATACCTAACCGACGCGCAAAACCCCGCCGGACAAGCTCTCCCCAGTAGCTCGCACGACGACAAGTAGTATGCGGCGCTCGTCTCTCTCTCGTTCTTACCCTTGTGGTAAGGCACTTTTTGCAGGAAGAAGTCACATAAAAAAGCAGCCACCCTCGTCATCTCGAGAACGGTTCACAAAACCAGAGCCTCTTGGCTTTCAGGATCCATTTCAAGCATAAAAAAGAAGAAAAGTACAGGGGTCGGCCTCAGTCAATGTGGACCACCGTCTAGATGTTCTCCGGGATCTTCTCCTCGCCACTTCTGCTGGAGCCGTCTAACCCCCCGCGCTGCTCGGAGGAAGCGGCATCGTCCTTGTCCCCAGGCGAGCCCGCGCTGCTGCTGTTACTTTCCGGACAACAATTTATCAGGTTCCCCTTCTGGATGAAGAACTTCAGCGTCAGGACGTCCTCGCCGTCGTACTGAAACAAAAGGAAGTCCCCGCGGTCGAGCTTGCGGCCGCGCGCAAAGACTTTCCACCCTTGCGACAGGAAAAGATCCCCGATGGTCGCCAGATGGGTCTCCACCTTCACCGCCCTATGAGGACACCCATGCACCCTCACCGCTTCACGGAATGTCCGTGGAAGAGGAAGTCACCTACAAGTAGCCTATGTCACCTCGACGCCGAACTAAAGCTGGTGGGCTCGCCGTGGGCGTTGTGGACGGTGGCCGGCGGCATTGCCCCGACAGCACGACCTCCAATGCCGCGGCCGCCATGGCCACGACACGTCCTTCCTCAAGTCCTCCGCCCCCATGTGACGGGAGGGAGGACCCCCATTGAAGATCCAACATCCAGCGCCGCCCGTCCTCCTCGACTTCCTCTCCCTCGGTCGCGACAGCCACATACTTTGCCTCCGCGGGATGCTCAGGGGATGTCGTCGTCAATTGTCTCGGGAGCGTAACGCTTTGGGCCATGGCGTGCGCGTAAGATGCTGATTGGAAGAAAAGAACCACTGCAAGGCTCCCGATTCACCCATGGATGAAAGGGGAAATAAATATTCGTTGTCAAGAGGGAACATAGTAACTATCCCAATTACTCCACCTCGGGTTTAGGATCATAGCGACCCTTGGCCTCTCGCCACATGTCAGCTTCCGCCGCAAGGAGGGCCCAGAACCCCACGCTTCCACAATATCCGACTCGCATTTCGGACGGTCCAGCTTCCCAGATCATCAGGATGGTCCCACCACATGCAAGACATTCCAAGGAGCATTTAATGCGCCCCCCTGTTCTGAGAGACAGAGACTACAGCGGCGCCTTCCCCCACCTTCTATTCCTCGTACGTGCCAAGGTCTCGGATGCCCACTCAGGAGGAGTGGCATCGCCCCACCACGAATAATTCTCAGAAGGATCACTACGGCGACACCCATCGCCCCAGGTTCCAGAGGGACAGCAACACCATCAGCGGCTACATGTGATGACCCCCTTGAACTATAAAAGGGAGGCCCAAGCTGCTAGAAAGGGAACACCACAAGAACAACACCCCAAGAACAACACCCCTCAACCACACAAGGAGCTGGTACCCATATCGGAAGAGCTCCCCACACTTGTAATATCTCATCAAGCAATCTAGACAAGCAAGAGTAGGGCTTTTAGTCTCCGGATGGCCCGAGCCTAGGTGAATCCCAGTGTGTCCCCGCGACGGTGAATCTCACTTTGTTTCGCGTGAGCGTCTCGAAATCACATCACTCAGGGGATCCGACCCCCGACACCCGTGAAGTGTTTTCCGAGACTGCGATCAGAATTCACAATACGACGACAGTTGGCGCCCACCATGGGGCAGACCAAGGCGTCGACTAGAGCTCTGATCCGGAGGGTACCATCGTCTTCATTGAGCACGTGCTTTGCTTCCGTCCTGTTTCTCAGGTTCGAGAGGTTTTACTATGTCATCGACAACGCATCCCGGTTCGGGGAAGGAGCAGCGTTGCCGCGCAGCGTCATTATTCCCTTTGGAAATTCTCGTGTCTTCATCCCGAGCGTGCCCGACGAATACCCGGGGGAGGTACAGATCTTCTCCAGGGTCACAGATCCACTACCTACGGTCAACTGCTCAGCAGCCGCAAACAGCTCTACTTCGCGCATCCGCACAGAGGTTATGATGGATGGAACTTTGTCCAGTCACCACAGCTCCAGCAACACCGCTACAAGAGCGGCAGCAGGGGACACGCATGACATCCTGCATGCGCCGCTAGATGTCAACGCCGAACCACCTTTGGCCCACGCCGGGCTGGAGAAGGCACGCTAGTGCCTGGCTGAGCAGGCACGAGCAATCAACACTAAGGAGCGTCGGATGGAGGCCACAGTCCAGGAGTACCACGCTGCACATGGCATTGTGTCGCGTGTGATAGAGCCATCAGTTCTGGAAGATCTTCGCATTTCTGGTAGAGGTTTCTGCAGGAGCTGTTAGGAAACGAGCAACCGGTGGCATCCGACCTTATTCCGCAGCCATGTATAGTTCCTAGGAGGAAATCTAAGAGCTGCCGAGCATATTGCTAGCGAGATGGACAACCTGGATGACGACGAGCTGAAGGAAAGGACGAGCCGAATGCAGGAGCTTCTAGCAGCGACAAATCAACAGCAAGCTGCGACTGAGCCACCTCCGCGCCCTGCAGGATCGAGGTCAGCTCCCCACCAATCTGTTGGTGCAAATCAGCAACAGGTTGGATGTAAGAGCCTAAGAGTGAAAGTACTATTCATGATGTATTTTTAGTTTGTTAAATGGCTATCAAACTTGTTGTCATGCAAGATGAAGTAAAATGATGTGGTGATCTTGAATGCCATCCATGTTGGAGCTCATTTGAATTTGAATTCAAATCAATCTTTGTGATCAAAAGAAGGGTATTGTGGCAATTTTGGCATTTGCATGTGTGCTCCCCAAAGCTTCATCTTTGGCATAGCCAAATATCTCTCCCTCCCAAGCTTTTTCAATGATTTCTTTGATTTTTAGTCCTCTGGAAATTTGAGTTGCAGTTCAAATGCAATTTGAATTCAAAATAATGCCCAATATTTTACTTGCACCAAATTGATTCAAACCAATTTTGAAAAATCACAAATATTCCCAGGAGTCCAAAACATATTTTATTATGTTTTTATGATTTTCTTTTTTCTCTGGAAAACTGCAAGAGGGTGACCTATTTTATTAAATGGGAAAATCCCTTCTTTTCTTTTTCTCTGCAAAAGGTGGAACCTGGCCCAGCCCAGCTGGCCTGCTGCTCCAACCCACAACCTAGCCCAATGAAGCGGTACAAAGCCCCTCTGCAACCGTTGGATTTGATCTACGGCTCGGATAAGACGTGGCCGAGAAGGTCACCTGCTCCGTCACCTCACGGCGTGGATGCCGAGAGAGAGGAGAGGCTGGTGCCATCCAATGCCGATCGTCTCCGGCCGTCACAGCACCCGTCGCCCCCAATAAGAGGCCCTATGCGCCCTCGGGTTCCTTTCCGCCCCCTTTTCTTCCGCCGCCGCCTCCAGGGCCAAGGAGCATCTCCTTTGTTCCCCGCCGGTGAGCCAGCAATTCGCTGCTGTCCTGCCATGGCGACGAGCGTGTTCTCGTATGCGCGCACGTAGAGCTCCCTCGCATCCTTTCCCGCTCGCAGGTCGGTTCGAGATGCCTCAAATACTCCTAGAGAAGACGCCGGCCTCCACGGGTGTCTTATTCCCCAACGACGGCCACCTCTGTGTTACCCCCGAGCTCGGGGCCGACCACCCCTAGGTGAGCCTTGGAGAATCCCGTGTCCCATTTGCGTTCGCGTTCTGTTCTCCCCGCCGTAGTAGCCGCCGCCATGCAGGCCGTGGCTGCCCTTCCCGTGGCATGACCAGGTCGTGCGCGCACATGTCCTAGGAACGTCCCGAGCGTGCCCATGGCTGCCAAGGTCATGCCTTTGCGCCACCAGTGGCCGCCGTGACTCGGTTCTGAACCCGCATGTCAGTTTTGCTGTCGTGGTGTTCCGGCGAGGTGCACGTCACCGTCAACGAGCCCCTGGTGAAGCCAAGAGAAAAAACGGAACCTTGGTGGTCGCATCTAGCCGGAGCACCTCTTCGTTGGATCTCTGGTGAAGTACAACCGACGCCAGGGTCGCACGAAGATCACTGCCGTCGCGTCTTAATCTTTTCGTCAGAGTTCTAGTAGTAGCACCGCCGTGAGTTTGCCCCGCGAGAAAGTTGACGCCTTGTACCCTTGAGCTCTTGATCCGTGCAAAAATGGAACCTTGGCAGTCCCGTGCACACGCATCACCTCTCCGGTGAGTCCTCGGAGCAGGGTAGCAGCCGCAATGTTCGCCGGAGTCGTCCGTCGTCATCTGTTGGGGGTGAAGTGCACTGCACTTCTTCTGTTAGCCACGCACACCTCACATGGGTTCAGAGAGGAGTACCAATGTATTCCCCCTCCTAGCTCGACTGGTTGGTTCGCTGCGAGTCTGCCCCACTTCTCGAGTTCGATTCCTCCCGGGGGCATGTGGAAATAGCCCCATTTTTCTTTTGGCTGGGAGGCTGACAGGCTGGCCCCACCTGCCAGTGGCACACAGGCCATGGTGGGCTGCTGTCTAGGACATTGTGGCCTTGGCTTGGGCCAGAGAGGCCGGTTTCGGTCCAGTGCAGCTGGCGGCCGAGCGCCTCTTTTTTTTCCTTTCTGTCTTCTTTTTCTTTTAAGCAAATAATTCAAACCTCGTTAACTTTTGAACCCCAACTCAAATGCAACCAAGTCTGTCGGGACCCGGGGTTAGCGTATGCAAGTCTAGTTAAGGCATAGTCATATGGAGAGCCGAGAACCGTACCCACTTGTCTAAGCAGACAAGGCCAAGCACAGAACGTTCTCGGAAAGCATCGTACGTGAGGGGCATCCCATTCAGGCCGGATGATCAACTGAGATGGGTCCTCATCGTCCGCACACAAGTCTAGTGATATGGGTTGTGAACTCCCATATTCATAGACAAGTCGCCTCAACCATACTATCGACTATCTCATAACTCTTACATAGACTTACTCCAGCCCGATCACTTAGTCGGGGTCTAGGGCGGGCTCGATCATACCACAAAGTGTGCACGAGACAGAGACTCGAACAATCGCATCGCGATGCCCCAAGCTGCGCACATCTAAGGGCCACTTGGTGTATGAAAGACCGCCAGCCTGAACACAACTAAGGTCTCGAAAACCCATACAAAGACATGCATGTTATAAACATACACGCAGCACACATGCCTTGTATGAACAGCAGGTATCATTGCAATTCTCTACAAAGTGTACAATTTTATTGATAACTCTTATAGAGTGCAAACAGAGATCACATACATGTGATCCAACATTACAACACGGCGGAAGCAAATTATGTCTGAGTACTGAAAAGTTTAACAAATGGCTTAAGAAGCCTTATTTAAACACAAAGCCCTCCACGAGGGAACCAGTCGTGTGACTGGGACTAGACTAGTTGGTCTTCAGTCGTCCAGCTCGATGAAGAAGCCACCTTCGGGGTCAGTGGCATCATCTAAAACATAGATTAAGGAAACATGAGTACAAAGTCGTACTCAACAAGACTTACATAGGAGCTATACTACTCATGCACATGTATCAAGGTAAAGGGAGGTGGGGTTCACTTGTAGAAGTGCCAGCTTTGACTTGGCTAATCCTGAACTACGAGTACCAGACTTTGAGGTAAGAAGCGTACACGAGTCCACTAATTTCTCCAACCAATACACCACTATGGTGCCTTCCTCGACTTCCCCACGAGGAAGCACGCCATAGCACTCACACTTATCTTGGTGTGTTTTAGAAGTATCCGGTTCAAGTTATCTAATAATCAAGCTAAGCTTTCCAAGCAGTCCATAACCGCGGACGCGGCTATTCGAATAGTTTTGTTAACCTTGCAAGGGTGTACCGCTACACACACATGACCATCATTTACCGCCTTTGATCTCGACACCATTCAAGGGGTGCCAGCGAGGATGCTCACCACAACTGTTACCTCATAGCCGATCTAGTCCGAGAAAGCCGCCTACTTGGGTTGGTTACCACTATCGTGAACCCGGCCGGTTTACCGAAGTGGACCCAAGTGATGTGTGCGTGGTGCATAAGCCAGTCTCGGATGAGCCGTTCTCTCACTTAGCATCCAGGCCACAAGCCTACCAGAACCCCGAACTATTGCGACATCTGGACATCGAAAGGGATGAGTTAGTAAGTTGAGAGGGGTCAGTGAGCCCAATGTGTGGTTGTACTCTTCATCTTGGATCACCACACAAGAACTCGTACTAGGGCGGTGTTCAACGAGACAACCCACCGTGTACTCCTACACAGCCTCTCATCGTTCACCTTGTATTAGGGTCGATTCACCAACACTTTTCTACCATCATCAACATGATCATTCCCATCCCGACTCACATCACAGTAACAACATGGTATCATACTAAGCATGCAATAAGCAGTAACATTGCAGGGGTTACATGATATCAACCAACTCCTACATTTGCTAGGATTGTGGTTTGCTTACTACTGTGACAAAATGATAGGTCATGCAAAGGAATGGGTTCATCTATGCGGTAGAATCGTAACATGGTGATCATCCTAAACAATGCATAAGCGAGACATGAGAGGGAAGTGGGATTTTATCGACATGATCAATGGGGGTTTGCTTGCCTTGCTGACGAGGTTCGGGTTCGGGGTCTTCAACGTAGGGGGTGACCTCGGGCTCCGGCTCCACGTCTATCAGCAACATGACAATCATAGGATCAACATAATGTACAACGCACAATCACATGAATAAGATTGAAAGGGTGATGTTCATGGTACTGATGTGTTGAGCATTCTATTTAAATGGAGTATATTGCAAATTGAATTGCAAATTCAAACTCCACATTTGAATTCAACATTTACCAAGTTACATGTGACATGGTTTGATCATTTTGAATCATCTTCAAATGTGTATGATATGCCTCTGAAGTGTGGTTGAAATATAACATAAATCCATGGTCCAAGTTGCAAGATCATTTGATTTGAATTTGAATTAAATTCAAATAAACCAAATGACATATGCTACTGGTCCCAATTTAAATTCAACTCAAACATAGTTGAAAGTTGCATATTTGGAAAGATAATTTTCTCCTGATCATTTTTCATATATTATTTGTCCAATTTGGAGTTAGTATGAATTTTCTATGAATTTCCAAAGTTTGGGGTATTTTCTGGAATTTCTGGAATTCTTTTAATTCAAATAATCTCTGGAAATTCATTTAAATCGACTTACTGCGTCAGGCTGACGTCAAGCTGGCGTCAGGGGGGGCTGACATGGGGTCCCACCTCTCAGTGGCTGGATTTAATTAACCCGTGGGTTAAATTAATCCAGTGGCTTAATTAAGCCACTGGGCCCACTGGTCAGTGACCCAGGGGTCATTAGCCGAGTGATTAACGGGGGGGGGGGGGGGGGGTCTGGCTAAGTCGCCGGGGGCTAAACGCCGGCGACTGGAGTCACGGCGGCGTTGCTCATTCTTCCTCTCCTGGGCTCCAAACTCTGCGCCGAGACCACCGTTCGAAAGCCCGTGAAGAGCCGGGCCGAAAGCACCACTTGTACGTCGCCGGGGAGGTCGCGTTCGTCGACTGCTTCGACTTTGGCGGCGACAGAACCACGGCGAGGTTGCAGTCGTCGTGGTGGTGCACGGTTGGAGTCGATTCGGGGCTTGTTCGAACGCTAGCACGTGCAGGAGTCAAACGCAAGCACTGGGGGTTCACGACGAGCACTGGAGCGAGGAGGACGACGACCATGGCGGCGAGGTGCTCGGGTTCCTATGGCAGATCCGGCTAGAGGAATCAATCGAGGGGGGAGAAAGAGGGGTTTCGCTTGCGAGCTCACCCTGAATCTATCTGGAGTGGTGGCTTGCTCGGGGAGGTGCTGGAGTTGCCGGAATTCGAAGTCGATCCACGGCGGCCGGCGATGAAGACGACGAAGCTAGCGAGCTCGTGGAGGCGTCTGGCTCCGATTCCTTCTGCAGATCGATGAAGACAACAACGACGAAGAGCTTGGACACGGTCTTGGGGCTTCTAGGCGTCAATGGCTACGCGGGGATCAACGGTGCTTCGGCGTCCTTCTCGGGCGGCGACGAAACGGGCGAGAGAGGAGGGAAGGGAGCTCGTGGAGGTGGGGAATGGACTGGGGCGGCTGCGAGACGTCTCCAGGACGCGCGAAGAGGCCACGGGGAGGCCTGGAAGCTCTCGGCGGCGACGTGGAGTCCCCGGCTAGCTCGGTGGCATTCCACCGAGCAGCTTGGAGGAGCGGGACGGGGAAGAAGGCGCCGCTGGCCCTATGGGCCGGCTGGGCTGGGGTGGGCCGGCTTCGCCTGGGCGTCTGGTAAGGTTTCTGCTTCCTTTTCTATTTTTATTTTCTGTTTTCTCTTCTCACATTTGTTCTGTTTAGCTAAATAAAATAGCTAAACATTTTATTAAATGCTGAAAACTTTTATGTGGCCTCATAATAATATAGACTAGCCACTTATAAAGTTTCAACATTTTTAAAATTCAAATAATTTGAATCTTAAATCAAATAGGGGTATTTCTTTAATTCCAAGGCACTGTTTGAATATTTGAAAAATCTAAGAGCATGGGATGGGTCCCACATCACTTGATATGTGATCACACTCATTTATAAGACTTTTCAAAAATCTAACATGAATTTTTGGAGAAGATTTTTATCTGGCCTTTTGAATTAATTCATCTGGGGGGTGTTCCTTCTCCCATTTTGATTTTGAAGTTGAATTCAAAGATTTCTTTTGAAATTTTGACATGATGCAAGAGTACTAACTAACCCTAGCACATTACCTAACAGAGGGTTCTGACAACTCGCCCCCACTCAAGAGAATCTCGTCCCGAGATTCAGAAGTCTGCGGGAGGAAGGTGGGGTACTCGGTACTGAGACGGTCTTCTCTTTCCCACGTAGCTTCTCTGTCAGAGTGGTGTGACCATTGCACTTTCAGAAACCTAATCTTCTGACGACGAGTGACACGCTCTGCGGAATCAAGAATACGAACGGTGTATTCTCGATAAGAAAGGTCATCTTGGAGATCAAGCGTTTCATGGTCGACTTCGCGGATGGGGTCCTTGAAGCAACGCCTGAGTTGGGACACATGGAATACATCATGTACTCGGGAGAGGTGCGGAGGTAGTTCAAGTTGGTAGGCAACTTGTCCACGTTTAGCAATAATGCGGAAAGGTCCGATGTAACGTGGGGCCAACTTGCCTTTGATACCGAAACGTTGGGTTCCCTTCAGAGGAGTAATCCGGAGGTAAGCCTTCTCATCCAGATTGTAGCTCTCTTGCCTATGATGACGATCATAGTAGCTTTTCTGACGAGACTGGGCTTCTTTCAATTGATCACGAACAATGCGAACTTGCTCTTCTGCTTCCTTGATCACATCCGGTCCAAAGAATTGTCTTTCACCGGTTTCTGACCAGTTTAAAGGTGTTCGACATCGTCGTCCATAAAGGAGTTCAAAAGGAGCCATGTTCAGACTAGATTGAAAACTACTGTTATAAGCAAATTCGGCAAATGGAAGAGACTTCTCCCAATTCTTTCCGAATGAGATAACACAAGCTCTGAGCATGTCTTCAAGAATTTGGTTAACCCTTTCGACTTGACCGCTAGACTGAGGATGGAAAGCTGTACTAAAGGAGAGATGAGTTCCCATAGCATTCTGAAAGCTTCCCCAAAATCTAGAGGTGAAAAGGCTACCACGATCAGAATTGATTTCCAAAGGAACACCATGAAGGGATACAATTCTAGAGACGTACAAGTCCGCTAACTGGCTAGCAGTTATAGACTCGCGAACCGGAAGGAAGTGAGCAACTTTGGAAAGCCTATCTATGACAACGAAGATGGCAATGTTTCTTTTCTGGGTTCTTGGAAAGTCGGTGATGAAGTCCATACCGACTTTGTCCCATTTCCACTCGGGAACAGACAAAGGTTGAAGTGTACCAGCAGGTCTTTGATGTTCTGCCTTAATGCGACGACAAACATCACATTCGGCAACAAACTGAGCAATGTCTCTCTTCATCCTAGTCCACCAAAATCTCTGGCGTAGATCTCGGTACATTTTTGTGCTACCGGGATGAATTGAGAGGGGTGTGTCATGGGCTTCCTTGAGGATGAGTTGCCTTAGTTCCCTATTCTTAGGTACTACCAAACGATTTTCAAAGAATACCGTTCCTTTGCTATCTATGGAGAAACATTTAGCAATTGATACGGCGAACACCTCGTGCACGTCTTTGGGCAACTATGATTTGATCCTCAAGAGTTGGTTTCGCCACCAAGGTAGAAAGATAGCCGTGAGGAACGATCTCAAGATTGAGCTTGCGAAAGTCCTCATGAAGAAGTGGTCGATACTGTTGTAACATGAGGTTGTTACAATACGACTTACGACTTAGTGCATCAGCCATGACATTGGATTTGCCTGGGGTGTAAGAAATTACTAAATCGTAATCTTTTATCAACTCAATCCAGCGTCTTTGCCTGAGATTAAGATCTGGCTGGGTGAAAATATATTTGAGGCTTTGGTGGTCGGAATAGATCTCACAACGATTACCAAGGAGGTAATGTCGCCAAGTTGTTAGGGCATGAACTACGGCAGCGAGTTAAAGGTCATGGGTAGGATAGTTCTCTTCATGTGGCCGCAACTGGCGTGAAGCATAAGCTACCACATGTCGATCTTGCAGAAGTATGCATCCTAACCCTTGCCGTGATGCATCACAATAGATCTCGAAATCCTTTTTGGTGTCTGGAGGTGCAAGTATAGGTGCAGAAGTCAATATTCTTTTTAGCTCTTGAAAGCTTTCCTCGCACTTGGGAGTCCATAAGAATTTATTATCTTTCTTGAGGAGTTCAGTTAGAGGCTTTGCAACTTTTGAAAAGTTCTCGACGAAGCGACGGCAATAGCTGGCTAGGCCAAGAAAACTCCTAACTTTCTTAACCGATTCAGGTGGAGTCCAGTCAAGGACGGCTTGAACTCTCTCGGGATTCACAGCAATGCCTTTTGCAGAAATCACGTGGCCTAAGTAGGTCACTTCTGGTAGCCAGAATTCACACTTGGAGAATTTAGCATACAGGCGATGCTCTCTAAGTTTCATCAATACCAGCCTTAAGTGTTCGGCATGTTCTTCTTCGTTCTTCGAGTATATAAGGATGTCATCAAGGTAAACCACGACGAACTGGTCCAAATACTCCATGAAGATCGAATTCATCATGCGTGAGAAAGTGGCGGGGGCATTGGTTAAACCAAAGGACATGACGGTGTACTCGTAAAGACCATAACGAGTAGTAAAAGACGTTTTGGGAATGTCCTCGTTTCGGATCTTGATTTGATGATAACCTAATCTCAAATCCATCTTGGAGAAGACAGAGGATCCTGCAAGTTGATCATAAAGATCATTGATCCTGGGCAATGGGTACTTGTTATTTATCGTCGCTAAGTTTAGCGGGCGATAGTCTACGCACATCCTTTCTGTTCCATCTTTCTTCGTTACGAACAGAACGGGGCAACCCCATGGCGATGAGCTAGGGCGCATGAAGCCTTTCTCCAACAAAGCTTCCAGTTGGGTTTTAAACTCAGCTAACTCACGTGGGGCCATTTTGTATGGGCGTCTAGAAATTGGTGCGATTCCTGGGGCAAGATCCACTATAAACTCTACACATCTATCGGGTGGCATGCCCGGTAGCTCTTCAGGAAAGACATCCGGGAAGTCACGAACCACCGGAATATCTTCAAGTTCGGGAAGGGGAAGTACATTCAAAGAATGCACTTGGGTTCTTGTTCTGGGTGAGGTATAGTTGACGGTTTGGCCTGAAGGGTGGGTGAGTTTCACGAATTTGCCTTTACAATACAGGTAGGCATTCTGTCTTGATAGCCAATCCATGCCAAGGATGACATCAATGTCTGAAGACTTGAGGGCTATGAGTGAAGCAAGGAATACTAAACCCTCAATTGCAATCTGATTACCATGGCTTACTCTATTAGTTTGCCATCTTGACCCTGGAGTTTGAATAATCATTGGAGTGGACAATTCAACAAAAGATAACTCATGACGAAGTGCGTAACTTTCCGACATGAATGAATGAGATGCTCCTGGGTCGAAAAGAACGGAAGTAGGAACATAATTGACTGGGAGCGTACCAAGAATGACGTCAGTGGTGTCGTCAGTCTCTTCGGCGGCAATCTGGTTCACACGTCCACGAGTGGCGGGAGGAGCGGGTTTGGCGGTGTAGACCTTCTGGGGTGGCTTGCCACGACCATTGTTGTTGTTGTTGTTGCCTCCGGCACGTGGTGGAGCATTCTGATGCTGGAGCTGGTTCTGGGGACACTCACGAGAGTAGTGGCCTGCCTAACCACACTTGTAACAGGCTTCGAAAACAGTGCGTGGAGCTGGGTTGTTTGGTGGAGCTGGGTGGAACTGGGTGGGTGGACGAGGCGCCACATAGGATGGCCTCGGGGGGTTGTTCTGGCGGAACATGTTGTTTGGGATCCAGATCTTGCGCTTCTGGGAACCAGAGGTGGATGAACTGCCATCTCTAGGGTGTTTGCGAAAGTCGTTGGGAGTGTTCATGTCCTCTGCTTTGATGGCCTTGTTGACAAGGACCTGGAATGTGGCAAAGTCATGAAGATTGAGCTCACGACGAAGTCCAGTGTTGAGGCCACGACGGAACCTCTCTTGTTTCTTGGAGTCGGTGGAGACTTCTTCGGTAGCATAACGAGCAAGTCGGTTGAACTCACGACTAAACTCATCAACGGTCCTTCTGCCTTGAGTGAGGTTGCAGAACTCCCAAGATGCAGGCGGTCCAACCGGACGCATATTTAGAAAGTTCTCCCACCAAGAACTAGCTGCACCTTCGAGGTGATAGGTGGCATAGTTGACCTTGTCACCAGTTGCAACACGGCCTGCTTGGAGCTTCCTCTCGATGCTGCGAAGCCAGTCATCGGCGTCAAGGGGCTCGGTGGAGTAACTAAAAACCGGGGGATGAAGTCGGATGAAGTCGTTCAGGGACACCAACTCATTGCGCTGCTGAGTGGTGTTGCGAGCAATGACTTCCAACAGGTGGTGAGAGTCTCGGCGGTTCCTCTCGACTTCTATCAGAACCTGTGCCATCGTGGGTGGGGGTGGAAGGTTGCCTTCCTCCTGATCATTCCCACGACCTTGGTTACGACCAACCTGGCCACGGGTTCCTTGAGACATCCTGAAGGTGAAAAATCAAAGTCAAACAGAGTTGATTGGGAGAGTCTAAACAAGGTATTGAAGTACTGGAAGGATTACAGAGCAAAGGAAGTAATCATCTTGACAACATGGTGATAAAAGCATACAAGCCATATATCGTTTTAGTACAAGCACCGAGCTAATACAAACGTGATGAAGATGACACATCCTTCAGAGGCACTCTGACTTCCTATACATTATTTATCTAAGCCTCTGGAACTTAGACACCTTGCATACAATATACTAAGATACTACTACATCATCACTAAGTAAGACCACAGGCGGTCTCACTCATCTCCATCTCCATAGTAGTCCTCGTAAAAGTTACCCGCGTATCCCGGTAGCTGGAGGTGACCATCGGAAAACACGGAGGCCCGTGGATCCTGATATCCATTTGGGCAAGGATGGGGCCTAGGTCGAGTGTAGGGTGGAAGCAAAGGACCACGGGGTGGAAAAATTCCTCCAATCTCGGGCCAAGAAACTCGAGAAGGCATCTGAGTCCTCACAGGGTAGATCGCATCATGCTCAACTGATCCAACGCTCACAAAGGGAGCCAAAAGTGTCAGTGCTCGATACAGACGAACACGGGTGGCGTGGAGCTCGAAACGGAGAGCGCGGGCATCACGATCTCTGTCACTAGCAAACCTAGCTGTCACCTGGAGTGCTGGATCCTCCGTAGAGTGATCTGAGTAGAGTCCGGTGTAATATCCCTCTTCTCCTGGAAGTGCAGCAGGAATATAGCGGAAAGAAGTCTCACTCAGCAAAGTGTGCTCCTCTCTCAGCAGTGTCATACATGAGTATGCAGCATCCTGCACAGCCATGTTCTCGGTAACGCCAATGCCATGTCCAAAGTGGATAGGCTGAGTGACTCCAACGTGGTGCGGATAGATCCGAACAATGCAGTGGAACTGCGTCTGGTTGAAGTCATGGAACTGCTCCTCGACGGTGTACTCAGGGTACCATCGATATCCCACATAGGACATCATCTCGATCAACGTGGCGAGATGGCCACGCACACCGAGGCACCTGGTCAAACGAACAATCTGTCGAGGGGGAAGATTTGCCATCTGAAACAGAAGGAGTTTGCAAATGCATCAGATTATGAGATAAACCTGGAATGACTCGGACAGCATAACGGCTGTAATTGCAAGAAAAAGACAATTTGTTACAACATGGAAACAGCACTTACATACGATGTAATAAACAGGGAGCAAAACCACTCTAACAAACTGATCACAACTTTCCTACGGCTATGAGGAAGCAAACAACGAGATGTTCTAATCAGACAGAGGAGAGCCGAGTCCTATCTTCCTGTAGAATAAGATGAGGGTGACTCAGAACTCAGAACGAAGGGGGTAAGGAGAAAAAAGAAGCCTTACGTTGTTCCCTTATATACCCAGAGTAACTATATAACTATAGCAACCTAGACTCGACTTCGGCCAAGGCTACTAGTCCTACAGTCAGTCCTGCTCTGATACCAAGTCTGTCGGGACCCGGGGTTAGCGTATGCAAGTCCAGTTAAGTCATAGTCATATGGAGAACCGAGAACCGTACCCACTTGTCTAAGCAGACAAGGCCAAGAACAGAACGTTCTCGGAAAGCATCGTATGTGAGGGGCATCCCATCCAGGCCGGATGATCAACTGTGATGGGTCCTCATCGTCCGCACACAAGTCTAGTGATATGGGTGGTGAACTCCCATATTCAAAGACAAGTCGCCTCAACCATACTATCGACTATCTCATAACTCTTACATAGACTTACTCCAGCCCGATCACTTAGTCGGGGTCTAGGGCGGGCTCGATCATACCACAAAGTGTGCACGAGACAGATCTCGAACAATCGCATCGCGATGCCCCAAGCTGCGCACATCTAAGGGCCACTTGGTGTATGAAAGACCGCCAGCCAGAACACAACTAAGGTCTCGAAAACCCATACAAAGACATGCATGTTATAAACATACACGCAACACACATGCCTTGTATGAACAGCAGGTATCATTGCAATTCTCTACAAAGTGTACAATTTTATTGATAACTCTTATAGAGTGCAAACAGAGATCACATACATGTGATCCAACATTACAACACGGCGGAAGCAAATTATGTCTGAGTACAGACAAGTTTAACAAATGGCTTAAGAAGCCTTATTTAAACACAAAGCCCTCCACGAGGGAACCAGTCGTCTGACTGGGACTAGACTAGTTGGTCTTCAGTCGTCCAGCTCGATGAAGAAGCCACCTTCGGGGTCAGTGGCATCATCTAAAACATAGATTAAGCAAACATGAGTACAAAGTCGTACTCAACAAGACTTACATAGGAGCTATACTAATCATGCACATGTATCAAGGTAAAGGGAGGTGGGGTTCACTTGCAGAAGTGCCAGCTTTGACTTGGCTAATCCTGAACTACGAGTACCAGACTTTGAGGTAAGAAGCGTACATGAGTCCACTACTTTCTCCAACCAATACACCACTATGTTGCCTTCCTCGACTTCCCCACGAGGAAGCACACCATAGCACTCACACTTATCTTGGTGTGTTTTAGAAGTATCCGGTTCAAGTTATCTAATAATCAAGCTAAGCTTTCCAAGCAGTCCATAACCGCGGACGCGGCTATTCGAATAGTTTTGTTAACCTTGCAAGGGTGTACCGCTACACACACATGACCATCATTTACCGCCTTTGATCTCGACACCATTCAAGGGGTGCCAGCGAGGATGCTCACCACAACTGTTACCTCATAGCCGATCTAGTCCGAGAAAGCCGCCTACTTGGGTTGGTTACCACTATCGTGAACCCGGCCGGTTTACCGAAGTGGACCCAAGTGATGTGTGTGTGGTGCATAAGCCGGTCTCGGATGAGCCGTTCTCTCACTTAGCATCCAGGCCACAAGCCTACCAGAACCCCGAACTATTGCGACATCTGGACATCGAAAGGGATGAGTTAGTAAGTTGAGAGGGGTCAGTGAGCCCAATGTGTGGTTGTACTCTTCATCTTGGATCACCACACAAGAACTCGTACTAGGGCGGTGTTCAACGAGACAACCCACCGTGTACTTCTACACAGCCTCTCATCGTTCACCTTGTATTAGGGTCGATTCACCAACACTTTTCTACCATCATCAACATGATCATTCCCATCCCGACTCACATCACAGTAACAACATGGTATCATACTAAGCATGCAATAAGCAGTAACATTGCAGGGGTTACATGATATCAACCAACTTCTACATTTGCTAGGATTGTGGTTTGCTTACTACTGTGACAAAATGATAGGTCATGCAAAGGAATGGGTTCATCTATACGGTAGAATCGTAACATGGTGATCATCCTAAACAATGCATAAGCGAGACATGAGAGGGAAGTGGGATTTTATCGACATGATCAATGGGGGTTTGCTTGCCTTGCTGACGAGGTTCGGGTTCGGGGTCTTCAACATAGGGGGTGACCTCGGGCTCCGGCTCGACGTCTATCAGCAACATGACAATCATAGGATCAACATAATGTACAATGCACAATCACATGATTAAGATTGAAAGGGTGATGTTCATGGTACTGATGTGGTGAGCATTCTATTTAAATGGAGTATATTGCAAATTGAATTGCAAATTCAAACTCCACATATGAATTCAACATTTACCAAGTTACATGTGACTTGGTTTGATCATTTTGAATCATCTTCAAATGTGTATGATATGCCTCTGAAGTGTGGTTGAAATATAACATAAATCCATGGTCCAAGTTGCAAGATCATTTGATTTGAATTTGAATTAAATTCAAATAAACCAAATGATATATGCTACTGGTCCCAATTTAAATTCAACTCAAACATAGTTGAAAGTTGCATATTTGGAAAGATAATTTTCTCCTGATCATTTTTCATATATTATTTGTCCAATTTGGAGTTAGTATGAATTTTCTATGAATTTCCAAAGTTTGGGGTATTTTCTGGAATTGCTGGAATTCTTTTAATTCAAATAATCTCTGGAAATTCATTTAAATCGATTTACTGCGTCAGGCTGACGTCAAGCTGGCATCAGGGGGGGCTGACATGGGGTTCCCACCTATCAGTGGCTGGATTTAATTAACCCATGGGTTAAATTAATCCAGTGGCTTAATTAAGCCACTGGGCCCACTGGTCAGTGACCCAGGGGTCATTAGCCGAGTGATTAACGGGGGGGGGGGGGGGGGGGTCTCGCTAACTCGCCGGCAGCTAAACGCCGGCGACTGGAGTCACGGCAGCGCTGCTCGTTCTTCCTCTCCTGGCCTCCAAACTCTGCGCCGAGACCACCGTTCGAAAGCCCGTGAAGAGCCGCGTCGAAAGCACCACTTGTACGTCGCCGGGGAGGTCGCGTTCGTCGACTGCTTCGACTTTGGCGGCGACAGAACCACGGCGAGGTCACAGTCGTCGTTGTGGTGCACGGTTTGAGTCGATTCGGGGCTTGTTCGAACGCTAGCACGTGCAGGAGTCAAACGCAAGCACTGGGGGTTCACGACGAGCACTGGAGCGAGGAGGACGACGACCATGGCGGCGAGGTGCTCGGGTTCCCATGGCAGATCCGGCTAGAGGAATCAATCGAGGGGGGAGAAAGAGGGGTTTCTCTTGCGAGCTCACCCTGAATCTATCTGGAGTGGTGGCTTGCTCGGGGAGGTGCTGGTGTTTCCGGAATTCGAAGTCGATCCACGGCGGCCGGCGATGAAGACGACGAAGCTAGCGAGCTCGTGGAGGCGTCCGGCTCCGATTCCTTCTGCAGATCGATGAAGACGACGACGACGAAGAGCTTGGACACGGTCTTGGGGCTTCTAGGCGTCAATGGCTACGCGGGGGATCAACGGTGCTCCGGCGTCCTTCTCGGGCGGCGACGAAACGGGCGAGAGAGGAGGGAAGGGAGCTCGTGGAGGGGGGGAATGGACTGGGGCGGCTGCGAAACGTCTCCAGGACGCGCGAAGAGGCCACGGCGAGGCCTGGAAGCTCTCGGCAGCAACGTGGCGTCCCCGGCTAGCTCGGTGGCATTCCACCGAGCAGCTTGGAGGCGCGGGACGGGGAAGAAGACGCCGCTGCCCCTGTGGGCCGGCTGGGCTGGGGTGGGCCAGCTTCGCCTGGGCGTCTGGTAAGGTTTCTGCTTCCTTTTCTATTTTTCTTTTCTGTTTTCTCTTCTGAATTTGTTCTGTTTAGCTAAATAAAATAGCTAAACATTTTATGAAATGCTGAAAACTTTTATGTGGCCTCACAATAATATAGACTAGCCACTTATAAAGTTTCAACATTTTTAAAATTCAAATAATTTGAATCTTAAATCAAATAGGGGTATTTCTTTAATTCCAAGGCACTGTTTGAATATTTAAAAAATCTGTGAGTATGGGATGGGTCCCACATCACTTGATATGTGATCACACTCATTTATAAGACTTTTCAAAAATCTAACATGAATTTTTGGAGAAGATTTTTATCTGGCCTTTTGAATTAATTCATCTGGGGGGTGTTCCTTCTCCCATTTTGATTTTGAAGTTGAATTCAAAGATTTCTTTTGAAATTTTGACATGATGCAAGAGTACTAACTAACCCTAGCACATTACCGAACAGAGGGTT
This sequence comes from Bromus sterilis, assembly GCA_950022295.1. Taxonomy (NCBI): domain Eukaryota; kingdom Viridiplantae; phylum Streptophyta; class Magnoliopsida; order Poales; family Poaceae; genus Bromus; species Bromus sterilis. Next base: position 220,955,430 of record OX465597.1, read on the forward strand.
CTGACAGTTATGGGGTAGAAAAATTCAAGGATTAATATGCTGGCAACAATTTTGTATTTTGAGAAACATAAAATTGATGATGAAGTGGGTGCCCAAATTTATGCCGCCTTTATTTCTTTTCTTTTCCAACATCAGTGCATGTCATGTCCTCAATTCATGGCTCCTTTCTTGATCATGCACCATGTCATCAGTGATCTTTTGATTCCTAGAAGGCAGACCCTTACATATTGTTATATGATAGTGGCTTGTCTCATTTCCTTCTTTTGAAACTTATCTAGTGTCTACCTTTGTCGACAGTTTCTGTCTCCGGAGTAGATAGTTTACTTTCACGTTGCAATGCATCTTTGTTTATTTTTCTGATGCCATGTCATGTAATCCATGTCACTTTCCCCTAAACTTAAGGTCCTGACCAAGACCATTCAATTAATAAATTGCATGTGGAGCATCGTTGACGTGTTTTCACGATCTTCGTTTAAACATTACTAGCTAGGGTCACACCATGCTTTAAACTTGAACATGCAATCATGCTTGTGCATCTTTGATCCCAATACTTATTTGTGGTGTTTATCTTTGCCGGTACTGTATGTTAGAGCCTGAGCTTCCCGAGGAGGCTTACATGGAGTTGTCCAAGACCGAGTCCGAGGACCCTCCTACGTCTGATCCGTCGACTACCTACTCAGGCAAGGGAGGAACTATATTATTCTTTATAGCTTTCAGCTCGCTTGCCTAACTGTACTTAGAATGGTTGTTTGATCCTACCACCATATACTTGAGCCTCTGAATTAAACCCAACCATCCATGCCCCCACATCCTAGAAAAACGTTGTTTGGCTATGTAAATTTCTTGCTTAAGCATTGCTTAGTATGTGTAGGACACTTTACCTGCTGCTATACCCATAGCTACCTTCGTTGAATATCATGTTAACAAAACTTGGTTGATATTCACTAATAATGAACTTATACTTGACGAAGGATGGGAGACCGGGTTGTTCCCGCCGGGTGTTTTGTTCAATTTGAGTCACCTAGGACCCGAGTTCCGGGTATTGTGTTTCTTGACGAGTGGCCTAATCGTGTGTGGGATTCTATGGGGTCCACTTGTCTTACCTGCCTAGATCCAAACAGTTCTAGTGGTGGCCCGAGCTGATTTACCATTTGAAACTCTTGTGTGTGTGTGGGGTTAGCGCTTCAGCAGATTTAAAACAACTTGGGCCAGCGGGGATAGTGATCCCTTGTTGGTCCACACTGGTGAGCTAGGGAAGCCCCTGAGTTTAGGTGAGGCTAAACCCGACCTTGGCCATACGGTAGAGACCGATTCGAGAGCGCGGCCATCTTTTGAGTTGGATGTCGACTCACCGAGGGCCACCCAGAATTGTGGGTTATTACTTAGAGGGACTCTGACGTTCTGTAGTTTCAGGCGCCTCCACCTGCCAAGTGGAAAATCGAGCATAAATGCGAAGCCTATAATGGGCAGTTGGTACCCCCTGCAGGATTAAATCATTTCGAAAAGCCGTGTCCGCGGTTATGGACGACTTGATACCTACTCCTTGTTCATATAATAACATCAACTTAATCGTGCTTAAAATTGCCAATGTGTGAGTTGCCTTGATTGCTCTCCTTCGTCCGGAGCGACAAAGAGGGGACAGGGTTGTGTTATGATTTGTGTAAGTAGGTGAGTAGAGCGTTATTGATGCGATCATCAACGGATTCTTGGTTCTTCCCTAATTTTAGCCACTCGTAAATGTTAGTGCGGCTGCATCCTCAACCACTGCCCATTCCTTACCGTGAGAAGTTAGTTATACTGTATTGATATATTCTCACCCCTTGCATCTTTCTTGCACATTATGTACAAAACGATTGGATCTTCAGACTACTACCTCGACCCGAGCACCGGCAAGTACTTCTTGAAGGTTCCGCCAGAGGAGGACGACGACTTCGAGCAGTAGATCCTACAGTTGGGTTTCGATGATCCGTAGGCGGATGACATGTTTATTTGTAGCCCTCTCTAGGGCAATTTGCATCTTGTCCGTACTCGGAAGTGTGAGTCTTTTGAGATGATGATGTGATTTACTGTTGGACCACGAGGTCTCAGAATGATGTAATAATTACCCAGGCAATTGTATGCCTTGGGACCTATATATTTAGTTTATGTTCATGCATTGTTACCTGTTGTCGAGAACCCTGCAGCGAACGATTGTCGTGTTTCGCTAGCAGGTGGCTAGTTATGCGCTCTCATCTCAAGTCGGATGCGAAAGCGTCTAACTCGAGATTGTACCGCATCGCGGGCCTTACAATGGAGCACCTCGGCAGCAGAGGCAAGCATCTTCGCCGCATGGAGACCGAGCACGCAGCCGCAGAACTCTGCCGCCTGCACAAAGTAGAAAGGATGAGCCAGCGCTAAACAGTCGGCGTGAAGAGCAGCCAGCAAGACCCGCAGTTATCCAGCGCCTAGGCCTTCGCATGATCGCAGAAAATGACGCACGACACCGCATCGAGCGACTGGCCAAAGATCTGTAAGAAGAAGAAGGACCAGCCGGTCTAGAGATCTCTGGAGGGCGCATCTGATCTTAGCAAATCCCCAAAGGTTTCACCTTGCCAAGGATCACCCCCAAGTACAACGAATCAGTCAAGCCTGATGATTGGCTAGTGTACTACATGACCGCAGTCGGCATTGCCGACGGGAATCAATGTGTAGTAGTCCACTATGCACCTCTGATGCTCCAAGGATTAGCTCGGTCCTAGTTGAACAGTCTGCCCGGCAACAACATCATCTACTGGCAAGATTTTCAAGTTGTGTTTGTGTGCAACTTCACAGGCACCTATGAGAGGCCAGGTTTACCTCGGCACCTTGCTATCTGCATGCAAGGAAAGGACGAAACTCTTTGTGATTATCTTTCGCGATGGGTCAAACTCAGAAAAACCTTTGAAGGTGTACATGAGATCCAGGGTATCCAGTACTTCACTGACGGCTTCCTAGACAGATCAATGCTGAAGCACAAGCTGCTCCGCAAGAACATCAAGTCGCTAGCCGAGCTCATGAAGATTGCAAACTCGTTCGCCGTGTCCAATTCGGTGACGAGACCCATTCAGCTCGGTGATAACGGCGTCGTCCAGGAGCTATCGGTCAGGCCGCAGCGGGCAGAAGCAGGAGGTTCTGGGCCTAGTCAGCGCGAGTGGCGCAAGAACAACCGCAACAACAACGACAACAACAACAACAACAACAACAACAATAATAACAACAACAACAACAACAACAACAAAAACAACAACAACGACAAAAACAACAACAACGACAACAACAACAACAACAACAACAACAACAACAACAAAAACAACAACAACAACAACACCAACAAAAACTTCAGCCACCAGAGGAAGGATGAGCAGCCCAATGCTCAGTATGGCAGTCGGCGGGTGGCTATTCTGCTAGACCGAGAGGCACCAGGGGGTGGGGGAGGCAGTCGGCGCACGAAGCCTGGAGAGAATCCTTAGTGGAAGGGACGCCCCAAATACACCTTCGAGGACATGCTAGACCAGCTGTGCGCGGACCTGGCAAGCCCGCAATACACTCCACTCGGCAGTGCAACTGGACGAACCGCCTGATGCAGGGCGAGGAAGGAAACCCACCACCACCTCCACCTCAAGGAGCACCACCACCTCCATCTCGAAACCAGTATCCGCGTCAGGATACGATGTACATGATCTTCACCAGCGAGTCGGAGGACAAGGGAAGTCGGAGATCCCGTGATCAAGAAGTCAATGCCACCATTCCAGCAGTCCCCTAGTACATGCACTGGTCGGACAACCTCGTCACATGGGGAAGGGAGGACCATCCGAACCTCATGCCGAATCCAGGCAGCTATGCACTTATAGTGTGGATGTTGTCGTGGCAGCACCACGATATTCATGCCGATTCACTCGGACCCTCATTGACGGAGGCAGGGCCATCAACATGCTCTATCGCGACACCATGATCAAGCTCAGCATCAGCGAAAGTGACTTGCAACCCAGTAGGACCACATTCCATGGCATCGAGACTGGCCTCTCATGCACTCTTCTAGGCCGCATCCGCCGAGAGCCCCTTTGGTTTGAAGTGGCCGACCTGAGCACCCCATACCATCTTCTTCTCGGCCTGCCAACATTCGCCAAGTTCATGATAGGCCCTCACCATCCATACATGAAGATTAAGCTCCCATGGCTGAATGGTATCATCAATGTTTGCAGCGATTACAAGAAATCCATTGAGTGCTCATCGTCCGGTTCCAAGCTGGCCGATTCACTATTCGTTACCGAGGAGCAGCGTCAGCTCGACAAGGTAGTGGCCATCCCCCAAGCTCAGGAAGAAGCACATCTGCCGACTGGAAAAGAAGAAGAGGTCGGACGATGAGACCCAATTCCAAGCTGCCAAGGATTGCAAGAGGATTGCTCTAGATCCCTCCGACCCCACCAAGTGCGTGGTCGTCAGAGTTGGACTGAGCTGCAAATAGGAAAGGAAGCTCGTCGAGTTCCTCTGTGAGAAATGGGACATCTTTGGATGGTCTCCCTCATGAGCCTGCATGTTTTGAGTGTGTGAGAAGCTAGGATCCACCAGAAAATCCATTCTAGAGGGCATTTCCCTCGAGCACATTAGGAAGCCATCCATTAAGCTATCCCCAAAATTAGAGTCCATCTTTATTTCGGCCGACTTGGAGGCTCCAATAGCAAAAGCTGTAGAACCGGCAAAAGAATCAAACCAGAAGCCACACTCGGCTGCACCAGGCGCTGCAGTTTCCTCTTAGCCAAAAACATAAAGGGCTGCCGATTGCGGTCCAAGGGCTGTTGTCGTTAGCTCTAGGACTTATGTTGTTATGTAAGAGGCATCTGGAACCAACCTTGAAGCATCATGAACACTTGAACCAGCGGTTGTGGCATTTCCAGTCGTAGTAGCGGCTCCATCCTAGGCGCAACCTTTCTGTGATTTCCTGGTGGATGGCACCCTCCCCCCATATAAAGTGGAAGCTCAGCAGACTCAGCGCCGATTTGGCGAATACATCATCATCAACAACGAGCTAATTCACCGCAGCACAACTGGAGTTCTCTAACGGTGTGTTGAAGAGAACAAGGGGCTGGAACTGCTGCGGGATATCCATCAAGGCGAAAGTGGCCATCATGCATCAGCGACAACAATAGTATCCAAGGCTTTCCTCCATGGTTTCTACTAGCCGACTACGCGGGCAGCACCGGAAAATCTGGTGAAGCATTACAACGGTTGCCAACATTTCAAAGCCAAGAGTCACCAGCCGGCTTCCGCACTCAAAACATGGCCGTTTGCGGTATGGTGACTGGACATGGTCGGACCATTTAAAAAAGCTACAGGTGGCATGGCGCATCTTCTGGTCGCAGTCGACAAGTTCACCAAATGGATTGAAGCTAGACCGGTCAAGAAACTGGATGGGCCGAGTGCGGTAAAGTTTGTAGCAGATATTGCAAGCCAATATGGGCTTCCGCATAGCATCATCACTGACAATGGCAATAATTTTCCAAAGGAGGCACTAACACGATATGTGTGGCACCCCGGCTCAGAGGACCGGAACGCCCCATACTCTAGCCCAGAGATCAAGTCTTCTGGAACACGGCACTGCTTGATATAGAACTGAACAACTTTCTATTATCAAATATACGGGTACAAGGGGTTTATTACAACGCTGGCGGAGCGAGAGGAAGCACAAGCTTGCCCCTCAAGCCCGCCACGGATCTACATCAAGCAGCAAACTAAATCTCTAGCAACGGAATATAACTCGGCAGCGGAACAACGACGACGGTGATGAACTCTACTGTACAGGGACACTAGCTGGGACACCTCCTAGCTCGCCAACACCGGGAACGTTGTCCTACGCATCCAAAGCACGGCCTGCAAATCTGGCATCACACGCCAAGTCAGTACATCGAATGTACTTGCAAGCTCACAACAACCATGCACCAAGGCAAAAAAATAACATGAAAACATGTTAAAGTATATTAATGAATTAACCAAATAAGCATCAACATCATGCAAGCATATAATCATCAAGCATATTATCAACATTAAAACTAATGCACAAACAGGCATCGTTTAAGGTCACATGGACCCCACATGATCATCGAACGATCATGTGGCTTACCTCGGAGTCCTTGCCGACTCAAGCATCAGTCATCGCATGACCATCAACATACCTGGATCGTCGTACGATCTCATGTCCACCAACTTAGCACAACCATCCTAGCAAACTCATGTTGATCTCATGGTGTGACCTACTGTGAACTGTGTCCAATACCGTGGACTCGACCATAAGAATAGATTTGTGTGACTCTATAGATTTTGTGCACTTTACCCACACTATGGAGTTCTTCCTCCATCCAGTACCTTGAAACTTTTCCCACTGGAATGTCACAACCCCAAGTTAGGTATGTGCTAGGATCAGGCCTCACCTTGCATTCATGTCAAAAAATTCAAGAGAAATTGGAATTGGGGAAAGCATAAAGCCCTAAAGATTTTAATTCAAATGGCCAGATAAAAAGTTGCTCCAAAAATCACTTTGATATTTTTGGAAAGTCCTAGAAATAAGTGAGATCACATATAAAGTGGAGTGGGTCCCACTCAAGGCTCACTGATTTTTCAAAAATATTATAAGTGCCTTGGAATTAAATTATAACCCCTATTTCATTTGAAATTCAAACTATTTGAATTTAAAAAATGTCCAAAGCTTGTGAGTGGCTAGCTATATGTCTAGTAATGCCACATAAAATATTTGGGCATTTACAAAAATATTTTTCTATTTTATCCAAATCAAAACAACTTACAAAAAAAGAAAAACAGAAGAAAAAGGGAAAAGGGGCTTACCTGGCCGAAGAGGCCCAACTAACCCCCCCCCCCCCCGAGCCCACCAAGCCGGCCCAGCCCGCTGCCACCGTTTGTCTTCTTCCCCGGCGCGTCAAGCAGTTCGCTAGAGTGCATGCCGACGTCGGCGGCAGATGCTAGCCTGCCTGGGCCTCCCCCGTGTCTTCTTCTCGCGCCCTAGAGACGCCCAGAGTGCACCGCTTCTTTCCCCTCTCGCAGCGCACCTTTCCCCCCTTCCTCCTCACCATTCCCGCGTGCAACAGAGGCCTCGCCGGAGCACCACCGCGCAGTCGCGGCCAACGGGCCTCTCTCGTCGCACCGTCGTGTCCTACCGCACCAGCACCACCGTCTTCGTCGAGCTGCATCGCCAATCAAGCCCGAGGCGCCCCGACGACGACGCCCGCCTCAACATCTCGCCGCCGGCCACCGTGAGCGCCGAGGACGAATTCCGTCGTCGTTGCGTCTCCTCCGACCCCGACGTCGACACCGTTGGACTCACGGTGAGGCTGCGGTCTTTTTCCCCCATCTCACTACTAGGGAAATAGCTATACATGGAAAGCTTATTAGTGGCGCATTTTATATGTAATGCGCCACTATGTTGTAAGGGGTGGCGCACTGGTAAAAAATGTGCCACCTATAAGCCCTTATAGGTGGTGCATTTTTAAAAATGCGCCACCCCTAAGAGTGGGCCAGCCCAGGATCCCCTTATATGTGGCGCATTTGGATAAATGCGCCACCCATAAGAACCTTATAGGTGGCGCATTTTGGAAATGCGTCACCCCTAAGAGCTTATGGTGGCACATTCTGGAAATGCGCCACCCCTAAAGAATTATTAGTGGCGCATCCAGAATGCACCAACCATAAGCTCTTAGGGGTGGCGCATGTTGCATATGCGCCACTACTAAGCAAAAACTGTGCGGGAAAATTCCAAATTACACCCCCCTGTGGACCGCCTTTTCAATTTGAAAAAATTAGAAGAAAATGATAGAAATGTCAAAAAAATAAAAGAAAATAAGTTTCCCATCTGATATGTGGTCTAGTTGTTAGGAAAATTTACAAATATGAATTTTGAATATTTTTGCAAAATCTCTCGAGAATTTTGTATGAAATGCGCCATTAGTAACAGAAATTCTTTTTGAAATTTTTTCAAAAACATATTTTTTATTTAAAAAAAAAATCAAAATAGGCTAGAGGACCAATCCGGAAGTTAAAAAAAAGCTGAAAAATTTAGATAGTAACATTAAAAAATAAAAAAAAAATAAAAAAATTCAAATTTAAAAAAAAAAGTTCAAAATATGCTAATGGTCCCATCGCGAAAGTTTCAAAAAAATGTTGAAAATTTTAGCACACCCATGAACATTAACAAGTTCCTAGACATCAACATGGTTTAATAGGATTTATATGTTAGATATATCAACAAGTGTTTGCTAGGTGAGCTGGAGTGATAGTTGAATAGAACCGAGAAGTTAAGCGTGCTGGGGCTGGAGTAGTGCTAGGATGGGTGACCCTCGGGGAAGTTTGACCACGGAGGTTAATTTGACCTCATACTAACCTGAGTTTAAGAAAAATTAAATAAAAAATAAAAAATTGTTTTCCAGATCCATATTAAAAATTCAAAATTAATTTTTTTTAATAGTGGTGCATTTTCAGAATGCACTACCCATAAGAGCTTATAGGTGGCGCATTCTGACATGCCCCACGCCTAAGGGCCTTAGGGGTGGCGCATCCAGAATGCGCCACCTTTAAGCCCTTATTAGTGGCTTGTAGTTAGTGGCGCATCCATAATGCGCCACTACACAGAAAAAATAGGACGCCACTAAAAGGGCATTCCCTAGTAGTGTCTCTCGATATCCCTTGTGCTCTCTGTCGACGATGGCCACCACGGCAGAGCTCCGGCCGCCGTCGTTGTTGAATCTGACATCGCACACGGCCTCCCCGGCGACGCCCACTTAGCACACGTGATGCGGCTCCTCAAGAGCTCCCTCCACGTGCACTTGGCGCTCCAAATGGGGGCCGGGAGCCCATTCCGGTGAGTCGCCGCCACGTCTGGTGACGCCGACGTTGAGCCGCCGGTAGCCGTGACGTGGCCCGATTAGCTTAAGGGTAATCAGCCCTTAATTTCCCCCAGTGCCACTGACAGGTGGGGCCCAAGCCCCCCTAATATCCCTCTGTTTAATTAATTAAACGGGATTAACCACAGAGACACTGACCACAGGGCCCCACATGTCAACCCCCCTGCTGATGTCATGCTTAGGTCATGATGAGGCTATAAAAGAATTTCCAGAAATAAAATAATTCCAGAGAAATTACAGAAATTTCGGAAAATAGCTAAAACTTCATAAATTCATAGTAAATTCATTTGAACTCCAAATGTAACATATAATATATGAAAAATGATCAGCAGAAAATGCTCTATCCAAATATCCAACTTTCAACCATGTTTGAGTTGATCTTAAATTGGGACCATTAGCTTTTGCTATTTGGTTTAATTGAAATTAATTCAAATAAAATGCTAATGCTATTCCAACTTTAACCATTGCAATGAAAACATATCCACTTGAACATCAGAGGCACATCATACACATGTCAAGATGGTTTACAAAGATCAAACAATAGCAAATGCAACTTGGCTAATTTGAACAACATTTGGAGTTTCAATTTGAATTAACTTTTAAAATCAAATTCAATTAACATGTTGCAACTTGAACTTAGTGCACATCAGTACCATGCCATGCTACATTATGCATCTTGATTGTGCATTGCAATGTAATGTTTATATTATTGTTGTTCCGGTGTTTGCTTTGTTTTCTCGATAGAAGTGGAACCGGAACCGGAGGCCACCCCCCTTCGTTGAAGACCCCGATACTGAACCTCGCAAGCAACGCAAGCAAACCCCATTGATCATGTCTATAAAATCCCATTTCCTTCTCAGTCTCGCTTATGCATTGATTAGGATGATCACCTTGTTATCGGTTCTACCGCATAGTTGAACCCATATCCGATGCATGACCTATCATCTTGTCACAGTAGTAAGCAAACCACAATCCTAGCTCACATAGGAGTTGTTTGATATCATGTGGCCCCTGCAACTGTTAAAGCTTATTGGATGATTAGAGTTTACAATGAGGATACTTTTGATGTGAGTTTGGATGGTAGTGATCATGGTGTTGATGAAAGTGAAACTGTGTTGGTGAATCTACCCTAATACAAGGTGAACAATGAGAGGCTGTGTAGGAGTACACAGTGGGTGGTCTTGTTGAACACCTCCTTAAGCCCGAGTTCTTGTATGGTAATCCGAGACAAAGAGTACAACCACACATTGGGCTCACTGAACCCTCTCGACCTATAAACTCACCCCGATCCAAGTCCAGGAGTCACACCTAGTTCGGGTTTTCCATTCGGCATATGCATAGAAAGATAAAGGAAATGAAATGTGGCATTCATGGTAGGGTTTGTAGAACATGGCTTGTCAAGCGGAGAACCATCCGTCGAGGTGGGCTTGTCAGTCGTTTCTACATGGTTTGAGTCCTGACTGGAAGCTCTGCCGGAATTCCAGTTGGGTTTGGAACTCAGACAGTTGTCTCGGTGGAATAGAACGGTGCCGTGAGGTAAGTGTCGTAGTGAACATCCTCGCCGGAACCCCTTGAATGGTAACGAGTACTTGGCGGTAACTGATGGTCATGTGTGTGTAGCGGTACACCCCTGCAGGGTTAATAAACTATTCGAATAGCCGCGTCCACGGTCATGGACTACTTGGAAAGTTGTGCTTGATTATTAGACAACTTGAATGGATACTCTAAAACTTGCCAAGATAAGTGTGAGTGCTATGGCATGATTTATCGTGGGGAAGTCGAGGAAGTATCCATAGTGGTGTATTGGTTGGAGACTTGGTAGTGGACTCGTGTACGCTTCTTACCTCAATCTGGTAATCCTAGTTCATGACTAGCCAAGTCAAAGATGGCACTTCTGCATGTTGAAACCCCACCTCCCTTTACCTTGAAACTTGAGCATAAGTAGTATAGTTCTGATGTAAGTCTTGGTGAGTACGACTTTCTACTCACGTTTGCTTATTCTATGTTTTAGATGGAAACCAAGACCCCGATGGAGTCACCTTCCTGAAGCTCGACATTGAATAAATTAGTATAGTTCCATACAGCACCCTGTCCCTCGTGGAAGGGCATCTATGTTGAACAAGGCTTCTCTAAGCCATTTGTTAATCTTGTCTGTACTCAGACCTAATTTGCTTCCGTTGTTTGATGTAATGATGGATCATAGTTATATGATATTTACGTACTCTATGTGTAAGTCAATAAAGATATACTTTGTAGAGTTCATGCAATGTGTACCTGTTGTTTACACTAGACATGTATGATGCGTGTATGATTATAACATGCATGTCTTAGTGTGGGGTTCGATAGCTTAGTTGTATTCTTGCCGGCGGTCTTTTATACACCAAGTGGCCCTTAGATGTGCGCAGCTTGGGGCATCGCGATGCGATTGCTCGTGACTCTGTCACGTGGCACACTTTGATGTATGATTGAGTCCGCCTGAGACCCCGACTAAGTGATCGGGGTGGAGTCTGTTTATGTAAGTGTTATAATTCAATCGATAATATGGTTGAGGCGACTTGTCTATGAGTATGGGATTTCACCACCCATAACCATTTAGACTTGTGAGCGGGTGATGAGGACCCATCTCAATTGATCATCCGCCCTGGATGGGATGCCCCTGACGTTCGATGCTTTCCGACAGTGTTCTGTGCTTGGCCGTGTCTGCTTAGAAAAGTGGGTACGACTCTCGGCTCTCCATATGATTGAGTTGTGACTGGAATTACATACGCATATTCCGGGTCCCGACAGACTTGGTATCAGAGCAGGATTGTCTGTAGGATTATCAAACCCTTGGTCGAAGTCGACTCTAGCATTCTATAGTTATATAGTTACTTGGGTATAAAGGGAACAACGTAAGGCTTCTTTTTCTCCTTACCCTCATCGATCTGAGTTCTGATTCACCCTCATCTTTTCTGTGGGAAGATAGGACTAGGCTCATCTATGTCTTACTAGAATATCTCGTTGGTTGCTTCTTTGTACCCGTAGGACTGTTGAGGTTGTCTAGAGTCATCGTGTTGTTGAGTTCCTTGGGGAAGTTCTGTCCAATCTCCTCAAGGTTGTTTCATTTTTCATCCCGGTGTAGCCGTTATGCTGCCCGAGTTATCCCGTGGTCCTTTGAAGTCATTGTTGTTGCATTACAATCTTTTCCTCCTAAATCATGTCCTCTTATCTTTGATTCCATCGTACAACCTGTTCTGATTGTTGGTTTTTATCACACAGGATGTCAGGTGGAACTCGTAGTGCTGTTCGTCGCAATCGAGACCGTGATCAGAATCAAAGTGATGATGATCCTCCTCCACCACCTTCTGCGGCGGAAATCATGATGGAAGCTGAACGCAGTCGACGTGATCAAACACGCCTTCTGGAGCTCATCGAGAAGAATACCGCTCGTCAATGCAATGTGGTTGTCATCATTTAGGATTTCATCCTCCTCAAACCACCGGTATTTCGATGTTCCTCCGAGCCCCTTGAAGCTGATGATTGGCTCCGTTCCATCGAGCGTAAGCTTGAGACGGCGCATGTGGCTCCCAATGATCGTGTGATGTTTGCGGTATACTACCTAGAAGGTGCTTCTAGTGAATGGTGGGAGAACTATGTTCCAATGCAACCTAATGGTCACGTAGTGACTTGGCAGCAATTCCGTGATGCCTTCCGAGGGTACCACATTCTGGATGAGATGATGGAAAGAAAGAAGGAAGAGTTTTGCAATCTAACTCGGGGAGATAGGTCCATCCACGAGTATATGACTGAGTTCAACCATCTTGCTCGTTATGCCCAAGAGGAGATATCCACTGATGCCAGGAAGCAAGCAAGGTTCCGCAAGGGACTTAGCCCTGTTATTCTTCATGATCTCAATCTTCATGAGTTTGTCAACTTTGAGGATTTAGTCAATAGGCCTTCAGAGCTGAGTATGGCAATGAGGTGTTCGAAGAGTCTCGCAAGCATGCTCGTGAGTTTGCTCCATCTTCTAGTTTGGCCTCTCAGAAACGCCAGATATGGATTCCAACTAGTGCCAATCCTTCACACCTTATTTCAAGGCCATCCTACATGGTGCCTCAACCTCCTCCACCAAACACGAATCCCAACAGCTACGGTAGTGAGCCTGCCATCATTGCTCCACCCCCCTGACACCAGAATTTGCTACAAGTGTGCTCAGCCTGGCCACATCGCGCGGAAATGTTCTTTGTTGGTGAAAGTTGAATCTCGTCCAAGACATGATGCCACCCCCACCCAAGACTTCCAAAGCTAATTCTTCACAGAAATCAACCTCCAACTCCTTGCAAGCAGAGTCCTTATCCACTGTTAGTGGTTGTGTGAACCAAATCTCAGTTGAGGAAGCTATTGATATTTCTGAAATCATCCTTGGTACGCTCCCAGTCAATCGTGTTCCCGTCTCTGTTCTTTTCGATCCAGGAGCCTCTCATTCATTCATGTCGGAGAGTTATGCACTTCGGCATGAGTTCGCCTTTGAAGAAATGTTTTCTCCAATGATCATCCAAACTCCTGGTTCAAAGTGGCAAACTAATAGAGTAAGCCATGGCAATCAAATTGCAATTGAGGATTTAGTATTCACTTCTTCTCTTAGAGCCCTCAAGTGTTCAGACATTTATGTCATCCTAGGAATGAATTGGTTATCAAGACAGAATGCTTTCCTTGACTGTAAAGCCAAGTCAGTTAAACTTACCCATCCTTCAGGCCAAACAATTGACTACACCTCACCCAGTTCTAGAATCCAGATGCATAGTTTGAATTTACTTCCCCTTCCTGACCTTGAAGATATTCCGGTGGTTCGTGACTTCCCAGATGTCTTTCCTGATGAACTGCCAGGAATGCCTCCTGACAGATGTGTATAATTCATTGTAGATCTTGCCCCAGGAACCGCCCCAATTTCTAGACGCCCATACAAAATGGCCCCACGTGAGTTAACTGAGCTTAAAATTCAACTTGAAGCTTTGTTGGCAAAAGGCTTCATCCGCCCTAGCACATCGCCATGGGGTTGCCCCGTTCTGTTCGTAACGAAGAAAGATGGAATAGAAAGGATGTGCGTAGATTATCGCCCGCTTAATCTAGCGATGATAGAGAACAAAGTACCCACTTCCCAGGATCAATGATCTTTATGATCAACTTGCTGGATCCTCGGTCTTCTCCAAGATAGATTTGAGATTAGGCTATAATCAAATCAAAATCCGAAACGAGGACATTCCAAAAACGGCTTTCACGACTCGATATGGTATTTACGAGTACACCGTCATGTCTTTCGGTTTAACCAATGCCCCCGCCACTTTTTCGCGCATGATGAACTCGATCTTCATGGAGTATTTGGACAAGTTTGTCGTGGTTTACCTCGATGACATCCTTATATAGTCGAAGAACGAAGAAGAACATGCCGAGCATCTTAGGCTGGTATTGATGAAACTTCGAGAGCACCGCCTTTATGCCAAGTTCTCCAAGTGTGAATTTTGGCTACCAGAAGTGATCTACTTAGGCCATGTGATTTTTGCCAAAGGCATTGCTGTCAATCCTGAGAGTGTTCAGGCCGTCCTTGACTGGACTCCACCTGAATCGGTTAAGCAAGTTAGGAGTTTCTTGGCTTTGCAAGTTATTTCCGCCGCTTCGTCGAGAACTTTTCTGAAGTTGCAAAGCCTCTAACTGAACTCTTCAAGAAAGATAAGAAATTCGAATGGACCCCCAAGTGTGAGGAAAGCTTTCAAGAGATAAAAAGAAGATTGACTTCTGCCCCCGTACTTGCGCCTCCAGACACCAAAAGGGATTTCGAGATCTATTGTGATGCTTCACGGCAAGGGTTAGGATGCATACTTATGCAAGATCGACATGTGGTAGCTTATGCTTCACGCCAGTTGCGTCCACATGAAGAGAACTATCCTACCCATGATCTTGAACTCGCTGCCGTAGTTCATGCCCTGACAACTTGGCGACATTACCTCCTTGGTAATCGTTGTGAGATCTATTCTGATCACCAAAGCCTCAAATACATATTCACCCAGCCAGATCTTAATCTCAGGAAAAGACGATGGCTTGAGTTGATAAAAGATTATGACTTAGGAATTTCTTTCACCCCAGGCAAAGCCAATGTCATGTCAACAGCCACTAAGTCGTAAGTCGTATTGTAACAACCTCATGTTACAACAGTATCAACCACTTCTTCATGAGGAATTTCGAAAGCTCAACCTCGAGATTGTTTCTCGTGGATCTCTTTTCAACTTGGTGGTGAAACCAACCCTTGAGGATCAAATCATAGTTGCCCAAAGGCGTGCACGAGGTGTTCACCGGATCAAGGAGAACATTGCTAGCGGAGTTTCTAAATGTTTCTCCACAGATAGAAAAAGAACGGTATTCTTTGAAAATGGTTTGGTAGTACCTAAGAATAGAGATCTAAGGCAACTCATCCTCAAAGAAGCCCATGACACACCCCTCTCGATTCATACCGGTAGCACAAAAATGTACCGAGATCTACGCTAGAGATTTTGGTGGACTAGGATGACGAGAGACATTGCTCGATATGTTGCCGAATGTGATGTTTGTCGTCGCATTAATGCCGAACACCAAAGACATGCTGGTACTCTTCAACCTTTGCCTATTCCCTAGTGGAAATGGGACAAAGTCGGTATGGACTTCATCACCGGCTTTCCAAAAACCCAGAAAGGAAATGATGCCATCTTCGTTGTCATTGATAGGGTTTCCAAAGTTGCTCACTTCCTTCCAGTTCGTGAGTCTATAGCTGCTAGCCAGTTAGCGGACTTGTATGTCTCTAGAATCGTGTCTCTTCATGGTGTTCCTTTGGAAATCAATTCTGATCGAGGTAGCCTTTTCACCTCTAGATTCTGGGAAAGTTTTCAGAATGCTATGGGAACTCATCTCTCCTTTAGTACAACTTTCCATCCCCAGTCTAGCGGTCAAGTTGAAAGTGTTAACCAAATTCTCGAAGACATGCTCAGATCTTGTGTTATATCTTTCGGAAAGAATTGGGAGAAATCTCTTCCATTTGCCGAATTTTCTTATAACAATAGTTTCCAATCTAGTCTGAACATGGATCCTTTTGAATTCCTCTATGGACGACGATGTCGAACACCCCTAAACTGGTCAGAAACCGTTGAAAGACTATTCTTTGGACCGGATATGATCAAGGAAGCAGAAGAGAAAGTTCGCATTGTTCGTGATCAATTGAAAGCCGCCCAGTCTCGTCAGAAAATCTACTATGATCGCCATCATAGGCAAGAAAACTACAATCTGGATGAGAAGGCTTACCTTCGGGTTACTCTAGTGAAGGGTACCCAACGATTCTGTATCAAAGGCAAGTTGGACCCATGTTACATCGGGCCTTTCCGCATTCTTGCTAAACGTGGAGAAGTTTCCCACCAACTTGAACTACCCCCGCACCTTTCCCGAGTACATGATGTATTCCATGTGTCACAACTCAGGCGTTGCTTCAAGGACCCCATCCGCGAAATTGACCATGAAACTCTTGATCTCCAAGATGACCTTTCTTATCGAGAGTACCCTGTTCATATTCTTGATTCAACAGAGCGTATCACTGGTCGTCAGAAGATTAAGTTTCCCAAAGTGCAATGGTCACATCACTCTGAGAAAGAAGCATCATGGGAAAGAGAAGACCGCCTCCGTGCCGAGTACCCCACCTTCCTCCCGACGACTTCTGAATCTCGGGACGAGATTCTTTTGAGTGGGGGCGAGTTGTCACAACCCCAAGTTAGGTATGTGCTAGGATCAGGCCTCACCTTGCATTCATGTCAAAAATTTCAAAAGAAATTGGAATTGGGGAAAGCAGAAAGCCCTAAAGATTTTAATTCAAATGGCCAGATAAAAAGTTGCTCCAAAAATCACTTTGATATTTTTGAAAAGTCCTAGAAATAAGTGAGATCACATATAAAGTGGAGTGGGTCCCACTCAAGGCTCACTGATTTTCCAAAAATATTATAAGTGCCTTGGAATTAAATTAAAACCCCTATTTGATTTGAAATTCAAACTATTTGAATTTCAAAAATGTCCAAAACTTGTGAGTGGCTAGCTATATATCTAGTAATGCCACATAAAATATATGGGAATTTCCAAAAGTAATTTGCTATTTTATCCAGAGCAAAACAACTTACAGAAAAATAAAAACAGAAGAAAAAAGGAAAAAGGGCTTACTGTGACACCCTGGATTTTGGAACTTTCTTTTTTCGAAAACTTTCCTGATTTATTTCTGGATTTTCTATTGGATTGTATTTTGATCACCTCGTTGGACTGGAAACTTGAGCGTATTTCCTATCCATGCTCAAATGACCCTTGATTTCAAGCCTCTCCATCTCATTCCATGGATCCATCTCATCCAAGCCACCATTTTATTCAAGCCTTATATTCCTTTTTCCACTAAAAGGGATATTCCAATTATTTGAGGTTTGTGAAGAAATCCCTATTTATATTGCTCCATAAATCCCCAAATAATTCCCACATGTCATTGACATCATATCTTGCCAAATTCTCTAAAAACATTTCATAACCGAAGTGGATTTTTTCTCTAGAAATATTCATTTGGCTATGGGGGCAGAATGGAGCTTTGTGAAGGGAGTGCCACTTCTCTTGATCCATTGCTGGTGAAACTTTTTGTGCAAGCTCATATGATCATGTTATTGATATCGACAAAATTCCACCACCATTTTCTTAGCCAAACTCCCACAATAAATTCCCAAAGTTTGGATGCAGCAAGAGGGCATTGTGAAGCAAGTTCATGATAGGGGATCCCATTTGCCTTGAAACTTTTTGAGAATGATCCTACCACCAAATAACTCAACCAAACCATATTTGAGCCAAATAACATTACCCATGTGAGTGCATTGTCAAGTTGAAGTTTCTGGTCAGTGGACCACATTGTGAAGCAAGTGCTAGCTATGTGTTTCCAATGGCTATGAAATTTTATACACATGTGCACCATGCCAAATAATTAAGCTACACCAATTTTCAGCCAATTCCACAAATCCTATGAGATGCTAGCTTCAACATTGCATTTCTGATCCAATTGGACATTTACAAAGGAAGTGCTAGCTAGCTTACTCCAAATGAGATGAACCTTGGTGTACATACTCATCCTAGTGTATGGTTGAGCTATGCAAAGGATCATGCCTAGGGGAGCAATGTACAAGCCACACCACAGTACAAACACCTTCAGCCTCATTGCTGCATTTGCAAAGGATGTACCATGTACATTGATCATTTTGATCCCAAACTTTGCAGACATGTAGTCCTTCCTATCCTAAATCCAAAAGACAACTTGACCCTATCCAAAACCCCACCATGTGATCCCAGCTTCTGCTCTAAATTTGCTGCATCAAACTGTTGCTTGAGATAGAGATCAATCCAGAGCCCCTATTGACCATCCAGCTGTATCAATGTGATCAACACTCGAAGGACTACATATTAGACATCCTTGGCCACGAAGAAACCCACTGTGCGCACCAGTGCATTTTGTGTCCATGCTCTTGGCAGCACATGGCGTGCCCTGGCCGCGCTCCACGCGTGCCCGTCACGTCCACCTCGCGCTCCAGTACGTCCCCGTCAGCTAGCTCGTGTCTCTCTGTGCCGCATGGCTTTGCGCAGCCGCGTGCCCTCCTCTGGAATCCCCACGAGCTCTCCAGCTAGCCCACGCCGTGGGCGCCCGCCATTGTCGCGACCTGGGAGCTCGAATCCTTCTCCCCGTATAAAAGGGAGCTCGCCCGAGCCCTCCGCAGCACACCAGCACCTCCCCGCATCCTCCTAGCTCCACCCCCCATTCCAATTCGTAGCCGGAGCCACCGTTGCCTCCCCACGGCCACCACTGCCGCCACCGGATCCACCCCCTTTTCCCTGGACCACACCCGTATATCCCCTAGACCCCCGAGTTTCCCCTAGACCCGCCGTCTACGAGCTCGCCCGCCTCGCTCCCCTCTGCCGCCACGCCCCGCCTGGGTAGGCCGACGCCAGTGGCCGGGCCACGCCTCCTCTTGAGCACCGACGGCCCGCATCGAAGAGCCGCGCCCCGGAGACCCCCTCCTGCGGCGGCGAGCCTCCCGCTCCAGCCATCAACGACGGCGGCCACCTCGGCCCCGCCCGGCCCGACTCTGTCTTGACGGGAGCAGAGGAAGAGAAGCAGGGGAGGAGAGAGAGGGAAGAAGACCCTGACCCGCGGGGCCCGCCTGTAAGCCACACAGGTCTTTGACGCTGGGCCCAACCGTTTTTAGTGGAGACCGTTTTCTGAAAATACACCTTCCCTCTGGGAAGGCGTATTTTGGTTTCCTTCGGGCTAAACTACGTTTCCTCTGTAGGAAGGCGTATTTTCTTCTTCTTCGGCCCGAAAGACGTTTCCACAGCTGGGAATTGTATTTCTGTCCTCTGCAACCCAAAGTACGCTTTCCCTGCCAGAAAGCGTATTTTCTCCAAAAATCAGCCTCCGACACCGTTTCCTCCATATCTTCGCAACCGTAAGTCCAAATGGTGTGATTCTATTTGCGTTGTTTTCATATCGAGCTCCTCTTCAGTTTGGCATAGGTTTTGTGCCATGTCTTTGTGTTGTTATTTTCTGATCAAACAAAAGATGATGTTTGACTTTTCTCCGTTACTTTATTTGAAATCTTTTGCAAGGTTTTGTCGGTGTCCAAGACCGAGGGTGTTTTTCACCACTCTGGTGAAAGGTAAGCCACAATACCATTTGCACCTTAGCAAAGCTTTGACGTGCTTTTAAAATTTCTTACAATGATATGCTTACATTGGTGATCAGGATCATGTTGTCGTTATATGTTTGATGTCATCATTGCCATGCTATCCTCGAATATGCTCTTGTTATGCCATGCTTTTCCATGTTACATCCATACTATGCTTTGATCATGTCAATGCCATGTTATGTTCTGAATCATTGTAACCATGACATACCAACACCATGTTAAGTTGATCATGTTATCTCTATGCGAGTTCATGCTATGCCTAAGTTATGCTAAGCTGCATTCATAATGTCGCCATGTTAATAACTTAATCTTGGTAACACGGATAAGTTCACCATCTAAAATGTGTTTGATCATATCTGAAACTTTCATGTTAATATGCTATGCATTGTTATGATCTGATAGTCATGTTGCACCTGATACTTGTGTTCGCTGTTGGAGATATGCTTCGTGACAAGTTGATCAGGTGCCACCGAACCGGACTTATCCGTGCAGCCACATTTGCTTGTATGGGCAGGCCTTGATTCGGTCTACCGGTGGGCATCTCTTATTTGTGTCACCAAGTAGGGGGGCTACGCGCTCGCGCTGCCCTGATCAGGTAGGCGGTGGTAGTCCTGACAGCCAGTGTTGTTATGAGCCCAGTCCCCGTTGGGACAGTATTTGCCACAAGGTGGCTGAGTGGTTCTGGTGGTAACGAAGGACACCTAACCATAGGGCTACCCATGACGTGATGTCGGTGATACGGTAAGAGGGACACTCGGTAGCATCGGTCTCGTTGGAGAAGTCCTAGTCCACTCCTGCGGTACGAGTTCCAAGGATCCTGTGGGACAAGTACCGAGGTGCTGGATGGAGGAAGAACTCCATAGTGTGGATAACGTGCACAAACTCTCCAGAGTCACAATCTATTCGAATAGCCGAGTCCTCGATCATGGGACTCAGTTCGTACTAGGTCACACCTTATGATCAACTTGAGTTCGGTGGTAAGTTTGTGGTAAGTGGATGGTTATACGATAAGTGGATTGGTTGGGTGGTAACGAAGGACACCTAACCCGTTGAATGGTCGTGCGATGACCCGTTTGGTCATGCGACGACCCGTGGAAGTGATTGGTCATGAAGTGACCCGGTGCTTGAGTCTATAAGGACTCCGAGGTAAGCCACGTGATCGTGCGACGATCATGTGGGGTCTATTGTGTGTGCATTAATCTTAATGCTGATAATATGCTTGACGAATATCTATATGCATGATATTGTTGCTCAATTCACTAATATACTTTAACCTATTGCCATGTTATTGTTTTGCCTTGTTGCATGGTTGTTGTGAGCTTGCAAGTACATTCAATGTACTGACCTGGCGTGTTATGCCAGATTTGCAGGCCGTGCTTTGGATGCGTAGGACGACGTTCCCGGTGTTTGCAAGCAAGGAGGTGTCCCAGCCAGTGTCCCTGTGGATTGGAGTTCATCATCGCCGTTGTTTTTCCGCTGCCGTCGATATTCCGCTGCTAGAGAGTTATGCTGCTGCTTGGTGTAGAGCTGAGGCTAGCCTGAGGAGAAAGTTGTGTCTTCGCTAGTGTTTTCTAGACCTCGTGTACCCCTATCTTTGGTAATAGAAAGATGTTCAGTTCTATATCAATTAGTGCCGTGTTCCAGAAGACTTGATCTCTGGGCTGGTACACGGGGCGTTCCGGTCCTCTGAGCCGGGGTGCTACACTTACCTGGCCGAAGAGGCCCAACTAATCCCCCCCGAGCCCACCAAGCCGGCCCAGCCCGCTGCCGCCGTTTGTCTTCTTCCCCGGCGCGACCAGTAGCTAGCCTGCCTGGGCCTCCCCCGTGTCTTCTTCTCGTTCCCTAGAGACCCCTAGAGTGCACCGCTTCTTTCCCCCCTCGCAACGCACCTTTCCCCCCTTCCTCCTCGCCATTCTCGGGTGCAAATGAGGCCTCGCTGGAGCACCACCGTGCTCAGTCGTAGCCAACGGGCCTCTCTCGCCGCGCCGTCGTGTCCTACCTCACTAGCACCATCGTCTTCGTCGAGCTGCATCACCAATCGAGCCCGAGGCGCCCCGACGATGACGCCCGCCTCAACATCTCGCCGCCGGCCACCGTGAGCGTCGAGGATGAATTCCGTCATCGTTGTGTCTCCTCCGGCCCCGACGTCGACAACGTTGGACTCACGGTGAGGCTGTGGTCTTTTTCCCCCATCTCTTGCTCTCCCCCGTGCTCTCTGTCGATGACGGACACCGTGGCAGAGCTCCGGTCGCCGCCGTTGTTGAAGTCGACGTCGCACACGGCCTCTCCGGCGACGCCCACTTAGCGTAGGTGATGCGGCTCCTCAAGAGCTCCCTCCACGTGCACTTGGCGCTCGAAATGGGGGCTAGGAGCCCATTCCGGTGAGTCGCCGCCGCGTCTGGTGACGCCGGCGTTGAGCCGCAGGCAGCCGTGACATGGCCCGATTAGCTTAAGGGCTAATCAACCCTTAATTCCCCCCAGTGCCACTGACAGGTGGGGCCCTAGCCCCCCTAATCCCCCTCTGTTTAATTAATTAAACGGGATTAACCACAGAGACACTGACCACAGGGCCCCACATGTCAGCCCCCCTGCTGATGTCATGCTGAGGTCATGATGAGGCAATAAAAGAATTTCAAGAAATAAAATAATTCCAGAGAAATTACAGAAATTTCAGAAAATAGCTTAAACTTCATAAATTCATAGTAAATTCATTTGAACTACAAATTTAACATATAATATATGAAAAATGATCAGCAGAAAATGCTCTATCGAAATATCCAACTTTCAACCCTGTTTGAGTTGATATTAAATTGGGACCATTAGCTTTTGCTACTTGGTTTAATTGAAATTAATTCAAATAAAATGCAAATTCTATTCCAACTTTAACCATTGCAATGCAAACATCATCACTTGAACATCAGAGGCACATCATACGCATGTCAAGATGGTTTACAAAGATCAAACAATAGCAAATGCAACTTGGCTAATTTGAACAACATTTGGAGTTTGAATTTGAATGAACTTTTCAAATCAACTTCAATTAACATGTTGCAGCTTGAACTTAGAGCACATCAGTACCATGCCATGCTACATTATGCATCTTGATTGTGCATTGCAATGTAATGTTTATATTGTTGTTGTTCCAGTGTTTGCTTTGTTTGCTCGATAGAAGTGGAACCGGAACCGGAGGCCACCCCCCTTCGTTGAATACGCCGATACTGAACCTCGTCAGCAAGGCAAGCAAACCCCATTGATCATGTCTATAAAATCCCATTTCCCTCTCAGTCTCGCTTATGCATTGATTAGGATGATCACCTTGTTATCGGTTCTACCGCATAGTTTGTTGGATATGTGCCCTAGAGAAAAATTAATAAAGATATTTGTCACATATCCGTTTTGTTCATAATACGTTTTATACTGTGCTATAACTGTATTACTTGGAAATAGTAATACAGGTGTAGTATAAAACATGGTCCGTAGTTTAACTCGGGTAAACTATCTCATTGGGCAATTTATTGATCAAGCTTTCCTGATCATGGCGACACTTAAGTCCATTGACAATGAGGTCATATCGTTAAGGGGAATGTGCAAGAGCAAAGTTATGCCCCCATGAGTTTTGGATATTGTTGGACAAAACAGTAGAGGAACTAACAAGTTTTCTAGTATAAAACAGATGGTTAGGTTCCTGAAGTTATAGGTCGGTGATAAAGCTTCAATGAAGATTTACATACTTACCAAAGCATATCCTCTGGAGTGAAGCTCATCATGGATGTTGACCCCTACAAAGATAAGGAATCCTGAAGCACGTCTCATCGAAGAAGATGACCAAGATGGCGCAAGACTTAGTGGTTTTTGTGTAGTCCTTTTTCACTTCTTTGAGTCGTAGGAAAAACCGTACTATCAAGAGGGGTTTAGTAAATGTACTCCGAAGGTTTTGGTGAAAAGACTCAGATCGCATCCAATCCTGTGAGAAGCCAGAGTTGAGAAATCTCATGTGCACTAGGTAATGCTTCACCAGCGAAGACTTCATTCTTTCGGCTCCTGAAGCAGAACCAAGTCCGTGAGTCAGCTTTACTTGGACCGCAAGTGAAGTTGCGCTTTGATTGAAAATATGACCGTTGCGGACAGGTGTCAAGCTGTCGCATCGGGTCATTTAAGACATTTCGCATCTAGGGATTGTCACCTATAAATACGCCACCCCCGCCCTCTTTGGCTGGTGGCTGCTCCAAGAATATTTCCTGACAGTGAAGAGAAAGAGCAACCCTACCGAAGCAAACCAAAATCCCATCCACCGAAGTACAAGTCCTATTGATCTGAGTTGATTCATTATGACTTAGGAAGAAGTTTGCTAGCCTTTTTATCTTGGAGAACTGCAATTCTCCTAGACGGTTAGAACGTTGTTCTTCAGAGAGCGAAGAGTTATTGTCGCCTTGAAGTACAGTTTGTCAACGGTTTCGGTGATTCCCTCAATAATCAACCACGAGTGAAGAACTGACCAAGCTCAAGGAGATTGGTGCAGTGGAAATACAGACGGAGAGAGGTTAGCTACTATGTTCAATGACAAGTCCCTCCAACCAGACGTAGCACTTTGCAGATTGTGAACTGGTCGAACAAACATCGCCGAGTCAAGAGTTCGTTTTAGTTTCCGCACTTACATTCAGTTTTACAATTGCTTCAGTGATTTGATTCAATGCAATTGATTCGATGCTTTTGATTCGCCATGTTATGCTTCAATCCTGTTCCGCTTCAATGTTTACCTTTATGTTAAATCTCTTCTGCTGCTAAGTTATGCTTCACTTCATAGTTTCATGCAAAAATTTGAGGTGATCATTCACCCCCTCCCCCTCTGATCACATACTTGGACTTACAATTGGTATCAGAGCCAGTCACTCTTTGTTTGGATTAACCTCCTAGAGTGTTTTGCAAGTATGTCTTTCGCAGCCATTCGCTCCAGCAAACCCATACCCGTGTTCAACGGAAAGGACTATCCATACTGGAAGGACAAAATGAAGAGAAATATCATGGCTATCAACTCAACTGCCTGGCAAGTTGTCTTATATGGAGTTACAGTTGCAGACAATAATGCCATCACTCCTGAAGAAGCGAAGCTGATCGATCTTGATTCTGAAGTTTGGGTTTTCATCACCAATCACCTGACACCAGAGAAGTATCATAAAGTGAAGAATATTCCTTCTGCCAAAGGTGTCTGGGACTATCTTATGAAGATTGGTGAAGGTGTTTCTACCCAGAAGGATGCCAGAATTGACACACTTCGAAGCAAATTCTATCGATTCAAGAGAAACGAGGGTGAAAAAGTCAGCTCCATTTACAGTAGACTCACTGCTCTTGCAAATGAGTTGATTTCGCTTGGTGCTGATGACATCACCCCTCACTCAGTTGTTAGAACTCTGCTTCGCTCATTAGATGATTCGTTTGATCACATTGTGCTGATGATCAAGGAAATGACTGATTTCAGACGTCTTGTTGCCGCTGATATTCTTGAGAGACTCAATACCTTTGAAATGGAAGAAGAAGAGAAACATGACATAAATTGTTCTCGAAGAAGATCTCATGCCTTGAAAGCAAAAGCTTCGCGTCATTCTTCACCCGAAGTCAGTTCTGCTTCAGGTGTCGAATCAGATGATCCTGCAAGCATTGGAAAAGATCTAGAATTGATCATGAGACGCTTCAGTCGCTTTCAGAGAAAAGGTTTTTCTTCACCCAAGAAGAGTTATCCTTCAAGAAGCTCAAGTCATTCTTCTCACCGTTCATCCTCAAGAAGCTCTCCATCGAAGGACAACTGCTGCTACAAGTGCAACAAACCAGGTCACTACATTGTCGATTTCCCTCTGTGGGAAGCTGAGAACAAATCGAAGCACTCGCTTAGAGATTCCTCATCCAAGTCCCACAGATCCTCCAGAAGCTATGAGTCAAAGAGACACGATTCCAGTTCGAGAAGACAAAAGAAGAAAGATTCTGATGATGACAAGAGGAAGAAGTATCATAAGAAGCGTGAGGGTTCTTCATTGAAGACTCACTCGTCTCGTCGAAGCAGCTCTCACCGTGCCAAGGCCTATCTGGGAAAGGAGATGAATTCTCAAGACGAAGCATCTGGTTCCAAAGCTGAATCAGGCTCAAGGTCTGTGTCTGGGTCCGAATCAGATGGTGTTGCTAGTTTGGCTGTCGCTTCGGCAAATTCTTCAACCAAAGCTTCGAGCTCATTCTTCACCAACAACAGGAGTGAAGATTAAACTCCTGCATATTGCTTCATGGCCAAGGCAAAGGTATCTTCATCCAAATCAAACTAAGATACTTCTGATTGCTCCTCATATGATAGTGATTCGAAGATAAGCTATGCTAAACTTGCTAAAATTGCTTCAATCCAACAAGATGAACTTGATTCTCTAAGCAAAACCATTAAGAAATCAGAAACTCTGTTGATCGATGAGATAGAGAAAGGTCAAACTTTAACTAATGAGCATGCTGCTCTGAAGGAGAAGTTTGAAGAATTATCCTCTAGGCATGATCTTCTTTCAGTTGATTATGAGAAGCTCACCTATGAATTTCTTCAGAGGAAAATGGCTCTCGAAAGACTGAAAGAGGCTCATGAAGAATTGGAAAATGTCAATCTCTCTCTCATGGCTCAACAAGGTTTTGAAGCAAATCATAAAACTGATTCACCTTGCTTAACTTGTTTGGAACGAAGCAAAACTGATTCCAAAGGGAAAGCTCCTATTGTTATTGGTGATACTAATGCCTCTGATGAGGAAAATCCTGCTGTTACCGAGGAACTCCTCAGGTTGAAAAACTTATTTGAAACAGGCATGTTCAAAAGTGTGCAAGGACACCAATATCTCTATGATATCCTGAGAAAGGCTCTCCTTCACAGGAATCCCAGAAATGAGGGTGTTGGTTTTGAGAGAAAGATAAACCCTGATGGCACCTATTGGGAACCTGAGCAGTATCCTAAGACTGTTTGGGTTCTAGCGAAGGAGAAACCCACTGACATTGCTAACCTTTCAGGTTTCGACTGCAAAATGAACAAAGCCATTGTGGATGAATCACTTGATTCAGACTACAAACTCATTAAGGATGAACAGGGAAAAGTTACTGCTGAGTATGTAGGTACTCCACCGAAGAATGGCTTCTATAAGAGGCAGATATGGGTGCAGAAAGAACTTGTGGAAAAACTTCCTACTAATCATACTATGCAGGGAAAGCCTTCGGTACCACCGTATCATTTCTATTCTCTAGAGACGAGAATGATTCACTGGTGCCCGAATCAAATGTTCCACAGAAGAAATACTATCGCACTGGTCGTTATACTTATCGTCCTCATGATAACAATACTAAGATTGTATATGCTCATTCTTATCCTAACCATTCGCGGAGGACTTACATTTATGGTGTGCTTGATGGTACACCGAAGCAATACACTCCTGTTCGCTTTAATATTACTTCAACCAGTGCTTCCACATCTTCTCAGTGACCTGCTCGTTTGTGGGTGGTTAAGAAGAACTAATTCTTCTGCAGGGCTATGTCTGCGGTGGATCCGAATAGGTCATGGATAGTGGTTGTACAAATCATATGACCGGAGAAAAGGAGTTATTCACCGAAGAAAAACTATCTCAATCTTCTCAGAAGTACATTACCTTCGGTGATAACAACAAGGGTAAAGTGTTAGGCTTGGGTAAGGTTGCCATATCGAAAGATAAGCACATTGACAAGGTTATGCTAGTCCAATCCCTTGGATATAATCTTATGTCTATTTCGAAGTTATTCGATATGGGTATGCTTGTTCTATTTTTTGCTTCGCGTTGTGTTGTCTTTTCACAGGATGACTATACGTTTGTCTTCGAGGGTTACCGAAAGGGAGATTTATACATTGTAGATTTTTCTTCGGGCCCTGTTGTATCCATATGCTTAATGGAAAAAGCTTCATCTGGTTGGTTATGGCATCGAAGACTTGGTCATGCAGGGATGAGAAATCTTCATAATCTGGTGAAGAAGAAGCATGTTATTGGCCTTAGCGAAGTAAAATTCGATAAGGATCGTCTCTGCAGTGCTTGTGAAGCTGGTAAAATTACGAAGAAACATCATTCAGCGAAGACTATCATGACTACCACTCGTCCTCTTGAATTGCTTCATATGGATCTTTTTGGTCCTCAAAATTATGCAAGCCTGGGAGGAAACAAATATGGTCTTGTTATTGTTGATGATTTCTCTCGTTATACTTGGGTTTTCTTTTTCGATGACAAGAGCAAAGTTGTTGAAATCTTCAAGTCATTCTCTAAGAGAGCTCAAACTGAATATGAATTATCTCTGAAGCATATCCGAAGTGATAATGGAACCGAATTCAAGAATACTCATATTGAAGATTTTCTTGATAATCGTTGTTTTACTCATGAGTTCTCCGCTGCATATACACCTCAACAGAATGGTGTAGTTGAAAGGAAGAATAGAACTCTCATTGAAATGGCCAGAACTATGCTTGCTGAATACAAGACTCCTATTAGGTTCTGGGCCGAAGCAATTAACACTGCATGTCACATCATCAACAAGGTTTACCTTCACAAGTTCCAAAAGAAAACTTCACATGAGCTTATCACTGGTAACAAACCAAATGTTTCGTACCTTAGGGTATTTGGTGCTCCATGCTTTATTAGAGATATGAATCATAGCTCTAAATTTTCCCCTAAGGCACATGGAGGTTTTCTTTTAGGTTATGGCTCAAACTCTCACACTTACAGAGTGTATAACTCTCACTTCGGGAAAGTTATGGAAACTGTAAATGTGAGGTTTGATGAAACTAATGGCTCTCAAAAAGAGCATTTGCCTCATGATCTAGATGAACCACCACTTGATGAAGTGACCAGGTCCATGGCTATTGGAGAGATTCGCCCTGTTGAAGCCAATTCTCGTCAAGCTGTCAGTGATGATGATGGTCCAATGTTCCCACACATAGCCCAGGGCGCTGGAGATCAACATCCTGAATCTAACAATGCACAGGACGAAGAAGGACAAGGGAACGAAGGAAATGCTAATACTGAAGGAAATGCCGAAGCTGAAGGTGAAGCAGATCCCGAAGCTGATGTAGATCCTGAAGCAGAAGCTGAGCCTAAAGCAAATGATACTACGTTATCACGAGTTCGAAGAAGAGTTGATGTTGATTCGATCCTCGAAGATATTCATCAACCAGGTCGTCCCACTACTCGATCTCATACTCGTTTGGCTAACTTCTGTGGAAGTTTTTCTTTTCTTTCCATGCTAGAGCCTTCAAAATATGATGAAGCCATGAAGGACTCTGATTGGTTATTGGCTATGATGGAAGAACTTCACTAGTTTGCAGGAAACAAGGTTTGGTCACTTGTTCACAGGCCTGATCCCGCGAAGCATTTTTCAAATATTATTTGTTCAATTTGGAGTTAATATGAATTTTCTATGATTTATTGAAGTTTTGGCTATTTTCTGTAATTTCTGTAATTCTTTTTAATTCTTTAATTTCAGAAATTGACGCCGGTGGCTTGGGCCACGACGGCGCTCGCCGGAATCGAGCTCCCAGACACGGGGAAAGGAAAAGGAGGCCACCAGCGCGTGCCCCGTGCTCGCGCGCATCGCGTAGAGCATGCGGGGGTCACGGGGGAGCTCCAGGGCCACGCCGGCGAGCAAGCCCGCGGCGGTGAGCCCACGGCCGAGCTGGGGATCGGCGATAGCGTGCACATAAAGAGGCGCGGAGGGTGGCGTTCGAACCGGAGGCTCACCCTGAGTGCAGTGGAGGGGTCGGGGTGGCCGGAGATGAAGAGGTGGCGGCGAATTCGGGCTCGAGCTCCACGGCGGCCGGCGATGAAGTGAAGAGGTGAGCGGCGAATCCCGAGCTCCTCAGCTTCGATTCGAGGGGCAGCACAAAGAAGACGACCACGGGGAGTCCACGGGACATGGAGGTGCGGCGAGGGGAGCACGGTGGCCACGCAAGCGCTCGTCGGCGGCGAGACCTAGCTCTCGGCCATGGTGATTTCTGACGCGAGGAGAGAGGGAGAGTGAGCTGGAGGAGGGGGGAAGTGTGTGGCGACCTCTGGGCGTCTCCGTGACGTGCAGGAGAGGCCTTGGGAGGCCTAGGTGGCTCGGTCCACCTCGCCGGCATCGGCATGCATGCCACAGAGCTGCTTGCCGCGCCTGAGGGAGACGACAAGCGGGTGGAGGTGGGCTGGGCTGGGGTTCGGCTAGTTGGGCCAGTGGCCTGGCAGGGTTGGGCCACTTCCTCTTTTTCCTTTTCTTTCTATTTTTGTTTCTGTTTTCTTTTTCTGCCATTTGTTTTGCCCCAAATAAAATAGCAAGGACATTTGTAAAATCTTGAAAACTTTTATGTGGGCTTATAATATATACAATACAAGTGCGGAAGATACATGTCTGACTACAGACTACAATCAAATGCCTACTGGCAAAGAGAAAATCATCGATCCCCATAACCACACGGGTCCAGGCCCTCCACCGGGATCTGCCTAACTAGTCGTCTTCGAGTCGCCACGTGAAACGTCGACCACCATACCTGTTGTCGATCAGGAACCCTGAAAAGAGTTGGGGGTAGTATCATGAGTACAGAAGTACTCAGCATCCGACTGTAGTGGTCATCTGACTCAGCAAGGACTTCATCACTCGTCATTCTAGGACAACTAGTAGTTTACGGTAAGGATGGGGTAAGTGGTGAGGTTGCTGCCTCACTAGCATTTATGAAGTGGCTAACGATCTAGAGAGTAAGATAAGAAGCCAAGCATTCGATGAGGAATCACCTCCAACAAGTCTTGCTATCAACTACTTATGCAAACATAACACCTATCCTATCCTTGTCCTCCTCTTCGCATCCCGATGAAGAAGAAGTAGTCAAGGCACACACACACACGTTGATCAAGTTATATTAAGTTTATCTCAGTTGTTGTTGTCTTTGAACAAGGAGTAGGTCTCAAGTCGTGCATAACCGTGGACACAGCTTCTCGAAAAGATTTAACCCTGCAGGGGTGTACCAACTGCCCATTACAAGGCTCTTCACGCACGCCCATCTCTCTCAGTTGCTACCAATCACAGGAAACCATTTTATGATTTAGTTCCAAGAGATCCGAAATGACAGGTCCCTCTAGCTAACAACGAACAAATCGGGGTGGCCCCCGGTGAGTCGACACCCAACTCAAAAGCCGGTCGCGCTCTTGAATCGGTCTCTATCGTCTGTCGCAGGGTTGGATAGCCGGTTAATCTCACATGGGAAACCGGGTCCTCAGCCGGACAAAGTGGACCAACAAGGAAACCATGTCCCCGCTGGCCCAGGTTGGTTTGACAACTACTGGCGGCCGACCAGCACACACACGGATTCAAATGGTAAATCAGCTTGGGCCACCACTGGAAATGTTTGAAGCTAGGTAGGTAAGAAAAGGGGACCCCATAAAATTCCAAACGCGGTTAGGCATGCTCAGTCTTAAACCCAATACCCGGAACTCGGGTCCTAGGTGACTCGAATGGAACAAAGCGTCGGGGCGGGATAGCCTAGACCTTCCATCCTTTGTCGAATATAGTCAACATTATAATAATCATATCATCAACAAAAATATAATAATGTGATAGCCCAAACCAAGGAGTAACAGGGTAACCTCGTAGCATCCTAAGCATGCATACTAAGTAGGGGCTGAGCAACGAGCAATAGTAACATAGCAGTAGATGGTTTTCTGGGAGGGGACATGGCTGTATTGCTTTGAAAGAGGCTATAAACATGTGGTAGGATCAAACATCGAACCTATCCTAGACTAGCATGCAAACCGCTGGTTGAAATAGAATGGATCATAAGTAATGCATAGTCCTTGCCTGTTGATAAGTCGGGTTCCGAAGGTGTAGTTGATCGCAAGATCGCATCGTCTCCGAGAGATAACCCCGAGAGAACTCAAGACGGTAAACACTGGAAAGCAGTCAACGATCAAGCATCTATTAATACGAAGCAAACACGAGCAAGCATCAACAAGAAGGCAACACGAGACATCGCACCTACCGTCGAGAGCGGTTACTAACAGGTTAAGTGGAGTACACGTCACACACGACGATACCGCGCATTTACAATGGTTCAAGTTGTTTAGCTACACAATATGAGAAAAGGTTGTTAACATGGCATATCACTCAAGCATGGCATAGCACACAAACATTACAAGAGGTGAAGCATAAATAAAATATCTAATCTAGTCACTTTAAGTGGGGGGGTAAAACCAATACATGGCAACTATTGCGGACCCCACGACAAAAACGGAATTTGGTACTTTTTTTCCCTACGCAATATTTTATTATTTTTATTAGCAAGCAAGAGCAGCATAATCACAATCTACACAAAATTCTCGTCAAGTTACATATAAAGAACATTTTTATTGGAGCAACGATTAAAAAGTTATGGAAATTACAGTTTACAGTGGCATGGCACGTAATTAGCAGGTAAACAACATGTAAACAAAGTCAAACATGGAAAAAGAGCACATTTTTTTAATCTACACGCAATTCTAAGCAACATTCATGTTTTATGCGTCGCGATCCGAGCTACCGTTAAAAAGATACTGGTATCGCAAAATTAAAACACAATCTGCAATTTATTCTAACGGGAAAAAATAACAAGGCCTACTGGGCCGAAAGCAGAGCTACGGGGCCTAAACAAAGGTGAGCGCGGAATAATTATACTTTGCTCGGGCGCTACAGAGCAGCACAAACAACTCGGCCAAGCCCAACAGGATGCAGCAAAAAAAGAAAAAAAGGTGAGGGGGCGCTCACCACATGGGCCTTGGCCCAAGTCGCGAAGTGGGCGATGGATGCTGTAGTGCGCCTACAGGCGAAGGAAGGCGGCCGGGCCGCTGGTGGGCCGCTGGATGCAGAGGGCGCGTTGGGCCGGCCCACCTGGCCGGTCCACACATGGGCGTGCGAGCGGGCAGCCGGGACAGCTCGACCCCGAGCGTCTCCACGGATGAGGCTCCAACCAATGCCGGCGACGAGCAGTGGGTCACAGGGCGGAAGATCCGGCGAGGAGGCCGGCGGGACGCGGCGGATCTGGCCGGGACGGTGGTCCTCCGGTGGCTTGGCGACGAGGCGCGACTAGGGGATGGGGTCTGGCGGTGCAGGCTTCAACAGAACCAGGGAGAGGGTCTTCCATGGCGGCTAGAAGCAGAGAGAAGGAGAGATTAGAGAGAGGGAAGGAGGAAGGAGAGGAGCGGCGAGGGGCGCGACCTGCGGGGGCGTCGACGGCGCAGCCCGACTGAAGGAGCACGGCGGCGGTGTGGCTCGGGCGCACCGGGCAGCGGGTGGAGAGAGAGAGGAGATGGAAGGGGATTTGGTCGAGATTTGGGCCATCGGATCGCGAGATCTGACGGTCCAGATCATAGGGACGAAAAAATCTCAGATCTGGAGCTAGGTTGGACGAATATGGGGTATAAAATTGGGAAAAACTGGATTTGGGGCTGCCTAGGTCCTTAGTTAAAACCCTAAGTGGGGTGATGGTCTTTATATAGCCCAGGTGGCTGGAAGTTTGCAAAAACATCCCCGGTTTTTCTCTCTCACGCGCGGTGTTTACATTTCTGACCGCCGGGGGTCCGCAGGTCCTCCGATTCGGGTAAAACTTCGAACTGCGCGATCAGCGCGTCGAGCCGGCAGCGTTCACGTCGCATTGGAACCGTTCCAAGAATACTTTCCGGCGCGCTATAAAAATATCCCGTTTACTTATTAAACGGGGTTTTCGGTCCGTTGGCTGTGACTTGTCTCGTGCGGGTCTCGCCACAGTGATCGGGTGAAACCCGGTGTCGCAAAGGTCGAGTGTCAGGGTGCAAGGGTCGGTCTCCATCCGATACGAGATAAGAGGGGAAAAATAATCGCCGATCGATAAATCGGGGATGCAAACACCGCAAACAAATTAGACAATCAAACAATTCACACCGAAAACAAAAATTTTAATTTTTGTGAAATCTGGGTTGTAACAGATTGAAAGTGCAATCATGCCCTTAATCTTTTTTTGATGTTGATGACAATATACATATAGAGGACTAATAATGTTTATCAAGTTTATCTCAGGTTTTAGTCCTCGGTTCACTGTGACGGTGGATCATAGACATTTGATACTTACAATTGCTCAAGAGATGGAATCAATGAATTTGAAGCGTAAGTTGTTTTCCGGTTATATTGAGTATAGGGGTCCCCGCACTATTAAGAGGGGATCAGTGGGTGTACTGTTTAAGTCTTGCTCAAGTACCTCTCAACACATAAAATTCAATGTCACACACTCATTTTAAACAAGCTTGCTGAATATACACACATCGGACGTCCGGTACCTGATGCTCTCGGACGCAAGGTCACCGAGGGTCTAAGGGGCCGAGAGGTCAGTGGGCTTTTTGCCCCATTTCTTCGGATTTTCGGTCCCTGTCGGACGTCCGGTGGTCAGACGTCCGGTTGGCGTCGAAATTAGGATGCGAGGGTCAGTGGATTTTCTCTATGTTTTATCGGATTTATGGCGACCATCTGACATCCGGGCATCGGATGTCCGTCGGACGCCTGGTGCCTGATTAGTTCTTCTGTGCATGTCGTATATTAGTGAGTGTCAGGTGCAAACCGGACATCCGGTATGCACGTACCGGACGTCCGGTCCGAACCGGACGTCCGATACTTATCCAGGAAGAATGCTCCAACTTCCATTTCTGTCCTTCGGCTATAAATATGCCCTCTCCACCACTTGAGAGGGCTGACCACTTTATTTGCAACACGCCCAAGAACACAATTGCTCCCTCTCACTCTCTCCCTCACCAAATCTCAGATCCTGGAGAGCCCCGTGAGAGTTCTTGATGGATCTTTCACCCCGCGATAGATCGGCCCCTTCCCCATCTTTCAACTGAAGCAAATCGCGTTTTGAGCAAGTCTTGAGCTTTCCCCATTGATCTTCTTACTCTTGGAGGTTGGAGACTCCTAGGCGGGTAGGAGTTCTTCGGAGAGGTATCGACCATTGTGATTACCCTCGTTGATTTTGTGAGGGTTTGGGACCACCTTTAAGGTCAACCAGTAGTGGTTGGGAATCTCCTTCGTGGTGATATCTCAACGGGAATAGAGTGAGCCTTCGTGGCGTTGGTGTGCCTTCGTGGCTTCACCCACTCTCTCCGAACGGTGAGTAGCTTCCCTACAAGGAAGTGAACATCGGGATACATCATTGTCTTCGCGTCATTCGGTTATGCCTACTCTTTCCCCTTATTACTTGTGGTACCGTATTATTTTGCCCTCACTTTCTTAAGTATATTGTGCTTATTGTTTATCTTGTCATATCTAGGTAAACCTTGCAATTTATAGGCACACCTTTATCTTCCGCATTATTTCCTAAAACAGCTAAGTAGTGATAAAATTTGTAGAGAGACCTATTCACCCCCCCTCTAGGTCTATCTCGATCCTTCAAGCTCGGCGATGTTGGCAGCTTGCGCATCCGCTCGATATTTCAGACCAGCAACAGTCTTCTGGTTGGTTGCATACGCAGTTAGCAACCGGTCGAAGACATCCTGTTTATGCTGGAAAATAGCCGAAGAGGAAATCAAGGTACTCTGTAAAGATTTGGGAAAATTCCTTGAAGATACGGCCCGATTACGAGTAATCGACCCGAATCTCGAAAACTATACCTAGTGGGTGCGCTAGCGCACCCCCACCAGAAATAGAAGCTTGCAGTGAAGGAGTGTTCTGTGGCAAGAAGGTCAGTCGCGGCACGCTCCGCGAAGCCCTTGACCTATTTTTGTAGATCGTCCATGCGACTTGGCGCCACTTCGGGCGTCTGGTCGGACGGTTTGGCTACAACAGTAGCAGGGACAGTGGCCGGGTCAACTTCGGCACTCAGATAGTCGCGGCGGAAATTTTCCACCGAGAAGATGGTGCGGGCGGTAGAAGGCGACTTCGGCAGTAGAGCGTGACTGGGCGCGGGCTCGCTGGTCGGTGGAGGAGCAGTAATGGCAGGCGAGTCGGCCGGTGGTTGCGCATCCACAGCTTCCGCGTCTAGATCGATAGTGGCAGTAACAACATCGTTGGTGGAAACTTCTGGAGGGATCCCTCATTCGCCCACCGACTAAGCTGAAGAGGTGTCACGTAGTTCGGCAGCTAGGGGAACAGCGAACACAGTTGGCATGTCTGGTTGCATGTCGGCAGGCCCACCGATTGTGGCAGAAGGAGGAGCGGTGGCATTCGGCACGCCCGACTGCACGCCAGTAGAGCCACAAGTGGTGGCGACAGGTCCGAAAGTGGCAGCGGTTTTCACTGATTACTTCGTAGCGTCCTCGAGAGTTTCTTGGTGCAGGCCCACCGAAAGTGGCCGCCGGAAGCCGTTTCCGACCTCGCATGGCGAAGGATTGGGTAGTCGAGGCAACGGGCCGAGCAGGCGGAGGAGCGGCGTCAGCATCAACAGTGGTGTTGTGCGGCTCCCTAGTAGACCAAGAGACAATTAAAAATGAGATTCAGACAAGGCAATCCCAGCAATGAGTATGACAAGAAAACACTGTTCAAGTTAGGGTGCCCGCCGAGCATCGAAGCCATCGAGTAGCGCAAGGGAATAATGTCCAAGGTCACGACATTCAGAGCTAGAGCATCCAGAGTGGTCTTGGCCCTTTGGAGGGCAGCGTTTGATATGTCCCACACGTATCTATTGTTGGAGATATACCCTAGAGGCAATCATGTTATGATGTTATCTCCTTATGTATTCATGAGTTATTTGTATTGACCTTCAACATCATCACTGATATGTATCAATAAGTATGTGACTTGTTTGTGAGACTATATATTCTTTGATGATTATTCTAATGGTCCCTATTTGATAAGGTTATGCGGACACATATTCTTGACTTATATGTGATCCAGTTGATGACTATGTTTCACGAGTCATGAGCATAGAGATGCTACCGATAGTATGAACTTAGTGATGGGATCACTGAGTTGGACGGAGACCCACTTTGAGACGTAGCGAGATATTTTAATCTGTTAGTCTCAATACAATGTTTATTCCATGTCCTAGACCTGAGGTACTTGCATGTTCTCGGGCTGAGGAATGACTCACTTAGGGACTATCAAATGCTATACGGTAACTGGGTAGTTATAAAGGTAGCTTACGGGTGAGTCATGATACATGCCGCGAGACATTGTTGATCAAGATGAGATTTTCCCCTCCACCTTGGAGAGATATTCCCTGGGCCCTCTCGAGTGATAAGATTCAGAAAGCATGGCCATGCGACATGGGTTAAGTGTTAACCCGGTTCAGGAATCTGTATCACGGTTTCTAGAAGAGAGGTCAAGCTATCACAAGGGTGACAAGTACTCGCCTTGAGCTTGACAACATATAACGTGAGGCAAAAGGAATGTTGCATATGACACTTTGTAATGGTTCGTCTTATGACTCTATGCATATATGGGAGCCGACATGTTCTGCTAGTAACCACTACCGACTATCGAGCCGGATGTGATCCGGGACATGTCCATGTGTACGTGAACCTATAGGGCCGCGCTCTTAAGGGGAAAGGATCCCATTCGGATGTGATCCAAATGGAATATGGATCGAGGGTCCGGATTGCCTCAAGGGCTGAGGCCATTCCATGAGCGCCTATATAAGGGCTAGGGCGAACCCCAAAGGGGTACAGGTTAGACCACAACCCTAGCCGCCACTCCACCTCCAGGCCCAGCCGTCGGACCTAGCAGTACGCCGCCCGGCGCTCATCCTTGTACGTGGGCATAGCTTTGAGGCGCCGCACCTGCGGCGCTAGGACCAACTGTTCGCGGGATTGGATTGCGGGACACCGTTCCTGGGATCTTTACGAGGGGACGGTTCGAGGGATTCGAGGAGCAGCCGCCGACGGGCATCGCTAACTCTCCTTCCGCAGCCGTGACAGCGCGTCTAGTGGTAATCCCTTATCACGTAGTTCATCCTTAGTTGCAGTGGTATTGCTTGTGCGCGGTGATACGGTGAGGATCTCTCACTCCTCGTTGGTTACCCCAGGTGGAAGGTGAGATGTAGCGTAGCAGCAAATTTCCCTCGGTAAAGATACCAAGGTTATCGAACCAGTAGGACTCCAAGAGATACAAGAAGGTGTCACGGCCCTTGACGTGGACCTGCACACAGCAACAAATAACTTTGCTCCCAACGAGTACAGAGGAGTTGTCAATTCCTCCGGCCTTGCTGTTTACAAAGGATCTACACAAGAGATAATAAAAGTGGCAACTGAAAGTAAACTAAGGATGTAAACATTAATGTGAAGATGGACCGGGGTCCCGTGATTTTCACTAGTGATGTCTCTCTCCCAAAAGACGCTAAAAGTGCTAGCGAGGTAAACAAATCACAGCTGGGCAATTGACAGAATTATGAAGGCACCGCAATGCTAACTATGCTGCAAAGAAAGGAAGGGCTCAAAAGCAATGGGCATTACGCCAAGGTAAGTTGACCGAAATCCAACTGCATCTACTACGAATCATCCACCTTGAGATATCTATCCTTAACATCTCGCTGGTATTAAGTTGCGAATCCCACCCAAAGTGTAAATTCAAAGCAACAGACAACTGCATTAAAAGACCTTTGCGTAAAGTAAAGAACCCTTGTACCCGCGGATACAAGCACCATTGTTTTATCCCTGGTGACAACAGCACATCCCCTATTCTCATGTTTCTGTCACTCAAGCTAGACAGTAAGGGACTGAACCCACAATCAACCATAACGCTCCCTCTTGGAGTTGCAACAAATCACTTGGCCAAAGTAAAATACGGCAACGGAGAACATGCAAGAATTTACTAAAGAACAAAATATAAAAGAAAAGAACCAAATATATTACTCATCACAATCTGAACATAGTCTCATAATCCATCAGATCCCAACAAACTCAGCATAGCAACAGCAAAAATTACAAAAGTTCCTCGATCATGTGAGGCAGCTCACGAGGTCTCGAAAGTGGAAGCATAAAGAAGGGAAAAAAGTATATCACATAGCTACTGGTCACAGACCAATGGTCCAAGGTAAACTACTCACGGTACATACGGGAGGCGTCCATGGCTATGTATGGTCTCCCGGAGGGGGTTCCTCCTCCCGGCAGGGTGCCGGGGCAGCTTCTCCAGGAAGCCCCGATCTAGAAACGGCGGCGGCGGCGGCGGTACAGAGGCGAGTTCGCGGAAAAGAGATCGATATTAGGGGTTTCCACCCCGAGGGCTAAATATAGGCGGAGGGGGGTGTCGAGGGCATCCACCAGGCAGCCAGGAGGCCTCCTGGCACGGCCTAGGGTGGTTCCGCGCCAGGGACCCTCCTGGTCTCCTGGTGGTGGCCCCCCTCCGATGCCTTGGTGATTCCGGAAGCTTCCGGGTCGCTGATTTTTTATCTAATTTTTCCGGATTATTTCTAGCACTTTTAATGGCCCGAAAACCTGAAATACAAAAACAGCAGAAAACAACAACTGGCAGCTAGGTGCACTGGGTTAATAGATTAGTCCAAATATGCTCAAAAGTGTATGAAAGTTCAAGCAAAACATGGCAAAGTCACACAGAACATGCATGGAGCAAGCAGAAATTATAGATACGTTTGGGACGTATCAACATCCCCAAGCTTCATTCCTGCTCGTCTTCGAGTAGGTAAATGATAACAAGCATAATTTCTGTGGTGACATGCCACACAACCATATAAGTACTTTTAAGTAAAGCAATCAAAGCATGCAATTCAATTCAAGTCTTAACAAGCAAGAGTCTATATTAGCATTGACACAAGCAACAAAAGAACAAAAGGTGCAAGAGCTCTCGCTGTCTGTGACTCGAATGTCTCGAGATGGTGTTTGCGTGCAAACGGGGGACTGGGAAAAATAGAGAAAAAAGGTTGTTGAGAACAACTATCTACTAAAGTTGCACACTTAGTCTCCATTGGATTCTTATCTTGACTCGTCCCCAGACCACTAGCCAGGTACAAGTCAAACTGATCCACTCCCTTTCGATATTTTGAGCACTCATGCAATGGATGAGCGTGAGCAAGAAAGTTGACACCTAAAAGGCGAAATAGAAAGAAGGTCGAGGAGGAAGACAAAAAGGTGTGAAAGGCTCACATCAATGAGGACAATCATAGGCGAGAGAAGGCCATATGATAGATATGATGTGAGGAGTAGGGATTGCCATGCAATGGATGCACATGTGAGCTAAAAGTTCTCCAAGGGAACTAGTGGGGGTGCATCTAACTTGCTTTCTCAAGAAGACCTAGAGCTCGTTTGAGGAGGCTCATCATTGGAATATACAAACCAAGTTCTATAGTGTGAAGGTCCCCACATATCTATATGCATGATGAGGATCTCTATGGAGTACAAGGGATAGAGGATGAAGTACTAGTGTGGATATCTCAAAAGGAATAGTAGTGTGCCCCCTTCTCTCTTTTTATTTTTCTTTTTCTCCTTTTTCTATTTTTTTGTATTTTTTTGTTGGTGTCAATGGCTCTTTCTATTTAACTCTCATTTGTCCTCTTTGGGATCTTTTGATTTTGTCCTCTTTGGGGTCTTTTCCTCACTTTAGGGGCAACACTCTATATTTTACAAGAATATAGGAGATCTTTCACACTTTTACAAAGGTACTCACCTAAAGAAGATATAACTATCATGATGCAAATGTATGCTTCTGCCAGGATAGCAGGATATGCAATGATATTAGCGTGTCATGTAGCAATGATTAGGGCAAGGCCCAACTCACATGCGGCTCATCGATCAAGCAAGTAGCATGTATGACATGAAGATCATGTCATGAGAAGGTGGATGTTGCATGGCAATTTATCTCGGAAAGGCTATGGAAATGCCTTGTAGGTAGGTATGGTGGCTCTTTTGAGGAAAGATATAAGGAGGCTTATGATGACAGAGCGTATCGTGCCAAGGGTTTGGATGCACCGGCAAAGTATGCGCCAACTCTCGAGGTGAGAAAGGGCAATGCACGGTACCGAAGAGGCTAGAAAAAGTATAGGTGGGTGGAAGTGTCAACTTTCGAATACTCACATTAGTCCGAAAAACTCATGCACTTATTATCGGTAACTCTAAATCTAATCAGGAGGTTCACAAAGAGAAAAGTACCCCGAGGAGGAGTGTATGGGGGTTTGGTTATCCTTGCGCATCCTCGACTCATGGTACGTGAGTGTACTCTAATATTCGAACCCTCCAGAGGTTAGTGATCCATCTAGTAGCTAGAGTTATCAACAGGGGTTTTTGGTTTTCGAAAAACACATGGATTGCCCAAAATATGACATCTATCACTAATAGGCTCGAGCTCTTGACACCAAAAGTTCAAACATTATTCTAGTCAATACCTCAAAACTATTGCAAGTTACTACCACAAAGAAAATAACAACTTCAACTACCTACTTCTAGTCAAGACACAAAACTCAGGGCAATAGGCAAACTCTCTAACAAGATAAAACATGCAACCTATAGAAAGTTCAACCTAAAACAAAAGAAAATCTCTAGAAAAACAAAAGAACTATAACTAAACAGAGTAGCAGCTAAGAAAAGAAAAAGAACAACTCACAGCTCAAAGAATAAGCGTGCAAATCCTATGAGGAGTTCTAGTTCAAGCGGAGCGTGTATCTCTCCCACACAAAAGAGTAAGCTTGGGTCTAACTTGTTATGAACAGCAAGCAAAGCTAAAGAAAACAAAAAACAAAACCTAGAAAAGTAAAGAGCGATCATGTGAGGTATTGAATAGAGTAATGTTTGAAGCATACAAAAGTTCCTCGATCATGTGAGGCAGCTCACGAGGTCTCGAAAGTGGAAGCACAAAGAAGGGAGAGAAGTACATCACATAGCTACTGGTCACGGGCCCATGGTCCAAGGGAAACTACTCACGGTACATACAGGAGGCGTCCATGGCTATGGATGTTCTCCCGGAGGGGGTTCCTCCTCCCGGCAGGGTGCCGGGGCAGCTTCTCCACGCAGCCCCGATCAAGAAACGGCGGCGGCGGTGGTATAGAGGCGAGTTCGCAGAAAAGAGATCGATATTAGGGATTTCCACCCCGAGGGATAAATATAGGCGGAGGGGGGGTTTCGAGGGGACCCACTAGGCAGCCAGGAGGCCTCCTGGCGCGGCCTAGGGTGGGGCCGCGCCAGGGACCCTCCTGGTCTCCTGGTGGTGGCCCCCTCCGCTGGCCTTGGTGATTCCGGAAGCTTCCGGGTCGCTGATTTTTTATCTGATTTTTCCGAATTTTTTGGAGCACTTTTAATGGCCGGAAAACCTGACATAAAAAAACAGCAGAAAACAGCAACTGGCAGCTGGGTGCACTGGGTTAAAAGATTAGTCCAAATATGCTCAATAGTGTATGAAAGTTCAAGCAAAACATGGCAAAGTCACACAAAACATGCATGGAGCAAGTAGAAATTATAGATACATTTTGACGTATCACGCAGTAGAATTTTTATTTGGCGCTAGCGTAGCGTAACGTGTGCCGCAACAGTGGTATCAGAGCATTTCTGCGTGGAGATGAATTCCTGATAGAAATTCATGTGGAGATATGTGGATATTATCTTGTGTGGGTAGATCAGATTGGTT
The DNA here is from genome assembly GCA_950022295.1 of Bromus sterilis. Lineage (NCBI taxonomy): Eukaryota > Viridiplantae > Streptophyta > Magnoliopsida > Poales > Poaceae > Bromus > Bromus sterilis. The sequence goes on from OX465597.1 coordinate 220,997,656, forward strand.
TTGCATGTTTGAGGTTTTTGATTTTATGATCTGTCCCGAGGCGCGCGCTACTTAGGTCGTGCCACAACTTATCCTTAGAGGTCAGTTATCCGCCATTGGGATAGATAGTTTTCTATAAAACCTTTTGTAGCATGCGGATATCACTATGTGATTGATCCGGGACACGGATCAGGACACGGTGTGGATATGATTCGCGCTGTCCAGAAATCTGTGAGCAGTTTCGGTTCTGAATGTCCATATCTTGGTCCTACGAACTCTAATTGATCTTCGTGACCTACCAAATGATGTGGGGTGGAATTATCTATAAAACAGCAATTTTTCGCAGACCTAATTTGGCTAGTGCTAAAAGAGGTTTAGACGGCGGCAGAACGTCTAACTTGAGTTTGCAGGGAATGATTGTGATCTGGTATTGCCCATTTTGTAGGTTATTATTCATGACCTGCGTGTCATGGTTTTGACAACCGACTAGAGCCATATGGTTGTTTCATGTCACATCCCACATTTTGTAGTCTTTGTTATTAGAATGCTAACAATTAGGGTTAACAATTTTTTTGCTAAGTTGTGATGTGTTAGTACTAGAATTGCATGCCATGCTTGCTTATGCTTCCTTTTACTTGCTTGCTAAATTTGTTATTGTCTTTATGTGTTTTAGATACGATGGTTAGACTTTCCTTGCCTTGTTAAAAAATTAACCCATAAAAGAAATACTAGGCTCACGCCACTCCTAACTCTAATAAAAACATTTTACCGCCATAGAAAATTAGTATCAATAAAATATTTCCTAAATAAATATTTGGTTGCACAAATATTCATTATTTAAATAATTAAAAATACCTATATAGCATAAGGTATTTAATGAAAATATTTAAAAGTCCTAAAATGATTAAATATTACCAAGGTAATACTAAAAACATTATAAACCTAATTAAAATTCCACAAAATCAAATGGAAATTAGGATAGTAATTTTTGTGGTTTTATAAAAAAAATTAGGAGAGTTAATTTTAAATTTTCTTTCAGATTTAAATCACAAAAGGAAATAGAATATTAAAAACACCATAAATAACTTTAAGAAGAAGAAGAAAACATAGAGAACCCCTTCCCTGGGCCGAGCCCATCTGTTTTAAACCTAAACCACGCCCAGACCCCACCTATCATCCTCTCTCTTTGCATGTAGTGACCTCAGCGATGATGTCATCGCGCGTCTGATCACCCAACCCATGCGCATCGACGCGGATCGCCTCCGTGGCCTTGCGAACGCACGTTGTACCCCCAACTAGAGGCAGCGATGTGGCCGGCGACCTCCAAGCTGGATCCTACCCACGCCTTCTCTCTCTCTCACGCGCTCACGCCGCCCTTGATGGCCAGTGGACAAGGAGGCCACGGATCGCTCCCTGCCCACGCGTCGTAGATCTCCGTTCGATCGGCGTGAGAATGCCCGGACCGGCTGTGTAGTTTTTTTTCTATTAAATTATAAATACAGAAATATTCTCAGAAATTTAAATATAACTCGTAATAATATGACACAAATTTTGTTATGTTCCTAAGATTGTTCTTTATTTTTCTGTTTAGTTATATTCATTTATTTCCTAAATAAATTGTGGAAATTTATTATTAAATCTTATTAAAATTGTTTCTTAGATGAACGATATTAAATTCTCAGTTTAGGAAATTAATTTAGTAGCATTTTATTAAAAATTTCTCTGGTCAGTACCTAATTTTGGTATTAAATATGAATAAATAATAATAACAATGATAATAATAATAATAATAATAAATACTAATAGTATTTATTAATCCTAAGGAGAATTATTTAGTACTCCCTCCGATCCATAATAAGTGTCGCCCATTTTCTGCTAAGCAAGTACAAACTTTGTACTAGATGAGCGACACTTATTATGAATCGGAGGGAGTACTTTTTATCACTTAAATGAAAATGGTGACCTAATCTTAATGCCACTTAAGAATCTTGTTTGCTCAGACTTTAGCAAACTGAATAACTTGACTTAATTATAATTTTGTCGTTACCTTGGTTGTCTTGCAGCTTGCTTAATAAGAATCATGTTAAGATAAACACTATTTAAATTGCTACACTCTTGTTGTTGTCCTTGTATTGATAGTGTGGTAAAGCTATGCTATGGGTGACTATCGCTTGTATGTTTTGTGTGATTGTCGTGATTGTAATTGTGTGTTTATTTTTTTCGCAACTCATAGACGAGGTTCTTGACGTTGCAGGTGAAGACTCCTCCCAAGCTGCCGAAGAAGCCGTACCAGCGGACAACGCCGAGGAAGGAAAGCCATCTCCCAAAACTCAACCATTGTCCTATGTTTTAAACTTTTAATTTCTTTGTATCATGCTATCTATCATTACTATGTTAGTTATATCATGAGGGATGGGAACTATGTTAGTTGTAATAGGTGAAACCACCAAACCCGCTCGAACCTACCTATGGGTTATGACAACATTATCAACCAGATAATTTTGATGTACCATCAAGACCGTACTTAGCCAACACCTTGATGATGATGGCATATATCCATGGGATGTGATGGCCAAGAATGATTTTATGGCATACATCCGAGAGATGTGATGGCCAAGGTTGTGATAAAATATGGAAACATAATCAGAGACTCAAAGGAATATCTAGGGCTCAAGTGCCGCTAAAACCTAGCCTTACAGTACAACCACATGATATATGGGCACTGGCTTGGTTACTTTGTTAGTTCACCCTTATTGATGTCAATGTCGTACCGCAGAAGGGATAGCCGCCTTGTGAGGGGTATCCACGGCACAAAAGGGGGATTCATACTATGAACAGAGGTTCCTTCTGTGTTGAAACCTAGTGGGCATGACACTGTAAGTGTGATCTAATGAATGATCTTGTCACAATCCCCCTGCCGATATACCAAAGTGTGTACTACGCTAGCGGCCACTGGTGGAAACGAGACGGGATTGTGTCGTGTGGGTAAAGTGTACAACCTCTAGAAAGTGAAAACTATTCGAATAGCCGGAGTCCACGGTCATGGACAACTAGTGAGGCCACACCAAGCTAAGACCTGAACTTTGAGAAAACTTTGGTTATGGTTAATGATGAATATGTAAGGGATGAAAAAGGATGATGATCTAACCTGACTTAGTAATGGATTAAACTTGCTCAAGATAAGTGAACATTATACCTGTTAATAATCTTGTGTAGATAGTGTTTTTTTCCTCCAAATGAACCACCCATAAAGCTCTCCTACTATTTTATTATGTAAAGTTTATGATCTTTTATTTGAGATGGTTTTCGAGTACTTTGTATGTACTCACCAGCTTTGTCCCTGGTAATTCAAAAGACCAGGCTTGGAGGAGCCGGTAATGGATGACGATTGGACTGACGTTTACCAGGACGTGCTACACTCTGCACTTTCCTGTTGGTTATGCCCCGCTGCCATGTTAGGAGAATTTTTTATTCCGCTCCATTTTTTCCCTATGAGGCAGTGTAAGAATGTGATGTAAGACTGTATTGTTCCGTATTTGTTTGAACATGAGATCTGTATTACCTGTCGAGTTATGCGTCATGTATCACTGAACATGGGAAGGTGGTGGGTGCGCAGCTGTCCGCTCCGGGTATATAATTCGGGGTGCCCACAGACTTGGTATCAGAGCCTCTATTCAGACTGTAGCAACCTAGTTAGCATGGACGTTAGTTAGTAATATTTTGTTAAAAAAATCTCTTATACCTCTTACCCCTTTCAAAATGTTTTAAATCAAGCGAGACCGAAGATAAAGATGGAATGGTGTCCCGAAATAGATGAGAACTAGTGGATGTTTTTCTTTAGTGTCCCCTATCTGAATGCTTGATCTTATGCTTGTTTGATATTCCATGTTTAGTCTTATGTTAGAGTGATGCTACACCCACTTAGGATGACACTAACCCGTGCACTCTTATCTTGCCCAACACCACATCAGGATGCCTAGGCACACCCGAGCTCACCCAAGCGTATCCGGTAATGCGCCACCACCCACCCTGATCCAAACATGGCGCAAGTTGTGCGCTTGTTAATGGAGGAGAGAAAAGTTGCTCGCGTACAACTCCAAGCTGTCCGGGAGGAGAGAACATGTCGTATCCCTCCAGCAGATAATCCAGACTGCCGCAAGTAGCGCCAACCTAGGGAGAGGGAATGAGCAGCCCAGATCCAAGCTCCGAGACTTCCAGAAAACCAATTCGCCCGTGTTCTCCCTGTCAAAGGAGCCTCTCGATGCTGCAGATTGGCTTAGCACCATCGAGAATAACTTAGCAGTGGCATGAGTTGGAGACAATGAGAAGGTTATCTATGCCACTCACCACCTTGCTGGCACCGCAAGGAGCTGGTGGGAAGGAGTACGTGCCCATTTTTCTGAAGGGCAAGTGCTTAATTGGGACCAGTTCAAGGAGAAGTTTAGAAAGGCGCATATTCCTTCTGATTTGATTCAGTGGAAAAAGATGAGTTTCGCCACCTCAAGCAAGGTGGCATGACTGTGGTATCTTATCTCAGCAAGTTTACTGAATTGTCGATGTATGCCCCCGAGGAGGTGGACACTGAAGAGAAGAGGAAGGACCGCTTTCTCGAAGGCCTAGATGATGAGTTGCAGTGTTTTCTCGTCGCCATGCAGTTTCCAGACATGGAAGCGTTGGCCAACACCGCCATCTTAGTGTAAGACAAGAGAAGCATGGTCGCTGAGAATCGAAAGCGTCATATGATGCAGCAAGGAGAATCCAACAACCCCAGACTCCACCCAACCTAGCCAGCTAGACTTGCACCACCGCCGCAGAGAAACCTCTACTTTGCGCCGCACCCCAGCTGCCCCAACATGAAGACGCATGCTCCACATCCCATTGCACCGCCCATAGCAAGAGCAATGCCCCACGCAGATCCGCCAAAGCCGCCAACGTTCGTCCGAACCATGTAAATGTTGAGGATGCCCAGGAAGATCCAGATGTTGTTATGGGAACGTTCCTTGTTAATTCTGTCTCGGCAAAAGTTCTATTTGATTTGGGTGCCTCTCACTCATTCGTTACAGAACCCTTCGTGGGTAGAAGCCAGATGGAAAAAAACTCCTAAGGAGGTCCATGAATGTTCAAATCCCTGGATCCAAGGTTAGGGCATATCTCTCTTGCCGTAACATTCTGTTGGAAATCCATGGAGTTGAGCTTCCAGCCGATCTAATCGTGCTGGGAACCGAAGTGATTGATGTGATACTTGGCATGAACTGGTTGGCAAAGTACCGAGGTAGGATAGATTGTGCTGAGAAGACAGTCAACCTCACCAGTGCTGACGGTGTTCAGATAAAGTATACAGACAAGGAAGGCACTGCCCGAGCCTACTGTCATCAGAGTGTCTCGGTGCCATCACTTGAGGAGGTGTGTGTTTTTTGTGAGTTTCCAGAGATATTTCTGGAGGAGTTACCCGGTATGCCGTCGGATCGGGATATCGAGTTCATCATTGAGTTGGTACCTGGCACAGCCCCAATAGCCTAGAGACCCTACAGAATGAATGCCGAGGAGTTAGTGGAGTTGAAGAAGAAGTTGATACGTCCCAAACGTATCTATAATTTCTGCTTGCTCCATGCATTTTTTGGGTTATATTTCTATGCTTTTGATACACTTTCATACACTTTTGATCATATTTGGACTCACCTACTAACTCAGTGGACCCCAGTGCCAGTTTCTGTTTTCTGCTGTTCTAGAAGAGTCTTCCAGCCGGAGGATGAATTCCTGGGGTGGCCCACAACCCCCAGACGCCCTCCTGGCGCGGCCAGGGGTGGACAGGCGTCGGGTGGCCGCCTGGGTGACTGGGACCTCCCCTGGCTGCCCCCCTAGGCCCGTATTTATTCTCGCGTCGCAAAAAGCCTGATTCCATAACCCTTTTCTCCAGAAGCGATTCCGCTCTCCGTGGCCAACGCCAACAAGCTTCGGGGGACCAGAATTCCTGTGCCGGCACCCTGCTGGGACGGGGAAGTGCCCCCGGATTCATCTCCATCGACGTTGCTTCTTCCCTCCATGATGCGGGAGTAGACCGTCCTCAGGGAAAAGGTTTATACCGGTAGCGATGTGTTCTTCTCTCTCTCCCATGATGTAATCTTTGTTGTGATCATAGGATATGTTAATCTAGGGTGATCCCATGATATTTCCCCTTCCTCCATGTATTGGATTTATGTACTCACTTGATTTTATCTAGTATAATCTCTGAGACCATGGTGACAGCGGTCATTTGGACATGGGTTAGAAGAATAATTTCATGAGTGATTTCCTCTTTTGTGTGTTGATTGAAGATTGAGAGTCTCTTGGTGCTTTTCTTTGACTATCCTATAGATATGTTGTGGTGATTGTGGTACTCTCTTTGGATGGCTGCGGTAACCTTGGGAAATCCATAGATGATAACTACAAACTCTGAGGTGTGCTTTTGTAGCCCTACGCAATTCTCGTCCTCTCTTGACCACAAAGGAATGACCTCCGAGTACGTCTCCATTGCATGTTTTATGGGAAATATCATGTGATTAGACTATGTTAATGTTGTTGGGAGTTGCCTTTAGTGAAAGTATGAAGCGTAGGCCTTGTTTCCACCATTGCAATATCGTTCGTGCTCACGTTTACTACTTGTTTGATTGCTGCACTTTTTATTATAGATTTATATTACCTTGCTTTGCCACACCTATCACCTATATTTTACCATCTCTTCGCCGAACTAGTGCACCTATACAACTCCTAGTTGTATTAGGTGTGTTGGAGACACAAGAGACTTCTTGTGTCTTAATTGCAAGGTTGCTTGAGAGAGGCCATCTTCAACCTCTACTTCCCTGAGTTCGATAAACCATAGGTCATCCACTTGAGGGAAATTGCTATTGTCCTACAGACCTCTGCGCTTGGAGGCCCAACATAGTCTACAAGAAAAGAAGCGTGCGTAGACATCAAGCTATTTCTGGCGCCGTTACCGGGGAGGTAAGTGTTTGAAGGTAAATCTTTAGATCCTGCAATTAAATTTTTTCATTTCTTTTTTTTATTTTCACTAGTTAGGCTTATAGAAAAAAAAAGAGAGAGCTTTATGAGCTCTACCTTGAATTGGGGCATGAAGTGTTTGAACAGAAAATCAAAAAACCTATGGAACTTTATTTGCATTCTCTTCATGATTCTAATGTTACTATTACTAGTATGTCTTCTTTGAATACCTTTGATGCTAATGATATGCAAAGTTATAAGCTTGGGGATGCTACATTTAATGAAGATGATATTTTTAGCCCCCCAAGTTTTGATGAGGAAATTTATTTTGATGATACTTTGCCTCCTATCTATGATGATTATTGTGATGACACTTCTGCTATAAAGAATAAATGTTTGTAAGTGTATCATGATAAGAATGATTCATGTCATAGCTATTTTCTTGAGTTTTCTCCCACTATTACTAATGAGAAGGATTTTTATTATATGGGGAGTAATAAATTTTCTATGTTTGTGGATCATGATAAGAAATTTTTATGTGATACTTATATTGTTGAGTTTATTCATGATCCCACTGAAAATTATTATGAGAGTGGAACATATGCTTATATGTATCTCAATAATATCAAGTTCCCTCTCTTTATGATGAAATTTTCGAAGTGGCCCTTGTTTTTCCTTCCTATGCTTATTGCTTTATGATTCAATGAATTATTCTATTACAATATTCCTATGCATAGGATGCATGTTAGACTTAAATGTGTTTGGTATTTTCTTCTTCGTGCTCTCTTTTTTTCTTCAACTCTTATTCCTATGTGAGCATCATTAAAATTTAAGCCTATCTTTATGGCTATAAAGAAAGAGCTCTAGGGAGACAACCCTTGTTATGTTTACTTTGAGTTTTAACTTTCAGCTTTTAGTGGTCTTGAGGATTGTTATACTGTAGAAAAATCATTGTATCTTTATTTTCAACCTTTGTGCCAAGTTCTAGCCTCTTATGATAAGGGAAGCAAAAGTTGTGATATGTTGTCCAGAAAACAGATTCTGTCTTCTTGACGGAAAAAATCGAAACAAATCACCAGTTCATATTTTTGAGCTGATTTTTTTTACACAACATGCTCTATTCAATTGTGAAACTTTCGTATGTTCTGAGTTTTTGATTTGAGTTGCAAAAGTAACCCCAAAAAATTATTTACTATCTGATGTTCTGTTTTTCACAGATTCTGCCACGTTTTTCCTTTCCTTACTTTTGCAAACCTTAAGCTTGCTTTTTCTTTGCAAATTTTTTTTGGCAATCTTGAGAAACAGTAGCTCTTCATGAATATCTTTATATCTAGTGTGTAACAATTATTTTATTAAGGTTACTAACCTCCCTAATAATCTTATGATGAGTTATGTATGAAGGGAGTTTTCAAGTGTGCGAGGGAAGATGATGAAAGAAGATCCAGGAGTGTCAAGCGCTCAAGCTTGGGGATGCCCCACGCATCCCCAATAAATATTCAAGGAGACTCAAGCGTCTAAGATTGGGGATGCCCCCCTGCATCCCCTTCTCCATCAAAAATCATCATTTCATCCTTCGTCTCACTATATTTTTATCACTTCATGCATTATGTGCTATGCTTGGAGAGACTCGCTCTTAGGTTCACTTTTTAGTTTTCTTTTGCTTTGCTTGCTGTTCATAACAAGTTAGACCCTAGCTTAGTTTGCGTGGGAGAGAAACACGCTCCACTCCAATCTAGAACACATCATAGGATTTTTCATGCTTATCTTTTTGCTGTTGTGTGTTCTTTATCTTTTCGTAGCTACTGCCATGTTTAGTTTTAGTTTTATTTTGTCTTTAGCAGGAGACTTGGTTTTTGTTTAGTGGTTGCTGGAACTCTCTTTAGTTTTCATGTTTATCATGTTAAGAGAGTTGGCAGTTGCACTGCGTTGTGTCTTGTCTTGAAAGTAGGTAATTGAGGTTGCTATTTAATTTTAGTAGTAACTTGCAATAGTTTTGAGGTATTGTTGGGAGTAAACTTTGAACATTTGGTGTCAAGAGATCTAGCCTATTAGTGATAGGTGTCGTATTTTGGGCAATCTGTGTTTATATTCAAAACCTACAGGAGACGAGCCCCTTTTAACTGGGCCGTAGCACATCTCTCTATCTCTCTATCTCATGCCCCTCTCTATGTCCACCGCCCTGATAGCGCGGCCCCGCCTGTCATCCTCTAGCCCACGCCTTGACGTCACCCGTGGGAGCCGCCACTGAAGCCATCACGCTTGCGTCAGCCCCGCGCGTTCCTTCTCGCCCAGTCGCCGGCGAGGCCACGGGTCGGCCTCGCGCGCGTACTCCTACTCTCCCCTCGCCCGTTCCCGCCCGAGCACCCCCCTCCCGCAGCTATAAAAGGACTCTCCCCGCTCTGTCCTCACCCCTCACTCAACTCCACCATCCAGAACCACCCCGCCGGTGCCGATCAGGAGAAGAGAAGGAAAACAGGATGAGGAGGAGGAGGAAGAAAGGAAGAAGAGAAGAAGGGGTGGAAGGGAAGAAGGAGAGGGAGAGGCAGGCGCGCCTCTCCTCCACCCCACGCCGAAGCTGCGCTGGCAAGGAGCGCATGAGGAGCGGCCCCAACACTGCATCCGACACGTTCGTCTACCTCGAGTCGTCATCGTTCGTCACCGCAAAAAGCCCCTCCGACGCCAAAAAATGGAGACCACGCCGGCTAGCCGCACCTCCGCCACCCATTCTCGTTGCCCCTCGCCGCCTGGAGGACTTCCGGTGAGCTCCCCACATGCCCCCTGTACGCCTTGGCCATGCACAGGCCGAGCTGGCTTGCTCGTTGGAGAAGAAGGCCCCTGGCCGTCGGATCCGGGGAGATCTAACGGCTGATGTCTTCTCGCCCCTCGTTGGTTACTGTAAGGCCCGATATGCGGTACTGTTCCAGATCTAGATGTTTCCATCCAGATCTGGGGACGAAGCACATATCGGTCCCACCGCGACATATGACATAGTCATATGCCCCGGATTTCCAACATGATATCACAACATTACAGATACAAAGATACAACATCTCATACAATCGGCAAACAACTGCCTTAATACAATACAACAGCGGAAGATATATGTCTGAGTACAGACTACAATCAAATGCCTAGTGGCAAAGAGAAAACATCGATCCCATAACCACACGGTTCCAGGCCCTCCGCCGGGATCCACCTAACTAGTCATCGTCGAGTCTCCACGTGAAACGTCGATCACCGTACCTGTTGTCGATCAATAACCCTGAAAAGAGTTTGGGGGTAGTATCATGAGTGCAAAAGTACTAAGCATCCAACTGTAGTGGTCATCTGACCCAGCAAGGACTTCATCACTCGTCATTCTAGGACAACTAGTAGTTTACGGTAAGGATGGGGTAAGTGGTGAGGTTGCTGCCGCACTAGCATTTATGAAGTGGCTAACGATCTAGGGAGTAACATAAGAAGCCAAGAATTCGATGAGGAATCGCCTCCAACAAGTCTTGCTATCAACTACTTATGCAATCATAACACCTAACCTATCCTTGTCCTCCTCTTCCCATCCCGACGAAGAAGAAGCAGTCAAGGCACACACACAAACGTTGATCAAATTATATTAAGATTATCTCAGTTGTTGTTGTTTATGAACAAGGAGTAGGTCTCAAGTCGTCCATAACCGTGGACACGGCTTCTCGAATAGATTTAACCCTGCAGGGGTGTACCAACTGCCCATTACAAGGCTCCGCACGGACGCCCATCTCTCTCAGTTGCTACCCATGATAGGCAACCATTTTATGATTTAGTCCTAAGAGATCCGGAATGACAGGTCCCTCTAACTAACAACGCACAAATCCGGGTGGCCCCCGGTGACTCGACATCCAACTCAAACGCCGATCGCGCTCTCGAATCAGCCTCTACGGTCTGGATGAGGTCGGGTTAGTTGCCCAAACAGATGTGGACAACCCCCTAGCTCCCTGGGGTGGACCAACAAGAGAAACCATCTCTCCGCTGGCCCAAGTTGTTTGAAATCTGCCGGCCGCGGACCAGTCACACACACGTTTTCAAATGGTAAATCAGCTTGGGCCACCACTAGAAATGTTTGAAGCTAGGTAGGTAAGAAGAGGGGACCCCATAAAATCCCACACGCAGTTAGGCACGCTCAGTCTTAAAACCAACACCCGGAACTCGGATCCTAGGTGACTCGAATGGAACAAAGCGTCGGGGCGGGATAGCCTAGACCTTCCATCCTTCGTCGAATATAGTCAACATTTATAATAATCATATCATCCATAACAATATAATAATGTGATATCCCAAACCCAGGAGTAACAGGGTAACATAGTAGCATCCTAAGCATGCATACTAAGCAGAGGCTGAGCAACGAGCAATAGTAACATACCAGTACAAGGTTTTCTGTGAAGGGACATGACTGTATCGGTTTGAAAGGAGCTATAAACATGTGGTAGGATCAAACATCGAACCTAATCTATACTAGCATGCAAACCGCTGGTTGAAATAGAATGGATCATAAATAATGTATAGTCCTTTCCTGTTGATAAGTCGGGTTTCGAAGGTGTAGTTGATCGCAAGCTCGCATCGTCTCCTAGAGGTACCCGCGGGAGCACACAAGAGGGTAAACACTGGAAAGCAATCAATGAGCAATCATCTATTACTACGAAGCACACACGAGCAAGCATCAACAAGAAGGCAACACGAGACATCGCACCTACCGTCGAGAGCGGTTACTAACAGTTTAAGTGGGGTATCGGTCACACACGACGAATACCGCATGTTTATGGTGGTTAGAGTTGCTTAGCTATAGGTGATCAACCAACGGTTATTAACATGGAAAAGCACAGAAGCATGGCATAGCACACAAACATGTCAAGAGGTGAAGCACAAAGTAATCTATCTATGCTAGTCAATTTAAGTGACAGGTGATCAACCAACGGTTATTAACATGGAAAAGCACAGAAGCATGGCATAGCACACAAACATGTCAAGAGGTGAAGCACAAAGTAACCTATCTATGCTAGTCAATTTAAGTGAGGCACATCCTAAACATGGCATACCACTAAGTGCCGCACGACAATTAAAGGACTTGGTACTGTTCTGTCCTAAACCATATTTTTGGTTGGTAAATAGCATCAAACAATAGCATAAACACAAATTACACGAAAAACTAATCAAGTTACATGTAAAGAACACCCCAAACGGAGTTATGATTAAAAAGATACAAGCAAAACAAGTTACGGGCACAATCTGCCAACATCACGAAGCACACTTTAGAGCATTGCATAAACAGGATAATCAATGCAAACATGCTCACAAATGATATGGAACTAAAGTAGACATGACAGGGAAGGCATGGCAAAAGAAATCATGCAAATATGCATGATAGATCAAAAGATATTAAGCATGCAACATGGCATCGGAACGTTACACACTTAGAGAAAACAGAGGTTGCTGTCAAAAACAGCAATATAGCAACTTTGGAGCTCAATAACTATATGACCAGCAAGCATATCATGGCAATGCAATACATGCAATGGAAGTAGACATGATGCTTAACAATATGCAATTGGACTAACTCAATTCCGATAAACGGTTGAGACACAACCGTCACCTGAAGTTGCAACAAATTAACGGTTTCAGCAACAGCGGCACATTAACATCAGGGTCACCACTTTGGAGCAAGATTTAATATAGCTAGAGCACCCAAACATGTCAAGTTAAATCATGGGAATGAAGTACACATGATGCTTAACACATAGGAAAAAGAATCAATGCAATAGGCCTCATGGATGTGTCACAATCATCATGCAAACTTGCAATAAAATAATTACAACAACACACTAATAGGAAAAATTAGCAGTTAACGGCCTGATGCCCACTTCAACACAGATTAACAACATCAAGATGGCCTCAAATCAAATTGCTCACTAAAGATGGATTGTACACACAATTCTAAGCAATTTTCCTTTTGGCGACACGTTCATCCGAGCTACGGTTGGATCGCAAATTACGTCGCAAAATAGCATCAGCAGCAAAAAATCTACAGACTTAGCAAAAATTCGAGGTGTCTAGGGAAAAAAAATCAACTTCATGGGATGAGTCCCAAGTCGGCCTGGGAGGCGACTGGGCTGCGGAGGCGGCTGGGCCAGGCCGCTGGATCTGGCCTCACGGACCGGATCTAGCTGGCCAGCCTGGGTGGGCCGGCCCAGGTCGCTGACCAGGGAGGAGGCGGCTTGGCATGGATGGGCATGGTGACGCTGGCCGTTGCCGGTCGGCCGGGACGGCGAGGAGTTAACCAGGGGCCGACGCAGGGGCGAAGCAGGGAGCGGCGGCGGCGCGGGAGGTTGGTGGAGGAGGGGATCCGGGGCGGCGACGTGCTCGGCTCAGGGAGGCCATTGGCGGGCGGCTCCGGCTTGAATGCCGCCGGCGACGGCTCGTTTCCCTGCGGGATGGAGAGAGGAGGAGTGTCGGGACCCGGGGTTAGCGTATGCAAGTACAGTTAAGACATAGTCATATGGAGAGCCGAGAACCGCACCCACTTGTCTAAGCAGACAAGGCCAAGCACTGAACATTCTCGGAAAGCATCGTACGTGAGGGGCATCCCATCCGGGCCGGATGATCAACTGAGATGGGTCCTCATCGTCCGCACACAAGTCAAATGATAAGGGTGGTGAACTCCCATATTCTAAGACAAGTCGCCTCAACCATACTACCGACTATCTCAAAACTCTTACATAGACTTACTCCAACCCGATCACTTAGTCGGGGTCTAGGGCGGGCTCGATCATACCACAAAGTGTGCACGATACGGAGTCTCGAGCAATCGCATCGCGATGCCCCAAGCTGCGCACATCTAAGGGCCACTTGGTGTATGAAAGACCGCCAGCCAGAACACAACTAAGGTCTCGAAAACCCATACGAAGACATGCATGTTATAAACATACACGCAGCACACATGCCTTGTATGAACAGCAGGTACCATTGCAATTCTCTACAAAGTGTACATTTTATTTATAACACTTATAGAGTACACACAGAGATCACATACATGTGATCCAACATTAAAACACAGATCGGAAGCAAATTATGTCTGAGTACAGACAAGTTTAACAAATGGCTTAAGAAGCCTTATTTAAACACAAAGCCCTCCACGAGGGAACCAGTCTGCTGACTGGGACTAGACTACCTTAACTTCAGTCGTCCAGCTCGATGAAGAAGCCACCTTCGGGGTCAGTGGCGTCATCTAAAACATAGATTAAGCAAACGTGAGTACAAAGGCGTACTCAGCAAGACTTACATAGGAACTATACTACTCATGCACATGTATCAAGGTAAAGGGAGGTGGAGTTTCACTTGCAGAAATGCCAGCTTTGACTTGGCTAATCCTGAACTACGAGTACCAGACTTTGAGGTAAGAAGCGTACACGAGTCCACTACTTTCTCCAACCAATACACCACTATGGTGCCTTCCTCGACTTCCCCACGAGAAATCACGCCATAGCACTCACACTTATCTTGGTGTGTTTTAGAAGTATCCAGTTCAAGTTATCTAATAATCAAGCTAAGCTTTCCAAGCAGTCCATAACCGCGGACGCGGCTATTCGAATAGTTTTGTTAACCTTGCAAGGGTGTACCGCTACACACACATGATCATCAGTTACCGCCTTTGTACTCGACACCGTTCAAGAAGTGTCGGCGAGGATGCTCACCACAACTGTTACCTCATAGCCGATCTAGTCCGAGAAAGCTGCCTACTTGGGTTGGCTACCACAATCGTGAACCCGGCCGGTTTACCGAAGTGGACCCAAGTGATGTGTGCGTGGTGCATAAGCCGGTCTCGGATGAGCCGTTCTCTCACTTAGCATCCAGGTCACAAGCCTACCAGAACTCCGAACTACTGCGACATCTGGACATCGAAAGGGATGAGTTAATAGGTTGAGAGGGGTCAGTGAGCCCAATGTGTGGTTGAACTCTTCATCTTGGATCACCACACAAGAACTCGTACTAGGGCGGTGTTCAACGAGACAACCCACTGTGTACTCCTACACAGCCTCTCATCGTTCACCTTGTATTAGGGTCGATTCACCAGCACTTTTCTACCATCATCAACATGATCATTCCCATCCCGACTCACATCACAGTAACAACATGGTATCATACTAAGCATGCAATAAGCAGTAACATTGCAGGGGTTACATGATATCAAACAACTCCTACAGTTGCTAGGATTGTGGTTTGCTTACTACTGTGACAAAAAGATAGGTCATGCAAAGGAATGGGTTCATCTATGCGGTAGAATCGTAACATGGTGGTCATCCTATACAATGCATAAACGAGACATGAGAGGGAAGTGGGATTTTATCGATATGATCAATGGGGGTTTGCTTGCCTTGCTGACGAGGTTCGGGTTCTGGATCTTCAGCGAAGGGGGTAGCCTCCTGCTCCGGTTCCACCTCTACTCGACAAACAAAGCACGAAGTAGCAATCAATATGAATGCAATGCTCAAGCACATGAATGAATGTTGAAACTTGAAGTATAAGTTTTGATGTGTGTGAGACAATTCCATTTAAGTGGAATATATTGCATTTAAAATGCAAATTCAAATTCCACATTTGAATTCAAATTAACCAAGTTGTATGTGACATAGTTTGATCATTTTGAATCAACTTCAAATGTATATTATATGCCTCTGAAGTGTGGTTGAAATGTAGCTTAATTCCATGGTCCAAGTTGCAAGATCATTTGATTTGAATTTGAATTAAATTCAAATAAACCAAATGGCATATGCTACTGGTCCCATTTTAAATTCAACTCAAACAGAGTTGAAAGTTACATATTTGGAAAGATAATTTTCTCCTAATCATTTTTCATATATTATTTGTCCAATTTGGAGTTAATATCAATTTTCTATGAATTTCCAAAATTTGGGGTATTTTATGGATTTTCTGGAATTCTTTTAATTCACATAATCTCTGGAAATTCATTTAAATGATTTATTGCGCAATGCTGACGTCAGGGGGGGGCTGACAAGTGGGGCCACCTTGTCAGTGGCTGGGGTTAAATAACCCGTGGTTAAGTTAATCCAGTGGCTTAATTAAGCCACTGGGCCCACTGGTCAGTGACCCAGGGGTCACTTAACTGGTAAAAACAGGGGGGGTTTAGAGCTGACTCGCCGGCGGCTAAACGCCGGCGACTGGAGTCGCGGCGGCGCTGCACGGTTTCGCGCCCTGGTCGCGCGTTTGGCACGCCAGAGGCACCAAACGGCTGCTGGAAGGACGCCGCATCGAATGGAGCCAGCCAAGGGGGCTGGAACTCACCGGAGCGTCGTCGGCGTCAAGCCCTAGCGGCGGCCGTGGCTCGGGCTTGGGGCAAAGCTTGCTGTGGTGCTCCATTTGAACCGGGGATGCTCGCAATCGAAGCAGAGGAGCAAGGTGAAGACGAAGGACATGCCCCCGAGCTTGTTTGCGTCATGGACGCTCGACTACGATGACCGTGGCGGCGAGGAGCTTCGGCGTCCATGGCGGATCCAGCTAGGGAGGAGGAGGGAGACGAAGGAATGGCTCGGTCGAACCGCGAGCTCACCATGATGCTAGCAGAGGGGTCGGGGAGGTCGGGGAGGTCGTGGTGGCGGCGAATTCGACGACGGCGACTTGCGGGTCCGGCGGCAGCTCGAGCTCGATTCCGGCGGCTTGAGTCCAGATCACAGCTTCGCCTGCTGCGTGAAGAGGAAGTCGACGATGGCGCGCACGATGGACATGGCCTTCAGGCTTCTCTCCGGCGCTGGCTACGGTTCTCGTCGACGACGAACGGCGGACGCTCTCGGGGAAGAAGGGGAAAACTAGGGGAGGGCTCTGGACGAAGCGGCGATGGGGGAAAGTGAGAGAGGGAGTCGAGGGCGTCTCCGTGGCGCAATTTGGAGTCCTGGGGCGGCCTGGAAGCTCCTGGGCGTCGAGGTGGCGTCCACGGCGTCGGCGCCGCGCCACCGTGCTGCTTGGCAGCGCGGGGTAGAAGACGACAAGGGGGGCTTCGCGGGCTGGGCCGGCTGGAGAGGTGGGCCTCGCCCCTGGCGACAGGTAAGTCTTTTTCCTTTTTCTGTTTAATATTTCCTTTCTGTTTTTCTGTATATTTGTTTTGACTTTGGTAAAAATACCAAATCATTTTATTAAATGCTGAAAACTTTTATGTGGCCTCATAATAATATAAACTAGCCACTCATAAACTTTCAACATTTTTAAAATTCAAATGATTTGAATTTTAAATCAAAAAGGGGTATTTCTTTAATTCCAAGGTACTGTTTGAATATTTGAAAAATCTATGAGCATGGGATGTGTCCCACATCACTTGATATGTGATCACACTCATTTATAAGACTTTTCATGTCACAACCCCAAGTTAGGTGTGTGCTAGGATCAAGTGCTACTTTGCATCATGCAAAAATTCAAAAAGAAAATCAAAAATGGGGAATAGAAAAGCCCTGAGAAATTAAATCAAATGGCCAGATAAAAATCTTTTTCCAAAAATCACTTGAACATTTGGAAAATTCTTATAAATGGTGCTGATCATTTTAAAAATGATTTGGGAGCAATCCCATGCCCATGGAATTTTCTAATATTCAAACAGTGGCTTTGGAAATTAAATAAAACCCTATTTGAATTGAAGTTCAAATTATTTGAATTTCAAAAATGCTCAATTTTTATAAGTGGCTAGCTCTCTATTTTATGAGGCCATATAAAAAATTGTGGCATTTTTAAAAATGCCGAGCTATTTTTTTTAGCCTGGCCAACAAATAACAGAAAGAATAAACAGAAAAACATCAGAGAGCCTTACCTCTCGCCCAGGGCGAGGCCCAACAGGTGGCCCAGCAACCTTCTCCGTTGTCTTCTTCCTCCCCCGCGCCTCCAAGCTGCTCGGTGGAATGCCACCGAGACAGCCGAGCGCGCCGTCGTCCCCCCAGCCGCCACCTGCCCCTCCCCGGCCTTCTATGCGCACCTGGAGACGCACCCGAGTGCCACGCCTCCATTCCTTCCCTCCAGAGTCTCTCCCTCTCACTCCTGTGACGAAACCGACGACGACCGAACGCCTCGCCGGAGCACGGCCGTGCGCACGCGCGGCCAGAGAACTCCCTGGACCCAGCCGACGTGTCCAACGCACTCCTCGACGCCCTCTTCTTCTCCGTGCCAGAGGAATCGGCCCCGGAAGCCCGGAGCACGTCATCCCCTTCGTCTTCGTCTCGCCGGAACCGCAAGTCGCCGTCGCCGAATACTCCGGCCACGGACCCTCTCCGACCTCGCCACCGCCTCCACTGCATCCGCGGTGAGCCCCTGCTTCGTTCCACCTAGCTTGCGGTCGCCCCCTTCGCCTGTACGGTATTCTGCCATGAGAGCCGAGCCTCGCCGCCGCCATGGCCGTTGAGGTACTTGCTCCCGTGCTCCAGCGCCTCCCCCTTCTAGCCTACGTCGCTCCCAGTGCTCGCAGCTTTCCAACGCACCACGTCTCGGTCAAAACCCCGCACCAGAATGCAAACCCGACGTCGCCGGAATTCTGTCGCCGCCGAGCTCCAGGCCCTTCCCCGAGCCCCTGATGGCACCCCTCGACACGGGAGAACTCCAGGAGCTCAACGATGGTCTCCCCGGCTCCTCCCATGCCCCTAGCCGTCGTCGCCTTCTTCCAGTGGCTCCGGCCGCCGCGGAAGTTGAAGCCGTCGACGCCGTGGTCCTCCCCGGCGACGATGGACTCGTCCATCGTACGCGCGAGGCCACGGGGAGCCGAACGGTGACCTCTGCAAGGCTCCTGGAGGCCAGGAAACCCACTCCGGCGCACCTCCGCCGTGGCCGTGGTCGCCGGCGGCTAACCGCCGGGCACTTAGGCCTTAAGCACCCACTAAACCCCCTAATCCCCAATGACAGGTGGGGCCCCGGCCCTAATCCCTCTCTGTTAGTTTAAACTAACAGGGATTAAAACCCACAGAGACAGACAGGTGGGCCCCTGTTGTCAGCCCCCCCCCACGTCATTGTGACGTCAGCCTGACGCAATAAATAGAGTTAATGAATTTCCAATGAATTAATAAATCAGAGAAATTCCAGAAAATGCAATAAACTTTGGAAATTCATAATTAATTCATCCTAACTCCAAATATAGCAAATAATATGTCTAAAATTATCAGAAAAATACAAGGATTATGAATATGCAATTTGTTTTCATGTATGACCATTTTAAAATGGGTGAACAGTAGCAAACATGCATATGAATCCTTTTCAAATTCAAATTTGGGGTGATTTTGCAATTGATTTTGCAACAACCTTAATTCCAATGGATTCATCCACACATCAGAAGCTTTACTTCAAATATACAACATCACTTCATGATCAACATTTTCAAATGAACTTTCATGCATTCAAATGCATTGAAATTCATCGATAAATCAAATGGAGTTTGAATTTGCATTTCAAATGCAATATACTCCTTTTAAATGGAATGCTCAACACATCAGTACCTTGAACATCACCATTACAATCTTATTCATGTGATTGTGCATTGTACATTATGTTGATCCTATGATTGTCATGTTGCTGATAGAAGTGGAACCGGAGCAGGAGGCTACCCCCTTCGCTGAAGATCCAGAACCCGAACCTCGTCAGCAAGGCAAGAAAACCCCCATTGATCATGTCGATAAAATCCCACTTCCCTCTCATGTCTCGCTTATGAATTGTTTAGGATGATCACCATGATAACGTTTCTACCGCATAGTTGAACCCATGTCCTGTGCATGACCTATCATCTTGTCACAGTAGTAAGCAAACCACAATCCTAGAAGATGTAGGAGTTGATTGATATCATGTGACCCCTGCAACTGTTACTGCTTATTGCATGCTTAGTGGTACAATGAGGTTGCTTATGATGTGAGTCGGGATGATGATAAACATGGTGTTGATGAAAGTGAAATGTGTTGGTGAATCTACCCTAATACAAGGTGAACGATGAGAGGCTGTGTAGGAGTACACGGTGGGTTGTCTCGTTGAACACCGCCCTAACACGAGTTCTTGTTTGGTGATCCAAGATGAAGAGTACAACCACACATTGGGCTCACTGACCCCTCTCGGCTTACTAACTCATCCCCTTCGATGTCCAGATGTCGCAGTAGTTCGGATTTCTGTAGGTATTGTGGCCTGGTAGCCAAGTGAGAGAACGGCTCATCCGAGACCGGCTTGCGCTCCACGCACACATCGTCTGGGTCCACTTCGGTAAACCGGCCGGGTTCACGATAGTGGCAGACAACCCAGATAGGCGGCTTTCATGGACTAGATCGGCTATGAGGTAACGGTTGTGGTGGCATCCTCGCTGTCATCTCTTGAACGGTGACACGCAAAAGGCGGTAACTGATGGCACGCAAAAGAAGTACACCCCTGCAGGGTTAACAAAACTATTCGAATAGCCGCGTCCGCGGTTATGGACTGCTTGGAAAGCTTAGCTTGATTATTAGACAACTTGAACTGGATACTTCTAAAACTCGCAAGATAAGCGTGAGTGCTATGGTGTGCTTCTCGTGGGGAAGTCGAGGAAGTAACCATAGTGGTGTAATTGGTTGAAGAGATATAGTGGACTCGTGTACGCTTCTTACCTCAAGTCTGGTACTCGTAGTTCAGGACTAGCCAAGTCAAAGCTGGCACTTCTGCAAGTGAACCCCACCTCCCTTTACCTTGATACATGTGCATGAGTAGTATAGCTCCTATGTAAGTCTTGCTGAGTACGATTTTGTACTCACGTTTGCTTAATCTATGTTTTAGATGAACCACCGACCCCGATGGTGGCTTCTACCTAAAGCTCAAAGAATGGAGACCCAGACCAAGACCAAGCTAGTGTAGTCCCAGTCAGACGACTGGTTCCCTCGTGGAGGGCTTGTTTTTAGATAAGGCTTCTCTAAGCCATTTGTTAAACTTGTCTGTACTCAGACCTACTTGCTTCCGCTTGTTTGTTGTAATGTTGGATCACATGCTTGTGATCTCTGTGTGCGCTCTGTAAGAGTTATTAATAAAGATATATACTTTGTAGAGAATTGCAATGATACCTGTTGTTCATACAAGGCATGTGTGCTGCGTGTATGTTTATAACATGCATGTCTTTGTATGGGTTTTCGAGACCTTAGTTGTGATCTGGCTGGCGGTCTTTTATACACCAAGTGGCTCTTAGATGTGCGCAGCTTGGGGCATCGCGATGCGATTGCTCGAGACTCCGTCTTGTGCACACTTTGATGTATGATTGAGCCCGCCCTAGACCCCGACTAAGTGATCGGGCTGGAGTAAGTCTATGTAAGGGTTATAATACAATCGATAGTATGGTTGAGGCGACTTGACTATGAGTATGGGAGTTCATCACCCATATCATTTAGACTTGTGTGCGGACGATGAGGACCCATTTCAGTTGATCATCCGGCCTGGATGGGATGCCCCTCTCGTTCGATGCTTTCCGAGAACGTTCTGTGCTTCGCCTTGTCTGCTTAGACAAGTGGGTACGGTTCTCGGCTCTCCTTATGATTGTGTTGTAGCGAGGCTTGCATACGCTAACCCCGGGTCCCGACATTTCAAAACTCTAACATGAATTTTTGAAAAAAAAAATTATCTGGCCTTTTGAATTAATTCATCTGGGGGGTGTTCCTTCTCCCATTTTGATTTTGAATTTGATTTCCAAGATTTATTTTTTGAAATTTTGACATGATGCAAAGGCACTAGCTATCCCTAGCACATACCTAATAGAGGGTTCTGACAAGGAGTGAGGAGCAGGGAGGGGATGGAGGAGAAGAGGAGGGCGCGCTGCAGCAGCTCACCGGAGCGGCGCGGCTACCGGCTGCCGGAGGAGGCGGCGGTTCCACAGGAGAGCTCGGGCGAAGGTGGGACCGCGGCGGCTGGATCTCGGCCCGCAGGGCCCGAACGCAGTTGATGGCTGGCTGGGGGCTACGTGGCCAGATCTGGGCCGTCAGATCCCAGATCTGACGGTCTGGATCTGATGGGTGGCTAGGGTTTGGACGAAAATTTGGAGCAGATCGGGGGGGGGGGGTGTGGCTGCACTTTTATACTAGGGGAACCCTAGAAATGGGTGGGAGTGTGGTGGTCTTTATATAGCCCAGGTGGCTGGCAGTTTGCAAAAACATCCCCGGTTTTTGCATCTCGCGCGCGCGGTGCTGACGTTTCTGACCGCTGGGGGTCCGCAGTACCTCCGATTCGGGTAAAACTTCAAATTGCGCGATCAGCGCGTCGAGCCGGCGGCGTTCAACTAGCGCTGGAACCGTTTCAAAAACACTTTCCGGTGTGCTATAAAAATAACTCGTTTAATTACTAAACGGGGTTTTTCGTTCCGTTGGCTGCGGCTGGTCTCATGCGGTTTTTGCGACGGTGATCGGGTGAAACCCGGTGTCGCAAAGGTCGAGTGTATGGATGGCAAGGGTCCGTCTCCATCCGGTACGAGATAAGAGGGGGGAAAAATAATCGCCGATCGATAAATCGGGGATGCAAACACCGCAAAAAAATTAGACAATCAAACAATTCACACCGGAAACAAAATTTTTTTTTTGTGAAATCTGGGCTGTTACAGTTACCCAAAGTGGAAGGTTGACATGTAGTCAACAGCAAATTTCCCTCGGTGAAGATACCAAGGTTTGTCTCCAGTAGGACTCCAACAACGACAGGAAGGTGACAACGGCGCCAGAAATTGCTTTGGTGGCGCGAGAGTTGACGTGAACCTGCACACACAACATATAACTTTGCTCCCAACGAGTTCAGAGAGGTTGTCAAGCCCTCCGTCCTTGTTGTTCAAAAAGGATTAAACGTACGGGATAATAATGATAGTGATAGCAACGGAAAGGTAAATAAAGCAGGAAATAAATATTGGGTGTAAACAGTATGGGAAATATGGACCGGGATCCCATGTTGTTCACTAGTGATGTCTCTCTCCCAAAAGACGATAAAATAGCCATGCGAGGTAAACAAATTACAGCTGGGCAATTGACAGGATTATGTGTGCAAACCAATGCTAACTATGCTATAAAGAAAGGCAGAGGCTGAAAAGCATGGGCGGTACGCCAAGACAAGTAGACCGAAATCCATCTGCATCTACCTACTAATCATCCACCTTGAGATATCTATCCAGGACATCTCGCTGGTATTAAGATGCGAATCCCACCCAAAGTGTAAACTCAAAGCAATAGACAACTGCATTAAAGAACTTTGCATAAAGTAAACAATCCTTGCACCCCGCAAGTACAAGCACCGTTGTTTTCTCCCTTGTGGCAACAAACATCCCCTAGACTCATGTTTCTGTCACTCAAGCTAGTCATCGGGGGGCAGGAACCCACAATCATGCATAACGCTCCCTCTTGGAGTCACTACCTACTACTTGGCCAGAGCAATAAACAACAACGGAGAACATGCAAGAATTACTCAAGAACATTAATATAAAAGAGGATAATCAAATATATTACTCAAACACAATCTGAACATAGTCTCATAATCCATCAGATCCAACCAAACTCAGCATAGCAAGAGGAGAAAGATTACATATGTACCTCGATCATGTAGGGCAGCTCACGAGGTCTAAACCATGAAGAACAAAGAGGGGAGGAGAACATCACATAGCTACAGATCATAGACCCATGGTCAAAGGTGGACTACTCATGGTTCATCCGGGAAGCATCCATGGTGGTGGAGAAGCTCCCGGAGGTGGTTCTTCCCTCCGACAGGGTGCTGTGAAGAGGTCTCCTGGTGCTCCCGATCTTGGAAGCGCGGCGGCGGCGGAACAGAGGAGAGATCGCGAAAATTGGGTTTTGTCCCCGAGGGTTTCTCGTCATAGGGAATAAATAGGCGAAGGGGTGCAGCCAGAGGTGGACCAGGGGCCCCAGGCGTCCCCCTGGGCCACACCTGCCCCCCTCTGGCCCCACTAGGGCTCTTCTGGAAGGTTCCCGTACACTGATTTTCCTAGATTTTCCCGGAATTTTTCTGGCACTTTAAATAATGGGAAAACCTGAAATACAAAAACAACAGAAAACAGGAACTGGCACTGGGGTGCACTGAGTTAATAGGTTAGTCCAAATATGATCAAAAGTGTATGGAAGTTCATCAATATCATAGTAATATCACACAAAAGAGGCATGGCGCAAGCAGAAATTATAGATGTGTTTTGGACGTATCAACATCCCCAAGCTTAATTCCTTCTCGTCCTCGAGTAGGTAAATGATAACAAACATAATTTCTGCGGTGACATGCTACCAACCATATAATAGAACTTTTAAGTAAAGCAATAAAGGCATGTAATTCAATTCAAGTCATAACAGGCAAGAGTCTATATTAGCATTGGAACAAGCAACATAAGAACATAAAGGTGCAAGATCTCTCGCTGTCTGTGACTCGAATGTCTCCAAATGGTGTTTGCCTGCAAGAAAGGGGATAGGGATATACGAGAGAATATGGTGGAGGAGGAAGAAAAAAATGTGAGAAAGGCTCACATCAATGAGGACAATCATAGGTGAGAGAAAGCCAAATGATAGATATGATGTGAGGAGTAGGGATTGCCATGCAACGGATGCACATATGAGCTAAGGTAAGCTCTCCAATGGAACTAGTGGGGGTGCATCCAACTTGCTTGCTCAAGAAGACCTAGAGCTCATTTTAGGAGGCTCATCATTGGAATATACAAGTCCCCACATAGCTATATGCATACATGATAATGCCTATGGAGTACAAGATATAATAGGGATTACGAATGTGGATCTCTCAAAAGGAATAGTAGTGTGCCCCCTTATCTCTTTTTATTTCCTATTTCTCTTTTTTCTATTTTTTTGTATTTTTTGGTGGCCTCAATGGCTCTTTCTATTTCTCTCATTTGTACTCTTTGGGATCTTTTGATTTTGTCCTCTTTGGGATCTTTTCCTCACTTTAGGGGCAACACTCTATATATTACAAGAAGTATAGAAGTCCTTTCACACTTTACAAAAGTACTCAACGTGAAGAAAATGAAACTATCATGAAGTATGCAAATGTATGCCTCTACCAGTGTAGCACGATATGCAATGATACTAGCGCGTCATGTAGCAATGATTAGGGAAAGTCCCAACTAGCATGCGGCTCATCGATCAAGCAAGTAGTATGTATGACATGAAGATCAAGTCATGAGAAGGTGGATGTTGCATGGCAATGTATCTCGGAAAGGCTATGGAAATGCCTTGATAGGTAGGTATGGTGGCTGTTTTGACGAAGGATATAACGAGGTTTCTGATGACAGAGCGTATCGTGCGAAGGTTTTGGATGTACTGGCGAAGGTGGACGCGAACTTTCGGAGTGAGAAGAAAGCAATGCACGGCACAGGAAAGGCTAGAAAAATATGGGTAGGTGAAAGCGTCAACTTTCGAATACTCACATTAGTCCGAAGAACTCATGCACTTATTATCGGTAACTCTCAATCTAATAAGGAGGTTCACAAAGAGACAAGTACCCCGAGGAGGAGTGTATGGGGGTTTGGTTATCCTTGCGCATCCTCGACTCATGGTACGTGAGTGTACTCTAATATTCGACCCCTCCAAAGAGTAGTGATCCATCTAGTAGCTAAAGTTCTCAACTAATTTTGTAAGTTTTGAAAATAAACACGGATTTCCCAAAATACGACATCTATCACTAATAGGCTAAAGCTCATGACACCAAAATTCTAAACATTACTCATAGCAATACCTCAAAACTATTGCAAATTACTACTGCAATTGAATAACAACCTCAACTACCTACTTCAAGTCAAGACACAAAACTCAGTGCAACAGGCAAACTCTCTAAACAAGATAAACATGAAAAATCAAGAGAGTTCCAGCAACAAACTTAAAAAAATCTCTTAAAAAGATAAGCATGAAAACTAAGAGCTAAACATGACAGCAGCTATGAAAAAGATAAAGAACACACACAGCAAAGATAAGCATGAAGAATCATATGATGTGTTCTAGATTTTGAATGTGGAGCATGTTTCTCTCCCACAAAAAGATATCTGGGTTCTAACTTGTTATGAACATAAATCAAAGATAAAGAAAACTAAAAAGGAAATAAAGAGCGAGACGCTCCAAGCATAGCACATAAAGCATAAAGTGATAAAAATATAGTGGAACAAAAGACGAACTGATAATTGTTGATGGAGAAGGGGATGCACGGGGGCATCCCCAAGCTTAGACTCTTGAGTCGCCTTGAATATTTATTGGGGATGCATGGGGTCATCCCCAAGCTTGAGCGTTTGACACTCCTGAATCTTCTTTTATCATCTTCCCTCGCACACTTGAAAACTCCATTCATACACAACTCATCATAATCCGATTAGCGAGGTTAGTACCCATAATAAAATAATTTTTTATCTACTGGAAATAAGGATATTATTGAAGATATACTGTTTCTCAAGATTGCGAAAAAGTTTTTGCAAAGAAAAAGCAAGCTTAAGGTTTGCAAAACGAAGAAAGGGCAAAACAGGACAGAATCTGTGAAAAACAGACCAGCAGGTAGTAAATAATTTTGTAGGGGTACTTATGCAACTCAAATAAAAAAACTCAGAACATACGAAAGTTCCATGATTTTATAGAGCACTCTGTGTAAAAAATTCAGCTCAAAATTATGAGCTAGGAATTTTCTATGATTTTTCCCGTCACGAGGACGGAATCTGTTTTCTAGACAGCATGTCACAACTTTCACTTCCCTTGTCATATGAGGCTATAAATGGCACAAAGCTTGAAAAGTAAAGATACAATGATGTTGCTACAGTACTAACAATCATCAATACCACTAAAAACATAAGTAAAAACATCTTGGGTTGCCTCCCAACAAGCGCTTTCTTTTACGCCTTTAAGCTAGGCATAAAGATTATAGAACATGCTCTCATGAGAATAAGAATTTGGAGCAAAAGGGAGCATCAAGAAGCAAATATTAGACACATTTAAGCCTAACCCACTTCCTATCCATAGGCATCTTATAAGAAAATAAATCAAGGAAGCAAAAAGAAACCAGCATAGGAATGTGGAACAAGAACATCTTCAAAACTTTCAACATAAAGAGAGGAGTTTTAGTAATATGGAAGTTTCTACAACCAAACTTCCCTCTCTCAAAATAATTTTCAGTAGTATCATGAACAACATCAAGAATATAACTATCACATAAATCATGTTGTGCATGACCTACAAGCACACGTGTATAATTTTCAACACGGTCTTTAGGATCATAAGATAAATGCAACCCATCACAATGAGCCTTAATAAGAGCACAGTTCTCCAGAATATGAGTTGGAGATTTCAAAAGGTTAATAATAGGATAATCAAGTGTGGGTGCAATAGCAACAATTTCATGCTTAACATAAGGAACTATAGTGAGTTCATTTTTGTCAGTATCATCCATAGTGGCATCTTGGCCATCAACAAAGCAAGTACCAATATTTTCAGAAAGGGATATTTCAAGTGAGTCCTCGGAATCATGGGATTCCTCCTCAAAGCAATCATTGGCCTCTTCCTGGGCAGAAAACATTTTATTTTAAAATCCTAAATATAATAATTGTAAGTATAATTCTCGAAGGAATAAGCAAGAACTGCAAAGTTTTCGGACTGGTGAATAGTATCGTGATAGCTTTCAATCAAAGAAGCAATCTCCTAAGCCCTTTTAAAATCAACAAACTCTTCAATCTTTTCAACATCAAAGTAATCATAGACCCCTTTACCACAAGAAGATAAGATCTCATTTTCATTGAACTCACATTGGAAAGGGAGGTGTTTATGATCTATATTAGAACAACAATTAAAATCATAATTGTAGCACAAAAGTTTAGCATGGCAATAAGAAACATGTATTTGATCCCATAAGTGTTTCCCTTTCTGAGATAGGCGGTGCCGCGTATAATGAGCATGCTCATCCAATGATTTTCCCTCAACCAAGTCGGTTGGGTTTTTAGCGCGAGCACAATTTGATGGAAGACGATCCAAGTGAAACATGTCAAATATGTCCATTCTACCATATTTGGGTGGTTCAGCACCCATGGTGAGGATAGCATAACTAGGCAAAGCAAGACAAAGGCAAAAGGTAGCAACTAGTTTTTTGGTTTTTCATATAAGACACAAAAGAAAAAGCAAAAACTGAAAGGTAAACTAGCAATTCAAAAAATCAAAGATAAAAGATAGTGTGCAACTCCCCTATCTTGAAGAGTGGAGTCCCCGGCAACGGCGCCAGAAATTGCTTTGATGGCTTCTCGCCCCTCGTTGGTTACCCAAAGTGGAAGGTTGAGATGTAGACAATAGCAAATTTCCCTCGGTGAAGATACCAAGGTTTGTCTCCAGTAGGACTCCAACAACAACATGAAGGTGACAACGGCGCCAAATATTGCTTTGGTGGCGCGAGAGTTGACGTGGACCTGCACACACAATAGATAACTTTGCTCCCAACGAGTTCAGAGAGGTTGTCAATCCCTCTGGCCTTGTTGTTCACAAAGGATTAAACATACGGGATAATAATAATAGTGATAGCAACGGAAAGGTAAATAAAGCAGGAAATAAATAGTGGGTGTAAACAGTATTGGAAATATGGACCGGGATCCCATGATGTTCACTAGTGATGTCTCTCTCCCAAAAGACGATAAAATATCCATGCGACGTAAACAAATTACAGCTGGGCAATTGACAGGATTATGTGCGCAAATCAATGCTAACTATGCTATAAAGAAAGGCAAAGGCTCAAAAGCATGGGCGGTACGCAGGGACAAGTAGACTGAAATCCATCTGCATCTACCTACTAATCATCCACCTTGAGATACCTATCCAAAACATCTCGCTGATATTAAGTTGTGAATCCCACCCAAAGTGTAAACTCAAAGCAACAGACAACTGCATTAAAGAACTTTGCGTAAAGTAAACAATCCTTGCACCCGCAAGTACAAGCACCGTTGTTTTCTCCCTTGTGACAACGGCACATCCCCTAGACTCATGTTTCTGTCACTCAAGCTAGTCATCGGGTTGCATGAACCCACAATCATGCATAACGCTACCTCTTGGGGTCACTACCTACTACTTGGCCAAAGCAATAAACAACAACGGAGAACATACAAGAATTACTCAAGAACATAAATATAAAAGAGGAGAATCAAATATATTACTCAAACACAATCTGAACATAGTCTCATAATCCATCGGATCCCACCAAACTCAGCATAGCAACAGCAGAAAGATTACATATGTGCCTCGATCACGTAGGTCAGCTCACGAGGTCTAAACCATGAAGAACAAAAAGGGGAGGAGAACATCACATAGCTACTGATCATAGACCCATGGTCCAAGGTGGACTACTCACGGTTCATTCGGGAAGCATCCATGGTGGTGGAGAAGCTCCCAGAGGTGGTTCCTCCCTCCGGAAGGGTGCCGGGAAGAGGTCTCCTGGTGCTCGTGATCTTGGAAGAGCGGCGGTGGCGGAACAGAGGAGAGATCGCGAAAAAGGGTTCTGTCCCCGAGGGTTTCTCGTCACGGGGAATAAATAGGCGAAGGGGGGCAGCCAGAGGTGGACCAGGGGCCCCAGGCGCCCCCCTGGCGCGGCCTAGGGGGTGGCCGCGCCAGGTGGCCGAGCCAGGTGGCCGCGCCAGGTGGCTGCCTGGGCCACCCCTGCCCCCCTCTGGCCCCACTAGGGATCTTCTGGAAGGTTCCCGTACGCTGATTTTTCCTATATTTTTCCCGGAATTTTTCTGGCACTTTAAATAATGGGAAAACCTGAAATACAAAAACAGAAGAAAACATGAACTGGCACTAGGGTGCACTGAATTAATAGGTTAGTCCAAATATGATCAAAACTGTATGGAAGTTCATCAATATCATAGCAATATCACACAAAAGAGGCATGGAGCAAGAAGAAATTACAGATACGTTTTGGACGAATCAATGGCCCAGGGAGCCCTGTACCCCTTCGCGTTTAAAAAAAAGAAGAAGAAGAGATCCACCACACTGCGCTCGGGCTCGGCCCACGGGAGGAAACCGCCCCTGCGCGTAGGATAGCCGTGGGCCGGTCGTGCCATTTTTCTTTCTATTATGTTAAAACTGCAGAACAAAAATACTTTTAGAAAAATAGTTATAGTTCAGAAAAACATGAAACAAATTGTGTGCTGATTCTAAAATGATGCTTTATTTTTCTGGATGTGTCTAATTTTGATTTGATAAAATAAAATTGTGAACATTTATTATTAATTTGATTGCTTGCTTAGTTTCTATAAAATTTATGTTAGAGATGTTAATTTGTTATCACTTCATTAAAATAGCCTCTCGTCAGTAGCAAATTTTTATGCATTTAGTAAATAAAAATAAAATATATTAAAAAGTTGTTAGTGAATAAAATAGGTGAAAAGCATTGCTTTAGTTAAGGCTTGTTTAAATTTAATCTTGTTTTTAATAATTTCATAATATTTATCCCAATGCCATGTTATAAATTTTAACCTTGTTTAGATGTTATGAAATTTAAATCTTAATAAATATAAAACCTTGAAAATTGTTTTGTCCTTTGTTTCTTTTGAATTTGTTTAAAAAATTGAGTGATGTTGTGCTTGCTATTGCCCCGTTGTAAAGGTGTGTATTCTTTTCCGCAACGTGTAGACGATATGCTTGACGATGCAGGTGAAGACTCCTTCCAAGCCGTCGAAGAAGCCGGTCCAGGGTACATCGCCGACGAAGGCAAGCCACCGTGAAAACTCAAACTCCTCTTTACCCATTTTTACTTTCCTTTTTTTATCACTTATATTGTATCATGTTAGTATTATATTCATGTGGTTTGGGATTTTATTAGTTATAATAGGAAAAATCCACACCACCCTATAGCTTACCTATTTGGGAAAACTAAGTAGAACCCCGATGATCCCGACACTCTGTCGAGACCATCACCTAGCCTTGATAATTAGCACTACATAATAATCATGGAAAGTCATACTTCACCCTATAGGTTACGGCATACACCTCAGAAGGTGGTATGGCCGGGTTTGTGGAATATCGTCGGACATTGACAAAGTCTGGAGGGGCTCTCTATAAGTGCCGCAAAAACATAGCCTTACAATACAACCACTATACTCTGGTATGGGACAGGGCTAGTTGGAAGCTTGCGTATCTTAGTACGGGGATCTTCTAACTACATAATACATAGAAGCATGTAAGCCTACCGATGCGTCGGTGGTGATGTCGCTGTCGAGGCAGCGGTGGCATGGAACTTTACCGCACCTCTACTACGGTGAAGGCATGTGTCCAACAGGAACATGACCTTGCACGCGGACAGTTCAGGATGTGGGCATCGGGTAGATCACCTGTACTATGGTAGGCAAGGGGAAGACTATGGTCGATTATCCGAGAACCGCATACTGAGGTACGACGATGACACACGACTGATGTATCAAATGTGGTGGGTAAAGTATAGAGTACACACAGAGATCACAAGATTGTGATCCAACATTACATCATTCAAGTGGAAGCAACTTAGGTTTGAGTACAAACAAGTTTAAAAAATGGCTTAGAGAAGCCTTATTTATAAACAAACCCTTCCACGAGGGACTAGACCTCTGTCTGGGACTACACTAGCTTGATCAGTCGTCGAGCTCCAAGAAGAAGCCACCATCGGGGTCAGTGGTTTCATCTAAAAACATAAATAAGAAAACGTGAGTACAAAGTCGTACTCAGCAAGACTTACATAGGAACTATACTACTCATGCTCAAGTTTCAAGGTAAAGGGAGGTGGGGTATGAATGCAGAAGTGCCATCTTTGACTTGGATAGTCCTGTACTACGAAAGCAAGTATGAGGTAAGAAGTGAACACGAGTCCATCTAACCAAGTCTCCCAAAAATGAGACCACTATGGAGCCTTCCTCGACTTCCCACGAGAAAGCACACCATAGCACTCACGCTTATCTTGGAAAGTTTAAGAGTTTCCGTTGAAGTTGTCTAATAATCAAGCACAGAAAATCAAGTAGTCCATAACCGCGGACACGACTTTTTGAATAGTTTTGTTAACTCTGCAAGGGTGTACTGCTACACACATGAAACTATCAGTTACCGCCGGGATCTCATCACCCAGCTTCAAGCGGGTGTCGGCGAGGATAATCTCCACAACTTTTACCTCACAGGCAACTCAAGTTAATTGAAGACGCCTCTCTGGGATGGTTTCCAAATTCATAACCCAGACCATTTACCGAAATGATCCCAAAAGATGCTTGGTTGCATAAGCCGGTCTCGGTTGAGCCGTTCTCTCACTTAGCAGCCATGCCACAGACCTACCAGAACTGCGAACTACTGTGACTCATTGAACTGAGAATGGGTGAGTTAGTAGGTTGAGTGGGGATCCATTTTCCCAACATGTGGTAGTACTCTTTGTCTTGGATCACCACACAAGAACTCGGGCTTAAGCCGGTGTTTAACGCGACAACCCACTGTGTACTCCTACACAGCCTCTCATCGTTCACCTTGTTTAGGTCAAGTTCACCAACACATTTCCACCATCATCATCATGATCACTATCATCCTGACTCACACAATAGTGTCCACATTGTACCACTCTAAGCATGCAATAAGCAGTAACATATGCAGGGGCCACATGATATCAATCAACTCCTACATCTGCTAGGATTGTGGTTTTGCTTACTACTAGGACAAGATGATAGGTCATACAAAGGAATGGGTTCAACTATGCGGTAGAAACATATCATGGCATTCTCCTAAACAATGCATAAGCGAGAATGAGAGGGGTCTGGGTTTTTATCGACATGATCAATAGGGGTTTTCTTGCCTTGCTGACGAGGTCGTACACGGTATCTTCAACAGAGGGGGTGATCTCGGGTTCCGGCGCCACTTATATCCGAGCAAAAAATGCAATCAAACTGATCAATATAAAGACAATGCACAATCACATGATCAATTATATAATGTGATATTCATGGTTGCAATGTGTTGATCATTCCATTTAAAAGAAGTGCATTGCAAAGGAATTTGCAAAACAACTCCAAACTTGAATTTAAAAAGGGTTCATATGCACATTTTCTTGTGTCCCCCCATTTTAAAATGGTCAAACATGAAAACAAAGTGCATATTCAAAATCCTTGCATTTTTTTGATAATTTTACTTATATTATATGTCCAATTTGGAGTTAATATGAGTTAGTTATGAATTTCCAAAGTTTAATGCATTTTTTGGAATTTATGATAATTAGAAAAGGGTTTATTGCATCATGCTTGCGTCACCATGACGTGGGGAGCTCTGACCACTGGGGCTGGCTTGGCAGCCTCTCTGTTTATTGTCCTGATTAGTTTTAAATTAAATAGGGGGTTAGGGGGCCTCACCGGCGGCGACAGAGGCATCGCGACGACGCGGGCATCGCTACAGTGCACTAGAGGATGGAAGAGCGGGTGCGTTCGAATCCTGTGGATGCCAGGAGTACAACAGACACGACTACGCAGCCAAAGAAGGACAGGAGTGAGGGCATGCTCATCCATGGCGGAGGCAGTGCTCGGCTCCCATGGCGATGGTGGCTAGGGAACAAAATTGACCGGGATAGCATAGGGGTTTGGCAAAGAAGCTCACTGGGAAGCTAATGGAGGTGACGGAATGAGCTTGGACAGCGAGGTGGCAGAGCAATTTCCGGGGACGTGCTGTGGATCCGGCGAGAGGTTGAAGATGATTGCGGCGGCTCTAGTGGCTCCGGGCTCGATTCCTCGCGCGGGGTGGTGTAGTTGACGTAGGCGAAGACGAAGGAAAAGCTGGCTCGGCTTGAGGGGCTCGTTGGCCGCGGGTGCGCACGGCCGTGCTCCGGTGAACTCTCGGGCTGTGCGGTTTTTCGGCGAGTTAGAGAGGGAGACGGCTCCCAGGGGGGAATGGACACGGGAGGCTGCTAGACGTCGTCGGCGGCCACGGCATGCTCGCCACGCACCTGTGCGTGCGGATGCCTAGGGAAGACGACAGAGGGGGCTCGTGGGCTGGGCCAGCTAGGGTATGAGTTGGGCAGAATGCAAGGTAAGCCCTTTTCCTTTTCTTTATGTTTTTCTTTTTTCTTCCTTTTGTTTTGCTGTGCTAAATAAATAGCTCGGCATTTTATTAAATGCTTGAAATTTATATATGGCTTTACATGACTGTTGGCTAGTCACATCCAAGTTTTGAACATTTTTTTAATTCAAAATATTTGAATTCAAATTCAAATAGGGGTATTTGATTAATTACAAGGTCCCGTTTGAATTTTTGAAAAATCTTTGAGAATGGGTTTGAATCCACATCACTTTATATGTGATGAAACTCATTTAAGAGACTTTTCAAAAATGCCAGAGGAATTTTTGGAGCAAATTTTAAAGTGGCCATTTGAATTAAATTCATCTGGGGGTGTTCCTTCTCCCATTTCAATTTCTTTTGAAATTTTAACATGATGCGAAGTTAGTTGCTAACCTTCGCACATACCTAACTTGGGGTTGTGACAACTCGCCCCCACTCAAAAGAATCATGTCCCGAGATTCTGAAGTCATCGGGAGGAAGGTGGGGTACTCAGCACCGAGATGGTCTTCTCTTTCCCACGTGGCTTCTTTCTCGGAGTGGTGTGACCATTTCACTTTGAGAAACTTAATCTTCTGACAACGAGTGACATGCTCTACGGAATCAAGAATACGAACGGGGTATTCTCGATAAGAAAGGTCATCTTCGAGATCAAGCGTTTCATGGTCCACTTCGCGGATGGAGTGCTTGAATCAACGCCTGAGTTATGACACGTGGAATACATCATGTACTCGGGAAATGTGCGGGGGTAGTTCAAGTTGGTAGGCAACTTCTCCACATTTAGGAAGAATGCGGAAAGGTCCGATGTAATGTGGGGCCAACTTGCCTTTGATACCAAATCATTGGGTTCCCTTTAGAGGAGTAACCCGAAGGTAAGCCTTATCATCCAGATTGTAGCTTTCTTGCCTATGATGACGATCATAGTAGCGTTTCTGACGAGACTGGGCTACATTCAATTGATCATGAACAATGCGAACTTTCTCTTCTACTTCGTTTATCATATCTGGTCCAAATAGTTGTCTTTCACCGGTTTCTGACCAGTTTAGGGGTGTTGGACATCGTCGTCCATAGAGGAATTCAAGAGAGCCATGTTCAGAATAGATTGGAAACTATTATTATAAGCAAATTTGGGGAACGGAAGAGACTTCTCCAAATTCTTTCCGAATGAGAGAACACAAGCTCTGAGCATGTCTTCGAGAATTTGGTTAACCCTCTCAACTTGACCGCTAGACTGGGGATGGAAAGTTGTACTAAAGGAGAGATGAGTTCCCATAGCATTCTAAAAACTTCCCCAGAATCTGGAGGTGAAAAGGCTTCCGCGATCAGAATTGATATCCAAAGGAACACAATGAAGATACACAATTCTAGAGACATACAAGTCTGCTAACTGGCTAGCAGTAATAGACTCGCGAACGGGAAGGAAGTGAGCAACTTTGGAAAGTCTATCAACGACAACGAAGATGGCATCATTTCTTTTCTGGGTTTTTGGAAAACCAGTGATGAAGTCCATACTGACTATGTCCCATTTCAACTCGGGAATAGGCAATGGTTGAAGAGTACCAACAGGTCTTTGATGTTCGGCCTTAATGTGACGACAAACATCACATTCAGCAACGAACTGAGAAATTTTTCGCTTCATCCTAGTCCACCAAAATCTCTGGCGTAGGTCTCGGTACATCTTTGTGCTATGACGATGAATCGAAAGGGGAGTTTCATGAGCTTCCTTAAGAATCAGCCTCCTAAGATTGTGTTTTCGTGGTACAACTAATCGAGGGCCAAAGAAAACGACACCTTGATCATTTATGGAGAAACATTTAGCAACTCCGCTAGCAATGTTCTTCTTGATCTCTCGAATACCACTGTCATGTTTCTGGGCGGCTATGATTTTCTCCTCAAGGGTTGGTTTAGCCACCAAGGTAGAAAGAAAACGATGAGGAACAATATCGAGATTGAGCTTTCGAAATTCCTCATGAAGAAGTGGTTGACACTATTGTAACATGAGGTTGTTACAATACGACTTACGACTTTGTGCACAAGCCATGACATTGGCTTTTCCTGGGGTGAAAGAAATTCCTAAGTCATAATATTTTATCTACTCTATCTAGCTTCTTTGCCTGAGATTAAGATCTGTCTGGGTGAATATGTATTTGAGGCTTTGGGGGTCGGAATATATCTCACAACAATTACCAAGGAGGTAATGTCGCCAAGTCTTCAAGGCATGAACTATGGCAGCGAGTTCAAGATCATGGGTAGGGTAGTTCTCTTCATGTGGACACAACTGGCGTGAAGCGTATGCTACCACATGTCGATCTTGCATAAGTATGCACCCTAACCCTTGCTGTGAAGCATCACAATAGATCTCGAAATCACTTTTGGTGTTTGGAGGCGCAAGTACAGGTGCAGAAGTCAATCCTCTTTTTAGCTTTTGAAAGATTTCCTCGCACTTGGGGGTCCATTCAAATTTCTTATATTTCTTGAGGAGTTCAGTTAGAGGCTTTGCAACATTGGAGAAGATCTCAACGAAACGGAGAGAATAGCTTGCTAAGACAAGAAAACTCCTAACTTGCTTAATCGCCATTCAAGCGGAGTCCAGTCAAGGACGGCTTGAACTCTCTCGGGATTCACAACAATGCCTTTGGCAGAAATCACGTGGCCTAAGTAGGTCACTTCTGGTAGCCAAAATTCGCACTTAGAGAACTTGGCATAAACGCGATGCTCTCGAAGTTTCATCAATACCAGCCTAAGATGTTCGGCATGTTCTTCTTCGTTCTTCGAATATATAAGGATGTCATCAAGGTAAACCACGACGAACTTGTCCAAATACTCCATGAAGATCGAATTCATCATGCGCGAGAAAATGGTGGTGGCATTGGTTAAACCGAAGGACATGACGGTGAACTCGTAAAGACCATATCGAGTAGTGAAAGCCGTCTTGGGAACGACCTCGTTTTGGATTTTGATTTGATAATATCCTAATCTCAAATCCATCTTGGAGAAGACAGAGGATCCAACAAGTTGATCATAAAGATCATTGATCCTGGGAAATGGGTACTTGTTCTTTATCGTGGCTAGATTTAGCGGGCGATAGTCTATGCACATCCTTCCTGTTCCATCTTTCTTTGTGACGAACAGAACGGGGCAACCCCATGTCGATGAGCTAGGGCGGATGAAGCCTTTTGCCAACAAAGCTTCAAGTTGGATTTTAAGCTCAGCTAACTCATGTGGGGCCATTCTATTTGGGTGTTTGGATATTGGGGCGGTTCCTTGCATAAGATCTACTCTGAATTCTACACATCTGTCGGGTGACTAGATTTAAGGGGTTGGGTTACTGGATGGTTTTCCTAGAGGATGACCATGGCTTACTAGGGGTAACAACAGACATGTCAGAGTAGGAAAGTATCCCAACATGATCGTTACTGTGGTTATTCTGG
The DNA here is from genome assembly GCA_950022295.1 of Bromus sterilis. NCBI lineage: Eukaryota > Viridiplantae > Streptophyta > Magnoliopsida > Poales > Poaceae > Bromus > Bromus sterilis. The sequence continues at coordinate 221,035,088 of OX465597.1, forward strand.
CTAGAAGACATCTAATGTGGGAGGGAGAACTGCAAATGCATCAATATAGGTTTCTAGAATAAAACCTACAACAAACTCTATGGAACTGTCGGGTATGCCACCTAGCAAATCTTCGGGAAAGACATCCGAAATAGAGAGAAAGATTTTGCAAACGCATCAGATTATGAAGAAACCTCGAATGACTCGGACAGCATAACGACTATAATTGTAAGATAAGAGAAAATTCTTAAAACATGACAACAACACTTACATAGGAAGTCTCAAAACAGGAAGCACAAACTCTCTAGACAACCGAACGCAACTTTGTTGCGGCTACAAGGAAGCAAACAACGAGATGTTCTAGTAAGACCTAGATGAGCCTAGTCCTATCTTCCCGTAGAAAAGATGAGGGTGACTCAGAACTCAGACCGATGCGCGTAAGGACAAAAAGAAGTCTTACGTTGTTCCCTTATATACTCAAGTAACTATATAACTATAGAATGCTAGACTCAACTTCGACCAAGGTTTTATAATGCTACAGGCAGTCCTACTCTGATACCAAGTCTGTCGGGACCCGGGATTTGCATATGTAATTCTTGCTACAACACAATCATATTGAGAGCCGAAATCCGTACCCACTTGTCTAAGCCGACAAGGCCAAGCACAGAACACTCAGGGAAAGCATCGAACATGAGGGGCATCCCATCCAGGCCGGATGATGAACTGAGATGGGTCCTCATCATCCTCTCACAAGTCTAAATGATTATGAGTGGTGAAATCCCATACTCATAGACATGTCGCCTCAACCACATTATCAATTGAATTATAACACTTACATAAACAGACTCCAGCCCGATCACCTAGTCAGGATCTCCGGCGGGCTCAATCATACAACAAAGTGTGCGACGTGACAGAGTCACGAGCAATCGCATCGCGATGCCCTAAGTTGTGCACATCTCAGGGCAACTTGGTGTATCAAAGACCGCCGGCAAGAACACAACTAAGCTATCGAACCCCACACTAAGGCATGCACGTTATAATCATACACGCAACATACATGTCCAGTGTAAACAGCAGGTACACATTACATGAACTCTACAAAGTTTAAAACTTTATTGACTTATATATATATAGAGTACCCATAGAGATCACAAGACTGTGATCCAACATTACATCATTCAAGCGGAAGAAACTTAGGTCTGAGTACAGACAAGTTTAACAAATGGCTTAGAGAAGCCTTATTTATAAATAAACCCTTCCACGAGGGACTAGACCTCTATCTGGGACTACACTAGCTTGATCAGTCGTCGAGCTCCAGGAAGAAGCCACCATCGGGGCCAGTGGTTTCATCTAAAAACATAAATAAGAAAACATGAGTACAAAGTCGTACTCAGCAAGAATTACGTAGGAACTATACTACTCATGCTCAAGTTTCAAGGTAAAGGGAGGTGGGGTTTCAATGCAGAAGTTCCAACTTTGACTTGGTTAGTCCTGTAATACGAATATCAGAATGAGGTAAGAAGCGTACACGAGTCCATCTAACGAACTCTCCCAAACAATTACACCACTATGCAGCCTTCCTCGACTTCCAACGAGAAAGCACGCCAAAGAAATCACTCTTATCTTGGAAAGTTTTAGAGTTTCTGTTGAAGTCGTCTAATAATCAAGCACAGATAACCAAGTACGCCATAACCATGGACACGGCTAATCTAATAGTTTTGTTAACCCTGCAGGGGTGTACTGCTACCCACATGAAACTATCAGTTACTGTTGGGATCTTGTCACCCTTCAAGCGGGTGTCGGCGAGGATAATCTCCACAACTTTTACCTCACAGCCAACTCAAGTTCAATGAAGATGCCTATTTGGGATGGTTTCCACATTCGTAACCCGGCCAGTTTACCAAAGTGGTCCCAGAAGATGTGTGGGTGGTGCATAAGTCGGTCTCGGTTGAGCCGTTCTCAGACTTTGCAGCCAGTCCACAGACCTACCAGAACTCCGAACTACTGCGACTCATAGAAGTGGGAAGGTGTGAGTTAGTATGTTAAGCGGGGATCCGTTTTCCCTACATGTGGTAGTACTCTTTGTTTGGGATCACCACACAAGAACTCGGGCTTAAGGCGGTGTTCAACGGGACAACCCACTGTGTACTCCTACACAGCCTCTCATCGTTCACCTTGATTAGGTCAAGTTCACCAACAAATTTCCACCATCATCATCATGATCAGTACCGTCCCGACTCACCCAACAGTGTCCACATTGTATAACTCTAAGCATGCAATAAGCAGAAACAGTTGCAGGGGCCACATGATCTCAATCAACTCCTACATCTGCTAGGATTGTGGTTTTGCTTACTATTGCGACAAGATGATAGGTCATGCAAAGGAATGGGATCAACTATGCGGTAGAAACTTATCATGGTAATCATCCTAAAATGCATAAGTGAGAATGAGAGGGGACTGGGTTTTTATGGGCGTGATCAATGGGGGTTTGCTTGCCTTGCTAACGAGAGTCATACACGGTATCTTCAACGGAGGGGGTGATCTCGGGTTCCGGCTCCACTTCTATCCGAGCAAACAAAGCAATCAAAGTGATCAATATAAAGACAATGCATAATCACATGATCAATTGTATAATGTGATGTTCATGGTTGCAATGTGTTGATCATTCCATTTAAAAGGAGTGCATTGCAAAGGAATTTGCAAAACAACTCCAAACTTGAATTTAAAAAGGGTTCATATGCACATTTGCTTCTGTCCCCGCATTTTAAAATAGTCAAACATGAAAAAAGTGCATATTCAGGATCCTTGCAATTTTCTGATAATTTTACATATATTATATGTCCAATCTGGAGTTAGTATGAATTAGTTATGAATTTCCAAAGTTTAGTGCATTTTCTGGAATTTCTGATAATTAGTAAAGGGCTTATTGCATCATGCTTGCGTCAGCATGACGTGGGGGGGGGCTCTAACCAGTGGGGCCGACTTGTCAGCCTCTCTGTTTAATGTCCTGATTAGTTTTAAATTGAACAGGGGAGTTAGGGGGCCCTGGGCCAACATGTCATTGGCTGGTGGGGATGGTTAGTGGTTAGTCAACGCCGGCGACCACCCAGCACGGCGGTGTCCCACGACACAGCGGCGTGGGGCGTGATTCACAGCGCCAAAGGCACTGGAGTGCAGCCCGTGCACTCGCGCGTCGTATGGAAGCGACAGCACGGCCAGGGGGTAACTGGTTCGACGACGGGGACCTCACCGGAGGCGACAGAGGCACGGCGGCGACGCGGGCATCGCTACGATGCACCAGAGGACGCAAGAGCGTGTGCGTTCGAATCCTGTGGATGCTAGGAGTAAAACGGACATGACGACGCAGCCAAAGAAGCACGGGAGTGAGCGCGTGCTCATCCATGTCGGAGGCAGTGCTCGGCTCCCATGGCGACGGTGGCTAGGGGACGAAATCAACCGAGATAGCGTATGGGTTTGGAAGAGAAGCTCACCAGGAAGCTAATGGAGGTGACGGAGTGAGCAGGGACAACAACGTGGCGCAGAAATTTCCGGCGACGTGCTGCGAATCCAGCGAGAGGTTGAAAACGATTGCGGCGGCTCCAGTGGCTCCGGGCTCGATTCCTCGCGTGGGGCGGCGTAGTCGACGTAGGCGAAGACGAAGGACAAGATGGCTCGGCTTGAGGGGCTCGCTGGCCGCGCGTGCGGACGGCCGTGCTCCAGCGACCTCTCGGGAAGTGCGGTTTTTCGGCGAGGGAGAGAGGGGAGACGGCTCCCAGTGGGGGAATGGACACGGGAGGCTGCTAGACGTCTCCAGACGCGTAGAGGTGGATGGGGGAGGCAGCTGCGTGGCCGTGGCGTCGGCGGCGGCCACGACATGCTCGCCACGCACCTATGCGTGCGGCTGCCTGGGGAAGACGACAGAGGGGGCTCATGGGCTGGGTCGGCTGGGGGATGAGTTGGGCCGAATGCCAGGTAAGCCCTTTTCCTTTTGTTTCTGTTTTCCTTTTCTGGTTTTTGTTTTGCTGTGCTAAATAAATATCTAGGCATTTTATTAAATGCACAAAATTTATATATGGATCTATATGACCAGTGGCTAGTCACATCCAAGTTTTGAACATTTTTGAAATTCAAAATATTTGAATTCAAATTCTAATAGGGGTATTTGATTAATTCCAAGGTCCAGTTTGAATTTTTGAAAAATCTTTGAGCATGGGTTTAAATCCACATCACTTTATATGTGATCACACTCATTTAAGAGACTTTTCAAAAATGCCAGAGGAATTTTTGGAGCAACTTTTAAAGTGGCCATTTGAATTAAATTCATCTGTGGGTGTTCCTTCTCCCATTTCAATTTCTTTTGAAATTTTAACATGAGTCAAAGTTAGTTGCTAACCCTAGCACATACCTAACTTGGGGTTGTGACAGTAATGGCCTTATGTCATCTGCAGGTGGTGTCGGGTTATCGTCGTAAAGCAAAGCCGGTGATCAAGCGTAGGCTTTATGCGGCCGACTTAAAAAACTTGTGATTCATTTGATGCGGCCGTAGCGCCGCTTTTGTAATATTGGAAACATGTCCCGTGGTTTGTGACCAGTGTGTTGGTCAAGTACTCTTATGATGTTTCGCCTTGGATTTTCCTTGCGTCTTTTTGAATGCCAATCTTTTGATGCAAGTCGTCTTTACCTTTGGGCGTTGGCGCCTTTGTTTTTTGACTCATAGTAGTCATTTCTTGGAAGAGCTTGATTTGGATGAGTTTATGCTTGGTGCTCCCGTTTGGCAAGTTTAGTGTTTCAAACGCTTTGAAGAAAGCCGGCTTCTGTACTTAGCTTTCCACGGTTACAGCCGAGTCATATGCTTTTATGTCGTGAGAAGAAGAGTCGAACCTTGATAAGGAATTGTTGAGGTGTAGTCCCCATGAGTCTGTATATGGCTTTGGGTGCCGTGCCGAGTCACTTGGGTCTAACTCTCATTTTGTCTGAAAAGAAAAATAGTTGTGCCTAATTGATGATGATGTTTGTATGTAAAAAGGAAATGCAAAGGCTAATAGAAGCCGACTCAGGCCTCATCTTCTCGCGTTGAGAGAGATTATTGGTTCAACAGTCGGAAACTTCTCTGTAAGCCGGCACCTATGACTAACGTGCCCGTTTTCTAGGACGAAACTCGATAGGGATTTATGTAAGCCCCCAAAGTTTAGGCTAACCGAGATCTCGTTAATCATATGAGCTTGGGCTGTACAGGCCAAATTTGACGGCGTGGGTGGCCAATTCATGTATATGTCGGGCTTTCATCCGTTAAGAGTCGATGGGTGCCATCGAACTCCCCTACTTCCCCTGAATAAGTCATACACATGTGGAGTTTTACATATATATGTTGGCTTCTCAGATAAGAGTCAATGAATATCATCGAGCTACCCGACTCTCCTGACTAAACAATATACATGCTCAGAGCCGGTAGAGGCTTGATCGAGCCCCCAGGTCTATGAGATAAAAAATGTAAAAATATGCAATGTATGATGCAGGATAAAAGTATGGAAAATAACAAAGTAAAGAAGAGTCGGTTATGATCGACTTGATGTATATGTGTGGTGAGAACTGGTGCGATGAAGATCGACTTTATATATTAAATATGGCGAAAGCCTAGTCATGGGATCATGCCAACTGTCATGGGAATGTCACGACAGATGTTCGAAGAGTCGAAGTTGACATGGGACCTTTGCTACGAGGTGGATACGAGGAGAGAGTCGACATGGACAAAGGACTCGGCGATTTACCCAGCTTTCAACCCCTCTTTGTCTCGAGTTAAAATCCTACTCCTGCTTCTTATTATTATGGGTTCCGACTCACTAATTAGAAGAGTCAGCGGATCGATTACAAGTGAGCCGGATCGCAACCGTAGTCTCGGGGAGATCTAGCTTACGCCGAAAGTGTTGAGTCCTATCTTGGATTGAGATTGTTCTGACTCTGGATCCGTGGACCTCGACTTATAAAGGCGCTGGGTCCCGGGGTTCCGCGAGTCCGACTCCAACACAAGGTGGAGTCCTATTCTACTTTAAAAATATGCTACATGCTATACAAGGTAAGTCAAATTCCTTCTACGACTTCGATCTTCACGCTTGGCGCGGCCGGCTCGTGGCCGGGTCTTCTTTTGTGGGCCTTCCTTCGGTGAGTCGGCTCATGGATCCTAATGCCAGGTTATGGGCTTGATCTATCCCCCCGACATCCCCCCCCCCCGCGTTGATTTTAGGAACGCGCCCCACCGGGCCAGTTGTCGCCGGTGGAGACGCGTCTGAAGGTCATGGTGGCATCGAAACGGCAATAGTAATAAAATACATACAGGCACCGAGTGTTGTTTACCCAGGTTCAGGTCGTCCGAAGACTAAAAACCCTACTCCTGCATGTCTGATCTTTCTTAGATGTGTAGGATGTCTTGTTTCTATTACAAGGGGGCCTTTTTATCTGATGGACGACCTCTCCCTTTGACAGCTCAAGGGTATGGTCACATGGCGCCAGTTGCGAGCATACATGGCCACGCGTAGTGCGATAATGTTACTTCCGGGAAGAGGTGATGACGAAGGATCCCCTGGGACACATCGCTCCATGCGCGGTGAAGGTGGCAAGGCTTCTTTGTGGCTTGGTGGAGTTTTTCTTTATCTGCATGCAATCCCCGGGCCTTCTGGTCGGGCAGTGGCAGTCAAAGGTGGACCCTCACGTCTTGGGGGCCTGCTCATATCTTCCCAGAGGTGCTCTGGAAGCTGCAACAAGATTTCTTATGTTAACAACAACATAGATTCTCGCATGATACCCCGGGGGCTAGACGCCGACATTGAAAGTCGTGTGTATCAAGCCATCAAAAGAGCTTAGGCTGTAGAAGATCATGTGGAGAAGGCGAGGCATGCACGCGTGGCTCGAGGGCGGCAGTAACGTCCCGTCGCGCGTGGGAAGATCATGAAGTAGGGGTTTCACCGATCGAGCCCCCTAAACCTAGGTAAATCCTTGTCTCCTGTTAGCCGACGAGCATCACCATCCTACACCTATCTCTACGATCTAAACCCAGGGTACATTACCATGGGATTTGCCGAGCCCGATCTTCGTCAATGGCGCCGACCATGGAGAAGACTCAGGTTGGAATCACGATCTCGGTTGTTCCATCATCAGCAACCGACAACTCGTCGACTACCGCATCATTTGACGCCTCCATGACTCGAGAGGAATCTGATCTGTTCGAGTCCCTCGGCTTCATCGCGCACCTTCCTATCCTGCGGTGAGCCTTCGCCAATCTATGCGCAGGTGTATACCTAACCTTAGGAGGGTACCAAATCTACGTCAACCGATGGGGCACTCTTCGCCTTACAGATCGTGCTCCAGATACCGCAACAACAACCACAACGACGACAACAATTAAAGACGAGGCACCCGCCCGCTCGGCGACTCTTCAAGTCATCCACGCATCCCACCTCAGCCCAATCCACTGCACCGCCCGCGACTTCACAAGTGCGGCACTCGTATGGAAAAGGCACAACAGAAGCGCGACAATGCCAGAAAGAAAGACGTCGTTCCAGGTGTTCATAGCGGACACCCACGCAACAACTTCGGTCTACAGGGAAAAAACAGACGACCCTGATATCCACCAAGGAGCCGGTGCAAACAGCAGGGAAAGCGAACTCGACGACATCGAGCAACAAACGGTCACCCTCGGTGAACAAGGAACCATAGCATGGTCAGTCTTCAGGAGACAAGAAAAAATCACTCAAAAGAGCGATCAACCTGAGAGCAGCAGGCGCTATGCCTCAGAAGCCGCAAGACAAGCGCAACCCACAAAAAAAATCATCCTATCCAAAGAGGAAATCACCAGAGTAAAAAACACAGTAAAACACGGAAAGCTCCTACCTGAGGACGCAAAGCGCGACAAACTCAGAGCATACAAAAAGTTAGCAAGAGACGTCACAAAGAAAACCAGACGACCGAGGCTTGAGATGGAGAAGCAAAGAAGAGTCGTGGATGAATCGAGGGCCGACCGCAAGGCACCACTAGAACCCTCCGACGATTCCTCCGACCACGGATCACCCCACCAGCGCAGGTCCAGATTCAACAACCTACACCGAACGGACAAGAAGAAATTTCCCGCAAACTGGACGAGGAATTCCGACTCGACAACGAGGATGGAGAGGAAGAATAGCTCACACTAGCAGAGTCCCTCATCGCCGCTAAAGCATACCTACACTATGCTCAGAACGGAGAAAAAGACGACAAAGACCACAACACTATGCGAGCACTCAAAGTAATGAACGACGCGATCGCCGCATCGGTACCCAAAAAATCAAGCCAAGGCGAGCTACCTGCGAGAATTCGCTGGATAGGGACCCAAGCTCATCCGATGACGACGATGATATCAACGATGATCGCTACAACTACCCCGAACGAAACAGAGACCGCGACAGGGACGACCACGACAACCAGCGCAACTATGATTAACGACGCGTTGCGTGGGACGATATCACACAAATCAAGATCAACCGAGGACTACGCAGACGCGCGGCTCATGAAGAATACTCAGACGATCAAGAGTCCAATGGAGATCTGGAACCTTGTGGAGCACTATGTTTCACGCGAGACATACGCGAAACACGGATGCCCAAGGGCTTCAAGATGAATTCAATAACACACAAGTAGGACGAGCTCGAAGAACCAGAAGGATGGCTAGACGACTACCTAATAGCCGTCAAGTTCCAACGAGGCACCAACACCACATCCCATCAGTATGTGAAACTTACGCTTGAAGGGTCAGCGAGGCACTGGCTGACAAATCTGCAGTGAGGCTCCATCAGCTTCTGGTAACAGTTTCGCGGCGCATTCATTGAGAACTTCAAGTCAACATACAAACGACCATCATCACTCGAGGAACTGAGAGCTTGCAAGAAGGGAACCCGAAAGTCTCTGAGATCCTACATTCAACGGTGGACTATACACAAAATTCAGCTGGAGACATATCAGACGAAAGCGGAATCGACGCATTCATACAAGGGTTGCAGCGCATAGACTTCAAAGAACAGCTCGGACAACTCAAAGTCTAAACACTCGCGCAACAACTGGAGAATGCCAACAACTGGGCCGATGGAGAAGACTCCATACGCAAATAATCAGATGCCCTGACAACTCGCAGCGACCGCGACTAAGACTACTACGACGGAGAGAGCAGTTTTGATCGAAGAAGAAATCGACCCAGGAGCAATTTCTACGACGACAAGGGACTTGAAATGGTCTTGGTTAGTTTCCTAGGACACATATATGGCAGACGCCACGATGATAACATGCCTCAACAGAGAGACAAACAAGACGATCATCCACACATCGAAAAGCGCGAGTGGCGACCACGGCAACCGCGAGACAACACCCATGCACCCTGCTCGATAAAAGAGCAACTGGACGGACCATGCACACTCCATAGATTCAAAGACAAGCAAGGAGAAATCAGGTCAGGGAACAACTTGAGAGATTGCAGATGCGTCACCGAGCTCTGGGAAGAAAAAAGCCGGACCACAACACCAGCCTCACAACCACTCACAAGCGTAGCGATTGGGCCAATCGCACACAATGCTACGCCCGCCCCCCACCATACCATTAAGGCAGGTAGCCGCCATCCAAAGAAGACCCGTGGCACCCGAAGAAGAGGACAAATATCCAATGGCGCATGGATGAATCTGTATGATACAGGAAGGAAGGACATCAAAGAGACAGGAGAAGCAGGAATCCAGACAAATTTTCATCGCAGTCTCCTCATACCCAGCCATCTCGTAATACCTTCGTGGGTCTGAGACTGACATCACCTTTTCCCGGGAGGATCACCCACCAGCCATCCCATGACCGGGACACGGCTCCCTCGTGCTCGAAGCAAAAATCGGAAATTACGACATGTCACGTGTGTTCATGGACGGAGGCAGTGGCATCAACATCATATTCAGCAAAACCCTAGAGGAAACGTTCATCCCAACATCGGCACTCAAAACCTTGGGCATGACCTTCCATGGAATCGTACCAGGAAAAGTAGTCTATCCCCTCGGAAAAATAAGCATAGAGGTGGTCTTCGGTAATGCAATCAACTTCAGAAAGGAGATTCTGGACTTCGAAGTGGTCGACTGGAGATCGCGGTACCATAGCATCCTTGGTCGACCAGCCTTCGGACGCTTCATGGTCGTCCCCCACTACGCATATCATAAGTTAAAAATGCCTGGGCCAAAAGGAGTCATCACCATCAACGGAAGCTTCGTCAGGTCCGACCGCTGTGAGAGAGAGTTTCACAAGATCACGGAAGCATTCGGAGCCCACCAAAGCAGCGACGCAACGGACCAAGCAGCAACACTCAAATAGCACCATGGGAAGACATGAAGGTCCACCAGACTCCACCAGAAAACGGACAACAAAGTAGAAGACAGCGCTTCACGTTCCCTCTACTCATTATCTTAGCATCAAATTTCCATTCCCAGGGCTACCAAGCCATCGACCCAAATAAAGGCTATTTTCAGCCATTTCATGTAAGAACATACAGGAAACAACAATGCAAGGAAGTTTATTCCCAAACACGCTTACTGTAAGGCCCCCGATGCGGTACTAACTCAAGTTAGTCACTTTCACGTCCTACTCGAGTTAGAAGCGCATAAAAGGCCACTGACGCACGACACTCGCACTCGTGTCGCTGTCGGGTTCTTGACAACAAATATAAGAGCAATAAACTTTATACTACGACATAAATATAGAGTCCAGGGCATACATCGCCGCTGGTATTTATTACATAATCTCAGAGGTCCATAGACCCAACAGTACATCATGCAACAAGCGGAAGACAAACACGACCGAGTACGGTCAAAATCCAAATGGCCCTAGAGAGGGCTACACATAAACAAGTCCACCCACGGAGCGTTGGAACCCAACTATAGGATCTACTGGGCGAAATCATCCTCATCATCCTCCTCCGGTGGCACCTCCACGAAGTAACGTGCAGTGCTCGGGTCGAGGTAGTAATCCATTGCAGCGGCCGATCAGGCAAAACAGTAAAAGCAGAAAGGAAACAAGGGGTGAGATTATATCATTACAATTATAACTAACTTCCTACGGTAAGACAAGTAGTGGAAAAGGTTGCATCGGTGCTAGCATATATGGTGGCTATCGTTCTATTAGAGTAGAGGTAAGGTCCAAGAATACACGTGACATTGTGTCGTAGGTCTGCTATCCACCTACTTACGGCAAACATAACACAACCTTGTTCCTCCCTCGGTCCCCCTGGACGAAGAAAGGCAGCCAAGGCACACACACGATAGGCAAGTTTTAATTATGATCCATGTTGATGTTATTCTATGAACAAGGAGTAGGTCTCAAGTCGTCCATAACCGCGGACACGGCTTTTCGAAAAGATTAACCCTGCAGGGGTGTACCAACTGCCCAACATAGGCTTCGCATGTACGCTCGGTTTCCACTTGGCTAGGTACATGCCTTAAACTCCGGAACGTCAGAGTCCTCTAACTAACAACGCACAATTCCGGGTGGCCCCAGGTGAGTCGACACCCAACTCAAAAGCTGGCCGCGCTCTCGAATCGGTGTCTACCGTATGACTCCAGGTTTGGATTACCGGTTAATCTCACATGAGACCGGGTCCTTAGCCGGTCATAATGGGCCATCAAGGAAGCATGCCCTTACTGGTCCGGGTTCGTTTGAAAACAACTGGGGTACCAACCAAGCACACACACGTTTGCAAATAGTAAATCAGCTTGGGCCACCACTAGAACTATTTGAAGCTATGTAGGTAAGACAAGGGGACTCCATAGAATCCCACACACGATTAGGCACGCTCGTCAAGAAACACAATACCCGGAACTCGGGACCTAGGTGACTCGAATGGAAAAAAACACCAGGCGTGAACAGCTCGGTCTCCCATCCTTCGTAAAATATATGTTTACATCATAATAATAAATATCAACCAATTTCTTTATTAACATGATATCCCAACCACAGTAGGGTAAAGTGGCAAGTTTCCCTAATCATACTAAGAAGTGGCTGAGCAGCGGTAACTTAGCAATACAATGTTTTGCTGGGATGTGGGGATCATGGCTGTTTGGGTTTGATTGTGGCATAAGAAAAGTAGATAGGATCAAAAAAACGTTCTAGACTACAGCTAGGCAAGTAGGCAGAAAATTATAAGGTAATGGTATAGATCTTCCCCTTGCCTGCTTAATCAGTCGACGGAGAAGACGTAGCAGGGTCCTCAGGCTGTGTCGGAAATCTCCACGTAAGTCTCCTCGGCAGCCTCAGGTGCTAACATATGGTACTGGCAAGGAAAGCACACAAGTAAACATCGATACCAACAATGCTCAAGCATGGATGAGATGATCAAGTTTTAATAGACATGGTGTGACCCTATCTAGTCAAATTTAAATGGAGGTGTTGACGACTCGTCAACAACTCCATATGCAATTATTTATATTATGTGGCTTTGGTCATAGCCTTAACTTTGGTGTAAATAATATGACAACGTGGCATGGCATTAAACAATAACAACAATTTAACAGTAACAAGCATCGTGGAATAAAAGTATCGATTTCGGAGACGGAGAAGTGTTGATGAAGTTGAAACCAAGGGAGTATTAAAGGAAGGCCACATGGCGTGCAAGATGTGTTTGATCATGTGGTGAGAAGAAGCATGGAAAGTATGGATGGGTGTGCCAACTTGTAGGACACAAACAAGATCAAAGGATGACAAGGGGAAAAAACATACAGGGTAAGGTCACATGTGGGTGCAACTCCCCTCCACATTGTTCCAATTTTATGTACTTCAAACATAAAAATAGAAGTGACCATGTTGACCAGTAGATTTTTCTACCCCATTTTGATATATGGCATGACTCAAGTTGAAAAAGAAAAACACAGTTAGCAAATTCGGAAGAATCGAAGGGCTTTAATGCAATTATCCAACACCTCAATATTTTTAAGACTCAATCTGCAAAATGGACCTCACCATTGGATTCAGTGAGAAATTCTACCCCAAAATCATATATGGCAAGATATGTTTGGGGTAAAATGCTCAAAACCCATTTTGGAATTTAAACAGAAAAGAAAAACAGAAAAAAGGAAAAAGAAAAAGGGGGTCCCCACTTGGGCTGGTCTCGGGCAAATCCGGCCCAGCTCCAGAACAAATAATGGGCTCAACCCACAGTCCACGCGGGCAACACCTCACTAACGCGAGGGACCCACTCGTCAGCCTCTTGGAAAAAAGAAAAAGGGGGCATTGCGCTCGGGGGAGCGGGGGGGCTTGAACCCTCGACGCACCTCACTACCACCTCGCCCCTGACCACTGCGCCAATATGTGTTGCTCGACAGGGAACGGTTGGAGGGCAACAAAAACAACACGCGCACTTTCTGAATTCCGGACGCCTGACGAACAGGTTCAGGCAGCGCGCAACAGGGAATTCCGGCGACCCAGGCGGCAGGTGTGATGCACCCCCGCCGGAACGGGAGGACGCTGCGCGAAGAGGGCACCTCCACGGTCCCATTTCTCACGCCCCCTTGCCTGAGACGCGAGGACGACGACAGAAGGCTCACCGGAACCTCACGGCGGCGGCTGCACTGCACTTCACTGAAGAAAAACGCAGGCGCGGCAGCAGACACCTGCCGGCGAGCACGGCGCCGCGTACAGGATGCTGGCGACTCAGCCACAATACGGGATCGATGCCCGTCACTAACATGAACACACCTATGGCGAGAAATGGGCCAGAGGCCACACAAAGGCGACGACACGCTCACCTGAAACTCCGGCGGCGCCACTGCAACTGCATGCGAGTTCAGACATGTGCGTGACAGTGGGCATTCCTCGCTCAAGGGACCTCCTTGGAGGCTATACGCACGTCCAGAGCGCCTCCATGGCACACACGGCACGGTCGGGACACGCCACGGCCACGGAGGCCACGATCTGCACGGCGGCGACGTCTACGGCGGCAGAAACCTACGGTGCTACGACGCGGGACGGGACCAGGCGAGCTACATGCAACGGCGGAGGTTGTAGCTCTCCTAGGGTGTGCTGGAGTCGACCTCGAGCAACCGGAGAGGAGGGAGGCGATCTTGGCCGTCGTCGTGGAGGAAAGCTTCCGCGCTGGGTCGTCGTCGGGGAGGCTCTCTGCTTCACCTCGCTCGAACCTGCAAGGGGGAATCGACGAGGTTTAGCACGGGGTTCGCAGAGCGCAGACGCACGCCCGAGGACGAGGCGAGAACGGAGACGAATTGGTGCTCTTTCTCACTGGATCCATGGCGGGACAGGGGGAGGTCTCGGGGGCGATGGAGGAGGCGGCGGACGGAATTGGAGTGGTGAATCGACGAGCTATGGTTCGGGGGCGCGAGGGGAGCTCCTCCTTATAAAGGCGGGGCACCCTAGCCACGTCGACGGTCGGCTGCCGTCGTGGCTCTCCGGCGTGAGAGGGAGCCGGCGAGGTCCCCCCGGCCACGCTGGAAAGGCGATGCGCCGGGACCGTCAGATGAAGATCAACGGTGGAGGCGCGCTGCCACTTACCGATTCGGGATGGGCTAGAGCCCAGGAGAGGAGAGAAGGGCCCAGGTGGGCTGGGCTTCTTCGGAAAAATGAAAAGGAAAAGAGAATTCCCCCCTTGTTGCTTCTTTTCTATTTAACATAAGACAGAAAAGCCCTTGGGGTTTTAAATAAATAATTACAAGGTTTAAAAATACATAAAAATATGCAAAATGATCCTTACAATATTAGCCAATTTATAAAATTGGTTTGGAAATTTTTGCAACAACTAAAATGTGGAGTTATTTTTGAAATTCAAATTCACCTTGAACTACAACCCACATTTTTAGTGATGGCAAAATTGATATTAGGATTTTAAAACCCTTGGCAATGGAAAAGAAAAAGCTATGCCAAGTTTGGGCTTTATGGGAGCACAATTGCAAAATGGAACAATACATCAAACACCTCTCTTGAGCCCTTCTGTTTGAATTTAAATTCAAATCAAATGGTCCAAAACCACTTGGCAAATTAAATCATCACATGAAATTATAATATTTAGTACCATGCCAAGTTACAAAGTCAACATACAAAGTACAATCTCATGATGATTTCTCATTATTGCTCATGGGCTGTTACATCACTCCCCCACCAACACTGGATCTCGTCCCGAGATCTAAGCCTGAAACAACTCTGGATACTCGGAACGGAGATGATCTTCACGCTCCCACGTTGCTTCCTTCTCCGAATGATGTGCCCATTAGACCTTGATGAACTTGACGGTCTTGTTGTGAGTCTTGCGCTCGGACGTCTCAAGAACACGGATTGGACACTCTGAATAGGAAAGGTCCGCATCAGCTGGATCTCACCCAAGTCACCATACTTCTCTGGCTGCTTGAAGCACTATTTTAGCTGGAACACATGGAACACGTCATGCACCATGGACGGACTCTCTGGAAGCTCGAGCCGAAAGGAAAGAGGTCCTCTAGTCTCAAGGATGCGGAAAGGTCCGACAAATCTTGGAGCGAGCTTTCCTTTGATACCAAAGCAGTGAGTTCCCCTCAACGGAGACACTCTCACGTACGCCCAATCACCAATCTGAAAAGCTACACCGCGGTACTTCTTGTCATAATAGGCCTTCTGCCTTGACTGTGCTGCCTTTAGGTGCTCTCGGACAATCTTTACTCTGTCCTCTTCCTCCTAGATCACATCTGGGCCGAACAACTGCCTTTCTCCTGTTTCGGACCAGTTCAAAGGTGTCCTGCACTTCCGGCCATACAAGACTTCAAACGGCACTGCCTGCAGACTTGCCTGATAGCTGTTGTTGTAAGAAAACTCAGCATACGGCAAGCATTCCTCCCATTTCATGCCAAAGGAGATGAAACATGCTCGAAGCATGTCCTCGAGGATTTGGTTCACGCGCTCCACTTGCCCACTTGTCTGAGGGTGATAAGCGGTACTGAACAACACTGTCGTACCAATCGCCTTTTGAAAGGCCTGCCAGAACTTAGAGGTGAAAAGGCTGCCTCTATCGGAACTGATCTTCTTGGGAATGCCATGCAAAGATACAACTCTTGCAGTGTACAAATCCGCCAACTGAGTTGCTGAAATGGAGTCCTTCATTGGAAAGAAGTGGGCAACTTTGGAAAGATTGTCAATGACGACAAAGATGGCATTGTTCTTCTTCTGCGACAAGGGGAGGCATGTGATGAAATCCATCTCTATGTGATCCCATTTCCACTCCGGAATCTCAAGTGGCTGAAGCAACCCCGCAGGCTTCTGGTGTTGTTCCTTCACTCTCCTACACACATCACACTGAGACACGTAACGGGCAACATCCCGCTTCATACGAGTCCACCAAAGGCTTTTCTTAAGATCTTGGTAAACCTTTGTGCTGCCAGGGTGAATCGATAGCTTGGAATCATGGGCCTCTTTCATGATGAACTTTCTGAGATCTCCCTCCCTGGGAACAACAACTCTCTCCTCAAAGAACACGGTGTCGTCATTATGCACTGAAAAGCAACCGTACTTTGGAACTGAGGCGGCAATACCCTGTTTGATATTTTGTATCATTGAGGTGCCCGACTGAGCTTTACGGATTTTCTCATGGATAGTGGGCTGTACCTCAAGGTTGGCAAGGTAGCCTGCTGGAACTAGCTCGAGATTGAGCCTACGAAAGGACTGACACAAATCAGGGTGGATCTTCTGCACCTGGATATTATTGCAATTGCCCTTGCGGCTCAGCGCATCAGCTATGACATTCGACTTCCCAGGCGTGTACTGAATATAAATTGTGTACTCATTCATGGTTTCAAGCCATCTTCTTTGCCTCAAGTTAAGATTTGGCTGAGTGAACAAGTACTTCAGACTCTTGTGGTCAGTGAACACATCCACCTTCCTCCCTAAGAGGAGGTGTCGCCAAGTGATTAAGGTGTGCACAACTGCTGCAAGATCTAAGTCGTGCGTGGGATAATTCCTCTCACTCATCTTCAACTGACGTGAGGTATAAGCCACAATGTTTCTGCCTTGCATCAAAACTCCGCCTAGACCTTGCAATGAGGCATCACAAAACACCTGAAAAGGCTGTGACTCATCTGGCGGCGTGAGAATTGGAGTTGTGGTCAACTTCTCTTTCAACTCCTCGAAGGCTGACTGGCAAGCTGGTGACCAAGTGTACCGTTTGCCCTTGCACAACAATTCAGTCATTGGCTTTGCTATTTTGGAGAAATTTTTCACAAACCTCCTGCAATAGCTAGCGAGGCCGAGAAAACTCCTTAGCTTCTTCACATTCTTCGGCGGAGCCCACTCTTGAATAGTGCGGTCTCGCTCTGGATCAATCGCAATTCCCTCAGCGGAAATAACATGGCCAAGAAAATTGACCTTGTCGAGCCAAAACTCACACTTGGAGAACTTGGCATAGTACCAATGCTCTCTCAGCTTCTGAAGCACCAGGCGAAGATGTTCCTCATGCTCAACCTCTAAATTGGAATATACAAGAATGTCGTCGAGGTAGAGGATAAGAAACACATCAAGCCATTCTTGGAACAAATAGTTCATAGCTCTCATGAATGTTGGAGGGGCGTTTGAGAAGCCGAAAGTCATGACTGTGAACTCATACAGCCCATAACGTGTGTTGAATGCGGTCTTGGGAATGTCCTCTTCACGAACACGGATTTGGTGATACCCCATCCTCAAGTCAAGCTTGGAAAACACCTTTGCCCCAGTCAACTATTCGAACAGATCATTCATGCGGGGTAAAGGGTATTTGTTCTTGATGGTCTTCTTATTAATATCGCAATAGTCCTGGACCAAGCGGCTAGTCCCATCTTTCTTCTTGACAAACAAAGCTGGTGCGCCCCAAGGGAAAGTGTTGGCGCGGATAAAACCGCCTGCTTCCAACTCTGTCAACTGCTTCTTTAGCTCAACCAACTCCTCCGAACACATTTTGTACGGATGCCGAGAAATCGGCTGAGTACCAGGCTCTAGCTCAATAACGAACTCAATAGCTCGAACTGGTGGAATTCCTGGCAACTCCTCTGGAAAGACGTCTGGTTACTCACAGACAACTTTGACTTCTTCGAGAAAAGGTGCGACTCCTGCGTTCAAGCGGTACAACTGTGCTGCTCCTGCCATTGATCCACAAGTGTACAAGACTTCTGCGCCTGAATCATATGTCAACTTCACGGATCTTGAAGGGCAATCAATGGTTGCCTTGTGCTGCACAAGCCAATCCGTGACGAAAATGACATCAATGTAGGAACGAGGCAAGACAACCAGGGATGCTGAAAAGATAACACCCTGGATACAGATCTCCGCAACAGGAACAAAAACGGACGAGCTGGACCTTGAACCAGGAGTGTGAACCGCAAGCGGTGACGGGAGCAACTCGGACTGAAGGTCATTTGTTGAAGAAAAGGACTGAGATACGAACGAATGGGAAGCTCCGGAATCGAACAGTACTGTCGCGGGAACTGAACACACAAGAAACCTACCAAGAACGATCTCTGAAGACTGCTGCGCATCTGTCATCATCACGTTGTTTACTCGAACGGCACGTGGCTGTGCCCTCACCATCGCAGTGCTCGGAATAGAGCGAGGTGGAGGCGGTGGGAGCCGAGCAAAGTGAGGATCGGTGCAGTTGGGAGAATTGTGCCCCGGCTCTCCGCACTTGTAGCAGATCACGCCTGGCCTTGCCTGGGGCTGCGGCCTGGGTGGCCTCGCGTGTGGTGGTGTAGAGCGAGACCCCTGCTGAACTGGGACGGGAGGGCAGGAAAAGTGCGGAAAACTGCCCCCTCTGCTAAAACTGCTGCCTCTGCGGTGGCGCTTCTGTGACCCAAGTCTTTGCCTTCTTGTGGACCATCACTGCGGAGCAGTGCTCTCTCTGGTGCTTCCTGTCTGCGTCCCACTCTGCTCTGGCTGACTCCTGGCAGATAGCCTGATCCACGAACTGTGAGAACAGCGTAGGATTGCACTGGGTGAGCGCATACTTGATCTCTGTGCTGAGACCCCCACGGAATCTGGCTATCCTCTTGGCCTCTGTGGAGACCTCCTCCGGAGCATATCTGGCGAGCCTGACGAAGGCCAGGTTGTACTCCTGAACTGACCTGTCACCCTGTCTCAGAGCCAAGAACTCCTCTCGCTTCATGTCCATCAAGCCACTCGGAATATGCGCTGCTCTGAAGTCTGTGACGAAGTCCTCCCACATGATCTCAACATCGCCTTTGTTGGCCTTGTAGGTATCGTACCAGCTGGCTGCTGCACCCTGAAGCTAGAAGGAGGCGAAGGTGACGTAGTCGACTGGTCTGACGGTGTTTGCATTGAAGTGCTTCTTGATCACTGCGATCCAATAATCCGCTTCCAGCGGTTCTTGAGCCTCTGAGAACCTGGGGGGGGGGTGATAGCAAGGAACTTCTGTAAAGTCGTGTACTGTGGACGATCACTCCTCTGGGCAGTCTGGTTCTGGAGTTTCTGTAAGATTGCAGCTGTGCCCTGAGCCACCGCGGCCACAGCCTCCCCAAGGATAGGGTTCTCCGGCGGCGGCATGTTCCCTCTTGGCATCCTGTATACAGGAACACTTATGAGAACATGGTAGAAACATTGATGAAACCAGAAGATAAAGCAATATTGACAACAAAACTTCCTCACGAGGTATGATGAAGCTGAAGGATGAATATCCACCAAGGTTAACCCGGAAAGTCGAAAGCTAGGTGCTACTTGAATCCGCAAAACGAGATCATCCGAATCCAAGATAATAATCTGCTAGCGAGCACACAACAATATATACGAGTGGTTGAAGACCTGAACGTTGAGACATCTGCCCTGAGCGGCCCGCCGAAGCGGTCTCCTATAGGGGGAGGAACCACATCCGGAGGATGCCAACCATCCATGTATAGGAGTTTCACCTGAGGTACGCCGTAAGCAAGGTGGAGCTGTCAACCCGAAGTGGCGGCTCAGTGTTCTCAACGTAAGCCAACCCTTCTCGTCGCTAGCAAAAAATTATAGAGGAATCGGAGCCTCATGTAAACGAGAACCTAGATATGTTTTGAAAGGGGATAAGTTGCAGAGAGAAAACAACGTTTCACTTCCTCACGGAAAAAGGGGTGGGAGGGTGGGGTAAGAAGAAAAAGAAAGAGTTCCTACTCTCCGATTTTTCTTAATAACTACAAAATAGTTTCTAGACTCAACTTCGGCCAGTAAGGGGTCCTACAGTCAGTCCTGCTCTGATACCAAGTTGTAAGGCCCCCGATGCGGTCCTAACTCAAGTTGTTCAATTTCACGTCCTGCTCGAGATAGAAGCTCATAAAAGGCCCCCGACGCACGACACTCGCACTCGTGCCGCTGTCGGGTTGTTGACAACAAATATAAGAGCAATAAACTTTATACTACAACATAAATATAGAGTCCAGGGCATACATCGCCGCTGGTATTTATTACATCATCTCAGAGGTCCATAGACCCAACAGTACATCATGCAACAAGCGGAAGACAAACACGACTGAGTACGGTCAAAATCCAAATGGCCCTAGAGAGGGCTACAGATAAACAACTCCACCCACGGAACGTCGGAACCCAACTATAGGATCTACTGGGCGAAGTCCTCCTCATCATCCTCCTCCGGTGGCACCTCCACAAAGTAACGTCTAGTGCTCGGGTCGAGGTAGTAATCCACTGAAGCGGCCGATCAGGCAAAACAGTTAAAGCAGAAATGAAACAAGGGGTGAGATTATATCATTACAATTATAACTAACTTCCTACGGTAAGACAAGTAGTGGAAAAGGTTGCAGCCGTGCTAGCATATATGGTAGATAGTTCTATTAGAGTAGAGGTAAGGTCCAAGAATGCACGTGACATCGTGTCATAGGTCTGCTATCCACCTACTTACAGAAAATATAACACAACCTTGTTCCTCCCTCGGTCCCCCTGGACGAAGAAAGGTAGCCAAGGCACACACACGGTAGGCAAGTTTTAATTATGATCCATGTTGACGTTATTTTATGAACAAGGAGTAGGTCTCAATTCGTCCATAACCACGGACACGGCTTTTCGAAAAGATTGACCCTGCAGGGGTGTACCAACTGCCCATCATAAGCTTCGCATGTACGCCCGGTTTCCACTTGGCTAGGTAAACGCCTGAAACTCAGGAACGTCACAATCCCTCTAACTAACAACGCACAATTCCGGGTGGCCCCCGGTGAGTCAACACCCAACTCAAAAGCCACCCGTGCTCTCGAATCGGCTCTACCGTATGACTCCAGGTTTGGATTACCGGTTAATCTCACAAGAGACCGGGTCCTCAGCCGGTCATAATGGGCCCGCAAGGAAGCATGCCCTTACTGGTTCGGGTTGGTTTGAAAACAGCTGGGGTACCAACCAAGCACACACACGTTTGCAAATAGTAAATCAGCTTGGGCCACCATTAGAACTGTTTGAAGCTAGGTAGGTAAGACAAGGGGACCCCATAGAATCCCACACACGATTAGGAACGCTCGTCAAGAAACACAATACCCGGAAATCGGGACCTAGGTGACTTGAATGGAACGAAACACCTGGCGAGAATAGCCCAGTCTCCCATCCTTCGTCAAATATAAGTTAACATCATAATAATAAATATCAAACAATTTCTTTATTAACATGATATCCCAACCACAATAGGGTAAAGCGGCAAGTTTCCCTAATCATACTAAGCAGTTTCTGAGCAGCGGTAACTTAGCAATACAATGTTTTGCTGGGATGTGGGGATCATGGCTGTTTGGGTTTGATTGTGGCATAAGCAAAGTAGATAGGATCAAAACAACGTTCTAGACTACAGCTAGGCAAGTAGGAAGAAAGTTATAAGGTAATGGTATAGATCTTCACCTTTCCTGGGTAATCAGTCGACGGAGCAGACGTAGCAGGGTCCTCGGGCTCGGTGTCGTAAATCTCCACGTAACTCTCCTCGGCAGCCTCAGGTGCTAATGTAAGGTACCAGCAAGGAAAGCACACAAGTAAACATCGAGACCAACAATGCTCAAGCATGGATGAGATGATCAAGTTTTAATAGACATGGTGTGACCCTATCTAGTCAAATTTAAATGGAGGTGTTGACGACATTTCAACAACTCCATATGAAATTATTAATATTATATGGCTTTGGTGATAGCCTTAACTTTGGTGTAAATAACATGGCAACATGGCATTAAACAATAAAAAAATTTTAACAGTAACAAGCATCTTGGAATAAAAGTATCGATTCCGGAGACGGAGAAGTGTCGATGAAGTTGACACCAAGGGAGTATCAAAGGAAGGCCACATGGCGTGCAAAATGTGTTTCATCATGTGGTAAGAAGAAGCATGGAAAGTATGCATGGGTGTGCCAACTTGTGGGACCCAAACAAGATAAAAGGATGACAAGGGGCAAAAATATATAGGGTAAGGTCACATTTGGGTGCAACTCCCCTCCACATTGTGCCAATTTTTATGTATCTCAAACATAAAAAGAGAGGTGACCATGTTGACCAGTAGATTTTTCTACCCCATTTTGATATATGGCATGACTCAAGTTGAAAAATCAAAACACAGTTTGCAAATTCAGAAGAACCGAAGGGCCTTAATGCAATTAGCCAACACCTCAATATTTTTAAGGCTCAATCTGCAAAATGGACCTCACCATTGGATTCACTGAGAAATTCTACCCCAAAATCATATCTGGGAAGATATGTTTGGGGTAAAATGCTCAAAATCCATTTTGGAATTTAAACAGAAAAGAAAAATGGAAGAAAGGAAAAATAAAAAGGGGGTCAGCCACTTGGGCTGGTCTCGGGAAAATCCGACCCAGCTCCAGAACAAGCAATGGGCTCAACCCAGTGTCCACGCGGGCAACACCTCACTGACGCGAGGGACCCACTCGTCAGCCTATCGGAAAAAAGAAAAAGGGGGCATTGCGCCACTACGCGTTGCTCGACAGGGAACGGTTGGAGGGCAACAAAAACAACACGTGCGCTTTCTGAATTCCGGACGCCTGACGAACAGGTTCAGGCAGCGCGCAACAGGGAATTCCGGCGACCCAGGTGGCAGCCGTGATGCACCCCCGCCGGAACGGGAGGGCGCTGCGCGGAGAGGGAACCTCCACGGTCCCGTTTTCTCACGCCCCCTTTCTTGAGATGCGAGGACGACGACAGCAGGCTCACCGGAACCTCACGGCGGCGGCTCCACTTCACTTCACTGAAGAAAAACGCGGGCGCGGCAGCAGACACCTGCCGACGACCACGTCCCAGCGTACAGGGCGTTGGCGACTCAGCAAAGACATGGGATCGACGCCCGTCACTACCACGAACACGCCTATGGCGAGAACTGGGCCAGAGGCCACACAACGGTGACGACACGCTCACCTTAAACTCCGGCGGGGCCACTGCAACTGCATGCGAGTTCAGGTGCGGGCGTGACAGTGGGCATTCCTCACGGAAGGGCCCTCCTTGGAGGCTATACGCGCGCCCAGAGCGCCTCCAGGGCACGCACGGCACGGTCGGGACACGCCACGGCCACGGCGTCCACGATCTACACGGCGGCGATGTCTACGGCGGCAGAAACCTACGGTGCTACGACGCGGGACGGGACCAGGCGAGCTACAGGCAAGGGCGGAGGTTGTAGCTCACCTAGGGGGTGCTGGAGTCGACCTCGAGCAACCGGATATGAGCGAGGCGATCTTGGCCGTCGTCGTGGACGAAAGCTTCCGCGGAGGGGTCGTCGTCGGGGAGGCTCTCTGCTTCACCTCGCTCGAACCTGCAAGGGGGAATCGACGAGGTTTAGCATGGGGTTCGCAGAACGCAGACGCACGCCCGAGGATGAGGCGAGAACGGCGACGAATTGGTGCTCTTCCTCACCGGAGACATGGCGGGACAGGGGAAGGACTCGGGGGCGATGGAGGAGCTGGCGGACGGAATTGGAGGGGGGAATCGATGAGCTAGGGTTCGGGGGCGCGAGGGGAGCTCCTTCTTATAATGGAGGGGCACCCTTGCCACTTCGACGGCCGGATGCCGCCGTGGCTCTCCGGCGTGAGAGGGAGCCGGCGAGGTCCCCCAAGCCACGCTGGAAAGGCGATGCGCCGGGACCGTCGGATGAAGATCAATGGTGGAGGCGCACTGCTACTTACCGATTCGGGATGTGCTAGAGCCCAGGAGAGGAGAGAAGGGCCCAGGTAGGCTAGGTTTCTTCGGAAAAATGAAAAGAAAAAGAAAACTCCCCCCTTGTTGCTGCTTTCCTATTTAAAATAAGACAGAAAAGCCCTTGGGGTTTTCCAAAAATAATTACAAGGTTTAAAAATACATAAAAATATGCAAAATGATCCTTGCTATATTATCAAATTTATAAAATTGGTTTGGACATTTTTGTAACAACTAAAATGTGGAGTTATTTTTGAAATTCAAATTCACTTTGAACTACAACCCACATTTTTAGTGATGGCAAAATTGATGTGAGGATTTTACAACCCTTGGCAATGGAAAAGATAAAGCTATGCCAAGTTTGGGGTTTAGGGGAGCACAATTGCAAAATGGAACAATTCATTAAACACCTCTCTTGAGCCCTTCTGTTTGAATTCAAATTCAAATCAAATGGGTCCAAAACCACTTGGCAAATTAAATAATCACATGAAATTATAATATTTAGCACCATGCCAAGTTACAAAGTCAACGGACAAAGTAAAATCTCATGATGATTTCTAATTATTGATCATGGGCTATTACACTTACGCGACTCAAAATTGGCACTAAGGGGATCGCTTGCAGCAGCCACTCTCCGAGGCGTTATTCGCTTACGCGGCTCCAAATTAGCCCTTGGGGGCACGCTCGCAGCAGCCACCCTTCGAGGAGTTATTCAATTACGCGACTCAAAATTGGCACTCGGGGGCTCGCTCGCAGCAGCCACCCTCCAAGGCGTTATTCACTTACGCGACTCAAAATTGGCACTCGGGGGCTCGCTCGCAGCAACCACCCTCCGAGGCGTTATTCGCTCACGCGACTCAAAGTTGGCATTCGGGGGCTCGTTCGCTGGAGCCACCCTCCGAGGCGTTGTTCGAATATGCGACTCAAAGTTTGCACTTGGGGGCTCGCTCGCAGCAGCCACCCTACGTGGAGTTATTCTCTTACTAGAATCAAAATCGGCACTCGGGGGCTTGCTTGCAGCAGCTACCCTCAGAGGCGTTATTCGCTTACGAGACTCAAAGTTGGCACTCGGGGGCTCACTCGCAGCAACCACCCTCCGAGGCGTTATTCGCTTACGCGACTCAAAATCGACACTCGGTGGCTCGCTCGCAGCAGCCACCCTCTGAGGTATTACTCGCTTGCGTGACCCAACTACAACACTCATCAATACGAGAAGACAAAACCACCCTCGAAGCATTCTCACATTCATTGCATGACCAAAGGACAAGTCCCCTATTTACATGTCACCAGCAAAAAGACGCAGCATCTCTAAGCTACAAGAAGTCCTATGCACCTGACTCTTCTATAACTTCACAAAGTGCCCCGAGTATGCGGTCATTCTCCTCGCAAAATTTCTTCACATCCAAGTACGAGGGTGCATCCGCCACTTCATAGTGCTTCCCCATCAGCTCATCTCGACCACTAGGAGGACCATGAGCTCCCAGCATAAGATCTATCCCGGGCTAGTGGTTGTGCACAAAGGCAAAGGCACAACGATCCCCCGCATGAATTTTATGATTCACAACGCCGAAAAGCTCTAAGGGATGAGAAAACACTCGACAAGTCTTCTCGAGAGTCGTTTGAACAGGATTTAACGAATAAAACTCGGAGAAGATACCACCATGTACCCTGCAGCAGTACTCAAGGGACTTCGGAACCCTGTTGACCGGTAGACGAAGAATGGAAAACGTCTGTGCGCGAGCCCTGTCCATCCAAAGTGGATCCTCAGACTGTACGTCCGGATCGTCTAATCGCAACAACTCCGACTGCACCGCCTCCTCCTCCTCGCGGGAATGACCAGACATCACCTGAAAGCAAAAGCAAAGAAGTGAAAAAGTTCAAACAAAGAAAAGCACATGGGCAGTCGCACATCGACACTCACCCTTCATATGATCAGACAGTTTTGGTATCCAAGCCACCAAATTGTCCAGCGCGGCCTCAGCACATTCGCGCTTCGTGCGATAGATAGCAACATCACCGTTGATCCGGCTAATCTCGCGCTTCACGTCTCTAAGTTGCAGGCAGAGGGACTCGTACGCACCCTCGCGAGCATCCTCCTTCAAAGAATTACAAGCCTGAGAGACGCCCGGGACGGCCTACCGCAAGAAGAAAAGAAAATGGAGTCAAAATCTAAGCTAAAAAATCCCTAGGGGTAGAGGAACATCGCCAGCATCATTCAACATTTTTTGGTCCGGAGGAGATTTATTACAAATTCAAAGAGTCACTCCAAGAAACAGCACCCAGGAAACAAACTTCCCCATCTATTGAGCACCCTCAGACTTGCAGATATCGGCTTCTATAATCAATTCCAATCGGCGGGCTAGCTCGGTTGCTCGCATTCTCTGCTCGTCCATATAGTTGGGCACGGTATCCACCATGTAATCGTCAACTGGCAGACCATGCCCTAAGAGAACAATAAAGTATGTCGCAAGACCACTCACCACGGTCTCATGGACGAAGCTGTCGGGACCCGGGGTTAGCGTATGCAAGTCCAGTTAATACATAGTCATATGGAGAGCCGAGAACCGTACCCACTTGTCTAAGAAGACAAGGCCAAGCACAGAACGTTCTCGGAAAGCATCGAACGTGAGGGGCATCCCATCCAGGCCGGATGATCAACTGAAATGGGTCCTCATCGTCCGCACACAAGTCTAATGATATGGGTGATGAAATCCCATACTCATAGACAAGTCGCCTCAACCATACTATCGATTGTATTATAACCCTTACATAGACTTACTCCATCCCGATCACTTAGTCGGGGTCTAGGGCGGGCTCGATCATACATCAAAGTGTGCACGAGACAGAGTCTCGAATAATCGCATCGCGATGCCCCAAGCTGCGCACATCTAAGGGCCACTTGGTGTATAAAAGACCGCCAGCCAGATCACAACTAAGGTCTCGAAAACCCATACAAATACATGCATGTTATAAACATACACGCAGCACACATGCCTTGTATGAACAGCAGGTATCATTGCAATTCTCTACAAAGTATACATCTTTATTAATAACTCTTACAGAGTGCACACAGAGATCACAATGCATGTGATCCAACATTACAACAGAAAAGCGGAAGCAAGTAGGTCTGAGTACAGAAAGGTTTAACAAATGGCTTAGAGAAGCCTTATCTAAAAACAAGCCCTCCACGAGGGAACCAGTCGTCTGACTGGGACTACACTAGCTTGGTCTTGGTCTGAGTCTTCATTCTTCGAGCTTCGGGTAGAAGCCACCATCGGGGTCGGTGGGTTCATCTAAAACATAGATTAAGCAAACGTGAGTACAAAATCGTACTCAGCAAGACTTACATAGGAGCTATACTACTCATGCATATGTATCAAGGTAAAGGGAGGTGGGGTTTCACTTGCAGAAGTGCGAGCTTTGACTTGGCTAATCCTGAACTACGAGTACCAGACTTGAGGTAAGAAGCGTACACAAGTCCACTACATCTCTTCAACCAATTACACCACTATGGTTACTTCCTCGACTTCCCCACGAGAAGCACACCATAGCACTCACGATTATCTTGCGAGTTTTAGAAGTATCCAGTTCAAGTTGTCTAATAATCGAGGACAGCTCTCCAAGTAGTCTATAACCGCGGACGCGGCTATTCGAATAGTTTTGTTAACCCTGCAGGGGTGTACCGCTACACACACATGATCATCTGTTACCGCCTTTGTACTCGACACCGTTCAAGAAGTGTCGGCGAGGATGATCACCACAACTGTTACCTCATTGCCGATCTAGTCCGAGAAAGCCGCCTACTTGGGTTGGTTACCACTATCGTGAACCCGGCCGGTTTACCGAAGTGGACCCAAGTGATGTGTGCGTGGTGCATAAGCCGGTCTCGGATGAGCCGTTCTCTCACTTAGCATCCAGGCCACAGTCCTACCAGAACTCCGAACTATTGCGACATCTGAACATCGAAAGGGATGAGTTAATAAGTTTAGAGGGGTTAGTGAGCCCAATGTGTGGTTGTACTCTTCATCTTGGATCACCACACAAGAACTCGGACTTAGGGCGGTGTTCAACGAGACAACCCACTGTGTACTCCTACACAGCCTCTCATCGTTCACCTTGTATTAGGGTCGATTCACCAACACTTTTCTACCATCATCAACATGATCACTACCATCCCGACTCACATCACAGTATCATCATGGTATCATAATAAGCATGCAATAAGCGATAACATTTGCAGGGGGCACATGATATCAATCAACTCCTACATTTGCTAGGATTGTGGTTTGCCTACTACTGTGACCAATGATAGGTCATGCAAAGGAATGGGTTCATCTATGCGATAGAATCGTTATCATGGTGATCACCCTATACAATGCATAAGCGAGACATGAGAGGGAAGTGGGATTTTATTGACATGATCAATGGGGGTTTGCTTGCCTTGCTGACGAGGTTCGGGTTCGGGGTCTTCAACGAAGGGGGCAGCCTCCTGCTCCGGTTCCACCTCTACTCGACAAACAACAAAAAAGGTAGCAAAGTAAATACAATGCACAATCACATGATGGAAGGTTGAAACTTGATGTATATGCTTTGATGTGTGAAACAATTCCATTTAAATGGAGTATATTGCAAATTGAATTGCAAATTCAAACTCCAATTTGAATTCAAACTTGACCAAGTTGCATGTGACATTGTTTGATCATTTTGAACCTTTTGGAAATGTGTATGATATGCCTCTGAAGTGTGGTTGAAATATAGCTTAATTCCATGGTTCAAGTTGCAAAATCATTTGAATTGAATTTGAATTAATTCCAAATAAATCAAATGACATATGCTACTAGTCCCATTTTAAAATCAACTCAAACATAGTTGAAAGTTGGATTTTTGGATAGCTTATTTTCTCCTGATCATTTTTCATATATTATTTGTCCAATTTGGAGTTAATATGAATTTTCTTATAATTTCCAAAGTTTATTGCATTTTCTGGAATTTCTGTAATATTTTAAATCTCTGGAAAAATCCTTTATTGCGTCATGCTGATGTGGGAGTGATGTCACAGGGGGCTGACATGTGAGTCCACCCTGTCAGTGGCCCACTGCTTGATTGTGTTTAGTTTTAATTTAAACAGAGGATTAAGGGGGGGGGCTGGTCCCACTGGTCAGCCACTATGGGGGGGGATTAGCTCGCGGTTTAGGGCTGACAGGCCGGCGGCTTGACGCCGGCGGCTCTGGACACGGCGGCGCTCGCCGGAATCGGGTTCCCGGCCACGGTTGGATGCGCTGCGGGAACTGGGGCGTAGCCCTTGCTCGTGCGCATCGCCTCGAGTACACGGCGACCACAGGGGAGCACCGGAGGCACGGCGACGACCTCGTCGGCGGCGACAGAGACACGGCGGCGACATGGGAATCGCCTCAGTGCACTAGAGGACCATAAGACAGGTCCGTTTGAAGCCCACGGGTGCGGCGGTTCTAAAGGACGGGGTCTGGGCCACGTCTGCGTTGCGTGTGCTCGCCGACGAGCACCGCGGCGATGCTGTACTCCGGCGTCAAGGCGAACGGCGACTGAGACGCTGCGGGTTTCGAGGGGGTTAGGGTTTGTGGCTAGAAGCTCACCAGGAGCACGCTGGAGAGGTCGGAAGAGCCGGAGGAGCGACGGAGGCGGCGAATCGACGACGACGAACTTGCGGCTCCGGCGGCGACTCGTTTATGCTTCCTTCGCTTGTGGTGCTTTCTCAGCTCGATTCGATGAGGGCTTCGACGAAGACGACGTCGCTGCACGTGATGGACAAGGTGGCTAGGGCTGAGGAGCTCGTCGGCCACGGGTTCTCCACGGTGGTGCTCCGGCGTGTTCACGGGCGGCGCTGGATTCGTGAAGAGGAGAGGGGGAGGAGGTCCAGAGAGAGGGGGAAATGAAAGGGGGCTTCGAGGCGGCCTCCCAGGCGAGGAGATGAGGTCCAGGGGGGGCTGGAAGCCTCTCGGCGTCGAGGTGGCGCCGCGGCCACGCTCTGCCTCCACCGAGCAGCTTGGCTCGGCGGGGAAGAAGACGACAAGCGTCTGGGGTGGGCTGGGCCGAGGCCAGGTAAGGTGGGCCTCGCCTGTGGGCGTGAGGTAAGCTGTTCTCTGCTCTGTTTTTTCCTTTTTCTTTCTCTTTCTCTGTAAATAGGTTGACCTAGCCAAATAAAAATAGCTAGGTATTTTTATAAATGCTGAAATGTTTTATATGGCCTCATAATAAAATAGACTAGCCACTTATAAACTTTCAACATTTTTAAAATTCAAATAATTTGAATCTTAACTCAAATAGGGTTATTTTATTAATTCCAAGGCACTGTTTGAATATTAGAAAATTCCATGAGCATGGGATTGCTCCCAAACCATTTTTAAAATGATCAGCACCATTTATAGGAATTTTCCAAATGTTCAAATGATTTTTGGAAAAAGATTTTTATCTGGCCATTTGATTTAAATTCCGAGGGCTTTTCTTTTCCCCAATTTGAATTTCTTTTTGAATTTTTGGCATGATGCAAAGTAGCACTTGATCCTAGCACATACCTGACTTGGGGTTGTGACAACTCGCCCCCACTCAAAAGAATCTCGTCCCGAGATTCAGAAGTCTGCGGGAGGAAGGTGGGGTACTCAGCATTGAGACGGTCTTCTCTTTCCCACGTAGCTTCTCTTTCAGAGTGGTGTGACCATTGCACTTTCAGAAACCTAATCTTCTGACGACAAGTGACACGCTCTGCGAAATCAAGAATACGAACGGGGTATTCTCGATAAGAAAGGTCATCTTGGAGATCAAGCGTTTCATGGTCGACTTCGCGGATGGGGTCCTTGAAGCAACGCCTGAGTTGGGACACATGGAATACATCATGTACTCGGGAAAGGTGCGGCGGTAGTTCAAGTTGGTAGGCAACTTCTCCACGTTTAGCAATAATGCGGAAAGGTCCGATGTAACGTGGGCCCAACTTGCCTTTGATACCGAAAAGTAACCCGAAGGTAAGCCTTCTCATCTAGATTGTAGCTCTCTTGCCTATGATGACGGTCATAGTAGTTTTTCTGACGAGACTGGGCTGCTTTCAAGTGATCACGAACAATGCAAACTTGCTCTTCTGCTTCCTTGATCATATCCGGTCCAAAGAATTGTCTTTCACCCGTTTCTGACCAGTTTAGTGGTGTTCGACATCGTCGTCCATATAGGAGTTCAAAAGGAGCCATGTTCAGACTAGATTGAAAAATATTGTTATAAGCAAATTCGGCAAATGGAAGAGACTTCTCCCAATACTTTCCGAATGAGATAACACAAGCTCTGAGCATGTCTTCAAGAATTTGGTTAACCCTTTCGACTTGACCGCTAGACTGAGGATGGAATGCTGTACTGAAGGAGAGATGAGTTCCCATAGCATTCTGAAAGCTTCCCCAAAATCTAGAGGTAAAAAGGCTACCACGATCAGAATTGATTTCCAAAGGAACACCGTGAAGGGATACAATTCTAGAGATGTACAAGTCCGCTAACTGGCTAGCAGTTATAGACTCGTGAACCGGAAGGAAGTGAGCAACTTTGGAAAGCCTATCTATGACAACGAAGATGGCATTGTTTCCTTTCTGGGTTCTTGGAAAGCCGGTGATGATGTCCATACCGACTTTGTCCCATTTCCACTCGGGAATAGACAAAGGTTGAAGCGTACCAGCAGGTCTTTGATGTTCTGCCTTAATGCGACGACAAACATCACATTCGGCAACAAATTGAGCAATGTCTCTCTTCATCCTAGTCCACCAAAATCTCTGGCGTAGATCTCGGTACATTTTTGTGCTACCGGGATGAATCGAGAGGGGTGTGTCATGGGATTCTTTGTGGATGAGTTGCCTTAATTCCCTATTCTTAGGTACTACCAAACGATTTCATAAGAATACCGTTCCCTTGCTATCTGTGGAGAAACATTTAGCAACTCCGCTAGCAATGTTCTCCTTGATCCGGCGAACACCTCGTGCACGCCTTTGGGCAACTATGATTTGATCCTCAAGAGTTGGTTTCGGCACCAAGGTAGAAAGATAGCCATGAGGAACAATCTCAAGGTTTAGCTTGCGAAAGTCCTCATGAAGAAGTGGTTGATACTGTTGTAACATGAGGTTGTTACAATACGACTTACAACTTATTGCATCAACCATGACGTTGGCTTTGCCTGGGGTGTAAGAAATTCCTACGTGGTAATATTTTATCAACTCAATCCAGCGTCTTTGCCTGAGATTAAGATCTGGCTGGGTGAAGATATATTTGAGGCTTTGGTGGTCGGAATAGATCTCACAACGATTACCAAGGAGGTAATGTCGCCAAGTTGTTAGGGCATGAACTACGACAGCGAGTTCAAGGTCATTGGTAGGGTAGTTCTCTTCATGTGGCCGCAACTGGCGTGAAGCATAAGCTAACACATGTCGATCTTGCAGAAGTATGCATCCTAACCCTTGCCGTGATGCGTCACAATAGATTTCGAAATCCTTTTTAGTGTCTGGAGGTGCAAGTACGGGTGCAGAAGTCAATCTTCTTTTTAGCTCTTGAAAGCTTTCCTCGCACTTGGGAGTCCATAGAAATTTCTTATCTTTCTTGAGGAGTTCAGTAAGAGGCTTTGCAACTTTAGAGAAGTTCTCGACGAAGCGACGACAATAGCTGGCTAGGCCAAGAAAACTCCTAACTTGCTTAACCGATTCAGGTGGAGTCCCGTCAAGGACGGCCTGAACTCTCTCGGGATTCACAGCAATGCCTTTTGCAGAAATCACGTGGCCTAAGTAGGTCACTTCTGGTAGCCAAAATTCACACTTGGAGAATTTAGCATACAGGCGATGCTCTCTAAGTTTCATCAATACCAGCCTTAGGTGTTCGGCATGTTCTTCTTCGTTCTTCGAGTAGATGAGAATATCATCGAGATAAACCACAACAAATTTATCTAAGTACTCCATGAAGATCGAATTCAACATGCGTGAGAAAGTGGCGGGGGCATTGGTTAAACCAAAGGACATGACGGTGTACTCGTAAAGACCATAACGAGTAGTAAAAGCCGTTTTGGGAATGTCCTCATTTCGGATTTTGATTTGATGATAACCTAATCTCAAATCCATCTTGGAGAAGACAGAGGATCCAGCAAGTTGATCATAAAGATCATTGATCCTGGGCAGTGGGTACTTGTTCTTTATCGTCGCTAAATTTAGCGGGCGATAGTCTACGTACATCCTTTCTGTTCCATCTTTCTTCTTTACGAACAGAATGGGGCAACCCCATGGCGATGAGCTAGGGCGGATGAAGCCTTTTTCCAACAACGCTTCCAGTTGGGTTTTAAGCTCAGCTAACTCACGTGGGGCAATTTTGTATGGGCGTCTAGAAATTGGTGCGGTTCCTGGGGCAAGATCCACTATGAATTCTACACATCTGTCGGGTGGCATTCCCGGCAGCTCTTCAGGAAAGACATCCGGGAAGTCACGAACCACCGGAATATCTTCAAGTTCGGGAAGGGGAAGTACATTCAAAGAATGCACTTGGGTTCTTGTTCTGGGTGAGGTATAGTTGACGGTCTTGCCTAAAGGGTGGGTGAGTTTCACGGATTTGCCTTTGCAATCCAGTTAGGCATTCTGTCTTGATAGCCAATCCATGCCAAGGATGACATCAATATCTGATGACTTGAGGGCTATGAGTGAAGCAAGGAATACTAAACCCTCAATTGCAATCTGATTACCATGGCTTACTCTATTAGTTTGCCATCTTGACCCTGGAGTTTGAATAATCATTGGAGTGGACAGTTCAACAAAAGATAACTCATGACGAAGTGCATAAGTTTCCGACATCTATGAATGAGATGCTCCTGGGTCGAAAAGAACGGAAGTAGGAACATAATTGACTGGGAGCGTACCAAGAATGACGTCAGTAGTGTCGTCAGTCTCTTCGGCGGCAATCTGGTTCACACGTCCACGAGTGGCGGGAGGAGCGGGTTTGGCGGTGTAGACCTTCTGGGGTGGCTTGCCACGACCATTGTTGTTGCCTCCGGCACGGGGTGGAGCATTCTGATGCTGGATCTGGTTCTAGGGGCACTCACGAGAATAGTGGCCTTCCTGACCACACTTGTAACAGGCTCCGAAAACAGTGCGTGGAGCTGGGTTGTTTGGTGGAGCTGGGTGGAACTGGGTTGGTGGACGAGGCGCCACATAGGATGGCCTCGGTGGGTTGTTCTGGCGGAACATACTGTTGGGGATCCAGATCTTACGCTTCTGGGAGCCAGAACTGGATGAACTGTCATCTCTAGGGTGTTTGCGAAAGTCGTTGGGGGTGTTCATGTCCTCGGCCTTGATGGCCTTGTTGACAAGGACCTGGAAGGTGGCAAAGTCATGTAGGTTGAGCTCACGATGAAGTCCAGAGTTGAGGCCACGACGGAAGCTTTCTTGTTTCTTGGAGTCGGTGGAGACTTCTTCAGTAGCATAACGAGCAAGTCGGTTGAACTCACGACTAAACTCGTCAATAGTCCTTCTGCCTTGGGTGAGGATGCAGAACTCCTCACGCTTGCGGTCCATAAGACCCTTGGGAATGTGGTTCTCACGGAAGGAAGTGCAGAATTCATCCCAAGATGCGGGAGGTCCAATGGGACGCATATTCAGGAAGTTCTCCCACCAAGAGCTAGCTGCGCCTTCAAGGTGATAGGTGGCATAGTTGACCTTGTCGCCATTCGCAACATGGCCTGCTTGGAGCTTCCTCGCGATGATGCGAAGCCAGTCATCGGCGTCAAGGGGCTCGGTGGAGTAACTGAAAACCGGGGGATGAAGTCGGATGAAGTCGTTCAGGGACACCAACTCGTTGCGTTGCTGAGTGGTGTTGCGTGCAATGACTTCCAACAGGTGGTGAGAGTCTTGGCGGTTCCTCTCAACCTCCATCAGAACCTGAGCCATCGTGGGTGGGGGTGGAAGGTTGCCTTCCTCCTGGTCATTCCCACGACCCTGGTTCCGACCAATGTGGCCACGGGTTCCTTGAGACATCCTGAAGGTTGAAAACCAAAGTCAAACAGAGTGGATTGGGAGAGTCTAAACAAGGTATTGAAGTACTGGAAGGATTACAGAGCAAAGGAAGTAATCATCTTGACAACATGGTGATAAAGCATACAAGCCATATATTCACAAGTTGTCATACAACCCATACATCGTTTTAGTACAAGCACCAAGCCAATACAAACATGATGAAGATGATACATCCTTCAGAGGCACTCTGACTTCCTATACATTATTTATCTAAGCCTCTGGTACTTAGACACCTTGCGTACAATACACTAAGATACTACTACATCCTCACTAAGTAAGACCACAGGCGGTCTCACTCATCTCCATCTCCATAGTAGTCCTCATAAAAGTTACCCGCGTATCCCGGTAGCTGAAGGTGACCATCGGAAAACACGGAGGCCTGTGGACCCTGATATCCATTTGGGCAAGGATGGGGCCTAGGTCCAGCGTAGGGTGGAAGCAAAGGACCACGGGGTGGAAAAATGCCTCCAATCTCGGGCCAAGCAACTCGAGAAGGCATCTGAGTCCTCACAGGGTAGATAGCATCATACTCGACTGATCCAACGCTCACGAAGGGTGCCAAAAGGGTCAGTGCTCGATACAGACGAACACGAGTGGCGTGAAGCTCGAAACGGAGAGCGCGTGCATCACGATCTCGATCACTAGCAAACCTAGCAGTCATCTGAAGTGCTGGATCTTCTGCAGAGTGATCTGAGTAGAGTCCAGTGTAATATCCCTCTTCTCCTGGAAGTGCAGCAGGGATATAGCGGAATGAGGTCTCTCTCAGCATAGTGTGCTCCTCTCTCAGCAGTGTAATACATGAATATGCAGCATCCTGCACAGCCATGTTCTCAGTCATGCCAATGCCATGTCCAAAGTGGATAGGCTGAGTGACTCCAAGGTGGTGCGGGTAGATTCTGACAATGTAGTGGAACTGCGTCTGGTTGAAGTCAAGGAATTTCTCCTCAACGGTATACTCAGGATACCACCGATATCCCACATAGGACATCATCTCGATCAACGTGGCGGGATGGACACGCACACCGAGACACCTGGTCAAACGAACAATCTGCCGAGGGGGAAGATCTGCCATCTGAAACAGAAAGAAGGAGTTTGCATATGCATCAGATTATGAGATCAACCTGGAAAGACTCGGACAGTATAACGGCTGCAATTGTAAGAAAAGACAATTTCTTACAACATGGAAAACAACACTTACATACGATGTAATAAATCAGGGAGCATAACCACTCTAACAAACCGATCACAACTTTCCTATGGCTATAAGGAAGCAAACAACGAGATGTTCTACTCAGACAGAGGAGATCCTAGTCTTATCTTCCCGTAGAATAAGATGAGGGTGACTCAGAACTCAGAACGAGGGGGTAAGGAGAAAAAAGAAGCCTTACGTTGTTCCCTTATATACCCTGAGTAACTATATAACTATAGCAAGCTAGACTCGACTTCGGCCAAGGCTGCTAGTCCTACAATCAGTCCTGCTCTGATACCAAGTCTGTCAGGACCCGGGGTTAGCGTACGCAAGTCCAGTTAAGACATAGTCATATGGAGAGCCGAGAACCGTACCCACTTTTCTAAGCAGACAAGGCCAAGCACAGAACGTTCTCGGAAAGCATCGAATGTGAGGGGCATCCCATCCAGGCCGGATGATCAACTGAAATGGGTCCTCATCGTCCGCACACAAGTCTAATGATATGGGTGATGAAATCCCATACTCATAGACAAGTCGCCTCAACCATACTATCGATTGTATTATAACCCTTACATAGACTTACTCCATCCCGATCACTTAGTCGGGGTCTAGGGCGGGCTCGATCATACATCAAAGTGTGCACGAGATAGAGTCTCGAACAATCGCATAGCGATGCCCCAAGCTGCGCACATCTAAGGGCCACTTGGTGTATAAAAGACCGCCAGCCAGATCACAACTAAGGTCTCGAAAACCCATACAAAGACATGCATGTTATAAACATACACGCAGCACACATGCCTTATATGAACAACAGGTATCATTGCAATTCTCTACAAAGTATACATCTTTATTAATAACTCTTACAGAGTGCACACAGAGATCACAATGCATGTGATCCAACATTACAACAGACAAGCGGAAGCAAGTAGGTCTGAGTACAGATAAGTTTAACAAATGGCTTAGAGAAGCCTTATCTAAAAACAAGCCCTCCACGAGGGAACCAGTCGTCTGAGTGGGAATACACTAGCTTGGTCTTGGTCTGAGTCTTCATTCTTCGAGCTTCGGGTAGAAGCCACCATCGGGCTCGGTGGGTTCATCTAAAACATAGATTAAGCAAACATGAGTACAAAATCGTACTCAGCAAGACTTACATAGGAGCTATACTACTCATGCATATGTATCAAGGTAAAGGGAGGTGGGGTTTCACTTGCAGAAGTGCCAGCTTTGACTTGGCTAATCCTGAACTACGAGTACCAGACTTGAGGTAAGAAGCGTACACGAGTCCACTACATCTCTTCAACCAATTACACCACTATGGTTACTTCCTCGACTTCCCCACGAGAAGCACACCATAGCACTCACGCTTATCTTGCGAGTTTTAGAAGTATCCAGTTCAAGTTGTATAATAATCGAGCACAGCTCTCCAAGTAGTCCATAACCGCGGACGCGGCTATTCGAATAGTTTTGTCAACCCTGCAGGGGTGTACCGCTACACACACATGATCATCTGTTATCGCCTTTGTACTCGACACCGTTCAAGAAGTGTCGGCGAGGATGCTCACCACAACTGTTACCTCATAGCCGATCTAGTCCGAGAAAGCCGCCTACTTGGGTTGGTTACGACTATCGTGAACCCGGCCGATTTACCGAAGTGGACCCAAGTGATGTGTGCGTGGTGCATAAGCCGGTCTCGGATGAGCCGTTCTCTCACTTAGCATCCAGGCCACAGTCCTACCAGAACTCCGAACTATTGCGACATCTGCACATCGAAAGGGATGAGTTAATAAGTTGAGAGGGGTCAGTGAGCCCAATGTGTGGTTGTACTCTTCATCTTGGATCACCACTCAAGAACTCGGACTTAGGGCGGTGTTCAACGAGAAAACCCACCATGTACTCCTACACAGCCTCTCATCGTTCACCTTGTATTAGGGTCGATTCACCAACACTTTTCTACCATCATCAACATGATCACTACCATCCCGACTCACATCACAGTATCATCATGGTATCATAATAAGCATGCAATAAGCGATAACATTGGCAGGGGCCACATGATATCAATCAACTCCTACATTTGCTAGGATTGTGGTTTGCCTACTACTGTGACAAATGATAGGTCATGCAAAGGAATGGGTCCATCTATGCGATAGAATCGTTATCATGGTGATCATCCTATACAATGCATAAGCGAGACATGAGAGGGAAGTGGGATTTTATCGACATGATCAATGGGGGATTGCTTGCCTTGCTGACGAGGTTCGGGTTCGGGGTCTTCAACGAAGGGGGCATCCTCCTGCTCCGGCTCCACCTCTACTCGACAAACAACAAAAAAGGTAGCAAAGTAAATACAATGCACAATCACATTATGGAAGGTTTAAACTTGATGTATATGCTTTGATGTGTGAAGCAATTCCATTTAAATGGAGTATATTGCAAATTGAATTGCAAATTCAAACTCCAATTTGAATTCAAACTTGACCAACTTGCATGTGACATTTTTTGATCATTTTGAACCTTTTGGAAATGTGTATGATATGCCTCTGAAGTGTGGTTGAAATATAGCTTAATTCCATGGTTCAAGTTGCAAAATCATTTGAATTGAATTTGAATTAATTCCAAATAAATCAAATGACATATGCTACTGGTCCCATTTTAAAATCAACTCAAACATAGTTGAAAGTTGGATTTTTGGATAGCTTATTTTCTCCTGATCATTTTTCATATATTATTTGTCCAATTTGGAGTTAATATGAATTTTCTATGAATTTCCAAAGTTTATTGCATTTTTTGGAATTTCTGTAATATTTTAAATCTCTGGAAAAATCCTTTATTGCGTCATGCTGATGTGGGGGTGATGTCACAGGGGGCTGACATGTGGGTCCACCCTGTCAGTGGCCCACTGCTTGATTGTGTTTAGTTTTAATTTAAACAGAGGATTAAGGGGGGGGCTGGTCCCACTGGTCAGCCACTGTGTGGGGGGGGGGATTAGCTCGCGGTTTAGGGCTGACAGGCCGGCGGCTTGACGCCGGCGGCTCTGGACACGGCGGCGCTCGCCGGAATCGGGTTCCCGGCCACGGTTGGATGCGCTGCGGGCACTGGGGCGTAGCCCTTGCTCGTGCGCATTGCCTCGAGTACATGGCGACCACAGGGAAGCACCGGAGGCACGGCGACGACCTCGTCGGGGGCGACAGAGACACGGCGGCGACGTGGGAATCGCCTCAGTGCACTAGAGGACCATAAGACAGGTGTGTTTGAAGCCCACGGGTGCGGCGGTTCTAAAGGACGGGGTCTGGGCCACGTCTGTGTTGCGTGTGCTCGCCGACGAGCACCGCGGCGACGCTGTACTCCGGCGTCATGGCGAACGGTGACGGAGACGTTGCGGGTTTCGAGGGGGTTAGGGTTTGTGGCTAGAAGCTCACCAGGAGCACGCTGGAGAGGTCGGAAGAGCCGGAGGAGCGGCAGAGGCGGCGAATCGACGACGACGAACTTGCGGCTCCGGCGGCGACTCGTTGATGCTGCCTTCGCTTGTGGTGCTTGCTCAGCTCGATTCGATGAGGGCTTCGACGAAGACGACGTCGCTGCACGTGATGGACAAGGTGGCTAGGGCTGAGGAGCTCGTCGGCCACGGGTTCTCCACGGTGGTGCTCCGGCGTGTTCACGGGCGGCGCTGGATTCGTGAAGAGGAGAGGGGGAGGAGGTCCAGAGAGAGGGGGAAATGAAAGGGGGCTTCGAGGCGGCTTCCCAGGCGAGGAGATGAGGTCCAGGGGGGGCTGGAAGCCTCTCGGCGTCGAGGTGGCGCCGCGGCCACGCTCTTCCTCCACCGAGCAGCTTGGCTCGGCAGGGAAGAAGACGACAAGCGTCTGGGGTGGGCTGGGCCGAGGCCAGGTAAGGTGGGCCTCGCCTGTGGGCGTGAGGTAAGCTGTTCTCTGCTCTGTTTTTTCCTTTTTCATTCTCTTTCTCTGTAAATAGGTTGACCTAGCCAAATAAAAATAGCTAGTTATTTTTATAAATGCTGAAATTTTTATATGGCCTCATAATAAAATAGACTAGCCACTTATAAAGTTTCAACATTTTTAAAATTCAAATAATTTGAATCTTAACTCAAATAGGGTTATTTTATTAATTCCAAGGCATTGTTTGAATATTAGAAAATTCCATGAGCATGGGATTGCTCCCAAACAATTTTTAAAATGATCAGCACCATTTATAGGAATTTTCAAAATGTTCAAATGATTTTTGGAAAAAGATTTTTATCTGGCCATTTGATTTAAATTCCAAGGGCTTTTCTTTTCCCCAATTTGAATTTCTTTTTGAATTTTTGGCATGCTGCAAAGTAGCACTTGATCCTAGCACATACCTGACTTGGGGTTGTGGCAGAAGCTCTCCAGGAGTCCACCACCCGAGCCAAACGCAGCAACCAACAGATCAAGAACTTCGAGCCGATCCTCTTCTTCTGGAAACATGTTCTCATGCAGAAGATTGAGGAGAGTACCAGCTCGATTAGTCACGGCCTTGAAGGAGTCATTAGCACTCGACACGGCATCAAAATCACCATGAAGGGTGTTTGATTCCTTAGAGGAAGCCGTCGTAACCTAAACACCTACGGAGTCTTTGCACCAGAGAAATGATAACAGAAATAGCGCCAAAAGCTACAATCCAAGTAAAAACACAGAAGCAAATGATCTACCCGCCAGATCACCCGGCAAGGTGCGCAGGCGACCACCCTCAGCCACCTCGGCATGTCGGAGCTGCTCCTCCACCCGCCGAAACCGCTCAGCCTGACCAAGATGCACTTGGAGGTCTTTCTCCTTTGACTCCAAAGTACCACGAAGCAAGGAAAGCACCTTCGCCACTTCAGCAGCCCTCTTTACTTCCTCATTCTTCCGGCCTACACAAAAGGCGTCATCAACCACTTTCAAGAATAATCAACAGTGGCACGGAAGGCAACAAAGTAACTCACGCCTCATGACAGTAAACTTCCCCTGGACAGCATCATGGGTGTAAGGCCCGATATGCGGTATTGTTCCAGATCTAGATGTTTTCATCCAGATCCGGGGACGAGGCACATATCGGTCCCACCGCGACATATGACATAGCCATATGCCCCGGATTTCCAGCATGATATTAAAACATTATAGATACAAGGATACAACATCTTATACAATCGGCATACAACTGACTTAAATACAATACATCAGCAGAAGATACATGTCTGAGTACAGACTACAATAAAATGCCTAGTGGCAAAAGAGAAAAACATCGATCCCCATAACCACACGGGTCCAGGCCCTCCGCCGGGATCAGCCTAACTAGTCGTCGTCGAGTCTCCACGTGAAACGTCGATCACCGTACCTGTTGTCGATCAAGAACCCTGAAAAGAGTTTGGGGGTAGTATCTTCAGTAAAGAAGTACTCAACATCCAACTGTAGTGGTCATCTGACCCAGCAAAGACTTCATCAGTCGTAATTCTAGGACAACTAGTAGTTTACGGTAAGGATGGGGTACGTGGTGAGGTTGCTGCCGCACTAGCATTTATGAAGTGGCTAACGATCTAGAGAGTAAGATAAGAAGCCAAGCATTCAATGAGGAATCGCCTCCAAAAAGTCTTGCTATCAGCTACTTACGCGAACATAACATCTATCCTATCCTTGTCCTCGTCTTCGCATCCCGACGAAGAAGAAGCAGTCAAGGCACACACACGGTGATCAAGTTATATTAAGATTATCTCAGTTGTTGTTGTCTATGAACAGGACGTAGGTCTCAAGTCGTCCATAACCGTGGACACGGCTTCTCGAAAAGATTTAACCCTGCAGGGGTGTACCAACGGCCCATTACAAGGCTCCTCACGCACGCCCATCTCTCTCAGTTGCTACCCATCACAGGCAACCATTTTATGATTTAGTTCCGAGAGATCCGAAACGACAGGTCCCTCTAACTAACAACGAACAAATCCGGGTGGCCCCCGGGGAGTCGACACCCAACCCAAAAGCCGGCCACGCTCTCGGATCGGACTCTTCCGTATGGCCAAGGTCGGGGTTAGCCTCACCTATATAACAGGGGACTTCCCTAGCTCACTAGTGTGGACCAACAAAGGAACTCTGTCTCTACTGGCCCGAGTTGTTTTAAATCCACTGGCTGGAGACCAGTTATGCACACAGTTTCAAATGGTAAATTGGCTTGGGCCACCTCTAGAAATGCTGGAAGCTTGGTCGGTAAGAAAAGGGGACCCCATAGCATCCCACACGTGGTTAGGCACGCTCAGTCTTAAAACCAATACCCGGAACTCGGGTCCTAGGTGACTCGAATGGAACAAAGCGTCCGGGCGGGATAGCCTAGACTTTCCATCCTTCATCGAGTATAGTCAACATTAAATAATCATATCATCAACAACAATAGCAATAATGTGATATCCCAAACCAAGGAGTAACAGGGTAACATCGTAGCATCCTAAGAATGCATACTAAGCAGGGGCTGAGCAACGATCAATAGTAACATAGCAGTACATGGTTTTCTAGGAGGGGACATGGCTGTATCGGTTTGAAAGAGGCTGTAAACATGTGGTAGGATCAAACATCGAACCTAACCTAGACTAGCATGCAAACCGCTGGTTGAAATAGAATGAATCATAATTAATGTATATTCCTTGCCTGTTGATAAGTCGGGTTCCGAAGGTGTAGGTGATCGCGAGCTCGCATCGTCTCCAAGGGGTATCCACAGGAGCACACAAGAAGGTAAACACTGGAAAGCAATCAACGAGAAAGCATCTATTACTACGAAGCAATCACCAGCAAACAACATCAAGAAGGCAACACGAGACATCGCACCTATCGTCGAGAGTGTTTACTAACAGGTTAAGTGGGGTACTCGTCACACACGACGGTACCGCACATTTACGGTGGTTCAAGTTGTTCAACTACACAAGGTGAGCAGAGGTTATTAAGATGGCATCTCACGCAAGCATGGCATATCACACAAGCATGGCAAGAGTTGAAGCACAAAGTAAACTATCTAATCTAGCCCTTTTAAGTGGGGGGTAAAACCTATACATGCCAACTATTACGGAGCCCACGATAAATATAATGTTTGGTACTGTTTTTCCCTAAACAATATTTTATTATTTTTATTAGAAAGCAAGAGCAGAATAAACACAATCTACACGAAATTCTAGTCAAGTTACATATGAAGAACATTTTAATCGGAGCAGTGGTTAAAAAGTTATTAAAGAAACAAATTTACGGTGGAATGCGATGTAATTAGCAGTCAAATAGCATGTAAACAAAGTCAAACATAGAAAAGGAGCACATTTTATTAATCTACACAAAAAACTAAGCAACTTTCATATTTAACGCGTCGTGATCCGAGCT
This sequence comes from Bromus sterilis, assembly GCA_950022295.1. Taxonomy (NCBI): domain Eukaryota; kingdom Viridiplantae; phylum Streptophyta; class Magnoliopsida; order Poales; family Poaceae; genus Bromus; species Bromus sterilis. The sequence continues at coordinate 221,078,802 of OX465597.1, forward strand.
ACGGTCTAAAAGTTACCGTCATTGCAAAAAAAATAACACAATCCGCCATTTAATCTAACGAAAAAAGGTAAAAAGGCCTATTGGGCCGAGCCCGCTAACGCAACAGGAAAAAAAAGGGGGGCTGCTCACCACTGGGCCAATCCCAACAGTGGCTGGCGGCCTGGGCTAAGAGGCGCCGGCTGGGCCGGCCCACCAGCGGCGGAGGCGGTTGGCTCGGGGCGCCAGGCTCCTCCCGAGCAGGCCGACGGCGTCGGCGGCTGGAAGTCTCTCCGGCAAGACCGCGGCGGCCCACGAGGAGGCAGATCTAGGTGTTTTTCAGGGGGGTGGCTGCAATTTTGTTTCTAGGGAAACCCTAGAAAGAGGTGGGAGTGTGGTGGTCTTTATATAGCCCCGGTGGCTGGCAGTTTGCAAAAACATCCCCGGTTTTTCTCTCGGGCGCGCGGTGTTTACATTTCTGACTGCCGGGGGTCCGCAGGACCTCCGATTCGGGTAAAACTTTGAACTACGCGATCAGCGCGTCGACCCGGCAGCATTCACCTCACGCTGGAACCGTTCTGAGAACACTTTCCGGCGCGCTATAAAAATATCCCGTTTACTTATTAAACGAGGTTTTTCATTCCGTTGGCTGCGGTAGGTCTCGTGCGGTTTCGCAATGGTGATCGGGTGAAACCCGGTGTCGCAAAGGTCGAGTGTCAGAGTGGAAAGGTTCGATCTCCGTCCGGTACAAGATAAGAGGGGGGAAAATAATCGCCGATCGATAGATCGGGGATGCAAACACCGCAAACAAATCAGACAATCAAACAATTCACACCGAAAACATTTTTTTAAATTTTTTTAGAAATCTGGGCTATTACAATGGGCACCCCTATAAAGACCGGCATCAGTCAGCATGCGTTTGGACATCCGGAATAACGGCTACAGCAGCAGAAAATCCAAGGACAAGTCTACACAAAGGAGAACAGTCAAAGACTGCGTCCAACCAGAAGTGGTTGCACGCAGCCTCGGGGGCTACTCCCATCGGGATTGCTACCGTACTCCCCATGAAATTTAGAAAGCAAGGATCAATACCTGTTCACCCATACGATCAAAGAATGCAGCTTTGTCCTCAATGGAGATGCCTTTCTTCTCCAACACATACCCTACACCAACAACATGCTTCACATCTGGAGAAGAGTTGCCCTCAATAGTTGATCCAGAACCAGCCGAAGGAGTCATCGTAAGAGTCATACCCACGCCCGAGACTACAGGAGTAGACGCAGGACCCGACTGCTTGGCAGCGGCACTAGAATCGGGCGTATGCAGATCAGCAGCAGAAGCAGTCGCCGAAGAAGCAGTTGGGACATGGTGAGTGCTGTAACATAGCAGTTTTCAGCACACAAACTAAAAAAAAGCAAAGACAAAACCAGAAAAGGGACGAAGTACCAACCCAATAGGTGCAGCACCCGGAAGAAGATGTGTCGGGACCCGGGGTTAGCGTATGCAAGCCTCTCTCCAACACAATCATATGGAGAGCCGAGAACCGTACCCACTTGTCTAAGCAGACAAGGCCAAGCACAGAACGTTCTCGGAAAGCATCGAACGTGAGGGGCATCCCATCCAGGCCGGATGATCAACTGAAATAGGTCCTCATCGTCCGCACACAAGTCTAAATGATATGGGTGATGAACTCCCATACTCATAGACAAGTCGCCTCAACCATACTATCGATTGTATTATAACCCTTACATAGACTTACTCCAGCACGATCACTTAGTCGGGGTCTAGGGCGGGCTCGATCATACATCAAAGTGTGCACGAGACAGAGTCTCGAACAATCGCAATGCGATGCCCCAAGCTGCGCACATCTAAGGGCCACTTGGTGTATAAAAGACCGCCAGCCAGATCACGACTAAGGTCTCGAAAACCCATACTAAGACATGCATGTTATAAACATACACGCAGCACACATGCCTTGTATGAACAGCAGGTATCATTGCAATTCTCTACAAAGTATACATCTTTATTAAAAACTCTTACAGAGTGCACACAGAGATCACAATGCATGTGATCCAACATTACAACAGACAAGCGGAAGCAAAGTAGGTCTGAGTACAGACAAGTTTAACAAATGGCTTAGAGAAGCCTTATCTAAAAACAAGCCCTCCACGAGGGAACCAGTCGTCTGACTGGGACTACACTAGCTTGGTTTTGGTCTGAGTCTTCATTCTTCGAGCTTCGGGTATAAGCCACCATCGGGGTCGGTGGGTTCATCTAAAACATAGATTAAGCAAACGTGAGTACAAAATCGTACTCAACAAGACTTACATAGGAGCTATACTACTCATGCATATGTATCAAGGTAAAGGGAGGTGGGGTTTGACTTGCAGAAGTGCCAGCTTTGAATTGGCTAGTCCTGAACTACGAGTACCAGACTTGAGGTAAGAAGCGTACACGAGTCCACTACATCTCTTCAACCAATTACACCACTATTGTTACTTCCTCGACTTCCCCACGAGAAGCACACCATAGCACTCACGCTTATCTTGCGAGTTTTAGAAGTATCCATTTCAAGTTGTCTAATAATTGAGCACAACTCTCCAAGTAGTCCCTTACCGCGGACGCGGCTATTCGAATAGTTTATTAACCCTGCAGGGGTGTACTGCTACACACATGAAACTATCAGTTACCGCCTTTGTACTCGACATCGTTCAAGAGGTGCCGGCGAGGATAATTCCCACAACTTTTACCTCACAACCAACTCAAATTCAAAGGAGACGCCTATCTGGGCTGGAATCCACATCGTGAACCCGGCCGGTTTACCGATGTGGTCCCAGAAGATGTGTGCAGGGTCCCAAGCCGGTCTGAATAGCCGTTCTTCCACTTCGCAGACCGTGCCACAGACCTACCTGAACTCCGAACTAATGCGACTCATTGAACTGAGAAGGGGTGAGTTAGTAGGTTGAGCGGGGGTCCATGTGCCCAACATGTGGTAGTACTCTTCGTCTTGGATCACCACACAAGAACTCGGGCTTAGGGCTGTGTTCAACGAGACAACCCACTGTGTACTCCTACACAGCCTCTCATCGTTCACCTTTTATTAGGGTAGATTCACCAACACGTTTCACTTTCATCAACACCATGTTTATCCTCATCCCGACTCACATCATAAGCAACCTCATTGTACCACTAAGCATGCAATAAGCAGTAACAGTTGCAGTGGCCACATGATATCAACCAACTCCTACATCTGCTAGGATTGTGGTTTGCTTACTACTGTGACAAGATGATAGGTCATGCAAAGGATATGGGTTCAACTATGCGGTAGAAACGTTATCAAGGTGATCATCCTAAACAATGCATAAGCGAGACATGAGAGGGAAGTGGGATTTTATAGACATGATCAATGGGGGTTTGCTTGCCTTGCTGACGAGGTTTCGATAACGGTGTCTTCAACGAAGGGGGAAGCCTCCTGCTCCGGTTCCACGTCTACTCGACAAACAACAAACAAGGAAGCAATATAAATACAATGCACAAACACATGGTTGAAGGTTGAAACTTGATGTATATGTTTCTGATGTGTTTGGGCAATTCCGTTTAAATGGAGTATATTGCAATTGAATTGCAAATTCAAACTCCAATTTGAATTCAAACTTAATCAAGTTATGTGTGACATTGTTTGATCATTTTGAACCTTCTTCAAATGTGTATGATATGCCTCTGATGTGTGGTTGAAATGTAGCATAATTCCATGGTCCAAGTTGCAAAAGCATTTGATTTGAATTTGAATTAATTCCAAATAATTCAAATGACATATGCTACTGGTCCCATTTTAAAATCAACTCAAACAAAGTTGAAAGTTGCATATTCGGATAGATAATTTTCTCCTGATCATTTTTCATATATTATTTGCTATATTTGGAGTTAGTATGAAATTTCTAAGAATTTCCAAAGTTTAGGCTAATTTCTGCCTTTTCTGGAATTTCTGTAATATTTAAATCTATGGAAAAAAAATCCTTTATTGCGTCATCACTACATCAGCATGACATCAGGGGCTTGACTCTGGTCAAACTGACCTGTGGGGTCACCCTATCAGCCTCTCTGGGATAAATCCCTGTTAATTAAATTAACAGAGAGATTAGAGGGAGCCCTGGGCCCATCTGTAAGTGACTCTGGGGGGGTGGTTAATTAGTGCTAATCGCCCGTCCACGTCATCTTGCCGGCGGCTCAACGCCGGCGACCATCCAGCAAGGCGGAGCTCCTCGGGACGGCGGTGCGGGGCATGATACGCAGCGCCAGAGGCACTGGAGTGCAGCCCGTGCACTCGCGCTTCACGTGGAAGCCACGACGCGGCCAGGGGGTGACGGAGGCGACGGCGGGGACCTCCTCGGCGGAAACCGGAGCACGGCGGCAACGCGGATGGCGCTACCGTGCAAGGAAAGGGGCCAGAGGTAGGGCGCTGCGCTCCTGGTGGCTCCGGGAACTCAATGAGCACCATCACGAGGGAAAAGGTGCACAGGAGCGACCTCACCGTCGGCCATGGCGGCAACGGAGCTCGGCTCCCATGGTGGCGCAGGACACAGGGCGAGAGGGGGCTAGCTAGGTGAGGGGAAAAGCTCACCGAGATGCGGGGAGTGCGGTGGTGCAAAGGTTGGAGGCGGGGAGGGCTCAACGGCGACGGAATTCGGCGAGGATCTTCACGGCGGCCGGCGAGAACTCGATGAAGAATCCGGCGGCTCAGGGTCGAATTGGCTCGCGATCTTCCGCACGGTGATGAAGACGAAGGCGGCGAGGAGGAAGGACAGCTTGGTGCGGCCTGGAGCTGACGATGGCCACGTGTTCTTCACGGCATGGCGACGGCGGCGCTCGGGTCATCGTCGGGCTCGTCGCAGGAGTGAGAGGGAGAGCCTCTGCAGGGGGGGAATGGAGGCGTGGCACTCGTGTGCGTCTCCAGGGGCACGTAGAAGGACCGGGGAGGGCAGGTGGAGGCTGGGAGGACGACGCCGTGCCCGGCTGTCTCGGTGGCATTCCACCGAGCAGCTTGGAGGCGCGGGGAGGAAGACGACAGGGGAGGGGTCCAGGTGGGCTGGGCCGTCCATGGGAGTTGGGCCTCGCCTGGTGCGAGAGGTAACTCCCTTTTCTTAATTCTTTTCTATTTTCTTTTCTGTAATATGTTGGCCATGCTAAATTAATTAGCTAGGAATTTTTTAAAATGTTGAAACTTTTTATATGGCCTCATATTATAATAGAGTAGCCACTTATAAAGTTTGGCACTTTTTAAAAATCAAAACATTTGAACTTTAATTCAAATGGGGGTTTAAATTTAATTCCATGCTCCTGTTTGAATATTTGAAAAATCTATGAGCATGGGGTGGGTCCCACATCACTTGATATGTGATCACACTCATTTATAAGACTTTTCAAAAATGCAAAAGGAATTTTTGGAGAAACTTTTTATCTGGCCTTTTGAAATAATTCATCTGGAGGGTGTTCTCTCTCCCATTTTGATTTCTTTTGAAATTTTTATCATGATGCAAAGGGTCTTGCTAATCCTAGCACATACCTAACTTGGGGTTGTGACAACTCGCCCCCACTAAAAAGAATCTCGTCCCAAGATTCAGAAGTCTGCGGGAGGAAGGAGGGGTACTCGGCACGGAGACGGTCTTCTCTTTCCCACGTGGCTTCTCTCTCAGAGTGGTGTGACCACTGAACTTTCAGAAACTTGATCTTCTTTCGGCGAGTGACACGCTCTGCGGAATCAAGAATACGGACGGGGTATTCTCGATAAGAAAGGTCATCTTGGAGATCAAGCGTTTCATGGTCGACTTCGCGGATGCGGTCCTTGAAGCAACGCCTCAGTTGTGACACATGGAATACATCATGTACTCGGGAAAGGTGAGGGGGTAGTTCAAGTTGGTAGGCAACTTCTCCACGTTTAGCAAGAATGTGGAATGGTCCGATGTAACGTGGGGCCAACTTGCCTTTGATACCGAATCATTGGGTTCCCTTCAGAGGAGTAACCCGGAGGTAAGCCTTCTCATCCAGATTGTAGCTCTCTTGCCTATGATGACTATCATAGTAGCTTTTCTGATGAGACTGGGCTGCTTTCAATTGATTACGAACAATGCGAACTTGCTCTTCTGCTTCCTTGATCATATCCGGTCCAAAGAATTTTCTTTCACCGGTTTCTGACCAGTTTAAAGGTGTTCGACATCGTCGTCCATATAGGAGTTCAAAAGGAGCCATGTTCAGACTAGATTGAAAACTATTGTTATAAGCAAATTCGGCGAATGGAAGATAATTCTCCCAGTTCTTTCCGAATGAGATAACACAAGCTCTGAGCATGTCTTCCAAAATTTGGTTAACCCTTTCGACTTGACCACTAGACTGAGGATGGAAAGCTGTACTAAAGGATAGATGAGTTCCCATAGCACGTTGGAAGCTTCCCCAAAATCTAGAGGTGAAAAGGCTACCACGATCAGAATTGATTTCCAAAGGAACACCATGAAGGGATACAATTCTAGAGACATACAAGTCCGCTAACTGGCTAGCAGTTATAGACTCGCGAACTGGAAGGAAGTGAGCAACTTTGGAAAGCCTATCTATGACAACGAAGATGGCATCATTTCCTTTCTGGGTTTTTGGAAAGCCGGTGATGAAGTCCATACCGACTTTGTCCCATTTCCACTCTGGAATAGGCAAAGGTTGAAGAGTGCCAGCAGGTCTTTGATGTTCGGCCTTAATGCGACGACAAACATCACATTCGGCAATGAACGTAGCAATTTCTCTCTTCATCCTAGTCCACCAAAATCTCTGGCGTAGGTCTCGGTACATCTTTGTGCTACCAGGATGAATTGAGAGGGGAGTGTCATGAGCTTCTTTGAAGATTAGCCTCCTAAGATTGAGTTTTCGTGGTACAACCAATCGAGTGCCAAAGAAAACAACACCTTGATCGTTTATGGAGAAACATTTAGCAACTCCGCTAGCAATGTTCTTCTTGATCTCTCGAATACCACTATCACGTTTCTGGGCGGCTATGATTTTATCCTCAAGGTTTGGGTTCGCCACCAAGGTAGAAAGATAGCCATGAGGAACAATCTCAAGATTGAGCTTGCGAAATTCCTCATGAAGAAGTGGTTGATACTGTTGTAACATGAGGTTGTTACAATATGACTTACGACTTAGTGCATCAGCCATGACATTGGCTTTGCCTGGGGTGTAAGAAATTCCTAAGTCATAATCTTTTATCAACTCAATCCAGCATCTTTTCCTGAGGTTAAGATCTGGCTGGGTGAAAATGTATTTGAGGCTTTGGTGGTCGGAATAAATCTCGCAACGGTTACTAAGGAGGTAATGTCGCCAAGTTTTTAGGGCATGAACTACGACAGCGAGTTCAAGGTCATGGGTAGGATAGTTCTCTTCATGTGGCCGCAACTGGCGTGAATCATAAGCTACCACATGTCGATCTTGCAGAAGTATGCATCCTAACCCTTGCCGTGATGCGTCACAATATATTTCGAAATCCTTTTTAGTGTCTGGAGGTGCAAGTACGGGTGCAGAAGTCTTCTTTTTAGCTCTTGAAAGCTTTCCTCGCACTTGGGAGTCCATAGGAATTTCTTATCTTTCTTGAGGAGTTCAGTAAGAGGCTTTGCAACTTTAGAGAAGTTCTCGACGAAGCGACGGCAATAGCTGGCTAGGCCAAGAAAACTACTAACTTGCTTAACCGATTCAGGTGGAGTCTAGTCAAGGACGGCCTGAACTCTCTCGGGATTCACAGCAATGCCTTTTGCAGAAATCACGTGGCCTAAGTAGGTCACTTCTGGTAGCCAGAATTCACACTTGGAGAATTTAGCATACAGGCGATGCTCTCTAAGTTTCATCAATACCAGCCTTAGGTGTTCGGCATGTTCTTCTTCGTTCTTCGAGTATATAAGGATGTCATTGAGGTAAACCACGACGAATTGGTCCAAATACTCCATGAAGATCAAGTTCATCATGCGTGAGAAACTGGCGGGGGCATTGGTTAAACCAAAGGACATGACGGTGTACTCGTAAAGACCATAACGAGTAGTAATGGCCTTTTTGGGAATGTCCTCGTTTCGGATTTTGATTTGATGATAACCTAATCTCAAATCCATCTTGGAGAAGACAGAGGATCCAGCAAGTTGATCATAAAGATCATTGATCCTGGGCAGTGGGTACTTGTTCTTTATCGTCGCTAAATTTAGCGGGCGATAGTCTACGCACATCCTTTCTGTTCCATCTTTCTTCGTTACGAACAGAACGGGGCAACCCCATGGCGATGAGCTAGGGAGGATGAAGCCTTTTTCCAACAAAGCTTCCAGTTGGGTTTTAAGCTCAGCTAACTCACGTGGGGCCATTTTGTATGGGCGTCTAGAAAAGGGTGCGGTTCCTGGGGCAAGATCCACTATGAACTCTACACATCTGTCGGGTGGCATTCCCGGCAGCTCTTCAGGAAAGACATCCGGGAAGTCACGAACCACCGGAACATCTTCAAGGCCGGGAAGCACATTCAAAGAATGCACCTGGGTTCTTGTTCTTGGTGAGGAGTAAACTATTGTCTCGCCTGAAGGATGTGTAAGTCTAATTAACTTGGCTTTACAATCAAGAAAAGCATGTTGTCTTGATAACCAATCCATACCAAGGATGACATCAATGTCTGAAGACTTGAGGGCTATGAGTGAAGCAAGGAATACTAAACCCTCAATTGCAATTTGATTACCATGGCTTACTCTATTAGTTTGCCACTTGGAACCAGGAGTTTGAATGATCATTGGGGTGAACATTTCATCAAAGGATACATCATGCCGAAGTGCATAACACTCCGACATGAATGAGTGAGATGCTCCTGGGTCAAAAAGAACGGATGTGGGAACAAAATTGACTGGGAGCGTACCAAGAATGATGTCAGAAGTACTATCAGTTTCCTCAACAGAGATTTGGTTCACACGTCCAAGATTTCCTGAGGTGGATGGCTTAGCGGTGGAAACCTTCGGGTTTGGTTTGGCACGAACAGTGGGGTTTCCTTTGGCATGGGGTGGAGCATTTTGGTTGACGGGGCACTCACGAGAATAGTGACCAGGCTGGCCACATCTGAAGCAGGCTCCAAAGATAGTGCGGGGAGTTGGGTTGTTTGGTGGAGCTGGTGGACGTGGCGGCACAAGGGATGGCCTCGGTGGGTTGTTTTGGTGGATCAAACTGTTAGGAATCCAGATCATACGCTTCTGAGGTCGTGAACTGGAAGAAGGGGCAAGCTCAAGAGCATGCTTGCGAGACTTCTCGAAAACTTCATTGCCATGCTCAGCTCTGAAGGATCTGTTGACTAAATCCTCAAAGGTGGAAAATTCGATGAGGTTGAGATCATGACGGAGGATGGGGCTAAGTCCCTTGCGGAACCTTGCCTGCTTTCTCGCATCGGTGGTGATCTCATCTTAGGCATAACGAGCAAGACGGTTGAATTCCCTCACATACTCATGGATGGACATCTCTCCTTGATTTAGATTACAAAACTCTTCCTTCTTGCGCTCCATCAACTCATCCAGAATGTGGTACCCTCGAAAGGCAACACAGAACTCCTGCCAAGTCACTATGTGACCATCTGGCTGCATTGCAACATAGTTCTCCCACCACTGAAGAGCAGCACCTTCCAAGAAGTATACCGCGAAAATAACTCGGTCATCAGGAGCAACATTTTCAGTTTCAAGCTTACGCTCGATGGAACGGAGCCAATCATCAGCTTCAAGGGGCTCAGAAGAACATCGGAATACCGGTGGCTTGAGGAGGATGAAGTCCTGAATGCTGACCACCACATTACGATGGTGGGCGGTATTCTGCTCGATGAGCTCCAGAAGGCGTGTTTCATCACGTCTATTCCGCTCAGCTTCCATCATGATTTCCGCCGCAGAAGGCGGGGGTGGAAGTTCATCATCATTTCGATTCCGATCACAGTCTCGATTCCGAAGAACAGCACTACGAGTTCCACCTGACATCCTGTGTGATAAAAATCAACAATCAGAACAGGTTGTACGATGGATTCAAGGATAAAAGGATATGATTTAGGCGGAAAGGATAATAATGCGAAGGCAATGACTCAATGAAACACGGAACAAATCCGGCAGCATAATGGCTACACTGGGATGGACATTGAAACAATCTCGAATAAATTGGACAGAACTTCTTCAAGGAACTCAAAACACGGAGACTCTGGACAACCACAACCATCCTACGGCTATAAGGAGGCAATCAACGAGATGTTCTAATCCGACAGAGCAGAGCCTAGTCCTATCTTCCCGTAGAATAAGATGAGGGTGACTTATAACTCAGATCGATGAGGGTAAGGAGAAAAAGAAGCCTTACGTTGTTCCCTTATACCCCCATAGTAACTATATAACTATAGAAGGCTAGACTCGACTTCGGCCAAGGCTGATAATCCTACGGTCAGTCCTGCTCTGATACCAAGTCTGTCGGGACCCGGGGTTAGCGTATGCAAGCCTCGCTACAACACAATCATATGGAGAGCCGAGAACCGTACCCACTTGTCTAAGCAGACAAGGCCAAGCACAGAACGTTCTCGGAAAGCATCGAACGTGAGGGGCATCCCATCCAGGCCGGATGATCAACTGAAATAGGTCCTCATCGTCCGCACACAAGTCTAAATGATATGGGTGATGAACTCCCATACTCATAGACAAGTCGCCTCAACCATACTATCGATTGTATTATAACCCTTACATAGACTTACTCCAGCCCGATCACTTAGTCGGGGTATAGGGAGGGCTCGATCATACATCAAAGTGTGCACGAGACAGAGTCTCGAACAATCGCATCGCGATGCCCCAAGCTGCGCACATCTAAGGGCCACTTGGTGTATAAAAGACCGCCAGCCAGATCACGACTAAGGTCTTGAAAACCCATACTAAGACATGCATGTTATAAACATACACGCAGCACACATGCCTTGTATGAACAGCAGGAATCATTGCAATTCTCTACAAAGTATACATCTTTATTAAAAACTCTTACAGAGTGCACACAGAGATCACAATGCATGTGATCCAACATTACAACAGGCAAGCGGAAGCAAAGTAGGTCTGAGTACAGACAAGTTTAACAAATGGCTTAGAGAAGCCTTATCTAAAAACAAGCCCTCCACGAGGGAACCAGTCGTCTGACTGGGACTACACTAGCTTGGTCTTGGTCTGAGTCTTCATTCTTCGAGCTTCGGGTATAAGCCACCATCGGGGTCGGTGGGTTCATCTAAAACATAGATTAAGCAAACGTGAGTACAAAATCGTACTCAGCAAGACTTACATAGGAGCTATACTACTCATGCATATGTATCAAGGTAAAGGGAGGTGGGGTTTCACTTGCAGAAGTGCCAGTTTTGACTTGGCTAGTCCTGAACTACGAGTACCAGACTTGAGGTAAGAAGCATACACGAGTCCACTACATCTCTTCAACCAATTACACCACTATGGTTACTTCCTAGACTTCCCCACGAGAAGCACACCATAGCACTCACGCTTATCTTGCGAGTTTTAGAAGTATCCATTTCAAGTTGTCTAATAATCGAGCACAGCTCTCCAAGTAGTCCCTTACCGCGGACGCGGCTATTCGAATAGTTTATTAACACTGCAGGGGTGTACTTCTACACACAAGAAACTATCAGTTACCGCCTTTGTACTCGACACCGTTCAAGAGGTGCCGGCGAGGATAATTCCCACAACTTTTACCTCACAGCCAACTCAAATTCAAAGGAGACGCCTATCTGGGCTGGAATCCACATCGTGAACCTGGCCGGTTTACCGATGTGGTCCCAGAAGATGTGCGTAGGGTCCCAAGCCGGTCTGAATAGCCGTTCTTCCACTTCGCAGACTGTGCCACAGACCTACCAGAACTCCGAACTAATGCGACTCATTGAATAGAGAAGGGGTGAGTTAGTATGTTGAGCGGGGGTCCATGTGCCCAACATGTGGTAGTACTCTTCGTCTTGGATCACCACACAAGAACTTGGGCTTAGGGCGGTGTTCAACGAGACAACCCACTGTGTACTCCTACACAGCCTCTCATCGTTCACCTTGTATTAGGGTAGATTCACCAACACGTTTCACTTTCATCAACACCATGTTTATCATCACCCCGACTCACATCATAAGCAACCTCATTGTACAACTAAGCATGCAATAAGCAGTAAAAGTTGCAGTGGCCACATGATATCAACCAACTCCTACATCTGCTAGGATTGTGGTTTGCTTACTACTGTGACAAGATGATAGGTCATGCAAAGGATATGGGTTCAACTATGCGGTAGAAACGTTATCAAGGTGATCATCCAAAACAATGCATAAGCGAGACATGAGAGGGAAGTGGGATTTTATAGACATGATCAATGGGGGTTTGCTTGCCTTGCTGACGAGGTTTCGATAAAGGTGTCTTCAACGAAGGGGGAAGCCTCCTGCTCCGGTTCCACCTCTACTCGACAAACAACAAACAAGGAAGCAATATAAATACAATGCACAAACACATGGTTGAAGGTTGAAACTTGATGTATATGTTTCTGTTGTGTTTGGGTAATTCCGTTTAAATGGAGTATATTGCAATTGAATTGCAAATTCAAACTCCAATTTGAATTCAAACTTAGTCAAGTTATGTGTGACATTGTTTGATCATTTTGAACCTTCTTCAAATGTGTATGATATGCCTCTGATGTGTGGTTGAAATGTAGCATAATTCCATGGTCCATGTTGCAAAAGCATTTGATTTGAATTTGAATTAATTCCAAATAATTCAAATGGCATATGCTACTGGTCCCATTTTAAAATCAACTCAAACAAAGTTGAAAGTTTCATATTTGGATAGATAGTTTTCTCCTGATCATTTTTCATATATTATTCGCTATATTTGGAGTTAGTAGGAAATTTCTAAGAATTTCCAAATTTTAGGCTAATTTCTGCCTTTTCTGGAATTTCTGTAATATTTAAATCTCTGGAAAAAAATCCTTTATTGCGTCATCACTACATCAGCATGACATCAGGGGCTTGACTCTGGTCAAACTGACCTGTGGGGTCACCCTGTCAGCCTCTCTGGGATAAATTCCTGTTAATTAAATTAACAGAGAGATTAGAGGGGGCCCTGGGCCCATCTATAAGTGACTGGGGGGTGGTTAATTAGTGCTAATCGCCCGTCCACGTCATCTCGCCGGCGGCTCAACGCCGGCGACCATCCAGCACGGCGGAGCTCCTCGGGACGGCGGTGCGGGGCATGATTTGCAGCGCCAGAGGCACTGGAGTGCAGCCCGTGCACTCGCGCTTCACGTGGAAGCCACGACGCGGCCAGGGGGTGACGGAGGCGACGGCGGGGACCTCCTCAGCGGCAACCGGAGCACGGCGGCAACGCGGATGGCGCTACCGTGCAAGGCAAGGGGCCAGAGGTAGGGCGCTGCGCTCTTGCTGGCTCCGGGAACTCAATGGGCACCAACACGAGGGAAAAGGTGCACAGGAGCGACCTCACCGTCGGCCATGGCGGCAACGGAGCTCGGCTCCCATGGTGGCGCAGGACACAGGGCGAGAGGGGGCTAGCTAAGTGAGGGGAAAAGCTCACCGAGATGCGGGGAGTGCGGTGGTGCAAAGGTTGGAGGCGGGGAGGGCTCAACGGCGACGGAATTCGGCGAGGATCTTCACGGCGGCCGGCGAGAACTCGATGAAGAATCCGGCGGCTCGGGGTCGAATTGGCTCGCGATCTTCCGCACGGTGATGAAGACGAAGGCGGCGAGGAGGAAGGACAGCTTGGTGCGGCCTGGAGCTGACGATGGCCACGTGTTCTTCACGGCATGGCGACGGCGGCGCTCGGGTCATCGTCGGGCTCGTCGTAGGAGTGAGAGGGAGAGGCTCTGGAAGGGGGGAATGGAGGCGTGGCACTCGTGTGCGTCTCCAGGGGCACGTAGAAGGACCGAGGAGGGCAGGTGGAGGCTGGGAGGACGACGCCGTGCCCGGCTGTCTCGGTGGCATTCCACCGAGCAGCTTGGAGGCGCGGGGAGGAAGACGACAGGGGAGGGGTCCAGGTGGGCTGGGCCGTCCAGGGGAGTTGGGCCTCGCCTGGTGCGAGAGGTAACTCCCTTTTCTTAATTCTTTTCTATTTTCTTTTCTGTAATATGTTGGCCATGCTAAATTAATTAGCTAGGCATTTTTAAAAATGCTGAAACTTTTTATATGGCCTCATATTATAATAGAGTAGCCACTTATAATGTTTGGCAGTTTTTAAAAATCAAAACATTTGAACTTTAATTCAAATGGGGGTTTAAATTTAATTCCATGCTCCTGTTTGAATATTTGAAAAATCTATGAGCATGGGGTGGGTCCCACATCACTTGATATGTGATCACACTCATTTATAAGACTTTTCAAAAATGCAAAAGGAATTTTTGGAGAAACTTTTTATCTGGCCTTTTGAAATAATTCATCTGGGGGGTGTTCTCTCTCCCATTTTGATTTCTTTTGAAATTTTTATCATGATGCAAAGGGTCTTGCTAATCCTAGCACATTCCTAACTTGGGGTTGTGACAAGAAGCATCCCAAACTTCCGCTTTTTAGGAGCAACCGGAGGCGGGCAAGGTGCAGCATCTGGTGCCATTGACGAAGGCACTCCACTACCGCCCCAAGCTGGCTGCCCAGCAAGACAGGAGGAGCAAACCCCACCTAAACTGCAGCGGCACTAGGTCGTCATCGTCATCATCATCAAGAAGAGGATGACCCCAACCATCAGCACCCGAAGGCTGGGCAGCGTCCTCACCCTTCACAGGTGCATGGTCCAGCAACATCACATCCGGCTCTGCGGCGGGTTGCTAAGAAGAGGAACATGGTCCTTCGACAAAAAGGAAAATCAGTAAGCAATATATTTCAGACAACTACAATGACCAAGGCAAGAAGAAAATACCTCAGGCAAAGGCACGTCAGTAGCATATGGAAAGACAGAGCTCACGAGTCCCGTACTCGTACACTTTGTAATTTCCTAGATACGAAAAAGGAGATCACTACCCGAAATATCAAAAGTAGAGCACCTAGTCGGGTCCTCGAGTCTTGAGTACTGCCACATAGGATGCTCTCGATGCTCAAGCGGCTGGATGCGCCTTCTCATAAAGACATCAATAATCTTCCCAACGGGGATCTTTCCCTTCATATCCGCGAGCGCTCACACCAAGGGCTCCACTACCACCACTTCAGCAGCAGACAAGACGTGTCGCCAAGATGACTGCTTAGTCACTCGAGCAACCAAATCAAATGGTGCAAGATCATACTGTTTGACGGGAATAGTCTGGTCCTTCAGATAGAACCAGCCTTTCCGCCACGTATGGACGGAATCCAACTTCTCCAGATTAAAATAGGAATTTTTATCCTTAATGGAAATGCCGACGCCCCCAATGGAATATTCATAATTTCTACCCTTCACATTGAAGATTCGTTTCCAAAGCCCCCAATGGGGATGGATTCCGAACAAGCACTCACATAGCGTGATAAAGCACGATATGTGTAGTATCCCGTTGGGCGTCAGATCATGCAACTGAAGCTAATAGGGAAAGAGCAGCCCACGGACGAACGGATGAAGGGAAGAGAAAATTCACGCTGGAAAAAGCTCTGAAAGCATACCCGTTCATCACCATGGGGCACGGGCACCTCCGCCTCCCCAAGGATCCGCGCAACACCTGTAGCGACGAGCCCATCCGCCACCAGTGCATCCAGATCAGCAACTTCAAAAGATGACCGCTCCCACCTTCCGGTCATTCTTGACGCCGATGGCTCCTGCAACGTACCCTTGGCTACCCTTGTGCCTTATGCACGCTTGGACATGCTCTCTTCAACAACCGCGTGGAACAGAGGAACGAGGATGCAAGAAAAAGAGGAAGAAGAAGAAGCAAGAGAAGGGTAAACCTAAAATTACACTAGGCCTCCCTTATATAACCAGCTGAGACGGGCTAGCCATCCATGTTCATTTTGGAACTGACTCGATGTGGCACGATCCCACGATGTCCATGCGGCGTGGAACTCTTAACCGGCATAGTAACCACGCCACCCATGTTTCATGAAAAACAAGGAGCCATCATAACAAGCCACGAAATTACCACGGCACGACGCTGTCAGGACCCGGGGTATGCATAAGTAATTCTATTCACAACTCAATCATATGGAGATCCGAGAGCCATACCCACTTGTCTAAGCAGACAAGGCCAAGTAAAAGACACTCTCGGAAAGCTCAATTGTGAGGGGCATCCCATCCAGGGCCGGATGATCAACCGAGATGGGTCTTCATCGTCCGCTCACAAGTCTAACTGCTTATGGGTGGTGAAATCCCATACTCATAGAAAAGTTGCCTCAACCATATTAGCGACTGAACCATAAGATTTACTTAAACAGACTCCAGTCCGATTCACCTAGTCGGGGTCTCAGGCGGGCTCAATCGTACAACAAAGTGTGCCACGTGACGGAGTCACGAGCAATCGCATCGCGATGCCCCAAGCTGCGCACATCTCAGGGCCACTTTGTATAAGAAAGACCGCCGGCGAGAACACAAATAAGCTATCGAACCCCACACTAAGACATGCACATTATAAACATACACGCAACATACATATCTAGTGTAAACAGCAGGTACTCATCACCTGAACTCTACAAAGTATACATCTTTATTGACTTACATATAGAGTACACAAAAAGATCACATCACTGTGATCCAACATTCATACAAGCAACGGAAGCAACATAGTCTGAGTATAAACAAGTTTAAGAAATGGCTTAGAGAAGGCTCCATCGGGGTCAGGGGGTTTCATCTAAGAACATAAATAAGTAAACGTGAGTACAAAGACGTACTCAGCAAGACTTACATCAGAACTATACTACTCATGCTCAGGTATCAAGGCAAAGGGAGGTGGGCTTGTAATGAAGAAGTGCAAGCTTTGACTTAGCTAACCTGAACTACGATTACCAAAATGAGGTAAGAAGCGCACACAAGTCCAACTAATCCTAATCACCAAATCAACGCACTAGTATTGATTCTTCTTGACTTCTGAAAGCTCAAGAATGATCAGAGTTGGAGGGGGTGAATGATCACTTCTAAAAATTCTAAGGAACTGAGAATGAATTCATGAAAACTACGAAGGACTAAAGGCATCTCGAAGGAATTACAGTATCGAAAGACATGCATGGGTCGAACAGATTGAGAGCGAGGGAAAACATTGAAGGAAAACAGGCAACGAGTAAATACTGTAAGTAAATACAAGAAGGAAAATGATCCTGACATGACGATGTTTGGTAAACCAGTTCACATTCTGCAAAGTGCCACGTCTGGTTGGAGGGACTGGTGATTGAACACCTGGAGCAAAACTCTCTTCGTACTATTCTCCACTTCAACAAACTCCTCGAGCTTGTCCAGTTTTCACTCGTGGTACATGATTCAGGACATCTCTGAGACCTTTACAAACTTCCTTCAGCAGTGAAAATTTCTCTTCGACTTCTTGAGAGGCGACACCTAACCGTCTAGGAGACTTGTAGTTCTCCAGGATAAAACGATAGGCTAATCTCGACCTAAGTCTCTGTGAATTTTTCAACTCAGTTCAGACTTGGTTTTTGGTTTTCTCTCGAGTTTTCTCTTCGGATGCTCACAGTGCTTCTGTCTTAGAATCTTCAGTGAAGCAGCCAACCCGAAATGGCGGGTAGGTGTGGGGTATTTAAAGGTGGCGATCCCGATGGGTAAAATTACTGAAGTGACCCGATGCAACCGCTTGACGCGTGTCCGCAACGGTCGGATTTCAATCACTGCGGAACTTTACTTGCGGAGAAAGTAAGCTGACTTACCGAACGAGTTCTCTCTCAAAGACACGAAGTGCGATAACTTTGCCTTAGAGCTATTCACTCGACTCAGTAAGATTTCTCTCAGTAGGCTTTTTGTGGGTTTAGGTTGAGCAGAGCAAATTCACTTCGACAAAGATCTCAACTAGCAAACCCC
The DNA here is from genome assembly GCA_950022295.1 of Bromus sterilis. Lineage (NCBI taxonomy): Eukaryota > Viridiplantae > Streptophyta > Magnoliopsida > Poales > Poaceae > Bromus > Bromus sterilis. Next base: position 221,096,793 of record OX465597.1, read on the forward strand.
TCTTGATAGTACGGTTTTTCCTATGACTCAAGAAAATAAAGAGAAACTAGTAAAAAGACTACGTCTTCATCCAGCTTCAGCTTTCTCCTCGTTGCACTTTTACTCGAGATCATCTTCTTTCTCGACGACATTTTTGGGGGTCGTCTTCCTTCAAAGGTTTCGGTAGTTGACTGCAGCTTCACTGCAGTGAGCTCTCCTTCGACCTTCTATGTGCAAACTCCATTCTTTCGGAACCTAAGTATATGTTTATACTCGAAAACAATATTAGTTCCACTACTGCTTTCTCTAACAATCTCCAAAAACCTTCGGGGGAAAAACTTGCTCTTACAATCTCCCCCTTTTTGGACGATTGTTGACAAAACAGGCATCGATAAATAATTGAAGAGTTTTGAGTTTTCGATGATAAACCAGTGCTAAGATCGATGATATACTCCCCTTGATGTGTGCACAAAAGATATAAATTTCCAGTGAAGTGCACATTTGACAAGTATTGAGTCGAGGGAAAAACATCTTAAACTTAGCGAGCAAGATTGCAGTCCAAATAATATTCAGTGAGAAATATGCAATCTCCTCAAATAACCTTTGAACTTATGTAAAAGATAACTTCCTGCAAAAGGTTAAGTATCGCAAGCATAGCAGATAGATATCTTACGATAAAATAGCAGCTCACAGACCTACTTAGAGTTAGTTACAACCAGATCGAATGTGAATCTAATGTTTGCTAAAACCACTCAGAAACTCAAAGTTTAAAGTTCAACGACCAAAAAGCAAAGCCCTTCACCCCAATACAAAACTAATTTCTTTGATGCCACTACATCTCCCCCTTTTTGTTACAACGTACAAAAAGTCGAGAGAATAGGGTCGAAAGAAATCCCTACTCGCTTGAGCGGCGCTGGCGACGTCGAGAAGATTCCGCGATCGTTGAAGGACGTCGAATGGGGCGACCGCCTCGAAGAATAATCTTTGTCCTACAAGAATGCTGATCACCAGATGTGTCCAACTGCGATTCAGGAGGAGTCTGAGGGCTTCGCGGAAGGGGAGAGTAAACTCTCCGATGGCGCCTTGGTTCTTTCTCGGGGTCGGAGTCGGATGAAATAGTGTTCAAGTTGATGTGATAATAATCATCAACACTGATGATATCCCTGTTCTTCGGCAGCAGAGGAATGGTAGAATCTGGTCGATCCAGACGATCATCATTGGTCCATTGCATGTGCAGATGCGAAGGATATTCTTCGAATCCGCAGCGCTGCAACTGACCGAGGGAATTAAACTTGCGCAGTCCTTTCCAAACCCGGCGAAGCCATTCACGCCGAAGCTGATTATTTTTCATTGTGATGTTGCGCAGATGGTTTATTTCATCCATCATCGTCTGTTTCTGCAGGAAATCTTCGTCGATGTGATGATGAAGCATTTCCTGAGACCGAAGATATACTTCCATGTGATGTACTAGCTTGATGAACTTCGAGCGAATATTACGTTCAGTCATATATGCTCCGGTGCCAGTGTGCTCAGCAAATTGATCGTCGGGTCGAGCAATAATCTGCAAACACTTCTCGCACTGGTGGAGTAAAGATTTTCGGGTAAATAGACACGGGGAATGGCTCGTCCCGAGAGTAATTGCAGATTGCCACCATCTAGGGTGCATATGGCTTGTGAGAATTATGATCATCCGAACAGGAAACCATCGTACGAATGAAGTAGTCTTCAAAATTGAAGGGATGACCATGGACTAACTTCATCAGAGCAAGTTTCACATCAATGGGGATGGGAAAATTGTCCTGCAAATCAAGCATAGGCATCAAAGACTTTGACAGGATATAAAACCAGGACTTCGCTTCAAAGACTAAGTGCTTGGGCATGGGCTCAGTGGGGTAGTGATCTCCCACGACATCCGGATTCATCAGCGTAGAAAATTCAGCTGGAGTTGGGCAGGCATATCATGAATTTTGTGTGGTAATCCTTCAAAACGAGGCAAGTTGAGCACTGCCAGAAATTCATCGACAGTCATTTGAAACACTTTGCCTTGAATCAAGAAATCAAACTTCCAAGTCTTCGAGTCTTCGGGATCACTAGTGACATAGAGTGTGGCATAGAACGGCTTGATGAGCTCAGGATTATATCCAGAATCGAGAGCAAGCATCCTGTGAGCATGGAGACCATCAATTGTTTCGGAAACATTCTCGAAACATGATGTGGCGTACACCGAAGGCATATCAAGACATTGATGTTGAAAAACTCTGGCCTCGTTGTAAAGCACACGAGTGTAATAGATGGCTTGCTCCTGGGTCCAAAACCGAAGAGAATATGCATTCCGTGGGTTCACGTAAGGATTTGGCCCAAAGAAAAATGGCTTTTGCTCATGCCGCTTGAAGATAGGACCTCTCGAGGGACATCCGGGCGGAACAAAGGCAGCATTTCCCTCGGATGAGTAGAGTGGAGTAGCTCATCGAATGGAAACATTTCATCTGCATTGTCTGGAATTTGAAGAATGGGCTCAGCAGGGCGAGGAAATGAAGATGCAACATTGACATTGTCCTCAGCTGGGATAGCTGCAGGAGCATTTTCCTCAGCTTGCTCATTGACGGCATCTCCTTCGTCGGCATTTGCATTTTCCTCGGCCTCTTCGGTCTCTATGGCCTCGAGATCTTCATCAAGTTGCTTGAAAGCATCTATCATTTCTTTGTTCGAATAATTTTAGGAAGATGAGGAGCTATTAGATGAACATGAGTCAGATGAGCTTTCTTCTTCGGCAGCAGCCTCTTCTGTTGCAGGCGGTGCCCCTTAGAGAGATGAAACCGTGGTCACATCCACGGGTGCATCTTCTCCTTCGTGAAGCGTTTGGGTAGAGGAGTAATCCTTCTGCACAAATGGAACTGGGGCAGGTGGTTCTTGCTCGACCTGAGCATTTTGCTCGGTCTCAACTTGAGCCTGGGGCTCGGCAGCTGGGGTGGAAGAGGGAATGACTTGTCGAGGAGAAGGAGGGGCGGGTGGTGGTGACGAAGCTTTTGGTGGAGTGGGTTGACGAGGTGGTGGAGTTTTTCGGCGAGGTGGAGGAGTGGTTTGGCGAGGTGGTGGCGTTTCTGATCGGGGTGGAGTAGGTTGTTTGGCTGGGGCAGGTGCAGTTTCTTGTCGAGCTGGTGCAGCATCGACTTTGGCAGACTTCTTCTTCTTTAATATTTTCTCGGTCTCTGGTGTCCCACGCACAGAGGATGGGGCAGTGGACGTTCTCTGTCGAAATTGTCTCCTGGTGAGGGCAACATTGTGCTCTTGGCACATATCTATCACAATTTGCCAAACTTTTTCGTTGAAAGCAGTGATATTTTCCTTTTGAGCTCTTCTATAAGCGGCAAGTGTAGCGAGCTTGGACTGGAAAAACTTTCGAGACTCCTGGTCCTCAGTTTCTTTTCGAAGCTATTGTGTATAGAAAATTTCTTGCTCACGATCCTTTCGGTCTTGGGAGAGATAACCATCCCATTGACGCATGTAGCGGGAAACTCGGTTTTGAATCTCAGCAGGAACATCATCCTCGGGAGTTATTTTGCTGGGAGTGCTGGCCATATGCCAAATAATGTTTGAAATATGAACTGCATCCCATGCAACATTGGCAGTTGAATCTCCTTCGTTGGAGCTTTCTTCATCGGCACGAGGGCCAGACACAACTGGTGCAGCAGGAGCAGGGGCAGCTCGAGGGACTGGAGCAGCTTGAGACTTCTGCCTAGCCTCCTTAGCTTTCCTTTCGACCTCCTTGGTGGCCTTGGCAGCAGCCACCGGTTTTGTTACGGCATAGGGGGCCATAGCTTTCTCCTTAGGGGCTCCAGTGGCCTCGGCATTATTCTTCGCAGCATTAGCGGTTGCATCTTTCTCCTTCGTGACTGTGGGATTGACAACTTTCTCGGTGGCACTTGGGGCCACAACCTTTTCCTTCGGGTCAATAGGGCTGGAATTCCTTCAATTTGGCGTATGTACCTTTCATGAACTAGATGTAATATGCCCAATTGTTGAGAAACCTTTGCTTTCTTATCCTCGGGCTAACTACGAAAGTTGAGAAGTTTGGACTTTATCAAATCTTGTTTCTCAAGTTCCTCTGGCTTGGCCAACCTTTCCTTTCGCTGGATTAGGGTTTTATCATATTCGGCCACTTGGGCTAGCTTTCCCTTGGACCTGGACGAGGGTTTTTGTCGCCGCGGGGGCATTGCGGGTGCAGAGGAAATTGGCGGATCAGTGACTAAATTAGTCATGTCAATAGTTGCTCGAGGAGCCGCAACAGCTGGCTCCTGGATCCTGATGCCCTTATTGCTCGACTTATTTTCCAGAGGAATATCGTCGACATCAGCCTCAGTGCCAGGGTCTTGTTTTTTGGTGTTGTCTTCTTTTTCGTCAGAAGTTGCCTCTGGTGGAGAATCAACAACAACCTTCTGCTGTCGCTTGACCGATTTCTTGCCAGCCTTCGATTTGGTACTTGGACCAACATCTATGGCAACTCCTTCGTTGCCCTCAGCAGCAGCAGCAGCCTTCCTGGCCTTGGCTTCCTTACGTTTTTACGCTCGTTCAGCTCGAGCAGCAACCAACTCTTTGAAATAATCAGGGGTTTTGAGAGTGGATGGGTGAGCATTGGGTGGAGGACGAGGTCTATTTTCTTTCGTCCACATCTGATCATGGATTCTTCAGAGCAAACAACCTCTCCCATCGAGGAATAATAGCCTTGTATTCATACAATTGAAGCGCTTGAAGACTTCGAATTACTTGCAGCTTGTTTTCTCTCGATCGAGCATCTTCAACTGAACCTTCGGGCGTTCTTTGATTCTTTTCAATGATCAATTTCTCAGACAGGCCTTCAGAATTGTTTGTGATTTTGTTCGGCCTCCTACACGCTTGGGTTCTCTGAAATTTCCTTCGTTCTTAGACATTTTTCTGCGAAATAGATAGGTACGAGGGAAAAGATAGACATGTTGTGAACATGTACCAACCTCTTTCGAGGAAAATCATTTTTCAAGCAGTAAACATATAGAGGGATTTATGTTGCAGCAAATTTTCATGGAAGTGCTAGGCTAGATTTTCATCGGGTGCAAATCTAACGAAGGAATGATAAGAAAGAATTGCTCAAAGTGTAAATCTATCGATATGAATCTGTGATATTTGCCTAACTGAGAAATTCCACGAGACGAGGGATTTCTTACCTACATCAGATTTCCCAAAGTACAATGATCCGAACGGATCAAACAGACCTAATAAAACAGACAAAAATCAACAACAAATCTAGGGATCAAAGAACAGATTCGAGAAGAATTGAGCTCTAGAACAAGGAGTCGGGGCCGTTTCATCAGGACATTGAAAATGGCTCTCTCCCACTCCCACCTCCACGTCGTCGCCCCAAAACCCTATCCACTCCATCCAAGATCATCGGTGATTGGGCCTCTTCATCAACGTTTGACTCCGATCATCGTCTCCGGCGTCTCCTCCTCATTGCATACATAGCCATCTCATGGCAGTTTATGCAGCCCTCCAGATGGGTTTGGATCTGGCTCCCGGTGTGGAGTTCGCTGAGGAGGTTCGACGCACCTGTTTCTCTTCGGTTCATCCGAATCAGCACTCTGGCCACTTCACAATGGTGGTTGCGTTTGGACGTACTTCTTTCAAGTTAACAGAGGATTCTGCGGCGGTAGCACTGGAATCTATCACTAGCATCCGATGCGATGCACTTAAAGTGTCCATATTACGTGATCGTGTGTTTAGCTTCACGGTAGCCAATAAAAACGTTGGATTCCTCCTCACTGGTCGACGTAAATTTTTCTCTCCTCAGTTTATTTTCTATTTTTATCTTTGGAACTATGGAGGACCTCAATGGACATATGAGTTCAAGTTATGGCAGAAGCAATACAATGAAGAATGGACTCTTGTTAGTCCGTCTAAAAAACGGGTTCAAGCGGGTTTGAATGCTTTGCGTTCGTTTCCTAAGAAATCTGCGATGAAGGTTGAACCTCCTAAGGGTAGATCTTTACGTTTTGCCACCATCATTGATTATGAGGCATGCAAGAGATACAATTTTCGGGTGCAACCTGAGGTACGTAAAGAGATAGTTCAAGCGGGATATGAGTTGCTCCAGGATGAGTGTCCACCTCCCTCGCCACCGCCGGCGGTGCTCTGGACGACGGCAGCTCCGGTGATCCAATTTGGAACCGTTCCGCTTTCCTTGGGGAGGACTTCCAATCCCGAAACTTCTGGATCAGATAATGTGCAGCGAAATTTGTTGCCTTCCTTGGAGCGATGTGCTACACCAGTTTTGGAGGAACAATCCGTAAAAAATTTGGAAAAATCTCAACAGGAGCAGCAGCTAGATTCGGTCAAGAGGGGCGCCTCTTCAATGCAACCTCGGGACGCTTTTGAAGCCATGGTGGATGACATGGTGGCCCGGATCATGACATGCACAATCTACAAAGTGCAGGGCCACTTGTCAACGGCGTGTCCCTCTACTAGGGTGTGCATGGCGTGCAACCGGGCGGGCCACCGCCGAAGGGACTGTGATTTGATTGCACGTCAGGAAGGCCATGTCTGGGGACCTGTTTCCACGCATCTTCACATTGAGTCGTCACTGGTTCATATTGGGACCTGCACCCCTCCTCTTTGCCTTGTCGATTAGCACTCATACGTGAAAACCCCGCGGCCTCTTCCGCTCCGCCGCCCAGGTTCGAATCGCCGCTGCCTAGATCGAAGAACAAGCCAATGGCAGTCTACGATGTCGACCCCAACCGCTTCCCCCTGGCCGGACACGTCATCGTCGACGGCGGGCCGACTCGCCTCCCCCGCACTTTCGTCATGGCGGGAAGAAGACCAGAGAGGCGCCATGAATAATATGTCGTAGCAGATGGGACAAGTTCGCGAGGAGCTGGCTGACTTTCTTCAAGCTAGAGGAGTCATGATGCGCTCAGTTCAGCCATGGTTCCTAGGGGTTGTCTTGTTCCAGTTGTGGGATGCAGCGGTAAGGTACACGCTTACTCAGCATGCCCCCTTTGAGCTTGGGGAGGATAGTTTCGTCCGATTCTTCAATCACGACCAGTGCGAGGGATTCCATGGTGCGGATGATTTTCGCACTGGATGGATTATGCTCATAGGGGTGCCGCTAGACTACAGAAATACCCAGAACCTGACTGAAGCCATTAATACTTTTGGGAAGTTTCACTCCTGGAATTCTGAGGATCCCTAACTGGTGCGTTCGATGATTCATGCCTCATTCCCCTCTACTGTGCTTCTTCCACATGACATTGTCTTTGGAGATTATGCGGAATGGGGTGGAAATAGAGTAAATTGGACAGCGGCGTGTTATGTGCTGGGAGCAGACTGGAAAAATCAAATGCCGCCAGACGAGGATCAGATGCCCCTCAATGGAAACGCTCACCCTCTGCCTCGGCAGTTCCAGCCGGACAATGTACCGTAGGTGCTTCCTCTTTTCCCTGAGATTGGTTGTAATGATGTCCCTGCACCCCCACCTGAAAATCACCAAGCTGATCACAATGAGGCCCCAGGCTGGGGGCATGCTGTATGGGGGGAAGATGCACCAAATGATGAGATAAGCAGGAGCAACCTGGGGTACCGGATCAGGACCAACAATCCATGGTGCTTGATCACCCCGATATGTCTGAATCCGTTGAGCAACCGATGCTGGAAGTCATCCATATCCCTGATGATGTGGAACAGGCTCATGTACCGGTCCAGGAGGAGGCCAATCTTCCTCTGGTTGTTTATCAGCCGCCACCAATTCTGCAGCAGCAAATCTTTGTTGGAATGATCAACATTGTGGCGGGCCCTCCTCTTCCTCCGGAGATGATCTGGAGCAGAGAATTTTCCAGCCTGCTACCTGAGATATGTGTCATGCAGATCCCCAAGACGCTGAAAATTTCTCCAGTCCTGCCTCTGGTTTGCTCTAAACGTTCTTGGGCGATGGATTTTGATGAGGAATCCATGGAGTTTTCCATCTCCTACATCGAGGAGGAGGATAACCTGGCGGTGCCTTATTTTTCTCCTGCTCTGCCTCTAGAAGAGGTACCCCAGGTCACACTTTTTACCAGCCCTCCGCTGCCAAAATCTGCAGCAACTCGACGCAAGAAGAAGAGCACACCTGTGGTGGAAACCTCTGTTCGCCCTTGCACCAGAAGCACGCTCAAGAGGGATGGGTTCAAGCCGGGAAACTTTGCCGAGCTCCCAATGGCCCCTAAAAAGAAAAATCCCAAGACCAAGCCCATCCAAATGGTGCTTGAGGAACCTGTAGGAGATCTAGCCAGAGGCGCAACACAAGAGGAGGAGCCTGCAGTGCCACCAACGCCTGTTAGGGTCATTCAGGCCATTGGGGCTGATCTTCAGATTGAACCATCTCTGCTCTCTAAAGAGAAGCTTATGGCGACCTCTTCCTCTGGTGTGACCCCCAGCAAGGATGCAAATGTTTAATGCATCTTTCTATCTTTGGGTTTGGCAAGCCTATAAATTGGCCAGTTGTTATGAATCTTTGGGGCAATACTTTTTTGGGCTTAGCCCCTGCTTTTGGTCTGGGTTGTTAGCTGTAATGTTTACAGTTAATCTTATTTACTACTACTGGGTTTTCTATGGATAGTACAAATACTCGAAACTGGAAAATTCTTTGCTGGAATGTTAGAGGCATGAACTCTGAAGCTAGAGAAAGAGCAGTTAGAGAGAAAATCGAGGAAAGTCAGTGTGGCATTATATGCTTGCAGGAAACAAAATGTGCTACAATTGATTGCAATTTTATTCAGGCTCTTTGTCCTAGGTGTTTTGATCAATTTTGTTCCATCAAGTGGAGCATTTGGAGGTATTCTCACAATCTGGAACTCTAGCATGTTTGAAGGATTGTTAATGGATTCTCAAGATTTTGGACTGGTGACTAATTTCACCTCCAAACATAATGCCGAGACCTGGACTTTTGTCAATGTTTATGGTCCTTGTGAGCAACATAGCAGGCGTAATTTTGTGGACTGGATTTATCACTTATCTATCCCTTTTGATGCTAACTGGCTGCTCCTTGGTGATTTCAACTTCATCAGATCAATGGAGAACAGGAATTTTCCTGGAGGTGACATGAATGACATGTTCATCTTTAATGAAATCATTGGTCATCTTGGGCTTCTTGAGCTTCCTTTAAAAGGTAGAAGGTACACTTGGTCTAATATGCAGGATAATCCTCTTTTGGAACAGCTGATAGAGGCGAAGGTGTCCCGATGTTTCGATGAGATGATGGAGATCGATTATGGTGGAGTAGACTTTCACGACCCGACTACGAACGTGCTAAGACGTTGCGCCTTAGCAATCGCTAAACCAACTCCGAGAGGTTATTGATCCCGCGGATGCACGATCAACCTGACAACAAAGGTCTAATTCCTGCAAGCAATCGAAAGAACAAGCAAGAACTAAGAATTGCAATCTGGATATTGCGAATATAAGATGAATGATTAACGAAAGTTGGGGTTCCAATGCGGTCTTGGCCTGGTCGGATGACACAAACGAAGAGCTCGAAGTTGCGGCTATGGCTAACTTAAATCTAATTAAAATCCAAGTCTAAACGACGCCCTAAGGGCTGTATATATGGGGGAACAGAGGGGAATTTCGTGACCCCTTGGAGGAGGGGTCCGAAAACAACCCTAACTCAGTTTCCCCACACATACGGACTCTAAAAAACAGCCTATTAAGTGTATTTCGAAATTACATGGGCCTGGCCCAATAATAAGGTGACGCAGCACCTATAATAACCCTTGGACGAAAATATTAATGTGGCATCTTGTGTCTTTCGTCCAAGTCTTCATGCACGCCTTATGGTGGCTTCAAAGTGCGAAAATCACCACTGGAAGCTCCATTGTCCTTTCCCGCACGCGCACCTCCTTCTCCATGCTTGATCCCGCTCCAATGACCATCCTTCTTATCCATGCTAGGTCCTTCATTCATAAGACAAACAAAAGTATCTAATTTAGGCAGCATCATATGTTCATGAACATTAGAAGGATTCGCAAGAAACGAAAGTACCTGATAATTTAGTTGACGTGCGCGTGCTCTAGTAACTGGTCCAGTATGTGTAGTTGGTAAAGATGTGGTGTAATATTAGTAGAGATGTCGTCATCACTTCCGCTGTTGTATTGTATTTAAGGCAGTTGTATGCCGATTGTATGAGATGTTGTATCCTTATATCTGTAATGTTGTGATATCATGTTGGAAATCCGGGACATATGTCGATGAGATGATGGAGATCGATTATGGTGGAGTAGACTTTCATGACCCGACTACGAACGTGCGAAGACGTTGCGCCTTAGCAATCGCTAAACCAACTCCGAGAGGTTATTGATCCCGCGGATCTACGATCAACATGACCACGAAGGTCTAATTCCTGCAAGCAATCGAAAGAACAAGAAAGAACTAAGAATTGCAATCTGGATATTGCGAATATAAGATGAATGATTAACGAAAGTTGGGGTTCCAATGCGGTCTTGGCCTGGTCGGATGACACAAACGAAGAACTCGAAGTTGCGGCTATGGCTAACTTAAATCTAATTAAAATCCAAGTCTAAACGACGCCCTAAGGGCTGTATATATGGGGGAACAGAGGGGATTTTCGTGACCCCTTGGAGGTGGGGTCCGAAAACAACCCTAACTCGGTTTCCCCACACATACGGACTCTAAAAACAGGCTATAATGTGGTATTTCGAAATTACGTGGGCCCAACCCAATATTAAGGTGACGCAGCACCTATAATTGCCCTTGGACGAAAATAATGAAGTGGCATCTCGCGTATTTCGTCGAAGACTTCATGCGCGCCTTATGGTGGCTTCAAAGTGCGAAAATCACCACTGGAAGCTCCATTGTCCTTTCCCGCACGCGCACCTCCTTCTCCATGCTTGATCCCGCTCCAATGACCATCCTTCTTTTCCATGCTAGGTCCTTCATTCATAAGACAAACAAAAGTATCTAATTTAGGCAGCATCATATGTTCATGAACATTAGAAGGATTCGCAAGAAACGAAAGTACCTGATAATTTAGTTGACGTGCGCGTGCTCTAGTAACTGGTCCAGTATGTGTAGTTGGTAAAGATGTGGGTGTAATATTAGTAGAGATGTCATCATCACTTCCGCTGTTGTATTGTATTTAAGGCAGTTGTATGCCGATTGTATGAGATGTTGTATCCTTATATCTGTAATGTTGTGATATCATGTTGGAAATACGGGACATATGTCGATGAGATGATGGAGATCGATTATGGTGGAGTAGACTTTCACGACCCGACTACGAACATGCGAAGACGTTGCTCCTTAGCAATCGCTAAACCAACTCCGAGAGGTTATTGATCCCGCGGATCTACGATCAACCTGACCACGAAGGTCTAATTCCTGCAAGCAATCGAAAGAACAAGCAAGAACTAAGAATTGCAATCTGGATATTGCGAATATAAGATGAATGATTAACGAAAGTTGGGGTTCCAATGCGGTCTTGGCCTGGTCGGATGAAACAAACGAAGAACTCGAAGTTGCGGCTATGGCTAACTTAAATCTAATTAAAACCCAAGTCTAAACGACGCCCTAAGGGCTGTATATATGGGGGAACAGAGGGGATTTTCGTGACCCCTTGGAGGTGGGGTCCGAAAACAACCCTAACTCGGTTTCCCCACACATACGGACTCTAAAAACAGGCTATAATGTGGTATTTCGAAATTACGTGGGCCCAACCCAATATTAAGGTGACGCAGCACCTATAATTGCCCTTGGACGAAAATAATGAAGTGGCATCTCGCGTATTTCGTCGAAGACTTCATGCGCGCCTTATGGTGGCTTCAAAGTGCGAAAATCACCACTGGAAGCTCCATTGTCCTTTCCCGCACGCGCACCTCCTTCTCCATGCTTGATCCCGCTCCAATGACCATCCTTCTTTTCCATGCTAGGTCCTTCATTCATAAGACAAACAAAAGTATCTAATTTAGGCAGCATCATATGTTCATGAACATTAGAAGGATTCGCAAGAAACGAAAGTACCTGATAATTTAGTTGACGTGCGCGTGCTCTAGTAACTGGTCCAGTATGTGTAGTTGGTAAAGATGTGGGTGTAATATTAGTAGAGATGTCGTCATCACTTCCGCTGTTGTATTGTATTTAAGGCAGTTGTATGCCGATTGTATGAGATGTTGTATCCTTATATCTGTAATGTTGTGATATCATGTTGGAAATCCGGGACATATGTCGATGAGATGATGGAGATCGATTATGGTGGAGTAGACTTTCACGACCCGACTACGAACGTGCGAAGACGTTGCGCCTTAGCAATCGCTAAACCAACTCCGAGAGGTTATTGATCCCGCGGATCTACGATCAACCTGACCACGAAGGTCTAATTCCTGCAAGCAATCGAAAGAACAAGCAAGAACTAAGAATTGCAATCTGGATATTGCGAATATAAGATGAATGATTAACGAAAGATGGGGTTCAAATGCGGTCTTGGCCTGGTCGGATGACACAAACGAAGAACTCGAAGTTGCGGCTATGGCTAACTTAAATCTATTTAAAACCCAAGTCTAAACGACGCCCTAAGGGCTGTATATATGGGGGAACAGAGGGGATTTTCGTGACCCCTTGGAGGTGGGGTCCGAAAACAACCCTAACTCGGTTTCCCCACACATACGGACTCTAAAAACAGGCTATAATGTCGTATTTCGAAATTACGTGGGCCCAGCCCAATATTAAGGTGACGCAGCACCTATAATTGCCCTTGGACGAAAATAATGAAGTGGCATCTCGCGTATTTCGTCCAAGACTTCATGCGCGCCTTATGGTGGCTTCAAAGTGCGATAATCACCACTGGAAGCTCCATTGTCCTTTCCCGCGCGCGCACCTTCTTCTCCATGCTTGATCCCGCTCCAATGACCATCCTTCTTGTCCATGCTAGGTCCTTCATTCATAAGCAAAACAAAAGTATCTAATTTAGGCAGCATCATATGTTCATTAACATTAGAAGGATTCGCAAGAAACGAAAGTACCTGATAATTTAGTTGACGTGCGCGTGCTCTAGTAACTGGTCCAATATGTGTAGTTTGTGAGGATATGGGTGTAACATTAGTAGGGATGTGCTCATCAACAGCTAGACTGGTTTTTGACCTCCTCCAATTGGATTACATGCTTTCCTTCCTCTCAAGTGCTTCCTTTGGCTAAAACTGCTTCTGACCATGTTCCCTGTGTGGTTGTAATTAATACATCCATCCCTAAGGCCAATATTTTCAGATTTGAGAATTACTGGGTGGAGATGACTGGTTTTGTGGACTATGTGAAAAACTCCTGGGAGGTGCCATCTTCTAAATGCCACCCTGTGGCCATTATAGTGGACAAATTCAAGAGGCTTAGGAAGGCTTTGAAGCACTGGCAAATGGGTCTCTCCTCCCTAAAAGTGTTGATTTCCAAATGCAATAGAGTGATATTCATTTTGAATTGTTTGGAGGACATTAGACCTTTATATGTTCCTGAAACCAACTTTAGGAAGATTGTGAAAGTTCATCTAGAGAAGCTGCTGTTTTGGCAACACATGTACTGGAAAAAGAGGTGTACCTAAAGATATGTGAAAGTGGGTGAGGAGAATTCTAAATTCTTCCAAGCAATGGCCTCATAAAGGCACATGAGTAATTCCATTGCCTCTCTGAATTTGTCTGATGGAACTGTCTGTGACCATCATGATACAATTGCTGCTACATTCTGGTCAGCTTTCAAGAACAGGATGGGTGTGGCCAAAGGCATTGTCATGAGTTGTGATCTTCATGCCTTATTGTCTAATGTGAAGGATTTGCATCCCCTTGTGGATCCTTTTGGTAAAAAGGAGATGGATGACACTGTGAAATTCATGCCTACTGATAAATCACCAGGGCTTGATGGCTTCAATGGTAAATTTCTTAAAACCTGCTGGCCTATCCTTTGCAATGATTTTTATAACTTGGTTGTTGAGTTTCCCAATGTCACTGCCATTTTGGAGGGTCTCAATGGATCTTTCATCACCCTAATTCCTAAGAAAGCTAGCCCTGAAACTGTGAATGATTTTAGACCCATTTCTCTCACTAGTGTTGGTATTAAGTTCCTCACTAAGATGGCTGCAAATAGATTCCAAAATGATATTAGAAGGTGCATTCACAAAAATCAGCATGGCTTCATCAAGGACAGATCTATTCAGGACTGCATTCCTTGGACTCTGGAATATCTGCATTAGTGCCACCAGTCTAAGAGACCACTTCTGGTGCTCAAAATTGACTTTGAAATGGCCTTTGATTCCATTGAGCACTCTGCTATCCTAGAGATTCTCAAACATAAAGGGTTTCCATTGAAATGGAGGATTTGGGTGCAGCAACTGTTGGAGAGTGGTTCTTCATCTGTCCTGCTTAATGGAATTCCTGGGAGACAGTTTAAATGCAGAAGAGGAGTCAGGCAGGGCGATCCTTTGTCACCTCTGCTCTTTGTTCTTGCTGCTGACTTGTTGCAATCATTGATCAATGATCTACTTCAAAAGGGACTCCACAGCTTACCTATTCCTTGCCATGATCCTGATTTCCCTGTAGTGCAATATGCTGATGATACCATCTTGGTGTTGCCTTCTGATGTTCAACAAGTTTTGGTGTTGAAAGAGGCTCTACAGAGCTTTCTGAGACAACTGGCCTAGATATCAACTACAACAAATCATCAATGATCCCCATTAACATTGATGAGGCTACACTCTCCCAATTGGCTGCTGATTTTGGGTGTCAAATGGGGAAATTGCCCTTCACCTACCTGGGGCTTCCAGTTGGAACCACTAGACCTAAAATGGTGGACCTCCTTCCTCTGGTTGACTGCATGGAGAGAAGACTTACTGCTAGCTCTTGTTTTCTTACCCAGGGAGGAAAACTACAATTATTGAATTCAGTCATCTCCTCCATGCCCATCTATTTCCTTTGCTCTCTGCATATACCCATTGGTATAATTAATCAACTTGAAAGGATACAGAGACAATGCCTGTGGAGGAAATATGGCCAGGACTCTGGTAAATCTCTGGTTGCTTGGGAGCTGGTTTGCAGACCCAAAAACAAAGGGGGTATGGTTATCTTAAATCTGCAACTACAGAATCAGGCACTGCTTATGAAATATCTGAAGAAATTTTACAACAAAGAGGAGGTGCCCTGGGTCGTTCTCATCTGGAATTCATACTATCATCAAAGAGTACCCCATGCAAATGAGCTCTGTGGTTCCTTTTGGTGGAGGGATGTAGCCAAATACATGGATAGTTTTGTGGCTGTTTCCAAGATCCAGATTGGCCCTGGGGACTCTGTTTTATTGTGGCATGATCATTGGATGGAACATATGAATAGATCACTAGCCAATAAATTTGGTAGATTTTTATCCTATGCTAAAGATACTCTGATTTATGTCCAGGAGGCTTTGGGTACAATTGAGCTCACTCATCTGTTCAATCTGCCACTTTCTGCTCAGGCCAATGAGGAGCTCATGGATTTAACCTTGATACTTCAAAACCACACTTCAGAGTTTATTTCAGATTGCTGGACCTGGAGACAAAGTTCTAAGGAACCCTATACTGCCAAGAAGTTTTACACCATGGTTCATGCTCCTATCCAATCCAACCCTCTGCTCAATTGGATCTGGAAATCTTGCTGCATCCTCAAAAATAAAGTGTTTTCCTGGCTAGTGATTATGGATCGTCTCAACACCAAGGACATGATCATAAGAAGACACTTGAACATTGAGGATGGGCCAGAATGTGTGTTATGCCCAACTCAACAACTAGAGACCCGAGATCACTTGTTCTTCCAATGTAACTTCAATGTTAGAATCTGGACATATCTTCAAATTGACTGGTCTTTGGGACTGATATGGTGCAGGTGGCAACAAAGGCTAGAGAGGCTTTCCAGAAACCTTTCTTTGTTGAGGTGGTGTTCACTGCTTGGTGGAATATTTGGATGGTCAGAAATGCCAAATGCTTCAAACATGAGAGGACATCCTTTGCAAAGTGGAAAATGGGCTTCACTCATGACCTCACTTTTTCTTAGCTACAGGATAAAACCTACGTTTAAAGATGGATTGACTTTCTGCCTACTTGAAGGCCCATTTTTTTGAAGCTTTGTTGTAGATTATGTAAATATTGTTGCATTAATAAAATGCTGGGGGGTGTTTTACCCTTCAGTCTTAAAGCTTCAAAAAAATTTGAGCTCTAGCATCGCACATACCCTAACTCGATGATGTGTGAGATCTACAGCGGCGCGGATGAAGATCATCGTCAACGGGAAAGCCTCCGGCGAGTTCCTTCCTGCAGCGAAGCGTTGAGGGAATAGACGGCGACGGAACAGCACGGCGGCCTGCGAGAGCTCGGGTGCGAGGGAGAGAGACGAAGTCGAGGAAGTGGAGGGCCTGTGTCGGTGGGGTTGGATCAGTATTTGTAGGGGAGGGGTCTGACGTAACCGTCAAATCTGGACCAACGACGCAGATCTCGCCTCTCTCCGAATTCAACGGAAGGATTTTGTGGCCGTAATCACGGAAAAATTCCAACGAACCGAAAGAAAGTCGCTCCACGTCCGAGAACAAACTCATCGAACATCGAGTATAAAAGTAGATAAAAGTTCAATAGAAACTCCTTCAGAATCAATGACATTCGAAGGGAATCTTAATCGAGTACAAATATACATGTTCACGAGAGAAAGCAAAGATGGGGTAGGGATAGAATAGAGGGAAAACAGGGTCCGATACTTAATCAATCCGAGAGAAAACGAGCGACAAGAAAACTCGGAGTGATAAGTGTATAGGACAACACCAAACGACCAAAAACAAAAACGAAAAAGAAACATAACTTAAAAACCAACGAAAGTAAACTACTTCTAGAAAGTAAACATATAATAAAAACTACTAATAGTTATGATCTTACTGCACATTGCGTGAGTCCAATATGTTCAACTCACACCTTAGTGCACAGAACCTTTTCTCATCCAGGGGCTTCGTCACGATATCAGCCAATTGATCTTCGATGCGAACATGGCTGATAACAACATCTTCTCGCTGAATGTGATCTCGAAGAAAATGATGACGAATATCAATATGCTTCGTTCGAGAGTGTTGCACGGGATTATGGGCAATTTTGATAGCACTCTCATTATCCCATAGCAATGAAACTTTCTTTAGGATAATACCGTAATCCTTCATCCTTTGCTTGAGCCACAGAATTAGAGTGCAGCATGAACCGGCAGCAATATACTCGGCTTCAGCCGTAGAAATGGATACACAATTCTGTTTCTTCAAAGACCAACAGACAAGAGATCTACCGAGAAAAGGACATGTGTCTGAGGTCGATTTCCTGTCGACTCGATCACCAGCCCAGTCAGAATCAGAATATCCAACGAGATCAAACAGGGCACCTTTGGGATACCAAAGTACCAAAGTAGGCGTTTGATCCAGATACCGAAGAATTCGCTTGACAACATTATGATGTGATTCTTTTGGGTTTTCCTGAAAACGATCACATATACAAACTGATAGCATAATGTCAGGTCTAGATGCACATAGGTAAATAAGCGAACCGATTATCGAGCGATATTTCTTCTGATCGAAAGGTTTGCCCTTCTCGTCTGCATCTAGGTGAACATTCGTAGGCATTGGAGTCTTGATAGTTTTGCAACTGACCAGATCAAACTTCTTCAGGCAATCTCTGAGATACTTCTCTTGAGAGATAAATGTCCCATTTTTCTGTTGACGGATTTGAAGTCCGAGAAAGAACTTCAATTCACCCATCATAGATATTTCATATTTCTTCGACATCATTCGAGCAAATTCTTCGCTGATATTAGGGTTAGTTCAGCCAAATATAATATCATCGACATAAATTTGACACACAAAAAGATCATTTTTGTATGCACGAGTAAAAATAGTCGGGTCAGTTGTTCATGGTTTGAAGCCCTTCTTCAGAAGGAAATCCTTCAGCGTTTCATACCAAGCACGAGGTGCTTTCTTTAACCCATATAGGGCCCTGTGCAATCTATACACCTTATCAGGATTCTTCAGGTCTTCAAAACCCGCTGCATAACATATACTTCTTCTTCAATTTCATCGTTAAGTAATTCACTTTTGACATCCATTTGATATAGAAATATACCATTGTAATTGGCAAAAGAAAGGATGACACGAATGGATTCAAGTCGAGCAACTGGAGCATAAGTCTCACCAAAATCAATACCTTCGATTTGGTGTACCCTTGTGCAACCAGTCGAGCTTTATTCCTTACCACAATACCATCTTCATCTTGCTTGTTGCGAAAAATCCACTTCGTACCAATGATATTATGCTTCTTGGGATCAGGTCTGCCAACAAGGGACCAGACTTTATTTCTCTCGAACTAGTTAAGTTCTTCGATCATTGCAGTCATCGAGTCTGAGTCCTTCATGGCTTCATCAAATTTCGATGGTTCTAGCATGGATAAAAAAGATTAATTTGCACAGAAGTTAGCTAAACGAGTGCGAGAGCGAGTGGTAGGACGACCTGGTAAACGAATCTCTTCGAGTATTGAGTCGACGTCCACTCTCCTTTGAACACAAGATAAAGCTCCTTCTACAGCTTGTGGATCCGGTTGTTCTTCGGGATCATCTTGGCCTTCAGGATCAGCTTGTCCTTCGAGATCATTTCCTTCGGGTTCAGCTTGTCCTTTGGGTTGAGCATTTTCTTCGTTTATGCGTTCTCCTTCGACTTGTACATCATTAACTTCAGGATGTTGATATCTAGCGCCCCGGGCTATGTGTGGGAACATTGGACCATCATCATCCTTATTGACTTGATGTGCATTTCCTTCGACAGGACGAATATCTCCATTAGCCATGTACCTGATAACTTCATCCAAAGGTGGTTCATCTAGGTTAAGAGGTAATTTCTCCTTTTGAGAGCCGTTAGTTTCATCAAATCGAACATTTACGGTTTCTACAATTTGCCAAGATGAGAGTTGTATACTCTGTAAGTGTGATAATTCGAACCATAACCTAGGAGAACACCTTCGTGTGCCTTTGGGGCAAACTTAGAGTTGTGAATCATATCTTTGTATAACATGGAGCACCAAAAACCCTGAGATATGAAACAGTTGGATTTTTACCAGTGATTAGGTCATGTGAAGTTTTCTTCAGAAATTTCTGCAGATACACCTTGTTGATGATATGACATGCAATATTAATTGCTTTGGACCAGAACCTGATAGCAGTCTTGTACTCAGCAAGCATTGTTCTGGCCATTTCAATAAGATTTCAATTCTTTCTCTCGACCACACCATTTTGTGGCAGTGTATAAGCAGCCGAGAATGCATGAGTAAAGCCATATTCATTAAGAAATTCTTTGATATGAGTGTTTTTCAATTCTGTACCATTATCACTTCTGATATGCTTGAGAGATAATTCATACTCAGTCTATGCTCTCTTTCCGAAGGTTTTGAAAATTTCAACAACCTTGCTCTTGTCATCTAGAAATAAAACCGAAGTATATCGAGAGAAATCATCAACAAGAACCAGACCATACTTGGTACCTCCAAGACCAGCATAATTTTTGTGACTGAATAAATCCATGTGAAGTAATTCAAGAGGACGAGGAGTAGTCATGACAGTCTTTGCTGAGTGATGTTTCTTGGCAATCTTTCCTTGTTCACAAGCACTGCATAGACGATCTTTGTTGAATTTCACATTATCAATGCCAACGATATTCTTCTTCGAGATAAGAGTTTGAAGACTTTTCATTCCTGCATGACCAAGTCTTCGATGCCATAACCAACCAGATGTGGCTTTAGCCAGTAAGCATGTGGACACTGCAGGTCCCGAAGAGAAATCGACAATATAAAGATCAGCTTTGTGATATCCTTCGAATAAGAAGGAATAATCATCCTGTGAAAATACAACACAACGAGAAGCAGAGAACAGTACAAGCATACCCATATCACAAAGTTTTGAGATAGACATAAGATTATATCCTAGAGATTAAACAAGCATAACTTTGTCAATATGCTTATCCTTCGATATAGCAACGTTACCCAAACCAAGTACTTTTCCTTGGTTGTTGTCACCGAAGGTAATATATCTCTGAGAAGATTCAGTAAGTTTGTCTTTGGTGAACAAATCTTTTTCTCCGGTCATATGATTTGTACAACCACTATCCATGACCCATTCGGATTCACCGGATACATAGGCCTGCAGAAGAATTAGTTCTTCTTAACCACCCACAAACAAGTAGGTGACTGAGAAGGCATGGAAGTGCTAGATGAAGCAGAGGTATTATAGCAAACGGGATCATATTGGCGAGGGGTACCATCAAGCACACCATAAACATAATTCCTCGGAGAGAGGTTAGAGTACTGGTAGGTAAAAGCAATTTTGTCGCTATTGTCACGATGACGATAGACATTTCTATCTACTCGATAATATTCCTTCTGGGGAACATTTGAAGAAGGCACCAAGGGTCCATTTCTATCCTCGAGAGAATAGTACTGTTTCGGTGGTATTGAAGATTTTTGTAACAACCGAGATTTCACAAAAATAAAAAAAAGTTGTTTTCGATGTTAATTGTTTGATTGTGTGATTTGTTTCCGGTGTTTGCATCCCCGATTTATCGATCGGCGATTAGTTCCCCATCTTATCTCGTACTGGACGAAGACCGACCCTTGCCACCCTGACACTCGGCCTTTGCGACACCGGGATTCACCCGATCACCGTCGCGAAAACCGCACGAGACCAGCCGCAGCCAACAGAACGAAAAACCGCGTTAAATAAGTAAATGAGATATTTTGTAGCGCGCCGGAAAGTGTTTTCGGAACGATTCCAGCGAGAGGTGAACGCCACCAGCTCGACGCGCTGATCGCGCAGTTCGAAGTTTTACCTGAATCGGAGGTCCTGCGGACCACCGGCGGTCAGAAACGTAAACACCACGCGCGCGAGAGAAAAACCGGCGATGTTTTTGCAAACTGCCAGCCACCTGGGCTTTATAAAGACCACCACTCTCCAACCCCTTTCTAGGGTTCCCCCTAGTCCAAAATTGCAGCCACCCCCCTCAAAAATTCCCAAATCTGCTCCAAAACACCCTCTAACCTCGAAACCCTAGAACCAGAGGCCTCACAGCCGTTCGATCGGGAGATCGAGGGTTCCTAGCGCGCCACGTCACCTACGAGATCTCCATCTCCCACCTCCAGCCTCTCCCAACCGCCGCCGCCGCCGCTGGCCCACCCTGGGCCCGATCCGTGTCGGCAGCCGAGCGCCGCGCCGCCTCGCCGCGCTCCGGTGAACCTCCTCCCGCGCCTCTCCTCCTCCCTCGCCTCCTCACCTCCCCCTGTCTCCTCTCGCAGGTCGCCGACGGGAGTCCACAGCAGCCGCCACGCCATGGCCGGCGAGCTCTGAGCTCGAGCCGTCGCCTCCCACTTCGCCCGCCTTCGCCGCCGTCCAAGCCAGAGGCCGCTGCGCCCGGATCCGGTCCCAGCCGCCCCTCGGCCTCCTTGTCCACCACGCCATCCAACCGGGACCCCGCCTTTCCTCGTAAGAATTCCCGAGCCGTCACCGCCTGCGAGATCCCGTCGGGATCGGGACGGAGCAGCCTCGAGCGCCCAGTTGGGACGCCTCCAGCGCTTGGGCCGGCGAGCCCAGCTAACCCAGCCGGCCCCTCCCCTCCCACGACCCAGATCCCACGACTCACTGCCCCAGCAGCGGCCTGCTAGCCACCCCCTCCTCTTAGGCCGACCCGTGGGTGAGGTTTCGGCCCCTTCCCTTTTTTCTGTTTTTTTATTTTTTTCCAGGACCTCAATTTTGGCTAAGTCTGCAGAATTATTGCTGCTGATTCAAATTTTGCGAGTAGATTTGCGATTAAACCGTAGCTTGGATAACGTTGCGCCCAAAGAGAAAGTTGTTTGGTTTTGTGTATACTTCAGTTCATATTTTTTGAGCATTTTAATTTGAGGCCATCTTGAGGGTGCAAATCTGTGTTGAAATGGGCATCAGGCTATTAACTGGTGCTAATTTCTGTGAAGTGCTGCTGCTGTTATTTTATTGCAAGTTTGATTGATGATTGTGACACATCCATGAGGCCTATGCTATTAATTCTTGGTGCATACTATTAAGCATCATGTCTACTTCAATGCTATGCATTCACATGTCATATTTTCCTGCTGCATGATGTTTGTTTCATCACCCAAAGTAGCTACCCTGCTGTTAGTGTGCTGCTGTTTATATAAAGTTGCTACTTTGCTGCCCTATATCTAATTAACCATGCATCCAATTGAGAATTGCAATATGTCGTTTTGATCTATGCCATGTCTACATACATTATATGTATTGCATTTTCATGTTTACATTCCTGGTCATAGTTATATTCTACCCCAAAGTTGCTATCCTGTTGTTGTTGACAGCCACCTCTGTTTTTCACTAAGTCTGTAACTTTCCGATGCCATGTTGCATGCTTAATATCTTTTGATCTGTGATGACTATGGCCTTGATTCTTGTTTGTACCTGATCACCATCATGTCTAGATCATGTCCATATATTGCTATGTCATGTTTCTGCACTTTTGTATATAGCTTTACCCCTGTTTATACAGCATGAAAATAAAAGTCCTTGACCAGTAATGTTTTATAGCTTTTTGTGTTCCTTATAACTAGTGAACCATGATGCCTATTTGCATGATTCCTTTTTCCATGCCATGCGTGCCATGTCTACTTTAGTTGCATATCATTTTTGTGCATCTTTACAACCTTTTGCTTGTTTATTTGTTGCTCTAAAGTGTGTTTCCGGATGTTGGCAGATTGTGTGCATAACTTGTTTTGCTTGTATCTTTTTAACCGTAACTCCGTTTGGAGTGTTCTTTACATGTAACTTGATTAGAATTTCATGTAATTTGTGTTTATGCTATTGTTTTCTTTTGTTAACCAACCTAAAATATGGTTTATGACAGAACAGTACCAAATTCTTAAATTGTCATGGGGTACTTAGTGATATGCCATGTTTAGGTTGTGCCTCACTTAAATTGACTAGCATATATAGTTTCCTTTATGCTTCACCTCTTGAAATGTTTTGTGCTATGCCATGCTTGAGTGAGATGACATGTTAATAACCTCTGCTCACCTTGTGTAGCTAAACAACTTGAACCCTTTTAAATGTGCAGTATCGTCGTGTGTGACGAGTACTCCACTTAACCTGTTAATAACCGCTCTCGACGGTAGATGTGATACCGTAGCGCGTTGTCTCGTGTTGCCTTCTTGTTGATGCTTGCTCGTGATTGCTTCATAGTACTAGATGCTTGCTCATCGATTGCCTTTTCCAGTGTTTTCTTCTTGTGTGCTTCCGCGGGTACCTCTCAGAGACGTTGCGAGCTTGCGATCGACTTCACCTTCGGATCGTCTTCTCATCAGGTAATGGGGAGCATATATCATGCTTATAACTTTCAGCTCACTCGCGCCTAGGTGTAGGATAGAACGATTGCTTGATCCTACAACTTCATATTCATGCCTCTCAAATAAACCCAAACAGCCATGTCCTCCACATCCCAGCAAACCTTGTTCGGCTATGTTACTATTGCTCGCTGCTCAGCCACTGCTTAGTATGCATGCTAGGATGTTATTAATTGTTATCCTTTTCCTCCTTGGTTTGGGCTATTACATCATTATATTGTTGTGGATGATATGATTATTATAATGTTGACTATATTCAACGAAGGATGGATGGTCTAGGCTATCCCGCCTCGACGCTTTGTTCCATTCGAGTCACCTAGGACCCGAGTTCCAGGTCTTGGATTTAAGACTGAGCGTGCCTAACCACGTGTGGGATTTTATGGGGTCCCCTTTTCTTACCTATATAGCTTCAAACATTTCTAGTGGTGGCCCAAGCTGAATTTACCATTTGAAAACGTGTGTCTGTCGGGTCGCTCCTAGCAGATATTCTTTAAGATAAATTGGGCCAGCTGAGACATGGTTTCTCTGTTGGTCCACACCAGGGAGCTAGGGGGCTGCCCACATAGTTTGGGTAGCTAACCCGACCTCATGCAGACGGTAAAGGCCAATTCGAGAGCGCTTTTGAGTTGGATGTCGACTCACCGAGGGCCACCCGGATTTGTTCGTTGTTAGCTAGAGGGGCCTGTCGTTTTGGATCTCTCGAGAATAAATC
Organism: Bromus sterilis; assembly: GCA_950022295.1. Lineage (NCBI taxonomy): Eukaryota > Viridiplantae > Streptophyta > Magnoliopsida > Poales > Poaceae > Bromus > Bromus sterilis. The sequence continues at coordinate 221,120,951 of OX465597.1, forward strand.
ACAAAATGGCTTCCTGTGATGGGTTGAAACTGAGAGAGATGGGCGTGCGTGCGAAGCCTTGTAATGGGCAGTTAGTACACCCCTGCAAGGTTAAGTCTTTTCGAGAAGCCGTGTCCACGGTTATGGATGAATTGAGACCTACTCCTTGTTCATAGACAGCAAGAACTGAGATAGTATTAATAACTTGATCAACGTGTGTGTGCCTTGACTGCTTCTTCTTCGTCGGGATGCGAAGGGGAGGACAAGGATAGGATAGGTGTTATGTTTGCGTAAGTAGTTGATAGAAAGACTTGTTGGAGGCGATTCCTCATCGAATGCTTGGTTCTCATCTTACTCTAAAATAGACCATTAGCCACTCATATATTGGTAGTGCGACTGCAACCTCACCACTACTCCCATCTTACCATGAGAAGTTAGTTACATGATTTTTGATATATTCTCACCCCTTGCTTTTCTTTTCCTTTTATGTTTTTCCTGATCGGGCGCTGTAGTTGATTACCACCTCGACCCTTCTTCTGGACGCCTTCGTGAAGACTAGATGACGACTAGTTAGGTGGATCCCGGCGGAGAAACTAGACCCGTGTGGTTACGCAATGGTGTGTTTTACGTTTGCCACTAGGCATTTGAATGTAGTCTGTTGTCAGACACGTATCTTTCGTTGATGTAATGTATTAAGGCAGTTGTATGCCAATTGTATGAGATGTTGTATCCATGTAGATGTAATGTTGTGATATCATGTTGCAAATCCGGGGCATATGACTTTGTCATATGTCGCGATGTGACCGATATGTGCTTCGTCCCTGGATCTGGATGGAAACATCTAGATCTGGAACAGTACCGCATATCGGGCCTTACAACTTGGTATCAGAGCCTTACCGATCGTAGGATCCCTTTTCTGGCCGAAGTCGAGTCTAGAAAAAACTATTTTGTAGTTATTAAGTTAGTTATCGGAGAGTAGGAATATTTTTACTCCTCACCCTTGCTCTGGTCAGGACAAGTGTCGTAAGTGTTTTATTCTCGCCTTATCCCCTTCAAACTTTAGGATCTCGAGGTGTGGAGTTTCGGAATAGTTACAATGCCTTTCTTGCAGCGTATTGTCTCAATTCCGATCTCAGGTTTGGGAAGTCCTGTAGTACATTTAGTCTATCCGACTCTGGTAAACATCTTGGTCATCTATTGACTTCCGTTCTCTTTCCCAGTATCCTCACGATTTCAGTGAGAATGCTTCCCTTGATCGTCTCTTTCAACTGCCGTTCTTCCTCTTGATCTCCCGATGGTTTTGCTCTCCGACATTGCCATCTCTCTGCAGGAAGTTTCCCGATGATAGTTCGACGTCGACATGGAGCAGAGTCCCTTGTTGGTGGTGTCGAAGATCGTCGTCTCTCTTTTCTCTCCCCCGGATCGTCCAGGTTCTCGGGACAAGATCCCTTGTTGGTGGTGTTGTATTGTAACAGCCCAGATTTCACAAAAATTAAAAAAATTGTTTTCATTGTGAATTGTATGATTGTCTGATTTGTTTACGGTGTTTGCATCCCCGATTTATCGATCGGCTACTATTTCCCCCCCTCTTATCTCGTACTGGAAGGAGACCGACCCTTGCCACCCTCACACTCGACCATTGCGACACCGGGTTTCACCTGATCACCGTCGCGAAAACCGCACGAGACCAGCCGTAGCCAACGGAACGAAAAACCTCATTTAATAAGTAAACGAAATATTTTATAGCGCGCCGGAAAGTGTTCTCAGAACAGTTCCAGCGCGAGGTGAGCACCTCCGGTTCGACGTGCTGATCGCGCAGTTCGAAGTTTTACCCGAATCGGAGGTTCTGCGGACCCTCGGCGGTCAGAAACGTAAACACCACGCGCGCGAGAGGAAAACTGGGGATGTTTTTGCAAACTGCCAGCCACCTATGCTATATGAGGACCACCACTCTCCCACCCCTTTCTAGGGTTCCCCTAGTCCAATTGAAGCCACCCCCCTCACAAATGCCCAAATCTGCTCCAAAACACCCTCTAACCTCGAAACCCTAGAACCAGAGGCCTCACAGCCGTTCGAACGGGAGATCGAGGGCTCCTTGCACGCCACGTCACCTCCGAGCTATCCACCTCCCACCTCCAGCCTCTCCCAACCGCCGCCGCTGCCGCTGGCCCGCCCTGGGCCCGATCCGCGCCGGCAGCCGAGCGCCGCGCCGCCTTGCCGAGCTTCGGTGAACCTCCTCCCGCGCTTCTCCTCCTGCGTCGCCTCCTCACCTCCCCCTGTGTCCTCTCGCAGGTCGCCGGTGGGAGTCCACGGCAGCTGCCACGCCATGGCCGGCGAGTTCCGAGCTCGAGCCGCCGCCTCCCACGTCGCCGCCTTCGCCGCCGTCCAAGCCAGAGGACGCCACGCCCGGATCCGGTCCCAGCCGCCCCTCCGCCTCCTCGTCCACCACGCCGGCCAACCGGGACACCGCTGCCCCTCGTTGGAATTCGCGAGCCGCCGCCGCTGAGATCCCGTCGGGATCGGGAGGGAGCACCCTCGAGCGCCTAGTTGGGTCGCCTCCAGCACGCGGGCCGGCGAGCCCAGCTAGCCCAGCCGACGCCTCCCCTCCCACGACCCAGATCCCGTGGCCCACTGCCCCAGCAGTGGCGTGCCAGCCACCCCCTCCTCTTGGGCGACCCGTGGGTGAGGTTTCGGCCCGTTCCCTTTTTTTGTTTTTTTTTCAGGACCTCCATTTCGGCTAAGTCTGGAGAATTATTGTTGCTGATTCAATTTTTCAAGTAGATTTGCGATTAAACCGTAGCTCGGATGACAATGCGCCCAAAAGAAAAATTGTTTAGTTTTGTGTGTACTTCAGTTCATCTTTTGTGAGCATTTTGATTTGAGGCCATCTTTAGGGTGCAAATCTGTGCTAAAGTGGGCATCAGGTTGTTAACTACTGCTAATTTCTGTTCAGTGTTGCTGCTGTTATTTTATTGCAAGTTTGATTGATGATTGTGACACATCCATGAGGCCTATGCTATTAATTCTTGGTGAATACTGTTAAGCATCATGTCTACTTCAATGCTATGCATTCACATGTCATATTTGCCTGTTGGATAATGTTTGTTTCATCACCCAAAGTAGCTAACCTGCTATTAGTGTGTTGCTATTCATATAAAGTTGCTACTTTGCTGCCCTATATCTTTTTAACCGTGCATCCTATTGAGCATTGCAATATGTCATTTTGATCTATGCCATGTCTACTTCCATTATATGTATTGCATTTTCATGTTTACATTCCTGGTCATAGTTATATTCTGCTCCAAAGTTGATATCCTGTTGTTGTTGACAGCCACCTCTGTTTTTCACTAAGTCTATGACTTTCCGATGCCATGTTGCATTCTTAATATCTTTTGATTTGTGATGCCTATGGCCTTGATTATTCTTTTTACCTCATCACCATCATGTCTACATCATGCTCATATATTGAATTGTCATGTTGCTGCAATTTTGCATATAGGTCTACCCCTATTTATACAACATGAAAATAACAGTTTCTGCCTTGTTTTCCTGATTTACACTAAGTCCTTGACCAGTAATGTTTTATAGCTTTTTGTGTTGCTTATAACTAGTGAACCATGATACCTATTTGCATGATTACCTAGTTGCATATCATTTTTTTGCATGTTTACAACCTTTTGCTTGTTTATTTGTTGCTCTAAAGTGTGCTTCCGGATGTTGGCAGATTGTGTGTGCATAACTTGTTTTGCTTGTATCTTTTTAACCGTAACTCCGATTGGAGTGTTCTTTGCATGTAACTTGATTAGAATTTCATGTACTTTGTGTTTATGCTATTGTTTGCTTATGTTAACCAACCTAAAATATGGTTTAGGACAGAACAGTACCAAATGCTTAAATTGTCGTGGGGTACTTAGTGATATGCCATGTTTAGGTTGTGCCTCACTTAAATTGACTAGCATATATAGTTTCCTTTATGCTTCACCTCTTGAAATGTTGTGTACTATACCATGATTGAGTAAGATGCCATGTTAATAACCTCTGCTCACCTTGTGTAGCTAAACAACTTGAACCCTTCTAAATGTACTCCACTTAACCTGTTAATAACCGCTCTCGACGATAGATGGGATCTCGTAGCGCGTTGTCTCGTGTTGCCTTCTTGTTGATGCTTGCTCATCGATTGCCTTTTCCAGTGTTTCCTTCTTGTGGGCTTCCGTGGGTACCTCTCGAAGACGTTGCGGGCTTGCGATCGACTTCACCTTCGGATCGCCTTCTCATCAGATAAGGGGGAGCATATATCATACTTATAACCTTGTTCGGCTATGTTACTATTGCTCGCTGCTCAGCCACTTCTTGGTATGCATGTTAGGATGTTATCAACTGTTATCCTGTTACTCCTTGGTTTGGGCTATCACATTATTATATTGTTGTGAATGATAGGATTATTATAATGTTGACTATATTCGACGAAGGATGGAAGGTCTAGGCTATCCCTCCCCGACGCTTTGTTCCATTCGAGTCACCTAGGACCCGAGTTCCGGGTATTGGTTTTAAGACTGAGTGTGCCTAACCGCGTGTGGGATTTTATGGGGTCCCCTTTTCTTACCTATCTAGCTTCAAACATTTCTAGTGGTGGCCCAAGCTGAATTTACCATTTGAAAACCGTGTGTGTGTCTCTCGTGTCGCTCCTAGAAGATATTCTTTAAAATAACTTGGGCCAGCTGAGGCATGGTTTCTCTATTGGTCCACCCTAGGGAGCTAGGGGGCTGCCCACATAGTTTGGGTAGCTAACCCGACCTCATTCAGACGGTAGAGGCCAATTCGAGGGAGCGGCCGGCTACTGAGTTGGATGTCGACTCACCGAGGGCCACCCGAATTTGTTCTTTGTTAGACAGAGGGACATGTCGTGTCGGATCTCTCGGGACTAAATCATAAAATGGCTTCGTGTGATGGGTAGAAACTGAGAGAGATGGGCGTGCGTCCGAAGCCTCGTAATGGGTAGTTGGTACACCCCTGCAGGGTTAAATCTTTTCGAGAATCCGTGTCCACGGTTATGGACGACTTTAGACCTAATCCTTGTTCATAGACAACAAGAACTGAGATAATCTTAATAACTTGATCAATGTGTGTGTGCCTTGACTACTTCTTTTTCGTCGGGATGCGAAGGGGAGGAAAAGGATAGGATAGGTGTTATGTTTGCGTAAGTAGTTGATAGAAAGACTTGTTGGAGGCGATTCCTCATCGAATGCTTGGTTCTTATCTTACTCTAAAATAGACAGTTAGCCACTCATATATTACTAGTGCGACTGCAACCTCACCACTACTCCCATCTTACCGTGAGAAGTTAGTTACAAGCACTACTGGAAATCATCAGTTTTCCATGTGTCAACATGTTTGCCGTATGTATTTCATGGGGGCAGACGGAAAGAGGTTGTATGTCGTCTGTTGACCTAAAAACAGACGGCAAACGGCTGACACATGGCAAACCCTCTGTTTGCCGTCTTCTTCCACCGAGGAGGACGACAAAGCGCTCGTTGCCGTCTACGTACAGACGGCAAAGTCCAATAGTGGGACGCACCTGGGCTGCTCTCGATCTAGATAACGGCCCCGTGCTATGCCGTCTGCTGGAAGACGGCATAGCGCGGGGCCGTTATCTGCCCCACTCCGTCCACTCTCCCTCTCCCCATCCTACGTCTCAATCTCTCTCTCTCTCTCCGCCCGAGCCGCCCGCCGCCGCCCAAGCCACCCGCCGCCCCCCGAGCATCCCGCCGCCGGTGACCCCCACCGCACGCCCCTCTCCTCCTCCATCCTCCCTCCTCTCCCTCCTCTCCTCCTCTCTCCTCCTCTCTAATAGGCCGCGCGCCCCCGTGAATTGCAGAGCGCCGCCGCCGCCCGTGAAGACTCCGCTCTCGTCGCCGGCGCCACCTCCCACCCAAAGTCGTGCTCGTCGCCGGCCCCACCTCCCCCACCACCGCCGGTGAGCCCCTCGATCCCCTCTCTGTTTTTTTATTATTGTTTTTTACTTTTTTTATAGGTATTATTAGATTATTAGTATTAATTATTATATTAGTTAGGCTTGTTAGTATTAATACTTCTAGTATTAGATTTGTTACTACTAGAATTGCAAAAATGTTAGGCTGTTTTAGTAATTGAAGTTTTATTTATATTTAGTTAGTTCTAGCTAGTTAGATGTAATATGTTTAGTTATTTTTGTTAGGTTTAATTACCCCTAGCTAGAAACCTTAGTTACTTTTAGTTTCAGTTAGATTTTGTTTTAATTAGATTTAGTGTTAATGATATGGTTAGTTGCTAATGTTAGTATTAGGTACTATTAGTATTAAAAAGATTAGATTTTAGTTTTAAATTAGTTAGGATATTAGTGCTAGGATTTTAGTTAGAAGGAGAAGGAGGATAGAAGAAGAAAGAAGAAGAAGGAGAAGAAGAAGAAGCAGAAGGAGGAGCCAGATAAAGAATAGGAAAAGAAGGAGAAGGAGGAGGAGAGGAGGAGGAGGAGGACAGTAGGAGGAGGAGCAACCCGAACCGTCGCCACTACAACCACCGCTCCCGCACTGCCCTCCTACTGTTGAAAATGGAGGTGGACGACGACGGGTCACTCCTTCCGGTGAAGATGGCGGAGGCACTGTATGTAGACCTTGTCTCTAGGTCGTAGTAGATCGTATCCCGGTGAAGATTGTTAGTATTACATAATGTAGTTAGTAATTAGATGTTAGTGTTACTTAGCCTAATTACCGGTAGTGGTGTTTGTGTTGATTTTCTGAAATTAAATATGCAGGTGTTTCCACTTCACCTCGAGCATCGCCGTCGAGGGTCTCGTGTTCGATGACCTCCTTGCGTGCGACGATGAGTAAAAAAAGTCCTATCGTCCTCCCCCTTCCTTTTGCTCTGTTCCGGCCTTAGTGCCGATGACACTAGCTAGGTCAGTCGCGTAACCAGTATGCGTCTCCCATTCGAAAGGATTATAGTATAAATATGCATTCATTTTCATATTTATAATAGTAATTCTTTCAAATTGTCCAACGTTATCCATGGACAGCCCGAGTATGTGTAGATTGGGTCGTTTTTCCATGCTCTGTTCCTGGTCCGACGTGGAATTTCGTCAGTGCCTCCCTGTTGTTCTCCGGATACACAACCTCTCGGCTTGTTGTCGAGACGTGTATTAGGAGAACAGCGGGAGGTGCTGCCAAAATTCTGCGTCGGGTCGGGAGCAGAGCATGGGAAAACGAACACAATCTACACATACTCGGGTTGGATTAGGACCTATCTTTACCTATTATTGTGTAGGTTAATTAATTGCATATGCCGTAGCTATGTATAAAAGCAATAAAAAGTGGACGTAATAAAATTGACAAACTTGTATATTTGTTGTTTAGTAGCTAGCTAGTGACAAGATGAGCGATGATCCTTCCTGGATGTACACCGATCGCCCTAATCAGAAAGGGATCAGCACTTAATGGGCTATGAAAACCAAGGAATTTCTGAGAGCAGCGTTTGCAAATGGTCAGAGAAAAACCTGGTGCCCCTTTGTTAGGTGCGACAAATATAAACAGGCGACAGTGGTGGATATGGGTAAACACTTGCAGAAGTGGGGTTTTAAGCCTGATTATACGGTGTGGACTTTCCATGGCGAGTCTGCCGGACGCAGGAGATAGGAGGTGGTCCGCCAGCGCAAGGACGAGTACGGAACCGGGATCGAAGACATGGTGCAGGACTTTGACGATGCGCGGGATGAGGACGATGAGATGGAGGAAACTGTGAAGGCCTTCTATGAGATGTTGGAGTCCTCAAAACGTCCTCTCCACGCTCACACTGAGCTTTGTCAGCTCGATGCCATCGCACAAGTGATGGCTCTGAAGGCACAATTCAACTTGGGCACAGAATGCTACAATGCAATCATGACCCTATATGGGCGGTTTCTACCAAAAGATCATGTTATGCCAGCAAACCTGTACCAATCGGATAAGATCCTCAAGGTACTTAAGATGCCCTATGAGCAGATTGTGTGCGGATAAGATGGATTGTTGGGAGGTCATTGTGGACCAGTGGTGCTCAGAAGCCTGGTTGGCCGCCCACAACAATGCCAAGGATCGGCGCACCCAGATGGTTGGTGTGCCACACCATCAAGGCAGCCGCAACTTAGATGGTTACGGGCAAAAATGGGTATGTGTGTTTTGCTAATATTGTCTTTTACGCACCCACAACTTAGCCGTTTACTAATATTGTGCTTTGCTTTGTCTTTTAGGCCGAGCATAATAAAACAGAGCCGCTTGATGTGTTCGACAATTATGGCATGGCCCATACAGCATCCTACAAGAAGGCCAGGGCACTCTCAGAGTCGGATATTTCCACTCCGTCAACTTTCACCAACGTTGCCGCCTACGGTAAGATGAAGGCTTATACCGAGGTTGTGAAGGAGTAGCACGGGAAGGATTATACCCCGGTTGGGAAGCCTATAGACCCGGAGCTGGTGATGATCTCTGGTGGCGGAAGGCGCCATGGCGCCATGGCCATTGGAGATAAGTTGATTCGGTGCAATAGGACTCTTCCTGAGATCAAGGCGCGCCAAACGAGCTCTTCTCCTGCTATAAGGACTCATGCGTGGCCAGTCGATCTAGCTATCGAGGTTAGTCATAAGGACTCTTGCATTCTTGTGTTCTCTCATCGAATATTATAGTGCTAACTACAGGAGTGGGGTTGCAGGAAGATCTTGAGAGAGAGCGATAGAATACCCATTCGGCTGCTTGAGGAGAAGGAGCGGTTGGCGGAGGAGAAGGCAGCAGAGAGAGAGAGCGGTTGGCGGAGGAGAGGACGGCGAAGGCTCTTGAGGAGGCCGGGGCACGGCACGATGCGTCGAACCAGGCCTTGTACGAGCTCATCGTGGTAATTAACTTGTTCATATTCACCCAAAGAACGCATGTTATAATGTTTGTTTATATTAGGAACTAATATTATTGACTCGTGGAAAACAAATGTGTAGACTATGTGCGAGAAGACTAGCCAGGCCGCTCCACCGATGCCGATCATCTCTCCTGTGGGGACGGTGAGTATCTTTCAATGATCATCAATTCCTTATTGCGTGGTGTCATGCTAACTGCGAGTTAATCTTTTCGTGCATCATAACTCTCGGGCTACATCCCATGACCCTTCTCCCCCGTCAACCTCGGTAACCACTAACCTCTAGTTAATCTTTTCAACCCGACTGATACTTCTCAGCCACCTCAGCCTTGAGGGCTACACTTCAGTAATTTTTGTTCTATATTTTTCTTTATAAATGCTTAGTTATTTTGAAAATGCATATTTAGCTTCTGAAATATTATGAAATTCTTAAATATAGCTAAGTTAGCTCAATAATAGCATGATTAGCGAAATTTTCTCACAATATGATGAAGTTAGCTTGATTTTCTCACAAAATGCTAAAGTTATCTTAATTGGCTCAAAAAATTCTAAAGTTAGCTTCATTTGTTCAAAATTGCCAAAGTTATCTTAATTTGCTCACAAAATGCTAAAGTTACCTTAATTGGCTCAAAAAATGCTAAAGTTAGCTTCATTTGTTCAAAGTTGCCAAAGTTAGCTTAATTTGCTAAAAAAATGGTAAAATTAGCTTTATTGCCTAAAAATGACTAAAGTAATGCATTTATGGACTTACTGCATTTTCACTTGTAAAGAGAAGAAGACAAGAAGGAGAAGAAGAAAAAGAAGAAGAAGAAGAAGAAGAAGAGAATAAAGTTCCTCTCTTCTTCTTCTTCTTCTTCTTCTTTTTCTTCTTCTCCTTCTTCTTCTTCTCTTCTTCTTCTTCTTCTTCTTCTCTTCTCATTCTTATTCTTCTTCTACTTCATCTTCTTATAATTTTCTTTTCTTCATTTTGCAGATTTGCTTAATGGTAGTAATGCTATGATGGAGAGCTGCATTTGGACTTGTAGCTGTGTTTATAAACTATTTGGTCACTTGTGTGTAGTTATTTACTATGTATGAGAACTTGCAATCTATTTGGTCACTTGTGTTTTTATATATGTATGAGAACTTGTGTATATATGTATTTTGATTAACATTTGGTTGATCAACATGTGTTTGGGTGCCTACACTATGATTTTGGAGAAATATATTGCTATATATATTGGTAGCTTTTGTCAAATGCAGGGATTTAAAAGAAAACAGAAAAAAACAGTGGTGTAGCACCCTCTTTGCCGTTTGTCGGCAGTTGGCAAAGGCCTTTGCTGTCTGCATCCGGTCTTGCAAAGGTGACACGTGGCACCCAGCTGTGCAATCTGGGAACAGACTGGGTGCCATTTGGTCCGTATGCCGTCTGCATATGCCTGGCAGACGACAAAGAACATAACTATGCCGTCTGCCTGACAGACAGCAAAGATCTGATGAGAGGTGACATCTTGATGACGTCACCATATCTTTGCAGTTTGTCGGTAGACGGCACACCTCGCCGTTAACGGTCTGACGGAGGGGCTTGTAACCTTTTTGCCGTCAGGCTGTCGTTGCCGTCTACTTGCCAGTATACGGTCGGCAAAGGTCTTTGCCGTCCGTCGATTTTTTGCAGACGGCAAAGCACCTCTTTGCCGAAACAACTGTTGAAAGGAGCTCTGCCGACCGGGGGTAGACGACAAAGATCTTTGCCGACCGCTAAAGGTGTGTTTGCCGTCTGCCAAGGCAGACGGCAAACAAGAGAATTCCAGTAGTGAAGACTTTTGATATATTCTCAACCCTTGATTTTCTTTTCCCTTTTATGTTTTTCCTGATCGGCCGCTGCAGTTGATTACCACCTCGACCCTTCTTCTGGACGCCTTCGTGGAGACTCGACGACGACTAGTTAGGTGGATCCGGCCGAAGATCCTGGACCCGTGTGCTTACGGAATGGTGTGTTTTACCTTTGCCACTAGGAATTTGAATGTAGTATGTACTCAGACACGTATCTTCCGCTGATGTAATGTATTAAGGTAGTTGTATGCCGATTGTATGAGATGTTGTATCCATGTAGCTGTAATGTTGTGATATCATATTGGAAATCCGGGGCATATGGCTTTGTCATATGTCGCGGTGGGACCGATATGTGCTTCGTATCCCGGATCTGGATGGAAACATCTAGATCTGGAACAGATCCGCGTATCTGGCCTGACAATTTTCCCTGCATAGAATGGTTAGGGGGCAGTATTCAACGAGAGATTCGGGAACCCAAATCTATCGCTTATAGAAAGCATTCTTCGGAGGAGTATCAACGAATTCAAGTGATTCATCAACAATAGCCTTATCAATTTTGCAGTTGAAACCTTAAAGGTTAGCAATATCAATGGGCTTTTCTTTCGCCAGGACCCAGACAGTTTTAGAATACTGCTCGGGTTCCCAGTATGTTCCATCAGGGTTGAGTTTCCTTTCGAAACCAACACCTTCCTTTCGAGGATTCTATGAAGAAGAGCCTTCTTTAGATATCACATAGGTACTGGTTTCCCTGAACACTTTTGAACATGCCTGTATCAAATAGGTCTTTCAACCTGAGGAGTTCCTCAGTAACAGTTTCCTCGTTCGAGGGGTTAGCATCATCAATGACAATAGGTTCTTTTCCTTTCGATTTCTCAAAAATAGATTCAATTTTAATTCGTTCCAAACAAGTCAGGCAAGGTGATGTAGATTCATTTTTAGCTTCTATCCCCTGTTGAGCAATAAGCGTGAGATTTAAATTCTCCAACTCTTCATGAGCCTCTCTCAGTTTCTCGAGAGCCATTTTCCTTTGAAGGAATTCATAGGTTATCTTCTCGTAGTCCACTGCGAGAAGATCATGCCGAGAGGAAAGTTCATCATACTTTTCCTTCAGAGTTGCATTTTTTAATAGTTTCACTTAGAGAAGATCATTCTCGTAGTCCAAGTTTCACCTTTCTCAATCTCATCGATCAAGAAGGTGTCAGATTTTTGAATAGTTTCACTTAGAGAATCTAGTTCATCTTGTTGGATAGAAGCAATCTTAGCAAGTTTGGCATAGCTTATCCTAGAGTGACTTCCATAAGAAGATCCATCAGAAGTATCGTAGGAATTCTTAGAAGAGGATACCTTAGCCTTGGCCATGAAGCAGTAAGTTGGAGATTCAACTTCACTTCTTTGGTTGGTGAAAAATGAACTTGAATTCTTAGAAGAGAATACCTTAGCCTTGTCCATGAATCAACACCATCAGATTCAGAACCAGAACCAGAACAATATCTTGAGTTTGATTCAGCTTCAGAACTAGAGGCTTCATATTCAGAGTTCATCTCTTTACCCAGATAGGCCTTGGCACGGTGAGAATTCTTGCGTCGAGAGGAATGTGATTTTGAGGAAGAACTCTCTCGATGTTTGTGATACTTCTTTTTCTTGTCATCATCAGAACCATCTTTCTTGTCTTTTCCAGACATTGAATCATATCTCTTCGACTCATAGTTTTTGCTCGATATGTGTGAATTGCTCGAAGAGTTGCTGTGTGAATGTTTTGATCTATGTTCAATTTCCCAGAGAGGACAATCAACAATGAAGTGACCTGGCCTCTTGCATTTGTAGCAGCAGTTATCTTTCGCTGAAGAGCTTCTGGATGATGATCGATGCTGTGATGAATTGCTCAAATGTCTGAGGAGTAGCTTTTTTCTCTGTAGAGGAATTCCTTCAATGGAAGCGGTTGAATCTTTTCATTATCATTGCCAAAAATTTTCCAATACTCTTGGGGTCATCTGAGGCACCTCTAGATTCAGAACTGGATTCGGGAGAGTAGTGATGTGAAGCTTTGGCCTTGAGTGCATGAGATTTTCTTCGACTTCCATTGACATCACGTTTTTCTTCTTCTTCCATCTCAAATTTGTTGAGTCTCTCGATAATATCAGCGGCAACAAGATCCTTGAAATCAGTCCTTTCCTTGATCATCGGCACAATGTGATCGAAGGAATCATCAAGAGAACGGAGCAAAGTTCTGACAACTATCCGACTGGTAATATCTTCGGCACCGAAGGAAATCAGCTCATTTGATAGAGCAGTGAGTCTGCTGTATATGGAGTTAACTTCTTCTCCCTCGTGCCTCTTGAATCGATAGAATTTGCTTCGAAGGGTGTCAATACGAGCATCTTTCTGAGTAGAGACACCTTCACCAATCTTCTCGAGATAGTCCAGTTTCTCCGTCCTATTCTCCACTGCAACAAACTCCTCAAGCTTGTCCAGTTTTCACTCGTGGTAGATGATTCAGGACATCTCCGAGACCTTTCCAAACTTCCTTCAGAAGTGACAATTTCTCTTTGACTGCTTGAGAGGCGACGCCTAACCGTCTATGAGACTTGAAATTCTCCAAGATAAAACGATCGTCTAATCTCGACCTAAGTCTCTGTGAATTGCGCAACTCAGTTCAGACTTGGGTTTTGGTTTCCTCTCGAGTTTTCTCTTGGTATGCTCACAGTGCTTCTGTCTTACAATCTTCAGTGGAGCAGCCAACCCGAAATGGCAGGTAGGTGCGGGGTATTTATATGTGGCGATCGCGATAGGTAAAATGACTTAATTGACCCGATGCAACTGCTTGACGCGTGTCCACAATGGCTGGATTTCAATCACTGTGCAACTTTACTTGCAGAGCAAGTAAGCTGACTTACCGAATGAGTTCTCTCTCGAAGACACAAAGTGCGATGACTTTTTCTTCGGGCTATTCACTCGACTCTGTAAGATTTCTCTCGGTAGGATTTTTGTGGGTTTAGGTTGAGCAGAGCAAATTCACCTCGAGCAAGATCTCAACTAGCAAACCCCTCTTGATAGTACGGTTTTTCCTACGACTCAAGAAAATAAAGAGAAACTAGTAAAAAGACTACTTCTTCATCCAGCTTCAGCTTTCTCCTTGTTGCGCTTTTACTCGAGAGCATCTTCTTTCTCGACGACATTTTTGGGGCTCGTCTTCCTTCAACGGTTTTAGTAGTTGACTGCAGCTTCACTGCACTGAGTTGTCCTTCGACCTTCTATGTGCAAACTCCATTCTTTTGGAACCTAAGTATCTGTTTATACTCGAAAACAATATTAGTTCCCCCACTGTTCCACATATAGATGTTTCCATGCAGATCCGGGGACGAAGCACATATCAGTCCCACCGTGACATATGACAATGTCATATGCCCCGGATTTCCAACATGATATCACAACATTATAACTACTAGGATACAACATCTCATACAAATGACATACAATCGCCTTAAATACAATACATCAGTGGAAGATACATGTCTGAGTACAGACTACAATCAAATGCCTAATGGAAAAGATAAAACACACAATTCCCGTAACCACACGGGTCCAGGCTCTCCGCCGGGATCCTCCTAACTGTTCGTCGTCGAGTCTCCGTGAAGGCGTCCAGAAGAAGGGTCGTCGAGCTCCTCTATAGTCCAAGATCGTTTGCATGACGTGCGTAAAAGAGAGAAGAAAAGGGTGAGCTATATCAACAATTCTTGTAACTAACTTCTCACGGTAAGATGGGGGTAGTGGTGAGATTGCAGCCGCACTAGCAATATATGAAGTGGCTAACGATCTATTTAGAGTAAGATGAGAACCAAGCATTCGATGACGAATCGCCTCCAAAAGTCTTGCTATCAGCTACTTACGCAAACATAACACCAATCCATTCCTTGTCCTCCCCTTCGCATCCCGACGAAGAAGAAGCAGTCAAGGCACACACATGTTGATCAAGTTATTAAGATTATCTCAGTTATTGTTGTCTATGAAAAATGAGTAGGTATCAAGTCGTCCATAACCGTGGACACGGCTTCTCGAAAAGATTTAAACCTGCAGGGGTGTACCAACTTCCCATTACAAGGCTCCGCACGCACGCCCATCTTTCTCAGTTGCTACACACCACAGGCAACAATTTTATGATTTAGTTCTGAGAGATCTGAAACGACAGGTCCGTCTGGCTAACAACGAACAAATCCGGGTGGCCCCTGGTCAGTCGACACCCAATCCAAGAGTCGTCCACACTCTCGGATCAGACTCTGCCGTCTGTCGTAGGTTTAGATTGCCGGGTCACCTCACATGAGGCTGGGTCGTCAGCCGGACATGATGGACCAACAAAGAAACCATGTCCCCACTGGCTCAGGGTATTTTAAAGGATATCTGCTAGGAGCGACCCGACAAACATATATGTGTGGTTTCAAATTTTAAATCAGCTTGCGCCACCTCTAGAAATGTTTGAAGCTAGGTAGGTAAGAAAAGCGGACCCCATAGTATCCCACACGCGATTAGGCACGCTCGTCAAGAAACACAATACCCGGAACTCCGGTCCTAGGTGACTCGAATGGAACAAAGCATCGGGGCGGGATAGCCTAGACCTTCCATCCTTCGTCGTGTATAGTCAACATTATAATAACCATATCATCCACAACCATATAATAATGTGATAGCCCAATCCAAGGAGTAACAGGAGAACAGTTGATAGCATCCTAAGCAAGCATACTAAGCAATGGTTAAGCAAGAAAGGTACATGGCCAAACAATGGTTTGCTAGGATGTCGAGGACATGGCATTTTGGGTTTATTTGAGAGGCATAAATATAAGGTGGTAGGATCAAGTAGTCGTTCTATCCTATACCTATGCACAAGTGAGCTGAAAATTATAAGCAAGATATATGCTCCCCCTTACCTGGTGAGAAGACAAAGCCGAAGGTGTAGTCGAATGGAAAAGCAATCGATAGACAAACTTCTATTACTACGAAGCAATCACGAGAAAGCATCAACAAGAAGGCAACACGAGAAACGCACTACGGTATCACATCTATCTTCGGGAGTGGTTACTAGCAGGTTAAGTGAGATATCGGTCACACACGACGATACTGCACATTTAGCAATGGTTCAAGTTGTTTAGCTACACAACATGACAAATGTTGTTAACATGGCATCTCACGCAAGTATGGCATGTCACACAAACATGGAAAGAGGTGAAGCATAAGAACTCTACCTATACTAGTCAAGTTAAGCGGGTAAAATTCCTACACATGGCATATCGCTATTACCGCACAATAATTATATTTTTTGCTTAGTCAAGTTACATGTAAAGAACGTTTTAAACGGAGCAAGGGTCGAAAAGTTACGGCATATTACAGTTACGGTAGCATGCGATGTAAATAGCAGGTAAACAACATGTAGACAAGTTCAAACATGGCAAAGGGCAACATCTTATTAATCTACATGAAATTCTAAGCAATTTACATGTAGGACGCGTCGCGATCCGACCTACGAGTTAAAAGATATAGCCATCGCAAAAATATAAAAAAATCTGCCAATTTTAATTAAACGAGAAATAAATAAACCTCTAACGGGCCGAAAGCTACTGGTACTGGGCTAATCAGGGGGGCGCTGCCTAATTATCCTACGCTCAGGGCGCTAAACTACACATGGGCCGAGCCCAGCTAATAAAACAATAAAACAAAAGAAGAAAAATGGGGGCGCTCACCTAGTGAGCTGAGGCCCCAGCTGGCAGCTGGGCGGAGTTTAGGCGCGCTCGCCTGGGGCGTTGGCTTGACGCGGGACAGGGCCAGAGAGCTGGGCCGCGTGCGCTAGGCCTCGGGGGAGGTGGGCTTGGCCCACGATGGCGCAGAGATCGGTGGGCTCGTCCTTCCCGCACGGAGAGGCTGGTGGCGGCGGCCACCTCGACGCGGAGGCGCTGCAGTGCTCCGGCGAGGGGCGCAGGGGTTCCGAGCGGTGTGGCAGTGACCGGATCCGCGAATGGCCTTGACGGGTCTGGCCGCGGTGAGGTCCCGTGAGCGACCGGGGAACGGGCGACGCGAGCTTGGCCGGGCCTTCCATGGTGGCACCTCACAGACAAAGAGAAAAGAGAGAGCTTAGAGGGAGAGGGAGAATAGAGGAAGAGGGAGAGGAGGAGGAAACCGGAAGATATGGGGAAGCGGCGACCGGGGAGATGCTCACCGGCGGCTCACGGGGCGTGGGAAGCGCGGTCGCCGGACCAGTAGGCGAGGCGGGGGGGCCATGGGAGGAGGGCTCGGGTGGCGGCGAGTGATACGTCCAAAATGCATCACTATTTTATATAGTAATTCTTTCTTATTCATTGATATATTTCATGTTATGATGCTGTTCTTATGTTATTTTGGCATATTTTACACAGTTTGCAACTTTCCGATGCCAAAGCAGCAGACGCAGGATTTAGCGGTAAAAAGTGGACACTGAGTTGCTGAAGAAGAATACCTCAAAATTTCCTGAAAATCAATGGAGCGTATTTTTCGGAAGAATGATGAAGACACGCAGAAGAGGGGCCAGAATGGGGCCACAGGGTGCCCAGGAGGCCACCCGGCACGGCCCCACCCCTGGCCGCGCCGGGAGAGCGCCTGGTCCCCTGGGGCCACTCCCGGCTCCCCCCTTCGGCCTATATATCGCTCATATACCAAAAACCCTAAAACGGGGAGAGTTTCCGGAGTTCCGCCGCCGCTTCGTGGCGGAAACCTACAGAGAATTAAAGACATCTCCGGCGGGCAGATTCCGCCGGGGAGAACACCTCCCGGAAGGGGAGATCGTCGCCATCGTCATCACCATCGTCACTGGCATCATCAAGATCATCATCAACATCATCCCCAATAAGTATGCAGATTTGGAACCTAAGGGTACGTTGGGAACCTACTTAGTTCAACTAAATGAACTAAGAATTCTGAAATGAGATGAATTCTGAAATCTCAGCTCATTTGGTTGAACTAAGTAGGTTCCCAGGGTACCCTTAAGGTTCCAAATTTACATGGCTAATCCCCAACATCAGCACCATCTCCACCACAAACCCATCTCACCTCAAAAGTTCATCTTGTGTTGTAATCCGTACTATCTATCTTCTCTACTCTACCGGTGTCGGGACCCGGGGTTAGCGTATGCAAGACTCGCTACAACACACTACTAGGATAATGGCCTCTAGCAGCGCGGGGGACCCGCGCTGCTAATAATGCGCCGCAACTAACTTCCATCAGCAGCGCGGGGTCCCCGCGCTCTAGATAATTTGTATTTAGCAGCGCATCTTACTTGGCCCGCGCTGTGGGTGTGTTTTCCATTTGAAGCGCGGTTGTTGAGCCCGCGCTGTAAGAGCTGATTTTCAGCTCATGGTGGCCGCGCTGCTACTGGTCGCAGAATCCGCGCTGCTGATATTTTCATATTATTTTTATTATGTCCTGCTTATTTTCTTTGTATTTTAACAGTTTTATATATATTTCCAGCATATAAAGTAACATCACAGAAGTAGCATCACACACATTGCTTGTGATTCAACATATTAGAATTATCATCATAGTGACCAACACATCATCATGAAATATACAAGTCTCCAATACAATTCATACATGCATGTTTCACCATGGATAGAAACTAAAATATTTTGCTATACAATAAAAGAGCCATCGCGATAAGAAAGGAAGCAAGTAGGAGGTTGTTTTTGAGCCCGTTTTTATTCCTCTCTTCATCTAGTACCGTGAACCTCAAGTAGTTAGCTTCGGCCTCGCTTTTGCTTTGGAACCCTTTGTAGATGCTACCTCGGAAGTGGTTGACTTGGGCGTGACACTGTGGCCACTCATCGTATACTCCCGGACGCCTCCCAATGTACACGACGTACCACTTCTTCTTCATCGATCTATATGTCAGAAAAAAACTCAAAATATATCGATGATATAATATAACAAAGCAACATGAAGAAAAGATTTAAAATGTTATCAAATACAAGCGACCACATAGTAAAACATAACATAGTTCACCGTACCCAAACTAGAGCGCTACACAAGTTTAAAATAACCGATTACATCACAAAGTTCATCGTAAAGAAATTCAAAGTTTCGCTCTACACAAAACAGACAATCTCTTCATCGTCAATCATCACTTTCGAATATCCGGAAGGACGCAACCCAGCTTGGTGAAAGGCTTTGGGTCTTGACCCTGCCAATATCGGCGAGTGTCGACGGAATCACGGGACTGTGGCCCCGTGTAGAACATGTCGTCCTTCTCGACGACATCTTTCATGATGATCGTCGCGAGCGAATTTTGGATGCGGTAGATTTCAAATCTGAGAGCATCATCTTTTGTGCTTGCTAGGCTATTGGCCCAGCCGATGAGATGTGTATCGGATCCAGTTTTCATTCTAAGAAGTTGTTGATCCCTTCTGAACTCATTCATATGATGGATGACGTAGAATTCATCCTTCTCACTTGTTGTCGGTTGCTGGAGGCAGCAGAAGTTAGTATTATGGCCGAAACATGCAACGCCTTGTCTCTTTTTGTGGACTCTGATGTAGCCACCCTTGTTTCCGAAGGTGAAGAGAGCTCTATCGAGAACTTTTTTGATGTGGGTATAGTCTTTCTTCTCCTTGTTCTTGGTTGAGTCCATATAGAGTGTGTGGGATACTTGCAGGAATAATACGATAAGGATGCAATGCTCACTGCGTAAAAATAAGTTAACAGCAAATTAACCTCCATATGCGTACGTGCGAAGTAACGGTTGGATGCGTTAATAAAGTGCCTTACGAATCACTTACGTGGGATGATACGGCAGAAGAATAATCTCCTTGTCCTTATTGGCCAGCATGAAATTTGTGATGTAGTTCTCAGCTCCCTTGCATTCCTCGTCCCCCATATTCAAGAAGCTCTCAGACATGTAGTATGGCTCCGCTACCGCGATTTGCGAGAGTTCCTCCTTCTTCACCAGGTAGTTCAGATGTAGCGCAAAAAGGCGGAAGAAGGTAAAATCGAGTCATCTCATGTGTAACATCTCGAAGATGTAATCAAACCGAAGAAAGATCATGTCAGCGGGGCAAATATGGTTGAACTCTAAGCCTGGGGGCACCTTAGCCGCGTAAAGCGGGTATCCTGCTGTGCCAGAAGGGGCTCGAAGAAGACTGTGCTCCGTAGACAAGACATGGTCATGCAGTCTCCTAAGCTCCAGTGTTAAGCCCTTGAGCGCATTCGCCGGAAGCATTGGCCTACCCGCTAGATGGAGCATGGGCGCATCACGAACCGGTACACTGTCGTGAACCCGGATCACCGGTGGTGGCTGGCTCATGGAAGCAGCATTAGCGCCTTTCTTCCCTCTCTTCCTATGCTTCGGCTTCTTCTTTCTCCCAGGCCCAGGTTGTGTTTCAGCAAAACCCGCACGGATGCCCGTTAGCATTGTGTTCGGGCTTAGTATGTTTGGTGGCTGCTGGGCTGCTTTGTCCTGGGTGTAGGCATCAGGAGGCGTGTCCTCTAGGGAGCATTTTCCAAACAGAGAATTCTTGCACTGAAGGCTAGCATGTTCCGTTTGGGTTTGGTCGGGCATTTCATGATCCATATCCTCAAGGTTGATCTCAAAATCATCATCAGGTTGAGCGTCATCATAGCTATGGTTGAGGTTGAGGTATTGGTTCGGGTTCACATCCTCCATGTTATCAGGTGATGGATCCACGGCGGCGGCATGATGAGCCACCGGGACTGTTGGACCTCCTTCACGTCCGCTGCTATGATCGCCCAATCCAAAGGATGGGAACTGCACAGGTGGAGTAAAAGTGGCGTTACCTTGGGTCGGCGTCGCACCGGTAGGCTCCACGCGGATAAGCACCTTCGGCCACATTATCATCCAACCCTTGTATCTTCCAAGATCTGTCGGTTGTTATTCTCCCCCACTAGGAACGGGAAGAGGCAACTTAGAGTACTCGTTTGATACCAAACGAGACAAGGTAACTTTGAAAACGTTATCGGGCATGCGAACGTGGTGCAACTCCCGGTCCTATGGATTCATGAGCACTGCCTTCGCAACATCCACTACCTGGCCGCCGATGTTCAATAGGAGGATGCATGGAGTCTCGTCGCCCTGTGAAAACATGTGCGGCGTCAGAGATTCGAAATGTCAAAGAAATGGAAGATTGATATGTTGATGAGCGCGAGACGCATAGTTACCTTGATAGCTTCAGTGGGGCATGCCAGAGCCTCAAGAGGGGCTGATATGAGCGACAGTGGCCGGTGCGACGAGTTCGTGCCTGGTTGCATGTGCGGGTGCGATGCCGGTGTTCACCGAGTTGCTCCCGATGAATCTAGGAAGGGGAAAATGATCCGCGTTGGGATTTTCTTTCGTCCACTTATGCATAGCCGGCACCAAGGCAGAAAAGGTAGATTTAAGCTCTTCCCTGGCCTTTTCTCTGGCCGCAGCTTTGGCTGCCGTGACCAGCGCAACCTTGTTTTGTTCCGCCTCAGCCAGGACCTCTTCTCTAGCCTTCCGCGTGGCTGCCTCGACCGCCATGTGCACATCGTCAAGGGTCACTGTGTTGATCCTTCTTCTCTGCTTACGTGTCTCCTTATTCTCCTTGTAGTAGTAGTTCCAGGAGGCCCCGAATCCGGCGCCGGCTACACGTCCATACTCCGGCGGCTCGTGCAAGGGCTTTCCTTCACTTTGTTCAACGCCCGGTTGAAAGGGGTGTCCCACGCGTACTTCGACGTCTGAGACGACGACTCGCTGTCTGATGCAAGCCGTAGTTGCTCCTTCTACAAAAAGATCGACGTGAACCGTTACCGACTTGATCATTAGAAGCTAATTAAGGTGGTAAATTAAAACATTACCAGTTCTCTTATGACATTCCTCGTCGGGGTGTCCGTGGTCCATTCCCCGGTTATCGGGTGTCTTGTGTATCGGGCCCTAATGTAGTCACGTGCCAGCGGATCCTCGAACTCCTCCCAGGGGTCTGGCTCCCGCGGACCATCCGGACGTGTCGCGTCCTCCTTATCCCATACTCGCCTCTTCCCCGTGTAACCACAGCTTCCGAGGCGTGGGATCCCGACGTTCTTCTTTTGAAGACCCTTGAAATATTCCGACCTCGCATGGGTTTGAGGGTCTTCCAAATGAGCCTTGAATTTTTCGTAGTCTTCTTCCTTTATAGACGGAAAGTGACAATTGATCGTCTCGTACGATGAACCTTCTTTAGCAATCTCTACTCTCACCATATGTTTCCAGTTGATCAAGGCTTTGCTACACTTTTTGAGGGCTTTTTCATTTATCCCCTGCATATTATCATCTAGCCACGGAAGGACTTCTTCATTCCGGCCGGGGAACTTGAATCTCGCATGAATCTTCTCTAGGAGGTGGTTCTCCAAAGCTCCTCCGGGTACTTCTCTAATGTTTGTCTGGTTGATATTGACGGTCTCGCCAAGGATGCACGCCACGTCTCTGCCGTAGCATCCCGACACCTCCGGCGGACTTACAATGTCGAAGGTGCCAGGGTGCACCGCATGGACATCAAGTCTTCCGACGCGGAGCTTGTTTGGAGGCCGGGGTTTCTGCTTCCTCTTGGTCCTAGCCCCTTGGCTAGCACCATCCGTGGCCTGGTTTCCACCATCCATGTCGGTGGTCTCGGTGTTGCCCGCCTCTGTGCTGTCGCTGTCAGCAGCACGCTCCGTGATGCGAAGGGGTTGTTGGGGCTGCGACCCGGAGCCCTGACTAGTTATATAGTCGAAGAATTCTTGAGGCTCTTTGGGTTGTTGTGGTTGTTGGGGTTGCTCAATAGGGTCGGCTTCGTCGTTATTAGCCATGTTTCCTATAGGATTCAATTTGGAGGTTTAATTGTAGAACAAAATGGAAGGAATAATAACATTTACAAAATGGCCTATGTTTTGCCGGAAGGTCGTTTAATTCCCGTTGCGGAAAATCCCGGGCACTCGATATGTCCTACTTTTCTAGCACAAGTCATGCCGAAATCCACGAAAAATTTCGGCATGACCTTTGCTAAAAATTGGACATATCGAGCGCCTGAAATTTGCCGAAACGGAAATGAATCAACATTCCGGCAAAACATAGGCCACTCGGATACCTGCAAACATAATTTTTGTAAAGGAACAATGGCCACAGCACAATGGATTCAATTTTGCAAAACATAGGCCACCTTTCCTAGAAATTGGTCATATTATGTTTTCTATAAACAGATGCTATATATGTTTGAACTTTGATCTTTACCCTAATTCGCTTAATTAAAATGCTAAGTTCAGATCCACCATTGTCACATTGCAACTAGCCCTAGCCCCTAGGGTTGGAGGCGGCAATGGTAGCGGGGGGCTCACCAGGCACGGAGGAGGCAGAGGACGAGGAGGGCCGGCGGCAAGGTGGTGGGCAGGGGACGCCCTAGCCCCTAGGGTTGGAGGCGGCGACGCGTCCTAGGGCTGCTGGCGCGCGGCCGGCGTCGAGGGAGAGGGGTGAGGACGAGCGACGTCGAGGGGACGATGGCGAGGAGGAGCGGCGTCGAGGGCGACGGCGAGGAGGAGCGGCGTCGAGGAGGCAATGTTGACGGCGACGGCGACGGTGGTGTGAGTGAGAGTGTGGTGTGAGTGAGTAGTGCGGCCACGGGCAGGGTGACCCCTGCTTGTAACGGTTCAACATCATTTAAAGCTCGGGTACGCAACACCGCGCTGTAGATGATTGTCATCTGAAGCGCGCGTTTAGTTAACCCGCGCTGTAGATGTTATACCATCTTAAGCGCGGGGATAGCTATACCACGCTGTAGATGTACCATCTGAAGCGCGGGCTAGAGTAACCCGCGCTGTAGATGCTTTTTTATTTATTTATGCTTTTTTTGTTGTAATTAAGGTTATGGTTAAGTTTTAGTGTTATTAGGGTTAGGGGTTGGATTAGGAGTTTAGTGTTGTTAGGATTAAGTGCTTATTATACAACGCGGTACAACATATATAGAGCGGTACATATAATTAAGTGCTAATTATACAACGCGGTACAATTAATATTACATCATATAATAATAAGAGCTTATACAAAAAACTTCTTGGGTGATAGTTTCTACCGATGATCAGCGTCGACGACGTTTTTTCGCAGTGATCTTCTTTCCTTTCTTGTTCGGTGCCGAATAAGTTCGCCCCTCATCGTGACTTTTCCTTTTCAAGGGATTACGATCTTTCTTAGGTAATGTAGTTTTGCTTCTTCTTTTGACGTATGCTTCATCGTCATCATCATATTCCCTTATCGGCTCACCATACTGGTTATAGACCTCCTCATTGGCAACTCCATCAATTCCGATGATGTTCCTTTTGCCTCTCCTCACGACAACACGACTGGGGTTGTTTGGGTCGGTTATGAAGAAGTATTGGGTCACGTGCTTAGCATGTACCCATGGATCATTTTTTGCGGTGACATTCACGGTACTGCTCTTGGCGTCAGGTATACACATGGTGGTGAAATAACGGTTCTCTCTTTCGACGCTTCTAGCCCATCGGACACGGAACATCGTCACGTTGTACTTTCCAGAGTACTCAAGCTCCCAGATCTCTTCTAGCCTTCCGTAGAATCTTTCAAGTACGCCATCGCCGTTCATGGATTCCATCGTCACCCCTGAGTTCTGATAATCACTTTTTTATCTTTCTCCTCAGTGTAGAATGTGTAACCGTTGATGTCGTATGCCTGATAAGTAGCGAGGTTGACCGCGGGGCCATGTGCTAAGGCGTATATCAGATTTTTGTCATCCGTACAACCCTGTTGTGGAGGATTAGTCAGAACGTGCTCTTTGAACCAACGCAAGAAAGAAGAGTTGTGCCCTCTAGTAACTTCGGCGTTTGTCTTAGTTATCCCCAGGTCAAGGTGGTACTTTTCAATGATGTCTTTGTGAAGTGCCAAGAAAGGATCTATCAGTTGTAGATGTTGTAACACTACTAAGTTTGCTCTGTCAAAATCTGTGCGTTGGCCCGAATAGTCCGCATGCAATTCTCTTGAGCCAGTGATGTGACCTACTCCTTCGAGTCTGCCAAGGTGCTTCTTGACGGGAAAACCAACAACAGGGTTTTCGACACCTAGATAACTCTCGCAGAAAGAAATGCACTCTTGGGTGAGATAGCCCTGTACGATGCTTGCATCTGGATGGGACATGTTACGAACGAAGCCTTTTAGAAACCCATTCATCCTTTCGAATGGCATCATGTTCTGCAGGAATGTCGGGCCGAGGTCGATGATGTCGTCGACAATATGGACACACAGATGCACCATGACGTCAAAGAATGCAGGTGGGAAATACATCTCAAGCTCACATAATATGACAACGATCTCTTCTTGTAACCTTTGGAGCTGCTTCGCACTGATCGACTTTCGAGAGATGGTGTCAAAAAAATTGCATAGACCAATAAGTGTATCACGGACGTGCTTATCCATTATCCCTCTAAGTGCAACCGGGAGTATTTGGGTCATCATCACGTGGCAGTCATGATACTTCATCCCGCTAAACCCTTTCTTCTTAATGTCTAGATATGTGCTTATCTTTCCACAGAAATCGGAACTAACTTTGATTCCAGCAAGGCACTTGAAAAATCGATCGATCTCCTTCTGACTTAAGGTGAAGCAAGAGGGGGGGCAATAATGTTCTTTCTTCTTCTTGGCTTTTTTTCCCATGTCCATCTCCGTCTCCGTCTCCATCTCCGTCTCCGTCTCCTCCGGGGGTGCTCCATCAAGATCTTCCCTTATACCCAAGATTTTGAAGTCAGTTCTTGCCTTTGGCCCGTCCTTAGTCTTTTCCGGCATGTTCAGAAGTGTGCCAAGCAAGCTCTCGAGAACATTCTTCGTGATATGCATTTGATCACGGCTATAAGGAGTGTCGAGGATCTTACAGTACGGAAAATCCCAAAAAACAGACTTCGTTTTCCATACCCTTAGGAGCGGCTCCGGTGCCTTTTTTTTCTTTCCCGGTGAGGGGCACTCTTCCCAATCATCCAACAACATTTTGATTTCGGTGCCGCTCCTCTTACGTGGAGGTCCTATCTTCTCAACCTCTCCATTGAACATATATCCATGCTTTCTCCACCGGTCATCTGGTTCTAGCCATCTTCGATGCCCCATGTACACGGTTTTCGAGGACCCAAGTATCGGTAGCTGCACAGACGATGTATCATCCATGCACCTTGTGCATCCGCAATGTCCGTGGCACACCTAGCCTGAGACATATCCGTAACCAAGATAGTCATGCACCGTCGTCAGCAACGCGGCTTTCATCATGAAATATTCTCCTTTGAAAGCGTCCCATGTCTTGACCCCAGTCTTCCATAACATATCCAACTCCTCTTTAAGTAGCTCAAGATATAGATTTATGTCGTTTCCCGGTTGTTTCGTCCCTTTAATCAGCATACTCTTGTGTATGTACTTTGTCTTCATGCACTTCCAGGGAGGAATGTTGTACATCCATAGAAACACGGGCCATGAGCTATGATTGGTGTTCTGTTTGCCATACAGATTCATGCCATCGGTACTCACACCAAGCACGATGTTCCGTGGATCAGCAGCGAAATCTGCATCTTCACCTTTTAGTGCTCTCCACTGGCTAGCATCTGCGGGGTGTCTCAGCTTTGGATCATCTCCATCATCCGGCTTCTTCCTATCCTTGTGCCAGCGCATTAACTCTGCTTCCTTACGATCAACGAAATACCGTTGCAGACGGGGAGTCAACGGAAAGTACCACACAACTTTCTGAGGAGTTTTCGTCTTTCCAACCTTCTTGTATCGAGAAGCATTGCACTTCGGACAACTGGTTTTTTCTGCGTTCTTGTTCCGATAAATGGTGCAACCAGTGATGCATGCATGGTATCTAATGTGTGGCAAATCAAGAGGGCACACGATTTTCTTGGCTTCCTTGATACTAGTAGGACACACGTTCCCCTCAGGATAAGTTCCTTGTAGAAAATTCAAATTCTCATCGAGGCTTATGTCACTCCATTTGTTTTTTGCCTTCATCTTTAGAAGACCGAGCGTGAAACTCAAGCGGGTGTCCTCTGGTCGGCAACCTTCATATAGTGGAGTCTTCGAGTCTAACTCCAGTTGTGCCACCTTGGCCTCCTCTCTAGAAGCAGCTCTTTCGCTTGTCGTATTCTTGCAAAGCAGTTCTCGAACATGAGGGTCTTGCATGACTGAACTTAGTAGAAAAGAATCATTGTTGCGTGCCAGCGTCTTCTCCATGTCCACCATCTTGTTCTTCATTTACGGCATCTTCTCCGCCATGTCCGGCATCTTCTCCTCCATGTCTGGCATCTTCTCCGCCATGTCCGACATCTTCTCCGCCATGTCCGGCATCTTCATGTCTGGCATCCTCATTATCATCTTCACTTATCCATCGATTGTAGCCATTCATGAAACCATGCATGACCAGGTGGGCCTTCAAATGGCCACCTTTAAAGGGGTCCATCCATACTTGTTCTTTGCATTTTCGACACGGACATCTAATCTCCTTGCCATTATTTTCATGCATGTCGGCCACCGCGGCTTCCAAAAATCTTGTCACGTTCACTAAATTATTCTTCATGTTGCCTGCACGGTGTACATACACAAGCAAAACATTTATAATCGTGCATATGCATTAAACTCTTTTACAAAAATTCGGCATGATCTTCCCTAAAAATAGGACACATATAGAGAGAGTTTGCCCGAAATTCACCGAAATGGAAATAAATTGACATTTCGGCAAAACATAGACAACTTTCATCATGTCATGCACGCACATATATGCATCATTCGATGATTCGACAGATACATAGCCAACTCGATCATCATGTCAAACATAACACAATTAACCTCACTCAAAGTGTGATATATACATACACAAGAAGTCATCATTTTCAAAAAGCACAACTTTTTACTGACCTAAATATGAAAGATGATATCCTTGCTAGTTGTGAGAAAAGATGATCAAGAGAGAAAAAGAGAGTGTGTGGGAGTAGGAGTGATGATCAAGAGAGTAAAAGAGAGTGTGTGATCTAGTTGGTAGGAGAGAATGTAGGAGGGAGAAAGATGAGCAAAGGAAAGAGTGAGGGGAGTCATATTTAATGGAAATAGTGGAGAGCAAAGAAGAGTGGTGTGAGGAGGAAGGGGAGGAAGAACAGTGTGAGGAGGAAAGGGAGAAAGAAGAGAGGGAAACAGAGCATTTAAAACTCTCAGTGCACAATCAGCAGCGTGGGGAAAGAAACCGCGCCTCAGCTAACCTAGAAATCTACAGCGCGGGGACTATAAGCTGCGCTGCTGGTAGGTGGGACCACAAAACCGGGCGACATTAGCAGCGCGGACTTCGTACACCGCGCTGTAAATGACCTAAACATCTACAGCGCGGCTCATTAGACCCACGCTTCTAAAGAGTCTCCGCACGGGGCCGCAGTTGGGACAAGTATGTAGCAGCGCGGGTTTCTATACGCGCGCTGCTAATCTATGTATGTCTGAAGCGCAGTCCCAGGACACCGCGCTTCTAAAATTCTTTTGCAGCGTGGGGCTTGAATCCCGCGCTGCTAACGTCCATTCTTGTATGGCCAAAATCCTAGTAGTGACACAATCATATGGAGAGCCGAGAACCGTACCCACTTGTCTAAGCAGACAAGGCCAAGCACAGAACATTCTCGGAAAGAATTGAACGTGAGGGGCATCCCATCCAGGCCGGATGATCAACTGAAATGGGTCCTCATCGTCCACACACAAGTCTAAATGATATGGATGGTGAACTCCCATACTCATAGACAAGCCGCCTCAACCATACTATCGATTGTATTATAACCCTTACATAGATTTACTCCAGCCCGATCACTTAGTCGGGGTTTAGGGCGGGCTCGATCATACAAAAAAATGTGCACGAGACCGAGTCTCGAGCAATCGCATCGCGATGCCCCAAGCTGCGCACATCTAAGGGCCACTTGGTGTATAAAAGACCGCCAGCCAGATCACAACTAAAGTCTCGAAAACCCATACTAAGACATGCATGATATAATCATACACGCAGCACACATGTCTAGTATGAACAGCAGGTATCATTGCAATTCTCTACAAAGTATACAACTTTATTGATAACTCTTACAGAGGGCACACAGAGATCACAAGTCTGTGATCCAACATTACATCAAACATGCGGAAGCAAAGTAGGTCTGAGTACATACAAGTTTAACAAATGGCTTAGAGAAGCCTTATCTAAACACAAGCCCTCCACGAGGGAACCAGTCGTCTGACTGGGACTACACTAGCTTGGTCTTCAGTCGTCGAGCTCGAGGAAGAATCCACCTTCGGGATCAGTGGGTTCATCTAAAACATAGAATAAGCAAACGTGAGTACAAAGTTGTACTCAGCAAGACTTACATAGGAGCTATACTACTCAAGCACATGTATCAAGGTAAAGGGAGGTGGGGTTCAATTGCAGAAGTGCCAGCTTTGACTTGGCTAGTCCTGAACTATGAGTACCATACATGAGGTAAGAAGCGTACACGACTCCACTACATCTCCAATCAATTACATCACTATGGTGCCTTCCTCGACTTCCCCACGAGAAAGAACGCCATAGCACTCACACTTATCTTGGTAAGTTTTATAAGTATCCAGTTCAAGTTGTCTAATAATCAAGCTAAGCTTTCAAAGCAGTCCTTAATCTTGGACGCGGCTATTCGAATAGTTTTGTTAACCCTGCAGGGGTGTACCGCTACACACACATGATCATCAGTTACCGCCTTTGTACTCGACACCGTTCAAGAAGTGTCGGCGAGGATGCTCACCACAACTGTTACCTCATAGCCGATCTAGTCCAAGAAAGCCGCATACCTGGGTTGGCTACCACTATCGTGAACCAGGACGGTTTACCGAAGTGGACCCAGATGATGTGTGCGTGGTGCATAAGCCGGTCTCGGTTGGGCCGTTCTCTTACTTAGCAGCCAGGCCACAAACCTACCAGAACTCCGAACTACTGCGACATCTGGACATCGAAAGGGATGAGTTAATAGGTTGAGAGGGGTTAGTGAGCCCAATGTGTGGTTGTACTCTTCATCTTGGATCACCACACAAGATCTCGGACAAAGGGCGGTGTTCAACGAGACAACCCACTGTGTACTCCTACACAGCCTCTCATCGTTCACCTTGTATTAGGGTAGATTCACCAACACATTTCCACCATCTTCCACATGATCACTACCATCCCGACTCACATAACAGTAACAACATTGTCACATTCTAAGCATGCAATAAGCAGTAACAATTGCAGGGGCCACATGATATCAACCAACTCCTACATTTGCTAGGATTGTGGTTTGCTTACTACTGTGACAAATGATAGGTCATGGAAAGGAATGGGTTCATTTATGCGGTATAAACGTAGCATGGTAATCATCCTATACAATGCATAAGCGAGACATGAGAGAGAAGTGGGATTTTATCGACATGATCAAAGGGGGTTTTCTTACCTTGGTGACGAGGTTCAGTCTCGGGATCTTCAACGAAGGGGCAGCCTCCTGTTCCGGTTCAACTTCTACTCGACAAAAAAAAAACAAGGTAGAAAAGTAAATACAATCCACAAGCACACGGTTGAAGGTTGAAACTTGGTTTGCATGCTTCTGATGTGTGAGGCAATTCCATTTAAATGGAGTATATTGCAAATGAATTGCAAATTCAAACTCCAATTTGAATTCAATTTAGACAAGTTGCAAATGCTATTGTTTGATCAATTTAATTCATCTTGACATGTGTATGATATGCCTCTGATGTTCAAGTGAATTGGGGTATGTTGCTAAGGTTCAAATTGCAAAATCATTTGAATTTAATTTGATTAAATTCCAATTAAACCAAATAGAAAATGCTACTGGTCCCATTTTAAATTCAACTCAAACATAGTTGAAAGTTGTATGTTTGGATAGATTATTTTCTCCTGATCATTTTCCATATATTATATGTTAAATTTGGAGTTAATATGAATTTTCTATGAATTTCCAAAGTTTAAGACTTTTTCTGGAATTTTCTGAAATTCTTTAAAATGGAAAAAGGGTTTATTGCGTAGGCATGACGTCAAAGTGACGTAGGGGGGGGGCGATGACATTTGGGGCCTCATTGTCAGTGGCTCTGGGGTAAATCCCGGTTTATTTAAACTATCAGTGGCTTAATTACGACACTGGGGCCCAGTGTCAGTGAGTGTTAGGGGTAATTAGGAGGGGGATTAGTGCTAAGATAATGACGACCACGTCATCTCGCCGGCGGTTAGCCACCGGTGACCAAATCCTATGGCGGCGCTGTTCGGGACGGCGTTCCAGGGGCTCATTCTTCGCGCTGAGTCCACCATCTTGAAGCTATTGTTCCCGCGTGTCGAAAGGTGCAGGGCAGGGCCACTGGGAGGCACCGCAGCGTCGACGGCGTCAAGCCCTAGCGGCGGCGGAGCCACGGCCTCGACGCAGTCGTCGTTGCAAGGCCCGTGCTTGACCATGCGCTAGCTGGACGGGCTCCTGGAGACGCCAGCTACGCGATGGACAGCACGGCGAGGACGAAGGCGCAAAGGAGTAGCCTCAACGGCGGCCATGGCGACGGAGAGGTCCTGCTCCCATGGCGGAACTAATGAGGACATCCCTACTACAACTACTACTTCCCCAACTCTTCATGATGAACAAGCCAATCAAATCCGACTTGGACCTATTACAAGAGCCCGTGCTAAGTTATTAGAACAGCAGGTGAATTTTCTCTTACTCGCGTCTGATGATCGGCTTAGTGAGAATTATATACTGCCTAAATCCTTGTGTGTTTGTATGATCAGGTATCAAGGTGAAGACAAGGAGCTAGGAGGAGCTGAGGTTCAAGAAGAAGAAGCCAAGGAACAAGGACAAGCTACATTGGAAGAAGAACCTCAAGAAGACAAGGCCAGGAAGAACCAAGCTTCAGGCCGCGGTACTACCGCGCTGACCGCGGTACTACTGCGTCATGGTACTACCGGGCCTACTACCGCATGTACTACCGTGGCAACAGAAGGTTTACGGTAGTCCTTACGGTACTATCGTAACTACTACCGTGCTGGTCAGGAGAGATGCGGAAGTGGTTACGGTAGTAGCCGCGGTACTACCGCCCCCACGGTACTACCGCGCCTATCACGGTACTACCGTGCTGCCTTCGCGCAGAAACGGGCCTACGACCCCCGTATGCGAGTCTAGACCCCCTTAGACTATAAATACAAGTCCCCCTACGAGTTTTAGAGTTAGACCACGTTTAGATAAACCCTAGTACCTGAGGATTGCTCCAAGCATTCATCTTGAATCAAATACTTCAATTCGTATCGATCTGAAGTGTTGCTACTGCAAGTCTTGTGTGATCTGTTGTTCCACTGGGAATTAGTAGATTGCAAATTACCGTCTCGTGGTCGACGGCTACGTTGCGCAAGTGTGTGAAGTTGTGAATATCCAAAGGGTAGAAAGCTGTCGCATTGGCAACAGTGATCTAGCGAGGAGAGTTCATCGGCTATCCACAAGTTATCTATCATCGCCCCCATAAATCACCGTTCGCTTACTGAGAAGATCGGGCCACCCCTTATCATCTTGGTATCAGATTTCCAGTTTTTCCTCGGTAAGCATCCACCAAATCCCCCATAGATCGTTTTGTTTTCGTCCTATCCAGAAAAAGGCATACAAAAATATTAGGGTTTAGTGTTTTTGCCATAACCTAGAGTGCATCTTTTCCAAGTTTTAGTTGCTGATCGTCGTCCAGTTTGCGTAACTTGTTTTTGATCGAGTCTTAGCTTTCCTATTTTTTTTTTCTCACAAGTCGGAGTGTCTTTATCGTGTTAGATTGATTTGTGTCGAGTTAGTTTGTTTTCGTTATCTTTTATCCCTCAGTTTGTGTCAATGTTTGATAGCCATAGTTAGCCTCTCTTTGGTGTCGCACTTTCCTATTGAGACTAGCATATCTTTGCTCTTCGGGCTGCTCCTATAGGTTTTGAAGTGCATCGAGTGGTTTGTGCAAAGTTGAGTTGGGTTGCTGTTTACTTCACGTTGAGTCAGAAAAGTAAAAAAAATAAGAGAACGAGAAAAGAGAAAAATAAAAAAATAAAAAGGAAAGAGTTGAGCAACAAGCCTAACAAACAGAGACAGAAAAGGCAAAGTTGATTACATATTTTGTGCAGCCTTGAGTTCCTTTTTCTACCACGTTCATAGCACTAGTAGATTGAGCAATCTTGTGCCCGTACACTTTGAGATTTTGCACATATTGTGCGCTCAATTTCATAGTTGCTTTTGCCCAGTTGTTCTCCACCGCGTGTGTTCCTGTAGAACTTCTTGGCATACGATCAGCACTAGGATTTGTGAATTGGTGTAGTTAGGGTGCCATACCTGTAGGTCCACTACATATATCCTGCTTTGTCGTGTGTTCACTCTTTTACTCGGGTATTCACTTCATCACATCCGTGCACTAGTCCTCCATTCGAACGGGTACGCATTACTATTCACTTTGGAACGGTAAGATTCACCTTTTCTTGTCAGTTTTGAGTGAGTTGTGAGTGTCCACCAAAAGATTTTGATTTAGTGCACTAACCTACTAATCATGTCTCAAAGTGATTTTGATGTGATGCAGAAATAGGACAAGGATGCGCCAGTTACATGGGAGGCATATGAAGGTCTCCGTGATCATTTGACTGGGATGTTTACTAAATCCGCTGATGCGATTGATACGAATGTTCAAGCGGTCCAACTGAAAGTGGACGCGACTGAAGCTACAGTCACCACTATGCAACAACAACTTGCTGCTATACAGCAGAGCCTACAACAAATTACAACATCTGTCACGGGCATACAAGCAGCTATGGTACAACGCCAACCTGCTCAGGAGGATGATGGTAGTGTCCATGGTGACAATGCTGATTTGAGGGGCAATCAAGGCCGTGGGCGTGGTGTTCACGGGCCGGTTCGCCAACCTACACTTGGTTTTGGTGCGCGCCGTCTACCCATCCAGGAAGAAGATGTCTTGAGCAAGCCCAAGTTTAACATCCCCAAATTTAAAGGTTCCACGGATGTGGAAGAGTACCTCACATGGGAGCTTAAGATGGAAAAATTATGGCGTTTGCATGATTATCCGGAGGACAAGAAGATCAAGATTGCTTCGTCCGAGTTTGACGGTTATGCCTTGCGTTGGTGGGAGAGTGTGTTGACCGAGATACAAGAAACCGATGGGCAGCCTATTCGTACATGGCATGACATGAAGGCGACCATGAAATCTCGGTTCGTTCCCACTAATTACTTACGGACAGTTTTTGATAAATTGCAACAATTGAAGCAAGGTACTATGTCCGTTGATGCATACTATATGGAGATGGAGATGTTGCTGCAACGTGCGCGAGTTCGCGAAGAGGTTGAGATGACTATGCAACGTTTTCTCCATGGGCTGAAATTTAATATCAAGAGTACTGTGCGGCATCACCAATACTATAATATGAATGATCTATTGCATCTTGCAAGGGAGGCTGAATTCCAGCTTGCAGAAGAGGCACAACTGAAGTCCAGATACTCTATATCTAGCAGATTTTCCCCACGGACACCGTCCGCGCCTATGGAGAATTATGGTGCCAAGACTCGGGCTTCTTCTTCAGTTTCCAAGCCAGCTTCCAATGGTTCTATGGCCAAGAAGCCAGCTGCTCCTGCCACTAGTGCAGGCTCCAACATGTCTACAGCTCGCAATCGCGAGATGACTTGTCATTCTTGCGGTAATCCGGGTCACTTTAAGAGAGATTGCCCAAACCGAAAGGTCATGTTTATTAATGAAGAAATCGACAAGTATGAAACCGGTGATGATGAAGACCCAGCCGCATTGGATGATGAAGGTTACAATACCGAAGAAGGCATGGTTGCTTTTCCGTCACATGCTCCTACCATTGTGGTGTCACAACGTGCTCTTACGGTGCAGCCACATGCTGATTCTCAGCGTTGCAATCTGTTCCAAACCAAGGCGCTCGTTGGCCCCAACAAAGCTTGCAAAGTGATTATTGATGGAGGTAGCTGCGGCAACCTCGCAAGCAAGGAGTTATGTGCCAAGCTCAATCTGAAATACTTACCTCACTCAAATCCTTATTATGTCCAATGGTTGAGTGACAGTGGTGAGATGAAGGTGTATCACATGGTGCGCGTAAATTTTGAGATAGGCCCATACAAGGATTCCATCGATTTTGATGTAGTGCCTATGACAGTTTGCCATCTCTTATTGGGTCGGACGTGGTTATATGATCGCCATGTGCAACACAATGGCCGAGCCAATACATATCATTTGGAGTTCAAGGGCAAGAAAGTTAATCTCCATCCTATGTCCCCCCAGCAAATTGTGAATGAGTCTCGTCAGAAGGTAGAGGTGAATGTAGAACCAACACGAGAGAACAATGTAATAGCTGTGAGTGATAATATAACGAAAAGTGCGAGAGAGACTAGTTTTATTACATTAGCCACCAAAGAAGACATGAGAGAATTTAGTGCGGATCCTACAGCCATACCTCTTGTCCTCATGTATAAAGGCGAGGTTTTGGTTTCTCATGATAACCATCCTATTTCTCCTGGTGTGTCTACTGTTTTGAAGGATTATGATGATGTGTTTCCGGCGGAGGTTCCAGCGGGATTACCACCCTTGCGTGGTATTGAGAACCAAATTGATCTTATACCGGGTGCAACTCTTCCTAACCGGGCTCCATACAGGACAAACCCCCAAGAGACGAAGGAAATTCAGTAACAAGTACAAGCGCTTCTGGATAAAGGGATGAGGCGTGATGTGGACAGGTTTGTTCGATGCTGCATTGTCTGGAATACATCCAAGTCCAAGCTGAAGCCTCACGGTTTGTATACTCCACTATCGGCTCCTACCACACCTTGGGAAGATATTAGTATGGACTTTGTGTTAGGATTGCCACGCACTAAATTTGGTCATGATAGTATATTTGTGGTAGTGGACAGATTTTCTAAGATGGCACATTTTATTGCATGCCATAAGAGCGACGATGCGTCGCATGTTGCTAGCCTGTTTTTCAGGGAGATTGTACGCTTGCATGGAGTGCCCAAGACAATTGTTTCTGACAGGGATGTAAACTTTCTGAGCTACTTCTGGAAGACACTTTGGGGAAAGCTGGGGACAAATTTGATGTTCAGTACTACATGTCATCCCCAAACTGATGGTCAAACGGAGGTGGTGAATAGAACTTTATCACAATTGCTGCGAGATATGATCAAGAAGAATCTGCGAGAATGGGAGGAGTGTTTGCCACATGTTGAGTTTGCTTATAACAGGGAAGTACACACTACTACTCAGCTTTGTCCTTTTGAGGTGGTTTATGGTTTGAAGCCTATTACACCACTTGATTTATTGCCTCTTCCATTGCAGAACAGAGTTAATATGGAGGCATCCCAACGAGCAGATTACGTGAAGAAGATTCATGAGAAGACACGAGAGGCTATTGAGAAGCAAGGCAAGAACGTTGCTGCTGCACGCAACTAGTCACGAAAGCAAGTTCTATTTCAGCCTGGAGATATGGTTTGGGTACATCTGCGCAAGAATAGATTTCCAGGATTGCGGGACTCTAAGTTGAAGCCATGTGTTGCTGGTCCTTATAAAGTGCTGGCCAAGATCAATGATAATGCCTACTCAATTGATATTCCCATTGCTGAGTTTGGTGGTGCAAGTAACAACTTTAATGTAGCTTATTTATCACCACATATGGGAGATGACCTCGGAGCGTCGGGGTCGACGCCTTTTGAAGGGGGGGAGATGATGAGGACATCCCTACTACAACTACTACTTCCCCAAC
Source organism: Bromus sterilis (assembly GCA_950022295.1). Lineage (NCBI taxonomy): Eukaryota > Viridiplantae > Streptophyta > Magnoliopsida > Poales > Poaceae > Bromus > Bromus sterilis. The sequence goes on from OX465597.1 coordinate 221,157,445, forward strand.
TCTTCATGATGAAAAATCCAATCAAATCCGACTTGGACCTATTACAAGAGCCCATGCTAAGTTATTAGAACAGCAGGTGAATTTTCTCTTACTCGCGTCTGATGATCGGCTTAGTGAGAATTATATACTGCCTAAATCCTTGTGTGTTTGTATGATCAGGTATCAAGGTGAAGACAAGGAACTAGGAGGAGCTGAGGTTCAAGAAGAAGAAGCCAAGGAACAAGGACAAGCTACATTGGAAGAAGAACCTCAAGAAGACAAGGCCAGGAAGAACCAAGCTTCAGGCCGCGGTACTACCGCGCTGACCGCGGTACTACCGCGCCACGGTACTACCGGGCCTACTACCGCACGTACTGCCGCGGCAACAGAAGATTTACGGTAGTCCTTACGGTACTACCGTAACTACCACCGTGCTGGTCAGGAGAGATGCGGAAGTGGTTACGGTAGTAGCCGCGGTACTACCGCCCCCGCGGTACTACCGCGCCTATCACGGTACTACCATGCTGCCTGCGCGCAGAAACGGGCCTACGGCCCCTGTATCCGAGTCTGGACCCCCTTAGGCTATAAATACAAGTCCCCCTACGATTTTTAAAGTTAGACCACGTTTAGATAAACCCTAGTTCCTGAGGATTGCTCCAAGCATTCATCTTGAATCAAATACTTCAATTCGTATCGATCTGAAGTGTTGCTACTGCAAGTCTTGTGTGATCTGTTGTTCCACTGGGAATTAGTAGATTGCAAATTACCGTCTCGTGGTCGACGGCTCGTTGCGCAAGTGTGTGAAGTTGTCAATATCCAAAGGGTAGAAAGCTGTCGCATTGGCAACAGGGATCTAACGAGGAGAGTTCATCGGCTACCCATAAGTTATCCATCATCGCCCCCATAAATCACCGTTCGCTTACTGAGAAGATCGGGCCACCCCTTATCAGGAACGGCACAGAGGAAGCAATCAAGGGCGTAGCTAGAGGGGTTTTTCTCACCAGGTGATGGTGAACGCGATGGAGTAGGCGACGAGCTCGTGGAGGTCACGGTGGCGCCGGAATTTGAGTTCGATCCGCGGCGGCCAGAGTGGAAGACAATGAAGTTCGCATCGGCTACACCGCACCTCGGCGCGATTCCTTCTGAGGCTCGGCGGAGACGACGATGGCGAATACGATTGACACGACGGAGCGGCTCAGGGACGGCGGTGGCCACGCGGGCTTCAATCCATGGCGACGGCGGCGCTCGGGTCGTCGTCGAACTCGGCGAGAGAGAGAGAGGGAGAGGCTCTGGAGGGGGGAAATGGATGCGTGGCGCTCGGGTGCGTCTCCAGGCGCGACGAGGAGGCTCGGGAGGGGTAGGTGGCGAACGCAGGGACGTCGCCGTGCTCGGCTAGCTCGGTGGCATTCCACCGAGCAGCTTGGAGGCGCGGGGTGGGGAAGAAGACCCCTGTGCCCCTTTGGGCCAGCTGGGCCAGATGGGCTGGCTTCGCCTAGGCGTCAGGTAAGGTTTTCTCTATTTTTCTTTTCTGTTTAATCTTTCCTTTCTGTTTTTTTAATATGTAATTTGTTTTGCTGTGCTAAATAAATAGCTAGGCATTTTATTAAATGCTAAAACTTTTTACATGGCCTCATAATATATTAGGCTAGCCACTTGTAAAGTTTGGCATTTTTTTAAATATTTGAATTTTAAATCAAATAGGGGTTTTTGATTAATTCCAAGGTCATTGTTGAATATTTGAAAAATCCATGAGCATGGGGTGGGTCCCAGATCACTTGATATGTGATCACACTCATTTATAAGACTTTTCAAAAATCAAACATGAATTTTTGGAGAAGATTTATTTCTGGCCTTTTGGATTAATTCATCTGGGGGTGTTCCTTCTCCCATTTGAGTTTGAATTTGATTTCAATTTATTTCTTTTGAAATTTTTAACATGATGCAAAGTGACTTGCTAAACCTAGCACATACCTAAGTTGGGGTTGTGACAACTCGCCCCCACTGAAAAGAATCTCGTCCAGAGATTCAGAAGTCTGCAGGAGGAAGGAGGGGTACTCGGCACGGAGACGGTCTTCCCTTTCCCACGTGGCTTCTCTCTCAGAGTGGTGTGACCAGTGCATTTTCATAAACTTAATCTTCTGACGACGAGTGACACGCTCTGTTGAATCAAGAATACGAACGGGGTATTCTCGATAAGAAAGTTCATCTTGGAGATCAAGCGTTTCATGGTCGACTTCGTGGATGGGGTCCTTGAAGCAACGCCTGAGTTGTGACACATGGAAGACATCATGTACTCGGGAAAGGTGCGGGGGTAGTTCAAGTTGGTAGGAAACTTCTCCACGTTTAGCAAAAATGCGGTAAGGTCCGATGTAACGTGGGGCCAACTTGCCTTTGATACGGAGACGTTGGTTTCCCTTCAGAGGAGTAACCCGAAGGTAAGCCTTCTCATCCAGATTGTAGCTATCTTGCCTATGATGACTATCATAGTAGCTTTTCTGACGAGACTGGGCTGCTTTCAATTGATCACAAACAATGCGAACTTGCTCTTCTTCTTCCTTGATCATATCCGGTCCAAAGAATTGTCTTTCATCGGTTTTTGACCAGTTTAGGGGTGTTCGACATCGTCATCCATATAGGAGTTCAAAAGGAGCCATGTTCAGACTAGATTGGAAACTATTGTTATAAGAAAATTCGGCGAATGGAAGAGACTTCTCCCAATTCTTTCCGAATGAGATAACACAAGCTCTGAGAATGTCTTCAAGAATTTGGTTAACCCTTTCGACTTGACCGCTAGACTGAGGATGGAAAGCTGTACTAAAGGAGAGATGAGTTCCCATAGCATTCTGAAAGCTTCCCCAAAATCTAGAGGTGAAAAGTCTACCACGATCAGAATTGATTTCCAAAGGAACACCGTGAAGGGATAAAATTCTAGAGACGTACAAGTCCGATAACTGGCTAGAAGTTATAGACTTGCGAACTCGAAGGAAGTGAGCAACTTTGGAAAGCCTATTTATGACAACGAAGATGGCATCGTTTCCTTTCTTGGTTTTTGGAAAGCCGGTGATGAAGTCCATACCGACTTTGTCCCATTTCCACTTTGGAATTGGAAAAGGTTGAAGTGTACCAGCAGGTCTTTGATGCTCTGCCTTAATGCGACCGAAAACATCACATTCGTCAACAAATTGATCAATGTCTCTCTTCATCCTAGTCCACCAAAATGTCTGTCGTAGTTCTCGGTACAATTTTGTGCTACCGGGATGAATTGAGAGGGGTGTGTCATGGGCTTATTTGAGGATGATTTGCCTTAGTTCCCTATTCTTAGGTACTACCAAAAGATTTCCAAAGAATACCGTTCCTTTACTATCTATGGAGAAACATCTAGAAACTCCGCTAGCAATGTTCTGCTTGATCCGGCGAACACCTCGTGCACGCTTTTGGGCAACTATTATTTGATCCTCAAGAGTTGGTTTCGGCACCAATGTAGAAAGATAGCCATGAGGAACAATCTCAAGATTGAGCTTGCAAATTTCCTCATGAAGAAGTGGTTGATACTGTTGTAACATGAGGTTGTTACAATACGACTTATGACTTAGTGCATCAGCCATGACATTGGCTTTTCCTGGGGTGTATGAAATTCCTACGTCGTAATCTTTTATCAACTCAATCCAGCGTCTTTGCCTGAGATCAAGATCTGGCTGGGTGAAAATGTATTTGAGGCTTTGGTGGTCGGAATAGATCTCACAACGATTACCAAGGAGGTAATGTCGCCAAGTTGTCAGGGCATGAACTACGGCAGCGAGTTCAAGATCATGGGTAGGATAGTTCTCTTCATGTCGCCGCAACTGGCGTGAAGCATAAGCTACCACATGTCTATCTTGCATAAGTATGCATCCTAACCCTGCCGTGAGGCGTCACAAAATATCTCGAAATCCTTTTTGGTGTGTGGATGCGCAAGTACGGGTGTAGAAGTCAATCTTCTTTTTAGCTCTTGAAAGCTTTCCTCGCACTTGGGATTCCATTGGAATTTCTTATCTTTCTTGAGGAGTTCAGTTAGAGGCTTTGCAACTTTGGAGAAGTTCTCAACGAAGCGGCGGCAATAGCTGGCTAGGCCAAGAAAACTCCTAACTTGCTTAACCGATTCAGGTGGAGTCCAGTCAAGGACGGCCTGAACTCTCTCGGGATTTACTGCAATGCCTTTTGAAAAAATCACGGGGCCTAAGTAGGTCACTTCTGGTAGCCAAAATTCACACTTGAAGAATTTAGCATACAGGCGATGCTCTCTAAGTTTCATCAATACCAGCCTTAGGTGTTATGCATGTTCTTCTTCGTTCTTCGAGTAGATGAAAATTATCTAGGTACTCCATGAAGATCAAATTCATCATGAGTGAGAAAGTGGCGGGGGCATTGGTTAAACCAAAGGACATGACGGTGTACTCGCAAAGACCATAATGAGTAGTAAAAGATGTTTTTGGAATGTCCTCGTTTCGGATTTTGATTTGATGATAACCTAATCTCAAATCCATCTTGGAGAAGACAGAGGATCCAGCAAGTTGATCATAAAGATCATTGATCCTGGGCAATGGGTATTTGTTCTTTATCGTCGCTAGATTTAGCGGACGATAGTCTACGCACATCCTTTCTATTCCATCTTTCTTCGTTACGAACAGAACAGGGCAACCCCATGGAGATGAGATAAGCGGATGAAGCCTTTTTCCAACAAAGATTTAAGTTGGGTTTTAAGCTCATCTAACTCACATGGGGCCATTTTGTATGGGCATCTGGAAATTGGTGCGGTTCCTGGCATAAGATCTACTATGAACTCTACACATCTGTCGGGTGACTAGGTTTAAGGGTTGTGTCACTGGATTGTTTACTAGAGGATGACCAAGGCGTACTAGGGGCTACAACGGATATGTCAGAGTAGCAAAGTACCCCAACATGATGGTTAGTGTGGTCCTTCTGGCTAGAAGACATCTAAAATGGGAGGAAGAGCTGCAAATGAATGACTATAGGTTTCTAAAATAAAACCTACAACAAACTCTAGAGAACTGCCGGGCATGCCACTTAAGAATTCTTCTAGGAAAACAACCGAAATGGCGGAAAGGATTTGCAAATGCATCAGATTATTTAGAAACTTGGAATGACTCGGACAGCATAATGGCTGTAATTGTAAGAAATGTCTTTTCTTGCAACGTAGATACATCACTTACATACGATGTAAGAAATCAGGAAGCATAACAACTATAGCAAATCGAACACAACTTTCCTACGGCTACAAGGAAGCAAAAAACGAGATGTTCTAGTAAGACATAGATGAGCCTAGTCCTATCTTCCCGTAGAATAAGATGAGGGTGAATCAGAACTCAGAACGATGAAGGTAAGGAGAAAAAAGAAGCCTTACGTTGTTCGCTTATATACCCAGAGTAACTATATAACTATAGCAAGCTAGACTCGACTTCGACCAAGGCGGATAATCCTACAGTCAGTCCTGCTCTGATACCAAGTCTGTCGGGACCCGGGGTTAGCATATGCAAGACTCGCTACAACGGAATCATATGGAGAGCCGAGAACCGTACCCACTTGTCTAAGCAGAAAAGGCCAAGCACAGAACGTTCTCGGAAGCATCGAACGTGAGGGGCATCCCATCTAGGCCGGATGATCAACTGAAATGGGTCATCATCGTGCGCACACAAGTCTAAATGATATGGATGGTGAACTCCCATACTCATAGACAAGTCGCCTCAACCATACTATCGATTGTATTATAACCCTTACATAGACTTACTCCAGCCCGATCACTTAGTTGGGGTCTAGTGAGGGCTCCATCATACAACAAAGTGTGCACGAGACAGAGTCTCGAGCAATCGCATCGCGATGCCCCAAGCTGCGCACATCTAAGGGCCACTTGGTGTATAAAAGACCGCCAACCAGATTACAACTAATGTCTCGAAAACCCATACAAAGACATGCATGATATAATCATACACGCAACACACATGTCTAGTATGAACAGCAGGTATCATTGCAATTCTCTACAAAGTATACAACTTTATTGATAACTCTTACAGAGGGCACACAGAGATCACAAGTCTGTGATCCAACATTACATCAAACATGCAGAAGCAAAGTAGGTCTGAGTACAGACAAGTTTAACAAATGGCTTAGACAAGCCTTATCTAAACACAATCCCTCCACGAGGGAACTAGTCGTCTGAGTGGGACTACACTAGCTTGGTCTTCAGTCGTCGAGCTCGAGGAAGAATCCACCTTTGGGGTCAGTGGGTTCATCTAAAACATAGAATAAGCAAACGTGAGTACAAAGTCGTACTCAGCAAGACTTACATAGGAGCTATACTACTCATGCACATGTATCAAGGTAAAGGGAGGTGCGGCTCAATTGCAGAAGTGCCAGCTTTAACTTGGCTAGTCCTGAACTACGAGTACCAGACTTGAGGTAAGAAGCGTACACGAGTCCACTACATCTCCAATCAATTACACCACTATGGTGCCTTCCTCGATTTCCCCACGAGAAAGCACGCCATAGCACTCACGCTTATCTTGGTAAGTTTTATAAGTATCTAGTTCAAGTAGTCTAATAATCAAGCTAAGCTTTCCAAGCAGTCCTTAACCGCGGACGCGGCTATTCGAATAGTTTTGTTAACCCTGCAGGGGTGTACCGCTACACACACATGATCAACAGTTACCTCCTTTGTACTCGACACCGTTCAAGAAGTGTCGGCGAGGATGCTCACCACAACTGTTACCTCATAGCCGATCTAGTCCAAGAAAGCCTCCTACCTGGGTTGGCTACCACTATCGTGAACCCGGCCGGTTTACCGAAGTGGACCTAGATGATGTGTGCGTGGTGCATAAGCCGGTCTCGGTTGGACCGTTCTCTCACTTAGCAGCCAGGCCACAAACCTACCAGAACTCTGAACTACTGCGACATCTGGACATCGAAAGGGATGAGTTAATAGGTTGAGAGGGGTCAGTGAGCCCAATTTGTGGTTGTACTCTTCATCTTGGATCACCACACAAGAACTCAGACTTCGGGCGGTGTTTAACGAGACAACTCATTGTGTACTCCTACACAGCCTCTCATCGTTCACCTTGTATTAGGGTAGATTCACCAACAAATTTCCACCATCTTCCACATGATCACTACCATCCCGACTCACATAACAGTAACAACATTGTAACATTATAAGCATGCAATAAGCAATAACAATTGCAGGGGCCACATGATATCAACCAACTCCTACATTTGCTAGGATTGTGGTTTGCCTACTACTGTGACAAATGATAGGTCATGGAAAGGAATGGGTTCATCTATGCGGTAGAAACTTAGCATGGTAATCATCCTATACAATGCATAAGCGAGACATGAGAGGGAAGTGGGATTTTATCGACATGATCAAAGGGGGTTTGCTTGCCTTGCTGACGAGGTTCAGTCTCGGGATCTTCAACGAAGGGGGCAGCCTCCTGTTCCGGTTCAACTTCTACTCGACAAACAAGAAACAAGGTAGCAAAGTAAATAAAATGCACCAGCACACGGTTGAAGGTTGAAACTTGGTTTTCATGCTTCTGATGTGTAAGGCAATTCCATTTAAATGGAGTATATTCCAAATGAATTGCAAATTCAAACTCCAATTTGAATTCAATTTAGACAAGTTGCAAATGCTATTGTTTGATCAATGTAATTCATCTTGACATGTGTATGATATGCCTATGATGTTCAAGTGAATTGGGGTATGTTGCTAAGGTTCAAATTGAAAAGCATTTGAATTTAATTTGGTTAAATTCCAATTAAACCAAATAGCAAATGCTACTGGTCCCATTTTAAATTCAACTCAAACATAGTTGAAAGTTGTATATTTGGATAGATTATTTTCTCCTGATCATTTTTCATATATTATATGTTAAATTTGGAGTTAATATGAATTTTCTATGAATTTCCAAAGTTTAAGTCTTTTTCTGGAATTTTTTGAAATTATTTAAAATGGAAAAATTGGTTTATTGCGTAGGCATGATGTCACAGTGACGTTGGGGGGGTGCTAACATGTGGGGCCTCACTGTTAGTGGCTCTGGGTTAAATCCCGGTTTATTTAAACTAACAGTGGCTTAAGTAAGCCACTTGGGCCCTGTGTCAGTGAGTGTTAGGGGTCATTAGGAGGGGGATTAGTGCTAAGATAATGACGACCACGTCATCTCGCCGGTGGTTAGCCGTCGGTGACCAAATCCTACGGCGGCGCTGTTCGGGATGGCGGTCCAGGGTCTCATTCTTTGCGCTGAGTCCACCATCTTGAAGCTCTTGTTCCCGCGCGTCGAAAGGTGCAGGGCAGGGCCACTGGGAGGCACCGCAGCGTCGACGGCGTCAAGCCCTAGCGGCGGCGGAGCCACGGCCTCGACACAGTCGTCATTGCAAGGCCCGTGCTTGACCATGCGCTAGCTGGACGGGCTCCTGGAGACGCCAGCTACGCGATGGACAACACGGCGAGGACGAAGGCGCAAAGGAGTAGCCTCAACGGCGGCCATGGCGACGGCGAGGTCCTGCTCCCATGGCGGAATGGCACAGAGGAAGAAATCGAGGGTGTATCTAGAGGGGTTTTTCTCACCAGGTGATGGTGAACGCGATGGAGTAGGCGACGAGATCGGGGAGGTCACGGTGGCGCCGGAATTTGAGTTCGATCCGCGGCGGCCGGAGTGGAAGACGATGAAGCACGCGTCGGCTACACAGCACCTCGGGGCGATTCCTTCTGCGGCTCGGCGTAGACGACGATGGAAAAGACGATGGACACGACGGCGCAGCTCAGGGACGGTGGTTGCCACGCGGGCTTCAATCCATGGCGACGGCGGCGCTCAGGTCGTCGTCGAACTCGGAGAGAGAGAGAGAGAGAGAGAGAGAGAGAGAGAGAGAGAGAGAGAGGGCTCTGGAGGGGGGGAATGGATGCGTGGCGCTCGTGTGCGTCTCCAAGCACGACTAGGAGGCTCGGGAGGGCCAGGTGGCGAACGCAGGGACGTCGCCGTGCTCGGCTAGCTCGGTGGCATTCCACCGAGCAGCTTGGAGGCGCGGGATGGGCTGGCTTCGCCTAGGCGTCAGGTAAGGTTTTCCCTATTTTTCTTTTCTGTTTAATCTTTCCTCTCTGTTTTTCTTTTCTGTAATTTGTTTTGCTGTGCTAAATAAATAGCTAGGAATTTTATTAAATGCTAAAACTTTTTACATGGCCTCATAATATATTAGGCTAGCCACTTGTAAAGTTTGGCATTTTTTTAAAATTCAAATTATTTGAATTTTAAATCAAATAGGGGTTTTTGATTAATTCCAAGGTGCCGTTTGAATATTTGAAAAATCCATGAGCATGGGGTGGGTCCCACATCACTTGACATGTGATCACACTCATTTATAATCCTTTTCAAAAATCAAACATGAATTTTTGGAGAAGATTTATTTCTGGCCTTTTGAATTAATTCATCTGGGGGTGTTCCTTCTCCCATTTGAGTTTGAATTTGATTTCAATTTATTTCTTTTGAAATTTTTAACATGATGCAAAGTGACTTGCTAATCCTAGCACGTACTTAACTTGGGGTTGTGACAACCGGTGTTGATTACTACCGTGCGATGAATGCTATTGAGTTTTGTTGGAGAATTATGATTGTGTCTAGATTGTTTATCATATATTTATCCCCACTGATCATGATCTCTTTTATGACTTGTGAGTAGTTACTTTAGTTCTTGAGGACATGGGAGAAGTCAAGTTGTTAGTAGTCATATGATGTTGAAGTAATATGTGTTGTTTGATATTTAAGTTGTGTTGTTATTTTCCTAGTGGTGTTGTGTGAGTCGAACACTCAACACTTCGCCTTATTAAGGACCTAGGGGAATACATTGTGTACAAAGGATGCTTACAGTGGGTTGCCGGAGTGACAGAAACATGAACCCCAGTTCGCATGCTTTTACACAAGGGACAATTGATCATAGATCATAATTATATAGTTAGGCTTTTGCCTTAATTACCATCTTGTATTTGCGGATGCTTGCAAGGTGTTTAATCATAAGAGTGCACTTATCTTAGTCTAGAGGGTGCACTAGAATAGATCCACCCACTCAACACTTAGCAGCACGGCACATAGTACCGATGCAGAATATGGTGAAAGCACGTGACTATTTCTCCCGTGTGTCCTCAAGAATGCTTTACCCTTTATAAGTTCAGTTGCTAGGCTTATCCTTTGCTCAAAAGGATTAGTCCACTTGTTACTCCTCGGTGATCTTTACTTTTCTTGCTTTTATGTAACACCCTCAGTCTCAGGCATCAGAAAAACTTTTTTTAATATTAAACCTATGTCATTAGCAAGTCTCTAATCACCTTTGATCATGCCTTGTTCATCTTTGAATTCAAACAAACCCAAAATGCCTTTGGATGAATATTAAAAATAAGTGGAAATAAAACTTGGTCCAAAAATTGTGAAAGCAATTTTGTAAAATGCCTAAAAATCAGTGGATCACATCCATATGGTTTTGGGAATTTATCAAGCAATAAAATAAATCCATCAAACAAAAACAGTAGCCTAAAGACCCCTTTTATCAATGGCATAATTAAAACAAATATCAAATGAATTTCTTTTGTTTCCAAAACTTTTGTGGCAGTGGTATCTGGTATAACACTAATTATGGTGCCTATACCATAATGTAATAAATTGTAAAATAGTTGAAAGAAATTAAAATAGAAAACAGATACAACAGAGAAAAGAAAAAGCGAACAAAATCCCTATCTATTGCACAGAGCGAAGCCCACGCACCTCCCCCCCCCCCCACTCGGCCCACCCCGGCCCAGCCGCCCCCTTCCTCTCTCCTCCTTCCCCTGTCCATGGCAATAGTGTGCCGACCGGTCGGTGGTGGCGTCGAACCCGGGCCACCTCCTTGCAGCTACAGTTCCCGGAGACGATAAGGTCGAGCCTCAGGGCTACGTGGACAACCCAGGTATCCCCCTCTCTCTCCATTGCTCATCTCGTCGCCCGCCTCCCACCGCGGACACCGCCGTGGACGCCACCACGAACTCGTGTGCCCACTGAGTCCCTCAACCCCAGACAAGCTGCCCTGGAGCCCCGCCGTCGTCGTCCTCATCAAGCGGAAGAAGGAATCGAGCATGCGTCGCTTGGAGCGCCCGCATTGGGTCGTCTTCTACTTCGGAACCGCCGGCGAACTTCTTCAATTCCGGACACCCCGTGCCTCCCCCGAGCCTGCTAAGCACCCCTACAGGTCCCCGGTGAGCCGCCGCTTCCATTCCCCTATCTTGCCCCTCGAATCCCCTCCGTTTGCCGCCTGTATGGGCCGTGGGCACCATGGCCGCGAGCTCGGCCGGGCCGCACACCCTGCCACCTGCGCCCCATAGCCCCCGCCCGCGCCCTGTGCACGCCCACTCCCGCCACTTCCGGCCGCCGCTGGCGCCAGCGCGGCTGCTGGCCCGGCCGCCGTCTCCTGGCCACATCCGGCCGTACGTGCGTGCTTCCTGGTGGGGTGGTTGCTAACCACTGCCAGGTGGGCCAACCTGCACAAAGAAAAGAATTAAAAGATAGAGAAATAAAAATCAACCCCCCTAGTGACTTGCAGGTGGGCCCTAGCTGATAATTAGATTAACTAAAATAGATTAATAATTTAACAGAGTGTGACATGTGGACCCTATGTGCTATTTAGATATTTAATGATTTTATTAAACCTGTGAGTATGATTGTTGGGCCCCACTTGTAAGAATTAAATAAAATGAAAATTAGTTACTGTGAGGCTGACATGTGGGACCCTCATGTCAGGTTTGACCAGTCAATCCTCTGTGGATAATGTTGCATTTTATTAATAAAGAAAATCCAGAAAATGATTTAAAATTGATTAAAACTTTGAATTTAAACATCTTTTAAACCGTAAGTCAGATTTAAAAACTTTATACATCAAAGTTGATTAGAAAAATACGTAGAATACGAATACGCTATCCTTTGGTCTAGCACCCCCCTCTAACATACCAAACATCGAACCGTCCCCCTCCGGACCGTCTGTCCGATGATTTGCCTGGTACTGTCAAAGTATCCGGATGAATTTATTTTGAACACGAAAGTTGTTTGGATTGTTTCAACTAGAACGGTTACACCATCCACACGTTTGTCGGATGTCCATGACACCTCCGGGATGAACCATTCCCGCTCTGGACACCCTGTCCGGTAATCACCCGGAGCCAGTATTTCATCCCCGGATGAATTCTGGCTCCGAGCAACGTGCATTGCACTGCGTTAGAACACCGTTAACATTGCATTCGTCATGCCTTTCAATTGTTTGATATGATTGCTTTATATTTACTGTTTCTTCTCCCCTTTATATTCGTCACTGCCGACTAGACTGCTACCGGGTACGACTACTTCGTCGACGACCCTGCCTCTACCCGCGAGCTTCCAGGCAAGCAGAGCCATTCTCTTCCCCAGATATCGCCTATCTTTTCCGTACTTTCTTGCACTAGGCATTGTTACTGCTTCTGCTACGTTACAATCCTATTCAATTGCATAGCCTGATTTTGCCGCCCCTTGTTGTACATTCCTTATCCTATGCAGCCTGCAATATCTATATATTATATTCAGCAATGAGCCCTGCGCATTGTTAGCTAGGATTAGATAGCGGGCCGTGACCACTCAGGGGAGTGAACACGGATACAATATATACAACTGCACAGGTACGGTACAATGCAGACAACGCCTAAGGACCCCTAGCTCGGCTCTGCTGAGCCACCATCAAGTGTGAGCTATCAAGGAGTAATCCTTGTACTCCACTCGTTGACGACTCTGTATAGCCGCTCTAGGTACCTGAGCATGGTTGTCCTTAAGGTAAGAAGTCAGGCGACCCAACGGTGCCCGCGAGAGGTATATTGTCGGGAACGACAGGGAGGGTACGACCGACGTTACTGGCGTGCTTGGCCCCTGCTCGTATCTCGCGAGAGTTACCAAACTAAGAAAAGTCGAGCTCTACCAAGAGCAAACGCGAGACAAGGTAAAGATACGGTTCACCTTGTTAGTAACCGCAGTGACTTGGTGGGACGACAGGGCAGGCACCGATGTACTGGTGGTCCTGACTGCTATCGTTGATCGCGGGTCGGTTAAGTCGAGGCAAAGATAACGGTTGTCACGCAGGTTAATTAAAATTCTAAATGATTCGGCGGATGACTTGAGAGGCCGCAAAGGCCTGTACGCACTACCTTCACGTGGGATAAGGAGTTATGGGCTCCCCTGCGTCGTAGTTTGTCCGAAAGCACTTCAGACGTCAGCAGTACCGCGACCTGCGCCGGGAAGTGGTGTCTTCTTCGTCCGGACGGTTTTTGGATTTGCTTTTGCTTCACCGGCCAGCCACGGACCGTGCAGGAGCGTGAAAGGGTGACGGTCCTAGACCCCTTGGCGCATAGGATATAGTTCGGCGGATGGCCTCTCTGTTGAGCCTAGGATGGGTTGCGTCGTGTCGGATAGCCTCGGTGAGGCGTTTCCTAACAAGGTTCACGCCACCCTGGAGATCCGAGCGTGCATGCTGAACAGGAGTGCACCCCTGCAGGGAGTTTAGTCTATTCAAATAGTCGTGTCCACGGTAACAGGACGCTTTATGCTGAAGCTGGATCTTACCACTACAAACTATTACTATTAAACTGTATGGTTCCGGTTTTTCTTCCTCACAGGGAAGTCGAGGAGGGGAACTCGGAGGCATTATTATTAAATCATTACAATTTACTATTATACAATGCTGCAACAACTTCTACTTCATTGTTACTTTATGCTTTATATGAACTATTGGATGTTTCTCTTCTCATGCTGCAAGACACGTCAGAAGATGCTAGTCTTCGATAGGCCCAGCTTGTTATCCCTATTCTGATTTCTATCTTGCAGTCCACTATATACAACCTCCCCTTTCCATTTGATACAATGCACAATGCTTAGTAGCGGACGTAAGACTCGCGGGTATGCTAGATACTCACCCTTGCTTTATTTCCTCTTTATGTTTGTCCTGATCGGCCGCTGCAGTCTACGTTGGAGCCCAGGAGCAGGAGTACCCCGGAGGCGGATACTACTACGTCGAGACCCCCGCTGACCAGGACCAGGTGTAGTTTCGGAGGCTCCCATGCAGGAGGCCTTGCCTTTTCGATCTGTATCTCTGATGTTATTTGTGCTAGCCTTCTTAAGGCAAAACTTGACTAAATATCTCTATACTCAGATATTATGGTTTTTATGACTTTGTATTCGGGTCCGCGCGACCCCCTTTTTTGGAACATATTGGTTTATCCTTTTGTGTTTAGTGTTGTGCTGTGATATTCTCACCGTGGCACCCTAATCTCAGCCGTGTACCTTGCGTGTATGATTACTGTACACGGATTGATTTTAGGGGCGTCACAAGTTGGTATCAGAGCCGACTGCCTGTAGGAAGCCACCCAACCACTACCTGGTCGAAGTTGAGTCTAGACTTTCAAAAAACTATTTTGCTAACTTAATTTTTGGCTTACGGGCCCACATCGATGTCACTACGTGTGATATCTATGGTATTAGGATTCTTTTCTCCTTACCTATGCTCTGGGACTCTGCTCTCTTATCCTTGCTGGCAAGTTTTACAAACTCTGACATTAGGATCACGTTCTCTTGATTCCACCGGGCGTTTTGGTGCTACCTCATTGATTGAGTCGTGTCGCGGGAGTTCTACCCCAGTTCCCGGACCGCGGATCCCATTCTCATTCTGGACAGACCGCGCGTCCTTTGGCATTAACTCCTGTGGCCAACAGTTTTCCTGCGGTGTGATTGACATAGTGGAATCTATGTCGCGTCGTGTAATCCTTACCGCGGTCTGCGCGCCGCCTAGTGAGTCCTTTTTCCTTAATTTCTACGATGTTACGCTGCCCGATTTTCGGTTGACTCTATGTGTGGATGTGTATTTCTTATATGACTACTCCTATATATCCGCGCCTCCTCTTTGTTGTCGTTTTACCTCTTACTCGTTTCCGGCATCTCGTTATAATTCTCCTCGCTGAAATACCCCTGTTAAATTCTAGCAGGATGGCTGGTCGTGGTGGTCGTGGTGTGGTCGTGGTGCCAACGATCCACCTCTGCCGCCGGACTACATGGCCGCGATGATGCAGCAGTTTCAGATGAACCAAGTGTTCATGCAAGGTGTTATAGATCAGCTCCAGAACCAGAATTAGATCCAGAACCAACCGCCTGTTGTTACTCTGCGGGATTTCATGCGTCTCAATCCCCCTCTCTTCCACCAACCTGAATAGCCGCTGGATGCCGATGATTGGCTTCGTGACATCACTCAACAGCTGGAGTTCGCTAATGTGAACGCTGCTGATTACGTCAACTTTGCGTCCTATTTCCTGCGTGGCCCCGCTTCTCAGTGGTGGGACACCTACAAGGGCTCGCTAGTTGAAGGGACTTTCGTCACCTGGAATGACTTCAAGACCACCTGATAGAGGGGAAGGTGTCCCGATGTTTCGATGAGAGGATGGAGATCGATATTGGTGGAGTAGACTTTCACGACCCGACTACGAACGTGCGAAGTCGTTGCGCCTTAGCAATCGCTAAACCAACTCCGAGAGGTTATTGATCCCGCGGATGCACGATCAACCTGACCACGAAGGTCAATTCCTGCAAGCAATCGAAGAACAAGCAAGAACTAAGAATTGCAATCTGGATCTTGCGAATATAAGATGAATGATTACGAAAGTTGGGGTTCCAATGCGGTCTTGGCCTGGTCGGATGACACAAACGAAGAGCTCGAAGTTGCGGCTATGGCTAACTTAAATCTAATTAAAACCCAAATCTAAACGACGCCCTAAGGGCTGTATATATGGGGGAACAGAGGGGAATTTCGTGGCCCCTTGGAGGAGGGGTCCGAAAACAACCCTAACTCGGTTTCCCCACACATACGGACTCTAAAAAATAGCCTATTAAGTGTATTTAGAAATTACATGGTCCTGGCCCAATAATAAGGTGACGCAGCACCTATAATAACCCTTGGACGAAAACATTAATGTGGCATCTTGTGTCTCTCGTCCAAGTCTTCATGCACGCCTTATGGTGGCCTCAAAGTGCGAAAATCACCACTGGAAGCTCCATTGTCCTTTCCCACGCGCGCACCTCCTTCTCCATGCTTGATCCCGCTCCAATGACCATCCTTCTTATCTATGCTAGGTCCTTCATTCATAAGACAAACAAAAGTATCTAATTTAGGCAGCATCATATGTACCTGAACATTAGAAGGATTCGAAAGAAACGAAAGTACCTGATAATTTAGTTGACGTGCGCGTGCTCTAGTAACTGGTCCAGTATGTATAGTTGGTGAAGATGTGGGTGTAACATTAGTAGAGATGTCCTCATCACCACCTTCCGTGCTCGTTATGTCCCCCAGGCGATTATGAACCGTATGAAGGCCGAGTTTCGCAACCTCGTTCAGGGCAACAAAACTGTCGAGGCATATCAGAGGGAATTCCTCCGCCTCTCCCGCTATGCTGCAAGTGACCTCCCCAATGATGCAAGTAGGCAAGAGAAGTTCCGTGATGGACTCAATGCATGTCAGATCCCTCTGTTAGGTATGTGCTAGGGTTAGCTAGTACCTTTGCATCATGCAAAAGTTTCAAAAGAAACCTTGAAAATCAATTTCAAAATCCAAATGGGAGAAGGAACACCCCCCAGATGAATTAATTCAAAAGTCCAGATAAAAATATTTTCCAAAAATTCATGTTAGAGTTTTGAAAAGTCTTATAAATGAGTGTGATCACATATCAAGTGATGTGGGACCCATCCCATGCTCATAGATTTTTCCAATATTCAAACAGTACCTTGGAAATAAAGAAATCCCCCTATTTGAATTAAAATTCAAATCATTTGAATTTTAAAAATGTTGAAATTTTATGAGTGGCTAGTCTATATTATTATGAGGCCACATAAAAGTTTTCAGCATTTAATAAAATGGTTTGGTATTTTTATCAGAGCCAAAACAAATTACAGAAAAAGAAAGGAAAGATTAAACAGAAAATAAAAGGAAAGACTTACCTCTCGCCCAGGGGCGAGGCCCACCTCTCCAGCCGGCCCAGCCCGCGAAGCCTCGTTGTCGTCTTCTTCCCCGCCGAGCCAAGCTGCTCGGTGGAGGCAGGACGTGGCCGCGGCGCCACCGCGACGTCCTCGACCTTCCAGGCCGCCCCGTGCCGTCTTTTCGTGTCCTGGAGAACCGCCTTGGAGCCGTGGATCTTTTCCCCCTCCTCTCTCGTGCTCTCCCTTCCTCTCCTCGTTTTCCCCTTTTCCCCCGAGAGCGACCGCCGTTCGTCGTCGACAAGAACCGTAGCCAACGCCGGAGTTAAGCGCGGAGACCCTGTCCATCGTGCGCAACGTCGCCGTTTACCCCGATCTGGAGAAGATGGCATCCTAATCGAGCCCGAGGACGACGCACGCTTCACCGAGAGCCCGCCGGACCCGCAAACCGCCGTCGTCGATTACTCCGGCCACAGAGCTCCTCCGACCACGCCACTGCCTTCACTGCAACCGTGGTGAGCTTCTGCTTCACCCCATCTTCTACACGGCCGCCCTCTTGGCCCGTACCGTGTTTTGCCATTAAGGCCGAAGCTTCTCGCCGCCGGGATCGATGGAGTTGTTCATCCGTTAAGCAACCGAGCCAGCCGTGTTGTCCAACGTGATCGCCGTGTTCTTCCGCGTCGAACGAGCTCACAATCGCTGGATTTGGAGCACCGTGGCGAATACGGCTTCCTTCCCGTGCTTCTGTTGCCGCCGGCGAGGTCACCGCCGTCCCTGTGGTCGTCGTCTTGGACGCTGGCGTGCACCAGGAGACGTGCGAGAGCACGGGCTTCGCTCCCGTGGTCGCGGCGCGTCGTTTGGTCCACGGAATCAGCAGATCCGCGGAGCGCCGCCGTGCCCAGGTCGCCGGCGACTAGCCGCCGGCAGGCCATGACGTGGCCGTGGTGGTTAACCACTAAACCAACCCCCTGAGTCACTTACAGGTGGGTCTAGGACCCCCTAATCACCCTGTTAAGTTAATCCCCACGGGATTAAACCCTGTGTCACTGACCAGTGGGACCCCTTGTCAGTTTGACTCGGGTCAAACCCCCTGACGTCATGCTGATGTCACAGTGACGCAGTAAAGGATTTTCCAGAAAAGAAAAATAGATTAATAAATCCAGAAATTCCAGAAAATACCCCAAACTTTGGAAATTCATAGAAAATTCATATTAACTCCAAATTGGACAAATAATATATGAAAAATGATCAGTAGAAAATTATCTTTCCAAATATGCAACTTTGAACTCTGTTTGAGTTGAATTTAAAATGGGACCAGTAGCATATGTCATTTGGTTTATTTGAATTTATTTCAAATTCAAATCAATTGAGTTTGCAACTTGGACCATGGATTTGAGCTATACTTCAACCACACTTCAGAGGCATATCTTACATATTTGAAATTAATTCAAATTGATCAAACTATATCATATATAACTTGGTTAAGGTTGAATTCAAATGTGGAATTTGAATTTGCATTTAAAAATGCAATATATTCCACTTAAATGGAATTGCCTCACACATCAAACTTGTACTTCAAGCTTAAACATTCTATCATGTGCTTGAGCATTGCATTCATATTGATTGCTACTTCGTGCTTTGTTTGTCGAGTAGAGTTGGAACCGGAGCAAGAGGTCACCCCCTTCGCTGCAGATCCAGAGCCCGAACCTCGTCAGCAAGGCAAGCAAAACCCCCATTGATCATGTCGATAAAATCCCACTTCCCTCTCATGTCTCGCTTATGCATTGTATAGGATGATCACCATGTTACGATTCTACCGCATAGATGAACCCATTCCTTTGCATGACCTATCTTTTGTCACAGTAGTAAGCAAACCATAATCCTAGCAAATGTAGGAGTTGAATGATATCATGTGGCCCCTGCAAATGTTACCGCTTATTGCATGCTTAGTATGATACCATGTTGTTACTGTGATGTGAGTCGGGATGGGAATGATCATGTTGCTGATGGTAGAAAAGTGTTGGTGAATCGACCCTAATACAAGGTGAACGATGAGAGGCTGTGTAGGAGTACACGGTGGGTTGTCTCATTGAACACCGCCCTAAGTCCGAGTTCTGGTGTGGTGATCCAAGATGAAGAGTACAACCACACATTGGGCTCACTGACCCCTCTCAACCTATTAACTCATCCCTTTCGATGTCCAGATGTCGCAGTAGTTCGGAGTTCTGGTAGGCTTGTGGCCTGGATGCTAAGTGAGAGAACGGCTCATCCGAGACCGTCTTATGCACCACGCACACATCGCTTGGGTCCACTTCGGTAAACCGGCCGGGTTCACGATGGTGGTAGCCAACCCAAGTAGGCGGCTTTCTTGGACTAGATAGGCTATGAGGTAACAGTTGTGGTGAGCATCCTCGCTGGCACCCCTTGAATGGTGTCGAGATCAAAGGCGGTAAATGATGATCATGTGTGTGTAGCGGTACACCCTTGCAAGGTTAACAAAACTATTCGAATAGCCGCGTCCGCGGTTATGGACTACTTGGAAAGCTTAGCTTGATTATTAGATAACTTGAACCGGATACTTCTAAAACACACCAAGATAAGTGTGAGTGCTATGGCGTGCTTCCTTGTGGGGAAGTCGAGGAAGGCACCATAGTGGTGTATTGGTTGGTGAAAGTAGTGGACTCGTGTACGCTTCTTGCCTCAAAGTCTGGTACTCGTAGTTCAGGATTAGCCAAGTCAAAGCTGGCATTTCTGCAAGTGAACCCCACCTCTCTTTTCCTTGATACATGTGCATGAGTAGTATAGCTCCTATGTAAGTCTTGCTGAGTACGCCTTTGTACTCACGTTTGCTTAATCTATGTTTTAGATGACGCCATTGACCCCGAAGGTGGCTTCTTCATCGAGCTGGACGACTGAAGTTAAGCTAGTCTAGTCCCAGTCAGCAGACTGGTTCCCTCGTGGAGGGCTTTGTGTTTGAATAAGGCTTCTTAAGCCAATTTGTTAAACTTGTCTGTACCCAGACATAATTTGCTTCCGCTTCGTGATGTAATGTTGGATCACATGTATGTGATCTCTGTGTGTACTCTATAAGAGTTATAAATAAAATGTACACTTTGTAGAGAATTGCAATGGTACCTGCTGTTCATACAAGGCATGTGTGCTGCGTGTATGTTTATAACATGCATGTCTTCGTATGGGTTTTCGAGACCTTAGTTGTGTTCTGGCTGGCGGTCTTTCATACACCAAGTGGCCCTTAGATGTGTGCAGCTTGGGGCATCGCGATGCGATTGCTCGAGACTCCGTCTCGTACACACTTTGTGGTATGATCGACCCCGCCCTAGACCTCGACTAAGTGATCGGGCTGGAGTAAGTCTATGTAAGAGTTTTGAGATAGTCGATAGTATGGTTGAGGCGACTTGTCTTTGAATATGGGAGTTCACCACCCATATCAATAGACTTGTGTGCGTACGATGAGGACCCATTTCAGTTGATCATCCGGCCAGGATGGGATGCCCCTCACGTACGATGCTTTCCGAGAATGTTCAGTGCTTGGCCTTGTCTGCTTAGACAAGTGGGTGCGGTTCTCGGCTCTCCATATGACTATGTCTTAACTGTACTTACATACGCTAACCCCGGGTCCCGACAGACTTGGTATCAGAGCAGGACTGACTGTAGGACTAGTAGCCTTGGCCGAAGTCGAGTCTAGCTTGCTATAGTTATATAGTTACTCTGGGTAAATATGGGAACAACGTAAGGCTTCATTTTTCTCCTTACCCCCTTCGTTCTGAGTTCTGAGTCACCCTCATCTTACTCTACGGGAAGATAGGACTAGGCTCTCCTCTGTCTGATTAGCATATCTCGTTGATTGCTTCCTTATAGCCGTAGGAAAGTTGTGGTCGGTTTATTAGAGTGGTTTTGCTCCCTGTTTCTTACATCATATTATGTAAGTGCTGTTTTTCATGATTGAAAGAAATTGTCATTTCTTACAATTACAGCCGTTATGCTGTCCGAGTCATTCCAGGTTTATCATATAATCTGATGCATTTGCAAACTCTTGCTTTCTGTTTCAGATGGCAAATCTTCCCCCTCGGCAGATTGTTCGTTTGACCAGGTGCCTCGGTGTGCGTGGCCATCCCGCCACGTTGATCGAGATGATGTCCTATGTGGGATATCGATGGTACCCTGAGTACACCATCGAGGAGCAGTTCCACGACTTCAACCAGACGCAGTTCCACTGCATTGTCCGGATCTACCCGCACCACGTTGGAGTCACCCAGCCTATCCACTTTGGACATGGCATCGGCGTTACCGAGAACATGGCTGTGCAGGATGCGGCATATTCATGTATCACACTGCTGAGAGAGGAGCACACCCTACTGAGAGAGACTTCATTCCGCTATATCCCAGCTGCACTTCCAGGAGAAGAGGGATATTACACCGGACTCTACTCAGATCACTCTGCAGAGGATCCAGCACTCCAGGTGACTGCTAGGTTTGCTAGTGACAGAGACCGTGATGCACGTGCTCTCCGTTTCGAGCTCCACGCTACTCGTGTTCGTCTGTACCGGGCACTGACGCTCTTGGCACCATTTGTGAGCGTGGGATCAGTTGAGTACGATGCGATCTATCCAGTGAGGACCCAGATGCCTTCTCGAGTTGCTTGGCCCGAGATTGGAGGAGTTTTTCCACCCCGTGGTCCTTTGCTTCCACCCTACACTGGACCTAGGCCCCATCCTTGCCCAAATGGATATCAGGGTCCACAAGCCTCCGTGTTTTCCGATGGTCACCTCCAGCTACCGGGATATGCGGGTAACTTTTATGAGGACTACTATGGAGATGGAGATGAGTGAGACCGCCTGTGGTCTTACTTAGTGAGGATGTAGTAGTATCCTAGTATATTGTAAGCAAGGTGTCTAAGTTCCAGAGGCTTAGATAAATAATGTATAGGAAGTCAGAGTGCCTCTGAAGGATGTATCATCTTCATCACGTTTGTATTAGCTTAGTGCTTGTACTAAAACGATGTATGGTTGGTATGACAGCTTGTGAATATATGGCTTGTATGCTTTTATCACCATGTTGTCAAGATGATTACTTCCTTTGCTCTGTAATCCTTCCAGTACTTCAATACCTTGATTAGTCTCTTGAAATCAACTCTGTTTGACTTTGGTTTTTCACCTTCAGGATGTCTCAAGGAACCCGTGGCCAGGTTGGTCGTAACCAAGGTTGTGGGAACAACCAGGAGGAAGACAACCTTCCACCCCCACCCACGATGGCCCAAGTTCTGATGGAGGTCGAGAGGAACCGCCGTGACTCTCACCACCTACTGGAATTCATCGCACGTAACACCACTCAGCAGCGCAATGAGCTGGTGTCCCTGAACGACTTCATCCGGCTTCATCCCCCGGTTTTTAGTTACTCCACCGAGCCCCTTGACGCCGATGACTGGCTCCGCAGCATCGAGAGGAAGCTCCAAGCCGGTCATGTTGCAGATGGCGACAAGGTCAATTATGCCACCTATCACCTCGAAGGTGCAGCAAGCTCTTGGTGGGAGAACTTCCTGAATATGCGCCCAGTTGGACCACCTGCATCTTGGGAGGAATTCTGTACGTCCTTCCGCGAGCACCACATCCCCAAGGGTCTCATGGACCGCAAGCGTGAGGAGTTCTGTAACCTCACCCAAGGCAGAAGAACCGTGGACGAGTTTTGTCGTGAGTTCAACCGACTTGCTCGTTATGCCACCGAAGAAGTCTCCACCGACTCCAAGAAACAAGAGAGGTTCCGTCGTGGCCTCAATAGTGGACTCCGCCGCGAGCTCAATCTTCATGACTTTGCCACCTTCCAGGTCCTTGTCAACAAGGCCATCAAGGCAGAGGACATGAACACCCCCAATGACTTTCGCAAACACCCCAGAGATGAAGGTTCATCAAGTTCTGGCTCCCAGAAGCGCAAGATCTGGATTCCCAATAGCATGTTCCGCCAGAACAACCCACCGAGGCCATCCTATGTGGCGCCTCGTCCACTCACCCAGTTCCACCCAGCTCCACCAAACAACCCAGCTCCACGCACTGTTTTCGGAGCTTGCTACAAGTGTGGTCAGGCAGGCCACTACTCACGCGAGTGCCCCCAGAACCAAGTTCAGCACCAGAATGCTCCACCACGTGTCGGAGGCAACAACAACAACAATGGTCGTGGAAAACCACCCCAGAAGGTCTTCACCGCCAAACCCGCACCTCCCGCCAATCGTGGACGTTTGAACCAGATTGCAGCTGAAGAGACTGACAACACCACTGACGTCATTCTTGGTACGCTCCCAGTCAATTTTGTTCCTACTTCCGTTCTTTTCGACCCAGGAGCATCTCATTCATTCGTGTCGGAAAGTTATGCACTTCGCCATGAGTTACCCTTTGTTGAATTGTCCACCCCAATGGTTATTCAAACTCCAGGGTCAAGATGGCAAACTAATAGAGTAAGCCATGGTAATCAAATAGCAATTGAGGGTTCAGTATTCCTTGCTTCACTCATAGCCCTCAAGTCTTCAGACATTGATGTCATCCTTGGCATGGATTGGCTATCAAGACAGAATGCCTATCTGGATTGCAAAGGAAAATCCGTGAAACTCACCCACCCTTCAGGCAAAACCATTAGCTATACCTCACCCAGAGCAAGAACCCAAGTGCATTCCTTGAATGTACTTCCCCTTCCCAAACTTGAAGATATTCCGGTGGTTCGTGACTTCCCGGATGTCTTTCCTGAAGAGCTGCCGGGCATGCCACCCGACAGATGTGTAGAATTTATAGTGGATCTTGTTCCAGGAACTGCACCAATTTCCAAACGCCCATACAAAATGGCCCCACATGAGTTAGCTGAGCTAAAAACCCAACTGGATGCTTCGTTGGCAAAAGGCTTCATCCGCCCTAGCTCATCGCCATGGGGTTGCCCCGTTCTGTTCGTGAAGAAGAAAGATGGAACAGAAAGGATGTGCGTAGACTATCGCCCGCTAAATTTAGCGACGATAAAGAACAAATACCCACTGCCCAGGATCAATGATCTTTATGATCAACTTGCAGGATCCGCTGTCTTCTCCAAGATGGATTTGAGATTAGGTTATCATCAGATCCGAATCCGAAACGAGGACATTCCCAAAACGGCTTTTACTACTCGTTATGGTCTTTACGAGTACACCGTCATGTCCTTTGGTTTAACCAATGCCCCCGCCACATTTTCACGCTTGATGAATTCGATCTTCATGGAGTACTTAGATAAATTTGTTGTGGTTTATCTCGATGACATTCTCATCTACTCGAAGAACGAAGGAGATCATGCCAAACACTTAAGGCTGGTATTGATGAAACTTAGAGAGCATCGCCTGTACGCTAAATTCTCCAAGTGTGAATTCTGGCTACCAGAAGTGACCTACTTAGGCCACGTGATTTCTGCAAAAGGCATTGCTGTGAATCCCGAGAGAGTTCAGGCCGTCCTTGACTGGACTCCACCTGAATCGGTTAAGCAAGTTAGGAGTTTTCTTGGCCTAGCCAGCTATTGCCATCGCTTCGTCGAGAACTTTTCTAAAGTTGCAAAGCCTCTAACTGAACTCCTCAAGAAAGATAAGAAATTCTTATGGACTCCCAAGTGCGAGGAAAGCTTTCAAGAGCTAAAAAGAAGATTAACTTCTGCACCCGTTCTTGCACCTCCAGACACAAAAAGGGATTTTGAGATCTATTGTGATGCATCACGGCAAGGGTTAGGATGCATACTTCTGCAAGATCGACATGTGGTAGCTTATGCTTCACGCCAGTTGCGGCCACATGAAGAGAACTATCCTACCCATGACCTTGAACTCGCTGCCGTAGTTCATGCTCTAACAACTTGGCGACATTACCTCCTTGGTAATCGTTGTGAGATTTATTCCGACCACCAAAGCCTCAAATATATTTTCACCCAGCCAGATCTTAATCTCAGGAAAAGACGCTGGATTGAGTTGATAAAAGATTACGACGTAGCAATTTCTTACACCCCAGGCAAAGCCAATGTCATGGCTGATGCACTAAGTCGTAAGTCGTACTGTAACAACCTCATGTTACAGCAGTAGCAACCACTTCTTCATGAGGACTTTCGCAAGCTCAACCTTGAAATTGTTCCTCATGGCTATCTTTCTACCTTGGTGGCGAAACCAACTCTTGAGGATCAAATCATAGTTGCCCAAAGGCGTGCACGAGGTGTTCGCCGGATCAAGGAGAACATTGCTAGTGGAGTTGCTAGATGTTTCTCCACAGATAGCAAGGGAACGGTATTCTTTGAAAATCGTTTGGTAGTACCTAAGAATAAGGAACTAAGGCAACTCATCCTCAAAGAAGCCCATGACACACCCCTCTCAATTCATCCCGGTAGCACGAAAATGTACCGAGATCTACGCCAGAGATTTTGGTGGACTAGGATGAAGAGAGACATTGCTCAATTTGTTGCCGAATGTGATGTTTGTCGTCGCATTAAGGCAGAACATCAAAGACCTGCTGGTACACTTCAACCTTTGTCTATTCCCGAGTGGAAATGGGACAAAGTCGGTATGGATTTCATCACCGGCTTTCCAAGAACCCAGAAAGGAAACAATGCCATCTTCGTTGTCATAGATAGGCTTTCCAAAGTTGCTCACTTCCTTCCGGTTCGCGAGTCTATAACTGCTAGTCAGTTAGCGGACTTGTACATCTCCAGAATTGTATCACTTCACGGTGTTCCGTTGGAAATCAATTCTGATCGCGGTAGCCTTTTCACCTCTAGATTTTGGGGAAGCTTCCAACGTGCTCTGGGAACTCATCTCTCCTTTAGTACGGCTTTCCATCCTCAGTCTAGCGGTCAAGTCGAAAGGGTTAACCAAATTCTTGAAGACATGCTCAGAGCTTGTGTTATCTCATTCGGAAAGAATTGGGAGAATTCTCTTCCGTATGCCGAATTTGCTTATAACAATAGTTTTCAATCTAGTCTGAACATGGCTCCTTTTGAACTCCTGTATGGACGACGATGTCGAACACCACTAAATTGGTCTGAAGCCGGTGAAAGACAATTCTTTGGACCGGATATGATCAAGGAAGCAGAAGAGCAAGTTCGCATTGTTCGTGATCAATTGAAAGCAGCCCAGTCTCGTCAGAAAAGCTACTATGATCGTCATCATAGCCAAGAGCGCTACAATCTGGATGAGAAGGCTTACCTTCGGGTTACTCCTCTGAAGGGAACCCAACGTTTTGGTATCAAAGGCAAGTTGGCCCCACGTTACATCGGACCTTTCCGCATTCTAGCTAAACGTGGAGAAGTTGCCTACCAACTTGAACTACCTCCGCACCTCTCCCGAGTACATGATGTATTCCATGTGTCCCAACTCAGGCGTTGCTTCAAGGACCCCATCCGCGAAGTCGACCATGAAACGCTTGATCTCCAAGATGACCTTTCTTATCGAGAATACCCCGTTCGTATTCTTGATTCAGCAGAGCGTGTCACTCGTCGTCAGAAGATTAGGTTTCTGAAAGTGCAATGGTCACACCACTCTGAAAGAGAAGCCACGTGGGAGAGAGAAGACCGTCTCAGTGCCGAGTACCCCACTTTCCTTCCGCAGACTTCTGAATCTCGGGACGAGATTCTTTTGAGTGGGGGCGAGTTGTCAGATCCCTCTGTTAGGTATGTGCTAGGGTTAGCTAGTACCTTTGCATCATGCAAAAGTTTCAAAAGAAACCTTGAAAATCAATTTCAAAATCCAAATGGGAGAAGGAACACCCCCCAGATGAATTAATTCAAAAGGCCAGATAAAAATATTTTCCAAAAATTCATGTTAGAGTTTTGAAAAGTCTTATAAATGAGTGTGATCACATATCAAGTGATGTGGGACCCATCCCATGCTCATAGATTTTTCCAATATTCAAACAGTACCTTGGAAATAAAGAAATTCCCCTATTTGAATTAAAATTCAAATCATTTGAATTTTAAAAATGTTGAAAGTTTATGAGTGGCTAGTCTATATTATTATGAGGCCACATAAAAGTTTTCATCATTTAATAAAATGGTTTGGTATTTTTATCAGAGCCAAAACAAATTACAGAAAAAGAAAGGAAAGATTAAACAGAAAATAAAAGGAAAGACTTACCTCTCGCCCAGGGGCGAGGCCCACCTCTCCAGCCGGCCCAGCCACCGCGACGTCCTCGACCTTCCAGGCCGCCCCGTGCCGTCTTTTCGTGTCCTGGAGAACCGCCTTGGAGCCGTGGATCTTTTCCCCCTCCTCTCTCGTGCTCTCCCTTCCTCTCCTCGTTTTCCCCTTTTCCCCCGAGAGCGACCGCCGTTCGTCGTCGACAAGAACCGTAGCCAACGCCGGAGTTAAGCGCGGAGACCCTGTCCATCGTGCGCAACGTCGCCGTTTACCCCGATCTGGAGAAGATGGCATCCTAATCTAGCCCGAGGACGACGCACGCTTCACCGAGAGCCCGCCGGACCCGCAAACCGCCGTCGTCGATTACTCCGGCCACAGAGCTCCTCCGACCACGCCACTGCCTTCACTGCAACCGTGGTGAGCTTTTGCTTCACCCCATCTTCTACACGGCCGCCCTCTTGGCCCGTACCGTGTTTTGCCATTAAGGCCGAAGCTTCTCGCCGCCGGGATCGATGGAGTTGTTCATCCGTTAAGCAACCGAGCCAGCCGTGTTGTCCAACGTGATCGCCGTGTTCTTCCGCGTCGAACGAGCTCACAATCGCTGGATTTGGAGCACCGTGGCGAAGACGGCTTCCTTCCCGTGCTTCTGTTGCCGCCGGCGAGGTCACCGCCGTCCCTGTGGTCGTCGTCTTGGACGCTGGCGTGCACCAGGAGACGTGCGAGAGCACGGGCTTCGCTCCCGTGGTCGCGGCGCGTCGTTTGGTCCACGGAATCAGCAGATCCGCGGAGCGCCGCCGTGCCCAGGTCGCCGGCGACTAGCCGCCGGCAGGCCATGACGTGGCCGTGGTGGTTAACCACTAAACCAACCCCCTGAGTCACTTACAGGTGGGTCTAGGACCCCCTAATCACCCTGTTAAGTTAATCCCCACGGGATTAAACCCTGTGTCACTGACCAGTGGGACCCCTTGTCAGTTTGACTCGGGTCAAACCCCCTGACGTCATGCTGATGTCACAGTGACGCAGTAAAGGATTTTCCAGAAAAGAAAAATAGATTAATAAATCCAGAAATTCCAGAAAATACCCCAAACTTTGGAAATTCATAGAAAATTCATATTAACTCCAAATTGGACAAATAATATATGAAAAATGATCAGGAGAAAATTATCTTTCCAAATATGCAACTTTGAACTCTGTTTGAGTTGAATTTAAAATGGGACCAGTAGCATATGTCATTTGGTTTATTTGAATTTATTTCAAATTCAAATCAATTGAGTTTGCAACTTGGACCATGGATTTGAGCTATACTTCAACCACACTTCAGAGGCATATCTTACATATTTGAAATTAATTCAAATTGATCAAACTATATCATATATAACTTGGTTAAGGTTGAATTCAAATGTGGAATTTGAATTTGCATTTAAAAATGCAATATATTCCACTTAAATGGAATTGCCTCACACATCAAACTTGTACTTCAAGCTTAAACATTCTATCATGTGCTTGAGCATTGCATTCATATTGATTGCTACTTCGTGCTTTGTTTGTCGAGTAGAGTTGGAACCGGAGCAAGAGGTCACCCCCTTCGCTGCAGATCCAGAGCCCGAACCTCGTCAGCAAGGCAAGCAAAACCCCCATTGATCATGTCGATAAAATCCCACTTCCCTCTCATGTCTCGCTTATGCATTGTATAGGATGATCACCATGTTACGATTCTACCGCATAGATGAACCCATTCCTTTGCATGACCTATCTTTTGTCACAGTAGTAAGCAAACCATAATCCTAGCAAATGTAGGAGTTGAATGATATCATGTGGCCCCTGCAAATGTTACCGCTTATTGCATGCTTAGTATGATACCATGTTGTTACTGTGATGTGAGTCGGGATGGGACTGATCATGTTGCTGATGGTAGAAAAGTGTTGGTGAATCGACCCTAATACAAGGTGAACGATGAGAGGCTGTGTAGGAGTACACGGTGGGTTGTCTCGTTGAACACCGCCCTAAGTCCGAGTTCTGGTGTGGTGATCCAAGATGAAGAGTACAACCACACATTGGGCTCACTGACCCCTCTCAACCTATTAACTCATCCCTTTCGATGTCCAGATGTCGCAGTAGTTCGGAGTTCTGGTAGGCTTGTGGCCTGGATGCTAAGTGAGAGAACGGCTCATCCGAGACCGGCTTATGCACCACGCACACATCGCTTGGGTCCACTTCGGTAAACCGGCCGGGTTCACGATGGTGGTAGCCAACCCAAGTAGGCGGCTTTCTTGGACTAGATAGGCTATGAGGTAACAGTTGTGGTGAGCATCCTCGCTGGCACCCCTTGAATGGTGTCGAGATCAAAGGCGGTAAATGATGATCATGTGTGTGTAGCGGTACACCCTTGCAAGGTTAACAAAACTATTCGAATAGCCGCGTCCGCGGTTATGGACTACTTGGAAAGCTTAGCTTGATTATTAGATAACTTGAACCGGATACTTCTAAAACACACCAAGATAAGTGTGAGTGCTATGGCGTGCTTCCTTGTGGGGAAGTCGAGGAAGGCACCATAGTGGTGTATTGGTTGGTGAAAGTAGTGGACTCATGTACGCTTCTTGCCTCAAAGTCTGGTAGTCGTAGTTCAGGATTAGCCAAGTCAAAGCTGGCATTTCTGCAAGTGAACCCCACCTCTCTTTTCCTTGATACATGTGCATGAGTAGTATAGCTCCTATGTAAGTCTTGCTGAGTACGCCTTTGTACTCACGTTTGCTTAATCTATGTTTTAGATGACGCCATTGAGCCCGAAGGTGGCTTCTTCATCGAGCTGGACGACTGAAGTTAAGCTAGTCTAGTCCCAGTCAGCAGACTGGTTCCCTCGTGGAGGGCTTTGTGTTTGAATAAGGCTTCTTAAGCCAATTTGTTAAACTTGTCTGTACCCAGACATAATTTGCTTCCGCTTCGTGATGTAATGTTGGATCACATGTATGTGATCTCTGTGTGTACTCTATAAGAGTTATAAATAAAATGTACACTTTGTAGAGAATTGCAATGGTACCTGCTGTTCATACAAGGCATGTGTGCTGCGTGTATGTTTATAACATGCATGTCTTCGTATGGGTTTTCGAGACCTTAGTTGTGTTCTGGCTGGCGGTCTTTCATACACCAAGTGGCCCTTAGATGTGTGCAGCTTGGGGCATCGCGATGCGATTGCTCGAGACTCCGTCTCGTACACACTTTGTGGTATGATCGAGCCCGCCCTAGACCTCGACTAAGTGATCGGGCTGGAGTAAGTCTATGTAAGAGTTTTGAGATAGTCGATAGTATGGTTGAGGCGACTTGTCTTTGAATATGGGAGTTCACCACCCATATCAATAGACTTGTGTGCGTACGATGAGGACCCATTTCAGTTGATCATCCGGCCTGGATGGGATGCCCCTCACGTACGATGCTTTCCGAGAATGTTCAGTGCTTGGCCTTGTCTGCTTAGACAAGTGGGTGCGGTTCTCGGCTCTCCATATGACTATGTCTTAACTGTACTTACATACGCTAACCCCGGGTCCCGACAATGCAGATCTCCAGCTTGCACTGGCTTTGCACGTCTTCCCCGACTTCGCCACCATGGTGAACCAGACTATCACTCTTGAGACCGCTCAGCTTAAGTTCGGTGGTTCGCCGAAGCGCCCCCGTGATGCTGGCTCATCTTCGGGAACAGCACAGAAGCAACACGTTTGGCTTCCACACAGTGTGTATCGTCCACCTGCCCCTGCACCAAGGCCGTCGTATGTTGCACCCTGTCTGCCTCCACCCCCGCGGAGACAGCCGAAGACTGAGACTGCACCCCTCCATCCTCAAGATGGCCTCTGCTTCAAGTGCCATCAGCCATGTCACTTTTCCAGAAACTGCCCCCAGCGACAGAATCAACTGGTAGTTCACCCTGCTGGCCGTGGCAACGATAGGACCCCCAACTATAACACTGGGTCTTCTGCTCACACTCGTGGTCATGCTAACCACATTGACGTTGAAGAAGCTCAGGCACAGCCCGCTACCGTGATGGGTACTCTCCTCGTTAACTCAATACCTGCTACTGTTTTATTTGATACAGGAGCATCACATTCATTCATGTCGGAAGCATTTGCATTATCGCATAACTTTACGCTTGGAAAGATGAACACACCGATGGTTGTTCGCACCCCGATAGGCCAATGCCGAACCACCATGATGGTGCCCAATACCGCCGTTGAAATCGAAGAAGTTGTATTCCATGTGTCCCCCATCATTCTGAAGTCTTCCACCATAGACCTCATCCTGGGAATGGATTGGTTGAAAGTCCACGATGCCGCACTGTATTGTGGTACCAAGTCTGTCCAACTTTTTCACCCCTCCGGTGCGATTGTTAACCACACCACCCTGGTTACCCGTGATCCTGAAACACATATCTATATGATGAATGCTTTGAACGTCTCGCCTCTTGAAGGAATTGAGAAAGTTCTGGTTGTTTGTGATTTTCCCGACGTCTTCCCAGAAGAACTGCCAGGAATACCCCCGATTAGAGAGGTTGAATTCGTCATCGACTTGAAGCCTGGCACCGTCCCTATTGCCAAGCGTCCCTATAAGATGCCACCTCACCACCTCCTTGAACTGAAGAAGGAGATCGACACAGCACTCCATAAAGGCTTCATCCGTCCTAGTTCCTATGCTTGGGGAGCACCTTCGCTCTTTGTCAAGAAGAGTGATGGCACGAACCGTTTGGTCCAAGATTACCGAACTATCAACCAGGCCACCATACAGAACAAGTACCCACTTCCTCGGATAAATGATCTTTATGATCAACTTGATGGATCCAAGGTGTTTTCTAAACTCGACTTGAGGTTGGGTTATCACCAAATCTGAGTCCGTGAAGAGGACATTCCGAAGACCGCCTTATTTACTCGCTATGGTTCATACGACTACACCGTCATGTCCTTTGGCTTGACGAATGCCCCAGCCACATTTTCCCGATTGATGACCTTTATATTCATGGAATATCTTGACAAGTTTGTCATGGTTTATCAGGATGATATATTGATATACTCCAAGAATGAAGAAGAACATGCTGAACATCTTCGTCTGATACTGGAAAATCTTCGAGAACACAAACTCTATGCTAAGTACTCTAAGTGTGAGTTCTAGCTTCCTGAAGTAACTTACCTTGGTCACGTGATTTCCAAGGATGGCGTTGCCGTCAACCCCGAACGTATCCAGGCTATACTTGACTGGACTCCGCCCAGGACTGTCAAGCAAGTCCGCAGTTTCCTCGACCTTGCTAGCTATTGCCGCCGTTTCGTCGAGAACTGCTCCAAGTTTGCCAAGCTTCGCACTAATCTACTTCATAAAGGTGTCAAGTTTGAGTGGACTGATAAATGTCAAGAAATTTTTCAAGCTCTGAAGGACAAGCTCACTTCTCCCCCAGTGCTTGCTCCGCCTGATACTCAGAAGGACTTCGTGATATATTGCGACGCGTCTCGTCAAGGATTAGGTTGTGTCCTAATGCAAGAGCGCAAAGTGATTGCTTATGGCTCTCGCCAGTTGCGTGCTCACGAAGAAAACTATCCAACACATGATCTTGAATTGGCAGCGGTCATTTATGCATTGAAGCTGTGGCGACATTACCTCGTCGGTAATCGTTGCGAGATCTACACCGACCACCAAAGCCTGAAGTACGTGTTTACTCAACCAGACCTGAATCTCCGCCAGCAGAGATGGCTCGAGACAATAGCCGACTACAACATGGGAATTTCTTACACCCCTGGTAAAGCTAATGTGGTAGCCGATGCCTTAAGCCGCACAGCCTACTGCTCTGAACTTGAAGTCCAGATAGAGCAGCCACTTCTGTATGAAGAGCTCCGCAAGTTGAACCTTGAAATTGTTCCGCAGGGACATGTGAATAACCTTGCTGTTGAGCCGGACCTCGACAACACCATCAAGTGGATACAAACATGTGACTCTGATGTCGAGAAGTTCAAGAAGTATATCGCTAGAGGAAAGCCATCATTCTTCACTGTTGCTGATGATGGTACGTTGTATTTCAAGAATCATTTAGTGGTCCCTAGGAGTAAGACCAATCTAAACATGACCCCGCGCGTCATGAAATAAGCTCATGATACTCCTTTGTCGATTCACCCTGGTAGTACCAAGATGTACCAAGACCTTCGTCAGCGGTACTGGTGGTCTAACATGAAGCAAGACATCGCTCGATATGTTGACGAGTGTGACGTTTTCCGTCGGGTGAAAGCAGAACATCAAAGACCTGCTGGAACTCTACAACCACTTTCTATTCCTGAATGGAAATGGGACAAGATTGAGATGGACTTCGTCACCGGATTTCCCCGATCGCAAAATGGTAATGATGCCATCTTTGTCGTCATCGACCGATTCTCCAAGGTTTCCCACTTTCTTCTAGTCAAGGAGACGATCTCTGCTAGTCAGTTAGCAGACTTGTATGTTTCTAGAATTGTGTCCCTCCATGGCATTCCGTTGGAGATCAGTTCAGACCGTGGCAGTATTTTCACCTCAAGATTTTGGGATAGTTTCCAAGAAGCTACGGGCTCTCATCTGAATTTCAGCACCGCTTATCACCCCCAGTCGCAAGGACAAGTCGAACGAGTTAATCAAGTGCTTGAAGATATGCTTCGAGCTTGTGTCATTTCATTCGGTAAGAAATGGGAGGAATCTCTTCCATTTGCTGAATTCTCGTACAACAATAGCTATCAAGCTAGTCTGCAGATGGATCCCTTCGAAGTTCTCTATGGACATAAGTGTCGAACCCCTCTGAATGGGTCAGAAACTGGGGAACGAACCCTCATTGGTCCGGACATTATTCAACATGCCGAAGATCAGGTTCGCATTATTCTTGAACACTTGAAAGCTGCCCAGTCCCGCCAGAAGAGCAACTATGATCGCAAGAACAAAGAAATGGTCTATCAACCTAGCGAATACGCGTACCTCCGTGTCACTCCGATGAGAGGCACTCATCGTTTCGGGATAAAAGGAAAATTAGCTCCTCTCTATATTGGCCCGTTCCGTATCCTTTCAAGAAGTGGACCAGTGGCGTACCGATTGGAGTTGCCTTCAAACCTCTCTCAGGTCCACGATGTCTTTCACGTGTCACAACTCCGTTGCTGCTTCAAGGACCCTATTCGTGAAGTGGAACATGATCTGGTTGAGCTGCAGCAGGACTTGACTTATCAAGAACATTCCAGCCGCATTCTCGACCAGTCTGAATGCAAAACCCGCAACAAGACAACCAAGTTCCTCAAAGTTCAATGGTCGAATCATTCTGAAGATGAAGCCACTTGGGAACGCGAAGATCGTCTTCGTGAAGAATACCCCGATCTTTTTCCCGCTACCACTTAGATTCTCGGGACGATAATTCCTGTAGTGGGGGAGATTTGTAACACCCTTAGTGTCAGGCATCAGAAAAACTTTTGTTAATATGAAACCTCTGTGATTAGCAAGTCTCTAATCACCTTTGATCATGCCTTGTTCATCTTTGAATTCAAACAAACCCAAAATGCCTTTGGATGAATATTAAAAATAAGTGGAAATAAAACTTGGTCCAAAAATTGTGAAAGCAATTTTGCAACATGCCTCAAAATCAGTGGATCACATCCATATGGTTTTGGGAATTTATCAAGCAATAAAATAAATCCAACAAAAAAAAGTAGCCTAAAGCCCCCTTTTATCAATGGCATAATTAAAACAAATATCAAATGAATTTCTTTTGTCTCCAAAACTTTTGTGGCACTGGTATGTGGTATAACACTAATTATGGTGCCTATACCATAATGTAATAAATTGTAAAATAGTTAAAAGAAATTAAAACAGAAAACAGATACAACAGATAAAAGAAAAAGAGAACATAATCCCTATGTATTGCACAGAGCGATGCCCGTCCACCTCCCCCCCCCCACTCGGCCCCACCCCGGCCGAGCCGCCCCCTTCCTCTCTCCTCCTTCCCCTGTTCCCCTGTCCATGGCAACAGTGTGCCCACCGGTCGGTGGTGGCGTCGAACCCGGCCACCTCCTCGCTGCTACAGTGCCCGGAGACGATAAGGTCGAGCCTCAGGGCCCCGTGGACAGCCCAAATATTCCCCCCCTCTCTCCATTGCTCGTCTCGTCGCCCGCCTCCCGCCGCGGACGCCGCCATGGATGCCACCATGAACTCGCGTTCCCACTGAGTCCCTCAACACCAGACAAGATGCCCTGGAGCCCCGCCGTCGTCGTCCTGATCAAGTGGATGAAGGAATCGAGCTCGCATCGCCTGGAGCGCCCACATCGGGTCGTCTTCTACCTCGGAACCTCCGGCGAACTTCTTCAATTCCGGACACCCCGTGCCTCCCCCGAGCCTGCTAAGCACCCCTACAGGTCCCGGGTGAGCCGCCGCTTCCATTCCCCTATCTTGCCCCTCGAATCCCCTCCGTTTGCCGCCTGTATGGGCCGTGGGCACCATGGCCGCGAGCTCGAGCTCGTCGAGCTCGGCCGGGCCGCACACCCTGCCACCTGCGCCCCATAGCCCCCGCCCGCGCCCTGCGCACGCCCACTCCCGCCACTTTCGGCCGCCGCTGCCGCCAGCGCGGCTGCTGGCCCGGCCGCCGGCTCCTGGCCACATCCGGCCGTACGTGCGTGCTGCCTGGTGGGGTGGTTGCTAACCACTGCCAGGTGGGCCAACCTGCACAAAGAAAAGAATTAAAAGATAGAGAAATAAAAATTAACCCCCCTAGTGACTTGCAGGTGGGCCCTAGCTGATAATTAGATTAACTAAAATAAATTAATAATTTAACAGAGTGTGACATGTGGACCCTATGTGCTATTTAGATATTTAATGATTTTATTAAACATGTGAGTATGACTTTTGGGCCCCACTTGTAAGAATTAAATAAAATGAATATTAGTTACTATGAGGCTGATATGTGGGACCCTCATGTCAGGTTTGACCAGTGAATCCTTTGTGGATAATGTTGCATTTTATTAATAAATAAAATCCAGAAAATGATTTAAAATTGATTAAAACTTTGAATTTAAATATCTTTTAAACCGTAAGTCAGATTTAAAAACTTTATACATCAAAGTTGATCATAAAAATACGTAGAATACGAATACACTATTCGTTGGTCTACCACCCCCTCTAACATACCAAACATCGAACCGTCCCCCTCCGGACCGTTTGTCTGATGATTTGTCCGGTACTGTCAAATTATCCGGATGAATTTATTCTGAACACGAAAGTTGTTCGGATTGTTTCAACGAGCATGGTTACACCATCCACACGTTTGTCGGATGTCCACGACACCTCCAGCATGAACCATTCCCCCTCCGGACCAAGGTTGGAAAAGGCGCTAGGCGTAAGCGAGGCGGTTGGCATTCGCCTAGCGCTTAGGCGAAGCTTAAGCGCCCTAGGCGCTGCCTAGGCGGGCATATGTTTTCACCACTAGGTGCATACTTGTAGATTAATAATTAGAATGTCAATGAATAAACTAACAACAATTTCCATTTTACTATGCACCATATAGTTCATCAGTTAAATATGGTATAATTTATTATTGGAGAGGAAGATTTCTTGGTTGGACTGCCTAGAGTTGCGCTTATGCCTTAGGCGAGGCGTTTAAACATCGCCTAGTTCCTAAGCGTGCTTAAGCGCTGCCTAGGCGCCGCCTAATCCAACACTGCTCCGGACACCCTGTCCGGTAATCACCCGGAGCCAGTATTTCATCCCCGGATATGATTGCTTTATATTTACTGTTTCTTCCCCCTTTGTTCTCCGGTAGCCCCCGCTGCTACCGCCGACTACACTGCTGCCGGGTACGACTACTTCGTCGACGACCCTGCCTCTACCCGCGAGCTTCCAGGCAAGCAGAGCCATTCTCTTCCCCAGACATCGCCTATCTTTTCTGTACTTTCTTGCACTAGGCATTGGTACTGCTGCTGCTACGTTACAATCCTATTCAATTGCATAGCCTGATTTTGCCGCCCCTTGTTGTACCTTCCTTATCCTATGCTGCCTGCTATATCTATATATTATATTCAGCAGTGAGCCCTGCGCATTGTTAGCTCGGATTAGATAGCGGGTCGTGACCACTCAGGGGAGTGAACACGGATACAATATATACAACTGCACAGGTACGGTACAATCCAGACACCGCCTAAGGCCCCCTAGCTCGGCTCTGCCGAGACACCATCAAGTGTGAGCTATCAAGGAGTAATCCTTTTACTCCACTCGTTGACGACTCTGTATAGCCGCTCTAGGTACCTGAGCACGGTTGTCCTTAAGGTAAGAAGTCGGGCGACCCAACGGTGCCCGCGAGAGATATATTGCCGGGAACGACAGGAAGGGTACGACCGACGTTACTGGCGTGCTTGGCCCCTGCTCGTATCTCGCGAGAGTTACCAAAATACGAAAAGTCGAGCTATACCAAGAGCAAACGCGAGACAAGGTAAGGAGACGGTTCACCTTGTTGGTAACCGCAGTGACTTGGTGGGACGACAGGGCAGGCACCGATGTACTGGTGGTCCTTAATGCTGTCGTTGACCGCGGGTCGGTTAAGTCGAGGCAACGATAATGGTTGTCACGCAGGTTAATTAAAATGCTAAATGGTTCTGCGGATGACTTGAGAGGCCTCAAAGGCCTGTACGCACTACCTTCACGTGGGATAAGGAGTTATGGGCTCCCCTGCGTCGTAGTTTGTCCGAAAGCTCTTCAGACGTCAGCAGTACCGCGGCCTGCGCTGGGAAGTGGTGTCTTCTTCGTCCGAACGGTGTGTTTTTGGATTTGCTTTTGCTTCACCGGCCAGCCACGCACCGTGCAGGAGCGTGCAAGGGTGAAGGTCCTAGATCCCTTGGCGCATAGGATATAGTCCGGCGGATGGCCTCTCTGTTGAGCCTAGGATGGGCTGCGTCGTGTCGAATAGCCTCGGTGGGGCGTTCCCTAACAAGGTTCACGCCACCCTAGAGATCCGAGCGTGTAGGATGAACAGTAGTGCACCGCCCCTGCAGGGAGTTTCATCTATTCGAATAGTCGTGTCCACGGTAACAGGACGCTTTATGCTGAAGCTGGATCTTACCACTACAAACTATTATTATTAAACTGTATGGTTTCGGGTTTTCTTCCTCGCAGGGAAGTCGAGGAGGGGATCTCGGAGGCATTATTATTATTAAATCATTACAATTTACTGTTATACAATGCTGCACTAACTTCTGCTTCATTGTTACTTTATGCTTTATATGAATTGTTGGTTGTTTCTCTTCTCATGCTGCAAGACACGTCAGAAGATGCTAGTCTTCGATAAGCTTAGATTCTTATCCTTATTCTGATATCTATCGTGCATTCCACTATATATAGCCTCCCCTTTCCATTTGATACAATGCATAATGCTTAGTAGCGGACGTAAGACTCGCGGGTATGCTAGATACTCACCCTTGCTTTATTTCCCCTTTATGTTTTGCCTGATCGGCCGCTGCAGTCGATGTTGGAGCCCAGGAGCAGGAGTACCCCGGAGGCGGATAATAATACGTCGAGACCCCCGCTAACCAGGACCAGGAGTAGTTTCAGAGGTTCCCAGGTAGGAGGCCTTGCCTTTTCGATATGTATCTCTGATGTTATTTGTGCTAGCCTTCTTAAGGCAAAACTTGACTAAATATGTCTGTACTCAGATATTATGATTTGTATGACTTTGTATTCGGGTCCGCGCGACCCCCTTTTTTTGTAACATATTGGTATATACTTTTGTGTTTAGTGTTGTGCTGTGATATTCTCACCGTGGCACCCTAATATCAGCCGTGTACCCTGCGTGTATGATTACTGTACACGGATTGATTTTAGGGGCGTCACATTTTACCTTCTTGTCGCTTATATCGAAAAACCCCTAAAAAGTTATCTTTCAGTTCCTGCAGCTATTTCTTTACCAAAGTCACTTACCAATACCTTCTACTCCTCATTGGGTTCGATACTTTTATTTATCGAAAACGCTACAATCGAACCCCTACAGTTGAGGGTCATCAGCGAGCTTAGCCCAGATTGGGCTCGGGCGGGCTGCGCGGCGGAGATGAGGGCCCTGCGGGGCTCAATTCCGTTTGGGGTTGGCTTGGGGGTGACGTGGACGCCTGTGAACAACTAATCCAGAGATCCGACGACTGGATTAGGGGAAACCCTAATCTTTCTTAGGGGTTTGTTGCTAAAAATTGCAGGGGAGATCTGCTATTTATAAACAGGGGTTGGTGTGATGGAAGACGATGAAAATACCCCTGAGTTAAACCCCGTTTTCTATGCTGCACATTTATGACCGCACATGCTTCGTTTGACCTCCGATTCGGACGAAACCTCGAACCACGCACTCCATGCAGCGATCCGATCACTTCTACCTCACTCCGATACCGTTCTGAGAACATTTTTCCGCGCCCAATAAAATAATCTGTTGATTAAATAAACTGGGTTTTTGTTCTGATGGCGATGGCTGGTCGCCTGTCGGAAGTTGCAACGGTGCTCGGGTGAAACCCGGTGTCGCAAAAGGTCGTGTGCCATGGTGGGAAGGGTCGGTCACGCATACCGGTACGAGAAGGAGGGGGAAATATAATCATCGATTAATAAACCGACGAAGCAAATACTGCAAACAACACAGGCAATCAACAAAGCAACGCAAGAAAAAAAATTAATTAGGGTGGAATTTCCAGGCTGTTACAATACAACACCACCAACAAGGGATCTCATCCCGAGATCTTGGACGATCCGGGGGAGAGGAGGGGGGAGAAAATAGAGTCGACAATCTTCAGCACCACCAACAAGGGACTCTGTTCCATGTCGACGTCGAACCTGCGTCGAGAAAACTTTCCGTCGAGAGATGGCGACGTCAAAGAACGAAACCATCGGGAGATCAAGAGGAAGAATGATAATTCAAAGCGACGATCAAGGGAAGTATTCCCACTCAAACCGTGAGGATACTGGGCAAGAGTAATGGATGGCAGTGAATGACCAAGATGTTATCCGGAGTCTGAGAAGCTAAAGGTACTGCAGGAATTCCCAAACCTGAGATCGGAATCGAGACAATATGCTGCAAGCAAGGCATTGTAACGATTTAG
The DNA here is from genome assembly GCA_950022295.1 of Bromus sterilis. Taxonomy (NCBI): domain Eukaryota; kingdom Viridiplantae; phylum Streptophyta; class Magnoliopsida; order Poales; family Poaceae; genus Bromus; species Bromus sterilis. Next base: position 221,197,674 of record OX465597.1, read on the forward strand.
ATACTCAACTTACTCGAGATCCTAGAGTTTTGAAGGGGGATAAGGATAAATTTAAAGAATTTACGTCACTTGTCCTGACCACAGCAAGGGTAAGAAGTAAAAAGATTCCTACTCTCCGATAACTAACTTAGTAGCTACAAAATAGTTTTTCTCTAGACTCGACTTCGGCCAGAGAAGGGATCCTACGGTCGGTAAGGCTCTGATACCAAGTTGTAAGGCCCGATATGCGGTACTGTTCAAGATCTAGATGTTTCCATCCAGATCCGGGGAGAAAGCACATATTGGCCCCACCGCGACATATGACATCTGGATGGAAACATCTAGATCTGGAACAGTACCGCATATCGGCCCTTACAATAATTTCCACAACTTTTACCTCACAGCCAATTCTAATCCAGGAATCAACCATCTGAGTTGCTTACCGCTCAAGAGTTTGTTCATTTCAACGATACGGACTCAGACGATGAAGGCGACCGAGACGTCACCTTAGAAGATGGTTTTACAGTCTCACAGGTCCACCCACATATCTAAATGATGCAAACTTTCATACATTCTTTTTCTATGCATATGGCAAATGGAAAACCCGAACTAGTGACTCCTGGACTTGAACCGGAGTGAGTTAGTAGGCTGAGCGGGGATCCGTTTTCCCAACATGTCGTAGTACTCTTTGTCTTGGATTACCACACGAGAACTCGGGCTTAAGGCGGTGTTCAACGAGACAACCCACTGTGTAATCCTACACAGCCTCCCATCGTTCACCTTGTTTAGGTCAAATTCACCACACCCTTCTCATCACAAGTAACATGAACATGATTACTACCATCATCAATTCATCACCCAAGATGGACCAATGCTTCCACAACTCTAAGCATAGCATAAGCATAACATGGATGAATGGCCACATGATGATCACAAACAACTCCTAGATCTGTTAGGTTGACGTTTGCTTAATACTGTGGAAGAAATGATAGGTCATGCAAAGGAATGGGTTCAACTAGCGGTAGAATGTATCGTGGTGAACTCCTAAACATGCATCAGCGAGAATGAGAGGGAAATGGGTTTTTATTGACATGATAAATGAGGGCTTTCTTGCCTTGCTGAAGATACATGGATTACTGGTCTTCTGCTTCAGGAACGTAGTCCGTCTCGGAAACACTTTTATCGAAGCAATCATCATCGAAGGGGTACATGCATTGAAAGTACAATGCTCAAGCACATGATATGGTTGTGATAACATGATGTACATGGTACTGGTTTGTGGAAAATTCCATTTAATTGAAGTGTATTACAAAAGGTTTGCAAATTCAAACTCCAAATTTGAATTCAAAACATGCCATATGCACATTTTCTACTGTTCACCCATTTTAAAATGGTCAAACATGAACAAAAAATTGCGTATTCATATACCTTGCATTTTTTGATAATTTTCATATATTATTTATTAAAAATTGGAGTTATGATAAATTTTCTATGAATTTTCAAAGTTTAACTAATTTATGGAACTTTCTGGATTATTTTTAATCTGGAATAATGACAGGGGGCTGACCAGTGGGCCAGAGTTGTAAGTGTCTCTGGGGTTTAATCCCTGTTTAATTAAAACTGACAGGGGTTATTAGGGGCAGGGCCCCACCTGTCAGTGAGGGTTAGGGCGGGTTAGTGGCTAACCTAACCTAACCCGGCTGGCGGCTAGTTGCCGGTGCCACTGGGCAAGGAGGAGCCTCGCTGGAGTGGCCATTCCGGCCACGGCTTTGCACGAGGACGGCACTAGGAGATAGCCCGCGGCCTCGCGCGTACACTGGGGCAAGCCAGTGCCCACGGGGAGGCCGAGGACCACGTCGGCATCGAGCTCGACGGCTGCCGGAGCTCGGGTGCGGGGGCGCTACGCTGCAATGGGGACGGCGAGGGGGATTGATGAGGAGCTCACCCCGGAGCTTATGCAGGGGACGGCGAGGTCGGAGGTGCACCGGAGGCGACGGAATCCTCGCCGGCTTGCGACGACCGTGGAGGAGGAACGAGGTCCGATTCGTTGGCTTCGGGGCACTCCAGCACGCGGGGGTTTGCGCGGTGACGAAGTCGATGCCGGCGGGGAAGAGGGACACGTCGGTGCGGCGGTTATTGGCCGTTGGCCACGCAGGCTCACTGCGGCGCGCTCCGCGGCGATGCTCGGGCAGGGGAAAATTCCGGCGAGGGAGGTCGAGTGGGAGAGTGGCGAGTGGGGAAAGGGTGAAGGGGGTTGTGGGCGTCTCCGTGGCACGTTGGTGAGCAAGGAGAAGGCCTATACGGCTCTGTCTGTCAAGGTGGCGGTCATCGCGCGCTCTGCAGCCTCCAGCGAGCAGCTTGAGGAAGACGACAAGAGAGGAGGAGGTGGCTGGGCCAGCCTGGTGCACCAGTGTAGTGAGTTGGGCCCGATTTCGTTTTCCATTTTCTTTCTGTTATCTCTTTCAGTAATTCTGTTTGCTCTGATAAAAAAATACCAAGGCATTTGATAAAATCCACAAATCTTTTATATAGACTTACATGGTTTGCAGCTAGCCTCTCCCAAGATTTGAGTAATTTTGAAATTTCAATTATTTGAATTCAATAAAAATAGGGTTTTTATTTAATTTCCAAGCCCTTTCTGAATTTTTTTGAAAAATCTTGGAGCATGTAGTGGGACCCACTTCACTTGATATGTGATCATGCTCATTTATAGGACTTTTCTAAAACTTCAGAAGATTTTTGGAAAAAGATTTTTGTCTGTCCATTTGAAATAATTTCATTTGGGGCTTTTTTCTTACCCAATTTCAATTTCCTTTTGAAATTTTTTACATGATGAAAGAGACAAGCTAATCCTAGCACATACCTAACTTGGAGTTGTGACAGACGCATCACATCACATCTAGCCACAGCGCGCAGCTGTCTACAGCTGTCACAACTCCCATGTGGTGTCCCATCCTGGCAGAACATACTAAGCGCACGCTAGCGAGAAGGATATTTTACCATGGACCACCCTTTATTGGCGGTTCAAATGAACAGGTTCTTTTGAAAAAATCTCCCTTCTTTCAATCTTTTGATTACATAAAAAATTTACTCCATCGGGATCGCCCTGCCACCGCTAGAACAGAGCACATGCAGCATGGAAAAAACTCTGAGGGTTCGAGTGGATACTCCCCTCCAACAAGAACAAATACATCTACAAGGCTCGAGTGCTCCGTATCCCATATAGCAAGGTGTTCGAGTGACTACTCGCACTGAAACAAAAGATTCAAAACACGAAGCACGCGGATTCCCCGCTTGAGCACTCGGCCGATCCGCGGGTGCTCACACTACTAGCCCACTCGACGATTTTCTGAGTGGGCACATCTGACACTTATTCCTCGCCTGAGCACTCGAACACTTCGCGAGTGAACTCTATTAGTCCACTCGATCATCTTCCGAGTGGGTGTATTTTATTTTGGCACACGCCCCTACAAACATTGCCTAGGCTGCGATAAACTGCACCCCAGATGTCGCGCAAGCTTGCTCGCAGGTAAGACCCCGCTGCACAGACGGCCGGGCCGGGACTTTCCATAGCGCGACTTCACTCCCGACGGTTCCATGCGCGGTGCATGCTAAAAATTTAAGCACAAACGAACGCGTTAGAGTGGTATTCACCACTAACGGCCTGGACCTCTCTTGACACCAGTCATATCCAAGTTCGTGTCGAGGGACGCGATCTTCATTGGTCTACAGAGGCATTTTACGCTAGTGCAATTCACCAAGGCTCGACCAGTCGAGTGCCTTGGGCCCTATCAGCTTATCATCCCTCAAAAAATATATCTTTCATAAAACAGCAATCAATGACTTGTAGCAAATCGACACACACTGCTATGGCCGGTTAAAGGTTTGAGTCCATGCGCGACTCTTCGAGTCCCCCAGGCACTCTGGTGCTACTGACGAGGGGGTGTACCCACAAGTCCTACGGATGAGGGTACCTGGTGCGTGTCAAGACAGAAGGCCCGCCTTGAAGCCTCGACTAGCCCACGACTGGCCCACTCGAAGCGCCGACGTAGGAGTTCTGAGCGTTATGGAAACCAAGACTTGGCATCCAAGACTAAAAGCTAGATTAGGAAACTAGCTCTGTAAACCTAGATGGACTCTTTGAGACAGAGACTAGTATATAAAGGTGGGAGAGGAGACGTCTTGGGCATCCAATCTCATATCATCCCCTTCGATCTTTAGCGATCTCGCCTTGACCACCATTGTAATCGTTTCCATCATAATACAAAAGGGCAGGAAGTAGGGGTTTACCGATCGAGGGCCCTGAACCTTGGTAAATCCCTTTCTCATGTTAGCCGACGAGCATCGCCAACCTACACCTCTCTCTATGATCTAAACCCAGGGTAGCTGGCCATGGGATTTTCCGAGGCCGATCCTCGTCATCCCCGAACCTGGGTACATCGCAGTGTCTCACTTTGCTTGTCCCCACTCTCTCTTCCTGTCACGGGGCAATCCTGTGGGTTTGATGATTCCGGGGCGCACGCAAAACATGATGGAAAACGTCGTTGATGATGATGAATACGCCGGGATTTAAACAGGTTTGGGCCGCACAAAAGGGTAAGTACTTACTCCTTCTTGTCTGGTGCTGCGTGGTGCAGCTTGCGATGGTTATGAACACGCTGAGGGCAACCTTCCGAGTTCTCGGTGCATCTTGCCGGATTGATGAAGTGAAACCCCGTTCTCTGAGTAGCCCCAGGTCTGTATTGGCGTAGGTAGCTTGTCCGAGAGCCAAGCTAGGCGTGACATTCCGGGAAGCTGAACCACCCGAGGAGCGGGTCTTGTCGTTTGAACATACGTGTTTCTCCGTGACCTCCTATCAGGTGGGTGCTGATGTGTGGCGGATGGCGTCTGTGAGGGCAGAAATATATGGTGACCGTGAAGGACAAGGGGCGCCGTGACTCCTGGCTCGAGGTGGTGTGACGGCGGAAATTAACACACTGCCTTTCAGGAGCGAGTATTTAACCTCCCCACTAGTGGACAAGTCGGGTGTCTTCTGGCAGTTGTATTTCCTCCAATCAGCAATTTGCGCTCACGCCATGGCTGCAAAGCTTCGTGACCACGCTCCCACGGCTCTCGGGGATGATAGACCGCCGGCGCATCGAGGCGGTGGGCCGCGTGGTCACCGTGGCCGTGGGAGGGGAATGTAACAGCCCGGAAATTCCTCCCTAATTAAAAATTTGTTTCTTGCTTTATTTTGTTGATTCCTAGAATTGTTCGCAGTATTTGCTTCGCCGATTTATTAATTGGTGAATTATTTTTCCCCATCTTTCTCATACCGGCATGCGTGACCGAACCTTTTGTAAGGCACGCGATGCGGTACCATCTCGAGTTAGACGCTTTCGCATCCGACTTGATATGGGAGTGCATAACTAGCCACCGGCACACGAAACTCGCACTCGTTTCGCTGCCGGATTCTCGACAACAGGTAATAAGTGCATGAACATAAACTCTAACATAAATATATAGATCCAAGGCATACAGTTCCCAATGGTATTATTATATCATTCAGAGACCTAAGGGTGCAACAGTACATCACATCATCAAATCAAAAGACACTCACGTCCGAGTACAGACAAGATGCAAATTTCCCTAGAGAGGGATACACATAAAGATGTCGTCCACCCGCGGATCGTCGAAACCCAACTGTAGGTCTACTGCGCGAAGTCGTCGTCGTCGTCCTCCTCCGGCGGAACCTCCAAGAAGTACTTGCCAGTGCTCGTGTCGAAGTAGTAGTCTGAAGTTCCAATCGTTTGTACATAACGTGAAAGAAAGACGCAAGGGGTGAGTATATATCAATACAATATAACTAACTTCTCACGGTAAGGAAAGGATAGTGGTTGAGGTTGCAGCCGCAATAGCATATATGAGGTGGCTAACGATCTAATTAGAGTAAGGAAAAATCCAAGAATCTGTTGATGATCGCATCAATAGGGCTCTATTTCACCTACTTACGTCAATCATAACATAACCTTGTCCCCTCTTTGTTGCTCCGGACGAAGAAGAGCAATCAAGGTAGCTCACACGTTGGCAACTTTTAAAGCATGATTAAGTTGATGTCATTCTATGAACAAGCTGTAGGTCTCAAGTCGTCCATATGGGGTGTACCAACTTCCTATCGTGGACTTCACATGTACGTCCGGTTTCCACTTGGATGGGTAAACGCCTGAAATTCCGGAACGTCAGAGTCCCTTTAACTAACAACACACAATTCTGGGTGGCCCCCAGGGAGTCGACATCCAATCCAAAATCCGGCCGAGCTCTCGGATCGGCCTCTTCCGTCTCAACAGGGTTTGGGTTACCAGGACACCTCACATGAGATCCCGGGCCCTCGCCGATCAATCTTGCTCAGAGTAGATCGAGGTGGGGGCGGTGGGATCTGAGAAAAGCGCGGATCGGTTCACTTGGGAGAAGTGTTCCCCGGGCTGCCACACTTGTAGAAGATCATGCCCGGCCTGGGCTGGGGCTGCGGCCTGGGTGGGCTGGCGTGTGGTGGTGTAGAGCGAAGGAGCTGCTGAACTGGGACAGGAGGGCGGCAAAAGTGCGGACAAGTGCCACCCTTGGCTGGAACTGATGTCTTTGTGGTGGCGCCTGTGTGACCCAAATCTTTGCCTTCTTGTGGACCATCGCTACCGAGTTGTACTCTCTCTGTCCCTTCCTCTCAGTGTCCCAATCTGCCTTAGCGGACCCCTGTCGGATCGCTGAGTCGACGAACTCTGAGAAGAGCTTTGGGTTGCACTGGGTGAGACCATACTTGATATCTGAGTTGAGACCCCCGCGGAACCTTGCAATCCGCTTGGCCTCTATGGAGACCTCCTCAGGAGCATACCTGGTGAGCCTGACGAAGGCCATGTTGTACCTCCTGGACTGACCTCTCACCCTGTCTTAGAGCCAGGAATTCCTCTCGCTTCCTGTCCATCAAGCCACTCGGTATATGCGCTGCTCTGAAGTCTCTGACGAAGTCCTCCCAAGTGATCACATCATCACCTCTGTTGTCCTTGTAGGTAGTGAACCAGCTGCCACTGCACCCTGAAGCTGGAAGGAGGCGAAGGTGACGTACTCAACTTCCCTAATGGCTTTCACGCTGAAGTGCTTCTTGATCTCTGCCAGCCAATCATCCTCCTCTAGCGGGTCTCGTGCCTGTGAGAACCTGGGGGGGGGGGGCGGTTGATAGCAAGGAAGTGCTGCAAGGTCATGTGCTGTGGTCGATCATTACTCCGGGCGGTCTGATTGCTAGTCGGGGACATGGCTATATCGGTTTAAGAGAGGCTGTAAACATGTGGTAGGATCAAAGATGGAACCTAACCTAGACTAGCATGCAAAACGCTGGTTATAATAGAATGGGTCATAAGTAATGTATAGTCCTTGCTTGTTGATAATTTGGGTTCCGAAGGTTTAGTGGATCGCAAGCTCGCATCGTCTCCAAGAGTATCCGTAGGAAACCACAAGAAGTAAACACTGGAAATACAATCGACGAACCAGCATCTATTACTACGAAGCAATCACGAGCAAGAAACAATAAAACGGCAACACGAGGAAATGCACGGTATCGCATCTATCGTCGATAGTGGTTACTAGCAGGTTAAGTGGAGTATTCTTCAAAAATGACGGTACTGCACGTTTTATGATGGATAAAGTTGTTTAGTTACACAACATGAGCAAAGGTTGTTAACATGGCATCTCACTCAAGCATAGAATAACACACAATCATGGCAAGAAGTGAAGCATAAATAAACTATCTAATCTAGTCAATTTAAGTGGGGGGTAAAACCTATACATGGCAACTATTACAGACCCCACGTTAATTATTGCATTTGGAACTGTTCTTCCCTAAACATAATTCAATTATTTTATTAAGCAAGCAAGAACAACATAATCAAGATCTACACGCAATTCTAGTCAAGTTACATGTAAGAAACATTTTATTTGGAGCAACGGTTAAAAAGTTATCACATAAAGCATTTACGGTGGCATGCGATGAAATTAGCAGTAAATCAACATGTATAAAAGTTCAAACATGGAAAAGGAACAAATTTTTGTATTCTACACGCAAAACGGAGCAAGTTTCATGTTAAGATCGTCGCGATCCGAGCTACAGGTGAAAAGATACGAGCATCGCAAAAAGTAATTATAATCTGCCAAAAATAAGCCCACAAAATATATAAAACAACTTTGGGCCGAATCTGCCTGAACGGGCCTAACACAAGGGCGGTGCAGGATAATAAACGACACCTACGCACGAAAAATAGCAACATACCACAACTGGGCCGACCCAACAACATGGAAAAAAGAGAGGAACGGGATTCCTCACTTGGTGGGCCAGGCCCAGCTCTGGGGCACGGCCAGATATAGCAGCGGCTCGCCCTAGGCGCTGCAGACACTGGGCCGGGAAGAGGTGTTGGGCCGCAGGATCTGGGCCGCTGGGGCGCTGCGCGGACCACTGTCAAGTCAACGCGGGCGAGCGGGCGGTTGGAGCGCTCGTCTCGTCCTGATCGGTACTGCAGGAAGCGGCGGCGATGGTCCCTCGCCGGAGCTCGCCGGATCAAAGGAGGAGATGGTCGGGGATAGATGGAACCGGTGCGGCGATAGTGGAGGTCGCCGGAGGCTCGTGGATCTGGCTAGCGGTGTGAGTTCTCTAGGCGCCATGGCCATGGTGATTTCCTGGAGAGAGGTAGAGGGGATAGGTGAGAGGGAGAGGGGACGAGGAGAGGAGAGGGCGCGGAGGAGGGGAGGCGTGGTCGTGACCTGGTGATGGTGTGGCTTGCCGGCGGCGCGGCTCGCCGGTGATGGCCGGTACAAAAAATTCTAGCAATCAACAAAACAGTGCAACAAACAAATTTTTTATTTTGGATGAAAATCCCGGGCTGTTACAATACAACACCACCAACAAGGGATCTCGTCCCGAGATCCTGGACGATCCGGGGGAGAGGAGGGGAGAGAAAAGAGAAACGACGATCTTCAACACCACCAACAAGGGGCTCTGCTCCATGTCGAACGATGACCTTCCGACGAGAAACTTCCCGCAGGGATATGGCGGCGTCGAAGAACGAAGCCATCAAGAGATCAAGAGGAAGAACGACAATTCAAAACGACGATCAAGGGAAGTACTCTCACTCAAATGTGAGGATACTATGCAATAGGGATGAAGTCAACGGATAACCAAGATGTAAACGAGAGTCGGATAGACTAAAGGTACTACGGGATTTCCCAAACCTGAGAACGGAATCAAGACAATACGCTGCAAGCAAGGCATTTTAACGGTTCCGAAACTCCACAATTCGAGATCCTAAAGTTTGAAGGGGAATAAGGCAAGAATAAAACACTTACGACACTTGTCCTGACCAGAGCAAGGGTAAGGAGTAAAAAGATTCCTACTCTCCGATAACTAACTTAGTAACTAATAAATAGTTTTTGTCTAGACTCGACTTCGGCCAGAGAGGGGATGCTATGGTTGGTAAGGCTCTGATACCAAGTTGTAAGGCCCGATATGCCGTACTGTTCCAGATCTAGTTGTTTCCATCCAGATCTGGGGACGAAGCACACATCGGTCCCACCGCGACAAATGACAATGCGATATGCCCCGGATTTCCAACATGACATCACAACATTACAGCTACAAGGATAGAACATCTCATACAATCGGCATACAACTGCCTTAATACAATGCATCAGCGGAAGATACAGGTCTAAGTACAGACTACAATCAAATGCCTAGTGGCAAAAAGAAAATCATCGATCCCCATAACCACGCGGGTCCAGGCCCTCCGTCGGGATCCACCTAACTAGTCGTCGTCGAGTCTCCACCTGAAACGTCGATCACCATACCTATTGTCGATCAAGGACCATGAAAAGACTTTGGGGGTAGTATTATGAGTACAAAAGTACTCAACATCCAACTGTAGTGGTCAACTGACCCAGCAAGGACTTCATCACTCATCATTCTAGGATAACTAGTAGTTCACGGTAAGGAAGGGATAGTGGTGAGGTTGCTCCCGCGCTAGCATATATGATGTGGCTAACGAACTAAAGATTAATATGAGAAGCCAAGCATTTGATGAGGAATCGCCTCCAACAAGTCTGCTATCCACCTACTTACGCAAGCATAACACCTATCCAATCCTTTTCCTCCTCTTCGCATCCCGACGAAGAAGAAGCAGTCAAGGCACACACACATTGATCAAGTTATATTAAGATTACCTGAGTTGTTATTTTCTATGAACAAGGAGTAGGTGTCAAGTTATCCATAACCGTGGACACGACTTCTCGAAAATATTTAACCCTGCAGGGGTGTACCAACTGCCCATTACAAGGCTCTGCAAGCACGCCTATCTCTCTCAGTCAGGCCCGTTAAATACACTAATTGAAGAGTGGTTTCGAGAGATTTGGTATGACAGGTCCCTCTAACTAACAACCCACAAATTCGGGTGGCCCCGGTGAGTCGACACCCAACTCAAAAGCCGGTCGCGCTCTCGAATCAGTCTCTACCATCTGGATGAGTTCGGGATGGCTAACCCTCGCCCGGGTAGGCACCCCTAGCTCCCTGAGGTGGACCAACAGGATATAGCATCCCACAGGCCCGATTTGTTTTAAATCGACTGGTTGTAGACCAGTTACGCACATGCTTTCTCAAATGGTAAAATCAGCTTGGGCCACCACTAGAAATGTTTGCAGCTAGGTAGGTAAGACAAGGGGACCCCATAGCATCCCACACGCAGTTAGGCACGCTCGTCAAGAGACACAATACGCAGAACTCGGGACCTAGGTGACTTTAATGGAACAAAGCATCGGGGCGGGATAGCCTGGACCTTCCATCCTTCGTCAAGTATAGTCAACATTATAATAATCATATAATCCACAACAAATATAATTGTGTGATAGCCCAATCCAAGGAGTAACAGGTAACATTCATAGCATTCTAAGCATGCATACTAAGTAGGGGCTGAGCAATGAGCAATAGTAACATAGCAGTAAATGGTTTGCTGCGAGGGGACATGGCTGTATCGGTTTAAGAGAGGCTGTAAACATGTAGTTGGATCAAACATCGAACCTAACCTATACTAGCATGCAAACCGCTGGTTATAATAGAATGGATCATAAGTAATGTATAGTCCTTGCCTGTTGATAATTCGGGTTCCGAAGGTGTAGTCGATCGTAAGCTCGCATCGTCTCCAAGAGTATCCCCAGGAGCACACAAGAAGTAAAAACTGGAAATACAATCGACGAACAACCATCTATTACTACGAAGCAATCACGAGCAAACAACAAGAAAAAGGCAACACGACGAAATGCACGGTATCACATCTATCGTCGAGAGCGATAATAGCAGGTTATGTGGAGTATTCGTCACACACGACGATAATGCACGTTTTATGATGGTTAAAGTTGTTTAGCTACACAACATGATAAAAGGTTGTTAACATGGCATCTCACTCAAGCATGGCATAACACAAAATTATTGCAAGAGGTGAAGCATAACTAAACTATCTATTCTAGTCACTTTAAGTGGGGGGTAAAACCTATACATGGCAACTATTACGGACCCCACGTTAATCATTGCATTTGGTACTTTTCTTCCCTAAACATAATTTTATTATTTTATTTAGCAAGCAAGAATAGCATAATCAAGATCTACACGCAATTCTAGTCAAGTTACATGAAAGAAACATTTTATTTGGAGCAACGGTTATAAAGTTACCACATAAAGCATTTACGGTGCCATGCATTGTAATTAGCAGTAAGACAGCATGTAGAAAAGTTCAAACATGGAAAATGAACACATTTTGATATTCTACACGCAAAACGGAGCAAGTTTCATGTTAAGATCATCGCAATCCGAGGTACGGGTGAAAAGATACGAGCATCACAAAAAGTTATTATAATCTGCCAAAAAAAAGCCAAAAAATATATAAAACAACATTGGGCCGAATCTACCTGAACGGGCCTAACACAGGGGCAGCGCAGGATACTAAACGACGCCTACGCACGCAAAATAGCAACATACCACAACTGGGCCGACCCAACAACAGGAAAAAAAGAGAGGAAGGGGCTTCCTCCCCTCGTGGGCCAGGTCTAGCTCGGGGGCACGGCCAGATATAGCAGCACTCGCCCTTGGCGCTGCAGACGCTGGGCTGGGAAGCGGGGTTGGGCCGCGGGATCTGGGCCGCTGGGCCGCTGCGCGGCCCACTGGGAACTCAACGCGGGCGAGCGGGCGGTTGGAGCGCTCGTCTAGTCCCGATCGGGACTGCAGGAAGCGGCGGTGACGGCTCCCTCGCCGGAGCTCGCCGGATCCAAGGCGGAGAAGGTCGGGGACAGCTGGAACGGGCGCAGCGACAGTGGAGGTCGCCGGAGGCTTGTGGATCTGGCCGGCGGCGACGTTCAAGGGGCGGCGGCGCGAGTTCTCTAGGCTCCATGGCCATGGTGATTTCCTGGAGAGAGGTAGAGGGGAGAGGTGAGAGGTAGGGGGACGAGGAGAGGAGAGGGCACGGAGGAGGGGAGGCGTGGCCGTGACCTGGTGATGGTGTGGCTTGCCAGCGGCGCGGCTCGCCGGTGATGGCCGGAGCAAGGTGGAGGAAGGGGCGGATCTCTACGGGAGGAGGTCGCCGGGGCTTCGGGCAGAGAGGAGCTCCCCATGAGAGGGAGGCTGCAACAGGGAAATGGCGTGCCTGGAGCGGTCCGATCCGGATCGGGCGGATCAGATCGATCCGATTGGATCTGAAGGTGGGTTGGTGGTTGGCTGGCTGCAGAGTGGCGGCTGTGGGTTGGGCAGGCACGGAATGAGAGGATCTAGGGCTAGGGTTGTCTATTTTTGGTAGGCAACACCTACTATATATAGTAGGTGGGTGTTTAGGAGGGGTTTTATGCCACAAAATGGTCCGTTTCGGGTTCGGTTTTTCCGGTGGGCTAGAATCCGAAGATAAGAGGGAAATCCGAGGGTCCAGCTAATAGCGCAAGAAATATTTTACAAATACGCCCGACGTTCACCTACCTGACAAAGTCGGAATTTCACCAGCTACTATGCCTGGCACATCCAATCGTTTACCTCCCCGACAAAGTCGGAATCGCACGAAATTTGAACCACCGCCTCAAAGCATCGAATTGACGTCAACTACATCGTTTAACACCAAAACATAACATCGAGAACCTCCCGATAAAATAACCCATTTAAATATAAATGGGGGTTTTTCCGCACCGTTGGTGATGGCTGGTCTTGTGCCGAAAATTACGACGGTGATCGGGTTACTTTCCCGGTGCTGCAATGAGGTCGTGTACCGTTGGGAAAAGGGTTCAGTCTCGAATCCGATACGATAAAGAGGGGGAGAATATTCACCAATTAATAAATCAGCAAAGCAAATACTACAAACAATTCTAGCAATCAACAAAATAGTGCAAAAAACAAATTTTTTAATTTGGGTGAAAATCACGGGCTACTACAATCCGTTGATGATCGCATCAATAGGGATCTATTTCACCTACTTACGTCAATCATAACACAACTTTCTCCCCTCTTTGTCGCTACAGACGAAGTAGGGCAATCAAGGCAACTCACACGTTGGCAACTTTTAAAGAATGATTAAGTTGATGTCATTCTATGAACAAGGAGTAGGTCTCAAGTCGTCCATAACCACGGACACGGATTTTCGAAGCCACGTGGGAGAGAAAGTCGCAAAGAACGGTGGTGATAAATTCGCCGCCATTGTCACACTGGACGCACTTAACGGGAGCCTGAAACTTGGTAGCTACGTACGCAAAGAAACGGAGCAGGGTGGGGATGTGTCAGACTTGGCGCGGAGGGGGAATGTCCACGAGTAATGGGTGAAATCTTCTACGATTATGAGGTAGAAGAGGAACCTAGAATCACTAGGGACGGGGGACTTCCAGAGGTCACGATGCATGAGATCAAAAGGGGCACTAGTATATGACCGCGAGGAAGAAAAAGGTAATCTTGATTGTTTGCCAAATTGACAGGAATCACAAATATGGGAAGGAAATCTAGTTTTATTACAAGGTGATTGACGGAAATATTTGGATAAAACTTAAAGGGAACTACTGCTAAGGTGTCCGAGACGATGATGACATAGGGAACTGCTGACGGAGAGGAGCTGAGGTGCGGCGGTGCTGCGGGCAAAGCGGTAGAGCTCTCCACTGCTACTGGACGTCATTAGGGTTCGCCGAGTTTTGAGGTCCTTCACAGCAAAGCCAAAGGGATCCAATTCAATTGAACAGGAATTATCACGAGTAAATCGATGAACAGAAATCAGATTTTTGATAATTGTGTGGGAGAAAAGAACATAGTTAAGGGAGAAAGAGTCCAGATGAGTAGAGCTAACGGCTGTAACAGGAATGTGGGAGCCGTCGCCGACGACAATGCTAGAGGAAAATCGCGCTAAAGCAGAATGCAACTGGGAGAGGTTACCCGTCTTACCGTTGACGTGAGAGGTGGCGCCGGTGTCGAGGAACCACTCGCCGGAGCCCTGCTACTGCTGTTGCACGATGTTGTTGAGGGCGGCATAGTTCTCCCACGTAGCAGGGTCGGAGGAGGCGGACGCCCCAGCGTTAGACTTAGTGATGTTGGCCAAGGCGGCGCCCTAGCACGCCGGAGGAGTTGGGTGCATCCCTGGGAGCGCGCCATGGCCGCGGCGGCGGAAAGGGCTACCATACGGGGCAAAGTACCCCATCCACGGGTGCGTGCCGAGTGGGAGCTGGGGGCCGCCGCGGCCTGTTGGAGAGGAGACGGTGCTGACGAAGACAGTGCAGGATGGCACCGGCCACGACCACCACCGCGGGTGCGGCCACAATTACGGCCATCAGCCGAGGTGCCGAAACCAGAGGAGGGCTCAGCGAGGCCCTTGCCCTTGTCCATCTCTTTGCCGGAGCCGGAGCCCGAGCAGTCACCGCGACGTTCGCCGGTGGTGTGGCCTATGGAGAGGGCGGTGGAGCCGTCCGCGCGCCTATCGGCGCGAGCACGTTCGTTGAGGTTGACCTCTTCCAGAAGGAGACATGAGCGGGCCTGAGCGAACGAAGTAAACGTCCCATGCATGGGCAGGACCGTGGCGAGAACCGGAAAACGATGACTCAGCCCGTGGATGAACTGCAGTGTGAGGGTGCGGTCAGTGACGGGTTCCTCGACGTCGTTGAGCGTGGCCGCCGGGGTCACAAACGCATCCGCCGTCGGGGACACCAACGCGGCCGCAGCCGGGCGCACCGTCGTGGCCGCCGCCGGGCACACTGCTGCGGCCGCCGCCGAAGCGTTGTGAGAGTTGCTTGCCGTGAAGCTGGGAATCGGGGGCATCCCGTGTTGGCCACTCGCAAGCCAGTCTCGCATGAACACAAACAAGGAAGGCATCATGTTGTTGAGCGCCTGTCCAACTTGTTCTTCGACAATGCGTGGAATCTGCTCCATTTTTTCTTGGAGTTGTGCCTCTGTCTGGTTCGCCGAGCTGCTAGTGCTTTTCTCCTTTCGCCTAGTGTCATAGTAGTCTGACCATTTTTTTGGAACAACCTTTGCCGGACACACGACTAGCTGACTATGGCTTACTAAACTTGTCATTTTTCTTGAGTGTGTTGACCGCCCTATTTAAAGAGTTGTCCCAAGGGGCGATATGCGGGGACCCCACGTTGCTGCTTTCATTTTCCTGCACAAGGAACGCGGGGAACATTCATAAATTTGGCTTCACTAATTTTAAAATGCAACCATATGAAGCTCATTAAACAGGGGGAGGTATTCTTTACCAGAAGACGCTCAAGCTCCTCCACCTTTGGATCCGTCGTAATCTCGCCTGTTATCGGGTTCCTCTTGTACTGGGACCTGACATAGTTATCGATAGGCTTATGTCCGTATTTTTTGAAGAGGGGCGGTAGGCCATGCGCCGCACGCTCTGCGTCCTCCTTGTCCCACTTCGGTTCCACCACTCTGTAACCGCCAGGACCGAGTCTGTGGACCCCTAAGTTCAATTCCCGCATACCTTTCCCCATTGACTCGATTCACTAGTTGAGGTGTCCTCGCGCTTGAGCTTGAACTCCTCGTAGTCAGTTTCGCTGATCGAAGGATTTGTCTCCTGGATCTTCTCGTAAGTAACAACCTTACTAATCATTTTCTTCACCTTGTTTCGCCAAGTAGCCAGGAATGTGCTCATCTTTATGAGCGCGGCACTGTTCACTTTATTCCCTAAGAGGTTTGTGTTTGCGAATTGAGCGGGGAACTTGTATCAGTTGTGCAACTTCGTGATGAGGAGGTTGCCCAAATTTGCTCGGTCGGGATGCCTTAGGTTCTCGGTGTTGATCGATACGGTGCTCCGGAGAATGCACCCGAGTTGTCCGTAGTACCCACGGACTAAATGTTCGGGCGCCGTTGGAAGCCCATTTCTATGAACTTCGGTAAATTCCTCCTTGACGGTGCCAACCCGTCTCAGGCCCCTCTCCTTCTTTTGCTTCTTCGGTTGGCTGCCATCTGTGGGTTGGCTGCCATCACAAGTGGCGGGATCGGCCTCGTCAGCACCGCAATCATCTGCGCTAGCGGTTGTTTACTCGTGATCGGTAGAGTCATTCCCGATGCGGTCGTAGCGGGGTTGAGGTTGTGGATCATCGTCCATGCTCATCTCCCAATATTTCTTCTGGTGGTGCGAACCGGAGGCCTCATCGTTTTCGGCCATCTACACCCACTAAATAGGATAAGAAAAAATGCTACTAGAGTGATTGGATGAGATCAGGGTAGCTAGTATCCATTCTTCTCACATTTAGAGGAAAACTAGAAAAGGAACAATAAAAGGCAGGTTTTAAAAAATTTGGTCAAGTGAATGATGTGCAACCAGAAAATAACTAGTCAATATAAATAACTAGGAAAAGTGCATGCAAAGCACCTTCTAGGTCAAGAAAATTAACAAAGGTCATGCACGAATTCACGGAAAAATTCGGCATGACCTTTTCTAATTTTCTTGAGCTAGGACCCCATTCTCAACCGAAACATAAATTAATCGACATTTCGGGAGAATGGGGTCATCATTTGTACCTGCACAAAAAAGGGCTACAAATAGGCACAACAAGCATATAGTCATAAATAGAGATTGGGCAGCACAGGCATAAATAGAGCTTACAGAGGCCTTATAACTAAAATTAGCAAAGTGGAATAACATGTAATTACTTGTCTGTAGCAACTTGTCAGCAGCAAGAAAAGAGCATACAGTAGAAAAAGATGCTACCAATGGAACTAGCTTGGAATAACAACTGCAACTTCTAGTAGTGCACATAATGAATGTTCTAACAGATCATACATGGACAATTCTTATTGGGCGAACATTGCAATTTATTCAGCATGCATATGAGAACATTTATGAGTTGAAGTGCCAGGAAATGATAAGGCAGTAGAACATAGTATCTTCAGTGAAAACTATGGTACTTGTAGCGAAACAGTTTGAAGCAAGCACTACAAATATAAGCAGCAAAACATGCTATCCAATCAACATGTACCAACTTGCTACCTTCCATTCAACATTATGTTTTTTTCCTATATTTGGCAGTTTCCAATCACAATCTAGTACTCATTGCACAATTACAAATAATATTCTTATGTTGTTGTCGAGTAAATGCTAGTGCAGCCGGTCTGCTTATGGTGATTTGTGATGTACACGACATACCTTATGTTTTGAATCTTGTTTAGATGAGCAGTAGAAGTTTGGAGCTCCCTTGTGGCTTTATCCTTGCCCTTCAAGCAGCACCAAAATATTTCTATCAAAATTCAAGCAGTAAGTCATAACAATGATCCACATCTAGGCTAGAAAGTATTGTGAATGCCGGAGTCAAGTAAACATTTTATGTTTGTCAATTAGGAAAAGATCCAAAAGAAAGTCTTTTTTTAACTATTTTAGAGGTTTGCCTTCCACACAAAAGAAATCCATCTTTTAAATCCAGCCACAGGACGTAGCAGCAGCAACAGTTTTCTTTAGGAAAATATTGTACCTGCTGGTTGATCTCCTTGTTTTTGTAAAACATGAAAATTTGGTTGATATGCATGTGTACAAGTATAATTCTTCTCTTATTCTCTTTCTCAAATAAGCTCACTATAAACTTCCAACTAAAGATAAAATAACCTCTAAATACTTTTCCTAAATAAAAATGTAGAAATGGACCGTGGTTGTTACATGTTATAGATAAAGATAAAATAACCTCTAAATACTTTTCCTAAAGAAACATGTAGAAAAGGACTGTGGTTGTTACATCTTATAGATAAAGAAACATGCAAAGAACCATATATCTAGCTAAAGATATTCCTCAACTGAGATTTTTCTTGCAAGATTCCAGCAACACATCCAGTACCACCTGGTCAAACGAGTCCACGTGCCAAAACAAAAAGATCAGACTTCTTTACCAGACCTTGCAGACCAAGCACCATGGACACATAAATAACCAATGTTCACAACAATAATAAGAAAGAACAAGTAGAATAATTCCAATCTCATTTCAATGACTTGAGGTAGTTATATGTAGGCCTGGGCAAGCATACTAGTAGTACTTAGAATACTAATTAAGCTTATTTTCTTATGTGGTTCAGCCAATCCAGCCCGTACGCAACTAGTAGCGGCTAGCTTTAGAACTAAAATTACTAATTAGTTTATCCGTTCTTTGTAGAATAAAGATGAACTCCTCTAATACAAGCTGATACAAATCGTATAATTTGAGGCTACCTTCAACAATCAGGGGAAGGTGAAGTTGCCTCCGATCTGGGAAACAGGAGAGAGGAGGAAGGAGTGGTGGCTACCTGCCTATGGAGTGCTTGCCGGTGTTGCTCCTGGGAGGGGGGTCCTGGACCGGTGAAGGAGACGGGATCTGCTACAGAGGAGGGGGAGCACGGTGAGAGAGAGGGAGGGAGGGAGGGGGAGGCTTACCGGAGCGGAGGGGGTCACCGAAGACGAGGTCACCGATCCGGCCGGAGGTGGGAGCAGACGGGGTGGCGACGCTTTCAGGCGGGTCCGCGTCGGGGGAGGGGGGGGAGGGAGAGGGAGGCCACCGGAGCGGTCACCGGAGAGGTGGGGAGGGGGTCGCCGGAGACAGGAGGGGGAGGGGGGTTGTCGCAGGAGAGGTGGGGAGTGCGGCGGCGATATCGATTTAGGTTTTGGTGGCGTGGGATCGAGATGTGGTGGTGTACTAGGCCGGTATGGGGAGGGCGATAACAATGGCGCACTTTGAAGACGTGTGCCATAAAGGTACGGATTGCAATGGCGCACTTTTGAATGGTGCGCCATTAACATAAGTAGGTATAGGTTAAAAATATTGTGTGTGTTGTTGTGACAGAACCACTAATATAGCCTAATGGTTGGTCCATTGATACAACAAGCAAACCACCTAGGTTCGAGTCTAGGCAACCCCATTTTTTGCACCTTTAAAAAAAATTAACCTTAAGGTAAACATCCAAACACTTTAAAATAAATACATGGAAATTTTAATACTCCCTCCATTCCTAAATATGGGTCGTGAAAAGTGATAATCTAAAATAATATAATAATGAAAAGATCTCTAAAAATATTTTTAATTAGACCACTGCAACCATCTCCTTTACTCAGTCACAATAGAATCATTTACATGCTCATAAATGAGAAGGTTGAAATCAAGTGAAATGGAATAACGATTGAGCTTCGCACTGACACACACACAATCTTATTGGCTATCATCTTTTCACAATATTTTTGCCCTTCTTTTTCGCGTTTGCATAATTTAGCCCCGGAACCCTTTGATTTCTTCTCTTGAACGGGTGAATGCCTTTAGGTAGGGTCTTCTTGCTTCTTCTTGATTTGTATGGTACTGCATCATCATCGTCATCATCTTCAATCTCCGGGTCACCGTACTTGTCGAAGTCTTTCTCGTTAGCGGCTCCATCCATTCCGATGATGTTCCTTTTGCCTCTCTGCAGGACAACTCGGCTAGGCTTTGAAGGGTCGGTAATGAATAAGCATTGGTCCACTTGGCTAGCCAGTACCCATGGCTCATTTTTCGCGGTGACTTTTGCGCCCGCGGTCTTGGATTTTGCTTCGGGTATAACCATGGTAGTGAAATACCGGCTTTGTTTTATGATCCTCTTGGCCCATCTGACGCCGAACATCGGCACCTTCTCTCCAGCGTAGCTGAGCTCCCAGATCTTCTCGATCCTTCCGTAGTATCGTTTTTTGACTTTACCGGTGTAGGCTTCCATCGTTACCCCGGAGTTTTGATAATCACTCTTCATGTACTTTTCCACGGTGTAGAATTTGTAGCCGTTGATATCGTACGCCTGATATGTCATCAGGTTGTGCTCGGCGCCCTGTGACAAGGCGAATACGAGTTTTTCTTCCTCGAAAGAGTCCTCATGTGAAGGTTACGATAGGAGCTTGTCCTTGAACCAACGCGTGAAGCATGAGTTGTGCTCTTTGAGTACATCTCCGTCCTTCCACTGTTGGCCTCAGTCGTTGTACGTATTTTCAATTGAGGTTTTGTGCTGTACCACCCAAGGATCATCCAAGTCAATGTGTTGCAGCGCGACTAGGTTTTCTCTTTCAAAGTGGGCGAGTCGATCATGGAAGTCGACATGCATTTTGCGGCGACGCTCGCGGTGACCACATCCAGCGAGCCTGCCGAGGTGCCTATTGACGGGCAGACCAACGGGGTTATCGATGCCTAGATAATTTGTGTAGAAGGAGATGCACTCCTCGGTCCGCCCTGGGCTATGCTTCCATCTGGAAGAGCCCTGTTGCAAATGTATCCTTTGATCACACCATTCATCCTTTCGAACGGCATCATGTTGTACAGGAACGTCGGCCTGAGTTGGATGATATCATCCACGATATGGACGAGGAGATGCACCATGACCTCAAAGAATGTGGGCGAGAAGTACATCTCGATCTCGCATAGTATTACCACGATCTCTTCTTGTAGCCTTTTGAGTTGCCTCACCGACGAGGGGGTGACCCTACGACTCCTGCATGTGAGGCTACCTGGTGCGTATCAAGACAGAAGGCCCGCTGGGAAGCCACGACAGGCCCACGACTAGCCCAACCAGGCACCGACGTAGGAGTCCGACTAGTATGGAAGGCACAACTTGGCGTACAAGGCAAGACTAGAACTAGGAAACTATCTTTGTAACCTAGTACAGACTCCCCGAGACCTAGCCTAGTATATAAAGGTTGGGAGGGGAGACGTCTAGAGCAATCCAATACACATCTACTCACCTGGTCTTGCGAGAGCTCGCCTGACCTCCTCTGTAATCGCCTCCTCACGCAATAATATCGAGCAGGAAGTGCTTCTCCTGTTAGCCGACAAGTATCTTCCAACCTGTGCCTTCTCTATGACTAACCCAGGGTCCCTGAGCATGGGATTTGCCGTGGCTGATCCCCGTCAATTGGCGCCGTCTGTGGGAACTTTTCAGGTTCGAATAGCAATCTCCGCGGTCTCATCACCGGCCTTCGTCAAAGCAGCAGCTCCATCAGCACTCATCAACTCCACGACCCGAGCAGATTCCGATTTTTTCGGATCCCTCGGTTTCATGGTTCACCTCCTGGCCTTTCGGCCGACCTTCGCCGACCTGCGGACTGGTGTGAACCTGATCTTTGGAGCATACCAAATCTACATCAACCATTGGGGAATCCTCCGTCTCACGGATCGCGCTCGAGCACCCGCAGCAACAGATCCTACACCAGCAATTGAAGCAGCACCCGCCCGCGTGGCGACTCCGCGAGTCAGCCACGACTCCCAGCCCGACTACTCGAGTGGTCCATGGAAGAAGTGCAACGTGCGCGCAAGCAATATGGAAGTCAAGACACTGTCCCAAGTGTTCATGGCAGACGTTCACGAGCCAACCGCAGATGAAAGAAGCCAAGATGACGACCCGAGCAGTCGCCGAGACACTCGCTCGAACAGCAAAAACAGTGATCCCGACAACACCGGCCAGGTCACCGTCACACTTGGAGAACCAGGAACCATACCAAAGAAAATATACAAAGGAACGGAGCATAGCAATCACAGGAGCGACGAGCCAGAAAGCAGCAAGCACCAGACCCCGGGAAAGGCAAAAGAGGACCATCACGTTGAAAAAATCTACCTGTCCAAGGAAGCAATCGCCAGCGTAAGGGACGCAGTCAAACGTGGAAAACTACTCCCGGAGAACGCAACACGAGACGAACTCAGAGCATAAAATATGCTGGCGAGTGATACCACCAAGAGAACAAGACATCAACGCTTAGAATTAGAGAAGCAAGGGAAAACTGCCATCGACCCAAGGAACAACCGCAGGCCTTCTCCCAGAAGCGACTCCTCCGACTATGACTCCCCCATCCGAGCTAGATCCAGATTCAGTAATCTGAAACACACGGCCAAGAAGGAGGTGGCCCGCAAGCTACATGACGACTTCAAGTTAGAAGAGGACGACGTGAGTAAGAACAACTCACGCCAGCCGAAGCCCTTATAACTGCCCAAGAGAACCTATCTCGCGCTCAGAAAGGAAAGAAAGGCATCTTAGATCGCAACACGACGATGGCACTGAAAATAATGAAAGACGCCATCTCAGCCCCCAAGAGACCAGGCGCAAGACGAGTCCCCCGCGAGCAGACCTCGAATAGAGACCCCAGTTCACCCGACGACGATAGCAGCGACGACTGGCCCAAGCGCCCAAGAAAAAACAAAAACCGCGACAGCGACGACAACAACAACAACAACAACAGACGCAATAGTAATCGGGGAGACGCACGCGACGACATAACACAAAGCAAAGTCAACCGCAGAAGAAGAAGGCAAGCAGCCCGCGAAGAGTACTCAGACGAGCAAGCTTCCGACGAGGACATAGAACCATGTGGAGCACTGTGCTTCGCACGATCCATTCGACGAGAACAAGGCAGCCATGAGATGACGCCCGAGCATATCGCTCGGCCAAAGAGCAACTCGACGGACCATGCACAATACACGGGTTCAGGAACGAGCGTGGAGAACTCAGATCAGGACACACCATCCGGAACTGCAGGTGTTTCATCGAGCTCTTAGAAGAAAAAGCTGATCTACAGCAACAGCAGCTCAGCCGCTCGCAAGCGTAGCAGTTGGGACCATCGTCCACAACGCACCACCAGCACCTGCAATACCATCTAGGAAGGTAGCAGTAATCCAAGAACAGAGCACGACACCAGAGGAAGAAGAAAAATACCCAGAAGCGCACGGCCGGATCTACATGATACAAGAAGGAAGACCATCAAACAGGCAGCAGAAGCAGGTCACCAGACAAGTTTTCCTCGCAGTCTCCTGGCACCCTGCTGTCCCAGAATACTTGGGCGGATCCGAGACTGAAATCACCTTCTATCGAGAAGACCACCCGCCAGCCATCCTGCGTCCAGGACACGCCGCATTAGTACTCTAAGCAAGAATCGGAAACTACGACAAGTCACGAGTCTTCATGGACTGCAGCAACGGAATCAACATTAGATTCACCAGAACCCTTGAAGCAATGCTCATCCAAAACTCAACACAGAAAACTTCAGGCACAACGTTTCATGGAATCGTGCCAGGGAAAGCAGTTTACCCCCTCGAGGTTGTTTTTGGCAGCACGAGCAACTTTCGCAAACATACATTGGATTTCAAAGTGGTCAACTGGAAATCACAACACCATGCCATCCTAGGACGCCCAGCCTTCGCACGTTTCATGGCAGTGCCACACTACGCCTATCTCAAGATGAAAATGCCAGGCCCGCAAGGAGTGATCACAACCAGCGACAGCTTCATCTGATTGGACCGCTGCGACAAAGAGTTCCACAAGATATCAGAAACATTCGGAGCACACCAAGCCAGCGGAGCCATGACATCAGAGGAAGGGGCCCTACCATAGAAGCAAAAGGGAACCACATCATCTACCGTATTTAGAGCTACTAAGCTATCGATCCAAATAAAGAAGCTGTCTTCAAACAGCCCCCCCCCTCGTGTAAAAAACAAAAGGAGAAATATTGAAAATATTCTTCCAAAAATTTATTTTTTGGCACTCGAGGGCTCGCCGCAGCAGCCACTCCCCGATGGGTTCTTCACTAACGCGACTCTAAAAATTTTGTACTCGGGGGCTCGCCGCAGCAGCCACCCCCCGAGGCGTTCTTCACTAACGCGACTCTAAAAAATTGGCACTCGGGGGCTCGCCGCAGCAGCCACCCCCCGAGGCGTTCTTCGCTAACGCGACTCTAAAAAATTGGCACTCGGGGGCTCGCCGCAGCAGCCACCCCCCGTGGCGTTCTTCGCTTACGCGACTCTAAAAATTGACACTCAGGGGCTCGCCGCAGCAGCCGCCCCCCGAGGCACTCTTCGCTTACGCGACTCTAAAAATAGCATGAGGACCCCTCGCACAAAAACTCAGCAGCCAACAAGACAAACCTATACCACACAAGATTGGTTTACAACAGACGAACAAAGTAAAGCAAAAAGGAATAGCAACACACATTCTTCAAAAAAGGAACCAGCGCCAAGCAAAGACTAATCCCCAGGCTCTGACTTTACTTTGCACAGAGCACCCAACCGACGGTCATTATCCTCGACAACCCATTTCACAACTTCATTTGCAGGCTTGTCCGCCACGGCACAATGGTCGTCAATCGGCTGAGCTCGACCACCAGGAGGAACTCGAGCTGCCAGCATAATATCCACCCCCGGCCAATGACTATGGACAAAGGAAAAAGCACAGCGAGCCCCTGCATAAATCTGGTGATTAACTACGCGCCGAAGATCCGCAGGCTGGGGGAATACCCGACAAAGCTTCTCAAGAGAAGAGGGGACAGGATCTAAAGGGTAAAACTAAGCAAAACTCCTGCCAAACACTCCGCAGCAGTACTCAAGAGCCCGCGGCAACCTCTCAACCCGCATCCGAAGAACGGCGAACACCCGAGCACGTGCCCTATCCATCGAGAAAGGATTGTTCGCCTGCACGACCGGGTCCTCCAGCCGCAACAACTCAGATTGTACTGCTTCTTCTTCCTCGCGAGAACGCCCAGCAAGCACTTCGCAACGAAGAACAGGTATCAGCCACAAAAGCATGAGGAAAATAACCCGCGCAGTCGAGCGGTCGAAGAAAAAACAAACTCAACCTTCAGAAGATCAGACAGCTTCATCACCCAAGCCGCCAAGCCATCCAAAACAGCCTCAGCACGTTCACGTTTCGAGCGATGGAACGCAACAACACCTTTCAGTCGAACGATCTCACGCTCGGCCTCTTTCATCCTCAAGCAAACAGACTCATAAGCACCCTCGCGAGCATCCTCCTTCAGCAAATTCCAAGCCCGAGAAACGCCCGGGATGGCCTACCGCAAAGAGAAACAAGTCAAAGGAAACGTGGCAACAAGCAGCACAAAAAAGACCCACCGTCCCATCGGGAGGCACATTACAGCTGAAGTTTTCAAAACAAAAACAGACTCGCCCTACTCCTCGGCTGAAGAATTGTTTGCAGCCTCCACGACCAGTTGTAGCTGGCGGGCCGGACGAGTGGCTCGGGCACTCTGCTCATTCGTATAAGCAGGCAAACTATCCACCATGGAATCTTCAATGGGGACACCATGGCCCAGAAGAACAACAATAGACATGGCAAGCCCACTCACCACGTTCTCACGAACCAAGCCCTCCAGCTGATCACCATCCGGACCGAAGGAAACAACTAGAGAATCAAGACCCTCAGGACGCTTCTCCTCATCTGGGAACATATGCTCATGGAGAAGCTTCCGGAGATTTGAAGCACGAGCACAGACATCCCCAACAGTTACATCAGCGCCCGAGATAGCATCTACAGAGCCACGGAGAACACCCGAACCCGCATCATCCACTTCCACCGCCCCAACACCCACAGAGCCTGGAAGAAGGAAAAAGATCAAATATCCAGCAGTCTGGGAGAAAAAACCAACCCCAGTAAACGGATGACAGGAAGAGTCCACTCACCAGTCAAAGAGCGCGCCAAATCCTGCATGCGCTCGCACTCAACCTTCTCGACCTGGAGAAAATGCTCCTCCACCCGCCACAACCGCTCGAGCTCACCATGCTGCGCCTACAGCTCCTTTTCTTTGGACTCCAGAGCATCCTGAAGCTCAGCAAGCTCCTTCTTCGCAGCCTCCGCCCGCTTGTTAGCACCTTTCTTACGGCCTCCGGAATAAACACTAGTTAGGAAAAATCACTCAGCAAAAGAATCAAAGAACAAGGATCAGGATCTCACGTATCATAGCAGTCAAGCTCCCCTGGACCGAGTCATGAGCACGTCGCCATCGATCAGTTTCAGTCAGCACACGCTCGCACATCTGGAACAAAGGCGGAACCCAAGAAAATGCATAAAGTCAAAGCATAGGAAAAAAGAAAATCAAACTCAAGACTACAAGCAATCACAAATGATTGATTGCAGCCTCGGGGGATGCTCCCAATATGCATAAGACCGACAAAAGGAAGACCAAATAAAAGACTACAACCACTCACAAGTGACTGCATGCAGCCTCGGGGGCTACTATAGCAAAGCACAGAAGGACAAATAAATAACATACCTGCTCCGCCATACGATCAAAGAACTTCGCTTTATCTTCGGCAGAGAGATCCTGCCTCTCCAAGAAGTGCTCCTCAGGGATCACAGGTTTAACGTCCGGAGGTAAGTGCCCTTCAGGAGCAGCAACAGCCATCCGATCAGACGCCGCACCAGAATCAGTCGAAGGAGCAGCAACGGCACCAGCACTCGCAGAGGAAGAAGCCGGAGCAAGAGCAGTCCTACAAAAAACTTATCTTCAGAACACCAGCGAAAGCAATGAACAAACAGAAAGACAAACTGGAAAGTTACACTAACCCAGCAGGCGCAGCACCCGGACGCAGGAATATAACAAACTTGCGTTTCTTCGGGGCAGCTAAGGGAGGACACGGAATAGCAGGATGCACGACCGTCGGCAAGTCATCGCCGCCACCCATCGCATCACGACCATTCGCACTCAAAGGGCGAGTGTGTTTGACACGAAGAGGACTTGAATCCTCAGAGTCATCCGCAACTAACGGTGGGCCACCCGTGGACTCGAAAGCAACAACATCCGAAGCGCCAGAATCACCCCCATCACCCGCAGGCACAGAATCAGCATCAACCTCACCAGGTTCATCGAGTATATCCGCATCTTCAGGCTGCGACCGATTGTTCAACAAACGGGTGTGACCCTACAGATCAAGACAGCATCAGCAATCAACAGGAACGAGTCAACAGTACAAATAAATAATTCAAAGACAAGTACCTGAGGAAAAGGCAAGTTAGCAGAGTAAGGACAAACAAGACTCTCTTCCGCAATGCTCGTACACTTTGTGACTTGCTGAACCCGGGCCAAAAGGTCTTCATCGGAAAACTCCTAGGGTGAACACCTGATCGAGTCATCAGGCCCAATATATTGCCACATGGGACGCACCAATTGCTGGAGCGGCTGCACACGTCTCTTCACAAAAACGGAGATAAGCTAGCCGCCAGTCAGTTCATCTTTCAAAGCAGTAATCTTTTGCACAAACGACTCCACGAGAGACACCTCGCGAGCAGACAAAGGATGTGCCCATGAAGACCGCTTAACCGTCCGCGCAGAAGGATCGAAAGGGGCCAGACCAAACCGCTGACCCTCAACTCACTGGTCCTTCAGATAAAACCAACTCCTCCGCCACGAAAAGACGGAGTCCAGCTTCTCCAGATCAAAATAGGCAGACTTCTCCTTAATGGAAATACCCACGCCCCTAATGGCATATTCAGAATTTGTCCTCTTCACATTGAAGAGACGTTTCCAGAGGCCCCAATGGGGATAGATCCCCAAAAACCCATTGGAAGTCAAATCATGCAGTTGCAATTGATAGGCTGTAACAGCCCACATGTAACAAGCTAGCAAACACCATGTAATTTACTTCCTCTGTTGGACTTGTAACTTGGCATGGTGGATGTGTATGTCATTTCATGTGATGATTTTAATTGGCATTGGGATTGGAGTCATGTTGGGTTGTTTTCCTTTGCATCCAAAGTGGTTCAAGAAGGGCATTGATGGAATTTTCCATATTGCATGCTCACTCTTCTTGATCCCAATTTTGGCCTAGCCATTTCTTTTGCCTTTGCAAGGGTTTTAAAATCCTCAAGGTATTTTTGACTTCATCAAAAACAGAAGCTCTAGTTCAAAGTGAATTTGAAATTCAAAATGAGCTCACACTTTTGTTGTTGCCAAAAATACCCAAACCATTTTTAGAAATTGAGGAATAATGCAAGGATTAAGAATTTCAAGCTCATGGAATTTTGAACCTTCTGTTCTTCTCTCAAAAACTCCCCAAATGCCTTTTCTATTTAATTTTGAATAGATATGGTGTTGTTTGAATTTTTGGGGAAGTTTCTCTGCATCCAAAATTATGCAACCAATTTTGGATGATCTGGCTTGAAAAAAAAAGGAGTTTTTAAAAATATATTTCATATATTTTATCTCCTTTTTCCCTTTTCTTTTTCCTTCTCTTTTCTCTGCAGGAATTCTTTTATTCAAAAGGGCCTAACCCTTTTGCTTTTCTCTCCTTCCAGCGAGGCCTGGCCCATCTGGGCCTCTGGCATCCCGCGGCCCAGCCGCTTTCCAGCGAAACGGTACGGGAGGGGGTTCGTCCGCCGTTGATCTGGAATCGGGCGGCGTGGACAAACCGCCTTTCCACGTCGTCTTCCTCCTCCTCTCACAGCCGACGCCGGCATCAACGTCGACGCCCGCCGACGTGGCTGGAGGGAGCCCCCCCTTTTTATACCGCACTCCCGAGCTCAGGAAAACCCCTAGGGTTCCATTCCTCCCCACCTTTTCCGCCGCCGCCGCCGCCGCTCGTGCGAGTTCTCTCCTCCCCTGTTCCGCCGGACGCCATGAACCCGGTGAGGAATTCGCCGCCGCCTCGCCTCGATTCCTCGGGCTAGCGCTTGTTCCGTGCCATCCATGGTCTCACCTTCCCGTTT
The DNA here is from genome assembly GCA_950022295.1 of Bromus sterilis. Taxonomy (NCBI): domain Eukaryota; kingdom Viridiplantae; phylum Streptophyta; class Magnoliopsida; order Poales; family Poaceae; genus Bromus; species Bromus sterilis. Next base: position 221,226,616 of record OX465597.1, read on the forward strand.
GCTTCACGCAGGCGTCAGGGAGGGGCTGCTGAACGTTCCCGCGACGACGACCCGCCTTCGACCTCGTCTGCTTCCTCGTCGCCGTCGTCCTCCTTCCGTCGTCAGCGTTGCGAGTCGTCAACGACCACCCCTAGGTGAGCGAGACGACGTCCCTCTTCCTCCCCGTAGCTGTAGCAGTAGGTGCGCGCGCGTGTGTCCGCGAAGCTCGTCCGCCGTGACACGATCTGTGGTGCCGCCGGTGAGGGCCGTGACCCCGGCGTGGTCTAGACGAGTGCGTGCGTGTTGTGGACGCGTCCAGATCACGCCTGTGACCTTAAAGACGGTAGCTTGGCGCCCTCCCTAGAAGTTTGCACGTTTCTGAAGTTGACTGAAGTCCGTGGCCGCCGAGTCTTTCGGTGAGGCTCGCGTCGCCGTTGCTGCGTCTCCGGTGCCTCGCAGACCAGGAACGGGTAGCTAGTTGTGCCATCTAAGCGCTGCACCTCACCGTCCTGTCGCCGGCATAGCGTATCCGTGGAGAGGTTCGACGCCGTTCCGCGCCGTGCACTGTTAGGTCGGGCACTGACGAAGTTCAGTTCACAGAAGCGCTTGCGTTAACTGTGTTAGCGCCACTGTATGTTCAGAGAACGATTCGCAGTGCAGTGGCGAGGGAGACTTGCTCGCGCCTGGGAGACCTGGGTTCGATCCCTGGCTCCCCCCCCCATTTTAATCTCCATTCGTTTCGCACCGAGGCTGACAGCCGGGGCCCTCACGTCAGTGAGTGGGCTGCCCCGTGGCCAGCAGGCCGAGTCCAGTGGGCCAGTGGAGAGGGCTCGGTCCAGCCGGGCCGTGGAGTGGAGTTGGGCCCCGAGCGCCCGAGGCTGGCCCATGCGCCAAGTCCTCTCCTTTTTCTTTTTTTATTTTATTTTCTTTTCTGTTTAAATTCAAATTTGAATTTGCTCTCAAATTCAAATCTGTTTTTGAACATCTTTTGCGTTCATGGGCATGCCTTATATGTTTTTGGGGTAGCTTGAGCTACCGACCCACAGGGTGAGGTACATTTTTGCATTTGACCCCTTCTAATAATTGAAGTGTGGCCATTTTACAAATAAGCCCTTTTTCTTTTCTTTGTTTTTGTCAAGTGGTTCAAATTTTAAATTGCCCATGCCATTTATGGTTTTTGGGTAGTTTTGCACAAGGAGTTGCATGGTGATGATGATTGCATCATCTGAACCTTTTTCAAAATTCATGTGGTGCAATTTTGCACTCAACCCCCTGAACTTCAGTTGAATTTGCAACTGCCCTTGCAAATTCAAATTGAGCTGTGTCTTATATGTTTTTGGGGTGCTTTTCTGCAAGGATTCCAACAGTGATGTTTTCATGATGTTTTGTGCAACTCATGAAATCAAGGTGTGGTCACCTGATCCAGGAACATCCAGATCTTTCTGCCTGTAGCATTTTCAACTTCAGTGCATTTGAAAATGTTGTTCTTTCAGTCTTTCTTTCTGTTCCATGTCATCTTCTTCTTCAAGTCAGCCCCTAGCATATTGTCATATGCCAAGTGGCTGGGCTCCAACTTATGTTGCACCTCCCTATGTGTCAAGTTCACCGACACTACTCCGTCTCCGGAATCTTTGCTTTATTTTCATGTTATTTAAATTCTTGCAATGCTTGTTGTTTATGTCATGTTATCATGCTACTTACACCTAAATTAAGGCTCAGACCAAAGCCATTACAATATAAGTAAAATGCATATGAAGTCGATGACTTGTCGTCATCACCTTCATTTAAACTTGACTAGACAGGGTCACACCATGTAAATAAAACCTGAACATGCCATCCTTGTTTGAGTTTGCATCAGTTGCTTACTTGTGTGTTTTCCTTGCCGGTATCTTACGTTAGCACCGGAGACTGACGAGGAGACTTACGTGGAGCTGTCCGACACCGAGCCCGAGAGTACCGTGGGTGCTGCTTCGACTACCTTACCAGGCAAGGGGGAGAAATTGTGTCATTACTTTATAACTTTCTGCTCATGCCTAGCTGTAGATCTAGAACGTTGCTACTTGATCCCATCTATCTTATATGCCATGTTTAAACCCATACATCCATGATTCCCCACATCCCAGCAAACCATTGTACTGCTAAGTTACCGCTGCTCAGCCATTGCTTAGTATGGATAGAAACTTGCTGCTTACCTTATATATTTATGGTTGGGATATCATGCTGTAAAAGAAGTTGGTTGATATTTATTAATGTTAAATGATGTTAATTTATATTCGACGAAAGGTGGAAGGCTGGACTATTCCCGTCTGGTGCTTTGTTCCATTTGAGTCACCTAGGACCCGAGTTCCGGGTAGTCTGTTTCTTGACGAGCGTGCCTAATCGTGTGTGGGGTTTTATGGGGCCCCCTTGTCTTACCTACCTAGCTTCGTACAATTCTAGTGGTGGCCCGAGCTGATTTACATTTGCTTCGTGTGTGTGTTGGTTGGTACCCCAGCTGTTTAGAAAAGAAACTGGGCCAGTGGAGCATAGCTCTCTGTTGGTCCACCTGATCAGCTAGGACCCGGTCTCATAGGAGAACTAACCGGTAATCCGACCTTCGTCATACGGAAGAGTCCGATCCGAGAGCGTGGCCAGCTTGAGGTTTGGGTGTCGACTCCCCGGGGGCCACCCGGAGTTGTGCGTTGTTAGTTAGAGAGACTCTGACGTTCCGGAGTTTCAGGCGCTTACCTAGCCAAGTGGAAACCGGGCGTGCATGCGACGTCTATAATGGACAGTTGGTACACCCCTGCAGGGTAAATCTTTTCGAAAAGCCGTGTCCGCGGTTATGGACTACTTGAGACCTACTCCTTGTTCATAGAATAACATCAATTATAATCATGCTATAAAACTTGACAATCCATGTGCATGCCTTGGTTGTCTTTCTTCGTCCAGGGGGACCGAGAGAGAAACGAGGTTGTGTTATGTTTGCGTAGGTAGGTGGATAGCCGACTTATGACACGTTGTCAACGTAACTTCTTGGATCTCATCTCTATTCGAACAGAACGTGTAGCCACCATATATGCTAGAACGGCTGCAACCTGTCTGTGCTTTACCTTCCCCGTAGCGTTAGTTATTCCGTAATGACATGTTCTCACCCCCGTTTACATTTCTGTCTTTACCGCTTTGCCTGATCGGCAGCTGCAGTGGACTACTTCCTCGACCCCAGCACCGGACGTTACTTCGTGGAGGTGCCCCCGGAGGATGACGACGAGTACGAGTACCTCGACTAGTAGGATCCTATAGTTGGGTTCAGACGATCCCGTGGGTGGATATTTATGTGTAGCCCTCTCTAGGGAAATTTGGTACTTGACCGTACTCGGTCCCTACTATGCTTCCTCTTGATGTACTGATGTATTGATGAGATGTACTCTCGATGATGTTATATTATTAGACAGTGGCGTTGTATGCCCTGTTCTATTTATCTATATATATATATATATATTTCTATTATGTTGGAGTTATGCTTATATACCTGTTGTCGAGAATCCGACAGCGACACGAGTGCGAGTGTCGTGCGTCGGTGGCGTTTGATGCGCTTCTAACTCCGACCGGACGCGAAAGCGACTAGTTAGAGTTAGTACCGCATCAGGGGCCGCAAAGCAAGCCCCGGAGAAAAGGATGAATGGGAAGCGCAAATCGACGGGGCAAGAAACTCTGAAAGCATACCCGCTCATCTGGACGGGGCGCAGGAACCTCCTCACCCCCAGGAATCGGGGCGGCACCATGCGCCACCACGCCGTTGGCCACCAGCTCATCCAGATCTGCAGTTCCAAAAGCAGAGCGCTCCCATCTGCCGGTCATCCTCGCCGACTCCTGTGCTGCACTGCAGGGACGCTTGGACATGTATCTTAACTAGCAAACCGCACGACAAGACAGGCAGGAGGAAAAGAACGACAAAGGAAGAAGAAAGAGAGGCAGGAGAAGGCAATGGCTGAGTGAAAACCTAAAACAAACCAGACCCCCCGGTATTTAACCAGCAGTCGGAGCAAGCAAATCGTCACCGCTCGTCTTGGAATACAGCAGACGTGGCGCAATCCCACGATAGCCGAGAAACATGGAAAACTCAACTGACGCACTAACAATACCGACCACTTCACGCGCAAAACAAGGGCCATCATGACGCAGCGCGAAACTTTCGGGAAGCAGACGTCAAGTCACTTCATTTTCACATGACATGGCGACCCAACCTGTCAGACACACCAGCAAACGCCACATCTCAGCAATACGTCTCAAACACGCACCCTCGGTCAGCATTCTGCTCTTTTACAAGCTTTTTTCATAATATTTCAAAAAATCTTTTACTCCCATTGGGAGTACCTTTATTCGAGTTCGGGTGCTCCCTCACCCAAAAAGCAAAGATGTGCTCGAGTAATCACTCGCACTAGCAGAAATAACATACTCTCAGAGTTCTGGTGCTCCCTCACCCCAAAGTCAGTAAAGCATTCAAGTGACTACTCGCAAAAAGACTCGGCAATTCAACAATGCGATCTACTCGCGCACTCGACGACATTCCGAGTGGGTGCCTTTTTATTTTCCTCGCCTGAGTTCATTACAAGCTCCGCGAGTGACTGCTAAAACAGCTCACTTGCTTGTTTATTCCAAGTGGGTGCATCGCTAACCAGGCTCCGTGCCGCTACAAAAAAAATTATGCCTGGGCTACGACACACTGTACCTAGATGCCACGCAATATTAGCGTGTAGGTAAGACCCCGCTACGCTGAATGGCCAGGCCAGGACTTGCCGCAGAGCGATTTCACTCCCGACCTTTTCCATGCGCTCGCATGAGAGAAAGAGCCGAGCGGACGTGAGCTTAGACTGGTAGCAATTGATCCTCTAAGACCTGCAGCGGCATGACTTTGCTTGACATCGGTCGTTCCAACTTCATGTCGAGGGACGTGAGTTTGATTGGGCTACTGTGGTATTTGCCACTAGCGCAATTCACCAAGGCTCGACCAGTCGACTCCTTGGGCCCTATCAGCTAAGCAATCCCTCGAAACAAATATTGTCATGGCTCAAAACTGCCAGCGACCCACGGTGATGCCGCGCCTATAAACGATAAAGCATGGACAAATTTGAGTCCCTACGCGACTCTTCGAGTCCCCTAGGCACTCGGGGGCTACTGACGAGGAGGTGACCCCACGACTCCTGCATGTGAGGCTACCTGGTGCGTATGAAGATAGAAGGCCCGCTGGGAAGCCACGACAGGCCCACGACTGGCCCAACCAGGCACCGACGTAGGAGTCCGCGACTAGTATGGAAGGCACAACTTGGCGTACAAGGAAAGACTAGAACTAGGAAACTATCTTTGTAACCTAGTACGGAATCCCCGAGACCTAGCCTAGTATATAAAGGCTTGGAGGGGAGACGTCCAGAGCAATCCAATACACATCTACTCATCTGGTCTCGCGAGAACTCGCCTGACCTCCTTTGTAATCGTAATCGCCTCCTCACGCAATAATATCGAATAGGAAGTGCTTCTCCTGTTAGCCGACGAGTATCGTCCAACCTGTGCCTTCTCTATGACTAACCCAGGGTCCCTGACCATGGGATTTTCCGGGGCTGATCCCCGTCACTCACGCCAACCTATTTCCGAGAGATGACATCGAAAAAGTTTCATAGGCCAAATAGCGTTTCACGAACGTGGTCGTCCATGATCCCTCAGATTGCAAACGGAAGTAGCTACGTCATCAGCACCTGACAGTCGTGAGACTTCATCCCGCTAAACCTCTATTTTGCTGAGTCTAGGTAACTGTTGATCTTTCCCGCGAAACCGTAAGGAAGTTTTATCCCTAGGAGGCAGTGGATTAGTTGTAGGATCTCCTTCTGACTTAAAGTGAAGCACGCGGCGTGGGGGGGTGCAGTAATGTTCGCTCTTCTTCTTGGACTTTTTGCCTTTGCGACGACCTTCCTTGTCCTCCGGTGGCTCATCATCATCATCGTCGTCATCATCATCATCATCATCATCATCATTGATAGCAAGTCTACCCTTGCTTTCGGCCCATCTTTGGTCTTTTCTGGCATGTTGAGCAGGGTAGCAAACAGACTCTCCAACACATTCTTCGTGATATGCATGACATCAAGGCTGTTCGGCACACCGAGAATGTTACAGTACGGCAAGTCCCAGAAAACAGACCTCGTTTTCCATACCATCAGCAGCGGCTCTGGCGCCTTTCTCTTAGAATTGATATTTCCTGGCGGTGGGCACACTTTCCAATTTTTCAACATCATATCTATTTCGGTGCCTCTCCTCCTACGTGGGGCCTTTCGGGGTTCGGCTGTTCCATCGAATAGATCCTTGCGTTTTCTCCATGGGTCATTGTGAGGAAGGCATCTTCGATGTCCCATGAACACAGTATTTGAAGACCCGGGATCCTTAGGGAGCTGGTGATACGTTATGTTGTCCATGCACCTAGTGCATCCACAGTGTCCGCGGACCACCTGCCCCGCGACATATCCAAAACCGAGATAGTCGTGCACCATCGTGAGAAGTGCGGCTTTCATAGGGAAATATGTTTCCTCTATAGCGTCCCACGTATTGACTGGCGTTCTCCGTAGTGTATCTAGCTCCTCTTTCAGGAGCCCCAGATACAGATTGAGGTCGTTTCCTGGTTGTTTCGGCCCTCCAATTAGCGCACTCATGTGCATGTACTTCCTCTTCATGCACTCCCAGGGGGGGATGTAGTACATACCCACAAACACTATCCAGGTGCTATGTGTGCTGCTCTAGTTGCCAAAAGGATTGACTCCATCGGTGCTCGCGACCAACACTACGTTCCATGGATCCTTCCCAAAGTCCTCCTCGAAGTTCAACGCCTCCCACTGGGTCCCATCAGAAGGGTGACTCAACATCTTGTCTTTTTCTGGATCATTTTTTTCAGCTTCTTCCTTTTGCTGCTTCCTTTCTGCATGCCAGCGCATTAGCTTAGCTTTCTTAGGGTCCGCGAAATAGCGCTGCAGACAAGGAATGATCGGAAAGTACCACACCGTTTTTTGAGGAGCTTTCTTCTTCTTGTATCGACTGGCGCCGCACTTCGGACATACAGTGGACTCCGCGTACTCATGCCGATAAAAGATGCAATCGTTAACGCAGACATGGTATCTAACATGCGGTAAATCCAGAGGACACACGATTTTCTTCGGCTCATTGAAACTGGTCGGGCACATGTTCCCCTTGGGAAGACGTTTTTTCTAGAATGACATGTTTTCGTCGAAGCATGTGTGGGTCATTTTGTGTTTTACTTTCATTTCCAGAGCCATTAGAGCTACTTTCAGGCGGGTATCCTCGGGATTTCTTCCTTCATACAATGGAGTAACTGTGTCAATCTCAAGTTGATTTAGAATAGCTTTCTCTCGGGCGACAACTCCTGCGTTATTACACGCCTCATTCAGAAGCAACTCTTGAAGATGAGGGTCCTGCACCCAGTCCATCGACGATGGTCGATCGCCGTCTTCTCCGGCATCTTCATCTTCATGATGATCATGCCCTTCGTCTTGATCTTCCTGATGATCATGTCCGGCATCTTCTACATGATGATTGTGTCGTGCATCTTGATCATGTCCGGGAGATTCTTCGTCTTCTCGCCCGCCCTCGGCGCTATTTCTCCTTACTGTTGCCCGGCCACCATGGACGAATTCATAATCTTCTTCATCACCTTGCCACCGATAGTCATCCATGAAACCACGCGTGAGAAGGAGCCCCTTTATGGTTTTCTGTCACAATCCCATGTTAGGTATGTGCAAGGGTTAGTTTAGTCCTTTGCATCATGCAAAAATTTCAAAAGAAATCCAAATGGGGAAAAGAGAAGCCCTAGTTGATTTTAATTAAATGGCCAGACAAAAATTGCTTCCAAAAATTCCTCTGTTATTTTTTTAAAGTCTTATAAATATGCATGATCACGTATAAAGTGAAGTGGGTCCCACTTCATGCACCATGATTTTTCAAAAATTCCAAACAGGGCTTGGAAATTAGATAATACCCCTATTTGATTTGAAATTCAAATTATTTGAATTCAAAAAATTCCCAAACTTTATGAGTGGCTTACTATATGCTTTGTAAGTCCATATAAAAATTTGGGGCATTTTATAAAATGGCTAGGTATTTAATTAAACTAGCTAGAACAAATGACAGAAAATAAAAGGAAAAGAAAAACATAAAGAAGTTACCTGTCGCCTAGGGCAAGGCCCACCTCCTCCTGGCCCAGCCCAGCACGAGCACACAGCTGCGTGCCCGGCATGCCGTGGTCGCCTTGGCGCCGCCACACAGCTACTCCCCTAGCCATCTCCTCGGGCCAGGAGAAGCCCCTCGAAGCCCCGTGGCCATTCCCCCCTCATCTGGCTCTCTCTCCACGCTCTCACTCGCCGAATCTCGCGCACACCCGAGCGCCCGACCTCGCCGCTGTCGTCTTTTTGCGTGGCCACCGGCCGTTCCAGGCAGCGCCTTCGTGTCCCGGAGAACCGCAGCTGAAGCCTCCGTCGAGCCATGTGCCTTTGATTTGAGCTCAAGCTGGCCGCAAGAAACGCAAGCTTCACCGAGAAGCTTCGGCCGCCGCGGAGCTCCGGCGAGCAATCTCCCCTCCACCAGCCCGTCTCCGGTGCCGCTGTGACCGTCAACACGACCTGGGTGAGCTCGCGGTCCTTTTTCCCCTTTCCCCACTCTAATCCGCGCACGATTTCGTCGAGGTCGCGTTCACAATGCTTTGGCCGTCCAAACGGACGACGCCAACGTGCTCCAGATCCTCTGCAAGACTCCCCTCTGGCACCACGAGGTGCGCACGACCCTAGGCTACGCTCCCGTGCTCCCCTTTTCCCCTCCCGTGCACGAAATCGCATTCCCGGGGGAACTCCGGCGGGCAACAGTGTCCCCGGCGGCAACCTACCATTAGAGCTAACCTAATCACCCCCCTAATGACCCTATAGCCCATGACAGGTGGGCCCCCTGGCCCCCTAACCCCTCTGTTAATTAAACAGAGAGGGATTGTTTCCCTCTCCCACTGACCAGTGGGTCCCAGCTAGCCCTCCCGGACGTCACAGTGACATCATGCCTACGCCATAAATGGAATTAAGTTTAAAAGAAAAGCAGAAATCCCATAAAATAGTATAAACTTCAATAATTCATAGAATATTCATTTTAACTCCAAATTAAACAAATAATATATGAAAAATTATCAGAAAAATGCAAGAATTATGAATATGCAATTTGTTTTCATGTTTGACCATTTGAAAATGGGTGAACAGAAGAAAATGTGTATATGGCATAATTTGAAATTGAATTTGGAGTTGGAGTTAGAATTTGCAAATTCTTTGCAATACACTTCAATTAAATTGAATGTGCCAAAAACTAGTACCCTATACTTCATGTCACAACAATATCATGTGCTTGTGCATTTACTTTCGAAGTTGCCCCCCCCCCTTTGTTGATGGTTGCCTCCGATAACAGACTTTCCGAGATGCTGATCACCCCCGAAGAAGAAGACCAGTAAACCCGTGTATCGTCAGCAAGGCAAGCAAACCCCATTGATCATGTCTATAAAATTCTACTTCCCTCTCAGTCTCGCTTATGCATGTTTAGGAGATCACTGAGACACGTTCTTCCGCATAGTTGAACTTATTCCGATGCATGACCTATCGTTTTGTAACCGTATTAAGAAAACCACAATCCTAGCAGATATAGGAGTTGAATGTTGAGAATGTGGACCCTGCAACTGTTATGCTTATTGCTGATTAGTGATACAATGAGGTTACATTGTTTGTGAGTCGGGATGGATATTTATAATGGTGTTGATGTTAACGTGTTGGTGAATCTACCCTAAACAAAGTTGAACGATGAGAGGCTGTGTAGGAGAACACAGTGGGTTGTCTCGTTGAACACTGCCCTAGGCCCCGAGTTCCTGTTTTGTGATCCAAGACAAAGAGTATGACCACATGTAGGGTTTATGGGAGCCCCTTTTGGCCTCTTTACTTACCCGATCCAGTCCAGGAGTCACACAAGATTCGGGCTTTCCATTTGGCATGTGCATAGAAAAGAATGAAGAAAAGGTTGCATCATATAGATATGTGGGTGGACCTGTGAGGCAGTAAAACCATCTGGCAGAGGTGGCGTCTCGGTCCCTTGCATTATCTGAGTCCGTTTCGTCGAACCGGCCGGACTCTCGAGTGGTGCCAAACTCAGGTAGTCGAATCCTGGATTAGAGAAGGTGATGTGAGGGTAGTGCCTTGGTTTCATCCACGTCCGACACCCGCTTGAAGGGGGACAAGAATGAGGCGATAAGTGATGACACGCGTGTGAAGATGTACACCCCTGCAGGGTAATTAACTATTCGAATAGCCGTGTCCGCGGTTATGGACTACTTGGAGACCTCTACTTGATCATTAGACAACTTGAATGGATACTTAAAAAACTCGCAAGATAAGCGTGAGTGCAATGGTGGGCTTCCTCGTGGGGAATTCGAGGAAGTATCCATAGTGGTGTATTGGTTGGATACTTGGTAGTGGACTCGTAAACGCTTCTTATCTCAAGTCTGGTACTCGTAGAACAGGACTAGCCAAGTAAAAGCTGGCACTTCTGCATGTTGAAACCCCACCTCCTTTACCTTGAAACTTGAGCATGAGTAGTTTATTTCTGATGTAAGTCTTGCTGAGTCCGACTTTGTACTCATGTTTGCTTATTCTATGTTTTAGATGAGAACGCAGACACCGATGGAGTCACCTTCCTGAAGCTCGATGTTGACTAAGCTAGTATAGTCCCAGACAGCAGTCTGGTCCCTCGTGGAATGACATGTTTGTTGAACAAGGCTTCTCTAAGCCATTTGTTAATCTTGTCTGTACTCAGACCTAATTTTCTTCCGTTGCTTGATGTAATGATGGATCATAGTCATATGATCTTTGTGTACTCTATGTAAGTCAATAAAGATATACTTTGTAGAGTTCATGCAATGTGTACCTGCTGTTTACACTGGACATGTATGCTGCGTGTATGATTATAACATGCATGTCTTAGTGTGGGGTTCGATAGCTTAGTTGTGTTCTTGCCGGCGGTCTTTTATACACCAAGTGGCCCTTAGATGTGCGCAGCTTGGGGCATCGCGATGCGATTTCTCGTGACTCTGTCACGTGGCACACTTTGTTGTATGATTGAGCCCACCCGAGACCCCGACTAAGTGATCGGGCTGGAGTCTGTTTATGTAAGTGTTATAATTCAATCGATAATATGGTTGAGGCGACTTGTCTATGAGTATGGGATTTAATCACCCATAATCATTTAGACTTGTGAGCGGGCGATGAGGAGCCATATCAGTTGATCATCCGGCCTGGATGGGATGCCCCTCACGTTCGATGCTTTCCAAGAGTGTTATGTGCTTGGCCTTGTCTGCTTAGACAAGTGGGTACAGCTCTCGGCTCTCCATATGTTTGAGTTGTGACTGGAACTACATACGCATATTCTGGGTCCCGACATTTGCGAATCCGGGTCCAAAAGGAACTTCATCTTGCATCTTCTACACGGACAACTTATCTCTGTCTCGTTCTTTTGAATCATCTCGACCTTCGCGGAGCTCAAAAACCTATCCAAGATGCCTTCGGTCATCTTGGGAACCATAGTCGCCTTTGGGGCATAGAGAAAAACGATGTTTTAGAACAAAACAAAAATTTGGCATGACCTTGCCTAATTATGAGGAAAAAAAAGAATGCAAAGTGTGCCAAATTTTCGCCGAACCAGAAATGAATCAACATTCTAGCAAAAAATTGGCAACTATCGCATATGTGAGGTACCTGCAAACAACACATACATACATATCCAATGATCATCACACAGCAACACATATATACCCCGTGATCATCACATAACACATACATATATATTCCATGATCATCACATCACACCACACATATATACCGACAAAAAGTGTGTTCAAGAGAGAACAAACTAGATCTACACAACAATAAAGAGATATACCTTACCAATGAAGAAAGGAGATACAATACTTATTTTGGGTAGATCTATGGTGTAAATAAGGTGAGAGAAAGGAAGGAACCGAGAGAAGCTTGTTGGAGGTGTAGGTGGAGAAAGTGAGTGTGGTAGGGTGGCTACCAAAACATCTAGATGCTCCCAGACTTAGTAATGGCGCACCTTCACCAAAATGTGCCATTACTAAGTATGGTAGCTAATGGCGCACCAACCAGGGGTGCGCCATTACTAACTCTGGGAGAGGGGACCAGGGGCCAGAGAGGGGGGACCAGAATAGTGATGGCGCACCATGCAGAAATGCGCCATTACTGTTCAATACTTAGTAATGGCGCACTTCCCAGACATGCGCTATTATTGTATCCTCAGGTCTGGGCCCACCCCTCCCCTGACTTTGCAATGTCGCACATACCACAAGTGCGCCATTAGCATCCATGGTGTCTTATGGCGCACTTCCGAGAAGTGCGCCATTGCTAAGTCAGGGGAGGGGGATGGTCTAGGAGCGAATAGGCGGTGGCGCACTTCTGTTCAAGTGCGCCATTAGTAGCAAGGGCACTAATTGCGCACCAGGACATGGTGCTCCATTCCTATTTAGTAATGGCGCACTGGACATGTGGTGCGCCATTAGTGTCCATATTATCTATAGCTATTTTTCCAGTAGTGAGATGTTGTATCCTTGTAGCTGTAATATTGTGATATCATGTTGAAATCCGAGACATATGGTCTTGTCATATGTCGCGGTGGGTCCGTGTCACATCCCAAATTTTATTGCCTAGTTATTAAAATGCTAAATTTTAGGGTGAACAAAAACTTTTCTTTGTTCTGATGTGATAATAGTAAGAATACCATATCATACCTGCTTGCTACTTGTTATGTTTTCCTATGCTTTGTTTTGATTGCAATGTCGTGCCTTTCCATGCTTAATATTGCTTTGCCTTATGATGTTGCCTTCCCATGCTAAATAGTCAACCTAAATAGTGGTATAAACTCACAGCACCAAAGCTTAAACAACCACATTTAGTCACCCATAATAATTAGAGCCAACAAAATGTCTCCCAAATAAATGCTTGTCTTTATGAAAATTCACTATTTAAAAAATTAAAAATATCTCTATAGCAAGTGGTATTTATTTAAAATATTTAAAAAGTGCTAAAGGGTTAATTGCTATTAATATAATAGTGATAATATTATTAACATCAATAAAAATTACCTAAAAGTTTTTTAACATAAATTTGGGTAATACTCCTGGAGCTTTATAAAGTATTTTTTTTATTTAAGCTTGAACATTGGTTTCAAATTTAAATCAAATCGGAAGTAGAATGTTTACAACTCTAATAAACCAGTATAAAAAATGAAAAACGTAGACTGTTGGGCCGAAGCCCATCTCCCTTACTCTATCCCACGCTCTCTCTCCTACCTCCATCCAGGCCTCACGTGTAAGTCTCTCCATTCACATGCAATGATGTCAGCAATGACATCACTAGCGCAGTTGACCGACGAATCCATGCAAAGAGTCGCGGATCGCCCCCGCTGCCTTGCCAACTCACGTTGTACCCCCAACCAGAGGCTGCGAGCTGGCTGGAGACGTCCAAGCTGGATTATACCCGCGCCTTGCCTCTCTCCCGCGTGCCCGCAACCCTTGTCTCCCTCTCCCACGCGAGCTCGCGGATCGCCACATCACGCTCCGCCCATTGCAGCTCCCCCTCCGCTCCCCTATATAAGGGGCACTCCGGACAGTCCTCTCCTTCACACCCAGCTCACTCTCCACTCATCGCTCTACCCAGAACCATCCCATCCCAGTCGCCCGAGAAAGAGAGAAGCAGGAACCAACAAAAGTAGAGGAGGAGAAGCAGGAAGGAGAAGGAAGGGAAGGAGAGGAGGAGTGAGAGGCCGGCACGCCTCTCCGCCTCCGCCATACCACACCGGAGTTGTGCCGACGAGGAGCTTCCGGCGAGGAGCGCAGGAGGAGTCGCCCTAAGCTTACTGCCGCCCATTCATCTACCCCGAGCAGCATCTCTACCCGGCGACGCCATGGCCTAGGAGCTCGCCCGCTCGGGAGGAGCCCGTGGGGAAGAAGCCCCACGGCCGTTAGATCGGCTGCGATCCGAGGGCCAGGAGGCCCCAATACCCCTTCGGTTGTGTAAAAAAACAACAAAAACAGATAGCAGCGCCCCGTGTAGTGGCTCGGCCCACTAGAGAAAATGCCCCCGGGCGAGGGATAGCCCTGGGCCGGCTGTGCAATTCTCTCTTCTTTTTATTATATCTGCCCAACAGAAATAGTTTTATAAAAATAATTATAAATCACAAAATTACGAAACAAATTGTGTGCTGCTCCTAATTTTATGCTTTACTTTTCTGCATTGTTAGAATTTAGCTTTGCTTAATTCAAATTGTGGTATTTTTATTAAATTGCTTGCTAGTTTAAATTCCTTAATTCTTTGTGTTAGTAGTATTAAATTGCTAGCACTTTATTAAATTTGCCTCTGGTCAGTAGCAATTTGTGATTAAATTAAAAATGATTTATTGAATAAAATATGTGGAAAACATGGCTTTTAGTTAAGGCTTGTTAACCTTAACCTTGATGTTAATAAATCCATCATAGTTATCCTATTGCCATGTTATAATTTTGAACTTTTGAAGTGGTACTATAGGAATTAAATATTAATAATTATAAAACCCTGTAAATTATTTCCTTCTTTAGTTGCTTGTTATTGTTTGTGAAATTGAGTGAAGTTATGCTATTACTTCTATGCCTTGTTTGAATGATGTGCTTGTAATTGTGTGTTTACTCTTTTCCGCAATGCGTAGACGAAGCGCTTGACGTTGCAGGTGAAGACTCCTACCAAGCCGAAGAAGCCGTATCAGGAGACACCACCGAGGAAGGAAATCCATCTTCAAAACTCAAACCCTTGTCCTACATTTTGTACTTTCTTTTGTATCATGTTATGTATCATCATAATATTATATCATTTTGGCTTGGGATTGTATTAGTTGTATTAGGTAAAAAAACCACATTCCCTCATAACCTACCTATTGGGAGAAATGAAATGAAACCCCGATGATCTTGATGTACTATCAAGACCATCCCCTAGCCTTGTTAAAGAACTAAGTGCAACTTAAGAATTTGGTTAATCTTGCTCCACCCGGAAGAAATGGCGTACATCTAAGATGATGCGATGGCCAAGATTGTGGTTGTTGGAAACAACGTTGAATATATTCGAAGTCTTGAAGGACTCTTGATAAGTGCCACTAATACCTAGCCTCCGTGCAACCACATTACACTGATATGGGACAGGGCTTTATCGGAAGCCGTTGGGTCTAACATGAGCTACCTCACAACTGCTACGAGGGATGCGTACCTTGAAATCGGATTCTTCCCAGAGATTGGGAGAACCAAACCAGGGGACCGCGGATCCCCGAGGCCCCGGAAGACACGGTGAGTCCCTCTACTCCATGGAGACATTGTTCCCAAGAGGGTAATGGGATGACATCGGAGGCTGAGAGAATAAACTCATTGGGTAGGAGCTCATATTAGGGTTAATGGTGAAAGGTTTTGTTCAATTATCCGAAACCCGCATACTGAGGTATGAAGATTCATGGATGACACGACGGATGTATTGAATGGTGTGGGTAAAGTATACAACCTCTGCAGAGTGTAAATCTATTCGAGTAGCCGTAGTCCGCGGTCATGGACAGCTAGTGAGGCCACACTTTGTCGGGAATAGATCAGAAATTCTAGTACTAAGATTATGGTTCACGATGATGATGTTGTTATTGTTGGAAGGGTTGGACCGGAATAAACCAATGTCATTATGGGAAAATAAAACTTGACAAGATTAAAAGTTTGCCAACTTAATATAAATTGAGTAGATAGGAATTCCTATGACTAAACCCCACCATATAGCCATCCCATTAATTTCGTGTGCAAAACTTTGTTACTTTCTTTAGGTGCTTTGCGAGTACTTTGTATGTACTCCAGGCTTTGTCCCAGGTTATTCAATCTTCCAAGCTTGAAGGAGAGAGTATTTGACGATGATGCTATGGACGGTTACTGGGACGTGCTATGCTCTGAACTACCCTATGGATTGTGCCGCTACTATTTATCATGCTCTTGCTTATTCCGCTGCTATTTGAGCCCGATGAGGCCGTGTAAGACTTTGTTGTTGCATGACTTTGTATTCGTTATTGTATGAACATGTGATCTGATGTATCCATTGTCGAGTTGTGTGTCATGCGACACTGATCATGGGAGTATGGCGGTATGCATAGTTGGTCTCTTCGGACATATAGTCCGGGGTGCCCAAAGACTTGGTATCAGAGCCACTTTTCAAACTATAGAAGCCTGACGTTAGTTAGAAATATTTTGGTAAACAAAATATCTTATACATCTTACCTTTTTCGAAATGTTTTAAATCTAGTGAGAGTGAAGATTAAGAAGAAAGATGGTGCCGAAAGAAGATGTGTCGCGAACAAAGTAGAGCTAGTGGTAGTTTGGGTTTGGTGTTCCCTACCCGAATTCGTGATCTTATGATTGCTTGATTTGTGTTGTTTAGTCTTAAGTTAGAGTGACCCTACCCCCACTTAGGATGAAACTAATCAGTGCACTATTATCTTACGCAACACAACTTCAGGATGCCGAGGCACACCCGAGCTCACCCAACTGGATCCGGTGATGCGCCACCACCACCACCGGACCCGAACATGGCACAACTTTTGCGCTTGTTATTGGAGTAGTGAAAAGTTGCCTGAGAGGACCACCAAGCTGCCCGAGAGCAGCGCTGTAACAGCCCGGGATTTTCACCCAAATTAAAAAAAAATGTTTGTTGCGTTATTTTGTTGGTTGCTAGAATTTTTTGTAGTATTTTCTTCGCCGGTTTATTAATCGGTGAATATCCCCCCTCTCTTTCTCGTATCGGATGCGTGACCGACCCTTCCCACCATGGCACACGACATTTTGCGACACCGGGTTTCACCCGAGCATCGTCGCAACTTCCGGCACGAGACCAGCGATCGCCATCGGAACGAAAACCCCGTTTATTTAATAAATGGATTATTTTATTGGGAGCCGGAAAAATGTTCTCGGAATGGTATTGAAGTGAGCTAGAACTTCCGGGCTTACCGCGCTAAGCGCATGGTTCGAGATTTTGCAAGAATCGGAGGTCGTATGGACTCCCGGCGGTCAGAAACGTGGAGTACCGGACACGCGCGCGAGAGACCGGGGGAATTTGCGTAAACCCGCCAGCCAGGCCAGCCTATATAAAGACCACCACTCTCCTCTAGCCTCTCTAGGGTGTCCCAATGAAAAAATTGCAGCCACACCCTCCAAAATTTCCCCCAAGTCCCCACATCCACGAAACCCTAGCCCCAAGCTAATCTGACCGTCGAATCGTCCGATCCAATGGCCAGAGCGCGCCCAGGCTCCTGCCAGCCATTTTGGGCCCCGCAGGGCCCAGCCGCCGCAATGGGCCCGGGAAGCCCGCGCCGCCGCCTCCACTCGTGGAGCTCCAGCCCGCGCAGGCCGCCATGGCCACGGGACCCGCCGCCGCTCCACCTCTCCTCCCACGCCGTCCTCCTCTCCCTCTCCTCTCACCTTGTCGCCTCCTCTCTCTGCAGTTCGCCGCGCAGCTGTCGCCACGGACGCTGACGAACCGAGGTCGAGCCGCCACCCCATGGAGCCGCTACCTCACTACATGCGCGCCGCTCCGTTCCGCCGGAACTGGCGCCGGCGCACCTCGCCCGCCGACATGGACCAGCGCGCCCCGTCCAGCCCAACACCGCCCGCACCCACGTGGGCCGGCCTTGTCCACCAGCGGCCCAGCTTCGGTAGGCCGACCTCCTTGCCAACGAGTGCGCTGCGCTATCCCTCTCCCCATGCGACTTGGGCCAGGCCCGTTAGGGTGAGGCCCCCTTTTTTTCTCCTTATCTCCCTCTGTTTATTTTGCTAAGTCTGGTTTTCCTGTTACTGGGTACTATTTTGCGATAGATCTGTACCTCGGATGAACCTGCGCCAAAAATGAAATTTGTTCTCTGTGATGTGCTCTAACATTTTGATTTAGTGAGTTAATTAATTTGAGATCATCTTGATGGTGAAAATCACTGTTGAAGTGGGCACCAGATTGTTTACTGTTGCTGATGTTATTTTCTTGCAGGTTTGGTTGATGCTTGTGTCACATCCATGAGGCCTATGCTATTGATTCTTTCTTCTATGTGTTAAGAATCATGTGTATTTCATTTAGATGCATTACTTTGTCATGTTATCCTGCTGTAGATATTTAATATCTTGCTCCAAAGTGGTGACCCTGTTAACATGTGTTGTTGTTTATATAAAGTTGCTACTTTGATGCCTTATAGTTAATGATCCATGCCTCACATGCTTTAGCTCCAATGTAATTATTGGCTCCTTGTTATGTGTACTTTGATTCCATGATTTTCTTTGACATGATACGGTTGCTTTTTATATAGTTATTGAGCTCCCAAAGTGCAACCCTGCTGTTTGCTCTCACATGCCCTGATTTTTCACCAAGTCCCTAGACCAGTAGTATTTTCTTTCTTTTTGCATGAGTTACAATTACTTGTTCCTGATGCTCACAGACATTAAACTTTTTTGCCATGCCTTCATTGTCATGCCTACTGAAATTCCATGTCATTTTGATGCATGTTTGCATTCAGTAGCTAATTGTTTCATTGCTCTAAAGTATGCTTCCTGATGTTAACAACATGTACCCGTAAAATGTGATGCTTGTATCTTTTTAACCGTAACTCCGTTTGGAGTGTTCTTTACATGTAACTTGACTATAATTTCATGTAATTAATCTTTATGATATTGTTTTCTGTTGATAACCAACCTAAAATTTGGTTTAGGGAAGAACAGTACCAAATGTTGTAATTGTCATGGGGTACTTAGTGATATGCCATGATTAGGTTGTGCATCACTTAAATTGACTAGCATAGATAGTTTACTTTATGCTTCACCTCTTTTCATGATTGTGTGATATGCCATGTTTGAGTGAGATGCCATGTTAACAACCTTTTCTCATGTTGTGTAGCTAAACCACTTGAACCATCGTAAATGTGCGGCATCGTCGTGTATGAAGAATACTCCACTTAACCTGTTAGTAACCGCTCTCGACGATAGATACGATATCGTGCGTTGTCTCGTGTTTCCTTCTTGATGTTGTTTTCTGGTGATTGCTTCTTAGTAATAGATTCTTTCTCATCGATTGACTTTTCCAGTGTTTACCTCTTGTGTGCTTTCGCGGGTACCTCTCGGAGACGATGCGAGTTTGCGATCGACTACACCTTCGGTTTTCTCTTCTCAACAGGTAAGGGGCACATATATCATGCTTATAACTTTCAGCTCACTTTTTCCTAGGTATAGGATAGAACTATTGCTTGATCCTACCACTTCATATTTTTTCCTCCATATTAAAACCCAAACGGCCATGTCCCCCACATCCCAGCAAACCTTTGTTTGGCCATGTACCTTGCTTGCTTAACCACTACTTAGTATGCATGCTTAGGATGCTATCAACTGTTATCCTGTTACACCTTGGATTGGGATATCACATTATTATATTTTTGTGGATGATATGCTTATTATAATGTTGACTATACTCGACGAAGGATGGAAGGTCTAGGATATCTTGCCCCAACGCTTTGTTCCATTCGAGTCACCTAGGATCCGAGTTCCGGGTATTGGTTTTAAGACTGAGCGTTACTAACCGCGTGTGGGATGCTATGGGGTCCCCTTTTCTTACCTACCTAGCTTAATAAAATTCTAGTGGTGGCTCAAGCTGATTTACCATTTGAAATCATGTCACTTGGGCCAGCGGAGACATGGTTTCTCTTGTTGGTCCTCACTGGTGAGCTAGGGGCTGCCCACATGTGAGGGGATCAGTTACCTCGACCTTATCATTACGGAAAAGTCCGGTCCGAGTGCGTGGCCGGCTTATGGATTGGGGGTCGACTCCCCGGGGGCCACCCGGATTTGTTCATTGTTAGTTAGAGGGATTATGAAGTCCAGATCTCTCGAAAAAACTCTTCAATGACTGTCTTTAACGGGCCCGACTAAGAGAGCGGGCGTAGATGCGGAGCCTTGTAATGGGCAGTTGGTACTCACCTGCAGGGTTAAATCTTTTCGAGAAGCTGTTTCCCCGGTTATGGACGACTTGAGACCTACTCCTTGTTCATAGACAACAACAACTGAGATAATCTTAATAACTTGATCAACGTGTGTGTGCCTTGACTACTTCTTCTTCGTCAGGTTGCGAAGGGGAGGACAAGGATAGGATAGGTGTTATGTTTGCGTAAATAGCGGATAGCAAGACTTGTTGGAGGCGATTCCTCATCGACTTCTTCGTTCTCATCTTACTCTAAAATAGATCGTTAGCCACTCATATATTGCTAGTGCGGCTGCAACGTCACCACTACCGCCGTCTTACTGTGAGAAGTTAGTTACAAGACTTGTTGATATAGCTCACCCCTTCTTTTCTCTTTTACGCACGTTATACAAACGATCTTGGACTTCAGAGGAGCTCGACGAAACTTCTTCTGGACTCCTTCGCGGAGACTCGACATCGACTAGTTAGGCGGATCCCGGCGGAGAGCCTGGACCCGTGTGGTTACGGGAATGGTGTGTTTTACCTTTGCCAATAGGCAATTTATTGTAGTCTGTACTCAAACATGTATCTTCCGCTGATATATTGTATTAAGGAAGTTGTATGTCGATTGTATGAGATGTAGTATCCTTGTAGCTGTAATGTTGTGATATCATGTTGGAAATCCGGGGCATATGGCAGTGTCATATGTCGCGGTGGGACCGATATGTGCTTCGTCCCCGGATCGGGATGGAAACGCCCAGATCTAGAACATAACCATATATCGGGCCATAAAAGCGCCAAGCTAATCTCGTAGACCTCCACCAATTGGTACAAGTTGCCACAAGACACCAAGGAATAGGGAATGAGGATCCCAGATCCAAGCTCCGAGACTTCGAGAAAACCAATCCTCCAGTGTTCTCCCAGTCAAAGGAGACTCTCGATGGTGTAGATTGGCTCAACACCATCGAGAATGACTTGGCAGTGGCAGCAGTTGGAGTTGATGAAAAGGTGCTCTATGCCACTCACTACCTCGCCGGCACCGGAAGGAGCTGGTGGGAAGGAGTACGTGCCCATTTGGCTGAAGGGCAAGTTCTTAACTGGGAGTAGTTCAAGGATAAGTTTGAAAAGACACACATTCCCTCTGATTTGATTTGGAGGAAGAAATATGAGTTCTGCCACCTGAAGCAAGGAGGCACGACTATGGTCGCCTATCTCAATAGGTTCACTGAATTTTCGAGGTATGCCAACGAGGAGGTGGACACTGAAGAGAAGAGGGAGGATCACTTCTTCGACGGGCTTGATGATGAGCTGCAGCGTTTGCTCGTCGCCATGCAGTTTCCAGACATGGAAGCATTGGCTAATGCCGCCATCTTGATGGAAGACAAAAGAAGCATGGTAGCTGAGAATCGCAAGCGTCGTATGATGCAGGAAGGAGGATCCATCAACCCCAGACTCGGACAAAACCAGCACAACATCCGTAGAGGAGTCATTACCAAGTGTCACATCCTAGCTTACCTGCACGTCCTGCTGGAGTCGCAAGTCCAACAGGTGGATTTCCCAGTAACCCCGTCAGTCGTCCTAACTTGGCGGATATGATATGCTTTGATGGTGGGAAGAAGGGTAATTATGGCGCTAACTTCTCAAACAAGAAGAACCCCATGCCATATCCCAATGCACCATCCCAAGGCCGAGGAGCCCCACGACGTTCAGGAAACATCTACAAGGGACGACTGAATCACGTGGATGCGGAAGAAGCTCAAGAATACCCTGATGTTGTGCTGGTAACATTCCTTGTGAACTTAGTACCAGCAAGAGTATTGTTTGATTCGGGTGCATCACATTGTTTCGTCACATAAAGTTTTGCGCATAGAAGCGGGATAAAACCAAGTCGAATGGAGAAAGCCATGATAGTACAAATACCCGGGTCCAAGACGAAGGCGGTGTTATCTTGCCCAGAGGTTCCTGTAATAATTGAAGGAGCAGAGTTTTCAGCCAACCTCATTGTGTTAGGAGCCCAAGGATTGGAAGTGATACTCGGGATGGATTGGATGTCCAAGTATCATGGAGGCATAGAATGCACCCATAAGTCAGTCGACTTAACCAATGGTGAAGGAGTTCAGGTGGAATATGTTGCCAAGCCAGAAGAACCCCAAGCCTTTTTCCACCAGAATTTTTTGGGACCATCACTGGAACAAGTTCACATAGTTTGTGAGTTCTCAGATGTCTTTCCGGAGGACTTACCCGGTATGCCGCCTGATCGAGATATCAAGTTCATCATCGAGTTAGTGCCTGGCACGTCCCCAATGAAACAGGGACCCTACCGGATGAATGCCGAAGAGCTGGTTGAGTTGAAGAAACAGCTGAATGACATGCTCCATAAGGGATTGATTCGACCTAGTGCTTCACCCTTGGGTTCGTTGGTTCTCTTTGTGGAAAAGAGAGAAGGCACCATACACATGTGTGTGGACTACCGTAAGCTGGATGAAGTAACCATCAAGAAAAAGTTTCCGCTCCCTAAGATCGAGGATCTGTTCAACTAGTTGAATGGAGCCCGAGTCTTCTCCAAGATCGATCTGAGGACCGGATATCATCAGATGAAGGTCCGAGAGTCGGACATCCCCAAGAAAGCCTTCACGACTCGCTATGGTTTGTTCGAGTACACTGTGATGTCCTTAGGACTTACATATGCCTCGGTGATACGCGAGAGATGATAACGGCTTCTTGCCCTTCATTGGTTACCCCAAGTGGATGGTGAGATGTAGCGTAGTGGCAACTTTCCCTTGGTGAAGATACCAAGGTTAAGATCGACCAGTAGGACTCCAAGATCGACAAGTAGGTGGTAAAGTGAACAATGGCGCCGTTCACAACCGAGGTTTCTTACTTTACCTATACCTGCACACACAAAAAGTAACTTTTCTCCCAACGAAGTTCAAAGAGGTTGTCAATCTCTCCGGCCTTGTTGTTTACAAAGGATCAAACACAAGAGATAATGATAATGATAGCTACAAATGGAAAGTAAAAGCAAGAAGTAAATTGGGCATGTAAACAGTTATGAGAACACTAGTGATGTCTATCTCCCAAAAGACGATGAAACTGCTATGCGAGGTAAAAAAATCACAGCTAGGGTATTGACAGGATTACGAGTGCAAACCAATGATAACTATGCTAAAAAGAAAGGAAGAGGCTCAAAAGCATGGGCGGTACGCCAAAATAACTAGACCGAACTCCATCTGCATCTACTTCTAATCATCCACCTAGAGATATCTATCCAGAACATCTCGCTGGTATTAAGTTACGAGCCCCACCCAAAGTGAAACCCAAAGCAACAGAAAACTGTATTAAAAGAACATTGCGTAAAGTAAACAATCCTTGCAACCGCGGTTACAGGCACCGTCGTTTTCCCCCTTGTGGAAACAACACATCCCCTAGACTCATGTTTCTGTCACTCAAGCTAGTCATCAGGGGGTATCAACCCACAATCACGCATAATGCTCCCTCTTGGAGTCACTACCTACTACTTGGCCAAATCAATAAGCAGCAATGGAGAACATGCAATAATTACTCAAGAACAAAAATATAAAAGATAAGACCAAATATATTACTCAATCACAATTTGAACATAGTAATCCATCTGATCCCAACAAACTCAGCATAGCAACAACAGAAATAATTACATATGTGCCTTGATCATGTAGGGAAACTCACAAGGTCTAATCCATGAAGAACAAAGAGGGGAGTAGAACATCACATAGCTACTGATCATGGACCCATGGTCCAAGGAGGACTACTCAGGGATCATCCAGGAAGCGTCCATGGTCGTGGAGAAGCTCCTGGAGGTCAATCCTCCCTCCGACAGGGTGCCGGGAAGAGGTCTGCTGGTGCTTCCGATCTTGGAAGCGCGGCGGCAGCGGAACAGAGGCGAGATCGCGAAAAAGGTTTCTTATTTTGGAGGTTTCCCGTGACGGAGATTAAATTGGCGAAGGGGGGCAGCCAGGGGGCCAATAGGGCTCCAAGTAGCCCCCAGGCACGACCCCACCCTAGGGCGTCGGGAGGGCGACTGGGGCCCTAGTGGGTCCCCTCTGGCCCATCCTCGGTGATTCCCGAAGCGTCCGGTACGCTGATTTTTTATTATATTTTCCTGGAATTTTTGGACCATTTTTAATACAGGGGAAACCTGAAATAGAAAAACAACAGAAAACAAGAACTGGCACTGAGGTGCACCGAGTTAATAGGTTAGTCCAAATATGATCAAAAGTGTATGAAAGTGTATATAAAACATAGAAATATCACACAAAACATGCATGGAGCAAGCAAAAATTATAGATACGTTTGGGACGTATCAACATCCCCAAGCTTAATTCCTGCTCGTCCTCGCCTAGGTAAATGATAACAAGCATAATTTCTGTGGTGACATGCTAACAACCATATAAGAAATTTGAAAGTAAAGCAATCAAGTTATGTAGTTCAATTCAAGTCATAACAAGCAAGAGTCTATATTAGCATTGAAACAAGGAACATAAGAACATAAAGGTGCAAGAGCTGTCCGTGACTCCAATGTCTCTAGATGGTGTTTCCGTGCAAGAAGTGGGAGATGAGAATACCATAGAAAATATTTGTTGAGAACTCAATCTAATAAAGTTTCACACTCAGTCTTCTTTGGAATCTTATCTTGACTCATCCCCAATCCACTAGCCAGGTACAAGTCAATTTGATCCACTCCCTTTGGATAGTTTGAGCACTCATGCAATGGATGAGCGTAAGAATGAGAGTTGACACTTAGGATGGCGAAGAGAGAGATATGGTGGAGGAGGAAGACAAAAAGGGTGTGAAAGTCTCACATCAAAGAGGACAATCATAGGAGAGAAAGCCAAATGATAGATATGATGTGAGGAGTAGGGATTGCCATGCAACCGATGCACATATGAGCTAAGAAAAGCTCTCCAATGGAACTAGTGGGGCTGCATCCAACTTGCTCGCTCAAGAAGACCTAGAGCTTGTTTGAGAAGGCTCATCATTGGAATATACAAGCCAAGTTCTAAAGTGTGAAGGTCTCCACATAGCTATATGCATATATGATCATCTCTATGGAGTACAAGATATAGGAGGGAGTATGAGTGTGGATCTCTCAAAAGGAATAGTAGTGTTGCCCCCTTCTCTCTTTTTATTTCTTTTTCTCTCTTTTTCTATTTTTTGTATTTTTTTGGTGGCCTCAATGGCTCTTTCTATTTAACTCTCATTTTTCCTCTTTGGGATCTTTTAAATTTGTCCTCTTTGGGATCTTTTCCTCACTTAAGGGCAACACTCTATTTTACAAGTATAGAAGATCTTCACACTTTACAAGGTACTCAACATAAATTAGATGTAGCTATCATTAGGTATGCAAATGTATGCCTCTGCAAATGTAGTAGGAACATGTATGACATGAAGATCAAGTCATTAGAAGCTGGAAGTTGCATCCCAATATATCTCGGAAAGGCTATGGAAATGCCTTGATAGGTAGGTATGGTGGCTGTTTTGAGGAAAGATATAAGGAGGTTTATGATGATAGAGCAGACCATGCCAAGGGTTTGGATGCACCGGCGAGATGGACGCCAACTCTCGGAGTGAGAACAGGGCAATGCACGGTACCAAAGAGGCTAGCAAATATGAGGAGGTGGAAGTGTCAACTTTCAATACTTACATTAGTCCGAAGAACTCATCACTTATTATCGGTAACTCTCAATCTAATAAGGAGGTTCCAAAAGAGAAAAGTACCCCGAGGAGGAGTATATGGGGGTTTGGTTATCCTTACGCATCCTCGACTCATGGTACGTGAGTGTATTCTAATATCTGATCCCTCCAAAGATTAGTGATCCATCTAGTAGCTAGAGTTCTCAACTAGTTTTTGTAGTTTTTAAAAATAAACACGGATTGACCAAAATACGAAACCTATCACTAATAGGCTAGAGCTCTTGACACCAAAATTTCAAACATTACTCACAACAATACCTCAAAACTATTGCAAGTTACTACTACAATTGAATAGCAACCTCAATTACCTACTTAAAGACAAGACACAACTCAGTGCAACAACCAACTCTCTTAAAAAGATAAACATGAAAACTAAAGAGAGTTACAGCAACAAACTAAACTAAAGATCTTGAAAAAAGAAAAGATAAACATGAAAACTAAGAGCTAAACATGGAAGCAGCTACGAAAAGATAAAGAACACTCAACAAAAGAAAGATAAGCATGAAATCCTATGATGTGTTCTAGTTTAAAGTGGAGCATGGTTCTCTCCCACACAAAGTAAGTTGGGTTCTAGCTTGTTATGAACAGCAAACAAAGCTAAAGAAAACTAAAAAAACTAAAGCGCGAGACGCTCCAAGCATAAGACCTAATGCATGAAGTGATAAAAATATAGTGAGACGGAGGACGAACCGACGATTGTTGATGGAGAAGGGGATGCACGGGGGGCATCCCCAAGCTTAGACGCTTGAGTCTGCTTGAATATTTATTGGGGATGCATGGGGGCTTCCCCAAGATTGAGCGTTTGACACTCCCGGATCTTCTATCACCATCTTCCCTCGCACACTTGAAAACTCCCTTAATACATAACTCATCATAAGCTGATTAGAGAGGTTAGTACCCTTAATAAAATAATTTTCCTCTACTAGAAATAAAGATTTTCTTGAAGGGCTACTGTTTCTAAAGATTGCCAAAAAAAAAATTCAACAAAAAAGCTAGCGCAAGTCTTGCAAAAGTGAGGAAAGGCAAAACGTGGCAGAATATGTGAGAAACAGACTAGCTAGTAAATAATTTTTTGGAGGAATTCTGCAACTCAAATAAAAAAACTAAGAACAGACGCTCGAAAGTAAATTCTATAGAGCACGCTTTCAAAAAAATTCAGCTAAAAAGGATGATCTGGTGATTTTAGGATAATTTTTCCGTCCAAGGACAGAATCTATTTTCTGGACAGCATGTCACAGCTTTTGAACTTTCTTGCAATCGGAGGCTAAACTTGGCACAAAGCTTGAAAATAAAGATACAATGATGCTGCTACGGTATTAAAAATCTTCAATACCACTAAAAACAGAAGGAAAAAACATCTTGGGTTGCGTCCCAACAAGCTCTTTCTTTTATGCCTTTGAGCTAGGCATGATATATTATAAAAGATGCTTCTCATAAGAATAAGGATTTAAGCATAAGAGAGCATCAAGAAGAAAATAAGAAACACATTTAAGTCTAACCCACTTCCTATGCATAGGCATCTTATAAGAAAATGAATCAAAGAAGCAGAAAGTGTCAAGCATAGGAAGGTGGAAGAAGAACAACTTCAAAACTTTAATCATAAAGAGAGGTGTTTCTGTAACATGGAAGTTTCTACAACCAAACTTTCCTCTCTTGAATTAATTTTCAGTAGTATCATGAAAAACATCTAGAATATAACTATCACATAAAGCATGTTGTTCATGAACTACAAGCACAAATGTAAATTTTTCAACACGGTCCTTAGGAACATAAGATAAATGCAACCCATCACTTTGGGCCTCAATAAGAGCATAGTTCTCGGGAATATGAGTTGGAGATTTCAAAAGGATAATAGGACAATCAAGTGTGGGTGCAATAGCAAACATTTCATGCTTAACGTAAGGAAATATAGAAAGTTCATCTTCGCAGGCATAATCCATATTGGCATCATGGCCATCAACAAAGCAAGTATCAAGATCTTCAGAAAGGAAAGTATCAAGTGAGTCCTCGGAATCAAGGGATTACTCATGAAAGGAATCATTAGCCTCTTCCTGGACAGCAAACATTTTATTTTTAAAATCCTCAATATAAGCATTGGCGGTATAATTCTCAAAGCAATAAGCAAGAACTGGAAAGTTTTTAGACTTGTGAATAGTATCGTAATACTTCTCAATCAAAAAGCAATCTTATAAGCACCCTTAAAAGCAACAAACTCTTCAATCTTTTCAACATCAAAGTAATCATAAACACCTTTAGCATAAGAAGATAGGATCTCATTTTCATTAAACTCACATTGGAAAGGTAGGTGTTTACGATCTATAGTAGAGCAGCAAGTAAAATCATAAATGTGGCATAAACACTCAGCATAGCAATAAGAAGTTTGTATTTGGTACCATAAGTGTTTCCTTTTCTGAGATAAGCGGTGCCGCGTATAATGAGCATGCTTGTAAGGCCCGATATGCGGTACTGTTTCAGATTCGGACGTTTCCGCCCGAACCCGAGGATGAAGCACATATCGGTCCCACCGCGACATATGACAAACCCATATGCCCCGGATTTCCAACATGATATCACAACATTACAGATACAAGGATACAACATCTCATACAATCGGCATACAACTGCCTGAAATAAAATACAACAGCGGAAGATACATGTCTGAGTACAGACTACAAGCAAATGCCTAGTGGCAAAGAGAAAAGCATTGATCCCATAACCACACGGGTCCAGGCCGTCCGCCGGGATCCGTCTAACTAGTCGTCGTCGAGTCTCCACGTGAAACGTCGATCACCATACCTGTTGTCGATCAGAACCCTGAAAAGAGTTTGGGGGTAGTATCATGAGTACAGAGGTACTCAGCATCCAACTGTAGTGGTCATCTGACCCAGCAAGGACTTCATCACTCGTCATTCTAGGACAACTAGTAGTTTACGGTAAGGAAGGGGTAAGTGGTGAGGTTGCTGCCGCACTAGCATTTATGAGGTGGCTAACGATCTAGAGAGTAAGATAAGAAGCCAAGCATTCGATGAGGAATCGCCTCCAACAAGTCTTGCTATCCACCTACATACGCAAACATAACACCTATCCTATCCTTGTCCTCCTCTTCGCATCCCGATGAAGAAGAAGCAGTCAAGGCACACACACGTTGATCAAGTTATATTAAGATATCTCAGTTGTTGTTGTCTATGAACAAGGAGTAGGTCTCAAGTCGTCCATAACCGTGGACACGGCTTCTCGAAAAGATTTAACCCTGCAGGGGTGTACCAACTGCCCATTACGAGGCTCCGCAAGCACGTCCATCACTCTCAGTTGCTACCCATCATAGGCAACCATTTTATGATTTAGTTCCAAGAGATTCGAAACGACAGGTCCCTCTAACTAACAACGAAAAAATCCGGGTGGCCCCCGGTGAGTCGACATCCAGCTCAGGAGCCGGCCGCTCTCTCGATCTGGTCTCTACCGTCTGTCGCAGGTTTGGATACCCGATTCATCACACATTGGGATAATCGGGTCCTCAGCCGGACAAGGTGGGCCAGCCAAGAAACTATGTCCTCCTGGCCCTGGTTGTTTTAAACCAATATCTGCCAGGAGCGACCCAACAGACACACACACGTTTTCAAATGGTAAATCAGCTTGGGCCACCACTAAAAATGTCTGAAGCTAGGTAGGTAAGAGAAGGGGACCCCATAAAATCCCACACGCGGTTAGGCACGCTCAGTCTTAAAACCAATACCCGGAACTCGGGGCCTAGGTGACTCGAATGGAACAAAGCGTCGGGGCGGGATAGCCTAGACCTTCCATCCTTCGTCGAATATAGTCAACATTATAATAATAATCATATCATCAACAAAAATAATAATAATGATCATGTGACATCCCAACCCAAAGAGTAACAGGGTAACATCGTAGCATCCTAAGCATGCATACTAAGCAGGGGCTGAGCAACGAGCAAAAGTAACATAGCAGTACAAGGTTTGCTGGGAAGGGACATGGCTGTATCGGTTTAAAAGAGGCTGTAAACATGTGGTAGGATCAAACATCGAACCTAACCTATTCTAGCATGCAAACCGCTGGTTGAAATAGAATGGATCATAAGTAATGCAAGTCCTTGCCTGTTGATAAGTCGGGTTCCGAAGGTGTAGTTGATCGCAAGCTCGCATCGTCTCCGAGGGGTACCCGCGGGAGCACACAAGAAGTAAACACTGGAAAACAATCAACGGTGCACCACTATTACTATGGAGCAATACAAGAGCAGGCATCAACAAGAAGTAACACGAGACATCGCACCTACCGTCGAGAGCGGTTACTAACGATTTAAGTGGAGTACTCGTCACACACGACGATACCGCACATTTACGGTGGTTCAAGTTGCTTAGCTACAGGTGACCAAACAACGGTTATTAACATGGCAACTCAAGCAAGCATGGCATAGCACACAAACAGGTCAAGAGGTGAAGCACAAAATAAACTATCTATGCTAGTCAATTTAAGTGAGGCACAACCTAAACATGGCATAACACTAAGTGCCGCACGACAATTAAAAGATTTGGTACTGTTCTGCCCTAAACCATATTTTAGGTTGGTTAACAACAGCAAACAATAGCACAAACACAAATAACACGAAAAACTAATCAAGTTACATATAAAGAACACCCCAAACGGAGTTACGGTTAAAAAGATATAAGCAAAACAGTTTATGCACTCATGCTGTATAAACAGGGGTAAATCTATATGCAAAAGTGCAGCAACATGACATAGCAATAGATGGAATGAAAGTAGACATCATGCTTAACAGTATGCAATTGGAATCACTCAATTCCGATGAACGGTTGCGAAGCAATCGTCATCCGAAGTTGCAACAAAATAACAGTTTCAGCAATAGCAGCACAATAACATCAGGATAGCTACTTTGGAGCAAGATATAAACATGATGCAGCAAGCAAATATGGCATGTGAATGCATGAAACTGAAGTAGAAACATTGCCTAACGCAACGCAAAAGGAATCAATGCAATAGGCCTCATGGATTACTCACAATCATCATGCAAAGTTGCAACAAAATAATACCAACAGCACATAACAGGAAATAAATGCAATTAACGGCCTGATGCCCACTTTGAACAGCAAAAACTATATCTAAACAACCTCAAAACAATTAACTCACAAAAGACGGATTAAAGTACACGCAATTCTAAGCAGTTCGTCTTTTGGGTGCAACGCGATCCGAGCTACGGTTTAACGGAAAATTTACAGCGCAAAATTGAATCAGCAAACAGTTTTACAGGACTTGGAAGAAAAAATAAAAAGACAGAGGGAAAAAAAAAACGGGGCCTCACCCCTGTTGGGCTCGGCCCAAGTGGCCGCTGGGGCTGGCTGCGGTGGCCTGGACTGGGCCGTGGCCTGGCAGGCCGCGAGGCAGTGGGCCGGGGCGTGGCCCACCTGGGCGCAGCGAGCGGGCACGCTCGGGCAGCTCGCCCCGTCCCGACCGGATCGGCAGCCGGCGGCGGCGGCTGCAGGCGGCTCCCTCGCCGGAGTGCCATGGGAGGAGGCCAGACGGCGGATCCAGTGCAGGGGCGGCGGTCTTCGTCGCTGGAGAGGGCCGGGGCGCGAGGTGGCCGGAGGGAGCGGCGCCGGCGCGAGCGGCGACTCGCCCGACGAGCTCGGGCTCGCGTCCATGGTACACGGCGGCCGGCGGTTTCCTGCGAAGGGGAGGGAGAGAGGTGAGAAGGGGCGAGCAGGGAGGAGAGGAAGGGAGGAGATGGGGTGGCCGCGGCGTCCCGGCTGGCCGGCGGCGCGCTCCGGCGGCCGGAGTGGAGGCGTGGCCATGGCTCCTCCACGGGAGCTCGGGGGCGGGCGAGGCGCGGCCCAGATCGGCCCGGAGCGGGCTGGCGGCGGGCCCTGCGGGGCTCGAGGCGGGGCTGTGCTGCGGGGATGGCTTGGGGAGCCACGTGGCTGCCCGAGAGCCACTGATCTGCAGATCCAAGGGCTGGAATTGCCCTGAATCTAGGGTTTCGGGGTGAGAGGGATTTGGGAGGCAGATCTGGGATTTTCTAGGGGTGTGGCTGCATATTTCCATGGGGGTAAACCCTAATTGGGTGTGGGGAAGTGTGGTGGTCTTTATATAGGCAGGTTGGCTGTCCAGATGACGCAAACGCCCTCGGTACCCCTCTCGCGTGTCCGGTGATCGCGTTCGTGACCGCCGAAGGTGCATACGGACTCCGATTCCGACGAAATCTCGAACCACGCGCTCAGCGCGTCGAGCCCGTCGATCGTACCTCACTGCGGTGACATTCCGACAACATTTTCCGGCGCGCTATAAAAATAACCCGTTTAATTATTAAACGGGGTTTTTCGTTCCGTTGGCTGCGGCTGGTCTCGTGCAGTTTTCGCGACGGTGATCGGGTGAAACCCGGTGTCGCAAAGGTCGAGTGTCAGGGTGGCAAGGGTCGGTCTCCGTCCTTTACGAGATAAGAGGGGGAAAATAATCGCCGATCAATAAATCAGGGATGCAAACACCGCAAACAAATCAGACAATCAAACAATTCACAACGAAAACAAAATTTTTAATTTTTGTGAAATCTGGGTTGTTACAATGCTCATCCAATGACTTTCCCTCAACAAATTCATCGAAGACGAGCCAAGTGAAACATGTCCATCCTACCATATTTGGGTGGTTCCACACCCATGGTAACGATAGCATCAGTAGGCGGACAAAGGCAAAGACAAAAGGTAGAAAATATTTTTTTGGTTTTTCATATAAGACACACAAGCAAAAGAAAAAACTATAAAGTAAACTAACAAGACTAAAAACCAAAGGTAATAGATAGTGTGCAACTCCCCTATCTTGAATATTGGAGTCCCTGGCAACGGCGCCAGAAATTTGCTTGATACACGAGAGATGATAATGGTTTCTCGCCCTTCGTTGGTTACCCCAAGTGGAAGGTGAGATATAGTGTAGCGGCAAGTTTTCCTTGGTGAAGATACCAAGGTTGAGATCGACCAGTAGGACTGCAAGGTCGACAAGTAGGTGGTAAAGTGAACAATGGCGACCTCACAACCGAGGTTGCTTACTTTACTTGGACCTGCACACACAACAAGTAACTTTGTTCCCAATGAAGTTCACAAAGGAACAAACACAAGAGATAATGATAATGACAGCTACAACTTGAAAGTAAAAGAAAGAAGTAAATTGAGCGTGTAAACAGTGATGATAATATGGACTGGGGTCCCATGATGTTCACTAGTGATGTCTCTCTCCCAAAATACGGTAAAACTGCTATGCGAGGTAAACAAATCACCGCTGGGAAATTGACAGGATTACAGGCGCAAACCAACGCTAATTATGCTACAAAGAAATTAAGAGGCTCAAAAGCATGAGAGGTACGCCAAAAATAACTAGACCAAAATGCATCTGCATCTACTACTAATCATCCACCTTGAGATATCTATCCAGAACATCTCACTGGTATTAAGTTGCGAGCCCCACCCAAAGGGTAAACCCAAAGCAACAGACAACTGCATTAAAAGAACTTTGCGTAAAGTAAAAAATCCTTGCAACCGCGGTTACAAGCACCGTTGTTTTCCCCCTTGTGGGAACATCACATACCTAGACTCATGTTTCTGTAACTCAAGCTAGTCATCAGGCATGAACCCACAATCAAGCATAACGCTCCCTCTTGGAATCACTACCTACTACTTGGCCACAGAAATAAACAGCAACGGAGAACATGCAATAATTACTCAAGAACAAAAATATAAAATATAAGAACCAAATATATTACTCAATCACAATCTGAACATAGTCTCATAATTAATCGGATCCCAGTAAACTCAACATAGCAACAGCGGAGAGAATTACATATGTGCCTTGATCATGTAGGTCAACTCACAAGGTCTAATCCATGAAGAACAAAGAGGGGAGGAGAACATCACAAATCTACTGATCATGGAACCATTGTCCAAGGTAGACTACTCACGGATCATTCGAGAAGCTTCCATGGTGGTGGAGAAGCTCCCAGACGTCAATCCTCCCTCCGGCAGGGTGCCGGGAAGAGGTCTGTTGGCGCTCCCGATATTGGAAGCGCGGCGGTGGCGGAAAAGGGGAGAGATCGCGAAAAAGGGTTCTTATTTTGGAGGTTTCCCATGACAGAGAATAAATAGGAGAAGGGGGCAGCCAAGGGGGCCACCAGGGGTCCAGGCGGGCCCCTGGCGCGGCCCCACTCTAGGGCGCGTCGAGAGGGCGCCGGGGGCCATGGTGGGTCCCCTATGGCCCCTCCTCGGTGATCTCAAAGCTTCCAGTACGCTGATTTTTTATTGTATTTTCCCAGAATTTTTGGAGAATTTTTAATACGGGGGAAACCTTAAATAGAGAAACAGCAGAAAACAAGAACTGGCACTGAGGTGCACTGAGTTAATAGGTTATTCCAAATATGATCAAAACTGTACGAAAGTGTATATAAAACATAGCAATATCACACAGAACATGCATGGAGGATGCAGAAATTATAGATATGTTTGGCACATATCACACGGCCTATTTCATGAACCTCATGAACAAGATATTCATGAAGTACCTCGACAAGTTTGTCGTGGTTTTCCTTGATGACATCCTGATTTATTCCAAGATGGCGGAAGAGCATGTCGAGCATCTGCGCTTAGTCCTTGAGACTCTGCAAGAGCACCAGTTGTACGCCAAGTTCACCAAGTGCGAATTATGTCTCAAGGAAGTCAGATTTTTGGGACATGTGTTGTCAGAAGGAGGAATATTCGTCGACCCAGCAAAGATTCAGTCCATCATGGACTGGACAACCCCGACCAACTAGACCGAAGTCAGAGGATTCCTCGGACTAGCGGGATATTACCGCAAGTTTGTGGAAGGATTTTCCAGCATTGCTCGCCCCATGATTCAGTTGCTGAAGAAGGACCAGAACTTTGTGTGGATAGAGAAGTGTGAAACCAGTTTCCAGTAGTTCAAGAAGAGATTGGTCTCAGCCCCAGTTTTGACGATGCCTGACCTGACCAAGAGCTTTCATGTGTATTGTGATGCATCGAAGATCGGATTGGCATGTCTCCTTATGCAAGTCAGCAAGGTGATTGAGTATCTCTCCAGACAGTTGAAGCGACATGAGGTTAATTACCCCACCCATGACTTGGAGCTAGCCGCAGTAGTGCTTGATCTCAAGAGATGGTGACATTACCTGATAGGTCACCGTTGTGACATCTACACGGACCATAAGATATTGAAGTACATTTTCTCTCAAAAGGAGTTGAACATGAGGCAGAGGAGGTGGATCGAGTTGATCAAGGACTACGATCTCGAAATTCACTACCATCCTGGCAAGGCCAACGTGGTAGCACATGCCCCCAGCCTCAAGCCTTGCACACTTAATGCTATGATCAGAGAGAAGCAGCCAGCTCTGCACGAGGAGTTCGAGAAGATGGGTTTGGAGCTTGTTACACCCGGTTTTCTTGCTCACCTCGAGCTGACTCCGACTCTGTTTGATCAGATCAAGGAGGCATAGAAGGGACACGAGAGTATCGAGCGAATAAAGAAAAAGATACACCTCGGAAAGGCCCCAAAGTTCTCAACATATGATGACGGGGTTCTTTGGTTTGATGGCCGTTTTTGTGTGCCCGATATGAAGGAATTAAAACTCACTATCCTGAAGGAAGCTCACGATACACCTTATTCCATCTACCCCTGGAGGTACTAAGATGTTTCAAGACATGAAGGACTTGTTCTGGTGGCAAGGTATGAAGCGTGAGATTGCCTGCTATTTTTCCAAGTGCGACATCTGTCAGAGGGTGAAAGCAAAACATCAGAGACCCGCAGGACTATTGCAACCACTCCGAGTTCCTGAATGGAAGTGGGAACAGATAGGCATGGACTTCATCACATGAAAACCGAGGTTGAGCAAAGGTCATGACTCTATCTGGGTCATAGTTGACCGACTCACCAAGGTAGCGCACTTCATTCCAGTGCGAACCACTTATCGAGGAGATCAGCTGGCAGACTTGTACATGTCGAGGATCATTTGTCTGCACGGAGTCCCGAAGGAGATTGTGTCTGACCGAGGTACCCATTTTACCTCGAGGTTCTGGAAGCAAGTTCAGGAAGCACTAGGCACCAATCTCACTTTCATCACAACTTATCACCCACAGACTGGAGCCCAGACCGAGCGAGTGAACCAGATACTAGAGGATATGCTCCGCGTACGCGCTCTAGCCTATGGTTCCAAGTGGGAGGACTGCTTGCCTTAGGCAGAATTCTCCTACAACAACAGCTACCAGTCGAGTTTGCAGATGGCCCCATTTGAAGCTTTGTATGGACGGAAGT
The DNA here is from genome assembly GCA_950022295.1 of Bromus sterilis. NCBI lineage: Eukaryota > Viridiplantae > Streptophyta > Magnoliopsida > Poales > Poaceae > Bromus > Bromus sterilis. Next base: position 221,262,756 of record OX465597.1, read on the forward strand.
GTCGCACGCCCCTAAACTGGTCTCAGACTGGGGAAGGGAAGATTTTTTTACTGGATATTCTGAAGGAGGTAGAAGAGCAAGTCCAGTTGATTCGTGAGTGTCTCAAGACCGCTCAATCTCGACAGAAGAGCTATGCCGACCCCAAGCATCGAGAGGTGACTTTTGAAGTTAGAGATTTTGTGTATCCCCGAGTCGCCCCACTTAAGGGAATGCAGGGATTCCATGTGACTTTTGAAGTTAGAGATTTTGTGTATCTCCGAGTCGCCCCGATACATTGGACCATTTGAGGTGACAGCCAGACGAGGCCAGGTTTCTTATCAATTGAGACTACATGAAGAGATATCAGATGTGCATGATGTTTTCCACGTATCACATCTCCGGAAGAGTCTGGAGTTCCCGGACAAGACTGATGTTTTCAAGAACATCGATCACCGCACGGTGGATATCAACCAGGATCTCAAATACCCCGAGACACCATTTGTATCCTGGAAGAAGCCACCCGAGTCACCCGCAAGCGCGCGATCAAGTTCCACAAGGTTCAGTGGACAAACCACACCGAGGAGGAAGCCACCTGGGATGGGAGGACTACCTCAAGCGTGAGGTCCTGCATTTCTTCACTAGCTTTTGAATATCTCGGGGACGAGATTCTTTTTAAGGGGGGAAGGTATGTCACATCCCAGTTTTTATTGCCTAGTTATTAAAATGCTAAATTTTAGGATGAACAAAAACTTTTCTTTGTTGTGATGTGATAATTGTAAGAATTCCATATCATACCCGCTTGTTACTTGTTATGTTTGCCTAAGATTTGTTTTGATTGCTATGCCATGTCTTGCCATGCTTAATATTGCTTTGCCTTATGATGTTACCTTGCCATCTAAATAGTCAACCTAAATAGTGGTATAAACTCACAACACCAAAGCTCAAACAACCACATTTAGTCACCCATAATAATTAGAGCCACTAAAATCGTTCCCAAATAAATGCTTTTCTTTATGAAAATTCACTATTTAAATAATTAAAAATATCTCTATAGCAGGAGGTATTTATTTAAAATATATAAAAAGTTCTAAAGGGTTAATTGCTATTAATATAATAGTAACAATTTTATTAACATCAATAAAAATTCCTAAAAGTTTTCTAAAAATAAATTTGGGTAATACTCCTAGAGCTTTATAAAGTATTTTTTATTTAAGCTTGAACATTGGATGCAAATATAAATCAAACCGGAAGTAGAATGTTTACAACTCTAATAAACCTCTATAAAAACACGACCAACTTAGATTGCTGGGCTGGAGCCCATCTCCCTCTACTCTATCCCACGCTCTCTCTCTCATACCTCCGGCCAGGCCCCACGTGTAAGTCTCTCCATTCGGATGCAATGATGTCAGTAATGACATCACTAGCGCAGACGACTGACGAATCCATGCAAAGAGCCGCGGATCGCCCCCGTGGCCTTGCCAACTCACATTGTACCCCCAATCAGAGGCTGCGAGCTGGCCGACGACATCCAAGCTAGAGTCTACCCGCGCCTTGCTTATGTCCAATGCGCCTGCCGCCCCTCTCGCCCTGTCCCTCACGAGCTCGCGGATCACCACATCACGCCCCGCCCGTTGCAGCACCCCCTCCGCTCCTCCATATAAGAAGCACTCTGGACACTCCTCTCCTCCACACCCACGTCACTCTCCACCCATCGCTGTACCCAGCACCACCTGATCCCACTCGCCTGAGAAAGAGAGAAGCAGGAACCGAGAAAAATAGAGGAGGGGAAGCAGGGAGGAGAAGGATTGGAAGGAGAGGAGGAGGGAGAGGCCGGGATGCCTCTCCGTCTCCGCCACACCACACCAGAGTTGCGCCGGCGAGGGGCCGCCGGCAAGGAGCGCTGGACGAGCCACCCGAAGCTTCGCAGCCGCTCGTTCGTCTACCCCGAGCAGCACCTCTACCCGACGTCCCCAGCCACTCCTTTCTGCAAAAATGGGTCGCCCTTGCCGTTCCGCACCCCTGCCGCCCGTCTGCGCCACCCAAAATCGTCAGAACGCCGCCCCCCTAGTGAGCCCCTTCTCCTATGCGCCAAGGCCTGGGAGGCCAACCGCTCGGGAGGAGCCCGTGGGGAAGAACCCCACGGTCGTCAGATTGGCTGCGATCTGATAGCCAGGTGGTACCAATAACCCTTCGGTTGTGTAACGGAAACAAAAAAAAACAGAGAGCGGCGCCCCGTGCAGTCGCTCGGCCCACTGGAGAAAACGCCCCCGGGCGAGGGATAGCCTTGGGCCGGCTATGCAATTCTCTTTTCTTTTTATTAAATCTGCCCAACAGAACTAGTTTTATAAAAATAATTATAAACCAAAAAATTATGAAACAAATTGCGTGATACTACTAATGTTATGCTTTATTTTTCTGAATTTTTATAATTTAGCTTTGCTTAATTAAAATTGTGGTATTTTGTATTAAATTGATTTCTAGTTTAAATTCCTTAATTTTATCCGTTAGTAGTATTAAATTGCTAGCACTTTATTAAATATCCCTCTAGTCAGTAGCAATTTGTGATGCATTTATTTAATGGAATTAAAACAAATTAAAAATGATTTATTGAATAAAATATGTGGAGAACATCACTTTTAGTTAAGGCTTGTTAACCTTAACCTTGATGTTAATAACTCCATCATAATTATCCTATTGTCGTGTTATAATTTTTGAACTTTTGAAGTGGTACTATCGGAATTACATATTAATAGTTATAAAACCCTATAAATTATATCCTTCTTTAGTTGCTTGTTATTGTTTGTGAAATTGAGTGATGTTATGTTATTACTTGTATGCCTTGTTTGAATGTCGTGATTGTAATTGTGTGTTTACTCTTTTCCGCAATGCGTAGACGAAGCGCTTGACGTTGCAGGTGAAGACTCCTCCCAAGCCGAAGAAGTCGTATCAGGAGACAACGCCGAGGAAGGCAAGCCAACTTAAAAACTCAAACCCTTGTCCTACATTTTCTACTTTCTTTGGTATCATGTTATGTATCATCATAATAGTATATCATTCTGGGTTCGAATTGTATTAGTTGTATTAGGTAAAAAACCCACATACCCTCATAACCTACCTATTGGGTGAAATGAAATGAAACCCCAATGATCTTGATGTACTATCAAGACCGTCCCCTAGCCTTGTTAAAGAACTAAGTGCAACGTAAGAAATTGGTTAATCTTGATCCACCCGATAGAAATGGCATACATCTAAGAAGATGTGATGGCCAAGATTGTGGTTGTTGAAAACATCGTTGAACATATTCGAAGTCTCTATGAGTGCCGCGAATACCTATCTTCCCGTGCAACCACATTACCCTGATATGGGACAAGGCTTTACTGGAAGCCGTTGGTTCTACCTCACAACTGCTATGATGGATGCGTCCCTTGAAACCGGATTCTGCCCAGAGATTCAGAGAACCAAACCAGGGCACTGTGGATCCCCGAGGCCCCGGAACACATGGTGAGTCCCTCTACTCCATGGAGACATTGTTCCCAAGAGGGTCATGGGCTGCCATCAGAGGGTGAGGGAATAAACTCATTGGCTAGGAGCTCATATTAGGGCTAATGGTGAAAGGTTTTGTTAAATTATCCAAAACCCGCATACTGAGGTATGACGATTCGTGGATGACATGACAAATGTATTGAATGGTGTGGGTAAAGTGTAGAACCTCCGCAGAGTGTAAATCTATTCGAGTAGCCGGAGTCCACGGTCATGGACAGCTAGTGAGGACACACTTTGTGGGGAATAGACAAGAAATTCTAGTACTAAGATTATGGTTCACGATGACGATGTTGTTATTGGAAGGGTTGGATCGGATTAAACCAATGTCATTATGGGAAAATAAAACTTGACAAGATTAAAAGTTTGCCAACTTAATTTAAATTGAGTAGATAGGAATTCCTATGACCAAACCCCATCATATAGCCATCCCATTATTTTTGGGTGCAAAAACTTGTTTCTTTCTTTAGGTGGTTTGCGAGTCCTTTGTATGAACTCACGGCTTTTTCCCTGGTTATTCAATCGGCCAGGCTTGGAGTAGCAGGTATTTGACGATGATGCTATCGACTGTTACTAGGACGTGCTATGCTCTGAACTGCCCTATGGATTGTGCCGCTACTATTTATCCTGCTCTTGCTTATTTCTCTGCTATTTGAGCCTGATGAGTCCGTGTAAGATTTTGTTGTTGTATGACTTTGTATTCGGTATTGGATGAACATGTGATCTGCTGTATCCATTGTCGAGTTGTGCGTCATGCGACACTGATCATGGGATCATGGCAGTGTGCACAGCTGGTCGCATCAGACATATAGTCCGGGGTGCCCACAATCCGATATGTGCTTCATCCTCGGGTTTGGACGGAAACGTCCAGATCTTAAACAGTACCGCATATTGGGGTTTATAGGGAAGCAGAGGAGGAGGGGATGCACAAGTCGTTGGGTCTTCAAGGGGAGTTCGCTCACCCGCTCTCCGGGGACGAGGGATCCAAGGCAAAGGCAACAGGGGCGGATGCGGATGTGGCATCGGCGACCGCGGTGGAGGCGGCTCCATGATGTAGTCTATCCTCCGCAACGTTGCTCACGACGAGCCCATTGACATTGAGTTCGTCGTAGAGGTCCCATTGATCACTTGCAGGTGGCTTCCTCTTCCGAAGACATTTTGTCGGGTTGTGAGCAACGCCCAGCCCCCGCACCTGTGGATTAGGGTGAAGGGTGCCCTCAAGGAGCGGTGTGAGTCGACACCCGCTTTTTGACAAGGGGGGTCTTGCTCTTGGCTCAGGGGTAGAAGGTCTTCAGGTGCAGCCGTAAGCTGACCCGGGGGATTTCCTCTTGTTCAGGTACGATGGCTACGAGAACTTGACCGTGAAGATCTTCAATGCCGAGGGTGACCGGGTGGAGTGCAGCCCGGAGAGCTCAACCAGCGGCACCAAGGACTTCTCCGGCGAGAAAGATGATGACGCTTCTTCTGACCGGCGCGGGGGAGAAGGTGAATCCAGCAGCGATGGGAGTGGTGACTCCTCTAGAGAGGACATCAAGCCCGTGATCCGCATCGACTGAGCCTGTCTCCGTCCCCCTTTTCTTTCTTCTTCATGCTTGGAATCAATCCGGAAGGACGGTGGGCTCTAGCTTATGAACCGTTCTTGTAATGAATGAGGGGATTGCTTCCATTTTACTTTCTTTATTCGATGTCTTCTTCCTTAAATGGTACCTTGCCGTAGGGGGAGCAAGGACATGGAAAAAGAACCAAAAAGGAAGGCAGGGGTTGAACAATCGCCTCATACTATAATCCGTCGTGCAAAACTAAGCAGGAGAGTTTTTTCCGGTGGGATTTTGCGCACCGGTTACATCTCTCCCAGAAGGCACGCCGAAAATTAGGGTTAGTTAGACATCGTTAAGAGTAAATGGCACTAACACACACCGATTTCACCCCGGGTTTTTTGGGTTGCGTTCATAAACATGGACCCGGAGATCGTAGTTTACGAATGTTGCGCCACCGGGAAACTGGTCATCCGACAACTTTATGCTCTCACGGGTAGAAATTATGGAGATGGTACTTCCGTAGGTGCTCGATGTTCCACAAGTTTCTCACGGGGACTCCATCCTCGGTCTCCAAGCGGACGGATCCGGGCCTGCTGACTTGGACTAGCCGATTTGGGCCTTCCCACTTTGGAGACAACTTGTTTAAGATCCTCCCGGACTGCAGCCGACAGAGGAAAAGGTCGCCTTCCTCAAGTTCTCGGGAGCGGGCATGGCAGCTGTGGTAGCGGTGTAGTCCTTGTTGATAGCGTGCAGCGCGCGTAGCAGTCCGAGTACGTACTTCCTCGGCAACAACGACAAATCGTTGTCGGAGTTGCTATTATTCGGCTTTGTCGAAGGCTTGAACTCGAGGGGATTCGTATCTGAGTTCTGTGGGGAGTACTATCTCCGTTCCACAGACTAGAGCTAATGGCGCCTCATTTGTGGCTCGTTTGGGTGTGTCCTAGATTGACCAGAGAACAACTGGGAGTTCATCCACCCACTTCTTTCCACACTTCTCAATCCTGTGGAAGGTGCGAGTCCGGAGACCTTGCAGTACTTCAGCATTGGCTCTCTCCGCTTGGCCGTTGCTCCTAAGGTGTCGGGACCCGGGGTTTGCGTATGTAATTCCTGTTACAACACAATCATATGGAGAGCCGAGAGCCGTACCCACTTGTCTAAGAAGACAAGGCCAAGCACAGAACACTCTCGGAAAGCATCGAACGTGAGGGGCATCCCATCCAGGCCGGATGATCATCTGAGAAGGGTCCTCATCGTCCGCTCACAAGTATAAATGGTTATGGGTGGTGAAATCCCATACTCATAGACAAGTCCCCTCAACCATATTATCGATTGAATCATAACACTTACATAAACAGACTCCAGCCCGACCTCTTAGTCGGGGTCTCGGGCGGGCTCAATCATACGACAAAGTGTGCCACGTGACAGAGTCACGACAAATCGCATCGCGATGCCCCAATTGGTGTATAAAAGACCGCCGGAAAGAACTCAACTAAGCTATCGAATCCCACACTAAGACATGCACGTTATAACCATACACGCAGCATACATGTCCAGTGTAAACAGCAAGTAATCACAACATGAACTCTACAAACTCACAGTATTTATAACTTCTGCTAAACAGAGCAGACATAGTAGTTGTATTACAAGCAGAGATCACATGGTTGTGATCCAACATTACATCCAACATCAACGGAAGAAAATTGTGTCTTAGTAAAGACAAATTTAACAAATGGATTAAGAAGCCTGAAAGAAAATACAGCGACCCTCCAAAGGGCATAGGCTGCTGTCTGGAACTATACGACCTGGTCCACGTCGAGCTCGAGGTAGAGGCCACCATCAGGGTCAGTGGTCTCGTCTCTAAAACATAGAATAAGAAAACGTGAGTACAAAGTCGTGCTCAGCAAGACTTACATAGGAACTATACTACTCATGCACATTTATCAAGGCAAAGGGAGGTGGGGTTTCATTGCAGAAGTACCAGCTTTGACTTGGCTAGTCCTGTACTACGAATACCAGAATGAGGTAAGGAGCGTACACGAGTCCAAGTATCAAGTCTCCAACCAATACAACACTATGGATACTTCCTCGACTTCCCCACGAGGAAGCACGCCATAGCACTCACACTTATCTTGGCAATTTTAGAGTAACCATTGAACTTGTCTATGATCAAGTAAAGGTCTCCAAGTAGTCCATAACCGTGACACGACTATTCGAATAGATCATTAACCCTACAGGGGTGTACTGCTACACACACGCCTCATCAGTTACCGCCTAGGGATGGACCCTTCAAGTGAGTACCAGCGAGGATGTTGCCACGACACTTCACTCACGGCACCATCTCTAGTCCTAGGGAGTCGCCTATTTGAGTTGGGACCACGATCGGAATCCGGCCGATTTTTCCGATGCGGACTCAAACGTTGTGTGACCGCCATCAAGCTCAACTCGATCATGATCACTTGATTCAACGTGCCCACAACCTATGCCAACCACTTACCTTAGTTCCACCTTCTTGAGATCGTTAAAGGGCGAACTACTTGCGACTCCTGGACAGGTCCGGGGTGAGGTACTAGGCCGAGAGGGGTCAGTGAGCCCAATGTTTGTTCGTACTCTTAGTCTTGGATTACAACACAAGAACTCGGGCTCAAGGAGGTGTTCAACGAGACAACCCACTGTGTACTCCTACAAAGCCTCTCATCGTTCACCTTGTTTAGGTCAAATTCACCAACACGTTACCACCATCATTCACATGATCACTACCATCCCGACTCACAACAAAGTAGCCTCATTGTAAACTCTAAGCATGCAATAAGCTGTAACAGTTGCAGGGGCCACATGATATCAACCAACTCCTACATTTGCTAGGATTGTGGTTTGCTTACTACTGTGATAAATGATAGGTCATGCAAAGGAATGGGTTCATCTATGCGGTAGAAATGTAGCATGGTGGCATCCTAAACATGCATAAGCGAGAATGAGAGGGAACTTGGATTTTATCGACATGATCAAAGAGGGGGTGCTTGCCTTGCTGACGATCACGATGTAACACTCTTCTGACGTGAGGTTGAACTCGTCTCCGAGATCAACTCTACCGAGAAGATGCAAACACTGAAGCACTGAAAGTAAAGCACACATTCGATAAATTGTAATGCACAACCAAGATGGCATGATATGATGATGTAAATGGGTGTATTGTGCTTCTTATGTCCATGTGAAGTGTATTGCATTGCAATGGTTCAAGTTAGAATAGCATTTGCAATTTATTTGATTTAAACCAAATGTACCAAATAGAAAAATGCTACTGATCCATCATGGTAAACATTCGAAACATGGTAGAAAGTTTGATATTTGGATAGAGCATTTTATTCTGATCAATTTTCGTATAAAAATCATTTGAATCTGAGTTACGGTTTAAAAGTTATTCAAATTCAAAGTTTTGAATATTTTCTGGATTTTCTGATTAAATTATTTAACAATTACTGCATCATGCTGGCGTCAGCATGACGTCAGGGGGCTGACCAGTCAACCCTGTCAGTGGGGACCTTTGGTCAGCCTCTCTGGGTTAACCAGAGAGTTAACTAACTAACTCTAATTAGTTTAGGGGGCCTGGCCGCACAAGTCAGTGGGTCAGGGGGTTAGTTTGCTAGGTCATTAGGGTTAATGGCCTTGGGCCCACTGGTCAGAAAGAGAGGGGAGGTGGGTTAGGCTCGGGCTGGTCGGCGGCTTGTCAAAAACCTCGCCGGAGATGGCTGGAGTGCACGGGGAGGAAAAGGAAGGGCACAGGGGTGTTCCTCTCGCTCACCCGCACCCACTTGTGCCATCTGGGCATCGAGGAGAGGCCCCAGGCCATGGCGGGGTCAAGCCCGGCGGCTGGTCGTGGCACTGGACATGGCAAAAGGAGACAGAGAGCACGGGGAGGGGAGCTAGGAGGGGGAAAATAAGGAGAAGCTCACGGTAGACATGATGGAGCTCTCGGGGAAGCCGGAGGGAGGCCGGAGTCGATGAATTCCACGTCGGAGTTGGCGGCGGCCGGCGGTGACTCGAAGATTCAGGTGTCACCTAGGGTGCGGTTGAGCTCGAATTGGTGTTGCAGGTCAAAGGAGTCGTCGCTGGGGAGTCTTCTGGACAACACGGCGGCACAGGGGAGGCACGCTGGCCACGGTGGCGCACGACGGCGGCGAGTCAGGGTCCTCGGGCTTGTGCCGGAACACGTGAGAGAGGGAGAGAGACGAACCAGGAGAGGAGGAGATGGATCTGGAGCCTTCTAGAGTCCACGGGGAGGAGATAGGGGCTAGGGGTAACCAGGAGGTGGCCTGGGCGACGACATGCTCTCCACGACGGCGAGTTGCCTGCCTGGCCACGGGTAGAAGACGACCCTGCCCCTGGTGGGTTGGGCCGGCTTCTAGCCAGGCTGGGCTAGGTAAGGTGGGCTGGGGGATTCTTCTCTCTCTTTTGTTTTCTCTTTTTATCTGTTTTCTGTATTTTTGTTTTGTTTCGATTTTGCAACCAAAACATTTTATAAAATTCTACAAACTTTTATGTGAGCTAATGAGACATGTATAAGTCACCTCACAAAGTTTTAGAATTATTGGATTATATTTATTTAATTCCAATTGAAAATACCATATTTATTCAACTTCCAAGGGCATTTTGGACTTTTAGAAAAATCAGAGAGCATGAAGTGGGACCCACTTCACTTGAAATGTGATCATGCCCATTTATGAGACTTTTCAAAAAGTTTGAAGCATTTTTGGAAAAGGATTTTTGTCTGGCCTTTTAATAAAAATATTTTGAGGCTTTTTTCTTCCCCATTTCTTTTTCTTTTGCAAAAAATTTCATGATGCAAAAATGCTAGCTTAGAAAAGCACAAACCTAAATTTGGGTTCTGACATCAGGTGAGCTACTGAGGAGAAACACACTGATGTCCCCATCTTCCCGCAGTATCAAGGAAGGCCTGACTTGTGAACTTGGTGCAGTTGTCAGTGATGATCCGGTTAGGAACTGTGAAACGGTACACTAGGCTTCTTATGAGCATGATGGCGGACTGCGTCGTGACATTCTGGACTGGCTCCACTTCAGGCCACTTAGTGAATTTATCGATGGCGACATAGAGGAACTCATACCCACCGGTAGCATGGAGGAATGGCCCAAGGATGTCCAAACTCCAAACCGCGAAGTGCCAGGATAGGGGGGTGGTCTAGAGTGCTAATGTTGGTTGATGGACGGCTTTGGCGTGGAATTGGCAAGCTTCACAGGTGGTGACAAGCTCTGTGGCGTCGTTCAAGGCGGTTGGCCAATAGAAACCATGCCAGAAAGCTTTGCCGACCAAGGCCCGAGATCCAATGGGTGTGCCACATGTCCCTTTGTGGATGTCTTGGAGTAGCTTCTTGCCTTCTTCAGTGGATATGCTTAACCGCTTCACACTGTTGGGACACATGCGGTAGAGCCTCTCATCAAGTACTGTGTACATTGACGATTGGAGAGGAATCCTCTCGGCGTCCTTCCGATTGCTGGGCAGCTCCCACTTCTTCAGGTAATCCAGTATGATGTGGGCCCAATCCGGGGAGGCCGAGCTGACAATAAGAACTTGATGCTTGTCGATAACAAGAGAAGGCAATTATTTGGGAAATTGTCCTCCGATTCCCACTCTTATCTTCTTGGGATTTGCCCGACTGGGGTCGACTGAAGGCCTGAATACCCGCTCGACGAACACACCGGGCGGCACCTTCTCCTTTCGGGCAGCAATCTTGGATAGCTCATCCGCTACGTTGTTCTTGGACCTCAGGATGTGCTCCATCCCGAGGCCATGGAAATACTTCTCAAGCTTGCGGACCTCTTATACGTATGCTTGCATCTAAGAAAATTTGTAATCGTCCTTCACTTGGTTAACTACCAGCTGAGAGTCGCCTCTAATTAAAAGCCTTCTGATTTCGAGACCAATGACGGCTCTCAAACCGGCGAGCAGCCTTTCATATTCCTCTGTGTTTTGGGTGGGGGAGACCAGGACTGCGCCAGCCCTGGCCCCTTGCAGGGAAAAAGATCCATTATAGTACTAGGTCCACTCATTGTTACCGGGAAGGGATGAACCTTCTCAAAGATCTCCATCATCTTTCGGGGTCAGTACTCTGCTCTTGATGGTAGAGTAATTGACAAAGGTCCGGGGACGAAGCACATATCGGTCCCACCGCGACATATGACAAAGCCATATGCCCCGGATTTCCAACATGATATCACAACATTACAGATACAGGATACAACATCTAATAAAATCGACATACAACTGCCTCAAATACAATACAACAGCGGAAGATACATGTCTGAGTACATACTACAATCAAAAGCCTACTAGCAAAGAGAAAAACATCGATCCCATAACCACACGGGTCCAGGCCCTCCCTCGGGATCCGCCTAACTAGTCGTCGTCGAGTCTCCACGTGAAACGTCGATCACCATATCTGTTGTCGATCAAGAACCCTGAAAAGAGTTTGGGGGTAGTATCATGAGTACAGAAGTACTCAACATCCAACTGTAGTGGTCATCTGACCCAGCAAGGACTTCATCACTCGTCATTCTAGGACAACTAGTAGTTTTCGGTAAGGAAGTGGTAAGTGGTGAGGTTGCTATCGCACTAGCATTTATGAAGTGGCTAACGATCTAGAGAGTAAGGTAAGAAGCCAAGCATTCGATGAGGAATCGCCTCCAACAAGTCTGCTATCCACCTACTACGCAAACATAACACCTATCCTATCTTTGTCCTCCTCTTTGCATCCCGACGAAGAAGAGGCAGTCAAGGCACACACACATTGATCAAGTTATATTAAGATTATCTCAGTTGTTGTTGTCTATTAACAAGGAGTAGGTCTCAAGTCGTCCATAACCGTGGACACGGCTTCTCGAAAAGATTTAACCCTGCAGGGGTGTACCAACTGCCAATTACGAGGCTCCGCACGCACGCCCATCTCTCTCAGTTGCTACCCATCACAGGCAACCATTTTATGATTTAGTTCCAAGAGATCCGAAACGACAGGTCCCTCTAACTAACAACGAACAAATCCGGGTGGCCCCCGGTGAGTCGACATCCAGCTCAGGAGCCGTCCGCTCTCTCGATCTGGTCTCTACCGTCTGTCTCGGGTTTGGATAGCCGGTTAATCACACATGGGAAACCGGGTCCTCAGCCGAACAAGGTGGGCCAGCAAGGGAACTAAGTGCTCACTGGTCCGGGTTGGTTTGAACACAACTGGCAGCTGACCAGCACACACACGGTTTCAAATGGTAAATCATCTTGGGCCACCACTAGAAATGTTTGAAGCTAGGTAGGTAAGAAAAGGGGACCCCGTAAAATCCCACACGCGATTAGGCACGCTCAGTCTTAAAACCAATACCCGGAACTCGGGTCCTAGGTGACTCGAATGGAACAAAGCGTCGGGGCGGGATAGCCTAGACCTTCCATCCTTCGTCGAATATAGTCAACATTATAATAATCATATCATCAATAACAATATAATAATGTGATATCCCAAACCCAGGAGTAACAGGGTGACATCGTAGCATCCTAAGCATGCATACTAAGCAGGGGCTGAGCAACGAGCAATAGTAACATAGCAGTACAAGGTTTTGTTGGAAATATGCCCTAGAGGCAATAATAAAATGTTATTATATATATTTCCACGTTCGTAATTAATGTTTATATTTCTGTGCTATAATTGCAATGACCCTGACTATGAGATTCAGAAGAAAACTCACTTGCATGTGTGGAAATGTAAACACCAAGAGTTCCTGGTTTGGCCTCTAAGACTAGCTCATGTGATAACTGATGATTACGTTTTCTTAATCATGGAAATTGTTCTTGTAACAAGGATGTCAGTAGCAACGGGAACATATTGTTAGCAGAACAATGATGTTGAACCGACCCCAGTATTGAATGATATACTTAGAGATCACATCGTAACTACGTTATAAGTCATATCATGAAATGTTATCATATACGTAATTCCTTAGACCATGAGAGTATCGATTTGCTTCACATAGGAAGACATGCTTTGGTTCTTAGATGAATCCTCCCGTAAATGGGAAGTAGTAAAATAAGTTCTGGGTATGTCAGATGGTGTGGCTAGTGACTGTGATAGTTCAAGAATGGGATTTTATCCTTCACGATGAAGAGATATTGACTTTGGGCCCACTCGGTATGACGGTATCCATTCTAGTCTGGCCAGATGCATTGTGATTTAATCACGGGGATACCGGAATACAATAACGAGAAATAGAGACAAACGAGCAAAGAGGATAACAAGGGGCTTGTGTTGAAGAAGTTGTTACACATGGGTGCCAAACATCTCTCCTCTAACTTTGTCATATATCACGAAGCAAAGGGAATGGTACATGACTAAACATAAAGGTTCACTCGAAGTTTATTCGTGTATGTGTGGGAGTCAACATGGGTGTCCATGGCTCCGCTGTTGATTATTGGCTATTGACAAAAGGCTGTTGACCTATGTCCGGAAGATGTTCTGAGTCATGTCCGCATTATACCGAACCTATTGGGTCACACACTTAACGAGTAGTAATCTGTTAGAGAACTAGGAGATGAAAAGAGAAAGGGTACCGAAATTGTTTCGGGTGGAACCAGAAGTGTTCTGGGTAGCACTAGAAGTGTTCTAGGTGGTGCCGAATGGTTTTAGAATATTCGAGAACCGTCTCGAATGATTCCGGAACATTCAAGAAGAGTCTTGAAGTGGTACCAAGACATCCGTGATAGTCTCGGAAGGTTTTGCAACATTCGGTAATAGTTGTGGAAAGGTTACGAAACATCGGGAAATTGTTTCGGGACTTGTAGAAATGTTTAGAGAGGTTTCGGAAGGTTCCCGGGAGCTTATGGAAGTATCCGGAGGGTTAAGGAACTCTCCAAACCACGGAAACCGACGTTAGACCAAGTAGGAAGGTTCACAAGGTCGTAACTTGGAAGGAAAAGGACTTTCCTTGAGTCCAAGGCCCAGACGCCAGGGTCCCTGGCGTTTTGGACCAGGACGCCGGGGTCCGTGGCGTTTCGGCGAGGAATCCGTGTTGGACTCCTCCTGGTGGCCAAAACCGACTTTGGGGAGAACTCTCGCCCAAGTTGCGCCCCCAGGCTTCCACCTATATATTCGGGGGCAGGGGTAGCCCCAAAGACACACCAGAAAAGCCCCAAGGCTGCCCCAGCTAAATCCCACGCGCCTCTAATTCTCCTCGGGCTAGATCGTTCTAGTCCGGACGCCGCTAGGCTCTTCTCCCTCTAGTTTCTCTCGGTGGCGTTCTTCTCTGGACGGCGGAGCGCTGCTGGATTGCTACATCGGGATGTGTGGATACCGGTAGAGGGATCATACCTTTGATCCTTCTTCGAGGTCCTTCTTCTTCCTCGGAGATCATGTTCGAGGGACTTGTTTGTGGGACTTGATCGGGACGGATCGCGGGACGGTTCACGGGATAGATCGCGCAACGGATCGTGGAACGGTACGCGGGATCGATTTCCTCGCGGTTGGGAGGTCATTGTAATTCCTAGCTGTGGGGATCTGCACCAACAGTCTTCACCAACTCTACTTCCGCTACGTCGGTTGGTGAGCCATGACCTAAAACCTTGTATGCAATCTTCTTGGATGATCTTCGGTTCTTGATTCGTAGGCCGATAATTTTTGTTTTCTACTACGTTTCCCAACAGTGGTATCAGAGCGATCCTTGATTAGATGCATGTTTAGGTCTAGATCATATGTGTGATATGAGGCATTGATTTTCTTGTTGCTTCCCTGTCATGTGATTTTTCTATGCTTGATGGCAGGTTGAGGTTTTGCTACAAGGATTGAGTTTTCCATCGATCCCTCTATGCTGCTTTCAGTATGCTGGTTGCCTTGATCATGGTCTGCATCAAACTCCTTGGATCTCATCTTAATCTCACAATAGAAGATTTAACATGGAGGGGCTTGTGGATTTTATGAACTAAAATCCACACGGGGGTCACGCGTTGAACGAAGTTTGGCTTGTGGCATTAGTTGCTACACGCACCCCGAACGTTAAACTAGCAACATTGAAGTATCGTGTTTGGTTTGTTTAGGGGACAACGTTTGCCTGTAACCTGCTAATCAACCACGATAAAATTTGCAACAACCCGTGTAGATAGCGATCTAACTTGTTTTTGCAGAGTGTGCATGTGATGTGGTATAGCCTTCAAGATTTGCAATGTGTTTGTATGAGATGCTATATGTTATGTAATATTTATTCGCGACCTGCGTGTCGTGGTAAGGCATGATGACTGGAGTCATATGATTGTTACTTAATTATGGCCTGCGTGCCAGAACTGTTTATTAGCTCGAGGCAAAGCTATAGATAGATGCAAGGTGATGATCTACGATGCGGAGGTGGACCCCGACGCACATGCCGGAAGCCGTGTTGTTGGTCCTGGCACCAAGGACAAAGTTGGTGGACACGGTGACTTCAACCACGACGACGTGAAGACAATGAAGACTTCACGAAGCAAAGGGCTATACTATGTCACATAATTTTATGAACTGCCTGTGATGTTTATCCCTTTGATGCACCCTTGTTTGATGCGCGGTAGTCGTATTTTATTAGGGTGATCTCTCGCAAAACAATATCAAGTTGATAGTGTTCTCCCAACTGTAGCACTGTCTATACTATGTTTCACACCGGAGCAGGTCATGTCACATGGGTGCACACGGTGTGACGCATAAAAGACGGGTGTGTTAAAAGAACACACAACACATTACACTTGGTTATCTTGACGGTTTGCATAAAAGTTTGCTACCGGAACACGCCCATCGAAAGATGAACAAGAATCACCTTTGGCGTGATTGGCAAGTTGGCCTACCGGTCCAGTCTAAGTCATAAGTGATGTCACATCAATGGATGATGATTGGTTTGGATCTTGAATCGCTCTAGCATCAATTACGAGAGATATTGATCTGAGTGGGAGCACACTTAGTAATTAAATTGATTAATCACAAGTGCAACTTAATTATGAACAAAGTCTTCGTATTTTCATTATCGTTGTAGAATAATGGCTCGCGTTACCACCTTCCCAATTGTTTTTGATTAACTGTATTATCTGGTAAAAACTTTACGATTGGTACCGTATTGTGAGGACTATCCTCAATAGTGTCGAGAGGGAGCTTGTCCTATCGCAAATTTTGATGCTCTCCCGCTGATGCTATGGATGATGTGACTTACGTCCATAATCCAAAATGCTAGAATTCCACCACACCTAAGTGCATTGTCTTCACGACCATGAAACCCGAACTTCGAAACGTTAGGGATAGTTATGTTATATTCATGGAACTGAAAAATTGTTTTCAGTAGTAAGACAATTAATGTTGGATATAAGATATATAGTACAATGTATGATTGTAAGCATTAGTGAAAGTGTTCATTATGCTCTACTAAACTGATAAGTGTGGGATCTAGAAGAACACTAATCATATGATGATGAGAATTAAGGGAAAGGAAGTTCCATAGGGTGTTAGTAAGACTTACACGCCGGAAAGTCCATGGCCCGCGCCATCCTTAATCATGTGTGAGCTTTTGTGAGTAGGAGTGACATTGGAAATAGAACTATGATACGTATAAAGGCAAAACGAAAGAAGACTGGAATATCCAGCTCAGAAATGAAAGTCATACGGAGTTATAGATGAATTCATTGCTGGTCAAGAGATGTAATTCTTGGGAATCATGATTAAGCAGTTAATTGTGGATTCTGTATATTGTGATTAAACCGTTGATCATCGGAATATCACTTCAATTGCATATCGTTGCAAGTTGATGCAAGAAATACTATGGCTTTTATGACTAGCAAATGATGAGTTTTGACACGCTCGGGAACACGGTAAAAGGTTTACTATACCGTGTGATGACTCTATGATTATCTTCATAATTCATTTTAGAGTTGAGTAAATTGTTACTACACTTTAGCCTTATTGCAAAACATCATTTTGAATCATGTTTGTTGCAAGAGAGTTGTTCAAAGCTATGAATAACGTAAAGGCCATACTTCCATTATGAATAGGTTGTATGTTATGAATCTTAATAATAATACTAAACATCCATAACACTGACACTAAACGTCGCAAGACTGACAGAAGTACCACATAGATGTGGCACTGCCGTTTATCACCAGTGACATAACATGCATGAAGAATTTCCATAAGTGATGGACTTTCGAGTCATATGACTACGAATCACTTGACGCTTGCGATCTTTGTCTCGAAGTAATGTGACTAAAACACCGTTGATAGGCCATACATGAACGGGCAACTAAACCATTGGTAATCGTACATGATGATGTGTGTAGTCCAATAAGTGTAGTTGTGTGCAGTGGATTCCCTATCTTCACTCATGAGTTGAAGTAGATATATGGATATCTGTTCAATAGAGACATACGTCTGAAATCTTTGAAATGTTCAAGGAATTTTAGAGTGAAATAGAAATTCATTGTAATGAGGAAATAAAGCTTCTGCAAATTAGATTGTAGAAAGTAATATTTGAGTTACAAGTTTAGCGAACGTCTGATGAGTTGTGAAGAAGTGTCATAACTTGCGTCTCCCAGAACACCACTATGAGTAAAGTGTTCGAGATATGTAATCAAGCCATGTATGACACGGTAAGATCAAATATGATGTTTATCAATTTGCCATTATACTTATTAAAGTTATGCGTTAGAGACTACGGATTTTACACTGAAAAGAGCACCATCAAATCTGTTGAAATGACACCATATTAGATATGATATGGAAATGATAAAACCATATTGTCTTTTCTTAAAATTTGGGTGTATGAGATATATGTTTAACATACTCAAAACACCAAATCAGATAAGTGCTACTTTGTGAAGGTTATTCCAAAAGGTTTGGTATTCCTCTATCACTACACAAAAGCAAAACTGTTTGCTGTTAAGAACAATGTGTTTTGAAGAAAATGGTTTCTTGCAAAATAGTGAGTGGGAGGACAGTGCAACTTATTAAAGATTGTTGAATCTTCAAATAAGTGTGCAGCTGAACCACACAGGTTAGACAAAATTCGTACAAACATTCATGATATGTAAGACGAGATATTATTGTTCGACAATGATAAACCTGTGATATACAAAGAAGCGTTGATGGGCCCTGACTCCGGGATTTGGCTAAATGCCAAATAATCCGAGATAGTATCCATGGAAGTAAGTCAAGTTTTGAACTTGGTAGACCCTCTGAAAGAATAAAAGTCTGAAGAATATATATATGGATCTATAATTGATTCGGATGAAATTGTTTTATCCATAAAGCTCAACTCGTTGGAAAATTGTTTTCTAGCAAGTTCAAACATTGACTACGGCGAAATAGTGTCGACCATAGAGATGCTTTAGTCAATTCGGGTTATATTAGCAATTACTACATATCTCATTTATAGGATATGGTAGAATGAACGTCAAAACTAAGTTCCTACCCGGAAACATAACAAAGGACGTATACGTGATACGACCGGAATCTTTTGTCGATTCAAAGGATGCTAAAATAGATGCAAGCATTGAATGTCCAGTGATGGACTGAAGCTGGCATAATGGAGTTGGAATTTTCATTGTGATGAAATTGTCAAAAGAGTTTGTTTTCATCAGGAATAACGAAGATGCTTGAATGTTCAAGAAAGTAAGTGGGAGCTGAATGATATTTATAAAACCTTATGTAGATGACATATTGTTGATTAGAAATGATGTAAATTTCTTGAAACTAATAAGGACTTCATTGGAAATAGTTTTCAGTTGAAGAACTTGGGCTAATATAGCATTTGTATTGAGCATAGTGATCTATGCAGATAGTAAGTGCTTGATCATGCTAAAGCCAACGTTACATGTTGACATGATACTAAAGTAGTTTAGTATGAAAACACCAGGAAGAATGTTCTTGCCGAGGTCACGGTGAAAAGTTGTTTGCGGAAATCGGTGTTTATGAACATAGAAAAGCAAAACACATGAATTGAATTTCACTCACATGTGTGTTTGGATTAATCATGTACACCATAATATGTAAAACGACCAGATATGTCCAGTGCTCCAAAAGGTTGTGAGCAAGATACCAAAGTGATCAACATGTTGATCATTGGACAAACAGTGAAAAGTTAAACTTATGAAAGATAAGATATGTTTCTCGGAAAATGGAGATAATGAAGAGCTCGTTGTAACAAGTTACACCAGCTGAATTTTGATGTAAACAGTTACACAAATTCAGTCTTCATACTTACTCCATCCGATTTTATATTTTAATTGGGATTATGTGTTTCACACATAAGGGTGGCACAGTATGGACGAACTGTGTTAAGTTAGATACTGTGGCGAATTCTATAACAGAGGCTAAGTATATTGTTGCTGATAGAAGTGACAAGGGAGGGTATTTTGAATTATCAGTTCATTTATGAACATGGTATGGTTTCCAAGATGCTTGAAGCTCATGGAACATTGATGAATGAGTTCATGACTTATTCTAAAGGAACCAAGGTCCTGCCAAATGATTCAAACATATACAAAGCTAAACTGATAAAATTAGTGAATTTTATGATAGCGTGAAAACGCGAAGATATGCAAGATACAAACGGGCCTGAAGCGTCAGATCCGATGATGAAGTCTATACCACAAATGAAGCATGTATTACACCGGTATGCCATAGGTGTAAGGTGCTCAAGCACTGATAATATTATTGACTCTAGTGCAAGTGGGAGACTGTTGGAAATATGCCCTAGAGGCAATAATAAAATGTTATTATATATATTTCCACGTTCGTAATTAATGTTTATATTTCTATGCTATAATTGCAATGACCCTGACTATGAGATTCAGAAGAAAACTCACTTGCATGTGTGCAAATGTAAACACCAAGAGTTCCTGGTTTAGCCTCTAAGACCAGCTCAGGTGATAACTGATGATTACGTTTTCTTAATCATGGACATTGTTCTTGTAACAAGGATGTCAGTAGCAATGGGAACATATTGTTAGCAGAACAATGATGTTGAACCGACCCCAGTATTGAATGATATACTTAGAGATCACATCGTAACTACGTTATAAGTCATATCATGAAATGTTATCATATACGTAATTCCTTAGACCATGAGAGTATCGAGTTGCTTCACACAGGAAGACATGCTTTGGTTCTTAGATGAATCCTCCCGTAAATGGGAAGTAGTAAAATAAGTTCTGGGTATGTCAGATGGTGTGGCTATTGACTGTGATAGTTCAAGAATGGGATTTTCTCCTTCACGATGAAGAGATATTGACTTTGGGCCCACTCGGTATGAAGGTATCCATTCTAGTCTGGCCAGACGCATTGTGATTTAATCACGGGGATACCGGAATACAATAACGAGAAATAGAGACAAACGAGCAAAGAGGATAACAAGTGGCTTGTATTCAAGAAGTTGTTACACATGGGTGCCAAACATCTCTCCTCTAACTTTGTCATATATCACGAAGCAAAGGGAATGGTACATGACTAAACATAAAGGTTCACTCGAAGTTTATTCGTGTATGTGTGGGAGTCAACATGGGTGTCCATGGCTCCGCTGTTGATTATTGGCTATTGACAAAAGGCTGTTACCTATGTCCGGAAGATGTTCTGAGTCATGTCCGCATTATACCGAACCTATTGGGTCACACACTTAACGAGTAGTAATCTGTTAGAGAACTAGGAGATGAAAAGAGAAAGGGTACCGAAATTGTTTCGGGTGGAACCGGAAGTGTTCTCGGTAGCACTAGAAGTGTTCTAGGTGGTGCAGAATGGTTTTAGAATATTCGAGAACGGTCTCGAATGATTCCGGAACATTCAAGAAGAGTGTTGAAGTGGTAACAAGACATCCGTGATAGTCTCGGAAGGTTTTGCAACATTTGGTAATAGTTGTGGAAAGGTTACGAAACATCGGGAAATTGTTTCGAGACTTCTAGAAATGTTCCGAGAGGTTTCGGAAGGTTCCCGGGAGCTTATGGAAGTATCCGTAGGGTTAAGGAACTCTCCAAACTGCGGAAACCGACGTTAAACCAAGTAGGAAGGTCCACAAGGTCGTAACTTGGAAGGAAAAGGACTTTCCTTGAGTCCAAGGCCCAGACGCCAGGGTCCCTGGCGTTTTGGACCAGGACGCCGGGGTCCGCGGCGTTTCGGCGGGGAATCCGTGTTGGACTCCTCCTGGAGGCCAAAACCGACTTTGGGGAGAACTCTCGCCCAAGTTGCGCCCCCAGGCTTCCACCTATATATTCGGGGGCAGGGGTAGCCCCAAAGACACACCAGAAAAGCCCCAAGGCTACCCCAGCTAAATCCCACGCGCCTCTAATTCTCTTCGGGCTAGATCGTTCTAGTCCGGACGCCGCTAGGCTCTTCTCCCTCTAGTTTCTCTCGGTGGCGTTCTTCTCTGGACAGCGGAGCGCTGCTGGATTGCTACATCGGGATGTGTGGATACCGGTAGAGGGATCATACCTTTTATCCTTCTTCGAGGTCCTTCTTCTTCCTCGGAGATCATGTTCGAGGGACTTGTTCGTGGGACTTGATCGGGACAGATCGCGGGACGGTTCACGGGATAGATCGCGCAACAGATCGTGGAACGGTACGAGGGATCGATATCCTCGCGGTTGGAGGTCATTGAAATTCCTAGCTGCGGGGATCTGCACCAACAGTCTTCACCAACTCTACTTCCGCTACATCGGTTGGTGAGCCATGACCTAAAACTTTGTATGCAATCTTCTTGGATGATCTTGGGTTCTTGATTCGTAGGCCGAAATTTTTTGTTTTCTACTACGTTTCCCAACAGGTTTGCTGGGAAGGGACACGGTTGTATCGGTTTGAAAGAGGTTGTAAACATGTGGTAGGATCAAACATCGAACCTAACCTATACTAGCATGCAAACCGCTGGTTGAAATAGAATGGATCATAAGTAATGTATAGTCCTTGCCTGTTGATAAGTCGGGTTCCGAAGGTGTAGTCGATCGCAAGCTCGCATCGTCTCCGAGAGGTACCCGCGGAAGCACACAAGACGATAAACACTGGAGAGCAATCAACCGTGCACCACTATTACTACGGAGCAATACAAGATCAAAGAGACAACACAAGGCACGGCAACGCGATACGGATCTATCGTCGAGAACGGTTACTAACAGTTTAAGTGGGGTATCGGTCACACACGACGAATACTGCACGTTTACGGTGGTTCAAGTTTCTTAGCTATAGGTGATTAACCAACGGTTATTAACATGGAAACTCAAGCAAGCATGGCATAGCACACAAACATGTCAAGAGGTGAAGCACAAAGTAAACTATCTATGCTAGTCAATTTAAGTGAGGCACAACCTAAACATGGCATAACACTAAGTGCCGCACGAAAATTAAAAGATTTGGTACTGTTCTGTCCTAAACCATATTTTAGGTTGGTTAACAACAGAAAAAAATAGCACAAACACAAGGTACACGAAAAACTAATCAAGTTACATATAAAGAACACCCCAAATGGAGTTACGGTTAAAAAGATATAAGCAAAACAAGTTACGGGCACAAACTGCCAACATCACGAAGCACACTTTAGAGCAATGCATAAACGGGTTAATCAATGCAAACATGCTCACAAATGATATGAAATTAAACTAGACATGACAAGGAAGGCATGGCAAAAATAATCATGCAAATAGACATCATAGATCAAAAGATATTAAGCAAACATCATGGCATCACAAAGTAACAGACTTAGAGAAAAACAGAGGTGGTTGTCAACAACAGCAGCACAATAACATCAGGATAGCTACTTTGGAGCAAGATATAAACATGATGCAGCAAGCAAATATGGCAGGTGAATGCATCAAACTGAAGTAGAAACATTGCTTAACGCAACGCAAAAGGAATCAATGAAATAGGCCTCATGGATTTGTTACAATCATCATGCAAAGTTGCAACAAAATAATAACAACAACACTTAACAGGAAAAACTAGTAGTTTAACGGCCTGATGCCCACTTTAGCACACAATTGCACAATCAAGATGAGCTCAAAACAGAATGCTCACAAAAGATGAAATCTAGAGCATGCAATTCTAAACAATTCGTCTCTTGGGCGCGAAGTCATCCGGGCTACGGATCGCTTGCTATCGTCAACGCGGAATCGAATCAGCAGCAGTTGTTCCAACACTTAGCAAAAAAATTAGTACAAGAAAGAAAAAAACAGAGGCTGGAAAAAATAAAAAGAGGGGGGCCTCACGTTTGGGCTTGGCCCAACTGGCCGCTGGGCTTGGAGGGGCGCTGGGCTGGAGGCCTGGCTTGGGCCGCTTGGCGCCTGGCCCAGCTGCGGTGGCCGGCCCACCTGGCTGGATCGAGCAGCCGGCTGCTGCCTCATCCCGAGCGGGCACGCGCGCGCCTGCGCTGGAGCTCGGCTCGCCGTCCAGCGAGGCGCAGCATGGCGGCGCAAGGCGGGGCAGGCGCAGGGGGAAGGAGGGCAGGCGGATCCGGAGGCGGCGAATGTCGGGCCGCCGGCGGCTTAGGGAGGCAGCGGCCGCGAGCTCGGCTCGGGCGCTAATGGCGGCGGCGGCTTGGGTCCTGCAGGGTAAGAGAGGAGGAGGTGAGTGGGTGAGAGAGGATCGGGAGGAAGAGGAGGAGAGGAAGGAGAGGAGAGGTGCGGGCGCGGAAGGAGGAGAGGGGCGCGGCGGCCCGGCTGGCTGCTGCTGGCCGGCGGCGTCGGCTAGCTGCAGCGCGCGGCTGCCCACGGGCAGGTTGGAGGCGACGGCTGGAGGTAGGTCGAGAGGAGGTGTGCAGTTGGGGGGCGACGTGGCGTGATCCGGAGCGTCCATCTCCGGATCGGACGGCTCCGGGCGCGCCAGATCTAGGGTTTGCTGATTTTGGGGGGGGGAGCTGCGAAAATTAGGGATATTTTCCAGATCTGGGGGCTGGTGGCTGCCTATGGGCTTAGGGAAAACCCTAAGTGGGGTGGAGGTGTGGTGGTCTTTATATAGCCCCGGTGGCTGGCAGTTTGCAAAAACATCCCCGGTTTTTCTCCCGCGCGCGCGATGCTCACGTTTCTGACCGCCGGGGGTCCTCAGTACCTCCGATTCGGGTAAAACTTTGAACTGCGCGATCAGTGCGTCGAGCTAGAGGCGTTCACCTCGCGATGGAACCGTTCCGAAAACACTTTCCGGCGCGCTATAAAAATATCCCGTTTAATTATTAAAAGGGGTTTTTCGCTCCGTTGGCTGCGGCTGGTCTCGTGCGGTTTTCGCGATGGTGATCGGGTGAAACCCGGTGTCTCGAAGGTCGAGTGTCAGGGTGGAAAGGGTCGGTCTCCGTACGATACGAGATAAGAGGGGGGAAAATAATCGCCGATCGATAAATCGGGGATGCAAACACGGCAAATAAATCAGACAATCAAACAATTCACGCCGAAAACAAATTTTTTAATTTTTGTGAAAACTGGGCTATTACAAACGTCTTGCATCTCTCAACACAGTGCTAATGAAGAAAAAAGGCTTCTGAACTTCCCTTTGGGTGGCAACCTTGGCCCCGTGGTCTTGGGCTATAGAAGATGACTCTGGTGGATCACTTGCTTCAGGCGGATGACCGTCGAGGGCCTCTTCTAGTTCGCGCTCAACCACCAACGCTCCGCTTACAACTTGCGTGATTGTCGAGATGTACAACAGCAAGGGATGGCATGGGCGAGGTGCCACCAAGATTGGTGGTGACGCGAGGTACTTCTTCAAGTCATGGAACACAGCTTCAGCTTCTGGGGTCCATTCGATAGGACAGGATTTCTTCAACAACTTGAAGAAAGGGAGTGCTCTCTCATCTAACTAGGAGATAAATCTTCTGAGAGCCGTGATGCACCTGTTCATCCTCTGAACATCCTTTATGCATTTCAGGGCATGTATTTGCTCGATCGCAAGGATCTTTTCGGGATTGACTTCGATGCCTCGATGAGACACCATTAACCCGAGGAGCTTGCATGAAGGCACCCCGAAAACACATTTCTTCGGATTCAGCTTCAACTGCATCTTGTTGAGGTTGTGGAAGGTTTCGCGCAGATCCTCACTGAGCGTATCTTCGTTCTTGGTCTTGACCATAATGTCGTCCATCTATGCCTCGACATTGCGGTATAATTACGGTCGCACGCCAAAGTGGATGGTCCTCTGAAAGGTGGAGCCCGCATTGTTCAACCCGAATGGCATGCATATGTAGCAATATGTGCTGCAAGGGGTGATGAATGATGTCTTCCTCTCGTCTTCAACCGCCATCTTGATCTGGTGGTAGCCGGTGTAGGCATCCAGGAATGATAACCGGATGCACTCCGCTGTGGAGTCCACAATTTGATCAATACGAGGGAGGGGAAAAGGATATTTCAGGAAGACGTCGTTGACATCGTCGTGATTGATGCACAACATCTTTTTCCCGTTCTCTTATGGAACAAAGACAGGGTTGGCTAGCCAGGTGGGATGACAGGTCTCCCGGATTAATCCGGCTTTCAGTATCTTCTGAATCTCCTCCGCTGTAAACTCTTTTCGGTCAGGGGCCTGACGATGAACTTTCTGCTTCATAGGCTTGGCGCCTGGCTTGACTGCTAATTTGTGCTCAATCACCTCCGTAGGAACCCCTGGAACATCCGAAGGTTCCCACGCGAAAATATTGACGTTCTCTTGTAAGAAGGTGATTAGCGTGCATTCCTATTTGGGGAGAGATCGACACCGATGGACATGGTGCGGCTCCCATCCTCCGAAAGGGGAACCTTCTTAGACACCTCTGTCGAAGCAAGCTGGTCGGGCTTCGGCTTCTTGGTCACTTGCCGGACGTAGTTTCCGGTGGGTTGGGGCCGTCCTCTAGGATGCTTCTTGTCTTTCTTGGAAGGGGGAACCTGGGGTTCTGTGCTCCTTTCTTCGCTGGCAGCGGGGTTTCTGGGAAGAGTGGAATCGGCCCCGAGAACATGCACGTTCCCCGGGAGTGATTCCTTACCGGATGACCTCGCGGCAGCGGCCTTCGTGGCTTCGCCTTAAACACAGTGTATAACATCTTGTACATCTCCAACCAATGTGATGACTCCTCTGGGGCTTGGGATCTTGACGATGTCGTACAGCCCATGATGCATGGAAGCAAACCTTCGGATAAACGGCTGCCCGAGCAGCATTATTATACAGGAGGGGAAGATCCGTGACATCGAAGACGAGGAACTTTTTCCGGAAATTATTGGGGTCTCCGAGAGTGATTGGAAGGGATATTTTTCCGAGAGGTTGTACCTCCATTCCGCTGACTCCGCGGAAAGTGGCTGATGGGGTAAGGTGGCTTCTAGGTATCTGCATCTTCTCGAAAGCACACAAGGACAACACGTTGATGTTGGATCCGGTATCGTACATCATCCTGCTGACCTAAATGGTGCTGATCTTCGGAGAGAGGAGTGTGGGAGGCAAGCCGTCATTGTAATTCGGAAGGTTGAAAGGATGGTCGCCGACGTCTACCATCAGAGGGACGTTAGCCCATCTGGAGATCTTAGGGCCCTCCGTGGGAGACTAGACCGCGAGGACCTGCCTCACTACTCTCCGGAACTGCCGGTTGGATGCGAGCATGGACGCACTCCCATTAATGCAACCGAAAAAATCAACAATAGCTTGGAAGTCATCTTCGGCGCCGCCTTCGGATCCTTCCTCTCCGTATCCGTAGCAATCACCTTGGGTTTGCATCCTCGCCTTGCCCATGTTCTGATATTCGCCTCTTCCCGCGCTGTGGGCTTGGCCTCTCTGATGCTTCCTTTCGGAATCCTTCTTAGCGTAGAAGGTTGCCATGTCCTCCTGGATCTTCGTAACGGAGCGGCAATTCAACCGGTCATGCTTGTTGGTATTTTGAATCTTGCAATACGGCGTTGGCATGGCGTCCGCAGCGGAAACAATGGCCTCGGTCACGGGCTGATGCGGAGCAGCTCCATTCCCGTCAGCCGCTAAGACATCCTAGTGCACGCGCTTAAGGGTCCTAACTTCTCTGGGAGGCTGATTTCTTTCGGGACGAGCTATGGCCGTATTGCACCTTCCGGAATACCGGTTGACGGGCGGGACGGATTCTTCAGCATGGGGAACCTTGTCAGCCAAGTCGAACAGGGCAGTAATGGCATTGATGGATCCGGTGCTCATCTTCTCCAACATGCGTGCATTATTGACATTGACAAAAGGTTTCAATGATGGCTACCTCATGCACATCTGGAATGCAATCATGCATCTAGGTGACCACTGGATGAACTTTAGCCAAGGTTTGCCGTCCTTCTGAACAACTCGGCGTAAGTCACTGACGGTTTTATGAGGTTGGACACCTCCGGTAAACGCCCCAACAAACTTATGGCAGAGCTCGACCCATGAACTGATAGAGTTGGTCGGGAGGTGCATCATCCACCGCCAAAACTTTTCTCTCAGCTTTATGCTAAGTAGTTGGCCTTCTCTTTATCATCTCTCCCCGCAATTTCCATAGCATTGTTGTACATGAGGATGAACTCGTCAGGGTCATTCTTCACGTCATACGTGGGAGGACCGTTTATTCGGAACTTCTTAGGCCACTTGACGCGACGGAGGTCTTGGTTGAAGGCCAGACAAACGGTGTTGTAGGCACTTCACCATCAAGGGTCCCTTCTCGGGCGGCATCGACAGGAGGAATTCGGGCATCAGAATGACGTCAGGTCTTTTGCTGCCTGACAATGGTGGTTCGAGCGTCCTCGTGGTGGCGATCCTCCAGGCGGGTGTGCTGATCCGGAAACCCACTGTGCCGAGAAGATGCCACAGAAGTTGTACCAGAAGATCCGGCCCGTCGAAGATCGGCTTGACGGATAGTAGGGTCATGACAGCTATCCTTGCGAAGGAAGTCATGTTTGTCTCCACATTGAGACGAGTCCACAAATTATTGGGGTCTCCGAGAGTGACTGGAAGGGATATTTTTCCGAGAGGCTGTACCTCCATTCCGCTGATTCCGCAGAAAGTGGCCGATGGGGTAAGGTGGCTTCTAGGGATCTGCATATTCTCGAAAGCGCATAAGGACAGCAGGTTGATGTTGGATCCGGTATCGTACATCATCCTGTTGACCTTAATGTTGCTGATCTTCGAAGAGTGGAGTGTGGGAGGCAAGCCGTCATTGTAATCCGGAAGGTTGACAGGATGGTTGCCGACGTCTACCACCAGAGGGATGTTAGCCCATCTGGAGATCTTAGGGCCCTCTGTGGGAGACTAGACCGCGAGGACCTGCCTCACTACTCTCTGGAACTGCCGGTTGGAGGCGAGCGTGGATGCGCCCCCATTAATGCAACTGAAAAAATTCACAATAGCTTGGAAGTCATCTTCGGCGCCGACTTTGGATCCTTCATCTCCGGATCCGTTGCTATACCCTTGAGTTTGCATCCTCTCCTTGCCCTAGTTCTGATATCCGCCTCTTCCCGCGTTGTGGGCCTTGGCCTCTCTGAGTCTTCATTTCCGCATCCTTCTTGGCGTAGAAGGTTTCCATGTCCTCCTGGAGCTTCGTAACGGAGCGGCAATTCGACAGGTCATGCTTGTGGGTATTTTGAATCTTGCATTATGGCGTTGGCATGGCGTCCGCAGTGACGACAATGGCCTCGGTCACGGGCTGATGTGGAGCAGCTCAATTCCCGTCAGCCGCGAAGGCATCCTGGTGCACGCACTTACTAGTCCCAGCTTCTCTGGGAGGATGATTTCTTCCGGGAGGAGCTATGGCCGTATTTCACCTTCCGGAATACCGGTTGACGGGCAGGACAGCTTCTTCAGCACGGGCAACCTTCTCAGCCAATTCGAATAGGGCAGTGATGGCCCTGATGGATCCGGTGCTCATCTTCTCCAACATGCGTACAGTCTTAACATTCACAAAAGGTTTCAATGATGGCTACCTCATGCGCATCTGGAATGTAATGATGCATCTGGGTGAACCTCTGGACGAACTTCAGCCAAGGTTTGCCTCCTTATGAACAACTCGGCGTAACTCACTGACGGTTTTCTGAGATTGGACACGTCTGGTAAACGTCCCAACAAACTTATGGCAGAGCTTGACCCATGAACTGATAGTGGCCGGGAGGTGCATCATCCACCGGCGAAACTGTTCTCTCAGCTTTATGGGAAAGTAGTTGCCTTCTCTTTATCATCTCCCCGGCAATTTTCACAGTAGTGTTGTACATGAGGATGAACTCGTGAGGGTCATTCTTCACGTCATACGGGGGAGGACCGTCTATTCGGAACTTCTTAGGCCACTTGACGTGACGGAGGTCTTGGGTGAAGGCCAGACAAACGGTGTTGTAGTCACGTTCACCATCAAGGATCACTTTTGGGCGGCATCGACAGGAGGAATCGGAGCATCATAATGATGTCAGGTCTTTTGCTGCCTGACGATGGTGGTCCGAGCGTCCTCATGGCGGCGATCCTCCAGGCGGGTGTGTTGATCCGAAAAACCACGGTGCCTAGAAGATGCCACAGAAGTTGTACCAGAAGATCCGGCCCGTCGAAGATCGGATTAAAGGATAGTAGGGTCATGACAACGGTCCTCGCGAGGGCAGTCATGTTTGTCTCCACGTTGAGGGGAGTCCACAATGCGCTCCCGCTCACGGACTGATGCGCCAGAGTGGCCGGTCGGCCCCGTGCATTTTCTGGACGACACAGGGGCTTGACAATATAACTCCTACTGCTTCTGCAGCGCCCACGAGAAATTTGGGCGATGGTGAGCCTCCATGTCTCCAGTCGCTCATCGGAAGGAAGGAACTGGACGAGTGCTCTGACTTGCGCCAATGCTTCTGCCGGGTTCTCAGGCCATCTGGAGTGGGGATGCACGGAGTTCCACCACTCTGATCATGGGCTCGGTCCCTTCTCGGTTCCGGCATGACCCCGTCTGGGCATGCGGGACAACGGCCAAAGATCCTGGCACCATTGATGAGAGTGTGCCCCCCGGGGGACATCATTCCTTGGGCGGCTCGTCTGGACGGGCCGTGCGCTTCTCGGTAGCAATCTGGGCGCGCCTCTCCTCCTCGCGGTGGCGTCCCGATGGATCCTCTCCCGAGAGAGGGGGCGCTGAGGGGCCTCCTGCCCTACGCTCCTCGTCGCCGTGCTCCGGGGGCGGAGATCCATCGGCAAGGCGGCCTCCTTCATAGGCAGTCTCACCCATCCGCCGGTCGCGTAGAGAGA
This sequence comes from Bromus sterilis, assembly GCA_950022295.1. Taxonomy (NCBI): domain Eukaryota; kingdom Viridiplantae; phylum Streptophyta; class Magnoliopsida; order Poales; family Poaceae; genus Bromus; species Bromus sterilis. The sequence continues at coordinate 221,292,973 of OX465597.1, forward strand.
GATCACTCCTGGACCGCCGGCGAGGGAGTTCTTCCAAGGCGGACAGCCCGGAAATGACGTCGCGCTATTGATGAGCGCGCGTGTGCCGCTAGGTCGACATCACTGGGGTGGCAAGGTGATGAAGTCGATGAAGTGGCGACGAAGAAATCCAGATGATGTGTGTGCGGCGCCCTCCTTCTAGCGCCTGCTGTCACGAGGGCGATCCCACAGGTTTGATGATTCCCGGGTGCACCCGAAACACGATGGAAAACATCGTCGATGGAGATGAGCACGCCGGTATTTACCCAGGTTCGGGCCGCTCAGAACCGTAAGACCCTACTCCTACTTTTTTTGATTATATGGTGGAAGATTACAAATGTGCAAAGATCCTCCGAGAGGGGATGCTAGATCTACGCGCAAGGATCTTTTTTTGGACGTCGAATCCCTTTTCTTGCAGCCCGGGCCTCCCTTTTATATGTGAAGCGGGTAACCACATATGCTACACATGCTTGAGCCTCAATTATATGGTGAGGCCTACTTTCTCCAAAGGTGGGAGACGGGTGTCACCTCCTGGCTCCTTCTGGGAAGCATAGGTGGGGACGAAACACATCTCCGCCGCGTAGGTGCGCGGGTCTTCAACACATACGAGGAGCAGCGGGTCTGGACGGCACCGCTGCAGTAGTTTTCCCCAGACCAGGGGGTGGTGTAATTAATGAGGCTTGGAGGTTACTGCATGTAGTGGGTCCCGCTTATTTCCGAACCGCTCTAGGGGAACGGTGAAGAGGCTTCTTCCGAGAAGTGCTGCGGGAGGTCTTTTCGGTCGGGCCTTGAGTGCTTCTTGTAGAGTCCTCTTCCGAGTGCGCGGTGCAGCTTGCCAGATTGATGAAGTGAACTCCCGTACTCCAACACTTTCAGTACCATCGACACCGATCTTAGAACTTTCCCCCTCTTTATCCATCCCCATGGCATCTGCCGTCACAATACGACGATAATAATTCTCTTATCATGCCACTTCTTTATCTTTTCTTTGAACATTTTCTCTCTCTCGTAAGCTTCACTTCTCCACTCATCTAGAGAAGTCAAGTTCATGAGACAGTTCTCGCCAGCTAGTCTGGGGTCGGCATTAAGCTCTCTAACTGCCCAGAAAGCTTTGTGCTCCAACTCTAAAGGTAGATGGCAAGTCTTGCCATAGACCATCTTATAACTATGCCCATGGGGTTTTTATAAGAAGTTTTGTGTGTCCACAAAGCATCTCCTAACTTTTTGGACCAATCTTTCCTAGATCTCTTAATCGTCTTTTGTAAGATCCGCTTGATCTCTCTATTAGTGAGCTCAACTTGCCCACTCGTTTGTGGGTGATAAGGTGAAGCATTCCTATGATTGACATCATGCTTGTCTAAAGCCTTTCTATAAGCACCATGTGTAAATTGTCATCCTCCATGGGTCATGAAGTGTACTTGTGTGAAGGAGGAAATGGGCAAACCTAGGAAAGATTACATATTTAAGCATCTTCAAAGATGCCTTGTGATCAGCACTATTAGTGGGGATTGCTTCAACCCACTTGGTTACATAATCAACAGGTACTAAAATGTGAGTGTACTTTTGTGAAGGAGGAAATGGGCCCATAAAATAAAATCGTCCGCAGCGGCGACAATGGCCTCGGTCATGGTCTGCTGTGGAGCAGCTCCATTCCCGTCAGTTGTGAAGACAGCCTGGTGCACACGCTTAGGGGTTCCTGCTTCTCCGGGAGGCTGATTTCTTCCGGCTGCAGCTCTAGCGGTATTTCACCTTCCGGAATACCGGTTGACGGGCAGGAGAGCTTCTTCAGCACAACAACCTTGTCAGCCAATTCGAACAGGGCAGTGATAGTCTTGATGGATTTGGTGCTCATATTGTCCAACATGTGTGGGTTCTTGACATTCGCAAAAAGTGGCAATGATGAATGCCTCATGCGCATCTGGAATGCAATGATGCATCTCGGTGAACCTTTGGACGAACTTCCACAAAGGTTCCCCATCCTTCTGAACAACTCGGCGTAAGTCACTTACGGTTTTCAGAGGTTGGACCCCTCCGGTAAACGCCCCGACGAACTTATCGTAGATCTCAACCCGTGAACTGATAGAGTTGGTCGGGAGTTGCATCATCCATCATCGAAACTTTTCTCTCAGCTTCATGGAAAGTAGTTCGCCTTCTCTTTATCATCTCCCCCTGCAATTTCCGTAGAAGTTTTGTACATGTGAATGAACTCGCGAGAGTCATTCTTCCCGTCATATGGGGGAGGACCGTCTATTCGGAACTTCTTGTGCCACTTGACGCGACAGAGGTCTTGGGTGAAGGCCAAGCAAACGGTGATGTAGTCTCTTTCACCATCAAATATACCTTCTTCGGCGGCATCGACAGGAGGAGTCCGGGCTTCATAACGCCATCAGGTCTCTTCCTGCCTGACGATGGTGGTCTGAGCGTCTTCATGGCGGCAATCCTCCAGGCGGGTGTGCTGATCCAGAACACCACGGTGCCCAGAAGATGCCATAGAAGTTGTACCAGGAGATCCGGGCCGTCGAGGATCGGCTTGACAGACAGTAGGGTCATGACAGAGGCCCTCGCGGGGGCGGTCATGTCTATCTCCACGTTGAGGGGAGTCCATGGTGCGCTCCAGCTCACCGACTGATGCGCCAGGGAGGCCGGTCGGCCCCGTGAGTTTTATGGAAGACGCAGGGGCTTGACGATCGAGCTCTCGTGGAAATTTGGGCAATGGTGAGTCTCCATGTCTCCAGTCGATCATTTGATGGAAGGAACTGGCTGAGGGCTCTGACTTGCGCCAATGCTTCCGCCGGGGTACGCAGGCCATCTGGAGTGGGGATGCGCCGAGTTCCACCACTCCGATCATGGACTCGGCTCCTGCTTGGTTCCGGAATAGCCCCGCCTGGGCATGCGGGAGAACGTCTAGAATGCCCGGCACAATTAATGAGAGTGTTCTTGCCGAGGGACGTCATTCCTTGGGGCGGCTCGTCTGGACGAGCCGCGCGTTTCTCTGCAGCGGTCTGGACATGCCTCTCCTTCTCATTTGGCGTCCTGACGGATCCTCCCCAGAGAGAGGGGGCGCTGCCGGGCCGCCTGCCCTACGCTGCTCGTCGCCGTACTCCGGGGGCGGAGAGCCATCCGCAAGGAGGTGTAATAGCCCAGGATTTTCACCCAAATTACAAAAATTGTTTGTTGCCTTATATGGAAGCTGCGCTCACGCAGCCGCGCTCGCCACGCGGCTGCTCCTGGCAGCCGCGCAGGTGACCATGGGGCCGCGCAGGTGGCCACGGGGCCGCGCCAGTGGCTGCAAGGTCACGCTCCGGCAGCCGCACCGATGGCTTCGCTCCGGCAGCCGTACTCCGGTGGCCGCATGTGTGGCTGCTAGGCCACCGCGCTCGGGCAGCCGTGCCGGTGGCCACGGGGACGGTCGGTGGCCGGGAGGCAGCGCTCAGGCAGCGCTCAGGCAGCGCTCAGACAGCCGCGGGGCCGCGCTTGCCGCTGGGTCGCGCTACGGCAGCCGCGCCGATGGTTGCGCTCCAGCAGCCATGCTCCGGTGGACGATGGCTCCACTCCGGCAGTCGTGCTCCGTCGACATTGCAGGGCGGCGAGTTTGGGATTGACAAGGCGGAAGGGCGCGAGCGGTGTGGTCGGCTGGCCACACACCGAACGGGGGGGAGGATAAGCCTCCCTGGTGGAGGCGTGGTGGGTGGGGAGGTGGGCCTGCGCAGGGGTGGGGGAAGTGGGGTCTTGCGTGTGAATAGGAGTGAGAAGGTGGCGCCATGTCAGCGATCCGTGGGAGGCATTGCGCAGCCAATGGGAACAACCAACTAAATTTGTGTTTCTTTAGCTTGTGTATTTTGGTAAAAAAAACTATGTAAATAATTAGAAAAAAAAATTAGTATTTTTCCACCCCTTCTAGGAATCATAAAGCAACACCACGGTAAGTTTCATGTTGTTTGCACATTGTTTGCATTTTCAAAAACATACAAACATACACAATTGTTTGGCTATAGCAAACGGTACTTTGCCGTCAGCTTTTTTTTCGCATACGACAAAGCAGTTCTTTGACGTCCACTTATATAAAAGCAGACGGCAAAGAGCTAGTTTGCCTTCTGGGATAAAAAAAGCAGACGACAAAGACTTGCTTTGCCATTAGTGAAAAAAATAGACGCCAAAGCATTCTTTGCCGTCAGTCTCTCTTTGTTGTCCGCAGTGGACGGTAAAGTTCCTCTTTGCCGTCAGCCTAGAAAAAACGCAGATGGCAAAGAAAAGACTGACAGGCAAATCTTCAGTTTCATGTAGTGTATATCTTTATAACCGTAACTCTGTATGGGGTGTTCTTTACATGCAACTTGACTAGAATTTCATGTACTTTGTATTTATTCCATTGTTTGATGTTGTTAACCGACCTAAAATGTGGTTTAGTGCAGAACAGTACCTAATTCTTTAATTGTCATGGGGTACTGTCACAACCCTCTTTTAGGTATGTGCTAGGGTTAGCTTGGGTTTGTGCATCATGCAAACAATTTAAAAGAAATCCCAATGGGGAAAAGAAAAGCCCTAGTTGAATTTAAATCAAAGGGCCAGACAAAAATTTCTTTCAAAAATTCCTCTGTTATTTTTGAAAAGTCTTATAAATATGCATGATCACATATAAAGTGAAGTGGGTCCCACTGCATGCACCAAGATTTTTCAAAAATTCCAAACAGGGCGTGGAAATTAATTAACACCCCTATTTGATTTGAAATTCAAATTATATGAATTTTGAAAATCTCCAAAACTTGGGAGTGGTTAGATATAGGCCTTGTTAGTCCATATAAAAGTTTTGAGGATTTTATAAAATGTTTGGTATTTTTTTTCCAAGACACAACAAACAAACAGAAAAGAAGTTAAAAAGAGAAATAAAAGAGGGGCAAACAGGCCCAACCCAACGCACCCAGCCCACCTAGCCTGGCCTAGCCCACCCCCCTCATGTCGTCTTCCCCAGGTAGCCGCACGCACAGGTGCGTGGCGAGCATGCCATGGCCACCAACGCCGGCCAGGCCACGCAGCTGCCTCGCTGCCGCCATCTACGTGTCCAGGAGCCTCCCCTGGACACCCCCATCCCTTTCCCCCTCTCCTCCGTCACCGGGACGCTCTCCCTTGCCCGATTTTGTCACCGCCCGAAGCTTGCCGTCGCCGCCGTTAAGCGCCACCGTGGCCATCATCCCCCTCTCGACGAACGGACCTATCTAGAAGCACTGCAGCTGTCTACTTCGTCTTCCTGCGCACCCAATCGAGCCGGGGATCCCCGGGAGATGACGCCCTCTTCAAACTTTGTCGTTTCCTGTGACCCTCGGACCTTGTTGTCTCCTCCACTTCCTTCCTAGTTAGCTCCTCCGTCGAACCCCCCTATCCTAGCTCCTCCCCGTCCACCGTAGTGCAACTACGCCAAACCCGGTCCACGGCTGCCGCCGCACCTCAACTTCGGCGAGGCTCCGGCCATCCCCAACCTTCCCCGTGGGCACGAGGTGATGAGGACGTGCACGAGGAGCACTCTAGTTCTATCCCCGTGCCAAGCCGTGGCCAAAATGGAAACCCTGGCGAGGCGCCGTCGTCCTCTGTGGTCGCCGCCGGTTAACCACCGGTGGCATATTAGCTTAGGGCTAATCACACCACTAAACCACCCCTTAAGCCTATGACAGGTGGCCCCTGCCCCCTTAAAAAATCTGTTTAAATTAAATAACCATGGGATTAAATTCACTGAGGCTGATAGGGCTGGCCCACTGGTCAGAACACCCCCCCCCCACGTCAGCATGACCTCATGCTGACGCAATAAACCTTTTTCCAATTAAACTTAAATGCAGAAAAGTCATAAAATAGAATAAACTTTGGAAATTCATAATTAATTCATACTAACTCCAAATTGGGCATATAATATATGTAAAATTATCAGAAAAATTCAAGAATTCTGAATATGGACTTTTTTCATGTTTGACAAATTTAAATTGGGTGAACAGAGACAAATGTGCATATGGCATTCTTTTGTATTCAAATTTGAAGTGAATTTGCAAATGTATTTGCAATGCACTTCTTTTAAATGGAATTGTCCACACAATGCAACCATGAACACCACATTGCAACATTGATCATGTGTTTGAGCATTGCATTTATATTTATCCCTTGTTTTCCATGTTTGTCGAATAGAAGGGGAGCCGAAACCGGAGGTCACCCCCTTCGTTGAAAACACCGTGTGTGAACCCCGTCAGCAAGGGAAGCAAACCCCCATTGATCATGTCGATTAAAACCCAGTTCCCTCACTTTATCGCTTATGCATGTTTAGGATGTTACCATGATGCGTTTCTACCGCATAGTTGAACCCATTCCGATGCATGACCTATCATTTTGTCACCATATTAAGCAAACAATAATCCTAGCAGATGTAGGATTTGAATGGTCATCATGTGTCCCCTGTAACTGTTACTGCTTATTCCATGCTCAGTGTTACAATGAGGTTACTTTGTTGTGAGTCGGGATGGTAGTGATCATGATGATGATGGTGGAAATGTGTTGGTGAACTTGACCTAAACAAGGTGAACGATGAGAGGCTGTGTAGGAGTACACAGTGGGTTGTCTCGTTGAACACCGCCTTAAGCCCGAGTTCTTGTGTAGTGATCCAAGACAAAGAGTACTACCACATGTTGGGCAAACGGATCCCCGCTCGGCCTATTAACTCACCAAGTTTCAGGTCTAGGAGTCACACCTAGTTCGGGTTTTCCATTCGGCATATGCATAGAAAGATAAAGGAATTGAAATGTGGCATTAATGGTAGGGATTGTAGCACATGGCTTGTCAAGCGGAGAACCATTCGGCGAGGTGGGCTTTTCGGTCGTGACTGCGTGGTTTGAGTCCTGACGGGAAACTCGGCCGGAATTCCAATTGGGTTTTAAACTCAGATACGTGACTCCTTGGACTAGAACGGTGACGTGAGGTAAGTGCCGTGGTGCGCATCCTCGTCGACACCCTCTTGAAGGGTGACGAGTTCTTGGCGGTAACTGATGAGCACATGTGTATAGCAGTACACCCCTGCAGGGTTAAGAACTATTCGAATAGTCGTGTCTGCAGTTATGGACTACTTGGACACCTTTACTTGACCATTAGACAACTTGAACGGATACTCAAAAACTTGCCAAGATAAGTGTGAGTGCTATGGCGTGCTTTCTCGTGGGGAAGTCGAGAAAGTATCCATAGTGGTGTATTTGTTGGAGACTTGGTAGTGGACTCGTGTACGATTCTTACCTCAATCTGGTACTCGTAGTACAGGACTAGCCAAGTCAAAGCTTGCACTTCTGCAATTTGAAACCCCACCTCCCTTTACCTTGAAACTTGAGCATAAGTAGTATAGTTCTGATGTAAGTCTTGCTTAGTACGACTTTGTACTCACGTTTTCTTATTCTATGTTTTAGATGAGAACCCAGCCCCAATGGAGTCACCTTCCTGAAGCTCGACGTTGACTACGTTAGTATAGTTCCAGAAATCAGTCTGGTCCCTTGTGGAAGGGCTATGTATGTTTACAAGGCTTCTCTAAGCCATTTTTTAAACTTTTCTGTATTCGGACCTAATTTTCTTCCGTTGTTCGATGTATTGTTGGATCACAGTCATGTGATCTCTTTGTGTAATCTATGTAAGTCCATAAAGATATACTTTGTAGATTTCATGTGATGAGTACATGTTGTTTACACTACACATGTATGCTACGTGTATGGTTATAACGTGCATGTCTTAGTGTGGGGTTCGATAGCTTAGTTGTGTTCTTTTATACACCAAGTGGCCCTTAGATGTGCGCAGCTTGGGGCATCGCGATGCGATTGCTCGTGACTCTGTCATGCGGCAAACTTTGTTGTATGATTGAGCCCGCCCGAGACCCCGACTAAGTGATCGGGCTGGAGTCTGTTTATGTAAGTGTTATAATTCAATCGATAATATGGTTGAGGCGACTTTTCTATGAGTATGGGATTTCACCACCCATAATCATTTAAAATTGTGAGCGGACGATGATGACCTATCTCAGTTGGTCATCCGGCTTGGATGGGATGACCCTCACGTTCGAGCTTTCCGAGAGCGTTCTGTGCTTGGCCTTGTCTTCTTAGACAAGTGGGTATGGCTATATTCCGGGTCCCGACAGGTACTTAGAGATGTGCCATGTTTAGGGTGTTACCTCATTTAAATTGTCTATCATAGATAGTTTACTTTATGCTTCACCTCTTTCCATGATTGTGTGATATGCCATGTTAACAACCTTTGCTCATGTGGTGTACCTAAAAAACTGGAACTATGATAAACGTGCGGTATCGTCATGTGTGACGAGTACTCCAATTAACCTATTAGTAACCGCTCTCGATGATAGATGCGATATCGTATTGTGTTGTCTCGTGTTGCTGCCTTGTTGTTGCTTTCTCGTGAATGCTTCTTAGTAATAGATGCATCTCCGTAGATTGCCTTTCCAGTGTTTACTTCTTGTGTGCTCCCGCGGGTACTCTCGGCGATGTTGCGAGTTTGCGATCGACTACACCTTCTGTTTCTTCTTCTCATCGAGTAATGGGGAGCATATATCATGCTTATAAATTTCAGCTCACTTGTGTCTAGGTATAAGATAGAACGATTGCTTGATTCTACCACCTCATATTTCTGCCTCTCAAATAAACCCAAACAGCGATGTCCTCCACATCCCAGCGAACCTTTGTTTGGCCATGTACCTTGCTTGCTTAACCACTACTTAGTATGCATGCTTAAGATGCTACTTATGTTACCCTGTTACTCCTTGGATTGTGCTATCACACTATTATATTGTTGTGGATCATATGTTTATTATAATGTTGACTATACTCGACGAAGGATTGAAGGTCTAGGCTATCCCGCCCCGATGCTTTGTTCCATTCGAGTCACCTAGGACCCGAGTTCCGGGTATTTTGTCTGTTGATGAGCGTGCCTAACCGTGTGTGGGATTCTATGGGGTCCCCTTTTATTACCTACCTAGCTACAAACAGTTCTAGTGGTGGCCCAAGATGATGTACCATTTGAAACCGTGTGCGTGACTGCTCCGCGGCCAGCAGTTTTCGAAACAACCCGGGACAGTGAGGGCAGTGTTTACCGTTGGTCCAACCTGACCGGCTGAGGACCCGGGCTTAGTTGAGAAGATACGGATAATCCAAACCTGGAGTCATACGGTAGAGACCAGATCAAGAGCGCGGCCGGCTCCTGAGCTCGATGTCGAATCACCGGGGGCCACCCAGAATTGTGCATTGTTAGTTAGAGGGATTATGATGTCTGGACTCTCGGAACAACTCTTCAATGAGTGTCTTTAACGGGCCCGACTGAGAGAACCAGCATACATCCAGAGCTTATAATGGGCAGTTGGTACACCCCTACAGGCTTAAATATTTTCGAGAAGCCGTCTCCACGGTTATGGATGACTTGAGAACTACTCCTTGTTCATAGACAACAACAACTAAGATAATCTTAATAACTTGATCAATGTGTGTGTTCCTTGAATGCTTCATCTTCGTCGGGATGCGAAGATGAGGACAAGTATAGGATAGGTGTTATGTTTGCGTAAGTAGCTGATAGCAAGACTTGTTGGAGGTGATTTCTAATCGAATGCTTGGTTCTCATCTTACTCTAATTAGATCGTTAGCCACTTATATAATGCTAGTGCGGCTGCAACCTCAACCACTACCCCCATCCTACCGTGAGATGTTAGTTACAAGACTTGTTGATATAGCTCACCCCTTTCTTCTCTCTTTTACGCACGTTATGCAAATGATCTTTGACTTCAGAGGAGCTCGACGACCCTTCTTCTGGACGACTTTCTGGAGACTTGACGACGACTAGTTAGGCGGATCTCGGCGGAGAGGTTGGACCCGTGTGGTTACGGGAATGGTGTGTTTTACCTTTGCCACTAGGCATTTGATTGTAGTCTGTACTCAGACATATATCTTCCGCTGATGTAATGTATTAAGGCAGTTTTATGCCGATTTTATGAGATATTGAATCCATGTAGTTGTAATGTTGTGATATCATGTTGGAAATACGGGGCATATGAATTTTCCATATGTTGTGGTGGGACTGATATGTGCTTTTTCCCCGGATCTGGATGGAAACATCTAGATCTGGCACAGTACCGCATATCGAACCTTACAGGCGGCCTCCTTCAGAGGCAGTCTCGCCCCTCCGCCGGTAGCGCGGAGAGAGATCGCTCCTGGACCGACTGCAAGAGATTTCTTCCAAGGAGGATAGGCCTCCATTGACGTCGCGCTGGGGATGAGCCCGCATGTGCCGCTTGGTGGACATCACTGGGATGGGTTGGTGATGAAGTCAATGTAGTGGCGATGAAGAAATCCATATGACGTGTGTGCGGTGCCGTCCTTCTAGCGCCAGCTGTCGCGGGGGCGATCCCGCAGGTTTGATGATTCCGGGGCGCACGCAAAACACGATGGAAAACATCGTCGATGGAGATGAACACGCAGGGATTTACCCAGGTAAGGGCCGCTCGAAACCGTAAGACCCTACTCCTACTAGTCTGGATTATATGGTGGAAGATTACAAACGTGCAGAGCTCCTCCGAGAAGGGATGCTCGCTCTACGCACAAGGATCTTTTTTTGGCCGTCGAATCCTTTTTCTTGCAGCCCAAGTCTCCCTTTTATTGGTGAAGGGAGTCACCACATATGCTACACATGCTTGATCCTCAATTATATGACGAGGCCTGCTTGCTCCAGAGGTGGGATCCAGCTGTCTCCGCCAGGCTCCTTCTGGGAAGCATAGGTGGAGATGAACCACCGCTCCGCCACGTAGGTGCACGGGTCTTCGACGCGTAGGAGTATCAGCGGGTCTGGACGGCACCGCTGCAGTTGTTCTCCCCCACACCTGGGGGTGGCGCATTTAATAAGCCTTGGAGCATACTGCATGTAGTGGGTCCCGCCTGTTTCCACACCGCTCTAGGGGAACGGTGAAGAGGCTTCTTCCGAGAAGTGTTGCCGGAGGGCTTTCCGACGGGGCCTTGAGTGCTTCCTGTAGAGTCCTCTTCCGAGTGTGTGGTGCATCTTGCCGGATTGATGAAGTGAACTCCCGTTCTCCAACACTTTCGGTAGCATCGACACCAACCTCAGACCTTTCCCCCTCTTTAGCCATCCCCATGGCATCTGCAGTAACAATACGACAACAAAAAATATGTTATCATGCCACTTATTTACCTTTTCTTTGAACATTTTCTCGCTCTCGTAAGCTTCACTTCTCCACTCATCTAGAGAAGTCAAGTTAATGAGACACTTCTCGCCAGCTACTCTGGGGTCGGCATTATGCTCTCTAACTGCCCAGAAAGCGTTGTGCTCTAACTATAGAGGTAGATGGCAAGCTTTTCCATAGACCATCTTATAAGGAGACATGCCCATGGGGTTTTTATAAGAAGGTTTGTACGCCCACAAAGAATCTCCTAAGTTTGGACCAATATTTCCTAGAGCTCCTCACCGTCTTTTGTAAGTTCAACTTGATCTCTCTATTAGTGAGCTCAACTTGCCCACTCGTTTGAGGGTGATAAGGTGTAAGGCCCAATATGATGTATTGTTCTAGGTCTAGATGTTTCCATCGAGATCTGGTGACAAAGCACATATCGGTCCCACCGCAACATATGACAATGCCATATGCCCTGGATTTCCAACATGATATCACAACATTACAGCTACAAGGATATAACATATCATACAATCGGCATACAACTGACTTAATACATTACATCAGCGGAAGATACATGTCTGAGTAAAGACTACAATCAATTGCCTAGTGGCAAAGGTAAAACATACCATTCCCGTAACCACACTGGTCCATGCTCTCCGTCGGGATCCATCTAACTAGTCGCCGTCGAGTCTCCACGAAGGCGTCCAGAAGAAGGGTCGTCGAGCTCCTCTTAAGTCCAAGATCATTTGCATAACGTGCGTAAAAGAGAAAAGAAGGGGTGAGCAATATCAACAAGTTTTGTAACTAACTTCTCATGGTAAGATGTGGATAGTGGTTTAGGTTGTAGCCGCACTAGCAATATATAAAGTGACTAATGATCTATTTAGAGTAAGATGAGAAGCCAAGCATTCAATGAGGAATCTCGTCCAACAAGTCTTGCTATCATCTACTTACGCAAACATAACACCTATCCTATCCTTGTACTCCCCTTCGCGTCCCGACGAAGAAGAAGCAGTCAAGGCATTCACACATTGATCAAGTTATTAAAATTATCTCAGTTGTTGTTGTCTATGAACAAAGAGTAGGTCTCAAGTCGTCCATAACCGTGGACACGACTTCTCGAAAAGATTTAACCCTGCAGGGGGTGTACCAACTGCCCATTACAAGGCTCCGCACGCACGCCAAGCTCTCTCAGTCGAGCCCGTTAAAGACACTCATTGAAGAGTTGTTCCGAGAGAACCGAACTTCATAGCCCCTCTAACTAACAACGCACAATTCCGGGTGGCCCCCGGTGAGTCAACATCCAACTCAAAAGCCGTTCGCGCTCTCGAATCGGTCTCTATCATCTGGATGAGTTCGGGATAACCTACCCTCGCCCGGGCAGGCTCCCTAGCTTCCAAGTGTGGAACAACAGGATATACCATCCCACTGGCCCGGTATGTTTTAAATCCACTGGTTGTAGACCAGTTATGCACACGGTTTATCAAATGGTAAAATCAGCTTGGGCCACCACTAGAAATGTTTGCAGCTAGGTAGGTAAGACAAGGGGACCCCATAGTATCCCACAAGAGATTAGGCACAACTCAGGCGTTGCTTCAAGGACCCCATCCGCGAAGTCGACCATGAAACGCTTGATCTCCAAGATGACCTTTCTTATCGAGAGTACCCCGTTCGTATTCTTGATTCAGAAGAGCGTGTCACTCGCCGTCAGAAGATTAAGTTTCTGAAAGTGCAATGGTCACACCACTCTGAGAAAGAAGCCACGTGGGAAAGAGAAGACCGTCTCAGTGCCGAGTACCCCTCCTTCCTCCCGATGACTTCTGAATCTCGGGACGAGATTCTTTTGAGTGGGGGCGAGTTGTCAGAACCCTCTGTTAGGTATATGCTAGGATCAAGTCTCACTTTTCATCATGGAAAAAAATTCAAAAATAAAATGAAATGGGAGAGAGAACACCCCCATATGAATTTAATTCAAATGGCCAGAATAAAAGTTGCTCCAAAAATTCCTTTTGCATTTTTGAAAACTCACATAAATGAGTGTGATCACATATCAAGTGATGTAGTAGCAATCCCATGCTCATGGATTTTTCAAATATTCAAACAGGACCTTGGAATTAATCAAAAACTCTTATTTGAAATTGAATTCAAGTATGTTGAATTTCAAAAATGTTCAAAAGTTGGGAATGACTAGCTACTGGTCATGTAAGTCAAAATATAAATTTTGAGCATTTATAAAAATGCCTAACTATTTTATTTAAGTGGGAAAAAGTTACATAAAAGAAAATGAAGAAAGGAAAGATTAAACAGACAGAAAAATAGAAAAGAGGAAGAAGCCCACTCACCTTGGGCCCCAGGCCCAACTTACCTTCCCCGCAGCCCAGCCTGCAGCCTCCTCTTGTCGTCTTCCCCGACGCGGTAAGTAGCTCGCTGGAGCGCATGCTGACGCCGGCGGTAGCAGCCTTCCTGCCTGGAGGCTTCCCAGGGCTTCTAGTCGCGCCAAAGAGACGCCCGTGGCTTCGTGATCCAATTTCCCCACTCCCAGTGCACTCCCTCTCTCTCTCCCACCGGAATCGAAGAAGAACCGAAGCCTCGCCGGAGCACGACGCCGAGCACACGCAGCCAACGACGACTAGAGCTTCCACCGGGCTGTACCTCAAGTTCCTCTTCGAGCACCGCGTCAATATGCAGAAGATGGTGATGTTGGATCCAACCTAGCCTCCACAATCGAGGTCAATTCCCCGCCGGAGCCGAGGAAGATCGGCGAAAATTACCTCGCCGTCAAGCCACCCCAGCTCAAGCCATCACCTCCTATGAATTCCTGGTGATATTTCGATCAAAACCCCTCTGCTAGCTTCTTCAATCCTTGTCTTCTTCGTGTTCCTCCATGAGAGCCAAAGCTTCTCGCCGTCGTGGTCCTTGTCAACGAGCCTGCGCTAAGCAATCGTCCCCGCGGCCATGTCCTTCGCAGCCGCCGTGCTCCACTCCTTCGAACCAGCCTAGCCCCGATTCAATTCATGCCTTGTAGCGAAATCCAGCTCGTAGCCGTAGCTCCGTCGCCGCAAAGCTCGACGCCGGCGAGCGTATAGAACACCCTAGCACTTGGAGTTGGTCCCATTCGACGAGCAACACAAAGGGCTTCGATCTGGAGGTTACAGCACTCGATTTGGTGCTCGGATTCACCGTCTATGCGGACGCCTCCGTCTCGGGAGTTCGCCGGAGTTGTGCCGGCGACGAGGTCCACGTGGACAGGGGTTAACCCCCTAGACCCACCCCCAGTGACCCTGCCATGTGAGCCCTGGGTCCAAATTAATCTCTGTTTAGTTTAAATCTTAATTAACCTGTTTAATTAACAGAACAGAGACACACATGTGGGACCCCTCTATCAGTGGCCCCCTGACACCAGCCTTACATCAGCATGACGCAATAAGTGCTTTTCTATTTAAATCAATTTAGAAAATGGTAGAAAATATGTGAAACTTTGGAAATTCATAGAAAATTCATCTTAACTCCAATTGCAGCAAATAATATGTCTAAAATTATTAGAAAAGTTCAAGAATTCTGAATATGCAATCTGTTTTCATGTTTGACCAAGTTTACTTGGGTCAACAGAGAGAACAATGCATATGAATTCCTTTTAAATTCAAATTGGAGTTTGAATTTGCAAAACCTTTGCAATATACTTCATTTAAATGGAATCCCCTCACACATCAGTAGCACATACATCAAGTTTCAATCTTCAACCATGTGATTGTGCATTGTACTTATTGTGCTCCCTTGCTTGTTGTTTGTCGAGTATAGGTGGAACCGGAACATGAGGTTGCCCCCTTCGTTGAAGACCCCGTGATTGAACCTCGTCAGCAAGGCAAGCAAAAACCCATTGATCATGTCGATAAAATCCCACTTCCATCTCCGTCTATCTTATGCATTGTTTAGGATGATTACGATGCTACGTTTCTACCGCATAGATGAACCCATTCCTTTGCATGACCTATCATTTGTCAAGTAGTAAGCAAACCACAATCCTAGCAAATGTAGGAGTTGGTTGATATCAGGTGGCCCCTGCAACTGTTACTGCTTATTGCATGCTTAGAGTAAAAATGTGGTTACTCTTTTGTGAGTCGAGATGGTAGTGAACATGTTGATGATGGTGGAAATGTGTTGGTGAATCTACCCTAATACAAGGTGAACGATGAGAGGCTGTGTAGGAGTACACAGTGGGTTGTCTCGTTGAACACCGCCCTAAGCCCGAGTTCTTGTGTGGTGATCCAAGAAGAAGAGTGCAACCACACATTGGGCTCACTGACCCCTCTCAACCTAGTACCTCACCCCGTTCGAACCCCAGAAGTCGCAGTATTTCGGAGTTCTGGTAGGGCTGTGGCACGGTATGCGAAGTGGATGAACGACTATTCAAACCGGCTTGGGACCCTGCACACATCATTTGAGGCCATACTTGAACCTCGGCCGGACTTCCATGAGGATCCCCCTTAGATAGGCGACTCTTCGGACTAGAACGGAGCTGTGGGAGAAGTGTTGTGGTGAACTTACTCGCTGACACCCCTTGAATGGTGTCGAGGCCAAAGGCGGTAACTGATGGTCATGTGTGTGTAGCGGTACACCCCTGCAGGGTTAACAAAACTATTCGAATAGCCGCGTCCACGGTTAAGGACTGCTTGGAAAACTGTGTCTGATTATTAGACAACTTGAACTGGATACTTATAGAACTTGCCAAGATAAGCGTGAGTGCTATGGCGTGCTTTCTCCTGGGAAGTCGAGGAAGGCAACATAGTGGTGTAATTGGTTGGAGACATGTAGTGCACTCGTGTACGTTTCTTACCTCAAGTCTGGTACTCGTAGTCCAGGACTAGCCAAGTCAAGGCTGGCACTTCTGCTTATGAACCCCACCTCCCTTTACCTTGATACATGTGCATGAGTAGTATAGCTGTCAGAACCCTCTGTTAGGTAATGTGGTAGGGTTAGCAAGTCACTTGCATCATGTTAAAATTTTCATAAGAAATCTTTGAAATCAAAATCAAAAGCAAAATGGGAGAAGGAACCCCCCCAGATGAATTAATTCAAAAGGCCAGATAAAAATCTTCTCCAAAAATTCATGTTAGATTTTTGAAAAGTCTTATAAATGAGTGTGATCACATATCAAGTGATGTGGGACCCACCCCATGCTCATGGATTTTTCAAATATTCAAACAGTGCCTTGGAATTAATCAAAAACCCCTATTTGAGTTAAAATTCAAATTATTTGAATTTTAAAAATGTTCAAACTTTATAAGTGGCTAGTCTATATTATTTTGAGGCCATGTAAAAAGTTTCGGCATTTTATAAATTGGTTTGCTATTTTTTTAGCAGAACCAAAACAAAACTCAGAAAAAGAAATAGAAAAGAAGAACAGAAGCTTACCTGGGCAAAGAAGCCCGACTAGTCCCCCCCTGGCATTTTTGGCCCAGCCCAGCCCGCACTCCCTTGTTGTCTTCCCCAGGCCAGCACCCAGGGAGCTGCGTGGCGACCATGCCGTGGCCGCCGACGAGCCCCTGGCCACCTCCTGCTTCTCCCGCGCCACCTCCTCACGCCTAGAGACGCCCAGAAGCCCTCCCGTTCCATTCACCCTATCCACGAACACCCTCACCGTCTCCCTCGCCCGATTTCGTCGCCGCCCGAGCACTGCCGCAGAGCGCGCCGCCGTTCCTGCGCGGCCATCGACGTCAAGACGCAGCGCCATCGTTTCCATTGTGTTCACCGCCGTCGTCTTCATCACCTTGCCAAGGATCAGGAGCTGATTCGCCTTCAAGCCGACGGAATCGTCCCTGAGCCGCCGCCGGACCCCGAAGCTCGTCGTCGTTGATTCCCGGTCACCCGAACCTCCCCTCCTCCTTTGACTGCACCATCGATCTCCCCGTACTCCGGTGAGATTTTCCCCTCTGCTTCCTCGTCTTCCCTCGCAGTCTAGCCCGTCCGCCATGGAAGCCGAGCTCAGCCGCCGCCATGCCCAAGCATGAGCTCGCTTCCGTGCGCCAAAGACCTCTGAGAGTTGTCCTTAGTGCTCCTGGATCCTCCAGGAGTCGAACGGCGCAGCGAATGGCCAAGGACGCGCGCCTAGACGATGCGCCGCCTCATACCGAGCCACGGCCGCCGCGGGAGGTCGTCGCCGGCGTAGCTCCGGTGCCCCCAGGGTCCCCTGTGTTCACCACGAGATGCAGACGAGCTCGAGGAGCAGTCCCATGCTCTCCCCGTGCCAAATGGTGGCTGGGAGCGCCATTTCAGTGGAGCGCCGCCGCGGCTGCAGGTCACCGGTGGCTCAACGCCGGCAGCCGCTGACGTGTCCATTTAATTAGGGGGCTAAACCCCTGGTTATCTGGCCCTAAGCCACTAACAGGTGGGGCCCTGGTCCCCTTAACCCCCCTGTCAGTTTAATTAAACGGCTTTTACTACTCGTTATGGTCTTTACGAGTACACCGTCATGTCCTTTGGTTTAACCAATGCCCCCGCCACTTTCTCACGCATGACGAATTCCATATTCATGGAGTACTTAGATAAATTTGTTGTGGTTTATCTTAATGATATTCTCATCTACTCGAAGCACAAAGAAGAACATGCCGAACACCTAAGGTTGGTATTGATGAAACTTAGAGAGCATCGCCTGTATGCTAAATTCTCCAAGTGTGAATTTTGGCTACCAGAAGTGACCTACTTAGGCCACGTGATTTCTGCAAAAGGCATTGCTGTGAATCCCGAGAGAGTTCAGGCCGTCCTTGACTGGACTCCACCTGAATCGGTTAAGCAAGTGAGGAGTTTTCTTGGCCTAGCCAGCTATTGCCGTCGCTTCGTCAAGAACTTTTCTAAAGTTGCAAAGCCTCTAACTGAACTCCTCAAGAAAGATAAGAAATTCCTATGGACTCCCAAGTGCGAGGAAAGGTTTCAAGAGCTGAAAAGAAGAATGAATTCTGCACCCGTACTTGCACCTCGAGACACCAAAAAGGATTTCGAGATCTATTGTGACGCATCACGGAAAGGGTTAGGATGCATACTTCTGCAAGATAGACATGTGGTAGCTTATGCTTCACGCCTCCCCATTCCATTCCCCCTCTCCACGAACACCCTCCCCGTCTCCCTCGCCCGATTTCGTCGCCGCCCGAGCACTGCCGCAGAGCGCGCCGCCGTTCCTGCGCGGCCATCGACGTCAAGACGCAGCGCCCTCGTGTCCATTCTGTTCACCGCCGTTGTCTTCATCACCTTGCCAAGGATCGGGAGCTGATTCGCCTTCAAGCCGACGGAATCGTCCCCGAGCCGCCGCCGGACCCCGAAGCTCGTCTTCGTCGATTCCCGGTCACCTGAACCTCCCTGCCTCCTTTGACTGCACTATCGATCTCTCTGTACTCCGGTGAGATTTTCCCCTCTGCTCCCTCGTCTTCCCTCGCAGTCCAGCCCGTCCGCCATGGAAGCCGAGCTCAGCCGCCGCCATGGCCAAGGACGAGCTCGCTTCCGTTCTCCAAAGACCTCTGAGAGTTGTCCTTAGTGCTCCTGGAGCCTCCAGGAGTCGAACGGCGCAGCGAATGGCCAAGGACGTGCACCTAGCCGATGCGCCGCCTCATACCGAGCCACGACCGCCGCGGGAGGTCGTCGCCGGCGTAGCTCCGGTGCCCCCCAGGGTCCCCCGTGTTCACCACGAGATGCAGACGAGCTCGAGGAGCAGTTCCATGCTCTCCTCGTGCCAAATGGTGGCTGGGAGCGCCATTTCAGTGGAGCGTCGTCGCGGCTGCAGGTCACCGACGGCTCAACGCCGGCAGCCGCCGACGTGTCCATTTAATTAGGGGGCTAAACCCCTGGTTATTTGGCCCTAACCCACTGACAGGTGGGGCCCTGGCCCCCTTAACCCCCTGTCAGTTTAATTAAACGGGGATTAACCCCAGACCCACTGACAAGGTTGGCCCACTCGTCAGCCCCCCCATGACGTCATCCTTGCGCAAGCATGACGCAATAAATGAATTTCCATAAAATTAGAAATGAATTAAATAAATTCCAGAAAATCCAGAAAATAGCCCAATCTTTGGAAATTCATAGAAAATTCATATTAACTCCAAATTGGACAAATAATATATGAAAAATGACCAGGAGAAAATAAGCTATCCAAAAATCCAACTTTCAACTATGTTTGAGTTGAATTTAAATGCTTTTGCAACTTGCACCATGGCAACATGCTACATTTAAAACACACATCAGAGGCATATCATACACATTTCAAAATGATTCAAATTGATCAAACAATGTCACATGTAACTTGGCTAAGTTTGAATTCAAATTGGAGTTTGAATTTGCAATATACTCCATTTAAATGGAATTGCTTCACACATCAAAGCATATACATCAAGTTTCAACCTTCCATCATGTGATTGTGCATTGTATTTACTTTGCTACCTTGTTTCTTGTCTGTCGAGTAGAGGTGGAACCGGAGCAGGATGCTGCCCCCTTCGTTGAAGACCCTGAACCTCATCAGCAAGGCAAGCAAACCCCCATTGATCATGTAGATAAAATCCCACTTCCCTCTCATGTCTCGCTTATGCATTGCATAGGATGATTACCATGCTACATTTCTACCGCATAGATGAACCCATTCCTTTGCATGACCTATCATTTGTCATAGTAGTAGGCAAAACAACAATCCTAGCAAATGTAGGAGTTGATTGATATCATGTGGCCCCTGCAAATTTTATTGCTTATTGCATGCTTGGAGTGATACCATGATGATAATTTTATGTGAGTCGGGATGGTAGTGATCATGATGATGATGGTAGAAAGGTGTTGGTGAATCTACCCTAATACAAGGTGAACGATGAGAGGCTGTGTAGGAGTACACGGTGGGTTGTCTCGTTGAACACCGCCCTAAGTCCGAGTTCTTGTGTGGTGATCCAAGATGAAGAGTACAACCACACATTGGGCTCACTGACCCCTCGCAACTTATTAACTCATCCCTTTCGATGTCCAGATGTTGCAATAGTTCGGAGTTCTGGTAGGTCTGTGGCCTGGCTGCTAAGTGAGAGAACGGCTCAACCGAGACTGGCTTATGAACCACGCACACATCACTTGGGTCCACTTCGGTAAACCGGCCGGGTTCACGATAGTGGTAGCCAACCCAGGTAGGCGGCTTTCTCGGACTAGATCGGCTATGAGGTAACAGTTCTCGGACATGTGCATGAGTAGTATAGCTCCTATGTAAGTCTTGCCGAGTACGACTTTGTACTCACGTTTGCTTAATCTATGTTTTAGATGAAACCACTGACCCCGAAGGTGGCTTCTTCATCGAGCTCGACGACTGAAGATCAAGCTAGTCTAGTCCCAGTCAGACGACTGGTTCCCTCGTGGAGGGCATGTTTTTAAATAAGGCTTCTTAAGCCATTTGTTAAACTTGTCTGTACTCAGACATAATTTTCTTCCGTTTGTGTTGTAATGTTGGATCACATGTTTGTGATCTCTGTGTGCACTCTATAAGAGTTATCAATAAAATGTATACTTTGTAGAGAATTGCAATGATACCTGCTGTTCATACAAGGCATGTGTGCTGCGTGTATGTTATAACATGCATGTCTTTGTATGGGTTTTCGAGACCTTAGTTGTGATCTGGCTGGCGGTCTTTCATACACCAAGTGGCCCTTAGATGTGCGTAGCTTGGGGCATTGCGATGCGATTGTTCGAGACTCTGTCTCGTGCACACTTTGTGGTATGATCGAGCCCGCCGTAGACCCCGACTAAGTGATCGGGCTGGAGTAACTCTATGTAAGAGTTATGAGATAGTCGATAGTATGGTTGAGGCGACTTGTCTTTGAATATGGGAGTTCATCACTCATATCCTTAGACTTGTGTGCGAATGATGAGGACCCATCTCAGTTGATCATCCGGCCTGGATGGGATACCCCTCACGTACGATGCTTTCCGAGAACGTTCTGTGCTTGGCCTTGTCTGCTTAGACAAGTGGGTACGGTTCTCGGCTCTCCATATGACTATGTCCTAGCTGGACTTGCATACGCTAACCCCGGGTCCCGACAATAGCTCCTACGTAAGTCTTGCTGAGTACGACTTTGTACTCACGTTTGCTTATTCTATGTTTTAGATGAACCCACTGACCCCGAAGGTGGATTCTTCCTGGAGCTCGATGACTGAAGCCAAGCTAGTGTAGTTCCAGTCAGACGACTGGTCCCTCGTGGAAGGGCTTGTTTATAGATAAGGTTTCTCTAAGCCATTTGTTAAACTTGTCTGTACTCACACAAACTTTGCTTCCGCATGCTTGATGTAATGTTGGATCACAGACTCGTGATCTCTGTGTGCACTCTGTAAGAGTTATCAATAACGTTGTAAACTTTGTAGAGAATTGCAATGATACCTACTGTTCATACTAGACATGTGTGTTGCGTGTATGATTATAACATGCATGTCTTAGTATGGGTTTTCGAGACCTTAGTTGTGATCTGGCTGGCAGTCTTTTATACACCAAGTGGCCCTTAGATGTGCGCATCTTGGGGCATCGCGATGCGATTTCTCGTGACTCCATCATGTGCACACTTTGATGTATGATCGAGCCCGCCCTACACCCCGACTAAGTGATCGGGATGGATTAACTCTATGTAAGGGTTATAATATAATCGAGAGTATGGTTGAGGCGACTTGTCTATGAATATGGGAGTTCACCACCCATATCATTTAGACTTGTGTGCGGACGATGAGGACCCATCTCAGTTGATCATCCGGCCTGGAAGGGATGCCCCTCACGTTCGATGCTTTCTGAGAGCGTTCTGTGCTTGCCCTTGTCTGCTTAGACAAGTGGGTACGGCTCTCGGCTCTCCATATGATTGTGTCGTAACGGGACTTGCATACGCAAACCCCCGGAAACAACAGACTTGGTATCAGAGCAGGACTGACTGTAGGATTATCAGCCTTGGTCGAAGTTGAGTCTAGCCTTCTATAGTTATATAGTTACTCTGGGTATATAAAGGAACAACGTAAGGCTTCTTTTTTTCTCCTTACCTTCATCGTTCTGAGTTTTGAGTTACCCTCATCTTGTTCTACGGGAAGATAGGACTAGGCTCATCTAAGTCTAACTAGAACATCTCGTTGTTTGCTTCCTTGTAGCCGTAGGAAAGTTGTGTTCGGTTTGTTAGAGTTGT
This sequence comes from Bromus sterilis, assembly GCA_950022295.1. NCBI lineage: Eukaryota > Viridiplantae > Streptophyta > Magnoliopsida > Poales > Poaceae > Bromus > Bromus sterilis. Next base: position 221,315,347 of record OX465597.1, read on the forward strand.
TGTGCTTCCTGATTGCTTACATCGTATGTAAGTGTTGTTTCCATGTTGTAAGAAATTGCCATTTCTTACAATTACAACCATTATGTTGTCCGAGTAATTCCAGGTTTCTTCGTAATCTGATGCATTTGCAAAATCCTTCCCTCCATTTCGGTTGTCTTTCCAAAGATTTATTAGGTGGAATTCCCGACAGTTCCATAGAGTTTGTTGAAGGTTTTCTTCTAGAAACCTATATGTCACATCCCAACTTTTATTACTTTGTTATTAGAGTAGCCAAAAATTAGGGGTAACAAAAACTTTGCTTGGTTGAGATGTGATAATAGTAAGATTGACATATCATACCTGCTTGTTACTTGTGTTGTTTGGCTATGCTTTGCTTTGATTGCTATGTCCTGTCTTGCCATGCTTAATATTGCTTTTCCTTATGATGTTGCCTTTCCATGACTAAAGAATCAACCTAAATAGTGGTACAAACTCACAGCACCAAACCTCAAACAACCACATTTAGTGACCCATAAATAATTAAAGCCAATAAAATGACTCCCAAATAAATGCTTGTCTTTATGAAAATTCACTATTTAAAAAATTAAAAATAGCTCTATAGCAAAAGGTATTTAATTAAAATATTTAATTTGTGCTAAATGATTATTTGCTATTAATATAATAGTAACAATAATATTAACCTTATTAAATATTCTATAATTTCCAAAAACAATTATAATAATAATTCTATAAGTTTTAAAAGTATTTAGAAGATTTGGGTTTGAAACTTTTTTTCAAACTTAAATAAAAACGGAAGTATAATTTGCAACATAATTACTAGCAGTACAAAAAAAAGGACACCCACCCCCTGGGCCGCAGCCCATCTCCCTCTCTCTTACCAGCCCGCTTGACACCCCCACCATTACGTCATCAGGAGCCCCCCCCGATGACGCAAGCCCTCGCCACCACCCTCGTCGGCCAATAGACGAGGAGGCCGCTCTCTCCGCTCGCCTCTCCCGCTCCCGCACCCCTCCCCTCCTCGCTATAAAACCCCACCCCCAGCGCCCCTCCTCACCTCACTCCACTCACCAGCACCACCCCACACGAGCCACACCGTCCCGAGCAGAAGAAAGAAAAGAAGCAGAAGAGGAAGCGGGAGAAGGAAGAAAGAAGAAAGGAGGAGGAGGGAGAAGAAGAAGGAGAAGAGGAAGAGGCCGGCGAGCCTCTCCACCTCCGCCCCACGCCGGATCCACGCCGGCAAGGAGTCGCCGACGAGGAGCGCCGGAGAAGCCGCAGCCGCCCCCGTTCGTCTACGTCGAGCCGTCGCCATTCGTCTGCGTCGAAACGCCCCGGCTACGCCAAAAACGGAGCCCCACCGGAACCCCGAACGCCCGCCTCCCCTCCACGCCGCCCGTCGCCGCCTGAGGAGTCCCCGGTGAGCCGCCCGAGCTCCCTACTGTCCGCCACGAGCGCCGCCGTTCCCGGCGTTGCATGCCCCCCTTTTTCGCAAAAATGGAGCCCCCAGGTCGCCCCCTACCTCCGCCGCCCCATGCCGCCGGCCGCCGGCCACCGGAGGGCTGCCGGCGAGGCCAGGCCGCCCCCTGGACGCCATGGGAGCCCCTTCCGAGCTCCCAGCCCGCCCGAGCTGGAAGAAGGGCCCCTGGCCGTCCGATCTTCCCAGATCTAACGGCCTAGGGAGCCCCATACCCCTTCGTTTTACAAAAAAAACTTACTGTTGCGCTGGGCTCGGCCCGTTTAAAAAAAAACAGTACCCGTATGCACCAAATAGCCATGGGCCGGCTGTCATTTTTTTTCCTTTTTCATAAACTGTAGCACTTAAATAATTCTAAGCAAATAACCGTAGCTCAGAAAATTATGAAATAAATTTTGTGTGGCTTAGAAAATTGTTTTTTTTTTCTGTATGTTTAGAATAATTTTTATGCAGTACCAAAATAATTGCTTTAGTTTAAACTAGTTAATTGTGCTTTTTAGCAGCTAAGAATAGTTTTAATCAATTTCCTGTAAACCCTAAAAATGAAATGTTGATTTGTATATACTCCTGTGAATATTCTTGATTTTTCTGTTTCTGTAGAATATTATTTGGCTTAAATAAATTTGTGACCCCTTTTATTATTATTATTATTATAAATATTGCTAGTCTATTTCCTATGTAACTTATGTTAATACTATTTGTTTGTTAGTTTATTATTAAACTAGATTTTGGTCAGTATGTTATTGCTATGAACTTGGTTATGGAAATAAAACAAGTTAATAAGTTTTTAGTGAATAACTTAACATAACTCAAGTTAAGAATTGCTTTAATATACTCTTGATGTGGTAATCCTATTAAATTTATTCCAATGTGTAACAGCCCAGTTTTCACAAAAATTAAAATTTTTGTTTCCGGTGTGAATTGTTTGATTGCCTGATTTGTTTGCGGTGTTTGCATCCCCGATTTATCGATCGGAGATTATTTTCCCCCTCTTATCTCGTATCGGACGGAGACCGATACTTGCCACCCTGACACTCGACCTTTGCGACACCGGGTTTCACCCGATCACCGTCGCGAAACCGCACGAGACCAGCCGCAGCCAACGGAACGAAAACCCCGTTTAATAATTAAACGGGTTATTTTTATGGGGCGCCGAAAAATGTTGTCGGAATGTCACCGCAGTGAGGTACGATCGACGGGCTCGACGCGCTGAGCGCGTGGTTTGAGATTTCGTCGGAATCGGAGTCCGTACGGAGTCTCGGCGGTCAGGAACGCGATCACCGGACACGCGAGAGGGGTACCGAGGGCGTTTGCGTCAACTGGCCAGCCAACCTGCCTATATAATGACCCCTCACCTCCCCCCTTCGAAATTAGGGTTTCCCTAAGCCATTTTCGCAGCCACCCCCCTCCAATATACCAGTTTTTGCCCCAAGGCCCCTCACAGCCCCGAAACCCTAGCTCCTAACCGTTTCTGGCCGTTGATCTGCGAGATGGAAGGCTCACAGGCGGCCACGTCACCGCGGCCTTCTCCCACCTCCAGCCAGCCATGCTCCGGGCCCCGCAGGGTCTCGCCGCCAGCCCGCTCGGGCCCGATCTGGGCCGAGCCTCCCGCGCTCCCGTGAACGCAGACGCCGCCCGCGCCCGGCGAGCACAGCGCCGCCGCGCCTCTCTTCCCCCGGCGAGCTCCCTCTCTCCCTTCTCCTTCTCCTCCCTCTCATCCCTGACCTCGCTTCCTCCTCGCCATGCAGGACGCCGCCGCCCGCCATGAAGTCGCCGCGCGCCATGGGAGCCACTGCCCGAGCTCGAGCCGCGCCCCGTCGAGGTCTTCCTCGCCAGCCAGCTGACGGATCTGGCCGGGGCCGCTCGGATCCGCGTGCCCCCGCCTCGAGCCCCCTCGACTGGCCACCGGAGGCCAGCCGGCAGCCGCGGCCGCCGCCGCCGGCGTGCTCAGCCTCGATCTAGTGGGATCGGGCGAGCCAGGCCAGGCCGGCCACCAGCGCCCACGTGGGCCACGGTCCAAGCCCAGCGTAGCTAGGCCTCCCCCTCTGCCAGTTGGGCCTAGCCCAGTGGGTGAGGGCCCGAATCCCTTTTTTTATTTTTTTTTCCTGAGCCTGCTGGAATTTTGCTAAGTGCTGTTATTTTTGCTGCTGATTCAATTCTGTACTGTAGTTTCCCGTTAAACCGTAGCTCGGATCGCATTGCGCCCAAAAGACGAATTGCTTAGAATTGCGTGTACTTTAATTCATCTTTTGTGAGCTTTTGCGTTTGAGCTCATCTTGATTGTGTAATTGTGTGCTGAACAGGGCATCAGGCCGTTAAACTGCTATTTTTCCTGTTTAGATGCTGCTGTTATTATTTTGTTGCAACTTTGCATGATGATTGTAAACAATCCATGAGGCCTGTTGCATTGATTCCTTTTGCGTTGCGTTAAGCAATGTTTCTACTTCAGTTTCATGCATTCACATGCCATATTTTCTTGCTGCATCATGTTTATATCTTGCTCCAAAGTAGCTATCTTGATATTATTGTGCTGCTATTGCTGAAACTGTTATTTTGTTGCAACTTCGGTCGACGATTGCTTCGCAACCGTTTATCGGATTTGAGTGATTCCAGTTGCATATTGTTAAGCATCATGTCTAATTTCATCCCATGTATTTCTATGTCATGTTGCTGCACTTTTGCATATATATTTACCCCTGTTTTTACAGCATGAATGCATAAATTGTTTTGCTTGTATCTTTTTAACCGTAACTCCGTTTGGGGTGTTCTTTATATGTAACTTGATTAGTTTTTCGTGTTCTTGGTGTTTGTGCTATTGTTTTCTGTTGTTAACCAACCTAAAATATGGTTTAGGACAGAACAGTACCAAATCTTTTAATCATCGTGCGGCACTTAGTGCTATGCCATGTTTAGGTTGTGCCCCACTTAAATTGACTAGCATAGATAGTTTACTTTGTTCTTCACCTCTTGTAATGTTTGTGTGCTATGCCATGCTTGCTTGAGCTGCCATGTTAATAACCGTTGTTTGGTCACCTTTAGCTAAACAACTTGAACCACCGTAAATGTGCGGTATCGTCGTGTGTGACGAGTACTCCACTTAAATCGTTAGTAACCGCTCTCGACGGTAAGTGCGATGTCTCGTGTTACTTCTTGTTGATGCTTTCTCGTGTTTGCTCCGTAGTAATAGTGGTGCACCGTTGATTGCTTTCCAGTGTTTACCCTCTTGTGTGCTTCCGCGGGTACCTCTCCGAGACGACGCAAGCGTGCGATCGACTACACCTTCGGAACCCGACTGATCAACAGGCAAGGACTTGCATTACTTATGATCCATTCTATTTCAACCAGCGGTTTGCATGATAGAATAGGTTAGGCGATGTTTGATCCTACCACATGTTTACAACCTCTTTTAAACCGATACAGCCATGTCCCTTCCCAGCAAACCCTGTACTGCTATGTTACTATTGCTCGTTGCTCAGCCCCTGCTTAGTATGCATGCTTAGGATGCTATGATGTTACCTGTTACCCCTCGGTTTGGGATATCACATTGTTATATTGTTGTTGATGATATGATTATTATTATAATGTCGACTATATTCGACGAAGGATGGAAGGTCTAGGCTATCCCGCCCCGACGCTTTGTTCCATTCGAGTCACTTAGGACCCGAGTTCCGGGTATTGGTTTTGAGACTGAGTGTGCCTAACCGCGTGTGGGATTTTATGGGGTCCCCTCTTCTTACCTACCTAGCTTCAAACATTTCTAGTGGTGGCCCAAGCTGATTTACCATTTGAAAACCGTGTGTGTGTCTGTTGGGTCGCTCCTGGCAGATATTATTTAAAACAACTTGGACCAGTGAGGACATAGTTCCCTTGCTGGCCCATCATGACCGGCTGAGGACCCGGTTATCCCAATGTGTGATGAACCGGCAATCCAAACCTGGAGTCATACGGTAGAGACCAGATCGAGAGCACGACCGGCTCCTGAGCTGGATGTCGTCTCACCGGGGGCCACCCGGATTTGTTCGTTGTTAGCTAGAGGGACTTGTCGTTTCGGATCTCTTGGAACTAAATCATAAAATGGTTGCCTATGATGGGTAGAAACTGAGAGTGATGGACGTGCGTGCGGAGCCTCGTAATGGGCAGTTGGTACACCCCTGCAGGGTTAAATCTTTTCGAGAAGCCGTGTCCACGGTTATGGACGACTTGAGACCTATGTCCTGTTCATAGACAACAACAACTGAGATAATCTTATATAACTTGATCAACGTGTGTGTGCCTTGACTGCTTCTTCTTCGTCGGGATGCGAAGAGGAGGAAAAGGATAGGATAGGTGTTATGTTTGCATAGTAGGTGGATAGCAAGACTTGTTGGAGGCGATTCCTCATCGAATGCTTGGCTTCTTACCTTACTCTCTAGATCGTTAGCCACTTCATAAATGCTAGTGCGGCAGCAACCTCACCACTTACCCCTTCCTTACCGTAAACTACTAGTTGTCCTAGAATGACGAGTGATGAAGTCCTTGCTGGGTCAGATGACCACTACAGTTGGATACTGAGTACCTCTGTACTCATGATACTACCCCCAAACTCTTTTCAGGGTTCTATTCGACAACAGGTACGGTGATCGACGTTTCACGTGGAGACTCAACGACCACTAGTTAGGCGGATCCCGGCGGACGGCCTGGACCCGTGTGGTTATGGGATCGTTGTTTTTCTCTTTGCCAGTAGGCATTTGATTGTAGTCTGTACTCAGACATGTATCTTCCGCTGTTGTATTATATTTGAGGCAGTTGTATGCCGATTGTATGAGATGTTGTATCCTGTATCTGTAATGTTGTGATATCATGTTGGAAATCCGGGGCATATGGCTTTGTCATATGTCGCGGTGGGTACGATATGTGCTTCGTCCTCGGGTTCGGGCGGAAACGTCCGAATCTGAAACAATACCGCATATCGGGTCTTACAAAATGCCTTGTTGTGGTTTTCGACTTGAAGTGTTGATGTAGTATTTCAATGCAAGTACAAATGGTTCTTCTATTTACTTGTTGTTTGATAGTGAAGATGAGTGTTGTGTGCCTTGTTTGTTTTGCCCAATTGTAATGGTGAATTTGTTTCTTCCGCAACATGTAGACGATACACCGTACGTTGCAGGTGAAGACTCCTCCCTTGCCACTGAAGAAGCCGATCCAGGGTACATCGCCGAGGAAGGCAAGCCACCGTCAAAACTCAAACTCCGCTTTACCCATTTTTAATTTCTTTGTATAATTTATATTGTATCATGCTAGTATTATATTCATATGGTTTGGGATTGTATTAGTTATATTATAAAAACTCCACACCACCCCATAGCCTACCTATTTTGGGAAAAACTAAGTAGAATCCCGATGAACCAGGCATTCTGTCGAGACCATCACTCAGCTCTAGTATTTAGCATTACATAACAATTTGGAAAGTCATACTTCATCCTATTTGGTATGGCATTCACCTAAGAAGGTGGTATAGCCGGGATTGTGGAACATCGTCGGACATGGACAAAGTCTGGAGGGACTCCCTATTTGTGCCGCCAAAATCTAGCATTACAGTACAACCACTATACTCTGGTATGGAACAGGGCTAGTTGGAAGCTTGTTTGTCTTAGTACGGGGGTCCTATAACTACACATGGATGCGTGATTCCACGAATCCGATAGCCCTCGAAGTCGATGGGTGAAATTCGCTAGGCTTAGTGTCGGAAGGAACCTTGGTGCTCTTCGACTACGGTGCAGGCTTGGGTCCAAGAGGAGCATGACCTGTCACACGGAAAGTCCATGCAGTACACAAGGGGTGGATTCACCTGTACTAGGGCAGACAAGGGGAAAACTAAGGTCGATTATCCGAGACCCGCATACTGAAGTATGATGATTCGTGGGGACACACGGCGGATGTATCGAATGTGGTGGGTAAAGTGTACAACCTCTGCAGAGTGTAAATCTATTCGAGTAGCCGGAGTCCACGGTCATGGACAGCTAGTGAGGCCACACTTTGTGGGGAATAGATGAGAAAGCCCGGTACCGAGTTTATGGATCGCGAACTTGCCTACCAACTTGAACTACCCCTGCACCTTTCCCAAGTACATGATGTATTCCATGTGTCACAACTCAGGCGTTGCTTCAAGGACCCCATCCGCGAAGTCGACCATGAAACGCTTGATCTCCAAGATGACCTTTCTTATCGAGAGTACCCCGTTCGTATTCTTGATTCAGAAGAGCGTGTCACTCTCCGTCAGAAGATTAAGTTTCTGAAAGTGCAATGGTCACACCACTCTGAGAAAGAAGCCACGTGGGAAAGAGAAGACCGTCTCGGTGGCGAGTACCCCTCCTTCCTCCCGATGACTTCTGAATCTCGGGACGAGATTCTTTTGAGTGGGGGCGAGTTGTCAGAACCCTCTGTTAGGTATATGCTAGGATCAAGTCTCACTTTTCATCATGGAAAAAATTTCAAAAAGAAAATGAAATGGGAGAGAGAATACCCCCAGATGAATTTAATTCAAATGGCCAGAATAAAAGTTGCTCCAAAAATTCCTTTTTCATTTTTGAAAACTCACATAAATGAGTGTGATCACATATCAAGTGATGTGGTAGCAATCCCATGCTCATGGATTTTTCAAATATTCAAACAGGACCTTGGAATTAATCAAAAACCCCTATTTGAATTGGAATTCAAGTATTTTGAATTTCCAAAATGTTCAAAAGTTGGGAATGACTAGCTACTGGTCATGTAAGTACAAATATAAATTTTGAGCATTTATAAAAATGCCTAACTATTTTATTTAAGTGGGCAAACAAATTACAGAAAAGAAAATGAAGAAAGGAAAGATTAAACAGACAGAAAAATAGAAAAGAGAAAGAAGCCCACTCACCTTGGGCCCGAGGCGCAACTTACCTTCCCCGCAGCCCAGCCCGCAGCCTCCTCTTGTCGTCTTCCCCGGCGCAGCAAGCAGCTCGCTGGAGCGCATGCCGACGCTGGCGGCAGCAGCCTGCCTGCCTGGAGGCTTCCCAAGGCTTCTAGTCGCGTCAGAGAGACGCCCGTGGTGTTGTGATCCACTTTCCCCACTCCTAGTGCACCCCCTCTCGCTCTCCCGCCGGAATCGAAGAAGAACCGTAGCCTCGCCGGAGCACGACGCCGAGCACACGCAGCAAACGATGACGAGACCTTCCACCGGGCTGTCCCTCGAGTTCCTCTCCGAGCGCTGCGTCAATCTGCAGAAGATGGCGACGTTGGATACCACATAGCCGCTGCAATCGAGCTCGATTCCCCATCGGAGCCGAGGAAGATCGGCGAAGATTACCTCGCCGTCAAGCCACCCCAGCTCAAGCCGTCACCTTCGTTGAATTCCTGGTGATATTTCGATCAAAACCCCTCTTCTAGCTTCTTCAATCCTTGTCTTCTTCGCGTTCCACCATGAGAGCCGAAGCTTCTCGCCGCCGTGGTCCTTGTCGACGAGCTTGCGCTAAGCAATCGTCCCCGCGTCCATGTCCTTCGCAACCGCCGTTCTCCACTGCTTCGAACCAGCCTAGCCCCGCTTCAATTCGCGCCTTGTAGTGAAATCCAGCTCGCAGCTGTAGCTCCGTCGCTGCAAAGCTCGACGCCGGCGAGCGTACAGAGCGCCCCACCACTTGGAGTTGGTCCCATTCGACGAGCAACAGAAAGGGCTTCGATCTAGAGGTTAGAGCGCTCGATTTGGTGCTCGGATTCGACGTCTACGCGTACGCCGCCGTCTCGGGAGGTCGCCGGAGTTGCGCCGGCGACGAGGTCCACGTGGACAGGGGTTAACCCCCTGGACCCACCCCCAGTGACCCTGCCATGTGGGCCCTGGACCCTAATTAATCTCTGTTTATTTTAAATCTTAATTAACCTGTTTAATTAACAGAACCGAGACAGACATATGGGACCCCTCTGTCAGTGGCCCCCTGTCACCAGCCTTACATCAGCATGACGCAATAAGTGCTTTTCTATTTAAATCAATTCAGAAAATGGCAGAAAATATGTGAAACTTTGGAAATTCATAGAAAATTCATCTTAACTCCAAATGCAGCAAATAATATGTCTAAAATTTTTAGAAGAATTCAAGGATTCTGAATATGCAATCTGTTTTCATGTTTGACCAATTTTACTTGGGTCAATAGAGAGAGAAATGCATATGAATTCCTTTTAAATTCAAATTGGAGTTTGAATTTGCAAAACCTGTGCAATATACTTCATTTAAATGGAATCCCCTCACACATCAGTGGCACATACATCAAGTCTCAACCTTCAACCATGTGATTATGCATTTTACTTATTGTGCTCCCTTGCTTGTTGTTTGTCGAGTAGAGGTGGAACCGGAACAGGAGGCTGCCCCTTCGTTGAAGACCCCGTGACTGTACCTCGTCAGCAAGGCAAGCAAACCCCCATTGATCATGTCGATAAAATTCCACTTCCCTCTCAGTATCGCTTATGCATTGTTTAGGATGATTACCATGCTACGTTTCTACCGCATAGATGAACCCATTCCTTTGCATGACCTATCATTTGTCACAGTAGTAAGCAAACCACAATCCTAGCAAATGTAGGAATTGGTTGATATCATGTGGCCCCTGCAACTGTTACTGCTTATTTCATGCTTAGAGTTACAATGAGGTTACTCTTTTGTGAGTCTGGATGGTAGTGATCATGTTGATGATGGTGGAAATGTGTTGGTGAATCTACCCTAATACAAGGTGAACGATGAGAGGCTGTGTAGGTGTACACAGTGGGTTGTCTCATTGAACACCACCTTAAGCCCGAGTTCTTATGTGGTGATCCAAGAAGAAGAGTGCCACCACACATTGGGCTCACTGACCCCTCTCAACCTAGTACCTCACCCCATTCGAACCCCAGTAGTCGCCGTAGTTCGAAGTTCTGGTAGGGCTGTGGCACGGTCTGCGAAGTGGATGAACTGCTATTCAGACTGGCTGGGGACCCTGCACACATCGTTTGAGGCCGTACTGGAACCTCGGCCGGAATTCCATGAGGATCCCCCTCAGATAGGCGACTCTCTGGACTAGAACGGAGCTGTGGGCGAAGTGTTGTGTTGAACATCCTCGTCAACACCCCTTGAATGGTGTCGAGGCCAAAGGCGGTAACTGATGGTCATGTGTGTTTAGAGGTACACCCCTGCAGGGTTAACAAAACTATTCGAGTAGCCGCGTCCGCGGTTAAGGACTGCTTGGAAAACTGTTCCTGATTATTAGACAACTTGAACTGGATACTTACAGAACTTGCCAAGATAAGCGTGAGTGCTATGGAATGCTTTCTCGTGGGAAGTCGAGGAAGGCAACATAGTGGTGTAATTGGTTGGAGACATGTAGTGGACTCGTGTACGCTTCTTACCTCAAGTCTGGTACTCGTAGTTCAGGACTAGCCAAGTCAAAACTGGCACTTCTGCTTATGAACCCCACCTCCCTTTACCTTGATACCTGTGCATGAGTAGTATAGCTCGTACGTAAGTCTTGCTGAGTATGACTTTGTACTCACGTTTGCTTATTCTATGTTTTAGATGAACCCACTGACCCCGAAGGTGAATTCTTCCTGGAGCTCGACGATTGAAGCCAAGCTAGTGTAGTTCCAGTCAGACGACTATCCCTCGTGGAAGGCTTGTTTATAGATAAGGCTTCTAACGAGGAGGTGACCCCACGACTCCTCTACGAGAGGGTACCTGGTGTGTGTCATGGCTAGCGGCCCACCAGGGGCCCACTCGTGGACACCGACATGATGGAATAAGACGTGAAGCCGAAGACTTGAGGCGCAAGACAAGGACTCCTGCTTGTAGTTGACTAGGAATCTTGTAAACCCTACCTGGCTATCAATATAAATCGAGGTAGGGGCACCTCTCTAGAGGACTCAACATGCATGCTCTCAATCCCCACGCATAGGACTAGACAGATCTCTCTCCACCAAAAGCCCTCACGGCACCTCTGTACACCATCATCAATACAAGATCAGAAAATCAGCATGTAGGGTTTTCCCTCCGGGGGCCTGAAGCTGGGTAAATCGTGCCTCATGTGTCGCTTGTCCGCAAGCAATACACAATCTGTAACCCTAGCCGTGTGCGCACTAGCCTTGGCTTCTCTGTAATCGCCATCTCCAGTCAATAATATCAAGAAGGAACGTATCCTCCTGTTAGCCGACGATCTATCGTCCAACCTGTGCCTCTCATGACTAACCCAGGGTCCTTGACCATGGGATTTGCCAGGGTACATCCCCGTCAATTGGCGCCATCTATGGGAACTACACAGGTTGGAATCGCGATATCGGCGGCCTCGTCACCAGTAACCGTCAAGACAGCGACTCCGTCAACACTCGTCGACTCCACAACTCAAGTGCTTCTACAACAACTACAACAAGCTCACGGAGAAATCAAGAAATTTTTTGAACGTGCCACTCGAAGATCGACATCAACAAAAGCGCTCACGCGCAGCCTATAGGACAAAAAAACGTATGTGTTGCGAGCACTCGCCACGGCGACTCGGAGCTCATCTCCACGATCCCTTCGGTGGAAAGATGTGGAATCCAATTTCCGAAAATCTGTGAAAATTTCAGAAAATTCCAATGGCTGGATATCTGTCGGCGACCGCCGCACTGAAGCACTCTCGGAATCTGACGGAACTCCACGGGACTCCAGCAAATAAGTTCCTGACATTAGCTCGGACATCAACTTGAAGATCCCTCCGGTGAAAGCATGCGGGATTCAATACGGCATCAGCACAAAACATTTCAGAAAATTAAAACGCTTAGATCTCCGTCACGGGGTCTCGCACTGCAACGCGTTTTTGGATCTACGCGAGATCGCGAATTTCCAATCGTGAATTCGGGTTCAATCTTGACCCACAAGGCTTCTACTCCAAATCGACATGCCATGGATGACTCACCAATGTTTCTACATCGACTTCGGGCGCGACATCGACCACAGCCGCGGCATCGACTCCGTCCTCTACATCAACCACAGACGAATCACGACGCGCACTCGATGCTCGGGGGCTGGCACTTTTTCGACATCAACAACGACGTCAACTTCATCGGATCCAGTGCGGATAGATGCCGCGAAATTTTGTCACGTTGACTCCGCCAGGTGCGCCGAGTCCTTCCCGGTCTCTCGCCGCACCGTCGACTCCAAGCACACAAAACATCCTGCGCCGAGCTCCTTTGTATGGGCTCTCCCGTACCGAGCTCCATCGCGCAGGAATCGCCGCATCGAGTCCTCCCGTCACTCGCCGGATAAATTCATCACGATGACTTCGCAACGCAACTCCGCCACCTCAACACTCGGGGGCTCGCGGACTCGGGGGCTGAACGTCGCAATCGCCGTCACATCGACTCCGTTCTCGCCTCGTCGGCTGCTCATTTTCGATATCTTCCGTCGCGTCGATCCTACAGCTAAGTTTTCTTTACATTCTTATGCTATGATTCCAAAACCTTTATAAATTCTCGATCAGTCACCAAAGATGACTACCCAGTCGCACACAAACATATGAGGGCTAAAAAATAATTCTTTGGATCATGCTCAGTTTTATATGCTTTTTATTCGCGTTCGTCAAAATAGTGAGGCTGGGTACCAAAAGGCCGCTCTTGTCTCCGGGTTCAACAAGTCTGGCATCGCGTCCCTGTTACCCGGTAGGAGTTTTCTGCTGGAGGGCCTACTCACAAAAAGACACGATTAAACCGTATATGAAGCTACATTTTCCACTCGACAAAAGTGCAACATCTGCAAATCATACACCTTACAAATCTTTTGTATATCGTGCAAGTACACCTTAATACAGTTACACCTTTTTCTCCTTCTCAGCAGATGCTCGGGGGCTGGGCGCCCTCATGACGCGGCGACGCCAACCTCCTCGTCCACGACTGATCCCTACAACAACTCACGCCTACGACGCAATACCCGAGTCGAGCACTTCCTCGGATGAAAATTACTCGACGTAAAAGAAGACTCGAGTCTATGCTCGACTGCAAGCAGTCGAACATAGCCTCGGGGGCTACTCCCATCAGGAGCGCTGACGCGCACCCAACGAACACTACTCGTGCATCCGACAATAATGAAGGGGTTAGCTTAAAAACAACTTGAGCCTATGCGCGACTCTACGAGTCGGACATAACCTCGGGGGCTACTCCCATCGGGAGCGCTGACGCGCACCCGACGACCGCTCGACTAGGCAACTTCTCTCCACCCGACGACTAAATACGAAGACGAACCAGACTGCAATTTCGATGCTTCATCGAAATACTCCCATCGGGAGCATACTCACGACATCTTCGACTGCTCATCAGCCAATGATCGAAACGCACTACGGCGGCTACAACAGATTAGAGTCCCTACGCGACTCTTCGAGTCCCCCAGGCATTCGGGGGCTACTGACGAGGGGGTGACCCCACGACTCCTCTACGAGAGGGTACCTGGTGCGTGTCATGGCTGGCGGCCCACCAGGGGCCCACTCGTGGACACCGACATGATGGAATAAGACGAGAAGCCGAAGACTTGACGCGCAAGACAAGGAATCCTACTTGTAGTTGACTAGGACTCTTGTAAACCCTACTTGGCTATCTATATAAAGCGAGGTAGGGGCACCTCTCTAGAGGACTCAACATGCAAGCTCTCAATCCCCACGCATAGGACTAGACAGATCTCTCTCCACCAAAAGCCCTCACGTCACCTTTGTACACCATCATCAATACAAGATCAGACAAGAAGCATGTAGGGTTTTCCCTCCGGGGGCCTGAAGCTGGGTAAATCGTGCCTCATGTGTCGCTTGTCCGCAAGCAATACACAATCTGTACCCCTAGCCATGTGCGCACTAGCCTTGGCTTCCCTGTAATCGCCATCTCCAATAAATAATATCGAGCAGGAACGTATCCTCCTATTAGCCGACGAGCTATCGTCCAACCTGTACCTCTCATGACTAACCCAGGGTCCCTGACCATGGGATTTGCCGGGGTACATCCCCGTCAGCTTCTCTAAGTCATTTGTTAAACTCGTCTGTACTCAGACCTACTTTGCTTCCGCATGCTTGATGTAATGTTGGATCATAGACTCGTGATCTCTGTGTGCACTTTGTAAGAGTTATCAATAAAGTTGTAAACTTTGTAGAGAATTGCAATGATACCTACTGTTCATACTAAACATGTGTGTTGCGTGTATGATTATAACATGCATGTCTTAGTATGGGTTTTCGAGACCTTATTTGTGATCTGGCTGGCGGTCTTTTATACACCAAGTGGCCCTTAGATGTGCGCATCTTGGGGCATCGCGATGCGATTGCTCGTGACTCCGTCACGTGCACACTTTGATGTATGATCGAGCCCGCCCTAGACCCCGACTAAGTGATCGGGCTGGATATGTAAGTGTTATAATACAATCGAGAGTATGGTTGAGGCGACTTGTCTATGAATATGGGAGTTCACCACCCATATCATTTAGACTTGTGTGCGGACGATGAGGACCCATCTCAATTGATCATCCGGCCTAAATGGGATGCCCCTCATGTTCGTTGCTTTCCTAGAGCGTTCTGTGCTTGGCCTTGTCTGCTTAGACAAGTGGGTACGGCTCTCGGCTCTCCATATGATTGTGTCGTTACGGGACTTGTATACGCAAACCCCGGGTCTCGATAGGTTACTAACAGGTTAAGTGGAGTATCTGTCACACACGACGATACTGCACGTTTATAATGGTTCAAGTTGTTAGCTACGCAAGATAAGCAAAGTTGTTACCATGGCCTCTCACCCAAACATGGCATAACACACAATCATGGCAAGTGGTGAAGCATATATAAACTATCTAGTCTAGTCACTTTTAGTGGGAGGTAAAACCTATACATGGCAACTATTACGGACCCCACGATAATTATTGCATTTGGTAATGTTCTGTCCTAAACATATTTTATTATTTTTATTAGCTAGAAAGAGCAGCATATACATGATCCGCACGAAATTCTAGTCAAGTTAGATGTTTTAATCGGAGCAACAGTTGAAAAGATACGGCCTATTACCTTTACGGTGGCAAGCAGTGTAAATAGCAGTGAAACAACATGTAGACAAGTGCAAACATGGAAAAAGAGCACAACTTAGTAAACTACACGAAAATCTAAGAAAGTTTCATGTACAACACTTCGCAATCCGACCTACGGTTAAAAAGATATCGCCCTCGCAAAAATATAATACAATCTGCCAAAAAATACAGAAAAAACATAAAACCCCTACTCGTCCAAAACTGAGGCTAACGGGCCTAACAGCGAGCACAGGATACTAAATTGCACCTAGTGCGACGAATAACAGGAAGCAGAATGGGTCGAGCCCAACAACTAATAGGAAAAAAAGGAGTTGAGGCTCACAAGTCGGGCGAGGCCCAGCTCGCGGTGGGCGCTGGTTAGCCAGCGGCTCACCTAGGCGAGGGGAGGCGCTGGGCTGGCGGAGGCGTGTTGGGCCGGGCTGCTGGAGGGTGGGCCGCGGCTGCTGGAGCCTCGCTGGGCCGGCCCACGTGGTCGCGGTGGTCGTTCCAGTTGGATTGATCGTCGATCCCGTTCTGTTACGCGGAGAAAAGCACGACAGCCGGCGGCTGGCCGCAGTTCTCCGGTGAGATCCGAGGTGTCCTGGGGAAACGGGATCAGGGCGCGGTGGAGGAGATACACTGGATCCGGTGAAGGGGAGGACGTTGGTGCTGCTCCGAGACGGCGATGCAAGCAGTGGGCTCCCTCGAGGTCCGGCTTAGCCATGGTGGTCGGATCGCTGCGAGCAGAGAGGTAGGGAGAGGAAGGTGAGCAGAGGGAGAGAGGCGAAAGAGGAGGAGAGGTCAGGGCGGCCGTGACCTGCTGGTGGCGCGACGACGCCGGCGACTACTTTTCGGAGGAGCGCTGGACGCGGCGGCTCGGGCGCTCGGGCGGAGGACGCCCACGGGGGGAGGAGCTCGGTTTAGGGAGGCTGCTCCATCTGGTGACGTGGACGACCAGGAGCTGGATCTGGGTGAGGGTTGGGAGGCGGCTAGGGTTTCTAAAATAGGTTGTTGTAGCCTACTATATATAGTAGGTGGGTGTTTGGGAGAGGTTCCGGACCACGAAATGGCCCGTTTCGGGTCCGGTTTTTCGGGTAGGCTATAATCTGAAGATAAGAGGGGAATCCAGGGGTCCAGCTATCAGCGCACGCTATATATTTTTAAATACGCCCCTGGAGTTATACCGGCTACTATGGCAGGCACCTCCGATCGTTTAACCGCCCGACAAAGTCGGAAACGCACGAAATTCGAAACACAACATCGCCACACTGTACCGACAACGTCTACAATGTTACACGCCCAACCGAGACGACGGTTAACTCCTGATAAAATAACCCATATAAATATAAATGGGTTTTTTCCACACCGTTGGTGATGGCTGGTCTTTTTCCAAAAGTTGCGACGGTGATCGGGTGACTTTCCCGGTGCCGCAACGAGGTCGTGTGTCATGTGGACGGGGTCGGTCACGCATCCGATACAAGAAAGAGGGGGAGAATATTCTCCAATTAATAAATTGGCGAAACAAATACTTCAACAATTCTAACAAGCATGAAAATAAAGCAACAAACAATATTTTTTTTATTTGGGTGAAAATCTTCGGCTGTTACAATACAACACCAGCAATAAGGGATCTCATCCCGAGATCCTGGACGATCCGGGAGAGAAGGGGGAGAGAAACGAGAGTCGACAATCTACAACACCACCAACAAGGGACTCTGCTCCAGGTCGACGATGAACTTCCGTCGAGATAAATTTCCGCAGAGAGACGGCAACGTCGGAGAACTAAACTATCAGGTGATAAAGAGGAAGAAATGAGAGCAAGAACCGGATCAAAATGATAGTGTTACCACTAAAAAATGTGAAGAAACCAGGCAAGAGGATGGATGGAAATGAATGACCAAGAGGTTAACTGGTGTCGGAGAAGCTAAAGTTACTACATGAATTCCCAAACCTGAGATCGGAATTGAGACAATACGCTGCAAGAAAGGAATTGTAACGGTTCTGAAACTCCACACACTCGAGATCCTAAAGTTTTAAAGGGGATAAGGCGAGAGTAAAACATTTACGACACTTGTCCTGACTAGAGCATGGGTAAGGAGGAAAATGAATCCTACTATCCGTTAACTAACTTAGTAACTGCAAAATATTTTTGATCTAGACTCGACTTCGGCCAGAGAAGGAATCCTAAACTCGGTAAAGCTCTGATACCAAGTTTTAAGGCCCGATATGCGGTACTGTTCCAGAACTAGATGTTTCCATCCAGATCAGGGGATGAAACACATATCGGTCCCACCGCGACATATGACAATGCCATATGCCCTGGATTTCCAACATGATATCACAACATTACAGCTACAAGGATATAACAGCTCATACAATCATCATACAACTGCCTTAATACTTTACATCAGCGGAAGATACCTGTCTGGTACAGACTACAATCAAATGCCTAGTGGAAAAGGTGAAACACACAATTCTGGTAACCACACGGGTCCAGGCTCTCCGCCGGGATCCATCTAACTAGTCGTCGTCGAGTCTCCACGAAGGCTTCCAGAAGAAGGGTCTTCGAGCTCCTCTGAAGTCCAAGACCGTTTGCATAACATGCGTAAAAGAGAAAATAAGGGGTGAGCTATATCAACAAGTCTTGTAACTAACTTCTCACGGTAAGATGTAGGTAGTGGTTGAGGTTGTAGCCGCACTAGGAATATATGAAGTGGCTAACGATCTATTTACAGTAAGATGAGAAGCCAAGCATTCGATGAGGAATCGCCTCCAACAAGTCTTTCTATCAGCTACTTATGCAAACATAACACCTATCCTATCCTTGTGCTCCCCTTCGCATCCCGACGAAGAAGAAGCAGTCAAGGTACTCACCAATTGATCAAGTTATTAAGACTATCTTAGTTGTTGTTGTCTATGAACAAGGAGTAGGTCTCAAGTCGTCCATAACCGTGGACACGATTTCTCGAAAAGATTTAACCCTGCTGGGGTGTACCAACTGCCCATTACAAGGCTCTGCACACACGCCATGCTCTCTCAGTCAGGCCTGTTAAAGCCACTCATTGAAGTGTTGTTCCGAGAGAACCATACGTCATAGTTCCTCTAACTAACAACGCACAATTACGGGTGGCCCCGGTGAGTCGACATCCAACTCAAAACCCGTTCATGCTCTCGAATCGGTCTCTACCGTCTGGACGAGGTCGGGATAACCTACCCTCGCCCGGGAAGGCTCCCTAGCTTCCTGGTGTGCACCAACAGGATATACCATCCCACTGGCCCGGTTTGTTTTAAATCCACTAGTTGCAGACCAGTTACGCACACGGTTTCTCAAATGGTAAAATCAGCTTGGGCCAGAACTAGAAATGTTTGCATCTAGGTAGGTAAGACAAGGGGACCCATAGTATGCCACACGCGGTTAGGCACACTTGCCAAGAGATACAATACCCGGAACACGGGTCCTAGGTGACTCGAATGGAACAAAGCATCGGGGAGGGATAGCCTGGACCTTCCATCCTTCGTTGTGTATCGTCAACATTATAATAATCATGTCATCCACAAAAATATAATAATGTGATAGCCCAATCCAAGGAGTATTAGTAGGTAACAGTTGATAGCATCCTAGCATGCATACTAAATAGTGGCTGAGCTGCGAGCAATAGTAACATAGCCGAACAAGGTTTGTTGGGATGTGGAGGACATGGTTGTTTGGGTTTATTTGAGAGGCATGAATATGAAGTGGTAGGATCAAGCAATCATTCTATCCTATACCTAGGCGCAAGTGAGCTGAAAGTTATAAGCGTGATATATGCTCCCCCTTACCTGATGAGAAGACGAAGCCGAAGGCGTAGTCGATCGCAAGCTCGCATCGTCTCTGAGAGTACCCGCGGGAGCACACAAGAAGTAAACACTGGAAAGCAATCAACGGAATACCACTATCACTATGGAGCAATCACGAGCAAGCATCAACAAGAAAGAGGTGAAGCATCTATTTTCGAGAGCGGTTACTAACATGTTAAGTGGAGTATTCACCACAGACGATGATACCACACGTTTATAATGGTTCAGGTTGTTAGCTACACAAGATGAGCAAAGTTTGTTACCATGGCATCTCACCCAAACATGGCATAGCACACAATCATGGCAAGAGGTGAAGCATAAATAAACTATCTAGTCTAGTCACTTTAAGTGGGGGGTAAAACCTATACATGGCAACTATTACGGACCCCACGATAATTATTTCATTTGGTAATGTTCTTCCCTAAACATATTTTATTATTTTTATTAGCAAGCAAGAGCAGCATTTTCATGATCCGCACGAAATTCTAGTCAAGTTAGATGTAAGGAACATTTTAATCGGAGCAACGGTTGAAAAGATAAGGCATGTTACATTTACGGAGGCAAGCAGTGTAACTAGCAGTGAAACAACATGTAGACAATTGCAAACATGGCAAAAGATTACGTTTTATTAAATTACACGAATATCTAAGCAAGTTTCATGTTGAACACTTCGCAATACGACCTACGGTTAAAAAGATATCGCCCTCACAAAAAGATAATAGAATCTGCCAAAAAAATACAGAAAAAACATAAAATCCCTACTGGGCCGAAAATGAGGATAACGGGCCTAACAACGAGCACAATATACTAAATTGTGGCTAGTGCGACGAATAACAGTAGGCAGAATGGGACGAGACCAAAAACTAATAGCAAAAAAGGAGATGAGGCTCACCAGTCCGGCCGAGGCCCAACTCGCGGTGGGCACTGGTTAGCCAGTGGCTCTCCTAGGCGAGGGGAGCCGCTGGGTTGGCGGAGGTGTGTTGGGCCGGGCTGCTGGAGGGTGGGCCGCGGTTGCTGGAGCCTTGCTGGGCCGGCCCACGTGGTCGCGGTGGTCGTTCCAGTGACGAGTACGGCAGCTGGCGGCTGGCCGCGGTGCTCCGGTGAGTTCCGAGGTGGCCTGGGGCAACGGGATCAGGGTGCGGCAGAGGGAATCCACTGGATCCGGCGAAGGGGAGGACGGTGGTGCTTCTCTGGGACGGCGACGCAAGCAGCGGGCTCCCTCGAGGTCCGGCTTAGCCATGGCGGTCGGGTCACTGCGAGCAAAGAGGTAGGGAGAGGAAGGTGAGGAGAGGGTGAGAGGGAAAAGAGGAGGAGAGGTCTCGGCGGCCGTGACCTGCTATGGCGCGACGGCTCGGGCGCTCGGGCGGAGGACCCCACGGAGGGAGGAGCTCGGGCTGGGGAGGCTGCTCCATCTGGTGATGTGGACGACCAGGAGTCGTCCGATCCGGATCGAATGGTCCAGATCGGATGATCTGGATCTGTGTGAGGGTTGGGTGGCTGCTGAAAACGAGGTGGGAGGCGGCTAGGGTTTCTAAAATAGGTTGTGGTAGCCTACTATATATAGTAGGTAGGTGTTTGGGACGGGTTTCGGGCCACGAAATGGCCCGTTTCGGGTCTTGTTTTTCGGGTGGGCTAGAATCCGAAGATAAGAGGGGAATCCAGGGGTCCAGCTATCTGCGCACGATTTTTTTTTAAATACGCCCCTGGAGTTATACCGGCTACTATGCCTAGCACCTCCGATCGTTTACCTGCCCGACGAAGTCGGAAACGCACGAAATTCGAAACACAGCATCACCACATTGTACCGACAACGTCTGCAACGTTTCACGCCCAACCGAGACGACGATTAACTCCCGATAAAATAACCCATCTAAATATAAATGGGGTTTTTCCGCACCGTTGGTGATGGCTGGTCTTGTGCAAAAAGTTGCGATGGTGATCGGGTGATTCTACCAGTGCCGCAACGAGGTCATGTGCCATGTGGACGGGGTCGGTCACGCATCCGATACGAGAAAGAGGGGGAGAATATTCACCAATTAATAAATTGGTGAAACAAATACCTTAACAATTCTAACAAGCAAAAAAATAAAGCAACAAACAATTTTTTTTTAATTTGGGTTAAAATCCTGGGTCGTTATATAAGGTGAAGCAATCCTATGATTGACATCATACTTGTCTAAAGCCTTTCTATAAGCACCATGTGTAAAATGTGATCCTCCGTCGGTCATGAAGTACCTTGGTACACCAAATCTAGGGAAGATTACATCTCTAAGCATCTTCAAAGATGTCTTGTGATCGGTACTATCAGTGGGGATTGCTTCAACACACTTGGTTACATAATCAGCAGCTACTAAAATGTGAGTGTACTTGTGTAAACGAGGAAATGGGCCCATAAAATCAAATCCCCTGACATCAGAAGGCTCAATGACTCAAGAGTCATTCATAGGCATTTCATTTATTCTACTAATGTTACCAACTCTTTGGCAATTATCACAAGACAAAACTAACTTCCTAGCATCTTTAAACACAGCTGGCCAATAAAAACCTGATTGAAGAACCTTGTGCGCGGGTCCGTCACCAGCATGATGTCCTCCATACGGAATGTCATTACATTTACTCAAGATAGCCTTCTGTTCATGCTCTGGTATGCATCTTCTCACGATCCCATCCGCACCTTCTTTATAAATATGTGGGTCATCCCAAAAATAATGCCACAAATCGTGGAAGAATTTCTTCCTTTGCTGAAATGTTAATCCTGGAGGAAAAAAATTGCAACAATAAAATTAGCCTAATTTGCATACCATTGGTCGGAAAGAGATTGTATCCTTAAAACAGCTAGTTGTTCGTCAGGAAAACTATCATTGATCGGAATGGCATCATGTGGTATGTTTACGCACCAGAGAGGTTGTCCGCCACATGATTGTCTACACGCTTTCTGTCAACAATCTACAAGTCAAATTATTTAAGAAGAAGTGCCCATCTGATAAGCCTTGGTTTGGCATCTTTCTTCTCCATAAGATACTTAATAGCAGCATGGTCAGTGTGAAAAATAACATTGGAATCAACAATATATAGTCTAAACTTACCACAAGCAAACACATCTACTAAAAACTCTTTGTCAGTAGTAACATAATTCTTTTGAGCACTATCAAGAGTTTTGCTAGCATAGTAATAAAGTTCAACTTCTTATCAACTTTTTGTCCTAAAAAATCTCAAACAACAAAATCACTAGAATCACACATGATTTCTAAGGGTAAACTCCAATCAGGTGGTTGGACTATAGGAGCGGTTATTCAGGCTTTCTTCAGAACTTTGAAGGCTTCCTTACAATCTTCATCAAAAACAAAAGGAACATCCTTCTGGAGAAGATTAGTGTAACACCCAAAAAATTTAAACATGTTTTATTAAGTAAAATATATCCAGAAATGAAATTTTCCAAAGTTCTTCCCTCCATATAGAAATTTTTTGAAAAATATTGTGGGCTTTGGTAATTTTCTTAAATCATTTATTTTATATTTTGAATAATAATAGGAATTATTTCCATAATAAAAGTTTACCAAAACAATTCCTTTAATAGAATTTTCAATCTTTAAATGTTTCTGTTACACTATAACCATTTTTTAATAATTCTGTAAAAATCCACAAACTCTATGATTGGTCATGTGATGCCTATAGATCACTTTTATGCAGAAAAACAGCTTGGTATTTTTAAAATTTTGACCACAACTTCTACTTTTCAATTATGTCCCATCTTTAGGTTACAACTGCAACCCGAATTTTCTTTGCTAAAACAATTCTGAAAGCATTCCCACATATAGTACTTCCAACCAAACCCTTAAGTCCAGAAGATCAACCCCATTTGCAATTTGGAAGACCTCCAAATAGATCCACAAAGTCTCTGTCCATAACTGATTTTCTCCAAAACTTGTACTTGCAAGTTTCTTATTTGGTCCATGCCACTCCCTTTGTCATCTATTGAAGCATTAATCTGGTAATTTTCACAGACAACAAAGGTACCTAGGCCACACAATCATTTTTTCAAACACCTTGTGTGCATGACAAAATCTGGCTACCTATCAAGACTGCTTTAGGAACCAGACCTCCTGGCCAAACCATCTTGTCCAGAACATTTTCCATCCTTGTTATCATAAGTCTACCAAATATCAACTCGAATAGGCTAGATTACATTGGCATTACATCGAGCACATGATGTGCGTGCGTAGAGCTCGGCCAAAGTGCGCGTATTGCAATGCGTCGACACCTCTTCGCCCGGAAGCCATAATACAGAAAAGCCACCCGACACTCGACGATAAAGAAACCTACCCGCCAGATCACAGAAGGGTATACATGATTCAAAAATGACGTCCATCAAGGAAGCAGGAAGAAGAAACCACTCTCCAAGTCTACATGACAGCAACATCAAATCCAGCAGCACCATACTACTTATGGGGCTCTTACACCGAAATAATGTTCTCACAAAAAGATCAGCCGCCAGCAGACCCAAGGCCAGGACATGCGCCACTAGTTCTTGAAGCCCAGATATGCAACTACGACATGTCACGCGTGTTCATGGACGGGGGCAATAGTATGAACATCATCTTCTCCGAGACGCTGCACGAGACGTTCATCCCAAACTCTTCCCGGAAAACCTTTGACACCACCTTGTGTGGCATTGTGCCCGGAAAGCCACTCTCACCTCCTGGAAGAATCAACCTCGACGTTATTTTTGGACACAAAGACAACTTCAGGAGTGAGAACCTTCGCTTATAAGTAGTAGACTGGCAGTCACAATACCACGCTATATTCGGTTGACCAGCGATTGCATGATTCATGGCCGTCCACAGTACGCATACCTGAAGCTCAAGATGCCAGGACCCGCCTGAGTCATCACCATCAACGGAAGCTTCATCAAATCAGACAGACGGGACAAATATTTCCATCAGATCTCTGACACCTTGGGAGCGCAGCAAGAACTTGTGGAAATAGCCATTCTAACCAACAGAAGCCTCTTCCTGGTCCCTAGTCGCAGCGAACTCAAGGAGATCACTCGCGATTTCAGCATCTACAGTGACACCACAACCCATCAGGTGCACCCAACCAACCCGAGAAAGACATTAAGGATCTACGCCCACCTACCTACAGAGCAAGCAAGCGCGCTCATGGAATTCCTTTGCGAGTAATGGGAAATTTTCGCCTTGTGTCCAGCTGATGCCTGGAATCCGAAGGGATTTTTCCGAGCATTCGCTTCAAATCTACCCCAACACCGAGCCTGTGAAGCAAAATCTTCATCAATTTTCCGAGCCAAAGCACAGAGTCATAGGAGAAGAATACAACAAGTTACTCGACGCAAAATTCATCCAATAAACAAAGAAGGCTACATGGGTTGCAAACCAAGTACTAACACCCAAAACAGTACACCCCCCATATTACGCATGTGCGTCGACTACGGGCTAGTAAAGAAACACTGCCCAAAATATCACTTTCCCGTACACCGAATCGACCAGATCATCGACTCCACCGCAGGATGCAACCTCCTCTCGTTCCTCAATGCATACTCAGGATACAATCAAATACGGATGAAACAAGAAGATGACGAACACACGTCATTCATCAACCTTTTTGGCGCCTTCTGCTACATGACGATGCCTTTTGGGCTAAAGAACGCGGTCCTAACATATCGGTGGATGATGCAAGACTGTCTCAAGGATCAAATCGGGTGTAACTTCCAATCTTACGTGGATGACATAGTTGTGAAAACATAACTGGAAAACACTCTCCCCGAGGACCTACGCGAGACCATCGTAGCGCTTCACCACTATCACATCAAGCTCAACCCAAAGAAATGTGCTTTCGGCGTACCGGCTGGCAAACTATTAGGATACATGGTGTCTTCCCGAGGAATCGAAGCCAACCTAGAGAAAGTTCAAGCACTCACAACAATGAAGGAACCCATCAACATCAAGGGAGTTCAGCAACTAACAGGACGCCTAGCATCCCTAAGTCGCTTCAACAGCAGGCTGGGAGAAAGTAACCTACCATTTTACTAGCTACTGAAGAAGGGTGGCAAGTTCGAGTGGACCGATGAAGCGTGAAATACATTCGCAGACTTCAAGAAAAACCTGTCAACACTGCCAATTCTCGCGGTCCCAAAGGAACGCAAGCCACTATACCTATAGATAACCACTCGTAGAAGCGTTGTCAGCACTTCGCTCATCGTCAAGCTCTCAGAAGAAGGCAAGACTCACAGTGTGCAGAGACCAATCTACTACCTCAGCGAAGTATTAACAAGTGCCCAACAGCAGTACCAGCACTATCATAAGCTTCTCTGTGCTATCTTCATGACCTTCCAAAAAGTTTCACACTATTTCGACGAACACCCGACAACGATGGTCAGCAGGGCACCACTCATGGACATCCTCAGCAACCCTGGCGCCACTAGGAAAGTGGCCAAGTGGAACATCGAGCTCAGCCCTCGAGACCTCCAATTCAAGCAACCAATAGCAATCAAAGCCCATGTTCTCCCTGATTTCATCGTAGAGTGGATGGAAGTCTAGACTCCTAGCCCTCCCGACCTCTCCAACACGTGGAAAATGTTCTTCGATGGATCAAAGAGACAGCAAGGAGACGGGCCAGGCATTTTATTAATCTCTCCCAATGGAGATAAGATGAAGATGTACTCCAAATAAACTTCGATAAGGCATCAAACAATGAAGCAGAGTATGAAGTGCTCCTCCATGGAATGCGCATGGAAAAAGCTTGCGGCACCACCCGACTCATTATCTACGGCGACTCCAACCTTGTCGTCCAACATACAATGAGATACTATGAAGAATTCATAGACAACATGTCAGCATACCAGAAACTATACAACAACTTGGAGGGTGACTTCGACGGGTGCGAACTCAACCACGTAGCAAGGAACAACAACACCGAAGCAGACGAACTCGCCAACATTGGATCCACCCGGGGACCGGTACCCCTTGGAGTTTTCCTCGAGAGCATCAGCGGACGATCTATAAAGCCAATGAGGGCACTCTAACCAACGACAGCAGAAGATAACACAACCACAATTATAGCAAAATACGCACCTGCCAACCATGATCAAGTGGAAATCGCCGCCCCAGCAGACAAGAACCCGGTCAACAACAACGAGGCAGAACAAGAAACAACACTGCCCGACGAGCTAGCATTGAGAAAACCCTTCCTCAACTACATAATACACAATCGACTGCCGCAAGACATCACAGGAGCCCGGCGTCTTACTCGCCGCTCAAAAGCCTTCACCATCATCAATGGCGAGCTCTACAAGCTAAGCATCTCTTAGGTGCTCCAAAGGTGCATAGAAGAAGACGGAAAATCCCTACTACTCAAAATTCACGAGGTTATTTGCGGGCACCACGCCAGAAGTTGCACCCTGGTTGCAAAGCTTTCCGCATGATTTAATTGGCCCACCATGATGGGAGGCGGCCAAGACGTCGTACGAAGCTGCATCGCGTGCCAGAAATTCGCCAGCAGACCACACGCGCAAGCATCCAAACTCAAGACAATAACGCTCGCATGGCCTTTCGCCACCTGGGGACTCGACATCGTAGGTCCCCTCAAGAAATCAACCAAAGGTGGTCGAACCCAAATCCTCGTCGTAGTCGACAAGTTTACCAAATGAATCGAGGCAATACCCATCACCAGTTCGACTGCCATGACCGCCGTGAACTTCATCAAATCGATCATCTTCTGTTTTGAAATAACACACAACATCATCACCGACAACGAAACCAAAATTACGACAGAAGAATTATAGCACTTATGAAAAGAAATTGGCATCAAAATCAACTATGCATCAGTCGTGCACCCACAATATATCGGGTAGGTCAAAAAAGCTAACGCCCTCGTCTGCGGTCTCCTCAAGAAACAGCTCTACGCACCACTCCAACAAGCAGTCGGTAACTTGGTCGAAGAATTACCAGTCGTGCTATGGAGTTTGCGCATGACGTCAAACACCTCGACACAGTACACGCCCTTCTTCATGGTGTACGGCGCCGAGGCTGTACTACCACATGAACCACGACTTGGTGCGCCACGCATCACATGATGTGAAGCAGACGAGGCATGGGAAATTAAAGAATTTAGCAATGGCTTAAAATATCCAATGATGCTTGCCCGGCATGCCGTGGTCGCCGTGGCGCCGCCATGCTGCTGCTCCCCTAGCCATCTCCTCGCGCCAGGGGAAGCCCCTCGAAGCCCCTTGGCCATACCCCCCGAATCTGGCTCTCTCTCCACGCTCTCACTCGCCGAATCTCGCGCACACCCGAGCGCCCGAACTCGCCACTGTTGCCTGTATGTGTGGCCACCGGCCGTTCCAGGCAGCGCCTTCGTGTCCCGGAGAACCGCAGCTGAAGCCTCCGTCGAACCACGCCTTTGATTTGAGCTCAAGATGGCCACAAGCAACGCAAGCTTCACCGAGAAGCTTCGGCCGCCGCGGAGCTCCGGCGAGAAATCTCCCCTCCACCAGCCCGTCTCCGGCGCCACTATGACCGTCAACATGACCTGGGTGAGCTCGCGGTCCTTTTCCCCTTTCCCCGCTCTAATTCGCGCATGATTTCGTCGAGGTCGCCTTCAAAGCGCTTCGGCCGTCGCCTCGGACGACGCCGACGTGCTCTAGATCCTCTCCAAGACTCCCCTCTGGCACCATGAGGTGCGTACGACCCTAGGCTACGCGCCCGTGCTCTCCTTTTCCCCTCCCATGCACGAAATCGCGTTCCTGATGGAACTCCGGCTGGCAACAGTGTCACCGGCGGCAACCTACTATTAGAGCTAACCTAAGCACCCCCCCTAATGACCCTATAGCCCATGACAGGTGGACCCCTGGCCCCCTAACCCCTCTGATAATTAAACAGAGAGGGATATTTTCCCTCTCCCACTGACCAGTGGGTCCCAGCAGTCAGCCCCCCCTGACATCACAGTGACGTCATGCCTACGCCATAAATGGAATTAAGTTTAAAAGAAAAGCAGAAATTCCATAAAATACTATAAACTTCAATAATTCATAGAATATTCATTTTAACTCCAAATTAAACAACTAATATATGAAAAATTATCAGAAAAATGCAAGGATTATGAATATGAAATTTGTTTTCATGTTTGACCATTTTAAAATGGGTGAACAGAAGAAAATGTGTATATGGCATAATTTGAAATTGAATTTGGAGTTTGAATTTGCAAATTCTTTGCAATACACTTCAATTAAATTGAATGTGCCACAAACCAGTACCCTGTACTTCATGTCACAACAATATCATGTGCTTGTGCATTTACTTTCGAAGTTGCCCCCCCTTTGCTGATGGTTGCATCCGATAACAGACTTTCCGAGAGGGTTATCACCCCCGAAGAAGAAGACCAGTAAACCCGTGTATCGTCAGCAAGGCAAGCAAACCCCATTGGTCATGTCTATAAAATCCTACTTCCCTCTCAGTCTCGCTTATGCATGTTTAGGAGATCACTGAGACACGTTCTTCCGCATAGTGGAACCCATTCCGATGCATGACCTATCATTTTGTCACCGTATTAAGCAAACCACAATCCTAGCAGATATAGGAGTTGAATGTTGAGCATGTGGCCCTTGCAACTGTTACTGCTTATTGCTTCTTAGTGATACAATGAGGTTACATTGTTTGTGAGTCGGGATGGATATTCATAATGGTGCTGATGTTAACGTGTTGGTGAATCTGCCATAAACAAAGGTGAACGATGAGAGGCTGTGTAGGAGTACACAGTGGGTTGTCTCGTTGAACACTGCCCTAG
This sequence comes from Bromus sterilis, assembly GCA_950022295.1. NCBI lineage: Eukaryota > Viridiplantae > Streptophyta > Magnoliopsida > Poales > Poaceae > Bromus > Bromus sterilis. Next base: position 221,344,485 of record OX465597.1, read on the forward strand.
GCCCCGAGTTCCTGTTTTATGATCCAAGACAAAGAGTATGACCACATGTAGGGTTTATGGGAGCCCCTTTTGGCCTCTTTACTTACCCGATCCAGTCCAGGAGTCACACTAGATTCGGGCTTTCCATTTGGCATGTGCATAGAAAAGAATGAAGAAAAGGTTGCATCATATAGATATGTGGGTGGACCTGTGAGGCAGTAAAACCATCTGGCAGAGGTGGCGTCTCGGTCCCTTGCATTATCTGAGTCCGTTTCGTCGAACCGGCCGGACTCTCGAGCGGTGCCAAACTCAGGTAGTCGAATCCTGGATTAGAGAAGGTGATGTGAGGGTAGTGCCTTGGTTTCTTCCACGTTCGACAACCGCTTGAAGGGTGACAAGAACGAGGCGATAAGTGATGACACGCGTGTGAAGATGTACACCCCTGCAGGGTAATGAACTATTAGAATAGCCGTGTCCACGGTTATGGACTACTTGGAGACCTCTACTTGATCATTAGAAAACTTGAATGGATACTTATAAAACTCGCAAGATAAGCGTGAGTGCTATGGTGGGCTTCCTCGTGGGGAAGTCGAGGAAGTATCCATAGTGGTGTATTGGTTGGATAGTTGCTAGTGGACTCGTGTACGCTTCTTACCTCAAGTCTGGTACTCGTAGAACAGGACTATCCAAGTCAAAGATGGCACTTCTGCATTTTGAAACCCCACCTCCTTTACCTTGGAACTTGAGCATGAGTAGTTTAGTTCTGATGTAAGTCTTAATGAGTACGACTTTCTACTCACGTTTGCTTATTCTATGTTTTAGATGAGAACCCAGACCCTGATGGAGTCACCTTCCTGAAGCTCGACGTTGACTAAGTTAGTATAGTCCTAGACATCAGTCTGGTCCCTTGTGGAAGGGCATGTTTGTTGAACAAGGCTTCTCTAAGCCATTTGTTAATCTTGTCTGTACTCAGACCTAATTTTCTTTCGTTGCTTGATGTAATGATGGATCATAGTCATATGATCTTTGTGTACTCTATGTAAGTCAATAAAGATATACTTTGTAGAGTTTATGCAATGTGTACCTGCTGTTTACATTGGACATGTATGTTGCGAGTATGATTATAACATGCATGTCTTAGTGTGGGGTTCGATAACTTAGTTGTGTTCTTTCCGGCGGTCTTTTATACACCAAGTGGCCCTTATATGTGCGCAGCTTGGGGCATCGCGATGCGATTGCTCGTGACTCTGTCATGTGGCACATTTTGTTGTATGATTGAGCCCGCCCGAGACCCCGACTAAGTGATTGGGATGGAGTCTATTTATGTAAGTGTTATAATTCAATCGATAATATGGTTGAGGCGACTTGGCTATGAGTATGGGATTTCATCACCCATAATCATTTAGACTTGTGAGCGGGCGATGAGGACTCATATCAGTTGATCATTCGTCCTGGATGGGATGCCCCTCACGTTCGATGCTTTCCGAGAATGTTCTGTGCTTGGCCTTGTCTGGTTAGACAAGTGGGTACATCTCTCGGCTCTCCATATGATTGAGTTGTGACTGGAATTACATACGCATATTCCGGGTCCCGACATTTTTGAATCCGGGTCCAAAAGGCACTTCATCTTGCATCTTCTACAGGGACATCTTATCTCTGTCTCATTCTTTTGAATCATCTCGACCTTCGCGGAGCTCAAAAACCTATCCACGATGCCTTCGGTCATCTTGCGAACCATAGTCGCCTTCGGGGCATAGAGAAAAATGATGTTTTAGAACCAAACAAAAATTGGGCATGACCTTGCCTAATTATTAGGACAAAAAAGAATGCAAAGTGTGCCAAATTTTCGCCGAAACAGAAATGAATCAACATTCCAGCAAAAAACTGGCAACTATCGCATATGTGAGGTACCTACAAACAACACGTACATACATATCCCATGATCATCACACACCCACACATATATACCCCGTCATTATCACATAACACATATATATATACTCCATGATCATCACACAGCACACCACACATATATACGGATAAAAAGTGTGTTCAAGAGAGAACAAACTAGATCTACACAACAATAAAGAGATATACCTTACCAATGAAAAAAGGAGATACAATACTTATTTTGGGTAGATCTATGGTGTAAATAAGGTGAGGAGAAGGAAGGAACCGAGAGAAGCTTGTTGGAGGTGGAGGTGGAGAAAGTGAGTGTGGTAGGGTGGCTGCCAAAACATCTAGATGCTCCCAGACTTAGTAATGGCGCACCTTCACCAAAATGTACCATTACTAAGTATGGTAGCTAATGGCGCACCAACCAAGGGTGCGACATTACTAACTCTAGGAGAGGGGACCAGGGGCCAGAGAGGGGGGGACCAGAATAGTGATGGCGCACTATGCAGAAATGCGCCATTAATTCTCAATACTTAGTAATGGCGCACCTCCCTGACATGCGCTATTGCTGTGTCATCAGGTCTGGGCCCACCCCTCCCCTGACTTAGCAATGGCGCAGATACCACAAGTGCGCCATTAGCATCCATGGTGTCTTATGGCGCACTTCCGAGAAGTGCGCCATTGCTAAGTCAGGGGAGGGGGGATGGTCCAGGAGCGAACGGGCGGTGGCGCACTTCTGTTCAAGTGCGCCATTAGTAGCAAGGGCACTAATGGCGCACCAGGACATGGTGCTCCATTGCTATTTAGTAATGGCGCACTGGACATGTGGTGCGGCATTAGTGTCCATATTATCTATAGCTATTTTTCCAGTAGTGAGATGTTGTATCCTTGTAGCTGTAATGTTGTGATACCATGTTGAAATCCGAGACATATGGTTTTGTCATATGTCGCGGTGGGTCCGTGCCACATCCCAACTTTTATTGCCTAGTTATTAAAATGCTAAATTTTAGGGTGAACAAAAACTTTTCTTTTTTCTGATGTGATAATATATAGTAAGAATACCATATCATACCTGCTTGCTACTTGTTATGTTTGCCTATGCTTTGTTTTGATTGCTATGTTGTGTCTTGCCATGCTTAATATTGCTTTTCCTTATGATGTTGCCTTGCCATGCTAAATAGTCAACCTAAATAGTGGTACAAACTCACAGCACCAAAGCTCAAACAACCACATTTAGTCACCCATAATAATTAGAGCCAATAAAATGTCTCCCAAATAAATGCTTGTCTTTGTGAAAATTGACTATTTAAATAATTAAAAATATCTCTATAGCAGGACGTATTTATTTAAAATATTTAAAAAGTGCTAAAGGGTTAATTGCTATTAATTAAATATTATAATATTATTAACATAAGTAAAAATTCCCTAAAAGTTTTTTTAACATAAATTTGGGTAATACTCCTGGAGCTTTATAAAGTATTTTTTATTTAAGCTTGAACATTGGTTTCAAATTTAAATCAAATCGCAAGTAGAATGTTTACAACTCTAATAAACCTGTATAGCAAAATAAGCAACGTAGACTGTTGGGCCGAAGCCCATCTCCCTTACTCTATCCCATGATCTCTCTCTCCTACCTCCAGCCAGGCCTCACGTGTAAGTCTCTCCATTCACATGCAATGATGTCAGCAATGACATCACTAGCGCAGATGACCGACGAATCCATGCAAAGAGTCGCGGATCGCCCCCGTTGCCTTGCCAAGTCACGTTGTACCCCCAACCAGAGGCTGCGAGCTGGCTGGAGACGTCCAAGCTGGATTCTACCCGCGCCTTGCCTCTCTCCCGCGTGCCCGCAACCCTTCTCTCCGTCTCCCTCGTGAGCTCGCGGATCGCCACATCACGCCCCGCCCGTTGTAGCTCCCCCCTTCGCTCTCCTATATAAGGGGCACTCCGGACACTCCTCTCCGTCACACCCAGCTCACTCTCCACTCATCGCTCTACCCAGAACCACCCCAACCCAGTCGTCCGAGAAAGAGAGAAGAAGGAACCAACAAAAGTAGAGGAGGAGAAGCAGGAAGGAGAAGGAAGGGAAGGAGAGGAGGAGTGAGAGGCCGACGCGCCTCTCCGCCTCCGCCATACCACACCGGAGTTGCGCCGACGAGGAGCGCAGGAGGAGCTGCCCTAAGCTTCGCTGCCTCCCATTCATCTACCCCGAGAAGGATCTCTACCCGACGTCCCAGCTGCCCCTTTCTGCAAAAACGGGTCGCCCTTGCCGTTCCGCACCCCCGCCGCCCGTCTGCGCCGCCTGAAGTCGCCGGAACGCCCCCCCCTGGTGAGCCCCTTTTCCTGTGCGCCATGTCCTAGGAGGTCGCCCGCTCAGGAGGAACCCGTGGGGAAGAAGCCCCACGGCCGTTAGATCGGCTGCGATCCGTGGGCCAGGACGCCCCAATACCCCTTTGGTTGTTTAAAAAACAACAAAAACAGAGAGTGGCGCCCCGTGTAGTTGCTTGGCCCACTAGAGAAAACGCCCCCGGGCGAGGGATAGCCCTGGGCCGGCTATGCAATTCTCTCTTCTTTTTATTATATCTTCCCAACAGAAATAGTTTTATAAAAATAATTATAAATCACAAAATTACGAAACAAATTGTGTGTTGCTCCTAATTTTATGCTTTATTTTTTTGCATTGTTAGAATTTAGCTTTGCTTAATTAAAATTGTGGTATTTTGTATTAAATTGCTTGCTAGTTTAAATACCTTAATTCTTTCTGTTAGTAGTATTAAATTGCTAGCACTTTATTAAATATGCCTCTGGTCAGTAGCAATTTGTGATGCATTTATTTAATGGAAATAAAATAAATTAAAAATGATTTATTGAATAAAATATGTGGAAAACATGGCTTTTAGTTAAGGCTTGTTAACCTTAACCTTGATGTTAATAACTCCATCATAGTTATCCTATTGCCATGTTATAATTTTTGAACTTTGGAAGTGGTACTATAGGAATTAAATATTAATAATTATAAAACCCTGTAAATTATTTCCTTCTTTAGTTGCTTGTTATTGTTTGTGAAATTGAGTTAAGTTATGTTATTACTTGTATGCCTTGTTTAAATGTCGTGATTGTAATTGTGTGTTTACTCTTTTCCGTAATGCGTAGACGAAGCGCTTGACGTTGCAGGTGAAGACTCCTACCAAGCCGAAGAAGCCGTCTCAGGAGACACCACCGAGGAAGGCAAGCCATCTTCAAAACTCAAACCCTTTTCCTACATTTTCTACTTTCTTTTGTATCATGTTATGTATCATCATAATATTATATCATTTTGGCTTGGGATTGTATTAGTTGTATTAGGTAAAAAAACCCACATACCCTCATAACCTACCTATTGGGAGAAATGAAATGAAACCCCGATGATCTTGATGTACTATCAAAACCATCCCCTAGCCTTGTTAAAGAACTAACTGCAACTTAAGAATTTGGTTAATCTTGCTCCACCAGGAAGAAATGGCGTACATCTAAGAAGATGCAATGGCCAAGATTGTGGTTGTTGGAAACAACGTTGAATATATTCGAAGTCTTGAAGGACTCTTTATAAGTGTCGCTAATACCTAGCCTCCTGTGCAACCACATTACACTGATATGGGACAGAGCTTTATCGGAAGCCGTTGGGTCTAACGTGAGCTACCTCACAACTGCTATGAGGGATGCGTACCTTGAAACCGGATTATTCCCAAAGATTGGGAGAACTAAACCAGGGGACTGCGGATCCCCGAGGCCCCGGAAGACACGGTGAGTCCCTCTACTCCATGGAGACATTGTTCCCAAGAGGGTAATGGGATGCCATCGGAGGCTGAGAGAATAAACTCATTGGGTAGGAGATCATATTAGGATTAATGGTGAAAGGTTTTGTTCAATTATCCGAAACCCGCATACTGAGGTATGAAGATTCATGGATGACACGACGGATGTATTGAATGGTGTGGGTAAGTATACAACCTCTGCAGAGTGTAAATCTATTCGAGTAGCCGGAGTCCGCGGTCATGGACATCTAGTGAGGCCACACTTTGTCGGGAATAGATCAGAAATTCTAGTACTAATATTATGGTTCACGATGATGATGTTGTAATTGTTGGAAGGGTTGGACCGGAATAAACCAATGTCATTATTGGAAAATAAAACTTGACAAGATTAAAAGTTTGCCAACTTAATTTAAATTGAGTAGATAGGAATTCCTATGACTAAACCCCACCATATAGCCATCCCATTAATTTCGTGTGCAAAACTTTGTTACTTTCTTTAGGTTCTTTGCGAGTACTTTGTATGTACTCCCGGCTTTGTCCCAGATTATTGAATCGTCCAATCTTGGAGAAGCGGTTATTTGACGATGATGCTATGGACGGTTACTAGGACGTGCTATGCTCTGAACTACCCTATGGATTGTGCCGCTACTATTTATCCTGCTCTTGCCTATTCCCCTGCTATTTGAGCCCGATGAAGCCGTGTAAGACTTTGTTGTTGTATGACTTTGTATTCGGTATTGTATGAACATGTGATCTAATGTATCCTTTGTCAAGTTGTGTGTCATGCGACACTGATCATGGGAGCATGGCGGTATGCATAGTTGGTCTCTTCGGACATATAGTCCGGGGTGCCCACAGACTTGGTATCAGAGCCACTGTCCAGACTATAGAAGCCTATTTAGCATGGACGTTAGTTCGAAATATTTTGGTAAACAAAATCTCTTATACGTCTTACCTGTTTCGAACTTTTTTAAATCTAGTGAGAGTGAAGATTAAGAAGGAAGATGGTGCCGAAAAAAAATGTGTCGCGAACAAAGTAGAGCTAGTGGTAGTTTGGGTTTGGTGTTCCCTACCCGAATTCGTGATCTTATGATTGCTTGATTTGTGTTGTTTACTCTTAAGTTAGAGTGACCCTACCCGCACTTAGGATGAAACTAATCAGTGCACTTTTATCCTACGCAACACAACTTTAGGATGCCGAGGCACACCCGAGCTCACCCAAGTGGATTCGGTGACGCGCCACCACCACCACCTGACCCGAACATGGCACAACTTTTGCGCTTGTTATTGGTGGAGCGAAAAGCTGCCTGAGAGGACCACCAAGCTGCCCGAGAGGAGCGCTGTAATAGCACGGGATTTTCACGCAAATTAAAAAAATTGTTTGTTGCTTTATTTTGTTGGTTGCTAGAATTTTTTGCAGTATTTGCTTCGCCGGTTTATTAACCGGTGAATATCCCCCCCTCTCTTTCTCGTATCGGATGCGTGACCGACCCTTCCCACCATTGCACACGACATTTTGCGACACCGGGTTTCACCCGAGCACCGTCGCAACTTCCGGCACGAGACCAACCATCGCCATCGGAACGACAACCCCGTTTATTTAATAAACGGATTATTTCTTTGGGAGATGGAAAAATGTTCTCGGAAAGGTATTGAAGTGAGGTAGAACTTCCGGGCTGACCACGCTAAGCGCGTGTTTCGAGATTTTGCCCGAATCGGAGGTCGTATGGACTCCCGGTGGTCAGAAACGTGGAGTACCAGACACACGCGCGATAGACCGGGGGCATGTGCGTAAACCCGCCTGCCAGGCCAGTCTATATAAAGACCACCACTCTCCTCTAGCCTCTCTAGGGTTTCCCGATGAAAAAATTGCAGCCACCCCCTCAAAAATTGCCCCCAAGTCCCCACATCCAGGAAACCCTAGCCCCAAGCGAATCTGACTGTCGAATCGGCCGATCCAATGGCCAGAGCGCGCCCAGGCTCCTGCCAGCCAGGTTGGGCCCCGCAGGGCATAGCCGCCGAAATGGGCCCGGGAAGCCCGCGCCGCCGCCTCCACTCGTGGAGCTCCAACCCGCGTCGGCCGCCATGTCCACGGGACCCTCCGCCGCTCCACCTCTCCTCCCACGTCGTCCTCCTCTCCCTCTCCTCTCACCTCGCCCGCCTCCGTCCTCCTCGCGCTTGCCTCACCCCTCGCCAGAACACCGCCGTGGCGGCAGTGGCCGCCGGCACTCAGCCGCCCCCGCCGCTCGCCCGTGTTCCCGCATGGACGCCGACATGGGCCGGCGCGCCCCGTCGAGCCCAACACCGCCCGCACCCACGTGGGCCGGCCTTGTCCACCAGCGGCCCAGCACCGGCAGACCGGCCTCCTTGCCAACGAGCGCTTCGCTATCCCTCGCCCCACACGACTTGGGCCAGGCCCGTTAGGGTGAGGCCCCCTTTTTTTTCTCCCTATCTCCCTTTGTTTATTTTGCTAAGTCTGGTTTTCCTGTTACTGGGTACTATTTTGCGCCTAGTTTTACGATAGATCTGTACCTCAGATGAACCTGCGCCCAAAATGAAATTTGTGATCTATGATCTTCTCTAACTTTTTGATTTAGTGAGTTAATTAATTTGAGATCATCTTGATGGTGAAAATCACTGTTGAAGTGGGCACCAGATCGTTTACTGTTCCTGATGTTATTTTCTTGCAGGTTTGGTTGATGCTTGTGTCACATCCATGAGGCCTATGCTATTGAGTCTTTCTTCTATGTGTTAAGAATCATGTGTATTTCATTTAGATGCATTCCTTTGTCATGTTTTCCTGGTGTAGATATTTAATATCTTGCTCCAAAGTGGTGACCCTATTAACATGTCTTGTTGTTTATATAAAGTTGCTACTTTGATCCCTTATAGTTAATGATCCATGCCTCACATGCTTTAGCTCCAATGTAATTATTGGCTCCTTGTAATGTGTACTTTGATTCCATGATTTTATTTTCCATGATACGGTTGCTTTTCATATAGTTATTGAGCTCCCAAAGTGCAACCCTACTCTTTGCTCTCACATGCCCTGATTTTTCAATAAGTCCCTAGACCAGTAGTATTTTCTTTCTTTTTGCATGAGTTACAATTACTTGTTCCTGATTCTCACATACATTAAACTTTGTTGCCATGCCGTCATTGTCATGCCTACTGAAATTCCATGTCATTTTGACGCATGTTTGCATTCAGTAGTTAATTGTTTCATTTCTCTACTGTATGCTCGCTGATGTTAACAACATGTACCCATAAATTGTGATGCTTGTATCTTTTTAACCGTAACTCCGTTTGGAGTGTTCTTTACATGTAACTTGACTAGAATTTCATCTAATTTATCTTTATGATATTGTTTTCTGTTGTTAACCAACATAAAATTTGGTTTAGGGAAAAACAGTACCAAATGCTTTAATTGTCATGGGGTACTTAGTGATATGCCATGATTAGGTCGTGCATCACTTAAATTGACTAGCATATATAGTTTACTTTATGCTTCACCTCTTGTCATGATTGTGTGATATGCCATGCTTGAGTGAGATGCCATGTTAACAACCTTTTCTCATGTTGTGTAGCTAAACCACTTGAACCATCGTAAATGTGCGGCATCGTCGTGTATGACGAATACTCCACTTAACCTGCTAGTAACCGCTCTCGACGTTAGATACGATATCGTGCGTTGTCTCGTGTTTCCTTCTTGATGTTGTTTTTTGGTGATTGATTCGTAGTAATAGATTATTGCTCGTCGATTGCCCTTTCCAGTGTTTACCTCTTGTGTGCTTCCGCGGGTACCTCTCGGAGACGATGCGAGTTTGCGATCGACTACACCATCGGTTTCGTCATATGAACAGGTAAGGGGGCTCATATATTATGCTTATAACTTTCAGCTCACTTTTGCCTAGGTATAGGATAGAACTATTGCTTTATCCTACCACTTCATATTTTTGCCTCCATATTAAAACCCAAACAGCCATGTCCCCCACATCCCAGCAAACCTTTGTTTGGCCATGTACCTTGCTTTATTAACCACTGCTTAGTATGCATGCTTAGGATGCTATCAAATGTTATCCTGTTACACCTTGGATTGGGATATCACATTATTATATTGTTGTGGATGATATGCTTATTATAATGTTGACTATATTCGACGAAGGATGGAAGGTCTAGGATATCTCGCCCCGACGCTTTGTTCCATTCGAGTCACCTAGGATCCGAGTTCCGGATATTGGTTTTAAGACTGAGCGTTCCTAACCGCGTGTGGGATGCTATGGGGTCCCCTTTTCTTACCTACCTAGCTTCAAACATTTCTAGTGGTGGCTCAAGATGATTTACCATTTGAAATCGTGTGTGTGACTGGTGAGCTCCCAGCAGATTTTAAACAACTCGGGCCAGCGGAGACATGGTTTCTCTGGTTGGTCCACACTGGTGAGCTAGGGGGCTTCCCACATGTGAGGGGATCAGTTACCTCGACCTTATCCTTACGGAAGAGTCTGGTCCGAGTGCGTGGCCGGCTTTTGGATTGGGGGTAGACTCCCCGGGGCCACCCGGATTTTTTCATTGTTAGTTAGAGGGATTATGAAGTCCAGATCTCTCGAAAAAACTCTTCAATGAGTGTCTTTAACGGGCCCGATTAAGAGAGCCGGCGTAGATGCGGAGCCTTGTAATGGGCAGTTGGTACACACCTGCAGGGTTAAATATTTACGAGAAGCTATTTCCACGGTTATGGACGACTGGAGACCTACTCCTTGTTCATAGACAACAACAACTGAGATAATCTTAATAACTTAATCAACGTGTGTGTGCCTTGACTGCTTCTTCTTCGTGAGGATGCGAAGGCGAGGACAAGGATAGGATAGGTGTATGTTTGCGTAAGTAGCGGATAGCAAGACTTGTTGCACGTGATTCCTCATCGAATGCTTGGTTCTCATCTTACTCTAAAATAGATCGTTAGCCACTCATATATTTCTAGTGCGGCTGCAACCTCACCACTACCCCCGTCTTACCATGAGAAGTTAGTTACAAGACTTGTTGATATAGATCACCCCTTCTTTTCTCTTTTACGCACGTTATACAAACGATCTTGGACTTCAGAGGAGCTCGACGAACCTTCTTCTGTACGCCTTCGCGGAGACTCGACATCGACTAGTTAGGTGGATCCCGGCGGAGAGCCTGGACCCGTGTGGTTATGGGAAATGGTGTGTTTTACCTTTGCCAATAGGCATTTTATTGTAGTCTGTATTCAGACATGTATCTTCCGCTGATATATTGTATTAAGGAAGTTGTATGCCGATTGTATGAGATGTTGTATCCTTGTAGTTGTAATGTTGTGATATCATGTTGGAAATCCGGGGCATATGGGAGTGTCATATTTCGCGGTGGGACCAATATGTGCTTCGTCCCAGGATCGGGATGGAAACGCCCATATCTGGAACAGTACCGCATATCGTGCCATAAAAGCGCCAAGCTAATCTCGTAGCCCTCCAGCAATTGGTACAAGTTGCCACAAGCCACCAAGGAATAGGTAATGAGGATCCCAAATCCAAGCTCCGAAACTTCGAGAAAACCAATCTGCCAGTGTTCTCCTAGTCAAAGGAGACTCTGGATGTTGCAGATTGGCTCAGCACCATCGATAATGACTTGGCAGTGGCAGGAGTTGGAGATGATGAAAAGGTGCTCTATGCCACTCACTACGTCGCCGGCACCGGAAGGAGCTGGTGGGAAGGAGTACGTGCCCTTTGGCTGAAGGGAAAGTGCTTAACTGGGAGCAGTTCAAGGATAAGTTTGAAAAGGCACACATTCCCTCTGATTTGATTTGGAGGAAGAAAGATGAGTTCTGCCACCTCAAGCAAGGAGGCACGACTATGGTCGCCTATCTCAATAGGTTCACCTAATTTTCGAGGTATGCCCACCAGGACGTGGACACTGAAGAGAAGAGGGAGGATCACTTCTTCGACGGCCTTGATGATGAGCTGCAGCGTTTTCTCGTCGCCATGAAGTTTCCAGATATGGAAGCATTGGCTAATGCCGACATCTTGATGGAAAACAAGAGAAGCATGGTAGCTGAGAATCGCAAGCGTCGTATGATGCAGGAAGGAGGTTCCAGCAACCCCAGACTCCACCAAAACCAGCACCACATCCGTAGAGGAGTCATTGCCAAGTGTCGCATCCTATCTTACCTGCACGTCCTGTTGGAGTCCAAAGTCCAACAGGTGGATTTCCCAGTAACCCCGTCAGTCGTCCTAACTTGGCGGATATGATATGCTTTGAGGGTGGGAAGAAGGGTCATTATGGCGCTAACTTCTCAAACAAGAGGAACCCCATGCCACATCCCAATGCACCATCCCAAGGCCGAGGAGCGCCACGACGTTCAGGAAACATCTACAAGGGACGACTGAATCACGTGGATGCGGAAGAAGCTCAAGAATCCCCTGATGTTGTGCTGGTAACATTCCTTGTGAACTTAGTACCGGCAAGAGTATTGTTTGATTCGGGTGCATCACATTCTTTCGTCACATAAAATTTGGCGCATAGAAGCGGGATAAAACCAAGTCGAATGGAGAAAGCCATGATAGTACAAATACCCGGGTCCAAGACGAAGGCGGTGTTATCTTTCCCAGAGGTTCCTGTAATAACTGAAGGAGTAGAGTTTTCAGCCAACCTCATTGTGTTAGGAGCCCAAGGATTTGAATTGATACTCGGGATGGATTGAATGTCCAAGTATCATGGATGCATAGACTGCACCAATAAGTCAGTCAACTTAACCAATGGTGAAGGAGTTCGGGTGGAATATGTTGCCAAGCCATAAGAACCCCAAGCCTTTTGCCACCAGAGTATTTTGGGACCATCACTGGAGCAAGTGCACATAGTTTGTGAGTTCCAAGATGTCTTTCCGGAGGACTTACCCGGTATGCCGCCTAATCGAGATATCGAGTTCATCATCGAGTTAGTGCCTAGCACGTCCCCAATTACACAGAGACCCTACCGGATGAATGCCGAAGAGCTGGTTGACTTGAAGAAACAGCTGAATGACATGCTCTAGAAGGGACTGATTCGACCCAGTGCTTCACCCTTGGGTTCGCCAGTTCTCTTTGTTGAAAAGAGAGAAGGCAACATACACATGTGTGTGGACTACCGTAAGCTGGATGAAGTAACCATCAAGAACAAGTATCCGCTCCCTAAGATCGAGGATCTATTCGACCAGTTGAATAGAGCCCGAGTCTTCTCCAGGATCGATCTGAGCACCGGATATCATCAGATGAAGGTCCGAGAGTCGGACATCCCCAAGACAGCCTTCACGACTAGCTATAGTTTGTTCGAGTACACTGTGATGTCCTTAGGACTTACCAATGCCTCGGTGATACGCGAGAGATGATAACGGCTTCTCGCCCTTCATTGGTTACCCCAAGTGGAAGATGAAATGTAGCGTAGTGGCAACTTTCCCTTGATGAAGATACAAAGCTTAAGATCGACCAGTAGGACTCCAAGATCGACAAGTAGGTGGTAAATCGAACAATGGCGCCGTTCACAACCGAGGTTGCTTACTTTACCTATACCTGCACACACAACAAGTAACTTTTCTCCCAACGATGTTCAAAGAGGTTGTCAATCTCTCCGGCCTTGTTGTTTACAAAGGATCAAACACAAGAGATAATGATAATGATAGCTACAAATGGAAAGTAAAAGCAAGAAGTAAATTGAGCATGTAAACAGTGATGAGAACACTAGTGATTTCTATCTCCAAAAGACGATGAAACTGCTATGTGAGGTAAAAAAATCACAGCTAGGGTATTGACAGGATTACGGGTGCAAACCAATGGTAACTATGCTAAAAAGATAGGAAGAGGCTCAAAAGCATGGGCGGTATGCCAAAATAACTAGACCGAAATCCATCTGCATCTACTTATAATCATCCACCTAGAGATATCTATCCAGAACATCTCGCTGGTTTTAAGTTACGAGCCCCACCCAAAGTGTGAACCCAAAGCAACTGACAACTGTATTAAAAGAACATTGCATAAAGTAAACAATCCTTGCAACCGCGGTTACAAGCATCATTGTTTTCCCCCTTGTGGCAACAACACATCCCCTAGACTAAAGTTTCTGTCACTCAAGCTAGTCATCAGGGGGCATCAACCCACAATCACACATAATGCTCCCTCTTGGAGTCACTACCTACTACTTGGCCAAATCAACAAGCAGCAACGCTAAACATGCAATAATTACTCAAGAACAAAAATATAAAACATAAGAACCAAATATATTACTCAATCACAATCTGAACATAGTCTCATAATCCATCTGATCCCAACAAACTCAGCATAGCAACAATAGAAAGAATTACATATGTGCCTTGATCATGTAGGGCAACTCACAAGGTCTAATCCATGAAGAACAAAGAGGGGAGGAGAACATCACATAGATACTGATCATGGACCCATGGTCCAACATGGACTACTCAGGGATCATCCAGGAAGCGTCCATGGTGGTGGAGAAGCTCCCGGAGGTCAATCCTCCCTTCGGAAGGGTGCCGGGAAGAGGTCTGCTGGCGCTCCCGATCTTGGAAGCGCGACTGAGGTGGAACAGAGGCAAGATCGCGAAAAAAGGTTTCTTCTTTTGGAGGTTTCCCGTGATGGAGATTAAATTGGCGAAGGGGGGCAGCCAGAGGGCCACTAGGGGTCCAGGCAGCCCCCAGGCACGGCCCCACCCTAGGGCGTCGGGAGGGCGCCTGGGGCCCTGGTGGGTCCCCTCTGGCCCATCCTCGGTGATTCCCGAAGCTTCCGGTACGCTGATTTTTTATTATGTTTTCCCGGAATTTTTGGAGCATTTTTAATTCAGGGCAAACCTGAAATAGAAAAACAGAAGAAAAAAAGAACTGGCACTGAGGTGCACTGAGTTAATAGGTTAGTCCAAATATGATAAAAAGTGTATGAAAGTGTATATAAAACATAGAAATATCACACAAAACATGCATGGACCAAGCAAAAATTATAGATACGTTTGGGACGTATCAACATCCCCAAGCTTAATTCCTGCTCGTCCTCGCGTAGGTAAATGATAACAAGCATAATTTCTGTGGTGACATACTAACAACCATATAATAAATTTGAAAGTAAAGAAATCAAGTTATGTAGTTCAATTCAAGTCATAACAAGCAAGAGTCTATATTACCATTGAAACAAGGAACATAAGAACATAAAGGTGCAAGAGCTGTCCGTGACTCGAATGTCTCTAGATGGTGTTTGCGTGCAAGAAGTGGAAGATGGGAATACGATAGAAAATATTTGTTGACAACTCAATCTAATAAAGTTTCACACTTAGTCTTCTTTGGAATCTTATCTTGACTCGTCCCCAATCCACTAGCCAGGTACAAGTCAATTTGATCCACTCCCTTTGGATATTTTGAGCACTCATGCAATGGATGATTGTAAGAACGAGAGTTGACACTTAGGATGGCGAAGAGAGAGATATGGTGGAGGAGGAAGAAAAAAAGGGTGTGAAAGGCTCACATCAATGAGGACAATCATAGGAGAGAAAGTCAAATGATAGATATCATGTGAGGAGTAGGGATTCCCATGCAACCAATGCACATATGAGCTAAGAAAAGCTCTCCAATGAAACTAGTGGGGGTGCATCCAACTTGATCGCTCAAAAAGACCTAGAGCTTGTTTCAGAAGGCTCATCATTGGAATATACAAGCCAAGTTCTAAAGTGTGAAGGTCCCCACATAGCTATATGCATATATGATCATCTCTATGGAGTACAAGATATAGGAGGGAGTATTAGTGTGGATCTTTCAAAAGGAATAGTTGTGTTGCCCCCTTCTCTCTTTTTATTTCTTTTTCTCTCTTTTTCTATTTTTTGTATTTTTTTGGTGGCATCAATGGCTCTTTCTATTTAACTCTCATTTGTCCTCTTTGGGATCTTTTAAATTTGTCCGCTTTGGGATCTTTTCCTCACTTAATGGCAACACTCTATTTTACAAGTATAGAAGATCTTCACACTTTACAAGGTACTCAACATAAAGAAGATGTAGCTATCATGAGGTATGCAAATGTATGCCTCTGCCAATGTAGCAGGAACATGTATGACATGAAGATCAAGTCATGAGAAGGTGGAAGTTGCATGCCAATATATCTCAGAAAGGCTATGGAAATGCCTTGATAGGTAGGTATGGTGGCTGTTTTGAGGAAAGATATAAGGAGGTTTATGATGATAGAGAAGACCATGCCAAGGGTTTGGATGCACCGGCGAGATGGATGCCAACTCTCGGAGTGAGAACAGGGCAATGCACGGTACCAAAGAGGATAGCAAATATGAGGAGGTGGAAGTGTCAACTTTCAATACTTACATTAGTACGAAGAACTCATCACTTATTATCGGTAACTCTCAATCTAATAAGGAGGTTCACAAAGAGACAAGTATCCCGAGGAGGAGTGTATGGGGGTTTGGTCATCCTTGCGCATCCTCGACTCATGGTACGTGAGTGTATTCTAATATCCGATCCCTCCAAAGATTAGTGATCCATCTAGTAGCTAGAGTTCTCAACTAGTTTTTGTAGTTTTTAAAAATAAACACGGATTGCCCAAAATACGACACCTTTCACTAATATCCTAGAGCTCTTGACACCAAAAGTGCAAACATTACTCACAACAATACCTCAAAACTATTGCAAGTTACTACTACAATTGAATAGCAACCTCAATTACCTACTTAAAGACAAGACACAACTCAGTGCAACAACCAACTCTCTTAAAAAGATAAACATGAAATCTAAAGAGAGTTACAACAACAAACTAAACTAAAGATCTTGAAAAAAGAAAAGATAAACATGAAAACTAAGAGCTAAACATGGAAGCATCTACGAAAAGATAAAGAACACACAACAAAAGAAAGATATGCATGAAATCCTATGATGTGTTCTAGTTTAAAGTGGAGCGTGTTTCTCTCCCACACAAAGTAAGTTGGGTTCTAGCTTGTTATGAACAGCAAACAAAGCTTAAGAAGACTAAAAAAACTAAAGCGCGAGACGCTCCAAGCATAACACATAATGCATGAAGTGATAAAAATATAGTGAGACGGCGGACGAACTAACGATTGTTGATGGAGAAGGGGATGCACGGGGGGCATCCCAAAGCTTAGACGCTTGAGTCTGCGTGAATATTTATTGGGGATGCATGGGGCTTCCCCAAGCTTGAGCGTTTGACACTCCCGAATCTTCTTTCATCATCTTCCCTCGCACACTTGAAAACTCCCTTAATACATAACTCATCATAAGCTGATTAGAGAGGTTAGTACCCTTAATAAAATAATTTTCCTCTACTAGAAATAAAGATTTTCTTGAAGGGATACTGTTTCTAAAGATTTCCAAAAAGTTTTTTCAACGAAAAAGCTAGCGCAAGTCTTGCAAAAGTGAGGAAAGGAAAAACGTGGCAGAATATGTGAAAAAACAGACCAGCAGGTAGTAAATAATTTTTCCGGGGTAATTGTGCAACTCAAATAAAAAAACTAAGAACAGGCGCTCGAAAGTCAATTCTATAGAGCACGCTGTCAAAAAAATTCAGCTCAAAAAGATGATCTGGTGATTTTAGGATAGTTTTTCCGTCCAAGGACAGAATCTGTTTTCTGGACAGCATGTCACAACTTTTGAACTTTCTTGCAATCGGAGGCTAAACTTGGCAAAAAGCTTGAAAATAAAGATACAATGATGCTGCTATGGTATTAAAAATCATCAATACCACTATAAAAAGCAGGAAAAACATCTTGGGTTGGCTCCCAACAATCGCTTTCTTTTACGCCTTTGAGCTAGGCATGATATATTATAAAAGATGCTTCTCATAAAAATAAGGATTTAAAGCATAAGAGAGCATCAAGAAGAAAATAAGAAACACATTTAAGTCTAACCCACTTCCTATGCATAGGCAATCTTATAAGAAAATGAATCAAAGAAGCACAAAGTGACAAGCATAGGAAGGTGGAAGAAGAAGAACTTCAAAACTTTCATCATAAAGAGAGGTGTTTCTGTAACATGGAAGTTTCTACAACCAAACTTTCCTCTCTTGAAATAATTTTCAGTAGTATCATGAAAAACATCTAGAATATAACTATAACATAAAGCAAGTTGTTCATGACCTACAAGAACACATGTAAATTTTTCAACACGGTCCTTAGGAACATAAGATAAATGCAACCCATCACTTTGA
The DNA here is from genome assembly GCA_950022295.1 of Bromus sterilis. Taxonomy (NCBI): domain Eukaryota; kingdom Viridiplantae; phylum Streptophyta; class Magnoliopsida; order Poales; family Poaceae; genus Bromus; species Bromus sterilis. Next base: position 221,362,366 of record OX465597.1, read on the forward strand.
GCCTCAATAAGAGCATAGTTCTCCGAAATATGAGTTGGAGATTTCAAAAGGATACTAGGACAATCAAGTGTGGGTGCAATAGCAACAATTTCATGCTTAACGTAAGGAAATATAGCAAGTTCATCTTCGCAAGCATAATCCATATTGGCATCATGGCCATCAACAAAGAAAGTATCAAGATCTTCAGAAAGGAAAGTACCAAGTGAGTCCTCGGAATCAACAGATTACTCATCAAAGAAAGCATTATCCTCTTCCTGGGCCGCAAACGTTTTATTTTTAAAATCCTCAATATAAGCATTGGCGGTATAATTCTCAAAGCAATAAGCAAGAACTGCAAAGTTTTCAGACTTGTGAATAGTATCGTAATACTTTTCAATCAAAGAAGGAATCTCATAAGCACCCTTAAAAGCAACAAACTCTTTAATCTTTTCAACATCAAAGTAATCATAAACACCTTTAGCATAAGTAGATATGATCTCATTTTCATTAAACTCACATTGGAAAGGTAGGGGTTTACGATCTATAGTAGAGCAGCAAGTAAAATCATAAATGTGGCATAAACACTCTGCATAGCAATAAGAAGTTTGTATTTGGTCCCATAAGTGTTTCCCTTTCTGAGATAAGCGGTGCCGCGGATAATGAGCATGCTCATCCAATGATTTTCCCTCAACAAATTGATCGAAGACGATCCAAGTGAAACATGTCCATCCTACCATATTTGGGTGGTTCCAGACCCATGGTAAAGATAACATCAGTAGGCGGACAAAGGCAAAGACAAAAGGTAGAAAATATTTTTTTGGTTTTTCATATAAGAGACACAAGCAAAAGAAAATACTAGAAAGTAAACTAACAACACTAAAAACCAAAGGTAAAAGATAGTGTGCCACTCCCCTATCTTGAATATTGGAGTCCCGGGCAACGGCGCCAGAAATTTGCTTGATACACGAGAGATGATAATGGCTTCTCGCCCTTCGTTGGTTACACCAAGTGGAAGGTGAGATGTAGTGTAGCGGCAAGTTTTCCTTGGTGAAGATACCAAGGTTGAGATCGACCAGTAGGACTCCAAGGTCGACAAGTAGGTGGTAAAGTGAACAATGGCGACCTCAAAACCGAGGTTGCTTACTTTACTTGGACCTGCACACACAAAAGGTAACTTTGCTCCCAACGAAGTTCACAAAGGATCAAACACAAGAGATAATGATAATGATAGCTACAACTTGAAAGTAAAAGAAAGAAGTAAATTGAGCGTGTAAACAGTGATGAGAATATGGACTAGGGTCCCATGATGTTCACTAGTGATGTCTCTCTCCCAAAATACGATAAAACTGCTATGCGAGGTAAACAAATCACAGCTGGGAAATGTACAGGATTACGGGCGCAAACCAGTGCTAACTATGCTACAAAGAAAGTAAGAGGCTCAAAAGCATGGGAGGTACGCCAAAATAACTAGACCGAAATCCATCTACATCTACTACTAATCATCCACCTTGAGATATCTATCCAGAACATCTTGCTGGTATTAAGTTGCGAGCCCCACCCAAAGGGTAAACCCAAAGCAACAGACAACTGCATTAAAAGAACTTTGCGTAAAGTAAAAATCCTTGCAACCGTGGTTACAACCACCATTGTTTTCCCCCTTGTGGCAACATCACATCCCCTAGACTCATGTTTCTATAACTCAAGCTAGTCATCAGGGGGCATGAACCCACAATCAAGCATAACGCTCCCTCTTGGAATCGCTACCTACTACTTGGCCAAAGCAATAAACAGCGACGCTGAACATGCAATAATTACTCAAGAACAAAAATATAAAATATAAGAACCAAATATATTACTCAATCAAAATCTGAACATAGTCTAATTATCCATCAGATCCCAGTAAACTCAACATAGCAACAGCAGAGAGAATTACATATGTGCCTTGATCATGTAGGGCAACTCACAAGGTCTAATCCATGAAGAACAAAGAGGGGAGGAGAACATCACAAATATACTGATCATGGACCCATTGTGCAAGGTAGACTACTCACGGATCATCCGAGAAGCGTCCATGGTGGTGGAGAAGCTCCCGGAGGTCAATCCTCCCTCCGGAAGGGTGCCTGGAAGAGGTCTATTGGCGCTCCCGATATTGGAAGCGCGGCGGTGGCGGAACATGGGAGAGATCGCGAAAAAGGGTTCTTATTTTGGAGGTTTCCCATGACGGAGAATAAATAGGAGAAGGGGGGCAGCCAAGGGGGCCACCAGGGGTCCAGGCGGGCCCCTGGCGCGGCCCCAGCCTAGGGCGCGTCGAGAGGGCGCTGGGGGCCATGGTGGGTCCCCTATGGCCCCTCCTCGGTGATCCCGAAGCTTCCGGTACGCTGATTTTTTTATTCTATTTTCCCGAAATTTTTGGAGCATTTTTAATACGGGGGAAACCTGAAATAGAAAAACAGCAGAAAACAAGAACTGGCACTAAGGTGCACTGAGTTAATAGGTTAGTCCAAATATGATCAAAAGTGTATGAAAGTGTATATAAAGCATAGCAATATCACACAAAACATGCATGGAGGAAGAAGAAATTATAGATATCTTTGGAACATATCACACAGCCTATTTATGAACCTCATGAACAATATATTCATGAAGTACCTCGACAAGTTTGTCGTGGTTTTCATTGATGACATCCTGATTTATTCCAAGATGGACGAAGAGCATGTCGAGCATCTGCGCTTAGTCCTTGAGACTCTGCAAGAGCACCAGTTGTACGCCAAGTTCAGCAAGTGTGAATTCTGTCTCAAGGAAGTCGGATTTTTGGGACATGTGTTGTCAGAAGGAGGAATATCCGTTGACCCAACAAAGATTCAATCCATCATGGACTGGACAACAACGACCAACCAGACCGAAGTCAGAGGATTCCTCGGACTAGCGGGATATTAACGCAAGTTCGTGGAAGGATTTTCCAGCATTGCTCGCCCCATGATTCAGTTGCTGAAGAAGGACCAGAACTTTGTGTGGATAGAGAAGTGTGAAGCCAGTTTCCAGTAGTTGAAGAAGAGATTGGTCTGAACCCCAGTTTTGACGATGCCTGACCCGACCAAGAGCTTTGATGTGTATTGTGATGCATCGAAGATCGGATTGGGATGTGTCCTGATGCAAGTCAGCAAGGTGATTGAGTATCTGTCCAAACAGTTGAAGCGACATGAGGTGAATTACCCCACCCATGAATTCGAGCTAGATGGAGTAGTGCTTGATCACAAGAGATGGCGACATTACCTGATGGGTCACCGTTGTGACATCTACACCCACCATAAGATCTTGAAGTACATTTTATTTCAAAAGGAGTTGAACATGAGGCAGAGGAGGTGGATCGAGTTGAGAAAGGACTACGATCTAGCATTCACTACCATCCTGGCAAGGCCAACGTGGTAGCACATGCCCCGAGTCGCAAGCCTTTCACACTTAATGCTATGATCAGAGAGAAGCAGCCAGCTCTGCATGAGGAGTTCGAGAAGATGGGTTTGGAGCTTGTTACACCCGGTTTTCTTGCTCACCTCGAGCTGACTCCGACTCTGTTTGATCAGATCAAGGAGGCATAGAAGGGACACGAGAGTATCGAGCGAATAAAGAAAAATATACCCCTCCGAAAGGCCCCAAAGTTCTCAACAGATGATGATGGAGTTCTTTGGTTTGATGGCCGTTTTTGTGTGCCCGATATGAAGGACTTAGAACTCACTATCCTGAAGGAAGCTCACGATACACCTTATTACATCCACCCTTGGAGGGACTAAGATGTATCAAGACTTGAAGGACTTGTTCTGGTGGCACGGTATGAAGCGTGAGATTGCCTGCTATGTTGCCAAGTGCGACATCTGTCAGAGGGTGAATGCAGAACATCAGAGACCGGCAGGACTATTGCAACCACTCTGATTTCCTGAATGGAAGTGGGAACAGATAGGCATGGACTTCATCACATGAAAACCGAGGTTGAGCAAAGGTCATGACTCTATTTGGGTCATAGTTGACCGACTCACCAAGGTAGCGCACTTCATTCCAGTGCGAACCACTTATTGAGGAGATTAGCTGGCAGACTTGTACATGTCGATGATCATTTGTCTGCACGGAGTCCCGAAGGAGATTGTGTCTGACCGAGGTACCCAGTTTACCTCGATGTTCTGGAAGAAAGTTCAGGAGGCACTAGGCACCAATCTCACTTTCAGCACAACTTATCACCCACAGACTGGAGGCCAGACCGAGCGAGTGAACCAGATACTAGAGGGTATGCTCCGTGCATGCGCTCTAGCCTATGGTTCCAAGTGGGAGGACTGCTTGCCTTACGCAGAATTCTCCTACAACAATAGCTACCAGTCGAGTTTGCAGATGGACCCATTTGAAGCTTTGTATGGACGGAAGTGTCGCACGCCCCTAAACTGGTCTTAGGCCGGGGAAGTGAAGATTTTCAGACTGGATATTCTGAAGGAGGTAGAAGAGCAAGTCCAGTTGATTCGTGAGTGTCTCAAGACCGCTCAATCTCGACAGAAGACCTATGCCGACCCCAAGCATCGAGAGGTGACTTTTGAAGTTGGATATTTTGTGTATCTCCGAGTCAACCCACTGAAGGGCATGTAGCGATTCCATGTGAAGGGGAAGTTAGTACCCCGATACATAGGACCATTTGAGGTGACAACCAGACGAGGCCAGGTTGCTTATCAATTGAGACTACCTGAAGAGCTATCAGATGTGCATGATGTTTTCCACGTATCACAGCTCCGGAAGAGTCTGGAGGTCCCTGACAAGACTGATGTTTTCAAGAACATCGTTCACCGCACGATGGATATCAACCAGGATCTCAAATACCGCGAGACACCCTTTGTATCCTGGAAGAAGCCACCCGAGTCACCCGCAAGTGCGCGATCAAGTTCCACAAGGTCCAGTGGACAAACCACACCGAGGAGGAAGCCACCATGGATGGGAGGACTACCTCAAGCGCGAGTTCCTACATTTCTTCACTAGCTTTTGAATATCTCGGGGATAATATTCTTTTTAAGGGGGGAAGGTCTGTCACATCCCAACTTTTATTGCCTAGTTATTAAAATGCTAAATTTTAGGATGAACAAAAACTTTTCTTTGTTGTGATGTGATAATTGTAAGAATGCCATATCATACCCGCTTGTTACTTGTTATGTTTGCCTAAGATTTGTTTTGATTGCTATGCCATGTCTTGCCATGCTTAATATTGCTTTGCCTTATGATGTTACCTTGCCATCTAAAAAGTCAACCTAAATAATGGTATAAACTCACAACACCAAAGCTAAAACAACCACATTTAGTCACCCATAATAATTAGAGCCACTATAATGGTTCCCAAATAAATGCTTGTCTTTATGAAAATTCACTATTTAAATAATTAAAAATATCTCTATAGCAGGAGGTATTTATTTAAAATATATAAAAAGTTCTAAAGGGTTAATCGCTATTAATATAATAGTAACAATTTTATTAACATCAATAAAAATTCCTAAAAGTTTTTTAAAAATAAATTTGGGTAATACTCCTAGAGCTTTATAAAGTATTTTTTATTTAAGCTTGAACATTGGATTCAAATATAAATCAAACCGGAAGTAGAATGTTTACAACTCTAATAAACCTGTAAAAAGACAAGCAACGTAGACTGCTGGGCCGAAGCTCATCTCCCTCTACTCTATCCCACGCTCTCTCTCTCTCATACCTCCAGGCAGGCTCCACGTGTAATTCTCTCCATTCGCATGCAATGATGTCAGCAATGACATCACTAGCGCAGATGACTGACGAATCCATGCAAAGAGCCCCGGATCGCCCCCGTGGCCTTGCCAACTCACATTGTACCCCCAACCAGAGGCTGCGAGCTGGCCGACGACATCCAAGCTGGAGTCTACCCGCGCCTTGCTTATGTCCCATGCGCCCGCCGCCCCTCTCGCCCTGTGCCTCACGAGCTCGCGGCTCACCACATCACGCCCCACCCGTTGCAGCACCCCCTCCGCTCCTCTATATAAGAAGCACTCCGGACACTCCTCTCCTCCACACCCACCTCACTCTCCACCCATCGCTCTACCCAGCACCACCCCATCCCAGTCGCCCGAGAAAGAGAGAATCAGGAACCGAGAAAAATAGAGGAGGAGAAGCAGGGAGGAGAAGGAAGGGAAGGAGAGGAGGAGGGAGAGGCCGAGGCGCCTCTCCGCCTCCGCCACACCACACCAGAGTTGCGCCAGCGAGGGGCCGCCGGCAAGGAGCGCTAGAGGAGTCGCCCGAAGCTTCGCCGCCGCCCGTTCGTCTACCCCGAGCAGCACCTCTACCCGACGTCCCCAGCCACTCCTTTCTGCAAAAATGGGTCGCCCTTGTCGTTCCGCACCCCTGCCGCCCGTCTGCGCCACCCAAAGTCGTCAGAACGCCGCCCCCTGGTGAGCCCCTCCTCCTATGCGCCATGGCCTGGGAGGCCAACCGTTCGGGAGGAACCCGTGGGGAAGAAACCCACGGCCGTCAGATCGGCTGCGATCCGACAGCCAGGTGGCACCAATAACCCTTCGGTTGTGTAACGAAAACAAAACAAAAAACTGAGAGCGGCACCCCGTGCTCGGCCCACTAGAGGAAACGCCCCCGGGCTCACGGATGGACCTGGGCCGGCTATGCAATTCTCTTTTCTTTTTATTAAATCTTCCCAACAGAACTAGTTTTATAAAAATAATTATAAATCAAAAAATTCTGAAACAAACTGCGTGATACTACTAATTTTATTCTTTATTTTTCTGAATTGATAGAATTTAGCTTTGCTTAATTAAAATTGTGGATTTTGTATTAAATTGCTTGCTAGTTTAAATTCCTTAATTCTATCCGTTAGTAGTATTAAATTGCTAGCACTTTATTAAATATCCCTCTGGTCAGTAGCAATTTGTGATGCATTTATTTAATGGAATTAAAACAAATTAAAAATGATTTATTGAATAAAATATGCGAAAACATCACTTTTAGTTAAGGCTTGTTAACCTTAACCTTGATGTTAATAATTCCATCATAATTATCCTATTGTCTTGTTATAATTATCCTACTATCGGAATTACATATTAATAATTATAAAAACCTATAAATTATTTCCTTCTTTAGTTGCTTGTTATTGTTTGTGAAATTTAGTGATGTTATGTTATTACTTGTATGCCTTGTTTGAATGTCGTGATTGTAATTGTGTGTTTACTCTTTTCCGCAATGCGTAGACGAAGTGCTTGACGTTGCAGGTGAAGACTCCTCCCAAGCTGAAGAAGTCGTATCAGGAGACACCGCCGAGGAAGGCAAGCCAACTTAAAAACTGAAACCCTTGTCCTACATTTTCTACTTTTTTTTGTATCATGTTATGTATCATCATAATAGTATATCATTTTGGGTTCGAATTGTATTAGTTGTATTAGGTAAAAAACCCACATACCCTCATAACCTACCTATTGGGTGAAATGAAATGAAACCCCAATGATCTTGATGTACTATCAAGACCGTCCCCTAGACTTGTTAAAGAACTAAGTGCAACTTAAGAAATTGGTTAATCTTGCTCCACCCGATAGAAATGGCATACATCAAAGAAGATGTGATGGCCAAGATTGTGGTCGTTGAAAACATCGTTGAATATATTTGAACTCTTGAAGGACTCTCTCTGAGTGCCGCGAAGACCTAGCTTCCCGTGCAAGCACATTACCCTGATACGGGACATGGCTTTACTAGAAGCCGTTGGTTCTAACATGAGCTACCTCACAACTGCTATGAGGGATGCGTCCCTTGAAACCGGATTCTGCCCAGAGATTGGGAGAACCAAACCAGGGGACTGTGGATCCCCGAGGCCCCGGAACACATGGTGAGTCCCTATAGTCCATGGAGACATTGTTCCCAAGAGGGTCATGGGCTGCCATCAGAGGGTGAGAGAATAAACTCATTGGGTAGGAGCTCATATTAGGGTTAATGGTGAAAGGTTTTTTTCAATTATCCAAAACCCGCATACTGAGGTATGACGATTTGTGGATGACATGACAGTCGGGACCCGGGGTTAGCGTATGCAAATCCCGCTACAACACAATCATATGGAGAGCCGAGATCCGTACCCACTTGTCTAAACAGATAAGGCCAAGCACAGAACGTTCTCGGAAAGGATCGAACGTGAGGGGCATCCCATCCAGGCCGGATGATCAACTTAGATGGGTCCTCATCGTACGCACACAAGTCTAAATGATATGGGTGGTGAACTCCCATACTCACAGACTAGTCGCCTCAATCATACCATCGATTGTATTATAACACTTACATAGACTTACTCCAGCCCGATCACTTAGTCGGGGTCTAGGGCGGGCTCGATCATACAACAAAGTGTGCAAGTGACAGATTCACGAGCAATCGCATCGCGATGCCCCAAGCTACGCACATCTAAGGTCTCGAAAACCCATACTAAGACATGCATGTTATAATCATACACGCAACACACATGTCTAGTATGAACAACACGTATCATTGCAATTCTCTACAAAGTTTACAACTTTATTGATAACTCTTACAGAGTGCACACAGAGATCACAAGTCTGTGATCCAAAATTACATCAAACATGCGGAAGCAAAGGAGGTCTGAGTATAGACAAGTTTAAAAATGGCTTAGAGAAGCCTTATCTATAAACAAGCCCTTCCACGAGGGAACCAGTCTGCTGACTGGGACTACACTAGCTTGGTCTTCAGTCGTCGAGATCCAGGAAGAATCCACCTTCGGGGTCAGTGTGTTCATCTAAATCATAGAATAAGCAAACGTGAGTACAAAGTCATACTCAGCAAGACTTACATAGGAACTATACTACTCATTCACATGTATCAAGGTAAATGGAGGTGGGGTTTTACTGCAGAAGTGCCATCTTTGACTTGGCTAGTCCTGAACTACGATTACCAGAGTTCAGGTAAGAAGCGTACACGAGTCCACTACATGTCTCCAACCAATTACACCACTATGGGTCCTTCCTCGACTTCCCACGAGAAAGCATGCCATAGCACTCACGCTTATCTTGGCTACTTTGATAAGTATCTAGTTCAAGTTGTCTAATAATCCAGCTAAGCTTTCCAAGCAGTCCATAACCGCGGACGCGGCTATTCGAATAGTTTTGTTAACCCTGCAGGGGTGTACCGCTACACACACATGACCATCAGTTACCGCCTTTGGCCTCGACACCATTCAAGGGGTGTCGGCGAGGATGTTCACCACAACACTTCGCCCACAGCTCTGATCTAGTCCAGAGAGTCGCCTATCTGAGGGGGATCCGTATGGAAGTCCGACCGAGGTTCCAGTATAGCCTCAAACGATATGTGCAGGGTCCCAAGCCGGTCTGAGTAGCCGTTCATCCACTTCGCAGACCGTGCCACAACCCTACCAGAACTCCGAACTACTGCGACTTCTGGGGTTCGAACGGGGTGAGGTACTAGGTTGAGAGGGGTCAGTGAGCCCAATGTGTGGTTGCACTCTTCTTGGATCACCACACAAGAACTCGGACTTAAGGCGGTGTTCAACAAGACAACCCACTGTGTACTCCTACACAGGCTCTCATCGTTCACCTTGTATTAGGGTTGATTCACCAACACAGTTTCACTTTCTTCAACATGATTTCTACCATCCCGACTCACAGAAGAGTAACCTCATTGAAACTCTAAGCATGCAATAAGAAGTAACAGTTGCAGGGGCCACATGATATCAACCAACTCCTACATCTGCTAGGATTGTGGCTTGCTTACTACTGTGACAAAATGATAGGTCATGCAAAGGATATGGGTTCAACTATGCGGTAGAATCGATAACAAAGTGATCATCCTATTTCATGCATAAGCGAGACTGAGAGGGAAATGGGTTTTTATCGACATGATCAATGGGGGTTTGCTTGCCTTGCTGACGAGGTTCAGTCACGGGGTCTTCAATGAAGGGGGTGATCTCGGGTTCCAGCTCCACTTCTATTCGACAAACAACAATCAATGGTGCAAGATAACTACAATGCACAAACACATGAGTTGAAGGTTGAAACTTGATGTATGTGTCACTGATGTGTGAGTTATTCCATTTAAAAGGAGTATATTGCAATTGAATTGCAAATTCAAACTCCATATGATTTATCGATGAATTTCAAATGCATTTGAATCCATGAATGTTCATTAGAAATGGTTGAGCATGAAGTGATGTTGTAAAGGTGAGGTAAAGTCTCTGATGTGTGGATGAAACCATTTAAAAGAAGTGTGTTGCAAAGTCATTTGCAAAATCACTCCAAATTTGAATTTGAAAAGGATCCATATGCACATATGCCACTGTTCACCCATTTTAAGATGGTCAAACATGAAAACAAAGTGCATATTCAGAATACTTGTATTTTCTGATAATTTTAGACATATTGTTTGTCCAATTTGGAGTTAAAATCAATTTTCTATGAATTATTGAAGTTTAAAGTATTTTCTGCAATTTCCTGATTTATTTTAAAACAAATTCTAATTACTGCGTCATGCTTGCGCAAGGGTGACGTCAGGGGGGTTCTGACCAGTGGGGTCCCCATGTCAGCGGCTGGGTCAATAAACCCGGTTACTTTTAAACTATCCAGGGGATTAGGGTGGGGCTGGGCCCACAAGTCAGTGTCACAGGGGCGAGGTTAGTGCTAATTAAGCACGGCCACGTCGGCCCGCCGGCGTTGAGCCGCCGGTGACCACGGGCTCGGCGGAGGGGCTCGCTGGAATAGGTTCCCGGCCACCTCTTGGCACGCCGCCACCATTAGGATGAAGCCCGCGCAAGCGCTAGTCTATCTTGCCATAGCAGTGCCACAGGGGTGGACGGAATCCACGCTGACGACGAGCTTGGCGGCGGCCGTGGCTTGGGTTTGACGCAGACGTCGCCGTTCTGCATGAAATCGAGCGTGGCTGAGTGCAACGCGATGCTGGGGCGACGAGGAACGTTATACGCACATGAGAGAGAACAGTGGGGCACATGGACGAGCTCTAGGTCATCCATGGTGGCGACGGAGCTCGGCTCCCATGGTGGAGTGGCATAGAGGACACGAGGGGCCGTGCTAACTTGGGGAAAACAGGGAGAAGCTCACCCTGAGCTCAACGGTGGAGGCGGCGAGGCGAACGGTGGCGCGAAGGCGACGAATTCGTCGGTGGGATCTCGCGGGTCCGGCGACGACTTGGCGATGATTCCGACGTATACGAGGGCTCCGGGCTCGATTCCTCTCGCTGGGTGGCGTAGTCGACGTCGCCAAAGAGGATGGACAAGCTGGCTCGGGTTCTCGTTGCCGGTGAACGCGTGATCTCGGTGGCGCTCTCCACGGTAGTTCTCAGGTGGTGTCGAAATCGCGCGGCAGAGAGAGAGCAGCAGATAGAGGGAGGAAGTGACACGTGGTGAGCTGCTTGGCTCCGTGGCGAAGGGATAGGGCTCGAGGGCGCCTGGAACTTCCTCGTCGTCGCGGTGGCGTCCACGGCGTGCCCTGGCTCGACACAGAGCTGTTTGAAGAAGACGACAGAAGAGGGGCTGGGCTGGGCCAGGCTAGCTAGGCCTGGGGGGGTTGAGTTGGGCTTCTTCACAGGTGAGTTTCCTTTTTCTTTTCTTCTTTGTTTTCTTCTGCTATTTGTTTTGGTACTACTAAATAAAATAGCAAACCATTTCATAAAATGATGAAATTTTTTACATGGCCTCATAATATATTAGGCTAGCCACTTATAAAGTTTGGCACTTTTTAAAATTCAAAACAATTGAAATTTAAACCAAATAGGGGTTTTCGATTAATTCCAAGGTCCTGTTTGAATATTTGAAAAATCCCTGAGCATGGGAATGTGTAAGGCCCGATATGCGGTACTGTTCGAGATCTAGGTGTTTCCACCCAGATCCGGGGACGAAGCACATATCGGTCCCACCGCGACATATGACAAATCCATATGCCCCGGATTTCCAACATGATATCACAACATTACAGATACCAGGATACAACATATCATACAATTCGGCATACAACTGCCTCAAATACAATACAACAGCGGAAGGTACATGTCTGAGTACAGACTACAAGCAAATGCCTAGTGGCAAAGAGAAAAACATCGATACCCATAACCACACGGGTCCAGGCCCTCCGCCGGGATCCGCCTAACTAGTCGTCGTCGAGTCTCCACGTGAAACGTTGATCACCATACCTATTGTCGATCAAGAACCCTGAAAAGAGTTTGGGGGTAGTATCATGAGTACGGAGATACTCAGCATCCAACTGTAGTGGTCATCTGACCCAGCAAGGACTTCATCACTCGTCATTCTAGGACAACTAGTAGTTTACGGTAAGGATGGGGTAAGTGGTGAGGTTGCTACCACACTAGCATTTATGAAGTGGCTAACGATCTAGAGAGTAAGATAAGAAGGCAAGCATTCGATGAGGAATCGCCTCCAACAAGTCTTGCTATCAACTACTGTCGCAAGCATAACACCTATCCTATCCTTTTCCTCCTCTTCGCATCCCGACGAAGAAGAAGCAATCAAGGCACACACACACGTTGATCAAGTTATATTAAGATTATCTCAGTTGTTGTTGTCTATGAACAAGGAGTAGGTCTCAAGTCGTCCATAACCGTGGACACGGCTTCTCGAAAATATTTAACCCTGCAGGGGTGTACCAACTGCCCATTACGAGGCGTCGCATGCTCGCCCATCTCTCTCAGTTGCTACCCATCATAGGCAACCTTTTTATGATTTAGTTGCAAGAGATCCGAAACGACAGGTCCCTCTAACTAACAACGAACAAAACCGGGTGGCCATCGGGGAGTCGACACCCAATCCAAAAGCTGGCCACGCTCTCGGATCGGACTCTTCCGTATGGCCAAGGTCGGGTTTAGTCTCGCCTATATAACAGGGGACTTCCCTAGCTCACCAAGTGTGGACCAACAGAGGAACTAAGTCTCCGCTGGCCCGAGTTGTTTGAAAACTACTGGCAGCTGACCAGCACACACACGGTTTCAAATGGTAAATCAGCTTGGGCCACCTCTAGAATTGTTTGAAGCTAGGTAGGTAAGAAGAGGGGACCCCATAAAATCCCACACATGATTAGGCACGCTCAGTCTTAAAACCAATACCCGGAACTCGGATCCTAGGTGACTCTAATGGAACAAAGCGTTGGGGCGGGATAGCCTAGACCTTCCATCCTTTGTCGAATATAGTCAACATTATAATAAACATATCATCAACAATAGTAATAATAATGATAATGTGATATCCCAAACCAAGGAGTAACATAGTAACATCGCAGCATCATAAGCATGCATACTAAGCAGGGGCTGAGCAACGAGCAATAGTAACATAGCAGTACAAGGTTTGCTGGGAAGGGACGTGGCTGTATCGGTTTGAAAGAGGCTGTAAACATGTGGTAGGATCAAACATCGAACCTAAACTAGACTAGCATGCAAACCGCTGGTTGAAATAGAATGGATCATAAGTAATGTATAGTCCTTGCCTGTTGATAAGTCGGGTTCCGAAGATGTAGTCGATCGCAAGCTCGCATCGTCTCCGAGAGGTACCCGCGGAAGCACACAAGAAGGAAACACTGGAAAGAAATCAACGGTGCACCACTATTACTACGGAGCAACACAAGATCAAGCATCAACAAGAGCAACACGAGACATCGCACCTACCGTCGAGAGCGGTTACTAAAAATTTAAGTGGAGTACTCGTCACACACGACGAATACCGCACGTTTTCGGTGGTTCAAGTTGCTTAGCTACAGGTGGTCAACCAACGGTTATTAACATGGAAACTCAAGCAAGCGTGGCATAGCACACAAACATGGCAAGAGGTGAAGCACAAAGTAAACTATCTATGCTAGTCAATTTAAGTGAGGCACAACCTAAACATGGCATAACACTAAGTGTCGCACGACAATTAAAACATTTCATACTGTTCTGTCCTAAACCATATTTTAGGTTGGTTAACAACAGCAATCAATAGCACAAACACAAATTACATGAAAAACTAATCAAGTTACATATAAGGCACACTCCAAACGGAGTTACGGTTAAAAAGATACAAGCAAAACAAGTTACGGGCACAATCTGCCAACATTACGAAGCACAGTTTAGAGGAATGCACAAACAGGGTAATCAATGCAAACATGCTCACCAATGACTTTCTATTAAAGTAGACATGACATGGAAGGAATGGCAAAAAGAATCATGCAAATAGGCATCATAGATCAAAATATATTAAGCAAGCAACATGGCATCGCAAAGTAACAGACGAGAAAAACAGAGGTGGCTGTCAAAAACAGCAGCATAGCAACTTTGGAGCTAAAAATCTATATGACCAGGAATACTAACATGAAGATGCAATACATGTAATTAAAGTAGACATGATTCTTAACAGTATGCAATTCGAATCACTCAATTCCGATAAACGGTCGCGACACACTCGTCGAGCGAAGTTGCAACAAAATAACAGTTTCAGCAACAGCAACACATTAACATCAGGATCACCACTTTGGAGCAAGATTTAATACAGCTAAAGCACCCAAACATGGCAAGTTAAAGCATGGAAATGAAGTACACATGATGCTTAACACATAGGAAAAAAATCAATACAATAGGCCACATGGACGAGTCACAAACATCATGCAAAGTTGCAACAAAATAATAACAGCAGCACATAATAGCAATTTGTAGCAGTTTAACGGCCTGATGCCCACTTTAGCACACAATTACAAAATCAAGATGAGCTCAAACGGAAAAACTTTCTACATACGAATGCTAGAGCATGCAAAACTGAGCAACTTTCGTTTTGGGGTCACGTTGATCCGGGCTACGGTTTAACGGGAATTCGCAGCACAAAAAGCAATCAGCAGCAGATTTTCCAACACTTAGCAAAAATCGCAGGGTCTAATTCAGAAAAAAAGGGCATGGGCTGCTCACTAGTGGGCCGCCTTGGCTGGACTGGGCCGCGGGGGCTGCTGGGCCGCACTGGAGGGGGCGCGCTTGGGCCATCGCATGCCACAGCGGCGGTTGCCAGCCGGCCGGTCCCGAGCGGGACGTTGACGGCGGAGGCGGCCGTCTCGTCGCCGGCGGCCGCGAGGACGACGTGGGGCAAGGCTGGGGCGGCGGATCCGGGCCAGACCTCACCGGATCTGGCCGGCGGCGAGGGCTGGAGGCACGACGAGCTGGTCTGCGGCGGCGGCGTGAAGGCTTCGGGGCTGAGCCCGTCCATGGAGGCGGCGCGCTGCTCCTGTTGACCTGCGGGGGAGGGAGAGAAGGTGAGGGAGGGGAAGGGAGAGAGGGAAGGAGAAGAGGGTGGCCGGCGGTGGGCTGCTCCGGCGGCCGGAGTGCTGGCCGGAGGCGGCGGCGGCTGCGAGGAGCCTCCACGGGAGGGGAGAGGAGGTGAGGAGAGAGATGGAGGCTGCTGGCTACGTGGCGCGATCCGGTGCGAACGATCGCGGATCGAACGGTCCGAAAATTCTGGGATCTGGGAGGCAAAACTGGGCAAAGTGGAGGGGGGTGGCTGCAAATTTGTGGCTAGGGAAACCCTAGAAATGGGTGGGAGTGTGGTGGTCTTTATATAGCCCAGGTGGCTGTCAGTTTGCAAAAACATCCCTGGTTTTTATCTCGCGCGCGTGGTGCTCACGTTTCTGACCGTCGGGGGTCCGCAGGACCTCCGATTCGGGTAAAACATCGAACTGCGCGATCAGCACATCGAGCCGGAGGCGTTCACCTCGCGCTGGAACCGTTCCGAGGACCGGCGCGCTATAAAAATATCCCGTTTAATTATTAAACAGGGTTTTTCATTATGTTGGCTGCGGCTGGTCTCGTTCGGTTTTCACGACGTGATCGGGTGAAACCCGGTGTCGCAAAGGTCGAGTGTCAGGGTGGAAAGGGTCGGTCTCCGTCCGATACGAGATAAGAGGGGGAAAAATAATAGCCGATCGATAAATCGGGGATGCAAACACCGCAAACAAATCAGACAATCGAACAATTCACACCGAAAACAAAATTTTTAATTTTTGCAAAAGCTGGGCTGTTACAATACAACACCACCAACAAGGGATCTCGTCCCGAGATCTAGGACGATCCGAGGGAGAGGAGGCGAGAGAAAAAGAGAGACGACGACCTTCAACACCACCAGCAAGGGACTCTGCTCCATGTCGACGTCGAACTTCTGTCGAGATAAATTTCCGCAGAGAGACGACATCGTCGGAAAAACGACACCGTCAGTTACAAGAGGAAGAACGATCGCGAAAACCAGATCAAGGGATAGTGATTTTCGACGCAAGTCGTGAAAACACCGGGCAAAAGGAGGGATGACAATGGATGACCCAGATGATACCCAAAATCGGAGAAGCTAAAGGTACTACAGGAATTCCCACCTGAGATCGGAATCGAGACAATACGCTGCAAGCAAGGCATTGTAACTATTCCGAACTCCACACACTCAAGATCCTAGAGTTTGAAAGGGAATAAGGTGAGAATAAAACACTTACGTCACTTTTCCTGACCAGAGCATGGGTAAGGAGGAAAAACAATCCTACTCTCCGATAACTAACTTAGTAACTACAAGATAGTTTTTTGTCTAGACTCGACTTCGACCAGAGAAGGGATCCTACGGTCGGTAAGGCTCTGATACCAAGTTGTAAGGCCCGATATGCGGTACTTTTCCAGATCTAAGTGTTTCCACCCAGATCCGGGGACGAAGCACATATCGGTCCCACCGCGACATATGACAAAGCCATATGCCCCGGATTTCCAACATGATATCACAACATTACAGATACAAGGATACAACATCTCATACAATTCGGCATACATCTGCCTCAAATACAATACAACAGCGGAAGGTACATGTCTGAGTACAGACTACAAGCAAATGCCTAGTGGCAAAGAGAAAAACATCGATACCCATAACCACACGGGTCCAGGCCCTCCGCCGGGATCCGCCTAACTAGTCGTCGTCGAGTCTCCACGTGAAACGTCGATCACCATATCTGTTGTCGATCAAGAACCCTGAAAAGAGTTTGGGGGTAGTATCATGAGTACAGAGATACTCAGCATCCAACTGTAGTGGTCATCTGACCCAGCAAGGACTTCATCACTCGTCATTCTAGGACAACTTGTAGTTTACGGTAAGGATGGGGTAAGTGGTGAGGTTGCTGTCGCACTAGCATTTATGAAGTGGCTAACGATCTAGAGAGTAAGATAAGAAGGCAAGCATTCGATGAGGAATCGCCTCCAACAAGTCTTGCTATCAACTACTATCGCAAGCATAACACCTATCCTATCCTTTTCCTCCTCTTCGCATCCCGACGAAGAAGAAGCAATCAAGGCACACACACACGTTGATCAAGTTATATTAAGATTATCTCAGTTGTTGTTGTCTATGAACAAGGAGTAGGTCTCAAGTCGTCCATAACCGTGGACACGGCTTCTCGAAAAGATTTAACCCTGCAGGGGTGTACCAACTGCCCATTACGAGGCATCGCATGCTCGCCCATCTCTCTCAGTTGCTACCCATCATAGGCAACCATTTTATGATTTAGTTCCAAGAGATCCGAAACGACAGGTCCCTCTAACTAACAACGAACAAAACCGGGTGGCCATCGGGGAGTCGACACCCAATCCAAAAGCTGGCCACGCTCTCGGATAGGACTCTTCCGTATGGCCAAGGTCGGGTTTAGTCTCGCCTATATAACAGGGGACTTCCCTAGCTCACCAAGTGTGGACCAACAGAGGAACTAAGTCTCCACTGGCCCGAGTTGTTTGAAAACTATTGGCAGCTGACCAGCACACACACGGTTTCAAATGGTAAATCAGCTTGGGCCACCTCTAGAATTGTTTGAAGCTAGGTAGGTAAGAAGAGGGGACCCAATAAAATCCCACACACGATTAGGCACGCTCAGTCTTAAAACCAATACCCGGAACTCGGATCCTAGGTGACTCTAATGGAACAAAGCGTCGGGGCGGGATAGCCTAGACCTTCCATCCTTCGTCGAATATAGTCAACATTATAATAATCATATCATCAACAATAGTAATAATAATGATAATGTGATATCCCAAACCAAGGAGTAACAGAGTAACATCGTAGCATCCTAAGCATGCATACTAAGCAGGGGTTGAGCAACGAGCAATAGTAACATAGCAGTACAAGGTTTGCTGGGAAGGGACGTGGTTGTATCGGTTTGAAAGAGGCTGTAAACATGTGGTAGGATCAAACATCAAACCTAACCTAGACTAGCATGCAAACCGCTGGTTGAAATAGAATGGATCATAAGTAATGTATAGTCCTTGCCTGTTGATAAGTCAGGTTCCGAAGGTGTAGTTGATCGCAAGCTCGCATCGTCTCCGAGAGGTACCCGGGGAAGCACACAAGAAGGAAACACTGGAAAGCAATCAACGGTGCACCACTAATACTACGGAGCAACACAAGAGCAAGCATCAACAAGAGCAACACGAGACATCGCACCTACCGTCGAGAGCAGTTACTAACAATTTAATTGGAGTACTCGTCACACACGACGAATATCGCACGTTGTCGGTGGTTCAAGTTGCTTAGCTGCAGGTGATCAACCAACGGTTATTAACATGGCAACTCAAGCAAGCATGGCATAACACACAAACATGGCAAGAGGTGAAGCACAAAGTAAACTATCTATGCTAGTCAATTTATGTGAGGCACAACCTAAACTTGGCATAACACTAAGTGCCGCACGACAATTAAATACTTTGGTACTGTTCTTTCCTAAACCATATTTTAGGTTGGTTAACAACAGAAATCAATAGCACAAACACAAAGTACAAGAAAAACTAATCAAGTTACATATAAGGCACACTCCAAACGGAGTTAGAGTTAAAAAGATACAAGCAAAACAAGTTACGGGCACAATCTGCCAACATCACGAAGCACAGTTTAGAGCAATGCACAAACAGGGTAATCAATGCAAACATGCTCACCAATGACTTGCAATTAAATTAGACATGACATGGAAGGCATGGCAAAAAGAATCATGCAAATAGGTATCATAGATCAAAAGATATTAAGCAAGCAACATGGCATCGCAAAGTAACAGACTTAGAGAAAAACAGAGGTGGCTGTCAAAAACAGCAGCATAGCAACTTTGGAGCTAAAAATATATATGACCAGGAATGCTAACATGAAGATTCAATACATGTAATGAAAGTATACATGATTCTTAACAGTATGCAATTGGAATCACTCAATTCCGATAAACGGTCGCGACACACTCGTCGACCGAAGTTGCAACAAAATAACAGTTTCAGCAACAATAGCACATTAACATCAGGATCACCACTGTGGAGCAAGATTTAATACAGATAAAGCCCCCAAACATGGCAAGTTAAAGCATGGAAATGAAGTACACATGATGCTTAACACATAGGAAAAATAATCAATACAATAGGCCTCATGGACGAGTCACAAACATCATGCAAAGTTGCAACAAAATATTAACCGCAGCACATAATAGCAATTTGTAGAAGTTTAACGGCCTGATGCCCACTTTAGCACACAATTACACAATCAAGATGAGCTCAAACGGAAAAATATTGTACATGCGAATGCTAGAGCACGCAAAACTGAGCAACTTTCGTTTTGGGTGCACGTTCATCCGGGCTACGGTTTAACGGGAATTCGTAGCACAAAAACTAATCAGCAGCAGATTTTCCAACACTTAGCAAAAATCACAGGGTCTAATTCAGAAAAAAAGGGCATGGGCTGCTCACCAGTGGGCCGCCTTGGCTAGACTGGGCCGCGGGGACTGCTGGGCCGCACTGGAGGCGGCGCGCTTGGGCCGGCCCATGCCACAGCGGCGGTTGCCAGCCGGCCGGTCCCGAGCGGGACGTTGACGACGGCGGCGGCCGTCTCGTCGCCAGCGGCCGCGAGGGCGACGTGGGGAAAGGCTGGGTCGGCGGATCCGGGCCAGACCTCACCGGATCTGGCCGGCGGCGAGGGCTGGAGGCACGGCGAGCTGGTGTGAGGCGGCAGCGCGAAGGCTTCGGGGTCGAGCCCGTCCATGGCGGCGGCGCGCTGCTCCTGGTGGCCTGCGGGGGAGGGAGAGAAGGTGAGGGAGGAGAAGGGAGAGAGGGAAGGAGAAGGGAGAGAGGGAAGACTTAGAGGGTGGCCGGCGGTGGGCTGTTCCGGCGGCCGGAGTGCTGGCCGGAGGCGGCGGCGGTTGCGAGTAGCCTCCATGGTAGGGGAGAGGAGGTGAGGAGAGAGATGGAGGCTGCTGGCTACGTGGCGCGATCCGGTGCGTTCGATCGCGGATCGAACGGTTAGAAAATTCTGGGATCTGGGAGGCAAAACTGGGCAAAGTGGAGGGGGTGGCTGCAAATTTGTGGCTAGGGAAACCCTAGAAATGGGTGGGAGTGTGGTGGTGTTTATATAGCCCAGGTGGCTGGCAGTTTGCAAAAACATCCCTGGTTTTTATCTCGCGCGCGCGGTGCTCACGTTTCTGACCGCCGGGGGTCCGCAGGAGCTCCGATTTGGGTAAAACTTTGAACTGCGCGATCAGCACATTGAGCCGGAGGCGTTCACCTCGCGCTGGAACCGTTCCGAGAACACTTTCCGGTGCGCTATAAAAATATCCCGTTTAATTATTAAACGGGGGTTTTTCATCCCGTTGGCTGCGGCTGGTCTCGTGCGGTTTTCACGACGTGATCGGGTGAAACCCGGTGTCGCAAAGGTCGAGTGTCAGGGTGGAAAGGGTCGGTCTCCGTCCGATACGAGATAAGAGGGGGAAAATAATCGCCGATCGATAAATCGGGGATGCAAACACCGCAAACAGATCAGACAATCGAACAATTCACACCGAAAACAAAATTTTTAATTTTTGCAAAAACTGAGCTGTTACAGAATGCTACCACATCACTTTATATGTGATCATATTCATTTATGAGACTTTTCAAAAATGCAAAATGAATTTTTGGAGCAACTTTTATTCTGGCCATTTGAATTAAATTCATCTGGGGGGTGTTCTCTCTCCCATTTCATTTTCTTTTTGAAATTTTTCCATGATGCAAAGTGAGACTTGATCCTAGCACATACCTAACTTGGGGTTGTGACAACTCGCCCCCACTCAAAAGAATCTCGTCCCGAGATTCAGAAGTCTGCGGGAGGAAGGAGGGGTACTCGGCACTGAGACGGTCTTCTCTTTCCCACGTAGCTTCTTTCTCTGAGTGGTGCGACCATTGAACCTTCAGAAACTTGATCTTCTTTCGGCGAGTGACACGCTCTGCGGAATCAAGAATACGAATAGTGTATTCTCGATCAAAAAGGTCATCTTGGAGATCAGGCGTTTCATGGTCGACTTCGCGGATGGGGTCCTTTAAGCAACGCCTGATTTGTGACACATGGAATACATCGTGTACTCGGGAAAGGTGCGGAGGTAGTTCAAGTTGGTACCCAACTTGGCCACGTTTAGCAAGAATTCGGAAGGGTCCGATGTAACATGGGGCCAACTTGCCTTTGATACCGAAACGTTGGGTTCCCTTCATAGGAGTAACCCGAAGGTAAGCCTTCTCATCCAGATTGTAGCTTTCTTGCCTATGATCACGATCATAGTAGATTTCCTGACGAGTCTGGGAGGCTTTCAATTGATCACGAACAATGCGAACTTGCTTTTCTGCTTCCATGATCATATCCGGTCCAAAGAATTGTCTTGCACCGTTTTATGACCAGTTAAGGGGTGTTCGACATCGTCGTCCATAGAGGAGTTCAAAACGAGCCATGTTCAGACTAGATTGAAAACTATTGTTATAAGCAAATTCGGCAAATGGAAGAGACTTCTCCCAATTCTTTCCGAATGAGATAACACAAGCTCTGAGCATGTCCTCGAGAATTTGGTTAACCCTTTCGACTTGACCACTAGACAGAGGATGGAAAGCTGTACTAAAGGAGAGATGAGTTCCCATAGCATTTTGAAATCTTCCCCAAAATCTAGAGGTGAAAAGGCTACGACGATAAGATTTGATTTCCGAAGGAAGACCATGAAGAGACACAATTCTAGAGACATACAAGTCCGCTAACTGGCTCGCAGTTATGGACTCGCGAACGGGAAGGAAGTGAGCAACTTTGGAAAGTCTATCAACGACAACGAAGATGGCATCATTTCCTTTCTGGGTTTTTGGAAAGCCAGTGATGAAATCCATACTGACTTTTCCCCATTTCCACTCTGGAATAGGAAAAGGTTGAAGAGTACCAGCAGGTCACTAGTGTTCTGCCTTAATGCTACGACAAACATCACATTCGGCAACAAATCGAGCAATGTCTCTCTTCATCCTAGTCCACCATAATCTCTGGCATAGATCTCGGTACATTTTTGTGCCACCGGGATGAATCGAGAGGGGTGTGTCATGGGCTTCTTTGAGGATGAGTTGCCTTATGTCCCTATTCTTAGGTACTACCAAACGATTTCCGAATAAAACTGTTCCTTTGCTGTCTGTGGAGAAACATTTAGCAACTCTGCTAGCAATGTTCTCCTTTTTCCGGCGAACACCTCGTGCACGCCTTTGGGAAACTATGATCTGATCCTCAAGTGTTGGTTTTGCCACCAAGTTGAAAAGAGATCCACGAGGAACAATCTCGAGATTGAGCTTTCGAAATTCCTCATGAAGAAGTGGTTGATACTGCTGTAACATGAGGTTGTTACAGTACGACTTACAACTTAGTGCATCAGCCATGACATTGGCTTTGCCTAGGGTGTAAGACATTCCTGTCATATTCTTTTATCAACTCTATCCAGCGTCTTTGCCTGAGATTAAGATCTGGCTGGGTGAATATGTATTTGAGGCTTTGGTGGTCGGAAGAGATCTCACAACGATTACCAAGGAGGTAATGTCGCCAAGTTGTCAGGGCATGAACTACGGCAGCGAGTTCAAGATCATGGGTAGGATAGTTCTCTTCATGTGGACGCAACTGGCGTGAAGCATAAGCTACCACATGTCGATCTTGCATAAGTATGCATCCTAACCCTTGCCGTGAGGCATCACAAAAGATCTTGAAATCCTTTTTGGTGTCTGGAGGCGCAAGTACGGGTGCAGAAGTCAATCTTCTTTTTAGCTCTTGAAAGCTTTCCTCGCAATTGGGAGTCCATTGGAATTTCTTATCTTTCTTGGGGAGTTCAGTTAGAGGCCTTGCAACTTTAGAAAAGTTCTCAACGAAGCTGCGGCAATAGATTGCTAAGAAAATAAAACTCCTAACTTGCTTAACCGATTCAGGTGGAGTCCAGCCAAGGACGGCCTAAACTCTCTCGGGATTGACAGAAATGCCTTTTGCAGAAATCATGTGGTCTAAATAGGTCACTTCTGGTAGCCCAAATTCACACTTGGAGAATTTAGCATACAGGCGATGCTCTCGAAGTTTCATCAATACCAGCCTGAGATGTTCGGCATGTTCTTCTTCATTCTTCGAGTAGATGAGAATGTCATCAAGATAAACTACAACAAATTTATCCAAGTACTCCATGAAGATCGAATTCATCATGCGCAAGAAAGTGGCGGGGGAATTGGTTAAACCGAAGGACATGACGGTGTACTCGTAAAGACCATAACGAGTAGTGAAAGTCGTTTTGGGAATGTCCTCGTTTCGGATTTTGATTTGATGATAACCTAATCTCAAATACATCTTGGAGAAGACAGAGGATCCAGCAAGTTGATCATAAACATCGTTGATCCTGGGCAGTGGGTACTTGTTCTTTATCGTCGCTAGATTTAGCGGGTGATAGTCCACGCACATCCTTTCTATTCCATCTTTCTTCGTTCGAACAGAACGGGGCAACCCCATGGCGATGAGCTAGGGCGGATGAAGACTTTTTCCAACAAAGCTTCAAGTTGGATTTTAAGCTCAGCTAACTCACGTGGGGCCATTTTGTATGGGCGTCTGGAAATTGGGGATGTTCCTGGCATAAGATCCACTATGAACTCTACACATCTTTCGGGTGGCTAGGTTCAAGGGGTTGGATCTCTGGATAGCTTCCTAGAGGATGTCAGAGTAGCAAAGTACCCCAACACGATGATTAGTGTGGCTATTCTGGCTGGAAGACATCTAAAGGGGGAGGATGAGCTGCAAATGAATCAATATAGGTTTCTACAAGGAAACCTACAAAAAACACTATGGAACTGTAGGGCATGCCACCTAAATGTTCTTCTAAAAGGACAACCGAAATGGAGAGAAGGATTTTGCAAATGCATCAGATTATGAAGAAACCTGGAATGACTCGGACAGTATAATGGCTGTAATTGCAAGAGAAAACAATTTCTTACAATATGGAAACAGAACTTACATACGATGTAAGAAATCAGGAAGCATAACAACTAAAGCAAACCGAACACAACTCTCCTACGGCTACAAGGAGGCAATCAACGAGATTTTCTAGTAAGACCTATATGAGCCTAGTCCGATCTTCCCGTAGAACAAGATGAGGGTGACTCAGAACTCAGAACGATAAGGGTAAGAAGAAAAATAAGCCTTACGTTGTTCCCTTATATACCCAGAGTAACTATATAACTATAGAAGGCTAGACTCAACTTCGACCAAGGCTGATAATCTTACAGTCAGTCCTGCTCTGATACCAAGTCTGTAGGTACCTGGGGTTAGCGTATGCAGGTCCCGCTACAACACAATCATATGGAGAGCCGAGAACCGTACCCACTTGTCTAAGCAGACAAGGCCAAGCACAGAACGTTCTCAGAAAGCATCGAACGTGAGGGGCATCCCATCCAGGCCGGATGATCAACTGAGATGGGTCCTCATCATCCGCCCACAAGTCTAAATGATATGGGTGGTGAACTCCCATACTCATAGACAAGTCGCCTCAACCATACTATCGATTGTATTATAACACTTACATAGTCTTACTCCAGCCCGATCACTTAGTCGGGGTCTAGGGCGGGCTCGATCATACAAGAAAGTGTCCACGTGACAGAGTCACAATCAATCGCATCGTGATGCCCCAAGATGCGCACATCTAAGGGCCACTTGGTGTATAAAAGACCGCCAGCCAGATCACAACTAAGGTCTCGAAAACCCATACTAAGACATGCATGTTATAATCATACACGCAGCACACATGTCTAGTATGAACAGCAGGTATCATTGCAATTCTCTACAAAGTTTACAACTTTATTGATAACTCTTACAGAGTGCACACGGAGATCACAAGTCTGTGATCCAACATTACATCAAACATGCGGAAGAAAAGTAGGTCTCAGTACAGACAAGTTTAAAAAATGGCTTAGAGACGTGAGTACAAAGTCGTACTCAGCAAGACTTACGTAGGAACTATACTACTCATGCACATGTATCAAGGTAAAGGGAGGTGGGGTTTCACTGCAGAAGTGCCAGCTTTGACTAGGCTAGTCCTGAACTACGATTACCAGACTTGAGGTAAGAAGCGTACACGAGTCCACTACATGTCTCCAACCAATTACACCACTATGGGTCCTTCCTCGACTTCCCATGAGAAAGCACGCCATAGCACTCACTCTTATGTTGGCAAGTTTGATAAGTATCCAGTTCAAGTTGTCTAATAAGCAAGCTAACCTTTCCAAGCAGTCGATAACCGCGGACGCGGCTATTCGAATAGTTTTGTTAACCCTGCAGGGGTGTACCGCTACACACACATGACCATCAGTTACCGCCTTTGGCCTCGACACCATTCAAGGGGTGTCGGCGAGGATGTTCACCACAACACTTCGCCCACAGCTCCGTTCTAGTCTAGAGAGTCGCCTATCTGAAGGGGATCCATATCGAAGTCCAGCCGAGGTTCCAGTATAGCCTCAAATGATGTGTGCAGGGTCCCAAGCCGGTCTGAGTAGCCGTTCATCCACTTCGCAGACCGTGCCACAGCCCTACCAGAACTCCGAACTACTGCGACTTCTGGGGTTCGAACGGGGTGAGGTACTAGGTTGAGAGGGGTTAGTGAGCCCAATGTGTGGTTTCACTCTTCTTCTTAGATCACCACACAATAACTCGGACTTAAGGCGGTGTTGAACGAGAAAACCCACTGTGTACTCCTACACAACCTCTCATCGTTCACCTTGTATTAGGGTGGATTCACCAACACAGTTTCACCTTCTTCTACATGATTGCTACCATCCCGACTCACAGAAGAGTAACCTCATTGTAACTCTAAGCATGCAATAAGCAGTAATAGTTGCAGCGGCCACATGATATCAACCAACTCCTACATTTGCTAGGTTGTGGTTTGCTTACTACCGTGACAAAATGATAGGTCATGCAAAGGATATGGTTTCAACTATGCGGTAGAATCGATAACAAGGTGATCATCCTATTTCATGCATAAGCGAGACTAAGAGGGAAATGGGTTTTATCGACAGGATCAATGGGTGTTTGCTTGCCTTGCTGATGAGGTTCAGTCACGGGGTCTTGAACGAAGGGGGTGATCTCGGGTTCCGGCTGCTCTAAGAGCCTACATGTAATGCCCATGTGATACACCATGTTTTGTACCTTGTCTGTTGAACTTGTAACTCCTCATGGTGGATGTTTATGACTTTGTATGTGATGATTTTGAACTACATTGGGATTGGAGTTCTTTTGCTTTGTGATCAAAGGTGATCAATGTAGTTCAAGTGACATGATCTTGAAATTTTTCTGCCCTCAACCTCATCTTTGGCCTAGCCAATTCTTTTGTCTTGCCAAGGATTCTTGCCTTTTCAAATCTTTTTTTACAACATTCAAAACAGTGGCCCCTAGTTCAAATGGTTTGGGTTTTAAAAAGGAGCCACATTTTTGTTGTTGCCAAAATTGGTCAAACCAATTTGAAAAATCCAGAATAATGCAAGGGTTAAGATTTTTGAGCTCATGGATTTTTTCTCCTTGTGTTTTCTTCTCAAGAATTCCCAATGCACCTTTTCTACTCCCTCCGATTCATAATAAGTGTCGCTCATCTAGTACAAAGTTTGTACTAGCTTAGTACAAAATAAGTGACACTTATTATGGATCGGAGGGAGTATTTAATTTTAAATAGAAAATGGTACTGTTTGCCTTAGTGGAATTTTTCCTTGCATCCAAAAGTTGCCCAACCATTTTTGGATGATCAATCATGTGGTAAGGGGTATGTAAAAATGTTGTAATATATTTTTATGTTTCTCCTTACCTTTTCTTTTTTTTAGCCTGCTGTTCTTTTTTTTAAATGAGCAGAAGGGCTTTGCCCATTTTCTTTTCCCACCAGAAGCCCAGCCCACCTGGGCCTGTTTTTTTTCTTATCCGAGCAGCCCAGGGCGAACCGGTACGGGAGTCATCTCCTACCTTTACACCGTGGCCGCTTCCCCCCCCCCTCTGCGCTCTCACACCGGAGGAGGCCACGGCGGCAGGGGGTGAAGACGTGGCTGGAGGGGGCTCCCCCCCTTTATAATCTCACCTGGAGCTCCCTCTTGAAACCCTAGGTCCTTCCTCCCTTCTTCTCCTCTCGCCGCCGACGCCATGACCGACCCGGGGCTGCCCTGTTACGCGTGACCACCGCCCAACGCTGGTGAGTTTCGACGCCCGTTCGATTCCGGCGAGTGTGCGCTCGTTTCCCTTCCTCTGCAGCGCGCCTTCATCCTCCCGTTCCCGCAGGTTGACCCCTTGAAGCTTCGGGACGCTCGGGCCGCGACGCTGCTGTCGGCTACGACTTCACCGACGACCTCCTCGTCCCCTCCTTCCTCTCAGGAGAGCGCAGGGTCGAGTTGGAGCTAGCCGCTATTGTGCTTGCTCTCATGAGATGGAGACACTACATGATGGGTGACCGATGTGACATTTACACGGACCATAAGAGCCTGAAGTATATATTCTCTCAGAAGGAGTTGAAGATGAGACAGAGGAGATGGATCGAGTTGATCAAGGATACGATCTAGAAATACACTACCATCCTGACAAGGCCAACGTGGTAGCAGATGCCCTCAGCCCCAAGCCTTGCACACTTAATGCAATGATCAGAGAGAAGCATCCAGCTCTGCACGAGGAGTTCGAGAAGCTTGGTTTGGAGCTTGTTAAACCCCGGTTTACTTGCTCACCTCGAGTTGACTTCGACTCTGTTTGATCAGATCAAGGAGGCACGGAAGGGACACGACAATATTGAGGGAATCAAGAAGAAAATGCCCCTCAGCAAGGGCCCAAAGTTCACGACAGATGATGAGGGATTTCTTTGGTTTAATGGCCGATTGTGTGTGCCCGTTGTGAAGGAGTTGAAGCTCACTATCCTGAAGGAAGCTCACGATACACCTTATTCCATCCACCCCGTAGGGACAAGATGTATCAAGACCTTAAGGACTTGTTCTGATGGCACGGTATGAAGCGTGAGATTGCCTTGTATGTTCCCAAATGCGACATCTGCCAGAGAGTGAAAGAAGAGCACCAGAGACCTGCAGGATTGCTGCAACCGCTCCGAGTTCCTGAATGGAAGTGGGAACAGATAGGCATGGACTTCATCACAGGACTACCGAGGTCAAGCAAGGGTCATGAATCTATCTGGGTCATCGCCGACCGACTCACCAAGGTAGCACACTTCATTCCAGTGCGAACCACCTATCGAGGAGATCAACTGGAAATTTGTATATGTCGCGTATCATTTGTCTGCATGGAGTTCCGAAGGAGATTCTGTCAGACTGAGGTACCCAGTTTACATCGAGGTTCTGGAAGCAAGTACAGGAGGCACTAGGCACTAAGCTCACCTTCAGCACAGCCTATCACCCGCAAACTGGAGGCCAGACCAAGCGAGTGAACCAGATATTGGAGGATATGCTCCGAGCATGTGCCCTAGCGTATGGGTCCAAGTGGGAGGATTGCTTGCCGTATGCAGAATTCTCCTACAACAATACCTACTAGTCGAGTTTGAAGATGGATCCATTTGAAGCTTTGTATGGGAGGAAGTGTCGCTCGCCCCTAAACTCGTCTCAGACCGGAGAAGGGAAGATTTTCGGACCTGATGTTCTGAAGGAGGCTGAGGAACAAGTCCAGTTGATTCGTGAGCGTCTCAAGACCGCTCAGTCTCGTCAGAAGAGCTATGCCGACCCCAAGCGTCGAGAGGTGATTTTTGAAGTTGGAGACTTTGTGTATCTCGAAGTCACCCCACTGAAGGGAATGCAGCGATTCCATGTGAAGAGGAATCTAGCACCTCTATACATTGGACCATTTGAGGTGACCGCTAGGCGAGGCCAAGTTGCCTATCAGTTGAGACTGCCAGCAGAGCTATCCGATGTGCACGACGTCTTCCATGTCTCACAGCTCGGGAAGTGTTTGGAGGTGCCGGACAAGCCTGATGTTTTCAAAAACATCGATCACCTCACGGTGGATATCCACCAGGATCTCACAGAGAGACACCCCTTCGTATCCTGGAAGAAGCCACCCGTAAGCGCGCGATCAAGTTCCACAAGGTCCAGTGGACAAACCACACAGAGGAGGAAGCCACTTGGGAACGGGAGGACTACCTCAAGCGCGAGTTTCCACATATCTTCACTAGCTTGTGAATCTCGGGGACGAGATTTTTTTAAGGGTGGAAGGTCTGTGACATTCCAACTTTTGCTCTCCTGTTAATTTAGATAACCAAAAATTAGGGCCAACAAAAACTTTGCATGAAGTGTTGTGTTGATCGAATTCATATTTGAAGTTGTGTGATGTCTTGGTGTAGTAGTAGATCAAGTATGAAATTATGGTGATAGGGTAGGTCTTTACACCATCAACTTTGCTAGATCATCTTGATTTGAGCATGAAATTACACCACTTGATCAATCCCAACAAAAGTGTGCATTATCATCATAACTCATCTTATAAAAACAAACATTAAAATTTCCAATAATTTTTTTATTGTAAGCATTTCAACAAACACCTAGGGTGCAAAATTTCTACAATAACTTAGGATTATTTATATTAAGTAATTTAATTAAAAAAACAAGGGAGAAAAAAAACTACCCTAACCACCCCCCTAAATCTTTCCCTAATCTCTCAACCTCCCTCCCTCTCATGTATCTCTCTCCCTCATGTTCTCTTCCTCTCCCCACGTCAACCAGTTCTCTCTCTCTCGTTTCTCTCTCGCCCGTAACCCCCTCTCTCTCTCGTTTTCCCTCTCTCTTCCCTGCCGAGGTGGCCCACTGTCATCCCCCTCACACCCTCCCTTGCTCCAGACCGAGACCACGACTGCCAGGAGCCAACGCCGCGGATCGATCGCGTGGCATAGCCCGCTCCCGCACCCCAACCGCCGCTGGAGACGTGGCCGGCGACAGTCACTCTCTCCCGCTCGTCCACCGCCTCTTTTGGCATGTAGACGTCGACCTCGCGGATCGCTAGCGTGGCTTCCGGCCCGTTGCTGGACGCTCTCCCATCGCTCGTCCTGCCCAGCGTGCCCGCTCTCGCGCCTATAAAAGGGGTAGCTCAAGCCCCTCCTAACCTCGCACCACTCCTAGCTTGCCTCACCACTACCACCCAGCCACCCCACCGTCCCGAGCAGAAAAGAAAAAAGAAGAGGAGAAGCCGGGAGGAGGAAGAAGGAAGGAGGTGGAGGTAGGAGAAGAAGAAGCTAGGGGGAGAGGCATGCACGTCTCTGCCCTCACGCCGGAGCTATGCAGGCGAGGAGCCGGCGACAAGGAGGAGCGCCAGGAGGACCCCAAGCCGCCCCAACTCTACTCCCAAGCCGCTGACGTTCCCGATGTCGGACGTCGCCCCCAAGCACAAAAACGGATTCGCCACGTCACCCCGCACGTCCGCCGCCCCTCCACGTCACCGATCGCCGCCCCAAGCACCTCCAGTGAGTCCCGCACCACCCCTGGCCGTCATGACAGAGGCCCCCGTGCCCGCCCTAGCGAGAGGAGGAAGACGACCCCCTGGCCGTCCGATCACACATGATCCGATGGCCAGGGAAAGCCCATACCTCTTCGTTTTGTTATTAAAAAAACTGGAGCAACACCACAACGCTCGGGCTCGGCCCAAATAAAAAAAACTACCCACTGGCGCGGTATAGCCTTGAGCCGGCTGTGCCATTTTCCATTCCTTTTTGTTAGAACTGTAGAACAGAAATACTTATATTAAAATAAGTATAATTCGGAAAAATATGAAACAAAATTTATTGTGCTCCTGGAATCATTCTTTATTTTTCTGTATAGTTGGAATTATTATTTATAGGAATATTATAGTGGTCATTTCTTTTATTATTATTGTTGGTTGCCTTACTTGTTGCTTAGATAATATTATTAAACTTTCTATTAATGATTTAGTTCAGAAAAAATTATTAATATTATCTCAGTTTAATATCAAATTATTGTATAGTTTAATAATAATTATACATTTAAAAATAAAATAGAATACTTTATTTATAGTTGTACACATTAATGCTTAGTATACATTTAGTTAAATCATTAATAATGAATAAGTTAGATGTAAATTCCTATAATAATATTTCTAAACAGTAGGTACTTATTATGTTTATTAGATAATTGTGATGCATTAAATAGAAAGTAATTCTAGAAAACTCCCTAAGCATTTCTCCTTTATTTTATTGGAAAATGGACAGAGGGGTTCTCTTTTCTTTTCCTTCCAGACCGAAGCCCAGCCCCGCTGGAGAGGTCCCCGCCAGACTCCCACTCACATCCGGCCCGGAGCATCGACGTCGATGCGGCCGACGTGGCTAGGAGGGCTCCCTCCTATTTAGTCCAAGCTCCCGAGCCCCCCAGGACCCCTGGGGTTACTTTCCTCCCAGCAGTTGCCCCTCTTTGATTTTGTTCCGCCTGAGTCCGGTGAGCTCCGGTGAAATTCTCCGCCGTCTTCCTATTTTCTTGACCACACGCTCGTCTGCACGGATCACATGCTCACCTCACTCCGTTTCCATGTTCAGATCGGAGCCCGGTGAAGCGAGGCGACCCCGCAGCAGAGCAGGCCGCCGCGGACCTCTTCGTCCTCGACGACGGCCACGAACCGCTTCCTCCTCTACGGCTTGGTTGGGACGTTCCTTTCGACCCACAAGGTGAGCTAGCGCCCGCGTCCTTGACCGTAGTCCTGCGTAGCCGTCTGTCCCCGGTAGCAGTAGGTGTTCTGCCGCGTTTGAGCGTCGCCTGCGAGGAATCCGAGCACGCCGTGCCATGTCATGCCTTGGGTGTTCTCCCGCGTGCTCCTGGAGTGTCCAGAACGTGCCTTTGATATCCAAAGACCCTCCTTTTCGCGCTTAGTGAAGTGCAGCGCCGCCGCTATTTTCAGTTGAAGATGGCCTCCGCTCCGACAAGGTTCAGGCCAGGGAAGGGGTACCCACGGGTTCGTGGTGATTCCCTCTGTGTTTTTGAAGTGACCCCATGGCCAGGGGCGCCGTTTTCTCAACGCGCGGGTCGTCCAAAGGTGGGGCTTTTGTTTTCTGTCAGTCTGAAGTTTAGAGGCACTCGTCGCCGTGTTGTTCCTGTGAGATTTCCGGTGAGGTGGAGAGGAGATGGTGACCATGGCGTGCACCCCTGCATAGAGAAAGGTGCCCTCTCGGGATTTCCTCATGGTGGGGTGACCGGAGCACGACTGTGCGCGATGCCAGGGTCACCGTAGTTGCTCGCCGTGTCGGGTTTAGGTGTTTGCAGGTGTTCAAAATTCAGTAAGCAGGGGGCCAAGCTTACCTTGGCTGCTGCCAGTTTTGTTTCAGAAAACGATTCATAGCGCAGTGGTAGGGGGGCGTGGAGTAGTGCAGCGTGGCTCGGGTTCGAGTCCCAGCCGTCGCCGCCATGTTTTGAATTTTTGAAGTGGCTG
The DNA here is from genome assembly GCA_950022295.1 of Bromus sterilis. NCBI lineage: Eukaryota > Viridiplantae > Streptophyta > Magnoliopsida > Poales > Poaceae > Bromus > Bromus sterilis. The sequence continues at coordinate 221,395,097 of OX465597.1, forward strand.
ACCGCCGGGGCCCACCTGCCAGTGCCGAAGAGCCTGGTGGGCTGGCCCAGAGAGAGAAAAGAGAGGTTTGGGGAAGTTTGGCCGAGAGCAGCCCACCTGGGGCAAAGCTCTCCTTTTTTTTCTTTTCTTTTCCCTTTTTCTTTTCTGTTTAAGTTTCAATTCTCATTTGAATTCAAATTCAAATCTGATTTTGAACTTTATCCTTTTCTGCCACCATCATAGCATGCCATATATGGTTTTGGGGTAGTTTTCCCCAAGGATCACCATGGTGATATTGGTTTTGTCATTTGGGAATTTTCCAAAATGAAGTGGTGCACTTTTGCACTCAGGCCCCTGTTCCTTTGGATTTTGCAAACTGTGTTTTGTAAATTCAAAGAGGGCCATGTCATATATGGTTTTGGGGCAGCAAGATCCAAGGAATCAAATGGTCATGTCCATTTTGTGTTATGGACAACTAAAAATTAGACATGGTGCAAGCTCTGTTCACCATTTAAATTCCCTTCCCCAAATGCTTTTCTCTCCTTCAACGGCAGTGCATGTTGATCATGTTCAACTGATCATTCAAGTCTCTTCCATGTCATCTTGAGTTCATTTCACCCTTGAACCAGCCCATAGCATATTTTCATATGCAAGTGACTGGATCCTTTCTTCTGTTGCACCTTTATCCCGGTGTCAATTTCACCTACACTTCTCCATGTCCGGAATCGATACTTTTATTCTTCGATGCTTATTATTGTTAAATTGTTGTTGTTATTTTATGCCATGCCATCTTTCCATGTTAGTTACACCAAAAATTAAGGCTATGACCAAAGCCGTAAAAATATAAGTAATTGCATATGAAGTTGTTGACGTGTCGTCAACACCTCCATTTAAATTTGACTAGATAGGGTCACACCATGTCTATTAAACTTGATCATCTCATCCATGCTTGAGCATTGTTGATCTCGATGTGTACTTGTGTGATTTCCTTGCCAGTACCTTACGTTAGCACCTGAGACTGCCGAGGAGACTTACGTGGAGATCTCCGACACCGACCCCGAGGAACCTGCTACGTCTGCTCCGTCGACCGATTACCCAGGCAAGGGAAAGATCTATACCATTACCTTATAACTTCCTGCCTACCTTCCTAGCTGTAGTCTAGAACGTTGTTTGATCCTATCCACCTTGCTTATGCCACAATCAAAACCAAACAGCCATGATCCCCACATCTGAGCAAAACATTCTATTGCTAAGTTACCGCTACTCAGCCATTGCTTAGTATGGTAAGGAAAACTTACTGCTTTACCCTATGCTTGGTTGGGATATCATGTTAACAAAGTTGGTTGATATTTATTATTATGATATTAATTATTATGATATTAATTTATATTTGACGAAGGATGGGAGACCAGGCTGTTCCCGCCAGGTGTTTTTTTCCATTTGAGTCACCTAGGTCCCTAGTTCCGGGTATTGTGTTTCTTGACGAGCGTGCCTAATCGTGTGTGGGGTTTTATGGGCCCCCCTTATCTTACCTACCTAGCTTCATACAATTCTAGTGGTGGCCCAAGCTGATTTTACTATTTGCAAACATGTGTGTGCTTGGTTGGTACCCCAGCAGTTTTTGAAACAACCCGGACCAGCGGAGACATAGTTCCTCTTGTTGGTCCACACTTGTGAGCTAGGGAAGTCCCCTGCTGCTTAGGTGAGACTAAACCCGACCTTGGCCATACGGTAGAGACCGATTCGAGAGCGCGACCGTCTTTTGAGTTGGATGTGGACTCACCGGGGCCACCCGGAATTGTGCGTTGTTAGTTAGAGGGACTCTGACGTTCCGGAGTTTCAGGCATTTACCCAGCCAAATGGAAACCGGGCGTACATGCGAAACCTATGATGGGCAGTTGGTACACCCCTGCAGGGTTAAATCTTTTCGAAAAGACGTGTCCACGGTTATGGATGACTTGAGCCCTACTCCTTGTTCATAGAATAACATCACATTGGATCTTAATTAAAATTTCCTATAGTGTGTGTGCCTTGGCTGCTTTTCTTCATCCAGGAGGACCGACAGGAGATCAAGGTTGTGTTATGTTTGCCATAAGTAGGTGGATAGCAGACTTATGACACGATGTCACGTGTATTCTTGGACCTCACCTCTACTGTAATAGAACGATATCCACCATATATGCTAGTGCGGCTGCAACCTTTCCAAATACATTTGTCTTACCCGTAGGAAGTTAGTTATACTTTAATGATATAATCTCACCCCTTGTTTCCTTTCTGCTTTTACTGTTTTGCCTGATCCACCGCTGCAGTTGACTACTACCTGGATCCGAGTCCTGGACGTTACTTCGTGGAGGTACCACCGGAGGAGGATGACGAGGAGGACTTCGCCCAGTAGATCCTATAGTTGGGTTCCGACGTTCCGTGGGTGGACTTGTTTATCTGTAGCCCTCTATAGGTCCATTTGGATTTTGACCGTACTCGGTCGTGTTTGTCTTCCGCTTGTTGCATGATGTACTATTGGGTCTATGGACCTCTGATATGATGTAATAAATACCAGCGCAGATGTATGCCCTTAACTCTATATTTATGTCTTAGTATAAAGTTCATTGTTCTTATATCTGTTGTCGAGAATCCGACAGCGACACGAGTGCGAGTGTTGTGAGTCGGTGGCCTTTTATGCGCTACTAACTTGAGCGGGACGCGAAAGAGACTAACTTAGTTAGCACCGCATCGGGGGCCTTACAACTTGGTATCAGAGAAGGACTGACTGTAGGACCCCTTACTGGCCGAAGTTGAGTCTAGAAACTATTTTGTAGTTACTAAGGAAAAATTGGAGAGTAGGAACTCTTTTTTTTTCTTCTTACCTCACCCTCCCACCCCTTTTTCCGTGAGGAACTGAAACACTGTTTTCTCTCAACAACTTATCCCCTTTCAAAACAAATCTAGGTTCTCGTTTACATGAGCCTCGAATTCCTTTATAATTTTTTGCTAGCGACGAGAAGGGTTGGCGTACGTTGAGAACACTGAGCCGCCACTTGGGGTTGACAGCTCCACCTCGCTTACGGCGTACCTCAGGTGAAACTCCTATACAGGGATGGTTGGCATCCTCCGGATGTGGTTCCTCCCCCTTTAGGAGACCGCTTCAGCGGGCCGCTCAGGGAAGATGTCTCAACGTTCAGGTCTTCAACCACTCGTATATATTGTTGTGTGCTCGCTAGCATATTATTATCATGGATTCGGATGATCTCGGTTTGGGGATTCAAGTAGAACCTAGCTTTTGACTTTCCGGGTAAACCTTGGTGGATATTCAGCCTTCGGCTTCCTCATACCTCGTGAGGAAGTTTTGTTGTCAATATTTCTTTATCTTCTGGTTTCGTCAATGTTTTTACCATGTTCTCATAAGTGTTCCTGTATACAAGATGCCAAGAGCGAACATGCCGCCGCCGGAGAACCCTATCCTTGGGGAGGCTGTGACCGCAGTGGCTCAGGGCACATCTGCGTTCTTGCAGATGCTCCAGAACCAGACTGCCCAGAGGAGTGATCGGCCACAGCATACGACTCTGCAGCAGTTCATTGCTATCAACCCCCCAAGTTCTCAGAGGCTCGAGACCCGCTGGAAGCGGATGATTGGATTGCAGAGATCAAGAAGAACTTCAATGCAAACACCGTCAGACCAGTCGACTACGTCACCTTCGCCTCCTTCCATCTTCAGGGTGCAGCAGCCAGCCGATACGATACCTACAAGGTCAACAAGGGCGATTCTATCATCACGTGGGGAGACTTCGCCGCAGACTTCAGAGCAGCACATATTCCGAGTGGCTTGATGGACAGGAAGCAAAAGGAGTTCTTCGCTCTGAGACAGGGTGAAAGTTCAGTTCAGGAGTACAACCTGGCCTTTGTCATGCTCGCCAGGTACGCTCCAGAGGAGGTCTCCACAGAGGCCAAGCGGATTGCCAGATTCCGTGGGGGTCTCAGCACAGAGATCAAGTATGCGGTCACACAGTGCAACCCCATGCTTTTCTCGCAGTTCGTGGATCAGGCTATCCGCTAGGAGTCAGCCAGAGCAGAGTGGGATGCAGACAGGAAGCGCCAGAGAGAGCACAACTCCACAGTGATGGTCCACAAGAAGGCAAAGACTTGGGTTAGGGAGACGCCACCGCAGAGGGAGCAGTTCTAGCAGAGGGGGGCAGTTGTCCGCACTTTTTCCCGTCCTCCCGTCCCAGTTCAGCAGGGGTCTAGCTCTACACCACCACATGCGAGGCCACCCAGGCCAAAGCCCAGCCCAGGTCAGGCGTGATCTGCTACAAGTGCGGCGAGCCGGGGCACACTTCTCCCAAGTGCACCGATCCGCGCTTTGCACGGCTCCCACCGCCTCCACCTCGCTCTACTCCGAGCACTGCGATGGGAAGGAATATCCACGTACAGTTCGGGTGAACAATGTGATGATGACAGATGCGCAGCAGTCTTTAGAGATCGTTCTTTGTAGGTTGCTTGTGTGTTCAGTTCCCGCCACCGTGTTGTTCGATTCCGGAGCTTCTCACTCTTTTGTTTCCAAGTCCTTTGCACGGGCACATGATTTGCAGTCAGAGATGATGCCGTCACATAAGGCTATCTCTACCCCAGGCTCTAAGTTGAGTTCAGTTGTAAAAGTTCCTGATTTGCAGATCCAGATTCAGGGTCTCCTTTTCTCTGCTTCCTTGATCTTGCTTCCACGTTCCGACATTGATGTCATCTTGTGCATGGATTGGCGTGTGCAACACAAGACCAATATTGATTGTCCGACCAGATCAGTGAGGTTGACACATGATTCAGGCGCAGAAGTCTTGTACACTTGTGGCTCAATGGCAGGAGAAGCACAGTTGTACGCCTTGAACGTAGGAGTCGCACCTTTGCTCGAAGAAGTAAAAGTTGTCTGTGAGTTCCCAGACGTCTTTCCAGAGGAGTTGCAAGGAATTCCCCCAGTTCGAGCAATTAAGTTCGTTATTGAGCTAGAGCCTGGTACTCCGCCGATTTCACGGCATCCGTACAAGATGTGTTCAAAGGAGTTGATTGAGCTCAAGAATCAGTTGACATAGTTGGAGGTAGGCGGTTTTACCCACGCCAGCACTTCCCCTTGGGGTGCACCAGCTTTGTTTGTCCAGAAGAAAGATGGGACTAGCCGCTTGGTCTAGGAATATCGCTGTATCAACAAGAAGACCATCAAGAACAAATACCCTTTACCCCGCATAAATGATCTGTTCGAACAGTTGAATGGGGCAAAGGTGTTTTCCAAGCTTGACTTGAGGATGGGGTATCACAAAATCCGTGTTCGTGAAGAGGACATTCCCAAGACCACGTTCAACACACGTTATGGGTTGTATGAGTTCACAGTCATGAATTTAGGCTTCTCAAACGCCCCTCCAACATTCATGGGAGCTATGAACTATTTGTTCCAAGAGTGGCTTGATGTGTTTGTTATCCTCTACCTCGACGACATTCTTGTCTATTCCAAGTCAGAGGATGAGCATGAGGAACATCTTCGCCTGGTACTGCAGAAGCTGAGAGAGCACCGGTACTCCGCCAAGTTCTCTAAGTGTGAGTTTTGGCTCGACAAGGTCAATTTTCTTGGCCATGTTATTTCCGCTGAAGGAATTGCGGTTGACCCAGAGCGAGTCCGCACTATTCAAGAGTGGGCTCCACCGAAGAATGTGAAGTAGCGAAGGAGTTTTATCGGCCTCTGTAAGGCCCCCGATGCGGTGCTAACTCAAGTTAGTCGCTTTCGCGTCCCGCTCAAGTTAGTAGCTCATAAAAGGCCACCGACTCACGACACTCGCACTCGTGTCGCTGCCGGATACTCGATAACAGGTATAAGAACAATGAACTTTATACTAAGATATAAATATATAGAGTCCAGGGCATACATAGCCACTGGTATTTATTACATCATCTCAGAGGTCCATAGACCCAACAGTACATCATGCAACAAGAAGAAGACAATCACACACGAGTACGGTCAGAATCCAAATGGCCCTAGAGAGGGCTACACATAAGCAAGTCCACCCACGGATCGTCGGAACACAAATCTAGGACCTACTGAGCGAAATCATCCTCATCGTCATCCTCCGGGGGCACCTCCACGAAGTATCGTCCGGTGCTCGGGTCGAGGTAGTAGTCAACTGCAGCGGCCGATCAGGCAAAACCGTAAAAGCACAAAAGGAAATCAGGGGTGAGATTATATCATTACAGGTTAACTAACTTCTTACGGTAAGACAAGTATTTTTAAAGCTTGCAGCCACACTAGCTTATATGGTGGCTATCGTTCTAGTAGAGTAGGGGTAAGATCCAAGAATGCACATGACATCGTGTCATAAGTCTGCTATCCACCTACTTACGGCAAACCTAACACAACCTGGATCTTCTCTCAGTCCCCCTGGACGAAGAAAAGCAACCAAGGCACACACACGGTAGGCAAGTTTTAATTACGATCCAATTTGATGTTATTCTATTAACAAGACGTAGGCTCTGAGTCGTCCATAACCGTGGACACGGCTTCTCGAAAAGATTTAACCCTGCAGGGGTGTACCAACTGCCCATCATAGGCTTCGCATGTACACCCGGTTTCCACTTGGCTAGGTAAGCGCTTGAAATTCTGGAACTTCAGAGTCCCTCTAACTAACAACGCACAATTCCGGGTGGTCCACGGTGAGTCGACATCCAACTCAAAAGCCGGACGCGCTCTCGAATCGGTGTCTACCGTATGACTCCAGGTTTGGATTACCGGTTAATCTCATATGAGACCGGGTCCTCAGCCGGTCAAGGTGGGCTAGCCAAGGAACAAGTCCTCCTGGCCAAGGGTGGTTTGTAAACAACTGGGGTACCACCAGCACACACACGCTGCAAATAGTAAATCAGATCGGGCCACCACTAGAACTGTTTGGAGCTAGGTAGGTAAGACAAAGGAGCCCCATAGAACCCCACACACGATTAGGCATGCTCAAACAAAGACCAATACCCGAAACTCGGATCCTAGGTGACTCAAATGGAACAAAACACCAGGAGGGAACAACCCAGCCCTCCATCTTTCGACGAATATAATTAACATCATAATAATAAATATCAACCAACTTCTTTAATAACATGATATCCCAACCATAGCATAGGGTAAGCAACAAGTTTTCCTACTCATACTAAGCAATGGCTGAGCAGGGGTAACTTAGCAATACAAGGTTTTGCAAGGATGTGGGGATCATGGTTGTTTAGTTTTTTATTGTGGCATAAGCAAGGTAGATAGGTTCAAACAATCGTTCTAGACTACAGCTAGGCAGGTAGGAAGAAATGTATCAAGTAATGGTATAAATCTTCCCCTTGCCTGGGTAATCGGACGATGGAGCAAACGTAGCAGGGTCCTCAGGCTCGGTGTCGGAAATATCCACGTAAGTCTCCTCGACAGTCTCAGGTGCTAACGTAAGGTACTGGCAAGAAAATCACACAAGTAAACATCGGGATCAACAATGCTCAAGCATGGATGAGATGATCAAGTTAAATAGATATGGTGTGACCCTAGCTAGTCAAATTTAAATGGAGTTGTTGATGACACGTCAACAACTTCATATGAAATTACTTATATTTTTATGGATTTGGTCATAGCCTTAACTTTGGTGTAAATATCATAGCAATATGGTATGGCATGAACAATAAAACAAGTTATCAAATTAAATCATCGTAAAATTAATTTAGCGATTCCGAAGACGGAGAAGTGTCGGTGAATTTGACACGGGGAAGGTACAACAGAAGAAAAGGATCAAGCCACATTGCATATGAAAATATGCTAGGGACTGATCTGAGATTGCAAAGAGTTAAAGATGACATGGAGCAAAGCTTGAATGATCAGATGAACAAGATTTCAACATGCACTGAAGTTGAAAGAAAGCAAGGAAAAGAAAGGCAAGGGTTGATATGGTTAAGTGATCACACCATGTCCATTGAGTTGCACCAAACATGAAATGGATATCACCATTTGAATCCTTGCATTTTTCTACCCCAAAACCCTATATGGCATGTCACACTTTGAATTTGCAAAACACTTTGCAAATTCAAAAGAAATGAGGGGCTTCTTTGCAAAATTACCACTACTACAAAATTTAGAGGGGGCACGATGAAAAATGGACATCACCACTGTGATCAGTGGGCAAAACTACCACAAATTCATATATTGGATTATATGTTTGAGGCAGGTTGGGTTCAAAGTTCAAATTCAGATTTAAATTTGAATTCAAATCAAAATTTAAACTTAAACAGAAAAAGAAAAAAAAGAAAAAGAAAAGAGAGGGCTGCAGGCCCAGTGGGCTGGCCTCGGGCGTGAGGCCCACTACACTACCTCTCTCTATCCCTGGCCCATCCAACCGAGGTGGCCCAAGCCATTGCTGGTTGTGGCAGCTACTGGGCCAAGCCCAGCCTGCCTCGATGGCCCATGCAAAACAAAAAGAAAAAATAGGGGGGCATTGCATCGGCTGGGATTCGAACCCAGGCCGTGCCTCTCCACCACTGCCCCCCTTTCCACTACGCTACTCGTCGGAACTCGACAGAGAAGGGGTAGCAGGGGAGGTGAGGTTGCTGCAACCCCCACCAAACTCTGAATCCGCGCGGGACTGACGAACACCACGGCGACGCACGGCGGCGAGGCTGGCGACGATTGCACTGCGCTTCTGCCTCGATGGTCACTGGGGAAGCCTAGCCGGCACATCCACGCACGCACACGCGCCGGGATCTGGCCGCAGCCTACACGATGGCGACGCTAGCCTCAACTGAACGCGACGGCGGCTACTGCTATCTGAACCCAAAGATGACGACCGAACGCGGCGGAAAACAGCGGCGAACCTGGCCTCGTCGACGGGACGACATATGCTACGCGGAGGTGCTTGGCGTGCAGCGGTGACAACCAGCTCCACGAACCTGCACTCTAACTCGCCGGAGACGCCGCGACGGCGACGCTATCGTCGACTGAACCTCCCGGCGGCGAAGGCTCTGAATAAAAATTCAGAATGGACGCTCCTAACTACGGGCATGCGCAAGGACTCGCCTTGGCTGCCCCGGCGTGCTCTCGACGACCACAGAGCACACGCTCGAGCGCCTAGCCCACGGCACTGTCACGGTGACCATGGGAGCACGATGGCGACGTCGATCGTGGGCAAGCGCACACGCAACGCAAGCAAAAGGATGCGGGCACGCGCAACGGAGAGAAGGATGGAGCGTAGCTCACCTAGGGGGTGCCGACGACGAACGGGATGCAACAGAGAGGAGGAAGAGACATGGCCATCGCCGGAGACGAAGACGGCCGAGGCGGGGGTCATTGTCGGAAGGGCGCTCCTCTTCACCAAGCGGGGATCTACGGGGAGGAAAGGAAGCGCATCAGCGCGGGGATGGATGAGCGCGAGCACGTGCTTGAAGACAGGGTGAGAACGGCGGCGAATTTCAGCTCTGCTCACCGGAGCCATGGCAGAAACAGGGGAGGTCCTTGAGGTCGAACCAGGCGGCGGCGACAGAAATTGGAGGGAGGAAGGGGGAACCTGGGACCTCTGCTTATAAAGGGGAAGGCCCGTGGCCACGTCGACGGCCGGCGACGCCCGCGTGGACGCCGGTGTGAGAGGGGACGGCGAGGTCCCCCCGGCCATGCTGTAAAGACGAAGCACAAGGGCCACGCTGGAGGGGCTGGAGCCCAAGTGGAGGCAGGCTAGCTGGGCTGGGCCTAGCTGGTCTATCTCCGCAGAAAAAAAAACAGTGTAGGCTTTTTCCATTTTCCAAAAACTGAAGAAACCCAAGAATTCTTCAGGGAAAACTAGGAAAAAGAAAAACATATCAAAAATATGTTTTGGAAACCTTGGAATATTCTCCATTTTCTAAAAATGGTTTGACCAATTTTTGAGCAACTAAAAAGTGGTTGCATTTTGAAAAATTCAAACCACATTGAACTGTGGCACACATTTTTATAGTTTGCCAAAATGGGGCAAGGCTTTTAAAAAGCATGGGAAGGGCTATGCCAAGTTTGGGGTCAAGGGGAGCACACATGCAACATAGAGAAATCCTGAAACACCCTTCTTGAACCACTTTGTTTGAATTCAAAAGCAAATAAAATGAACTCAAATTTTGTTGGCAAATTAAATCATCACATGAAATTATAATCTTTAGCATCATGCCAAGTTACAAAGTCAACAGAAAAAATACAATCTCATGATGACTTCTAATTATTTCTCATGGGCTGTTATAGCACTCCCCCACCAACACAGGATCTCGTCCCGAGATCTAAGCCTGAAACAACTTAGGATACTCATAATGGAGATGATCTTCACGCTCCCATGTTTCTTCCTTCTCCGAATGATGTGCCCACTGAATCTTCATGAACTTGACGGTCTTGTTGCGAGTCTTGCGCTCGGACGTCTCAAGAACACGGACTGGACGCTCTGAGTAGGAAAGGCCCGCACTCAGCTGGATCTCGCCCAAGTCAAAGGCCTGCTCTGGCTGCTTGAAGCACTGCTTTAGCTGGGACACATGGAACACCTCATGCACCATGGACAGACTCTCTGTAAGCTCGAGCCGAAAGGAAAGAGGTCCTCTAGTCTCAAGGATGCGGAAAGGTCCGACAAATCTTGGAGCTAGCTTTCCTTTGATACCAAAGCGGTGAGTACCCCTCAATGGAGACACTTTGAGGTATGCCCATTTACCAACTTGGAAAGCTACACCACGGTGTCTTTTGTCATAATAGGCCTTCTTCCTGGACTGTGCTGCCTTTAGGTGCTCTCGAACAATCTTCACTCTGTCCTCTGCCTCCTGGATCACATCTGGGGCGAACAATTGCCTTTCACCTATCTCGGACCAGTTCAAAGGTGTCCTACACTTCCGGCAATACAAGACTTCAAACCGTGCTGCCTGCAGACTTGCCTGATAGCTGTTGTTGTAAGAGAACTCAGCATACGGCAAGCACTCTTCCCACTTCATGCCAAAGGAGATGACACATGCTCGACCTGGCCAGTATTCTGAGAGTGATATGCGTTACTGTAGACAATCTTTGGACCCAATGCCTATTGAAAGGCCTTCCAGAAGTTTGAGGTGAAAATTCTTCCACGATCAGAACTTATCTTCTTGGGAATGCTGTGCAGTGAAACAATTCTCGCGGTGTACAACTCCGCCAAATGTCCAGCCGAGATAGTTTCTTTGACAGGAAAAAAATGGGCCACTTTGGACAAGTTATCAATGACAACGAAGATTGCATTATTGCCCTTTGGCGACCTCGGAAACCCGGTGACAAAGTCCATTTTGATGTGATCCCACTTCCACTCCGGAATTTCAAGTGGCTGAAGCAACCCTGCAGGCTTCTGGTTCAGTGCCTTCACTCCCCTGCACACATCACACTGAGACACGTAACGGACAACATCCCGCTTCATACGAGTCCACCAAAAGCTTTGCTTGAGATCTTGATACATCTTTGTACTTCCAGGGTGAATAGACAGCTTGGAATCATGGTCTTCCTTCATGATGAACTCTCTGAGATCTCCCTCCTTGGGAACAACATCTCTCTCCTCGAAGAACATGGTGCCGTCATTATGCACTAAAAAGCAACCGTACTTTGGAACTAAGGCGGAAATACCCTGTTTGATCTTTTTTATCATTGAGCTGCCAGACTGAGCTTCACGAATCTTCTCATGGATAGTGGTCTCTACCACAAGGTTGGCAAGGTAGGTTGATGGAACTAGCTCGAGATTGAGCCTTCGAAAGGACTCACACAAATCAGGGTGGATCTTCTGCACGTCGATATTATTGCAACCGCCTTTGAGGCTCAGCGCATCAGCTATGCCATTCGCCTTCCCAGGCGTGTACTGAATATCAACTGTGTACTCAGTAATAGTTTCAAGCCATCTTCTTTGCCTCAAGTTCAGATTTGGCTGAGTGAACAAGTACTTTAGACTCTTGTGGTCGGTGAACACATCAACCTTCCTCCCCATGAGGAGGTGGCGCCAAGTGATCAAGGCGTGCACAACTGCTGCAAGCTCCAAGTCGTGCGTGGGATAATTCCTCTCACTCGTCTTCAACTGCCGTGAGGTATAAGCCACAATATTCCTGCCTTGCATCAAAACTCCGCCTAGACCTTGCAAATAGGCATCACAAAACACCTAAAAATGCTGTGACTCATCTGGAGGCGTGAGAATTGGAGCTGTGGTCAATTTCCCTTTCAACTCCTCGAAGGATGACTGGCAAGCTGGTGACCAAGTGTACCGTTTGCCTTTGCACAACAATTTAGTCATTGGATTTTCTATTTTGGAGAAATTCTGCACAAACCTCTTGCAATGGCTGGCGAGGCCGAGAAAACTCCTTAGCTGCTTCACATTCTTTGGCAGAGCCCACTCTTGAATAGTGCGGACTCTCTCTGGATCAACCGCAATTCCTTCAGCGGAAATAACATGGACCAGAAAATTGACGTTGTCCAGCCAAAACTCACACTTGGAGAACTTGGTGTAGTACCGGTGCTCTCTCAGCTTCTGCAGCACCAGGCGCAGATGTTCCTCATGTTCAAACTCTGACTTGGAATAGACAAGAATGTCGTCAAGGTAGAGGATCACGAACACATCAAGCCATTCTTGGGACCAATAGTTCATAGCTCTCATGAATGTTGGAGGGGCGTTTGAGAACCCGAAAGTCATGACTGTGAACTCATACAACCCATAACGTGTGCTGAACGCGGTCTTCGGAATGTCCTCTTCACGAACACGGATTTGGTGATACCCCATCCTCAAGTTAATCTTGGAAAACACCTTTGCCCCATTCAACTGTTCGAACAGATCATTGATGAAGGGTAAAGGGTATTTGTTCTTGATGGTCTTCTTGTTGATACCACGATAGTCCTGGACCAAGCGGCTAGTCCCATCTTTCTTCTTGACAAACAAAGTTGGTGCACCCCAAGGGGAAATGCTGGCGCGGATAAAACCGCCTGCCTCCAACTCTGTCAACTGCTTCTTTAGCTCAATCAACTCCTCCTTACACATCTTATACGGATGACGAGAAATCGGCTGAATACCAGGCTCTAGCTCAATAACGAACTCAATATCTCGAACTGGGGGAATTCCTGGCAACTCCTCCGGAAAGATGTCTGGGAACTCACAGACAAGTTTGACCTCTTTGAGCAAAGGTGCGACTCCTGCGTTCAAGGCGTACAACTGTGCTTCTCCTGCCATTGAGCCACAAGTGTAGAATACTTTTGCGCCTGAATCATGAGTCAACTTCACGAATCTCGAAGGGCAATCAATGTTGGCCTTGTGCTGCACAAGCCAATCCATGCCCAAAATGACATCAATGTCGGAACGAGGCAAGAGAACCAGGGACGCTGAAAAGATAACCCCCTGGATACCGATCTCTGCATCTGGAACAAAAACGGACGAGCTGGACCTTGAACCAGGAGTGTGAACCGCAAGGGGTTTCTGGAGCAACTCGGTCTGAAGGTCATTTGTTGAACCAAAGGAGTGAGATACGAACGAATGGGAAGCTCTGGAATCGAACATAACTGTCGCGGGGACTGAACACAGAAGCAACCTACCAAGAATGATCTCTGAAGACTGCTGAGCATCTGTCAGCATCACGTTGTTCACTCGAACTGCACATGGCTTTGCCTTCACCATCACAGTGCTCGGAGTAGAGCAAGGTGGAGGCGGTGGGAGACGAGCAAAGCGCGGGTCGGTGCAGTTGGGAGAAGTGTGCCCCGACTCCCTGCACTTGTAGTAGATCACGCATGACCTGGGCTGGGACTGTGGCCTGGGTGGCCTCGCGTGTGGTGGTGTAGAGCGAGGCCCTTGCTGAACTGGGATGTGAGGGCGGGGAAAAGTGCGGAAAACTGCCCCCCTCTGTTGGAACTGCTGCCTCTATGGTGGTGCCTCTATAACCCAAGTCTTTGCCTTCTTGTGGACCATCACTGCGGAGCTGTGCTCTCTCTTGCGCTTCTTGTCTGCGTCCCACTCTTCTCTGGCTGACTCCTGGCGGATAGCCTAATCCATGAACTGCGAGGACAGCGTGGGGTTGCACTGGGTGAGTGCGTACTTGATCTCTTTGCTGAGACCCCCACGGAATCTGGCAATCCGCTTGGCCTCTGTGCTGACCTCCTCCGGAGCGTACCTGGCGATCCTGACGAAGGCCAGGTTGTACTCCTGAACTGACCTGTCACCCTGTCTCAGAGCCAAGAACTCCTCTCGCTTCCTGTCCATCAAGCCACTCGGAATATGCGCTGCTCTGAAGTCTGCGATGAAGTCTCCCCACGTGATGACAACATCGCCCTTGTTTGCCTTGTAGGTATCGTACCAGCTGGCTGCTGCACCCTGAAGCTGGAAGGAGGCGAAGGTCACGTAGTCGACTGGTCTGACGGTGTTTGCATTGAAGTGCTTCTTGATCTCTGCGATCCAATCATCCGCTTCCAGCGGTTCTCGAGCCTCGGAGAACCTTGGGGGGGGGGGGTTGATAGCACGGAACTGCTGCAGAGTCGTGTACTGTGTCCGATCACTCCTCTGGGCAGTCTGGTACTGTAGCATCTATAAGATCACAGCTATGCCTTGAGCGACTGCGGTAACAGCCTCCCCAAGGAGAGAGTTCTCTAGCGGCTGCATGTTTGCTCTTGGCATCCTGTATACAGGAACACTTATGAGAACATGGTAGAAACATTTACGAAACCAGAAGATAAAACAATATTGACAACAAAACTTCCTCACGAGGTATGAGAAAGCCGAAGGCTGAAATTCCACCAAGGTTAACCCGGAAAGTCGAAAGCTAGGTGCTACTAGAATCCCCAAACCGAGATCATCCGAATCCAAGACAGTAATCTGCTAGCGAGCACACAACAATATATACGAGTGGTTGAAGACCTGAACGTTGAGACATCTACCCTGAGCGGCCCGCCGAAGCGGTCTCCTATAGGGGGAGGAACCACATCCGGAGGATGCCAACCATCCCTGTATAGGAGTTTCACCTGAGGTACGCCGTAAGCGAGGCGGAGCTATCAACCCCAAGTGGCGGCTCAGTGTTCTCAACGTACGCCAACCCTTCTCGTCGCTAGCAAAAAATTATTGAGGAATCGGAGCCTCATGTAAACGAGAACCTAGATTTGTTTTGAAAGGGGATAAGTTGCAGAGAGAAAACATCGTTGCACTTCGTCACGGAAAAAGGGTGGGAGGGTGGGGTAAGAAGAAAAAGAAAGAGTTCCTACTCTCCGATTTTTCCTTAATAACTACACAATAGTTTCTAGACTCAACTTCGGCCAGTAAGGGGTCCTAAAGTCAGTCCTGCTTTGGTACCAAGTTGTAAGGCCCCTGATGCGGTGCTAACTCAAGTTAGTTGCTTTCGCGTCCCTCTCAAGTTAGTAGCGCATAAAAGGCCACCGACTCACGACACTCGCACTCGTGTCGCTTCCGGATTCTCGACAACAGGTATAAGAACAATGAACTTAATACTAAGACATAAGTATATAGAGTCCATGGCATACATCACCACTGGTATTTATTACATCATCTGAGAGGTCCATAGACCCAACAGTACATCATGCAACAAGCGGAAGACAATCACGACCGAGTACGGTCAGAATCCAAATGGCCCTAGAGAGGGCTACACATAAGCAAGTCCACCCACGGATCGTCGGAACCCAACTCTAAGACCTACTGAGCCAAGTCATCCTCATCGTCGTCCTCCGGGGGCACCTCCACGAAGTATCGTCCGGTGCTCGGGTCGAGGTAGTAGTCAACTGCAGCGGTCGATTAGACAAAACAGTAAAAGCACAAAAGTGAACCAGGGGTGAGATTATATCATTACAGGATAACTAACTTCCTATGGAAAGACAAGTATTTGTAAAGTTTGCAGCCGCACTAGCTTATATGGTGGCTATCGTTCTAGTAGAGTAGGTGTAAGATCCAACAATGCACGTGACATCGTGTCATAAGTCTGCTATCCACCTACTTACGGCAAAGATAACACAAACTGGATCTTCTCTCGGTCCCCCTGGACGAAGAAAATCAACCAAGGCACACACACGGTGTAAGGCCCGATATGCGGTACTGTTCCAGATCTAGATGTTTCCATCCAGATCCGGGGACGAAGCACATATCGGTCCCACCGCAACATATGACGAAGTCATATGCCCCGGATTTCGAACATGATATCACAACATTACAGATACAAGGATACAACATCTCATACAATCGGCATACAACTGCCTCAAATACAATACAATAGCGGAAGATATATGTCTGAGTACAGACTACAATCAAATGCCTACTGGCAAAGAGAAAAACATTGATCCCATAACCACACGGGTCCAGGCCCTCCGCCGGGATCCGCCTAACTAGTCGTCGTCGAGTCTCCACGTGAAACGTCGGTCACCATACCTGTTGTCGATCAAGAACCCTGAAAAGAGTTTGGGGGTAGTATCATGAGTACAGAAGTACTCAGCATCCAACTGTAGTGGTCAACTGACCCAGCAAGGACTTCATCACTCGTCATTCTAGGACAACTAGTAGTTTACGGTAAGGAAGGGGTAAGTGGTGAGGTTGCTGCCGCACTAGCATTTATGAAGTGTCTAACGATCTAGAGAGTGAGGTAAGAAGCCAAGCATTCGATGAGGAATCGCCTCGAACAAGTCTTTCTATCAACTACTTACGGAATCATAACACCTATCCTATCCTTGTCCTTCTCTTCACATCCCGACGAAGAAGAAGCAGTCAAGGCACACACACACACGTTGATCAAATTATATTAAGATTATCTCAGTTGTTGTTGTCTATGAACAAGGAGTAGGTCTCAAGTCGTCCATAACCGTGGACACGACTTCTCGAAAAGATTTAACCCTGCAGGGGTGTACCAACTTCCCATTACAAGGCTCCGGACGCACGCCCATCTCTCTCTGTTGCTACCCATGATAGGCAACCATTTTATGATTTAGTCCCAAGAGATCCGGAATGATAGGTCCCTCTAACTAACAACGCAAAAATCCGGGTGGCCCCCGGTGAGTCGACATCCAACTCAAAAGACGGCCGCGTTCTCGAGTCGGCCTCTACCGTCTCGACGAGGTCGGGGTAACTAAACCAACACTGTGGATAGCCCTCGAGCTTCCAGGTTTGGACCAACAAAGGAACTCTGTCTCCGCTGGCCCGAGTTGTTTGAAAATCTGCTGGGAGCTCACAAGTCACACACACAGTTTTAAAATGGTAAAACCAGGTTGGGCCACCTCTAGAAATGTTTGAAGCTAGGTAGGTAAGAAAAGGGGACCCCATAGCATCCCACACGCGGTTAGGTACGCTCAGTCTTAAAACCAATACCAGGAACTCGGGTCCTAGGTGTCTCGAATGGAACAAAGCGTCGGGGCGGGATAGCCTAGACCTTCCATCCTTCGTCGAATATAGTCAACATTATAATAATCATATCATCCACAACAATATAATAATGTGATATCCTGAACCAAGGATTAACAGGGGGTAACATCGTAGCATCCTAAGCATGCATACTAAGCAGGGGCTGAGCAACGAGCAATAGTAACATAGCAGTACAGGGTTTGCTAGGAAGGGACATGGCTGTATCGGTTTGAAAGAGGTTGTAAACATGTGGTAGGATCAAACATCGAACTTAACCTAAACTAGCATGCAAACCGCTGGTTGAAATAGAAAGGATCATAAGTAATGTATAGTCCTTGCCTGTTGATGGTCCGGTTCCGAAGGTGTAGTCGATCGCAAACTCGCATCGTCTCCGAAGGTACCCGCGGAAGCACACAAGATGGTAAACACTGGAAAACAATCAACGGAGATACCACTATCACTATGGAGCAATCACGAGCAAGCAATAAACAAACAAGCATGGTCAAGTATGATGCAGTCATCTTAATATCATGGCATGAACATAATAACAAGCAATTAAATGAAGCATCGGGAAGCAAGGGTGCAATCCTACCGACAAACTTCATATGCATTAGGTAGGTGATTAACGAATCCGAAGGATTCCTTATATTAAAGTTGGTATGATGCATGATCATGGCATATGCAAAAGACGAACATAATATTAGCAAGAATTGCCCACACATGAGAATAAACCTCGAGGTGGGGTTCCTCAACATAAGATATATGAAAATGACATGGCATATTATGATTCAACTAATGCAATCTATTCCAAGCAATTAAATAAAGGGCGAGACTACGCTACCTAAAAGCTACGGTGGACGGAGGAACTACGATGCAACATCGTGAGGGATTATGTGCAAAGAATACACCTTCACGAAATATTGCAAGCTCAAATGAACAACTGAGCAGCACCATTTTGTTCCTCAAGAAAATCTACCCCGAAAGCATATATAATATGACATGCTCGGAGCAAGGATGCACAACGCAAAAATTATGCAAAAAAGGGAAGATTTGGTTCAATTCAAATCTCATTTGAATTTACTCCACAAAGAAAAAGGTGGGAGAACATCCCTTGGGCTGGTGTCGGCCAGAATGGCCCAGCTAGGCACAGCCCACTGCTATCTCGCATAGACAGCCACAATTTAGCCCTGGACTGAGCCTATCATGCTGCAAAAATAAAAGAGAAGAAGGAAAAAATCAAGGTAAAGCGAACCCAATGGGATTCGATCCCCAGACATCAGAGTTGCAAACCTCGGCGCCCAACCACTGCGATACAACTCAATTCGTGTCAAATACCAAAACTGAAACAATATAAGGCAATTGCAGGCGCTAACTGAAACTGAAGAAAATGATATCTGACAAAACTCAAACTGTGCGATGAAAAAACAGGGAAAAAGGTGGCTCCTTGCCTCATGCGAGATTCGATCTCAAGACCTCTCACATGCAAAGCTAGGACGCTGCCACTGCGCTACACTGATGTTGACGATTAACAAGGAGATTAACAGAAGAAAAGCTAAGTCGTTGTCGCAAGCTGAGACTGAACGGCACGCGAACCTGACGAAACTGAAGATAATTCTTCAGACGAACAGAACCACGGTGACGAGACGCAGAGGGAGCCGCTCTAGGTGAGCAGCACATCGATGAGGAAGCCTCGGGCTTGCGTGGGCATGGCCAAGGTTGCCAGGGCGCGTGCGCACGCTCGAATCGTTCCCTAAACGGACAAGGACGCCAGCGAGCGTAGCAACTACGGAGGAAACGCGGGTAACGAACAGGGCTACGGCTACGCAGGTGGGCAGCAAGGAGAGGGAAGGGGAGGCTCACAGATGGGACGTTGCTGTCGTCGTACACCTCGGGGACGCGGAGATCGCCGGAAGCAGAGGAGGCCGACGATCGCGGGGACACTAGGCCCGGGCGCGGGAAGAAGACGAAGCCAAGGAGGGCTTGACGCCGACGGCGTCAACCACACACGCTCGGGGACACGCTGAAGTCCAGGAGGAAGACGGCATCGTCATGGTCGCAGCGACCGGACGCTTGTGCTGGTCATGGTCCATCTTTTCAACGAAATAACCTTTCATTGTGCCCATTGCAGTTTACTCTTCTAATCCTAAGTTTGAAGGAGACGCAATCTCAGGCTATGTCCTTATGATAGTATAAATAAAATATTATTATTGATTAAAGCATTCCTACGCTTTCGTAATCAATCATTATTGAATTTTGGTCATAACGGTTTAATGAGAGAAATAATGGATTTGTCCGTTACATCACTCTCGATAATTTTCCTGTTTATCGGGAATATGAAATAACCGATTTATTCCACGGGACGTGAGCCATCCTTTATGTAACTCGGTATTATTTCATTTCTGCTCATTTTTTAGGCTACCATCATTCCTTCGCATTTTGTAAGCAGTTTTATTCCTTTTGTTTCATTAAGAACACTCATGCTTATTGTTCTGTACAGAAAAATAATCATGAAAACCTTCTAAATTCAACAAAGTCTTTAACTCATACGCCATGATCATCATCTGCGGCATACTTTATTCTTTCTTAGTGTTGTCACAGCGGAACATGTTTCCGTTGCATTACTCTGATAATATGAAGGCAAGGTCCAGTACCCTGGTCAAAGTTTCCACTATCTCCTATTGAATCATGTGTCGAGAACCTTATTCTCGTATTACCAATCTAGTAATACCAGGTTTTCTATTTGGGAGAATGCGTTATTTTAATTGCTTGCAATTCTTAATATAAAGAAATTCTTTCTTTAGCAACTTTCTCACACCATCATTGCATGGAGTCGTTTGTCTCACTAGGTTCGGAATAGTTTCCTTATTCATGAGGTGGGTGTTTTTAACTTAATGAATTAAACAATCTTGTGCGATAATATTAGTGAAAGGGCAAAAAATTTAGACCATACTACATTTAACATGACTACAAATGGTTTAAGTGGCTAAGCACTTTAAACTTCCATCGTATTTTGTGGCTTTCTTTTCCACAAGTCTCCCATCATGTCAACTTTCATACTTATCATTTAGATCATAGAATAGTGATACATATCCTTATATTCTACTTCATGTTGTGATTCCTGAATCTCAGTTTTATGATCTCAATTGAATACAATGTTCAATTAATCATATGAATTATTTAATGATAATCCATGTGCTTAATTAATACATCATTTATGAATAATGATTAGCACAAGTTCTACTTGCTAGAACTTTGTCATCTTAAATGCACAAGTTAATAGATCGTTTGTCTAATTAACTTCATCAATTATGAATTCATCTTATGAAATTAAATTATTAATTCCTTGTCATTGGTCATCTTATTCGATAATAAATGCAAAAGTTAGTTGATCGTGTATCTAATGACTTCATTAATTATGAATTCATCTCTTGCAATTAAATCTAATTATTACTTTGACTTGTTTCCATTCAAGACAAATTTATCATTAAGCATTGCATATCACTTGACAATAATGGTGCTTTATAAATGCTTCTATCATAACATAAATCAAGATGTAATCATAAGTATAAGCACACTTTATTCATAAACTGGAACAACTGATTTGTCTCATACATGAATAACTTTGTCTCGTGAGATGAAAGACATACTACTAAGTGTTCATACTAAAATGAATACATAAGATATATCTAATACTCTAAGTATATTCCTATGATAGATGTCTTGGTGAAATCTTGTTGGCCATCAACTGCCTTGGTTGCCAACAATCCTCGATCACTCCTTTTCCCGTCCATGCAACGACACATCCTGTTTTCATAAAACAGAATAAGTATCAGATACTCATTAACTGCAAGTTTTGTATAAAGGAACAAAACTTTATAACAAGTATATCAAATATATACCTTCTCCATCAACAACTTCTCCTTCAATGGGTTCAACCTCCAAGTGTTGGAGTTGATCCATGAACTCAGAGAATCCGAGGCTTTCACCTCTTCCGACGTAGCCATGGACACACGCTGTATAACTTGGTGGAAGCGAATGCAACACCGTGTATATCGCAGAATCATCTGTGGTCCAGTATTCAAAGTCATCTAAGAGGCTCAGATGCATCTCATTCATCTTGGCGACATGTGTTTTCAGGCAGGAGTTCTCTTCCATCTTTGTGGAAAGAAACTTACTTTCTAACTCAAATCTGGTTATTCTAAACTGCCGTATGTATAATGACTTCAACATATCAATCATGTCAAACGTGTCCATATCATGATATAGATGACATAAGGATTGCGGAATGCATACTTCTATGGCACTCTTAGCCGTGGCATAAGTCCTTCGACGATATTGGTAATCACTCATTACTTGCTCGTCCATGTTGTTTACTGGAGGATTTCCCACTCGCTCTTTTTTTATGAACGAGATGTTTTATCTCTTGAGCACACTCCTAAGGCGTAGGTACCAACTAATGAAATTTGACCCATCCTCTTCAATTGTTTCAAAACGTAAGAAAGAAACTAATTCATGATAATGTGTCATTTTCTACAAACATAATTGCAAGGAAAAATAATTAAGACTAGTTCACAACAATGAGGTCATAATAATCATATTATAAATGATCTCACACTAAAACAATCATCCATAAGAAGTTTTAGTGATTACATGATCCAGATTCCCTATCCTCCCTCGAATATCACACGACCGACAAATTAGTTTCAAAGGTAGACAACTACTTGTGCGATCACATCATGCATGTGACTCATGCTCGATCTTTTGATCTCTATTATTCCGAGGCCATATCTACATATAATAGGGTTGCCAAATTGACCTCCGTGTTATATGCAACTTAGCAAGGCCATATCTACATATGCTAGGCTTGCCAAACCTAAACTCATGCGAACGCCGTTGATTATGTGTGACACCCGATATGTACGGAATTTCGGCCATAGGGGTGAACCTTCCAGGTGGTGCACACTTTGATATAATACTTGTGTTTGGTATTTGTTAAGGGATCATCTTATATAATGCTACCGTCGTGTATCCTATGCTAGAAAGTTTTAAGATGTTTGACCATGGTGGCACTAAGTCTCCAGTGTCTCCATTTGAGTTTGTTTTATCAAGATGAACATTTACTACTTGCTAGTAACACATAGCAAAGCTATCACTACATCAAGATCAAAACAAACGGTAGCCCCCAATAGCAATATAAAGTTGGACGCCTATATTTTTTATATTGCATGTTTTATGTGGCTGCTAGGGCTTTCATGGATAAACTGATTTTAGCCTACGAGTCAACCACAACGCTGATTAGAAGATTGTCTCTATTACACCCCATACGGGGCCCTCCGTTGCAAATGACACATCCGCTAAAGTAAGAGAGACAGACACCACCAGAGCCACTTTATACGGTAAAAGCCGCATGTCAAACATGGAACCAGTCTCGGGTAAGCATACGCGTAAGGTCGGTCGGGGGCCGCTTCATCAAACAATGCCACAGATAGGAACAAGTGCACCTTAGAGGGTAACCATAAAGGAATCAACTCTCACATCCCTAATGTGTTCTATCCGTACAGTAATAATAAGCACAGACCTAGATCTGGTACTACTGTTGCGGTTCGCAGCAGAAAACAATAATTTTTCTAACTAGCGTTCCCGATTGCCCAAGATCAATCTAGTTGTATTAAAGTAATGGAGAGACTTGCGGATAACATAACTTGGGGTGTATTCTGTTGCGCGGGAAACATACCTGCAAATGTCGTCGATGTACTCGATCGAAGTTCACAGACCCCTGTATGTGTTCGCACCCTGTCGGGTGGAGTGCCACATGTGTAGCACCTCGTAGTACTCGCACATGTATGGAACTCAAAGATGACCTCCGATCTCCGATCCAGCGAAGGTGGCGGAAGTAGACCTCCGGAATCGGAGTTTCAGTATCACGATGGCGTCTGTTTGGTGGGGAAGTTTCAATACCACTACAGGCTCCAAACAGGGGAAGCCCACCGTGGAAGAGACGAGGGAGTTGAGAAGACCGTAGAAACCGATCTCAATTTGGGATAATATTTATTTCTCCACAAATGTACGAATTTTTGCTTAATTAGATAAGTGCACCCTCCTCATCTATATATGAGGGGGGGGAAGGGCACCAACCCCTCTCCCTTAGCAATGTGGGACTAATCCCCTAGCTAGGGGGGAGGTGGCCGTCCAAGGGGGGAGGGCGCACCCCTCATGGGCCCAAGGCCCATGGCACCCACTCTCCCTTTTCTTTTTCGTTTTTCTTTTCCTTCTTTTATTTCCCCTAATGGGCTTCTTTCATAAAGTAGGCCCATTGCACTTTTTAATCATAAATAATTTTTTTTTAATTATTAATTCATTTAATTAATAAACAAACATATTATTTCTTCTCCCGGTGATCCGGAACACCTTCCGGCTCACTCCGAACATCCTTCGGACCTACACGTAACTTTTTCGGTATGTGTTCCCATATTCTCCGATAACTTCTATAGTTCCGAAAAGGTCTCCGATAACATCGAGCCCTTAAGTGTGTTACCCTCTGGTCCGAGAAAACTCCAGTCATGACCGATATGAGACTACGGTCAATGATCATCCGCGGGATCTGGATGCCCAAATGACCCCTGTGCATTCCGGATATTAACACCGATTGGACCTTACGTCGGATAACATTCCCTTTGTCATCGATACTAGATAAGTACGAGTTTCGATCAATGACATCATATGTCTGGTTCTATCTCGTTATTGACAAATCTTATTTCACTCGTTCCGTGATATTCGTCCCCGTGACCTAGTCACACGCTGCACAGCTTTATGGATGCAATCTCACCGAGTGGGCCTTTAGTATCTTTCCATTCCATGGATTGACAAATCCCGCTCTTGAATTAAAACTCCTCAATATATCTCAACGGAATACCCAATATACACCTTTATGGCCAGCATATTTCAGTCAGGCGGTGGATGTAGGTCAAAGAATCCGAGAAGATAGCAATTATGCATGATCTCATGGTCTCAGGAACGGTCTACTACGTTCTTTAATTACAACACGGAACCTTTATGATTTGATCATGTTGCAATCCTTACATTGGGTAATGTTCATCACGTCATTCATCCAATGAGGTGACCTCGCAGTCAATTGACTTGATTGTACATGATCGCGAAACGATGATCATCAGTTGACCATGAACTACTTATATAGAGGCTAACTAAGAGCGTTGGTTGTTTCTATACCACACCTGTATCATTGTTTCACTGATACAGTTCTAGCACAGTATGAAAATGGTTATGAACTTTCTTAGATATATTGGAATAATCACATATCATTTTCCTCTAGAGAATATATCCAACCAAAGTGGGGTTTTCAGAGTGATAAGACTAAGGTCATTGAATCCATTGTAAAACAAAATTTGTAGGCATCATGCTTTGCTGTGACCTCCATACTATAGAACAGTTTCAGAAACTATAAATGGCGTGTTGTGCAATTGCATCAGGCTGGTGACAATGGCTATGTTTATGCGAAAATGAGGTACATTGACCTTATTAGACTTCATGCCAAAATGTTTGAATGGGCGGAGAGCATGTCAGCTTTTGTGCAGTCAGCAATGTGCTACCCATTAAACCACAACATCCTATGGATGAAAACTAGGTTGCCAGGATTTCATAGGTGTCGTGTCGTACTGCCAGTCTCATTAATAGAATAACATTCAGTTTTCAATGTTTTTATAATAATTGTATAACAAGTTATCCTTTATTTTTTCGACTTTTTCTATATTAGCTCGCACATTCCATTGTTTCGGTTTAAGATGTGGTATTTTGTGTTAGTAGAAAAATTTGTGTTTCCATTGTTTTTTTTTGTATATTTATGTTATTCAAGTCCTATGTTCCAGCATTCACAAATGAATAGTTCGCTCGAATAAAGCAATTGGTTAAGAAGCTCACGAGTGTTTCATCCGTAAATAAATTGGATCTATACACTCTTATACCTACATCATAATTCGTTGAAAGATGCTCGACACAAACCTAGATCAAGTGAGACACTTTGTTGAATGTATAAGAAGCACATTATCTGAAGTAGGAAATGCACGTCCCATTTTCTAAACGAGGAACTTTGTTCAATCGAAAAGAAGCACGTCCCTACAAGGAAAGGATTCACAACTGGTGCTTCTCGATATTTCAAAAGCACGTTACTGCGAGTGGAAAAAAGCACGTCATTACAATCAGAGAAGGCACAACGCATGCCCGTTCTTCTCGGGATTTCAAAATCACGTGTCTGCGAGTGGAAAGACAACATGTCCGATTACTTCTCAGTGGGGCACTTCATTCAATCTAAAAGAAATATTTAACTGAAAGTACAAAAGGAACGACCCGTTTTATGAGTGAGGCATTACCTTTATTTTAAAAGAGGCACTTTTATACAATCAGATAAGGCACGACCCGTTTTATCAGTGAGGCATTACCTTGATTTTAAAAGAGGCACTTCTATACAATCAGAGATGGAACGACCCATGCCTCAAGATACACTGATTCATGACATCAATTGACGAGTTACTCGTGCTTGCGATTAACAGTTACTAGTGCTCCGAATGAACACTTTTTCCCTGGAAAAGGCACGAGAAAAATTCATAAATGGGATGCACATAGTATGAAAATAAGCACCTATGAAACAGTCACTAATCATTCATCACATTAAAGATACTTAAGAAGGGTTTACAGCTACGCAAACTTGAACGCTACCAAATAGTCATTTCGGAGTACCAAACAGTCACTGATCTTGAATTTGTAGCAAACTTGAACGCTACAAATTCAGTTAGGAAGGTGTTAGGGAAGTGATGTTCTTATGTAAGTGAAGTGAGGAACATGCCCAACACTCCTGAAATCATATAGTGACATGACAACATTCATCCCAACGTCGAGACCATTGTTGTCAATGAAA
Organism: Bromus sterilis; assembly: GCA_950022295.1. Taxonomy (NCBI): domain Eukaryota; kingdom Viridiplantae; phylum Streptophyta; class Magnoliopsida; order Poales; family Poaceae; genus Bromus; species Bromus sterilis. Next base: position 221,421,353 of record OX465597.1, read on the forward strand.
GCATCCCATCCACTTCTGATTGTCATCCTGCCGTCTTTTGCAATGGAGTAGGAACACTGTCAATAATCTTGTTGCACATCATGTGTCTGTTGCATGCACATCTTTGCCCAGCTTCTGAAAAAAATAAACAAGATCAACAGATTAGTTGTAAGAAAGAATAATAATAATATTGCAGCACAAAGTAGCAAAGATAAGATTAAAACAAATGAGATGTCAATAATACTATTTGTTGGACTCACCAAATCATTATTTTATATGTTTGTTCTGGTAAGCTTGTGGACAAACAATGCAGCATAGCTTGGACCCATTGCATCTAGAAAGTCATAGAGAAACTCAACCAACAATTCATCCTGGTGCTTGTTTAGTTCAACAGAGTCTAAGAACTTTGCGTTCGTGTAATGGTCGTCAAAATAGGTATCTATTGCTGAAGCACCTAATAGAAAAACAATACTGCTACATTCTCCCATATACTTTTTAAAATTTCAAATGAACTTTACTGAATGTTAGGAGGTGCAGTTCTTGTGGAAAACATAATGGACGAGTACATAATTTAGTAGGTCAGGTAAAAAAGACAACCATGTGATGGACGCTTCTCATCACCCTTGCCTCCATCCTTGTAGATAGTGGTTCTAAATTTGTGACCATGCATCTTGTTTATATTGATGTTAACTGAGTCTCCAGCCTCTAGTGAGTACTGGAACATTAACCTACAAAGAGCTGGTCCTGAAAGTGTTATCCTATCATCCATTCCATTGACAAGAACCTTAAAAACTTGTCCACTATTCCAAGGTTTAGCCATTAGCGAGACTATACGTGTGTCATTATCATCATCGAGGAGGAACTGATCATTGAAAATGTCGCGGTTCTTGCAAGATACATACTAGAGTTGGAAAAAATGGCAAAAATATTAGTTTAAAAGGTCTCACTTGCAACTATTAATGGAAAGAAAGAGACACTGCATACGCTAATTAACTTACAAGGCATTTCTAAAACGCTGGAAGAACAACTATGTGAACGAGATGTGTCCAAGAGTCTTTGTTGTTTACATTACAAGGTCAGGCACCCATCCTGCAACATGAACAAAAATTTCAACTATTAAAATAAAACAACATCAAAATTTTCAACTATAAAATCATGTTTGTACAGGATAGTTGTTTAAGTTGTATGGAAAAGTGTTGTAGGCCTGTCTTTAGGTTCTCCTAAAATTTTCAATAACAATTGCCGCGTGCTTGTTGATCGAATCACAATTTGTCAATGGGCACAAAACTTTGAAACAACCCTTGAGGAAATTGACTACGATCAAATACACATAATGGTTTGTTCTTCTGATAGGAATTAGCACCTATAAAATTTTATCACCGAGAAATATGAGAAACAAATATTTAAGAAATAAAAACCAAGAGCTGGACAGTAGGGTAAGATGAACTCACGAAATGGCACACTCTGGGAATTCGGTATCCAACATATGATACAACTATTTGGTCTTTTAAAACCTTTACCTCTTCCCTGGATCAACAAACAGTTCCTGGGAAAGCAGTAGAGGCTCAACAACCATATTTTTTTGTTGCAGTAATGTTTTCATAAAAGATGTTTAAAAAAGGGAATATGGAAAATCATTTCTTACTATTGCCCTAGTGTAGAAAATCTCCTTCCCTCTGGTCCTTATGAAACTATTCACACAACAACATCGCTGAATATACGTAGATGGTAGACGAGTTTACAAAACCATACACCTTCATTGTCAAACCAAATGTTCTATGGTCAACCAATCTAGGATTAATGCTGACAATTCTATAGCTGCAACAAATAAAATAAAAGTCAGCGTTGCTTACGAACAATCGCGAGAGATAATGCACAAAAAAGTTTACTTCTTATGTTGCTTAGGAACCAACAGAAGAAGTACGCTGGTGTATGCTGCGTGGAAGAATTTGTACAATTATTAACAAAAAAATCATTTCCTCGAATGGTGTAGAAGGTCTCACATCAGGAAATTGCACGCGAGGAGGTTGCATCTGCTGGAAAACAGGACCACTTTAATGCTCATGAGCATCACTGTGATTCTCATGAGAATCAATGTTACGGTCATCACAATCACTTCAATGCTCATGAGGATCACTATAATGCTCGTCGGCAACATTGTAACGGTCATAAGGAAGTTTCATCTGTCGGAAGCCAGGACTACTATAACGGTCATGATCATCACTGTAACGTTGTCGCCCCTCATTTTTGGATGACAGGTTTTTTATTCAAGAATAAGCTCTCGTTGCTTCTGCTGCATCTACGCTTCATACGCACTGACTCCCTAGCGGTAAGTTGAAGTTGAATGTATGTTTGTTGGAAAGGAGCAGAAAGCTTTGCTGCCATTGTAAATATGATCAGAAGACTCTGCTTCATGGGTGTGAGTTGTTGCTGAAATTTTATGCAACATGCGTTGGGGCTTCATAGAAAGGTTTTTTCTTCTAGAATAAGCTCTTGTTGCTTCTGCTGCATCTACGCATCATATGCACTGAGTCCCTGGTGGTAAGTTGAAGTTGAATGAATGTTTAAAGCTTTGCTACCATTTTAAATCTGAGCAAAAGACTTTGCTTCATAGGTGTGAGCAGAAGACTCTGCTTCATGTGTGTGAGCTGTTGCTTTCAATGCAGTTTGATATTGTTCAATAACATCAAAAGATTTTATCCAAAAATCATCATCATAGAAAAATGTCTGATCAGACAGGTGTTTGTAATCCCCATTATCTAGTGGATTATTGGTTGCAACTTGTATCGATGGACTGGGAATCTTAACTCTTTTGTTGCTATGATCATACATTTTATTTTTAGTTATACGCTTAGAATCATCGAGAACAAGACCAACATCCTTTGTACATGATGTGTTTGCTGAAATATTTTTTGATCCATTATGATTGCAGGTATCAGCAGGTGCAGATTGTTCTGGTGCATCAACCTTCTCCTTATTTTATGAAGTTTTAACATCCATGTGAGAGACTTTGCACTGTTGATGTTTGAACACTCCATAGTGTGATGAATTTTTAACTTCAGAGTCTGCAGCTATTTGAGATAGCAACGGACTTATTTGTAGTTCACCTTCTTCTAGTTGTTTCCCAAATTTCGTTGCGGATTTTCATTGGCAATAATAATGCGGGTTTTCTCCAAGTAGTTCTGTGCCGAGCTTGTGACAAAAGTTGTTCTATGGTGGGCAGCATCTTCAGATGATTTTGTTGCATCGACCTTCTCAGTGTGTGATGAAGTGTTAACATCCTTGTTAGGGGCATTGTCAGCAGAGCCAACATCTGCTTCTCAGGAAGAGTATTTTTTTCCTGATCTTTATCTGTTTGCTTATCATCTTTCTCTGTTTTCTTATCACATATTGGCTGACCATCTTGTTTTATTACATCCGCTATTGCACAAGTACTTTTTGGATAGTCTTCAGAGTTCTTAGTTGTCAAAGTTGGCTAAGAATAAGAATTTTCTCCAGTTGACAGTGTGTTGACAAAGTTTGTCATGCCTTCGGTCAACTTAAGCTCGGATGATGATTTCTTTTGTGAAGAACAACTAATTTTTGCCTGACTCTGGGACTGCGAATGTTGAGTTCGAGAGCACACCTTCCCAGAATCAATGCTGGAAGACGGCTTTGTTGAATAGTTTCTTTTGCGTTGAAGATTTATTCCGTCAAATTACAATTGACACCTTGGTCAGAATGTTTTACTTTGTTACCACAAAAATCCCTACCAATGGAAATAAGCTTCTCCACATTCTGTTCAATAACAGGTTGTATCAGAGAAAAAATATGTGTACATGTCCTTAACAATGCTTGCCACTTGCACCTTGGCCTGCAATAAAAAATACAAATAATGGTTACAACCAAAACGAGGGAACTGCAAGGGTAGACTGATCATAAAAAATAGACTGTTGTTGAATTTATATTTATGTTTTATGCTGAAGCACACTAAAAACTAATATATTCTACAACTATAACACGTTTGAAACAAAATAAGTTGGATGTGCACAAAGCTAAAAACCACTTACGTCAGATAACTTGTTTTCACTCACAAAACATTCTAAGTATGCTTCCATTCTCGAGCTCATGTTTAAAACCTTTGGTTTAGAGGTACTTGATGGTTGGAAAGGCGTACACCAAATATCCTTCAACTTATATGGAGAAAAACAATAAACACCATGTCAAATTAAGGGGAAGCAGCTAAATAATTTTTGTTGTACCGCAAACAAATTACAAAAATGTTCACTTACAGAGTGTCTGCCTAAATTTCCTTCCATTGAAAATATGTCTTGTTGCGCATATTTTTTAACAATGTCATGTGTTCCAAATTTCAAGCCTTACAGGAATGTGAGATCTTATAAGTAGATTATTCTCAACCTCTCTGTTCAAATATTTGAAATAGGTTATCTGCAGAGACAAATAATTACACGGTCAACAGTCAAGGCAGATGCTGGCATAATAATGATGAAGTAAAGTTGATAAACTAACCAGATGAACTATGAGGCAGCCACTCAATGCGCCTGTGAATTACTTTTTCTTGTAAGTCTTTATCGAGCTGACTAGCTTTTCTATAGTAGCACCAGACCAATCATATGTTGAGATATCTGTTGTTGGTCCTTCCAGAGCTACAAGGTAGTCTTGTCTAATGCATTCATATGTCGTCGGTCATAAGAAGACAACCGTTGTGAACATCACAAATATCGGCTGAAACTGATCTCCCAAGAGCTTCGGGGTTCCTTCATCTTGTGGTGGTGTAAGCAGATCAATCATATCTTTTATGCTTGGCGTGTGCCCATCACATTTAGTCTCAATCTTCAGCTGCTCCCTTAACGACTGTGAACACTGTTTGGGAATATTGCGGCCTTCAATTGGAATTCCCAATATCTGGTGCACAGTGTAAGAGTTTAGGATGAAGCTGAAACCACCAGGCAAATTGGAACAGCTTGATGAGCTCTCAGAATAACGCACAAGCCATCGGACCAAAGTTCTTAGATGTTTGGTGCAACGCAAGTCAAGAAGATTTCCGAATCCAATATCTTTGACAAGGCTTATCTGATTGGCCATTAGTTCTTTCATACATTAATAAATTTCTGCAAGCTCACCTTTCTACTGAATTCCTCTTCATAATCAGCCATCGTTTCAAACCTCCAAATAAAAAATACAATAGTGACTACACAAGAATTCACCGTAATATAAATTTCAACGATACACACATAACATGCAATGATGCACACAAATTAGGAAAGACCTCCTATTTTTGCAATGAAAGTACACTTACAGCAAACTAGTCATATGTTTCTTCCTGTTGTGGTCGTCAAGAAGTTTTTTGTGATTCATACGTTTGAGCTCGGTCCTTAACCTTTCCCTCTTTAGTTGGTCAGGAATCATAAAGTCCTACATGACATCCTTTGTGCCATCCACAGACTGAGATTGAGTTTCGGATAGTTTTGGAGTAGAGTCCATTTCATCCATCACTACATAAAAAGTTTAGGAGATTAAATTTCATCATTTCGAATAAGTAATTTAACTAGTTTTATTTTATTTACAATAACTCGAAATATTCTCCCCAACTAATTGGTACAAGTAAAGGGAAAAATAAAGTATCAACGAGATCTATGCCAGGCGATTTTGATCCATCTCAAAATTGCATGTTCATACGAGATGGTTTTGTTTAATATTTGTTTGGGCACTGTTTGTACTACTAGCTAGCATCAAGTAGTATGTGAAGTTTATATGAAGTAGTAGTTTGGTTGCACAAATAGGCTGTCGTAAATCATCATAAACAAGCTATGAAATCTGATAGTCCATCTCCGATCCCCCCATAGAAATAGGAGAAACGATTCGTAGAATGGATTACCTCAACAGGGGGAATTAGTAGAATTTCCAAAAGCGGTACCAAATCCGATCTACTTCCGATTTGCTACCTTCTTCGTCACCGTCGCCGTCGCCAGAGGGGGAAAAGAACGTAAACGAGATTGATCTTGAATTAGCACAGACTAGCAGTCCACGAACGGTGTTCAAAAATATGGCATCTCTCACTTCGTGCGGAACTGACCCCACATACTAGCAAACAATTCTCAACCACGCAAAAAACCAAGCAACTCGTCTCTCCGTCTGTGTCTCTATCTCTCTTCCAATTTCAAAAATACCAAACTAAATCGCTTCGCAAAATCATCATCTAATATATGGGAGGCACGATTGAATGTTTTTTTCATTGACATTATTTTTATTTAAAATAAAATAGGCACATCATTACAAGTATTAAAGGCACTAACTTGAATGTAAATGAGGCATGTTGCTATAAGTAGAAAAGGCACAACGCGATTAATCAGTGAGGCACTCAGTTGATGAAGTGTGTGCACATTTGTAGTCCAAAATTTTCAAACAGAGGCTAGATCATACAAGTATTAAAGGCATCCGGTTTGAATGTAACTGAGGCATGTTGATATAAGTAGAAATGGAACGACGCGAATAATCAGTGAGGCACGACCACCCAAGTATTAAAGGCATCCAGTTTGAATGTAACTGTGGCATGTTGCTATAAGTGGAAAAGGCATGCCGCGATTAATCAGTGAGGCACGACGATTCAAGTATTAAAGGCATCCGGTTTGAATGTAATTGAGGCATGTTTCTATAAGTAGAAAAGTCACGACGTGATTAATCAATGAGGCACGAAGATACAATTATTAAAGGAATCCGGTTTGAATGTAACTGTGGCATGTTGCTATGAGTTGAAAAGGAACGACACGATTAATCAGTGAGGCACGACCATACAAGCATTAAAGGCATCCGGTTTGAATGAAACTGAGGCATGTTGCTATAAGTAGAAAAGGCACGACGCGATTAATCATTGAGGGACGAAGATACAAGTATTAAAGGCATCTAGTTTGAATGGAACTGAGGCATGTTGCTATAAGTAGAAATGGCACGATGCAATTAATCAGTGAGGCACGACCATACAAGTATTAAAGGGATCTGGTTTCAATGTAACTGACGCATGTTGCTATAAGTAGAAAAGGCACGACGCGATTAATCGGTGAGGCACGACGATACAAGTATTAAAGGAATCCGGTTTGAATATAAATGAGGCATGTTGCTATAAGTATAAAAGGCACGACATGATTAATCAGTGAGGCACTCAGTTGAAAAAGTGTCTGCGCAATACTAGTCCAAATGTGTCAAAATGAGGCACTATCATACAAGTATTAAAGGCATGGTTCTCGAGCTTAAATTGTGTCCAGCTACACATACGCTCATTCTTGCACTTTAGCATCACTATAACTCTGATGCCCCCTCAATACTATAATAACTGGTGTTTCCTTGACGGATAGGACCTTCTGGCTGCTGCGTGTAAGACTGAGTTTCTGGCTTCTTCTGAGGGGACTTGAGATTATTCTCACGATTTGGTTCATCAAATGCGCATTTTTGAGATTGCTCAACAACTTTGAAGATTTTATCCAAAATTCATCATCATAGAGAAATGTGTCATCAGCATCATAGAGAAATGTGTCATCAGACAGGGGTATGTAATTCCGAGCGTCTGATTTCATTTGAGCTTCTGCCTGTTTGCTTGCACCTTCTATCAATGGATCTAATATATTAAATCTTTTATCCGTTTTTATTATATAAAAATAGTCCAACAAGGACCTCTTCTTTACTTTGTGCATCGATAGATCTGCTTTGTTGATATGCTTAGACTGTGCAACTGTCGGAGATGGCTGAGTTGCCAATGGAGTTTTTCCTGGATCATCTTTTTCTGGTTGATTTGCACATTTCATTGTGGATTTTTCATTGGCACTAACAACTCATGTTTTCTCTCTGAGTCTCTCTGAGTTGGGCCATCCCTTTCCATAAAGATCATATCTCTGCACAAATTGTGCACAAACTAAAAAGGTTGAGTGGTGATCTCAAGAGATGGCAGAGAAGTAAGTCCAAGATTAAAACTCTGATACAGAAATGCAACAGAGTAATTTTAGTTCTGGACTGTCTGGAAGATCACATAATTCCTTCTCTACCTGAATCCAACTTCAGAAAGATAGTTAAACTACATCTGGAACAGATATTGCACTGGAAAAGTCTTTACTTGAAAAATAGGTGCACTGAAAGGTACATTAAAGTGGGGGAGGAGAACTCCAAGTTTTTTCAGGCCATGCCCTCTGAAAGGCTCAGAAGTAACTCCATTGCCTCAATGCAACTTGCTGATGGTACTCCATGCTCTGATCACAGTATCCTGGCTGCTGCTTTATATTCTTCTTTCAAAAACAGAATGGATATATCTGCTGGGATTCAAATGGGTTTTGATCTCTCTTAACTTCTGACAGAGGTACCAAAGTTGCATTTGTTAATTAACTTCAACTTTTAATAGGAAAGAAATTGATGATGTGGTGAAAACTATGCCTATAGATAAAGCTCCTGGACCTGATGGTTTTAATGGCTTATTTCTTAAGAAATGTTGGCCCATCATCTTTCAGGATTTCTATTGTTTAGAAGAGGAATTCCATGCTGGTACTACAAAGTTTGAAGGTCTCAATGGCTCCTTCATCACTCTTGTGCCCAAGAAGCAATGTCCTGAAACCATAAATGATTTTAGACCTATATGCTTAACCAGTCTGGGTATAAAATTGTTAACCAAGATGGCTGCCAACAGATTTCAAAAAGAGATCAATATGGCTTCATTAAGGACAGATAAATTCAGGACTATATATGTTGGACACTTGAATATTTACATCATTGCCACCGTTCCAGGAGACCCCTTGTAATCCTGAAAATTGACTTGGAGAAGGATTTTAACTCCATTGAGCATGAGGCCATTCTACAGATTCTTAAACACAAAGGGTTTGATGACAGATGGAGAGGATGGGCATCTGACCTCCTAACCTCTAGCTCCTCATCTGTTCTGCTGAATGGTGTTCCTGGGAAACAATTCAAGTGAAAAAGGGGGGTTAGGCAAGGAGATCCTCTCTCTGCCCTGTTGTTTGTTCTTGCGGCTGATTTTCTACAATGAGTGCTTAACAATATGTTGAGACAAGGCATACTACAACTTCCATTTCCATCACATGATTTGGACTTCCCTGTGGTCCAGTATGCTGATGATACTTTGCTAATTATGCAAGTTGATTTTGTTCAAGTGGCTACTCTTAAGGATGCACTCAAAACTTTCACCACTTCAACTGGGCTGGCCATAAACTATCACAAATCATCAATGTATCCCATCAATGTGGACACATCAACTTTGGATTCCGTGGCAGCAGTGTTTGGGTGTCAGTCTGGCACCTTGCCTTTCACTTACTTGGGTCTACCTGTTGGTCCAACTAGACCAGGAATGGTAGACTTTCTCCCCCTTGTGGATTGTATGGAGAGAAGATTAACTGCTAGCTCTTGCTCTCTCAATCAAGGAGGAAAACTTCAAATTCTGAATTGAGTAATTTATTCTATTCCAATCTATTTCTTTGTTCACTTCATATCCATGCTGGTATCATAAAGCAGCTGGAAAGGACACAAAGGCAATGTTTGTGGAGAAAATATGGAAAGGGCTCTGGTAAATCCCTGGCAGTTTGGGAGTTCATTTGTAGTCCGAAATCAAAAGGTGGATTGGGAATCCTAAACTTGAACTTACAGAATGAGGCTCTTCTAATCAAACACTTGAATAAGTTCTACAACTAGCATGAGGTTCCCTGGTTGTAATTCATCTGGAATACTTACTATTATCAAAGAGTACCTCATGCTACTGAACTGTGTGGCTCCTTCTGGTGGAAGGATATCTGTAAATTGATGGACAAATTTCTGGCTGTGTCCTAGTGTACCATTGCTGATGGTGCTACTGCTCTGTTTTGGACTGATTGTTGGATAGACAACTCCATAGAAGTGTTGGCACATAAATATGCAAGAATTTTCTCATTTGCCAAAGATAAATTGCTTTCTAAAAAAGGAAGTTTTCTCTGCTGCCAGTCTAGTTTCTTTGTTTCACCTGGCCCTTTCTACTCAGGACCATTCTGAGTTCTAGCTTGTCCAGTCTTTGCTTTTGTAGTATGCTACCAGAGATCGGAATGTTGATAGCTGGGCTTGGAAATATGGAAAAAAGGGAGTTATACTGCCAAGAAATTCTACTGCTTTGTCCATGAACCCATCATAGAAAACCCCTTATTGTCCTGGCTTGTTATCATGGACAGAATCAATACAAAGGACATGTTGTTGAGGAGGCACTAGCACATTGAAGATGGGCCGGAATGTGTCGTCTTCCCTACTCAGAATTTGGAAGACAGAGATCATCTATTCTTCCAATGCAACTTCACATCAAGGATCTGGAAATATCTGCAAATTGACTGGAGCAATGTACATAACATGGTGGTGGTTACTCATTCATCAAGGAGGGATTTCAACAAACCTTTCTTTGATGAAGTGGTTTTCCTGGACTGGTGGAACATAAGGGTGGTCAGGAATGCTAAGGTTTTTAGGCATAAAATACATAGCTTTGCTAGGTGGAAAGCAGGGTTTGTACATGATTTCTCCCTGCTTGGGTATAGAATCAAGCTTAAGTTCAAGGATGACCTTCTTAGATGGATAGATTTTTTACCACCATGAGGGTGTTGTTGTTGTATTTTTATTTGTCCTAGCTCCCTATACATTTCTAAATATTCTATAGCATTTTCCATAAAGTGTTGTGGGGTGTTTTTCACCACAGTTTTACAGTAAAAAAACTCATGTTTTGTCCAATAAGTTTTCTGCTCGGCTTGTCACGCAAATTTGTTGTTGATTGTAGGCCGTAGCTACAAAAGATGAGCATGTTCAATCAACCTTGGCAAATGCACTGCATCCCACATGGAGAGTACTCTGATCTGCCAATGGAGTTCTATTTGCATGAGCTTTCTGTGTTTGCTTTGCACATTTTTCTGTTGTTCTTTGACAAGTTGCAACATCGCCTTTTCCTTGTAATCTCCGGACTGTTGCACAAATTTTACTTCAAAAATCTGCACAATTCTTTTGAATCATTGTTGCTTCATCAGAATCAGAATTTTCGCCATTTCGTACATATGCTCTGTTCTCCAGCAAATCAACCATTCACACAAATGGTGAGTGAATTGGTAAATTATCTAGGCATGTGGGTATATAGTTTATCACATGCCCGCATTTTGCCTTGCATTCGTCTCTAGTGGCTTCGACCAATTCGAATTGATACACCTCCTTTATACTTTGAAGCTCAGACGATGATTTCTTTTCCAAAGAACAACTAATTTATGTATGATCCTTTGACTGCATATGTTGAGTACCAGAGCACCCCTTGTCTGAATCATTGTTGGAAGGCGGAATCGTTGAAATAGATTGTTTTCCTTTGGACATTTCTTCTTTCTTGTTGGAGTTGTCACCTTCAGGCAAGGGACAGAATGGGCTTCTGACAAAAGTTGTTCTATGGTGGGCAACAACTTCGGATGCTTCTGTTGCATCAACCTTCTCAGCTTGTGATGAAGTGATAACATCCTTGCGAGAGACATTGTCGGCAGAGTCAACATCCTTCTCAGCGTGTTATGATGTTTTAACATCCTTGTCAGAGGCATTGTCAGCAAAGTCAACATCTTTCTCAGCGTGTGATGAAGTGTTAATATCCTTGTCAGAGGAATTGTCAGCAGAGCCAACATCCTTGTCACCGCGTGATGAAGTGTTAACATCCTTGTTAGAGGCAATGTTGGCAGCGTCAACATCCTTCTTAGCATGTGATGCAGTGTTAACATTCTTGTCAGAGGCATTCTCAGCAGAGCCAACATCCTTCTCAGGAAGAATTTTATTTCCTGATCTTTCTCTGTTTTCTTATCATCTTTCTCTGTTTTCTTATCACATAATGGCTGACCATATTTATTTATTACATCCGTCGTTGCACAAGTACTTTTTTGACAGTCTGCAGAGTTCTTAGTTGTCAAAGTTGGCTAAGAATCAGAATTTTCTCCAGTTGACAGTGTGTTGACAAAGATTGTCATGCCTTCGTTCAACTTAAGCTCGGATGATGATTTCTTTTTTAAAGAACAACTAATTTCTGCCTGACTCTGGGACTGCAAATGTTGAGTATGAGTGCACCCCTTGCCTGAATCAATGCTCGAAAACAGATTTGTTGAAAAAGTTTCTTTTGCGTTGAAGATTTCTTCCGTCAAATTAAAATTGACACCATGGTCAGAACATTTTACTTCGTTACCACCAAAATCCCTACCAATGGAAATAAGATTCTCCACATTCTGTTCAATAACAGGTTGTCTCACCGAAAAAATATATGTGTACATGTCCGTAACAATGCTTGCCACTTGCACGTTGGCCTCCAATAAAAACAAAAAAGCAAATAATGATTAAAACCAAAATGAGGGAAGCGCACCAATCATATTGTTCCTAAATTGAACTGTACTTTTGAATCAATGCAAACTAGAAAATAACATATTTTGAAACAAACAGATTTAGGTGTAAAGAAAGATAAAAAATCACTTACTCCAGATAACTTGTCTTTAGTCACAAAGCTTTCTAAGTAAGCTTCAATTCTCTGGCTCATCTGGAAAAACTTCCTTTCAGAGGTACTCGATGGGTGGAAACGAGTTCCCCGAATATCGTCCATCTGAGATTGGGGGAAAAAGACATCATGCCAAACTGGGGGAGGCAACTAAATAAATTTTTTTCATATAAAGAGCGCAAGAAAAATATGAAAAGTACACTCACAATTTGTCTGCCAAAATTTGCACCTTCTGTGCCATCTACATAGATTGATATCCTGAGATTTGGTCAGGAGCATGCTGAGGTAGTAGATTGGTCTCTGGATGCTCTGGACCTTGCCTTCTTCTGCGCGTTCGACGACGAGCGATGTGCTTACTACACTGCTGAGTGCTGCCACGTAGAGGTATAGCTTATCTCGTTCCTTGGGTACCGCCAGGATTGGTGTGGTGGAGAGTGTCTTTTTCAGGTCCACGAATGCTTGGCGGGCTTCCTCCGTCCACTAGAATTTATCTCCTTTCCTGAGCAGCAGATAGAAAGGAAGCGTGCGTTCTCCCAGCCTGCTGATGAAGCGGCTTAGGGCTGCGAGTTTTCCAGTAAGCTGCTGTACTCCTTTGACGTCGGTTGGTTCTTGCATGCGGGTGATGGCTTGGACTTTCTCGGGGTTTGCTTCGATCCCGCGAGTAGAGACCATATAGCCAAGCAACTTTCCCGCCGGTACGCCGAATGCGCACTTCTTTGGGTTGAGTTTGATTCTGTATTTGTTGAGTGCCGCGAAGGTTTCGCGCAGTTCGTCGAGTAGTGTGGCTGCTTTGTAGGTCTTGATGACGATGTCGTCTACGTATACTTGCATGTTTCTTCCGATTTGCTCCTTCAGGCAGGCCTGCATCATTCGTTGGTATGTGGCGCCTGCGTTTTTGAGCCCGAAGGGCATGGTCTTGTAGCAGAATACTCCGTAGGGGGTGATGAACGATGTGTGTTCTGCGTCTTCTTCCTTCATTCTGATCTGGTTGTATCCTAAGTAAGCGTCAAGAAAGGAGAGTAGATCGCACCCTGCTGTTGAGTCGATTATCTGATCGATTCTAGGCAGGGGGAAGTGATCCTTCGTGCAATGTTTGTTGACTGGTCCGTAGTCGACACACATGCGCAGTACGGTCGTGTGTTTCTTGGGCACCAACACTGGGTTGGCTATCCAGGTGGCTTTCTTCGTTTCTCGGATGAACTGGGCATCGAGTAGCTAGTTGACTTCCTCTCCGATTGCTCTGCGCTTGGGCTCCGAGAATCGTCTAAGCACTTGCTTCACTGGCCTCGTGTTTGCCTTGATACGAAGGGCGTGTTCCGCGAATTCACGTGGTATCCCAGGCATGTCAGTTGGGCACCAGGCGAATATTTCCCACTCGTATCGAAGGAGAGCGACGAGAGCCGCAGCCTGCTCCTCTGCTAGGTGGGCGTACACACAGATTGTTTTGTCCGGGTCTGTCTGGTGCACTTGATGAGTGACTGTGTCGCTGTCGATGCTGAAGTCGCGTCCGTACTCCCTAGATTCGCTTCGGCTCACCAATGGGAAGGTACTCTTGTCCGTCACCATGGCTATTTATTTGAGTTCTTGTTTGGTTCCGAATGTGTCGGAGATTCTGTGGAATTCACGATCACATTGATCTGATTTGACGAAGTTTCCGTTGATCGTGAGGACTCCTGATGATCCTGGCATCTTGAGCTTGAGGTAGGCGTAATGTGGGACCGCCATGAATTGCGCGAATGCTGGCCGTCCCAGTATGGCGTGATACTGCGATTGCCAGTCGAGTACCTCGAACTCGAGGACGTGCTTTGCGAATTTACGCCGGTTGCCAAATATGACTTCGAGTTCGATGACTCCGAGGGATGCCATGTTGTTTTCTTAATATCTTTTTTTCTATGATGCCTTTTTGCATGATTCTTTTTGCCATGCCTTCCCTGTCATGTCTACTTTAATTTCAAGTCATTTGTGAGCATGTTTGCATTGATTATCCTGTTTATGCATTCCTCTAAAGTGTGCTTCGTGATGTTGGCATTTTGTGCCCGTAACTTGTTTTGCTTATATCTTTTTAACCGTAACTCCATTTGGAGTGTGCCTTTTATGTAACTTGATTAGTTTTCCGTGTACTTTGTGTTTATGCTATTGTTTTCTGTTGTTAACCAACCTAAAATATGGTTTAGGACAGAACAGTACCAAATGTTTTAATCATCGTGCGGCACTTAGTGTTATGCCTTGTTTAGGTTGTGCCTCACTTAAATTGACTAGCATAGATAGTTTACTTTGTGCTTCACCTCTTGCCATGTTTGGGTGCTATGCCATGCTTCTGTGCTATTCCATGTTAATAACCGTTGGTTGATCACCTGTACCTAAGCAACTTGAACCACTGTAAACGTGCGGTATTCGTCGTGTGTGACCGATACCCCACTTAAACTGTTAGTAACCGTTCTCGACGATAGATCCTTATCACGTTGCCGTGTTGTGTGATGTCTTCTTGATCTTTTGTTGAACCGTAGTAATAGAGTGCTTGCTCGTTGATTGCTTTCCAGTGTTTACCATCTTGTGTGCTTCCGCCGGTACCTCTCGGAGACGATGCGAGCTTGCGATTGACTACACCTTCGGAACCCGACTTATCAACAGGCAAGGACTATACATTACTTATGATCCATTCTATTTCAACCAGCGGTTTGCATGCTAGTCTAGGTTAGGTTCGATGTTTGATCCTACCACATGTTTACAGCCTCTTTCAAACCGATACAGCCATGTCCCTTCCCAGCAAACCTTGTACTGCTATGTTACTATTGCTCGTTGCTCAGCTCCTGCTTAGTATGCATGCTTAGGATGCTACGATGTTACCCTGTTACTCCTTGGTTTGGGATATCACCTTATTATTATATTGTTGTTGATGATATGATTATTATAATGTTGACTATATTCGACGAAGGATGGAAGGTCTAGGCTATCCCGCCCCGACGCTTTGTTCCATTCGAGCCACCTAGGACCCGAGTTCCGGGTATTGGTTTTAAGACTGAGCGTGCCTAATCGCGTGTGGGATTTTATGGGGTCCCCTCTTCTTACCTACGTAGCTTCAAACATTTCTAGAGGTGGCCCAAGCTGATTTACCATTTGAAACCCGTGTGTGTGCTGGTCAGCTGCCCGTAGTTTTCAAACAACTCGGGCCAGCGGAGACTTAGTTCCTCTGTTGGTCCACACTTGGTGAGCTAGGGAAGTCCCCTGTTATATTGGTGAGACTAAACCAGACCTTGGCCATACGGAAGAGTCTGATCCGAGAGCGTGGTCAGCTTTTGGATTGGGTGTCGACTCCCCGGGGGCCACTCGGATTTGTGCGTTGTTAGTTAGAGGGACCTGTCGTTTCGGATTTCTTGGAACTAAATCATAAAATCGTTCCCTATGATGGGTAGCAACTGAGAGAGATGGGCGAGCATGCGACGCCTCGTAATGGGCAGTTGGTACACCCCTGCAGGGTTAAATCTTTTCGAGAAGCCGTGTCCACGGTTATGGACGACTTGAGACCTACTCCTTGTTCATAGAAAACAACAACTGAGATAATCTTAATATAACTTGATCAACGTGTATGTGCCTTGACTGCTTCTTCTTCGTCGGGATGCGAAGAGGAGGACAAGGATGAGATAGGTGTTATGTTTGCGTAAGTAGTTGATAGCAAGACTTGTTGGAGGCGATTCCTCATCGAATGCTTGGCTTCTTACCTTACTCTCTAGATCGTTAGCCACTTTATAAATGCTAGCGCGGCAGCAACCTCACCACTTACCCCTTCCTTACCGTAAACTACTAGTTTTCCTAGAATGACGAGTGATGAAGTCCTTCCTGGGTCAGATGACCACTAAAGTTGGATGCTGAGTACCTCTGTACTCATGATACTAACCCCAAACTCTTTTCAGGGTTCTCGGTCGACAACAGGTATGGTGATCAACGTTTCACGTGGAGACTCGACGACGACTAGTTAGGTGGATCCCGGCGGAGGGCCTGGAACCGTGTGGTGATGGGATCGATGTTTTCTCTTTGCCAGTAGGCATTTGCTTGTAGTCTGTACTTAGACATGTACCTTCCGCTGTTGTATTATATTAAGCCAGTTGTATGCCGATTGTATGAGATGTTGTATCCTTGTATCTGTAATGTTGTGATATCATGTTGGAAATCCGGGGAATATGACTCCGTCATATGTGCGGTGGGACCGATATGTGCTTCGTCCCCGGGTCTGGATGGAAACATCTAGATCTGGAATAGTACCGCATATCGGGCCTTACAACTTGGTATCGGAGCCTTACCGACCGTACGATCCTCTCTCTGGCCGAAGTCAAGTCTAGATAAAAACTATTTTGTAGTTACTAAGTTAGTTATCGGAGAGTAAGAATCTTTTTACTCCTTACCCTTGCTCTGCTCAAGACAAGTGTCGTAAGTGTTTTATTCTCATCTTACCCCCTTCAAACTCTAGGATCTCGAGTGTGTGGAGTATCGGCACCGTTACAATGCTTGCTTGGGAAGTATTGTCTCGATTCCGAGCTCAGGTGGGAATTCCCGTAGTACCTTTAGTTTCTCCGGTTTAGGATATCATCTGGGTCGTCCTTTGCCCTCCATCCTTTTTTCCTGGTGTTTTCACGACTTGCGTCGAACAGCACTATCCCTTTGACAAGGTTTTAGCTGTCGTTCTTCCTCTTGGCACTGACGGTTTCATTCTTCCGACGATGTCGTCTCTCTGCGGAAAATTATCTCGACAGAAGTTCGACGTCGACATGGAGCATAGTACCTTGTTGGTGGTGTTGAAGATCGTCGACTCTTTTCTCTCCCCCCTCACCCCCGGATCGTCCAGGATCTCGGGACGAGATCCCTTATTGTAACAACCTAGTTTTTGAAAAATTTAACATTTTTGTTTTCGATGTGAATTGTTTGATTGTCTGTATTGTTTGAAGTGTTTGCTTCGCCGAAATAATTATCGGTGAATATTTCTCCCCGTATTCTCGTATAGGATGCGTGACTGACCCCTTTCCACCACGACACACGACCTTGTGACACCGGGGTTTCACCTGATCACGTCGCGAAAACCGCACGAGTCCAGCCATCGCCAACGGAACGAAAACCCCGTTTATTTAATAAACGGAATTATTTTTATGGGGCACCGAAAAATGTTGTCGGAATGTCACCGCAGTGAGGTACGATCGACGGGCTCGACGCGCTGAACGCGTGGTTCAAGATTTCGTCCGACTCGGAGTCCGTACGGAGTCTCGGCGGTCACGAACACGATCACCGGACGCGCGAGAGGGGTACCGGGGGTATTTGCGTAAACAGACCAGCCAAACCTGCCATATATATCACCCCACCTCCCAAACCAGCCAATTAGGGTTCCCCCTTGCACATTTTGCAGCCACACCCCCAATTTCTGGTCCAATTTTCGCCCAGATCCCTCTCCCCACCGAAACCCTAGCCCTCCAGGCCACCAGAGTCGTCGATCTGGCCGATCTACGGCTCAGATCGAGTCCCACAGACTCCCAGCCGCCTCTCTAGCCAATCCGGGATGCGCAGGCCCGCACCACCGCTACCAGGCCCGCCTTAGATCGATCTAGGCCGCGCCACCCCGTGGAGCTCGGCCGCGCCGCCCACGATTTCGGCGAGCCGCCGGCTGCCGGCCAGCCGTGGCCCTCCTCTCCTCGCGCCCCTCCTCCTCTGTAATCCTCCTCGCCTCCCTGACCGCCTCCCTCTCCTCTCCTCGCAGGTAGCTGCGCCGCCGTCGCGCCATGGCTGCTCGAGCCGAAGCCGAGGAGAGCTCGGTCGCCGCCACCCGTAGCCTCCCGACAGTCGTCCTTGCCGGATCCGGCGGGATCCCGGCCGCCACCTCCCGGATCCGACCTCCCCCCGTCCGCCCTTGACTCGCCCCGCGGTGCCTCGCCGCCTCGCCGGCAGGGTCACCGGCGGCCGCCGCCAGCCACGGCTCCGATCCAGATCGGATCGGGCGTGGTGGAACCGATGCGGCCATGTGGGCCAGTGCGCCCCTGTGGCCCAACCGGCCGGCCCAGACAGCTAGATGGGCTCAGCCCATGGTTGAGCCAGCCCAACACCTTTTTTTTATTTCTATTCCGTCTGTTTTTTTTCTTTTACCCCTATAAATTTCTGCTAAGTCTGGAATTAACTGCTGTTGTTTCCGTTTCGCGTTGTAATTTGCGACTAATCCGTAGCTCCGATGAACGTGCCTCGAAAATGAAAGTTGCTCAATTTTGCGTGCTCTAGCATTCGTATGTAGAAAGTTTTTGCGTTTGAGCTCATCCTGATTGTGTAATTGTGTGCTCAAGTGGGCATCAGGCCGTTAAACTGCTACTTTTTCCTGTTATGTGATGCTGTTATTATTTTGTTGCAACTTTGCATGATGATTGTGACTCATCCATGAGGCCTATTGCATTGATTCTTTCTCCTATTTGTTAAGCATCATGTGTACTTCAGTTCCATGCATTCACATGCCATAATTTCTTGCTGCATCATGATTAAATCTTGCTCCAAAGTGGTGATCCTGATGTTAATGTGCTGCTGTTGCTGAAACTGTTATTTTGTTGCAACTTCGGTCGACGAGTGTGTCGCGACCGTTTATCGGAATTGAGTGATTCCAACTGCATATTTTGAAGCATCATGTATACTTTCATTACATGTATTGCATCTTCATGTTAGCATTACTGGTCATATAGATATTTAGCTCCAAAGTTTCTATGCTGCTGTTTTTTACAGCCACCTCAGTTTTTCTCTAAGTCTGTTACTTTGCGATGCCATGTTGTTTGCTTAATATCTTTTGTTCTATGATGCCTTTTTGCATGATTATTTTTGCCATGCCTTCCCTGTCATGTCTACTTTAATTGCAAGTCATTTGTGAGCATGTTTGCATTGATTATCCTGTTTATGCATTGCTCTAAAGTGTCCTTCGTGATGTTGGCAGTTTGTGCCCGTAACTTGTTTTGCTTATATCTTTTTAACCGTAACTCCATTTGGAGTGTGCCTTATATGTAACTTGATTACTTTTTCATGTACTTTGTGTTGATGCTATTGTTTGTTGTTGTTAACCAACCTAAAATATGGTTTAGGACAGAACAGTACCAAATATTTTAATCATCATGCGGCACTTAGTGTTATGCCATGTTTAGGTTGTGCCTCACTTAAATTGACTAGCATAGATAGTTTACTTTGTGCTTCACCTCTTGCCATGTTTGGGTGCTATGCCATGCTTCTGTGCTTTGCCATGTTAATAACCGTTGGTTGATCACCTGTAGCTAAGCAACTTGAACCACCGTAAACGTGCGGTATTCGTCGTGTGTGACCGATACCCCACTTAAACTGTTAGTAACCGTTCTCGACGATAGATCCGTATCGCGTTGTCGTGTCGTGTGATGTCTGCTTGATCTTGTGTTTCCCCGTAGTAATAGAGTGCTTGCTCGTTGATTGCTTTCCAGTGTTTACCCTCTTGTGTGCTTCCGCGGGTACCTCTGGGAGACGATGCGAGCTTGCGATCGACTACACCTTCGGAACCCGACTTATCAACAGGAAAGGACTATACATTACTTATGATCCATTCTATTTCAACCAGCGGTTTGCATGCTAGTCTAGGTTAGGTTCGATGTTTGATCCTACCACATGTTTACGTCCTCTTTCAAACCGATACAGTCATGTCCCTTCCCAGCAAACCTTGTACTGCTATGTTACTATTGCTCGTTGCTCAGCTCCTGCTTAGTATGCATGCTTAGGATGCTACGATGTTACCCTGTTACTCCTTGGTTTGGGATATCACCTTATTATTATATTGTTGTTGATGATATGATTAATATAATGTTGACTATATTCGACGAAGGATGGAAGGTCTAGGCTATCCCGCCCCGACGCTTTGTTCTATTCGAGTCACCTAGGACCCGAGTTCCGGGTATTGGTTTTAAGACTGAGCGTGTCTAATCGTGTGTGGGATTTTATGGGGTCCCCTCTTATTACCTACGTAGCTTCAAACATTTCTAAAGGTGGCCCAAGCTGATTTACCATTTGAAACCCGTGTGTGTGCTGGTCAGCTGCCAGTAGTTTTCAAACAACTCGGGCCAGCGGAGACTTAGTTCCTCTGTTGGTCCACACTTGGTGAGCTAGGGAAGTCCCCTGTTATATAGGTGAGACTAAACCCGAACTTGGCCATACAGAAGAGTCCGATCCGAGAGCGTGCCCAGCTTTTGGATTGGGTGTCGACTCCCCGGGGGCCACCCGGATTTGTGCGTTGTTAGCTAGAGGGACCTGTCGTTTCGGATCTCTTGGAACTAAATCATAAAATTGTTGCCTATGATGGGTAGCAACTGAGAGAGATGGGCGAGCATGCGACGCCTCGTAATGGGCAGTTGGTACACCCCTGCAGGGTTAAATCTTTTCGAGAAGCCGTGTCCACAGTTATGGACGACTTGAGACCTACTCCTTGTTCATAGACAACAACAACTGAGATAATCTTCATATAACTTGATCAACGTGTGTGTGCCTTGACTTGTTCTTCTTCGTCGAGATGCGAAGAGAAGGACAAGGATAGGATAGGTGTTATGTTTGCGTAAGTAGTTGATAGCAAGACTTTTTGGAGGCGATTCCTCATCGAATGCTTGGATTCTTACCTTACTCTCTAGATCGTTAGCCACTTTATAAATGATAGCGGGGAAGCAACCTCACCACTTACCCCTTCCTTACCGTAAACTACTAGTTGTCCTAGAATGACGAGTGATGAAGTCCTTGCTGGGTCAGATGACCACTACAGTTGGATGCTGAGTACCTCTGTACTCATGATACTACCCCAAAATCTTTTCAGGGTTCTCGATCGACAACAGGTATGGTGATCGACGTTTCACGTGGAGACTCGACGACGACTAGTTAGGCGGATCCCGGCGGAGGGCCTGGACCCGTGTGGTTATGGGATCGATGTTTTCTCTTTGCCAGTAGGCATTTGCTTGTAGTCTGTACTCAGACATGTACCTTCCGTTGTTGTATTGTATTAAGGCAGTTGTATGCCGATTGTATGAGATGTTGTATCCTTGTATCTGTAATGTTGTGATATCATGTTGGAAATCCGGGGCATATGACTCCGTCATATGTCGCGGTGGGACCGATATGTGCTTCGTCCCCGGGTCTGGATGGAAACATCTAGATCTGGAACAGTACCGCATATCGGGCCTTACACTAACCGCGTGTGGGATTTTATGGGGTCCCCTTTTCTTACCTACCTAGATTCAAACATTTATAGAGGTGGCCCCAGCTGATTTACCATTAGAAACCGCATGCATAACTGGTCTGCAGCCAGTGGTTTTAAAACAACTCGGGCCAGCAGAGACATAGTTCCTTTGTTGGTCCACACTGGTGAGCTAGGGAAGTCCCCTGTTATATAGGTGAGGCTAACCCCGACCTTAGCCATACGGAAGAGTCCGATCCGAGAGCGTGGCCGGATTTTCGATTGGGTGTCGACTCCCCCGGGGCCACTCGGATTTGTTCGTTGTTAATTAGAGGGACCTGTCATTTCAGATCTCTTGGAACGAAATCATAAAATGGTTGCCTGTGATGGGGAGCAACTTAGAGAGATGGGCGTGCGTGCGGAGCCTTGTAATGGGCAGTTGGTACACCCCTGCAGGGTTAAATCTTTTCGAGAAGCCGTGTCCACGGTTATGGACGACTTGAGACCTACTCCTTGTTGATAGACAACAAAAACTGAGATAATCTTAATATAATTTGATCAATGTGTGTGTGCCTTGACTGCTTCTTCTTCGTCGGGATGCGAAGAGGAGGACAAGGATAGGATAGGTGTTATATTTGCGTAGTAGTTGATAGCAAGACTTGTTGGAGGCAATTCCTCATCGAATGCTTGGCTTCTTATCTTACTCTCTAGATCGTTAGCCACTTCATAAATTCTAGTGCGGCAGGAACCTCACCACTTACCCAATCCTTACCGTAAACTACTAGTTGTCCTAAAATGACGAGTGATGAAGTCCTTGTTGGGTCAGATGACCACTAAAGTTGGATCCTGAGTACCTCTGTACTCATGATACTACCCCCAAACTCTTTTCAGGGTTCTTGATCGACAACAAGTATGGTGATCGACGTTTCACGTGGAGACTCGACGACGACTAGTTAGGCGGATCCCGGCGGAGGGCCTGGAACCGTGTGGATATGGGGATCGATGTTTTTTATTTGCTACTAGGCATTTGATTGTAGTCTGTACTCAGACATGTATCTTCCGCTGATGTATTTTATCAAGGCAATTGTATGCCGATTGTATGAGATGTAGTATCCTTGTATCTGTAATGTTGTGATATCATGTTGGAAATCCGGGGCATATGGCTATGTCATATGTCGCGGTTGGACCGATATGTGCTTCGTCCCCGGGTCTGGATGAAAACATCAAGATCTGGAACAGTACCGCATATCGGGCCTTACAACTTGGTATCAGAGCCTTACCGACCGTAGGATCCCCTCTCTGGCCGAAGTCGAGTCTAGACAAAACCATTTTGTAGTTACTAAGTTAGTTATCGGAGAGTAGGAATCTTTTTACTCCTTACCCTTGCTCTGGTGAGGACAAGTGTCGTAAGTGTTTTACTCTCGTCTTATCCCCTTCAAACTTTAGGATCTCGAGGTGTGGAGTTTCGAAATCGTTACAATGCTTTGCTTGGGAAGTATATTCTCGATTCCGAGCTCAGGTGGGAATTCATGTAGTACCTTTAGCTTCTCCGCTTTCGGGTATCATCTGGGTCATCCATTGTCATCCATCCTTGTGCCGGTGTTTTCACGACTTGCGTCGAAAACACTATCCTTTGATCCGGTTATCGTTGTCGTTCCTCCTCTTGACACCGACGGTTTCGTATTTTCGACGATGTCGTCTCTCTGCGGAAATTTATCTCGACAGAAGTCCGACATCGACATGGAGCAGAGTCCCTTGTTGGTGGTTTTGAAGATCGTCGAACTTTTTTTCTCTTTCGCCCTCTCCCCCGGATCGTCCTGGATCTCGGGACGAGATCCCTTGTTGGTGGTGTTGTATTGTAACAGCCCAGTTTTCACAAAAATTAAAAAAATTGTTTTCCGTGTGAATTGTTTGATTGTCTGAGTTGTTTGCGGTGTTTGCATCCCCAATTTATCGATCGGCGATTATTTTTCCCCCTCTTATCTCGTATCGGACAGAGACTGACCCTTGCCACCCTGACACTCGACCTTTGCGACACCGGGTTTCACCCGAGCACCGTCGCACCCGGCACATGACCAACCATCGCTACCGGAACGCAAACCCCGTTTATTTAATAAATCGATTATTTTATGGGACGCCGAAAAATGTTGTCGGAATATCACCGCAGTGAGGTACGATCGACGGGCTCGATGCGCTGAGAGCGTGGTTTGAGATTTCGTCGGAATCGGAGTCCGTACGGAGTCTCGGCGGGCACGACTGGGATCATCGGACGCACGAGAGAGGTACCAGGGGCATTTGCATAAACTGACCAGCCAACCCTGCCCTATATATAGACCACCCCACTCCCCTAGGCCTTCTAGGGTTTACCCCTTGTAAAATTTCAGCCACCCCCCTAAAAAATTGCCATATCTGCCCAATACCCCCTCCAAAATCCGAAAACCCTAATCCCCAATCGATTTCGGCCGTCAGATCATCAGATCTGGGGCTCAAATCGAGTCCCCAGCCTCCCACCGCAGTTAGGGACCCGCAGGGCCCCTGGAGCCGCCGCCGGTCCGCCGTGGGCCGGATCTGGGCTACTAGGCCCGCGTCTCCGCCTCCACGCCGAGGTGCCCCGCCGCCGGCACCGCAGCGCCCTCCGGCGAGCAGCACGCCGCCCCGACCCCCTCTCCTCCTGCGCTCCCCTCTCCTCCCTCTCCTCCGTTCCCTCACCCTCTCCTCGCCTCCTCCGCAGGGCTGCCGCCGGTGGAGAGCCGGAGCTCGCCGCGCCATGGCAAGGAGCCTCGAGCTCGCGCCACCACCCCAGGGGACCGCCGCACCACCGCAACCGTGGCCGGATCCGGCGAGGACTCGTCCAGATCCGCCGCGCCCATCCCCGTTCCTCGTCGGAGCCCGCCCAGCTCGCCGGTGTCGAGCCTGGCGCCGCCGCTGCCACAGGAACAGACCCAGCCGCGGCCTCCCCTCCGTTGGACGCCAAGTGGGCCGGCCCACCCCAGAGCCAGGCCAGCCTCGGCTCGAGGTCTACCAGGCCGCCAGCCCAGCGCCAGGCCGCCTCCACTGTTGGGCTCGGCCCAGTTGGGGTGAGATCCCAGGCCGCTTTTTTTTATTTCTTTCTTTTGTTTATTTTTTCTTATTTCTGCTAAGTGTGGAAATAAAACTGCTGCTGAGTCAATTTTGCGTTGTCGTTTGCGAGTAAACCGTAGCTCAGATCGTGTTGCGCCCAAAAGATGAATTGCTTAGTTTTCCGTGCTATAGCGTTCGTATGTAGAAAGTTTTTCGGTTCGAGGTCTTCTAGATAATTTAATTCTGCGTCGAAGTGGGTACCAGACCGTTAACTGTGATGTTGTTGCTGAACAGTTATTTATTGCAACTTCAGGCGACGATTGGTTCGCAACCATTCGTCGGAATTTATTGATTCCTTTTGAGTTGCGTTAAGCATTGTTCCTAGTTCAGTTTCATGCATTCACATGCCATAATTGCTTGTTGCATCATGATTATAAGTTGCTCCAAAGTAGCTACCCTGCTGTTAGTGTGCTGCTGTTTATATTTTTGTTGCAACTTCGGTCGACGAGTGTGTCGCGACCGTTTATCGGAATTGAGTGATTCCAATTGCATATTGTTAAGCAGCATGTCTAATTCATGCCCATGTATTGCTATGTCATGTAGCTGCACTTTTTCATATAGTTATACCCCTGTTTATACAGCATAAAAATAATAGTTTCTGTCATAATGTTTGCTTAATATCTTTTGATCCGTGATGTCTTTTTGCATGATTCTTTTTGCCATGCCTTCCCTGCCATGGCTACTTTAATTGCATGTCATTTGTGAGCATGTTTGCACTCATTACCCTGTTTATGCAACGCTCTAAAGCGTGCTTCGTGATGTTGGCAGATTGTCCCCGTAACTTGTTTTGCTTGTATCTTTTTAACCGTAACTCCGTTTGGGGTGTTCTTTATATGTAAATTGTTTAGTTTTTCGTGTACTTTGTGTTTATTCTATTGTTTGCTGTTGTTAACCAACCTAAAATATGGTTTAGGACAGAAAATACCAAATCCTTTAATTGTCGTGAGGCACTTAGTGTTATGCCATATTTAGGGTGTTGCCTCGCTTAACTTGACTAGTATAGGTAGTTTACTTGTTCTTAACCTTTTTCCATGCTTGGGTGCCTTGCCATGTTAATAACCGTTGGTTGATCACTTGTAGCTAAACAACTTGAACCACCGTAAACGTGCGGTATTCGTCGTGTGTGACCGATACCCCACTTAAACTGTTAGTAACCGTTCTCTACGATAGATCCGTATCGCGTTGCCGTGTCGTGTGATGTCTTCTTGATCTTGTGTTGCCTCATAGTAATAGATGCTTGCTCGTTGATTGCTTTCCAGTTTTTATCTTCTTGTGTGATTCTGCGGGTACCTTCGGAGACGATGCGAGCTTGCAATCCACTACACCTTCGGGATCCGACTTATCAACAGGCAAGGACTATACATTACTTATGATCCATTCTATTTCAACCAGCGGTTTGCATGCTAGTCTAGGTTAGGTTTGATGTTTGATCCTACCACATGTTTACAGCCTCTTTCAAACCGATACAACCATGTCCCTTCCCATCAAACCTTATACTGCTATGTTACTATTGCTCGTTGCTCAGCCCCTACTTAGTATGCATGCTTAGGATGCTACGATGTTATCCTGTTACTCCTTGGTTTGGGATATCACATTATTATTATTGTTATTGATGATATGATTATTATAATGTTGACTATATTCGACAAAGGATGGAAGGTCTAGGCTATCCCGCCCCGACGCTTTGTTCCATTCGAGTCACCTAGGTCCCGAGTTCCGGGTATTGGTTTTAAGACTGAGCGTGCCTAACCGCGTGTGGGATTTTTTGGGGTCCCCTTTTATTACCTACCTAGCTTCAAAAATTTCTAGAGGTGGCCCAAGCTGATTTACCATATGAAACCGCATGCATAACTGGTCTGCAACCAGTGGTTTTAAAACAACTCGGTCCAGCAGAGACATAGTTCCTTTGTTCGTCCACACTGGTGAGCTAGGGAAGTCCCCTGTTATATAGGTGAGGCTAACCCCGACCTTATCCATACGGAAGAGTCCGATCCGAGAGTGTGGCCGGCTTTTGGATTGGGTGTCGACTCTCCGGGGGCCACCAGGATTTGTTCGTTGTTAGTTAGAGGGGCCTGTCGTTTCGGATCTCTTGGAACTAAATCATAAAATGGTTGTCTGTGATGGGTAGCAACTGAGAGAGATGGGCGTACGTGCGGAGCCTCGTAATGGGAAGTTGGTACACCCCTGCAGGGTTAAATCTTTTCGAGAAGCCGTGTCCACGGTTATGAACAACTTGAGACCTACTCCTTGTTCATAGACAACAACAACTGAGATAATCTTAATATAATTTGATCAATGTGTGTATGCCTTGACTGCTTCTTCTTCATCGGGATGCGAAGAGGAGGACAAGGATAGGATAGGTGTTATCTTTGCGTAGTAGTTGATAGCGAGACTTGTTGGAGGCGATTCATAAATGCTAGTGCGGCAGGAACCTCACCACTTACCCCATCCTTACCGTAAACTACTAGTTGTCCTAGAATGACGAGTGATGAAGTCCTTGCTGGGTCAGATGAACACTACAGTTGGATGCTGAGTACCTCTGTACTCATGATACTACCCCCAAACTCTTTTCAGGGTTCTTGATCGACAACAGGTATGGTGATCGACGTTTCACGTGGAGACTCGACGACGACTAGTTAGGCGGATCCCGGCGGAGGGCCTGGACCCGTGTGGTTATGGGGAGCGATGTTTTCTCTTTGCCACTAGGCATTTGATTGTAGTCTCTACTCAGACATGTATCTTCCGCTGATGTATTGTATTAAGGCAGTTGTATGCCGATTGTATGAGATGTTGTATCCTTGTATCTGTAATGTTGTGATATCATGTTGGAAATCCGGGGCATATGGCTATGTCATATGTCGCGGTGGGACCGACATGTGCTTCGTTCCCGGGTCTGGATGGAAACATCTAGAACTGGAACAGTATCGCATATCGGGCCTTACAGAGTCTCACAAGGTATTGAAATGAAGTTTAAACTCTCTGAACTAATCACCTAGTAGATGGATTGCAGGATATGGCTATGCCTTTCACTCAGTCTGAGATCAATGAGGTTATCAAGTTTCTACTAGTTGATAGAGCTCCAGGGCCTGATGGTTTTAATGGTTTGTTCCTTAAGAAATGCTGGCCTATCATTCAGTCTGATTTCATGAATTTTGTCTCACAATTTGCAGCTGGAACCCTGAAGATGGAGTGTCTCAATCATTCTTTAATTGCTCTGATTCCAAAGATGCCGGCACCTGTTTTCCCTAAAGATTTCAGGCCTATCTCTCTGACAAACACTTGTCTCAAATTCCTCACAAATCTTTTGGACACCGGATTGCAGAAGGTTATTCTTCAATGCATACACATGAATCAGTATGGATTTCTACAGTGCAGATCTATTCAGGATTTCCTAGCCTGGGCTTTTGAGTACATCCATCAATGAAAACAATCTCATAAACCTCTGACATTCTTAAGCTTGATTTTGCAAAGGCTATTGATACAATTGAGCATGATGTTGTTCTTCAGTTTCTAAAACACAAAGGTTTCGGTTAGAAATGGATTGGATAGATTAAAGAGATTCTTGGCTCTCGATCATCCTCTATATTGATGAATGGTGTGCCCGATAAGCAGTTTTATTGCAAGAGAAAAGTCAGGTAGGGTGACCATCTGTCCCCTCTCCTATTTGTTCTTGCTGCTGATCTTCTGTAGTCTGTGGTCAACCAAATTCTTCAGGACTATATCCTTACCCTGCCTATTCCATCTCATGATCCTGATTATCCAATCATTCAGTATGTTGATGATACAATCATGGTGGTTAATGCTGAGGAGGAGCAACTGCTGGCCATCAAGGAAATGCTTACTAGCTTCCATGCTTCTACTGGCCTCAAGGTAAACTTTCACAAATCATCAATGATACCTATCAATGGATGTAATGAGATGACTGCACACTTGCAAAAGTTTTTTGACTGCTCCATTGGTCATATGCTTTTCACCTATCTAGGGCTCCCTTTGGGTACTACCAGGCCCAAAATCCAGGATCTAATGCCTCTAGTGGACAGGGTAGAGAGAAGGCTTTCTGCCAGTTCTGCTATGTTAAACCAGGGAGCCAGGTTGCAGTTGATGAATTATGTCCTGTCCTCCATGCCAATATATCACATGTGCAGCGTAGCAATCCCTCCAGGCATCTTTATGCAGCTAGAGAGGATCCATAGACAATGCTTGTGGAGGGGTAATTCTGATACTCTTAGACAATCACCTGCTTCTTGGGAGTTGGTCTGTAGGCCTAAGAAGAAGGGAGGGCTTGGAATCATCAACATACGATTACAGAACAAGGCTCTTCTCCTGAAGCATCTCCACAAGTTTTATAATAAGGAAAATATCCCGTGGGTTTCCCTTACCTGGAACTCATACTACAATGGCAATGTCCCTCATGCAACTGTCCTCTATGGTTCCTTCTGGTGGAAGGATATTTTCAAGCTGTCTGATTTATATAGGCCTGTGGCCTCTGTCAGGGTGAATGCTTGAGAATTTGTTCTATTCTGGTCTAATGGATGAGTTATCAATGACTCCTCCAGAGATCTGAGAGATAGATTTCCCCATCTATTCTCCTTTCTAAAGGATGACAAACTTTATGTGCAAGATTTCTTGAGCACTGAGGATGAAACAAACCTATTTTACTTTCCACTTTCCCAGCAAGTTGCTTCTGAATATTTCATCCTCAAAGTTTGGCTGAATGTGCTTCAGAGAGATCCTCATACTCATGATTCTTAGGTTGGGCCTCGTAAACATGGGTTCACTCCTGAGGACTTTTGAAATCTCATGCATACAAACATTTTTGATGACCAGTCTTGCACTTGGATCTGGCAGAGCAAATGTACCATGAAGGTAAAGGTTTTTGGTTGGCTCCTACTCTTTGACAGGTTGAACACTAAGGATTTACTCGTCAAAAGGCATTGGAGATCCACCCAAGAGGATAACTGCTGTGTCCTTTGCCCTACTCTCTTATGAAGATAGATTTCATTTGTTTTTCAATTGCAACTTCAGTTGCAGGGTCTGGAATTACCTACAAATCACCTGGATGGCCAATGGCTCCATAAAGATCCGCCATTAGCAAGCTAGAGCTTATTTTGGGCAGCCTTTGTTCATGTATGTAATGCTCACAGCTGCTTGGTGCATATGGATAGTCAAAAATGGCAAGACCTTCAGGAATGAAAGATCTTCTTTTCAGTCTTAGAGAAGGCACTTTGTGCATGATATCATCCTGCTTTCACACAGATATAAGGGTGATCCTCAGTCTAGATTACTCACTTGGATAATAATCTGTAGTAGTCTACTGTAGGTAGGGGCTTATTTACTTTACTTGTTTTTGTTGTACCTGTATGTAAATATGTGTTCTATTCTTTGAGAACTTTTTGTTCTCCCATGCAATAAAATACCGTGGAGCTCATTGATACGTCCAAAGCGTATCTATAATTTCTGCTTGCTCCATGCCTATTTTGTGTGATATTGCTATGATATTGATGAACTTCCATGCACTTTTGATCATACTTGCACTAACCTATTAAGTCAGTGCACCCCAGTTCCAGTTCCTGTTTTCTGCTGTTTTTCTATTTCACGTTTCCCCCATATAAAAAGTTCTCCAAAAATTCGGGAAAATCCAATAAAAAATCGGCGTAGAAGAAGCTTCGGGAATCACCGAGGGGGGGGGGGGGGGCAGAGGGGACTCACCAGTGCCCCAGACGCCCTCCCGGCGCGCCCTAGGGTGGGGCCGCGCCAGGGGGCCGCCTTGACCCCTAGCGGACCCCCTGGCTCCCCTCTTCTCCTATATATTCCTCGTGACGAGAAACCCCCGTGATGGGAACCCTTTTTCGCGATCTCTCCTCTGTGTCGCCGCCGCCGCACTTCCAAGATCGAGAGCACCATAAGACCTCTTCCCGGCGCCCTGCCGAAGGGAGGAACCACCTCCGGGAGCTTGTCCACCACCATGGATGCTTCCCGGATGAACCGTGAGTAGTCCACCTTGGACCATGGGTCTATGATCAGTAGCTATGTGATGTTCTCCTCCCCTCTTTGTTCTTCATGGATTAGACCTCGTGAGCTGCCCTACATGATCGAGGCACTTATGTAAAATTTCTGCTGTTGCTATACTGAGTTTGCTGCGTGCTCTATACAATTACGGAACTTTCATATGTTCTGAGTTTTTTGATTTGAGTTGCAGAAGTATCCCTAAAAAATTATTTACTACCTGTTGGTCTGTTTTTCACAGATTCTGTCCTGTTTTGCCTTTTCTTTGTTTTGCAAACCTTAAGCTTGCTTTTTCTTTGCAAAAACTTTTTGGCATTCTTGAGAAACAGTATCTCTTCAAGAATATCCTTATTTTTAGTAAGGGAAAAAATATTTTATTATGAGTACTAACCTCGCTAATCAGATTATGATGAGTTATCTATGAAGGGAGTTTTCAAGTGTGCGAGGGAAGATGATGAAAGAAGATTCAGGAGTTTCAAGCATTCAAGATTGGGGATGCCCCCATGCTTCCCCAAGAAATATTCAAGGAGAATCAAGCGTCTAAGCTTGGGGATGCCCCCGTGCATCCCCTTCTTCATCAACAATTATAAGTTCGTCTCTCGTCTCACTATATTTTTATCACTTCATGCGTTATGTGCTATGCTAGGAGCGTCTATCTCTTTGGTTTTATTTTTAGTTTTCTTTAGATTTGATTGCTGTTCATAACAAGTTACAACCCAGCTTTCTTTGTGTGGGAGAGAAACACGCTCCACTTCCAAAATATAGAACACAACATAGGACTTTTCATGCTTATCTTTGTTGTGTGTGTTATTTATCTTTTTCATAGCTACTGTCATGTTTAGCTCTTAGTTTTCATGTTTATATTTTCAAAGAGCTTTTGTTTAGTTTGTTGCTGGAACTCTCTCGCGTTTTCATGATTATTTTGTTTAGAGAGTTTGCCTGTTGCACTGAGTTTTGTGTCTTGACTTGAAGTAGGTAATTGAGGTTGCTATTCTTTTGTAGTAGTAACTTGCAATAGTTTTGAGGTATTGTTTTGAGTAATGTTTGGACTTTTGGTGTCAAGAGCTTTAGCCTATTAGTGATAGATGTCGTATTTTGGGCAATCCGTGTTTATTTTCAAACTTACAAAATTAGTTGAGGACTTTAGCTACTAGATGGATCACTATTCTTCTGAGGGGTCGAATATTAGAGTACACTCACGTACCATGAGTCGAGGATGCGCAAGGATAACCAAACCCCCATACACTCCTCCTCGGGGTACTTTTCTCTTTGTGAAACCTCCTTATTAGATCGAGATTTACCAATAATAAGTGCATGGGTTCTTCGGACTAATGTGAGTATTCTAAAGTTGACACTTCCACCTTCCCATATTTTTCTAGCCTCTCCTGTGCCGTGCATTGCTTTCTTCTCACTCCGAGAGTTGGCGCCCACCTTCGCCGGTACATCCAAACCCTTGGCATGATACTCTCTGTCATCGTAAACCTTCTTATATCCTTCCTCAAAACAGCCACCATACCTACCTATCAAGGCATTTCCATAGCCTTTCCGAGATATACTTCCATGCAACATCCATCTTCTCATGACTTGATCTTCATGTCATACATGGTACTTGCTTGATCGATGAGCCCCATGCTAGTTGGGCCTTTCCCTAATCATTGCTACATGACACGCTAGTATCATTGCATATCCTGCTACACTGGCAAAGGCATACATTTTCATACATCATGATAGTTACATCTTCTTTATGATTTGAGTACCTTGTAAAGTGTGAAAAATCTTCTATACTTTTTGTAATATATAGAGTGTTGCCCCCAAAGTGAGGAAAAGATCCCAACATGGACAAATTAAAAGATCCCAAAGTGGACAAATTAAAAGATCCCAAAAGAGGACAAATGAGAGAAATAGAAAGAGCCATTGAGGCCACCAAAAAAATAAAAAAATAGAAAAAAGAGAAAAA
Source organism: Bromus sterilis (assembly GCA_950022295.1). Taxonomy (NCBI): domain Eukaryota; kingdom Viridiplantae; phylum Streptophyta; class Magnoliopsida; order Poales; family Poaceae; genus Bromus; species Bromus sterilis. The sequence continues at coordinate 221,454,104 of OX465597.1, forward strand.
GAAATAAAAAGAGAGAAGGGGGCACACTACTATTCCTTTTGAGAGATCCACACTCGTACTCCCTCTTATATCTTATACTCCATAGAGATTATCATTCATGCATATAGCTATATGGGAACCTTCACACTATAGAACTTGGCTTCTATATTAATGATGAAACTCCTCAATTGAGCTCTAGGTCTTTTTGAGAAAGCAAGTTGGATGCACCCCCACTAGTTCCATTGGAGAGCTTACCTTAGCTCATATGTGCCTCCGTTGCATGGCAATCCCTACTCCTCACATCATATCTATCATTTGGCTTTCTATCGCCTATGATTGTCCTCATTGATGTGAGCCTTTCACACCTTATTGTCTTCCTCCTCCACCATATTCTCTCTTTGCCATCCTAAGTGTCAACTTTCTTGCTTATGATCATCCATTGCATGAGTTCTCAAAATGTCGAAAAGGAGTGGATCATTTTGACTTGTACCTGGCTAGTGGTCTGGGGATGAGTCAAGATAAGATTCCAAACAAGACCAAGTGTGAAACTTTAGTAGATTGATTTCTCAACACAAAAATACTTTTTCTCGTATATCCCTATCCCCTTTCTTGCACGCAAACACCATTTGGATACATTCGAGTCACGGACAGCGAGAGCTTTTGCACCTTTATGTTCTTATGTTGCTTGTTTCAATGCTAAATATAGCGTCTTGCCTGTTATGACTTGAATTGAATTACATGGTTGTTATATATTGTCCATAGTCTTGAATATGTTGCTTTATTGCTTTACTTAAAAGTTCTTATATGGTTGTTAGCATGTCACTACAGAAATTATGCTTTTATCATTTACCTACTCGAGGACGAGCAGGAATTAAGCTTGGGGATGTTGATACGTCCAAAACGTATCTATAATTTCTGCTTGCTCCATGCCTCTTTTGTGTGATATTGCTATGATATTGATGAACTTCCATACACTTTTGATCATATTTGGACTAACCTATTAACTCAGTGCACCCCAGTGCCAGTTCCTGTTTTCTGCTGTTTTTCTATTTCAGGTTTCCCCCATATAAAAAGTGCTCCAAAAATTCGGGAAAAATCCAATAAAAAATCAGCGTAGAAGAAGCTTCGGGAATCACCGAGGGGGGGCCAGAGAATCACCGAGGGGAATCACCGCCTGGACCCCTGGTGGACCCCCTGGCTGCCCCCCTTCGCCTATATATTCCTCATGACGAGAAACCCCCGTGAAGGGAACCCTTTTTCGCGATCTCTCCGCTGTGCCGCTGCTGCCGCGCTTCCAAGATCGGGAGCACCCGAAGACCTCTTCTCGGCACCGTGCCGGAGGGAGGAACCACCTCTGGGAGCTGCTCCACCACCATGGATGCTTCCCGGATGAACTGTGAGTAGTCCACCTTTGACCATGGGTCTATGTTCAGTGGCTATGTGATGTTCTCCTACCCTCTTTGTTCTTCATGGATTAGACCTCGTGAGCTGCCCTACATGATCGAGGCACTTATGTAATATTTTTGCTGTTGCTATGCTGAGTTCGCTGGGATCCGATGGATTATGAGATTATGTTTACATTGTGTTTGAGTAATATATTTGGTTCTCCTCTTTTATATTTATGTTCTTCAGTAATTCTTCCATGGTCTCCGTTGCTATTTATTGCTTTGGCCAAGTATTAGATTGTGACTCCAAGAGGGAGCATTATGCATGATTGTGGGTTCATGCACCCTGATGACCAGCTTGAGTGACAAAAACATGAGTCTAGGGCATGTGTTGTTGCCACAAGGGGGAAAACAACGGTGCTTGTACTTGCAGGTGCAAGGATTGTTTACTTTACGCAAAGTTCTTTAATGCAGTTGTCCGTCGCTTTGAGGTTACACTTTGGGTGGGATTTGCAACTTAATACCAGCGAGATGTTCTGGATAGATATCTCAAGGTGGATGATTAGTAGGTAGATGCAGATGGATTTCTGTCTACTTGCCTTGGCGTATCGCCCATGCTTTTGAGCCTCTTCCTTTCTTCATAGCATAATTAGCACTGGTTTGCGCACATTATCATGTCAATTGCCCAGCTGTAATTTGTTTACCTCGCATGGCTATTTTATCGTCTTTTGGGAGAGAGACATCACTAGTGAACATCATAGGACCCCGGTCCATATGATCCAACACTGTTTACACTATCAATTTACTTTCAGTATTTACTTTTCCGTTGCTATCACTATCATTATTATCCCGTGCGTTTTATCCTTTGTAAACAACAAGGCCGGAGGATTTTACAACTCCTCTGTACTCGTTGGGAAGAAAAGTTATTTGCTGTGTGTGCACGTCCAGGAGAAGCAAGTGATTATCTTCAAACGGCGCATCACTTGTCGAACCACCTACTTATCGTTCCTGGAGTCCTACTGGTTCCACATTTAAACCTTAGCATCTTCGCTAAGGGAAACTTGCTTCTGTCTACATCTCAACCTTGCACTTTGGGTAACCAACGAGGGGGCGAGAAATCGTACAATCACTCGATTGATTGTACCACGAAAACACAATCTTAGGAGGCTAATCCTCAAAGAAGCTCATGACACTCCCCTCTCAATTCATCCTGGTAGCACAAAGATGTACCGAGACCTACGCCAGAGATTTTGGTGGACTAGGATGAAGAGAGAAATTGCTAAGTTCATTGCCGAATGTGATGTTTGTCGTCGCATTAAGGCCGAACACCAAAGACCTGCTGGCACTCTTCAACATTTGCCTATTCCAGAGTGGAAATGGGACAAAGTCGGTATGGACTTCATCACCGGCTTTCCAAAAACCCAGAAAGGAAACGATGCCATCTTCGTTGTCATAGATAGGCTTTCCAAAGTTGCTCACTTGCTTCCAGTTCGCGAGTCTATAACTGCTAGTCAGTTAGCGGACTTGTACGTCTCTAGAATTGTGTCCCTTCACGGTGTTCCTTTGGAAATCAATTCTGATCGTGGTAGCCTTTTCACCTCTAGATTTTGGGGACGCTTCCAACATGCTATGGGAACTCATCTCTCCTTTAGTACAGCTTTCCATCCTCAGTCTAGCGGTCAAGTCGAAAGGGTCAACCAAATTCTTGAAGACATGCTCAGAGCTTGTGTTATATCATTCGGAAAGAATTGGGAGAAATCTCTGCCATTCGCTGAATTTGCTTATAACAATAGTTTTCAATCTAGTCTGAACATGGATCCTTTTGAACTCCTATATGGACGACGATGTCGAACACCACTAAACTAGTCAGAAACCGGTGAAAGACAATTCTTTGGACCGGACATGATCAAGGAAGCAGAAGAGCAAGTTTGCATTGTTCGTGATCAATTGAAAGCAGCCTAGTCTCGCCAGAAAAGCTATGATGATCGTCATCATAGGCAGGAGAGCTACAATCTGGACGAGAAGGCTTACCTTCGGGTTACTCCTCTAAAAGGAACCCAAAGATTCGGTATCAAAGGCAAGTTAGCCCCACGTTACATCGGACCTTTCTGAATTCTTGCTAAACGTGGAGAAGTTGCCTACCAACTTGAACTACCCCCGCACCTTTCCCGAGTACATGATGTATTCCATGTGTCACAACTCAGGCGTTGCTTCAAGGACCCCATCCGCGAAGTCGACCATGAAACGCTTGATCTCCAAGATGACCTTTCTTATCGAGAGTACCCTGTTCGTGTTCTTGATTCAGTAGAGCGTGTCACTCGCCGAAAGAAGAACAAGTTTATGAAAGTTTAGTGGTCACACCACTCTGAGAGAGAAGCTACGTGGGAAAGATAAGTCCGTCTCAGTGCCGAGTACCCCACCTTCCTCCCGCAGACTTCTGAATCTCGGGACGAGATTCTGTTGAGTGGGGGCGAGTTGTCACAACCCCAAGCTAGGTATGTGCTAGGAATAGCAAGTCCCTTTGCATCATGTGGAAAATTCAAAAAGAAATTCAAAAATGGGGAAAAGAAAAACCCTGAGAAATTAATTCAAATGGCCAGATAAAAATCGTTTTCCAAAAATCATTTCAACATTTTGAAATTCCTATAAATGATGCTGATCATTTTAAAAATGGTTTGGGAGCAATCCCATGCTCATGGAATTTTCTAATTTTCAAACAATGCATTGGAAAATTAAATAAACCCCTATTTGATTTATAATTCAAATGTTTTGAATTTTAAAGAGTGCCAAATTTTATAAGTGGCTAGATCTAGCTTTTATGAGGCCTTATAAAAAATATTGGCATTTAATAAAATGCCTAGCTATTTTAAATAGCTAGGTCAACCTATTTACAGAAGAAATAAAAAGAAAAAGGAAAAGACAGAGAGAGGGAGCTTACCTCTCGCACCAGGCCACCTGCCCCCAGTGTCGTCTTCCTCCCCTCCCCCCAAAGCAGCTCGGTGGAGGGCAGGGTAGCGCCGAGGCCACCGCGACGGCCAGCGGCCTTCTAGACCTCTCCCCTCGCACCCCAGAGCGCCACGCCGCCTCCACAACCCCCCCCCCCCCCCCCCCCCGCACCCCTTTCCCTCGCTCTGACCCCTCCTCTCTCTCTCTCCGACGGATCCCCGTGAAGATCCGAGCACCCCGCAGAGCACGCCGCCGCCCCGACGTAGCCACCGGCAGCCCAAAGCCCCGCCGTCTTGTCCAATCGATCCAGCGTCGACGTCCTCTTCGAACCCCCGCCTCAATTGAAGCTTGGAGCCACCGGAGACGTCGCGAGCCCCAAGTTTTCGCCGCCGGCAGCCGAGGAGGAGAACTCCAATTCCTTCGCCGTCAAGCCTTCTTCGACCTCGCCGTCACCGCAGTTGTAACCAGGGTGAGCTCACGCCTCGTTTTCACCCACTTCCCCCTCCCCGTCGCCCTCTGCGTTGATCCGCCATGGGAGCCGAGGCATGCCGCCGCCATGGATGAAGTTGCGTTCACTCTCGTGCACCTAAGACCCCGCCTTGTTGTCCGTTGTGTTGCTGCGCGCTCCAGGAAACCAACACCACTCACCTTTCTTTCTTTCGCGCACGCTAGCGACCTCCTTGTCGACGCAGAGCCACGGCCGCCGCCGAGCACGACGTCGGCGAGGCTACAGCCTTCCCCATCCCTCCCCGTGGGCACGAGGTGATGCGGACGTGCACGAGGATCACTCCAGTGCATTCCCCATGCCAATCCGTGGCCATTTTGGCACTCCGGCGAGGCGCCGCCATCCTCTGGGTCGCCGTCGTCATGTCGCCGGCGGGCCTATGTTGTTTAGGGGCTAATCCCCCTATTAGTTGACCCTTGGGTCACTGACTGGTGGGCCCTTCCCCCCCTAATGACCTTTTTATTTTAATTAAAACGGGGTTAACCCCCTAGTCACTGACAGCCTGACCCCACCTGTCAGCCCCCCCCCCACACGTCAGCATGACGTCAGCCTGGCGCAATAAGTCGATTAAATTGATTAAATCAATTATAGAAAATTCCAGAAAATAGCCAAATCTTTAGAAAATCATAACTAATTCATTTTAACTCCAAATTGGACAAATAATATGTCTAAAATTATCAGAAAAATACAAGGATTATGAATATGCATATGGATCCTTTTTTTCATGTTTGACCATTTTAAAATGGGTGAACAGTAGAAAACATGCATATGGATCCTTTTCAAATTCAAATTTGGAGTGATTTTGCAAATGATTTTGCAACACCCTTAATTCCAATGGATTCATCCACACATCAGAAGCTTTATCTCAACTATACAACATCACTTCATGATCAACATTTTCAAATGAACTTTCATGCATTCAAATGCGTTTGAAATTCATCGATAAATCAAATGGAGTTTGAATTTGCATTTCAAATGCAATATACTCCTTTTAAATGGAATGCTCAACACATCAGTACCTTGAACATCACCATTGCAATCTTATTCATGTGATTGTGCATTGTACATTATGTTGATCCTATGATTGTCATGTTGCTGATAGAAGTGGAGCCGGAATCCGAGATCACCCCCTTCGTTGAAGACCCCGTGACTGAACCTCGTCAGCAAGGCAAGCAAACCCCCATTGATCATGTCTATAAAATCCCACTTCCCTCTCATGTCTCGCTTATGCATTGTTTAGGATGATCACCATGATAACGTTTCTACTGCATAGTTGAACCCATATCCCTTGCATGACCTATCATCTTGTCACAGTAGTAAGCAAACCACAATCCTAGCAGATGTAGGAGTTGGTTGATATCATGTGGCCACTGCAACTGTTACTGCTTATTGCATGCTTAGTGGTACAATGAGGTTGCTTATGATGTGAGTCGGGATGATGATAAACATGGTGTTGATGAAAGTGAAACTGTGTTGGTGAATCTACCCTAATACAAGGTGAACGATGAGAGGCTGTGTAGGAGTACACAATGGGTTGTCTCGTTGAACACCGCCCTAAGCCCGAGTTCTTGTGTGGTGATCCAAGACGAAGAGTACTACCACATGTTGGGCACATGGAACCCCGCTCAACCTACTAACTCACCCCTTCTCAGTTCAATGAGTCGCATTAGTTCGGAGTTCTGGTAGGTCAGTGGCACGGTCTGCGAAGTGGAAGAACGGCTATTCAGACCGGCTTGGGACCCTGCACACATCTTCTGGGACCACATCGGTAAACCGGACGGGTTCACGATGTGGATTCCAGCCCAGATAGGCGTCTCCATTGAATTTGAGTTGGCTGTGAGGTAAAAGTTGTGGGAATTATCCTCGCCGGCACCTCTTGAACGGTGTCGAGTACAAAGGCGGTAACTGATAGTTTCATGTGTGTAGCAGTACACCCCTGCAGGGTTAATAAACTATTCGAATAGCCGCGTCCGCGGTAAGGGACTACTTGGAGAGCTGTGCTCGATTATTAGAAAACTCGAACTGGATACTTCTAAAACTCGCAAGATAAGCGTGAGTGCTATGGTGTGCTTCTCGTGGGGAAGTCGAGGAAGTAACCATAGTGGTGTAATTGGTTGAAGAGATGTAGTGGACTCATGTACGCTTCTTACCTCAAGTCTCGTACTCGTAGATCAGGACTAGCCAAGTCAAAGCTGGCACTTCTGCAAGTGAAACCCCACCTCCCTTTACCTTGATACATATGCATGAGTAGTATAGCTCCTATGTAAGTCTTGCTGAGTACGATTTTGTATTCACGTTTGCTTAATCTATGTTTTAACTGAACCCACCGACCCCGATGGTGACTTCTACCCGAAGCTCGAAGATTGAAGACTCAGACAAAGACCAAGCTAGTGTAGTCCCAGTCAGACGACTGGTTCCCTAGTGGAGGGCTTGTTTTTAGATAAGGCTTCTCTAAGACAATTGTTAAACTTGTCTGTACTCAGATCTATTTTTCTTCCGCTTGTCTGTTGTAATGTTGGATCACATACTTGTGATCTCTGTGTGCACTCTGTAAGAGTTATTAATAAAGATGTATACTTTGTAGAGAATTGCAATGATACCTGCTGTTCATACAAGGCATGTGTGCTGCGTGTATGTTTATAAACATGCATGTCTTTGTATGGGTTTTCGAGACCTTAGTTGTGATCTGGCTGGCGGTCTTTTATACACCAAGTGTCCCTTAGATGTGCGCAGCTTGGGGCATCGTGATGCGATTGTTCGAGACTCTGTCTCGTGCACACTTTCATGTATGATCGAGCCCGCCCTAGACCCCGACTAAGTGATCGGGCTAGAGTAAGTCTATGTAAGGGTTATAATACAATCGATAGTATGGTTGAGGCGACTTGTCTATGAGAATGGGAGTTCACCACCCATATCAGTTAGACTTGTGTGCGGACGATGAGGACCCATCTCAGTGGATCATTCGGCCTGAATGGGATGCCCCTCACATTCGATGCTTTCCAAGAACGTTCTGTGCTTTTCCTTGTCTGCTTAGACAAGTGGGTACGGTTCTCGGCTCTCCATATGATTGTGTTGTAGCGAGGCTTGCATACGCTAACCCCGGGTCCCGACACCTACCCTGGAATGCTTGATTCTTGTTCAATACATGGAATTCCCCTGTATACGGACAAATTCACGTAACCTTACAACCATTGGCATCCACGCCAAGAAAGGCCAGCTCATCATTGAGAACGCGCCTTCCCTTGAAAACTTGCTCCATCATTCTTTTGGATAGAAAATGCAAATAACTATCATCTATGCACCTAAACTTAAGACATTGGGGAAATTGCATGATCACGATGAGGATAAGACCGTGTTTGGTTCTACAGTTATTCAGGTACTATCTCTGTCCATGATACTTTCACTTGCATTCTTTATTGTGTACAAGTTTCATATCAAATACATATCACTTCAAAATAATATTATGTTCTGTGATCAATGAAGCGTTTGTCCATAGACAACCTATCGTCGGTGGTGCATTCTGTCAAGACCATGTTCATTTTCATGAGGTGGTTCAAATTAGATGAGGCTATTTGCATGTTGAAATTATTTCCATGTCTGGAGAACTTGTTTCTTGAGGTGATGTTTTCACACAAATTTAAAGCACGTTGATAGCGTACGATAATTCACCATTTGCTCCTTTTGACGAATTCATTTTTCAATGTTCGTGAATATTCATCGATATTATTGCAATCAGCCAACTTCAACAAATACTTGGCGTCGAAACCACAAGGTGTTTCTCAAAAGGCATGACATTTGTTTAAAGACATTAACTTTGGAGAACTATGAAGTCACAAAGAATAACACTGAATTTGTAAAATTCTTTGTTCTCAACGCAAAGATGCTACAGAGCATCAAGCTTAAGTTCATCACTGACCGCAAAGTATGCTTGCCTGAGTTTTACAGGAAGCAAGAAAAAAAGTTTGAGATGGATAAAATGGCTTCTAAATGTGCTAAGATTGAAATTGGAAGAGTTTGTCAGCACCTAAATTTTGATATAAGAAACATACATTTGGACTGTCTTAGTTTGATGGAACCATTCGATTGCAAATGCTGAAACCAGTGCTACAGTTAGATGTTGATGGACGTGTAACGACTTTTTTGTAAGCCAGTGCTACAGTTAAATGTTCATGGACGTGTATCATCTTTTATGTAAGCCGTTGTGTAAGAAATAATGTCGTTGTGTCTCTACTTCTAGTCTAGAGCCTTCAGCCTCAAACAATTAAAAATCAGTCTACTTTCTTGGTTTTCATGTTTCTCCATTGACAACAATCTTTTCATTAACTTTACGATTTTGCTTTATTAAATTTATGACCGTGCATGGTCATTAACTTTATGACCGTGCTTGTGATAGTTTCACGGTCGACCCATGGTCGTGTGCCAAACTGACCCAAAGATGTGACCGCCCCAAATATTAACTTTATGTACCTCAAATGTACTAATTGGTATTGCCACAATGTCGTGCTTCATACTAACCCATAGTCGAGCCCCGTGAAAACCTCTGATAAGTACCCGGAAGTACTATTAGGTATTTCCCCAAAGTGCCACAATATCGTGCTTCAAACTAACCCATAGTCATGCCCCGTGAAAACCCCTCATCAGACTAATTGGTATATTGCCTGAAAATACCACCTGTCGTGCCCTAAAGTGACAGAATGTCGTGTGTCAAAGGAACCTGTACTCGTGCACCGTGAATACCTCTCATCAGATGCACGATCATGCCTCTCGCGGAAGTAGATTCATGCCTCGGCTAAATGCATGATTTTTCCTCCCGCGGAAGAAGATTCGGGCCTCGGCGAGATGCACGATTGGGCCTCCCTCGAAAGGTTATTCGTGCCTCGGCGAGATGCACGGTCGTGCCTCCTACGGAAGGAGATTCTTGCCTCAGTGAGATGCACGGTCGTGCCTGCCGCGGAAGGAGATTCGTGCCTCGGCACTTTTGGCTTCTTCTCGACACGTGTCAACCTCGACTGGCGCTCTTTCGGCTTCTCCTCGACACGTGAAAACCTTATTTTTGACCACCACTCGCTACCCTTTGTATTCTCCTTTCCCACTCGCTAACCCTAGTCCTCTTCCCAGATCCACTCCCTTCCAGACAGATTCAACCAAGAGGCGGCGGGAATCCAACAATATGAACTCGGCCGCCGCTACCACCAAGAAGAAGAGGAGGGTCGCGTCATCAGCTTCGTCACGGTGATGCCTCTTCTATCATCACATAACTCATTTTGCCTTCCAACACTAATAAGGAATTCCCTTTTAGTGGCGTCCTTTTTTTCTGTTTAGTGGCGCATTATGGATGCGCCACTAACTACAAGCCACTAATAAGGGCTTATAGGTGGCGCATTGTGAGACGCGCCAAGCCTAAGACCCTTAGGCGTGGCGCATCTCAGAATGCACCACCTATAAGCTCTTAGGGGTGGCGCATTCTGAAAATGCGCCACTATTAAATTTTTGGTCTTAGGCGTGGCGCATCTCAGAATGCGCCACCTATAAGCTTTTAGGGGTGGCGCATTCTGAAAATGCGCCACTATTAAATTTTTTTAAATTTTGAATTTTGAATCTTGAAAACATTTTTTTAATTTTTTTTCTTCTTAATCTTAGGTTAGTATGCTTAATGCCCGATTACTATGATTAATCTCAGGTCAAACTAACCTCCGTGGTCAAACTTCCCCGAGGGTCACCCATCCTAGCACTACTCAAGCCCCAGCACGCTTAACTTCTTGGTTCTATTCAACTCTCATTCCAGCTCGCCTAGCAGACACTTGTTGATATATCTAACATATAAATCCTATTAAACCATGTTGATGTCTAGGACCTTGTTAATGTTCATGGGTGTGCTAAAATTTTCAACATTTTTTTGAAACTTTCTCGATGGGACCATTAGCATATTTTGAACTTTCTTTAAAAAATTTCTTTTTTATTTTTATTTTTATTTTAATTTTTTAATGTTACTATCTAAAATGTTCAACTTATTTTTAACTTCCCGATTTGTCCTCTAGCCTATTTTGAATTTTAAAATAAAAAATAAGAAAAATATTTTTTAAAATTTTTCAAAAATAAAATCAGTTAGTAGTGGTGGCGCATTTCATACAAAATGCGCCACTACTAAGTTCAAATTTTTTTTCAATTTTTTCTCTTTTTTTGGGCCTACAGATCTTCAAACGCCCATAACTTTTTTTCTGTTAGGTTTTTGAGGATTCTAAAAAATTTCAACGGGTGACACCCGGTTGAATTTGGATATAACTTTGCGAGTAGATAATTTTTTATATAAAAAACTTTTCTATCAAAGGTCGTATGCAAAAGTTAAGCCCATTTTACGAAATTCTCGGGAGATTTGGCAAAAAAAGTCGAAATTCATATTTGTAAATTTTCCTAACAACTAGACCACATATCATTTGGGAAACTTATTTTCTTTTATTTTTTTGACATTTCTATCATTTTCTTTTATTATTTTTCAAATTGAAAAGGCGGTCCACAAGGGGGGTATATTTGGGAATTTTCCCGCACAATTTTTTCTTATTAGTGGCGCATATGGGAAATGCGCCACCCCTAAGAGCTTATGGGTGGCGCATTCTGGATGCACCACTAATAATTCCTTAGGGGTGACGGATTTCCAGAATGCGCCACCCCTAAGCTCTTAGGGGTGGCGCATTCCAAAATGCGCCACCTATAAGGTTCTTTGGGGTGGCGCATTTCTCCAAATGCACCACGTATAAGGGGATCCAGGGCTGGCCCACTCTTAGGGGTGACGCATTTTCAAAAATGCGCCACCTATCAGGGCTTATAGGTGGCGCATTTTTTACTAGTGCGCCACCCCTTACAACATAGTGGCGCATTACATATGAAATGCGCCACTAATAAGCTTTCCATGTATAGCTATTTCCCTAGTAGTGCAATTAACCTTGTTTGATCGTAAAACCTAGTCATTTTGCCAGATCATCAATCCGAGAGTCAATATTTATAGATCCAGATCCGGAGCATGGGAACTCGGAGAGAAACGGCGAGCCTGGATCTCAAGCCGACGACATCATCAACCTCCCCGAAGCCATACTTGGTGAGATCATCTCCCTTCTTCCCGCAAAGGATGGCATCTGCACCCAGGTGCTCGCATCTCAGTGGAGCCCCTACGTTCTGCCGCACCTCTCAATCTTGACAGCCGTGAGATTCCTATAATTTCTGTTTTCTATCTTAATGATTTGAACCTTAGGAAAGCCAGAATCTCCGTCCATGATGGTCCCATTAACTGCCTGAGCATCCGAGCGTGCTACCTCAATTGCGGAGCCAGGCTCCTCGACTCCTTGCTTCAGTCCAAAAAACCAGAAAACATCTAGGTTCTTGATTTCTACCACGAGAAGACAATACACACATGCCCTTCATTTACACCCTCGCCACTGCTGTCCATCTTGCGATTGTCCTCTCTCAACACTGCCTGCTTTGCCATGTGCAAACTACCAAAAAATCTTGTGAAGAGGCTTGAACTACAATTGGTCAAGAGACTTTTGCATGTGAAAGTACAAATGTTAGAAATCTCACTGGTTACCCTTATCCATTCTAATTGTCCTTCCCTGGAATGCTTGATGCTGGTTCAAAGACATGGAATGCCCCTGTGTACGAATAAATTCACGTAACCTTACAACCAATGGCATCCACTGTGACAAAGGGAACCTCATCATTGAGAACACGCCTTCTCTTGAAAACTTGTTCCATGATCCTTATGGATCAATATTGCAAATAACTATCATCTCTGCACCTAAACATAAGACATTGGGGAAATTTTGAGCTCACGATGAGGATAAGGTCGTGTTTGGTTTTACAGTTATTCAGGTACTGTCTCTTTCCACGATACTTTCACTTGCATTCTTTGTTGCGTACAAGTTTCATATCAAATACCTGTCAGAACCCTAATTTAGGTTTTTTCTTTTCTAAGCTAGCATTTTTGCATCATGAAAAAATTTGCAAGAGAAAAAGAAATGGGAAAACGAAAAGCCCTAAATGAATTAAATAAAAAGGCCAGAAATAAATCTTTTTCCAAAATTCTTTTGGATGTGTTGAAAAATCCTAAAAATGAGTGTGATCATTTTAAAAGTGATTTGGGATTAATCCCTTGCTCATAGATTTTTCAAAAATCCAAATAGTGGCTTGGAAATTAAATCAATTACCTATTTTAATTGAAATTCAAATAATTTGAATTTCAGAAATTCCAAAAAACTTGGGGTTGACTTCTATAGAGTCACCTAGGTTTTATAAAAATAATTGGGAGTTTTTATAAAATGCCCTAGTATTTATTTTTAGGGAAAAACAAAAAGAACAGAAAGAATAAAAAAATTTAAAAGGCAGAACCTTACCTTTCGCCTAGGCAACAGCCCACCTGGCCCGGCCCAAATCCCCCATTGTCTTCTTCCCTTGCCAGAAGGAGGGACAGACAAGCTGTGCGCTCACGGCATGGACGCCACCTCCACCTCCTCACCACCTCCTGCTCTCCCCTCCTCTATCTCTCTCGCCTGGAGACGCCTGGAAGCCCCAGTTCCCCTTCCCCTCCCTCTGGTCATCTTCCCCTTCTTCCCCCTCGCGATTTCGCGCAACACCGAGAGCAACCGAGCGCCGCCCGAGCTCACCGACGTGCGTAGCCGTGGCCAACGACATTGAGGAGCTCCTCCGCCTTGTCCAGAACCTTCCGCGACGTCTTCTTCATCGAATCGCTCCAGGAATCGAACCGAGACGGACCCTAGGTGACGCCATCCTCGCCGGCATCCTCTGCTGCCCGACGGGCGCCATGGTCAAATTCTCCGCCGTACTGCTTCCCCCGCCCCCTACGTCCCCTCCATCGTGCTCAGGTGAGCTCTGCGCTCCGTTTCCCCCAGCCGTGCTCCCTGCCTCCTTTTGCCATGACCAGGAGCTTCAGCCGCCGCCTTCGTCGTCGTGGACGTGACCCCGAGCGCCCCCTTTACCCCCACTTGCTCCGTTGGATGCGGAAGCCCGCGAGGCATCTTCCAGTGCTCCTCATCCCCTCTCCCGTGCCTCGTAGCCGATTCCGGCGAGGGCTCCGCCGTGGCCAGAGGCCACCGGCGTCTAGCCGAGGCCATTAGGCCCTAAACCGTGCACTAATCCCCCTCCTACCCTATGACACGTGGGCCCAAGGCCATTAACTGGTTTAATTAATTTAAACTAAAACCACTGTTAACACAGAGACACTGACCACTGGGCCCAAGCTTTCAGGTTTGCCACACGTCATGCTGAAGTCATAATGACGCAGTAAATCTTAAATGAATGAATTTAATCAGTAAATTCCAGAAAATATTCAAAACTTTGATTTTGAATATCTTTTAAACTATAACTCAAAATTCAAAGTGTAATATATGAAAAATGATCAGGAGAAAATCCTCTATCTAAATTTCCAACTTTCAGCTATGTTGGAGATGATCTTACAAAGGGATCAGTAGCTTTTGCTATTTGATTTAATTGGATTTATTTCAAAATGAATTCAAATGCTAATCCAACTTCAACCAAAGCAATGCTAATATGATCACTTGTACTTCAGAAGCTTTTCACACACTTGATCACATGGTATACAAAGAGCAAACATTAGCAAATGCAAGTTGACCAAATTTGAATAACACTTGGAGTTTGAATTTGAATTCACTTTTCAAATCAACTTCAATTAACATGTGGCAATTCAAACATTGGTCACATCAGCACACTGCCATGCTATGTTTTGCATATTGATTGTGCATTGTATTATCTTGATTGTGCTTTACTTCCAGTGCTTCGGTGATTGCATCTTCTCGGTAGAGTTGATCTTGGAGAAGAGTTCAACCTCACGTCAGAAGTCTAGTACCTCGTGATCGTCAGCAAGGCAAGCACCCCCTCTTTGATCATGTCGATAAAATCCCAATTCCCTCTCATTCTCGCTTATGCATGTTTAGGATGTCACCATGATACGTTCTACCGCTAGTTCAACCTATTCCTTTGCATGACCTATCATTTTTTCACAGTAGTAAGCAAACCACCATCCTAGCAGATGTAGGAGTTGGTTGATATCTTTTGGCCTCTGCAACTGTTACAGCTTATTGCATGCTTAGAGTTGTTACCTAATGCTACTCTGCTGTGAGTCAGGATGGTAGTGATCATGTGAATGGTGGTGGTAACGTGTTGGTGAATTGACCTAAACAAGGTGAACGATGAGAGGCTGTGTAGGAGTACACAGTGGGTTGTCTCGTTGAACACTGCCTTAAGCCTGAGTTCTTCTGTTGTTATCCAAGACTAAGAGTACGACTAGACATTGGGCTCACTGACCCCTCTCGGCCTAGTACCGCACCCCGTACCTGTCCAGGAGTCGCAAGTAGTTCGCCCTTTAACGATCTCAAGCAGGTGGAACCAAGGTAAGTGGTTGGTGTAGGTTGTGGGCACGTTGAATCAAGTGATCATGAGCGAGTTGAGCTTGATGGCGGTCACACAACGTTTGAGTCCGCATCGGAACAATCGGCCGGATTCTGATTGTGGTCCCAACTCAAATAGGCGACTCCCTAGTACTAGAGATGGTGCTGTGATTGAAGTGTCGTGGCAGCATCCTCGCCGGTACTCACTTGAAGGGTCCATCCCCAGGCGGTAACTGATGAGGCGTGTGTGTATCAGTACACCCCTGCAGGGTTAATGAACTATTCAAATAGCCGTGTCCGCGGTTATGGACTACTTGGAGACCTTTTACTTGATCATAGACAACTTCAATGGTTACTCTTAAAACTTGCCAAGATAAGTGTGAGTGCTATGGCGTGCTTCCTCGTGGGGAAGTCGAGGAAGTATCCATAGTGGTGTATTGGTTGGAGACTTGTTACTTGGACTCGTGTACGCTCCTTACCTCTTTCTGGTATTCTTAGTACAGGACTAGCCAAGTCAAAGCTGGCATTTCTGCAAGTGAAACCCCACCTCCCTTTGCCTTGATACATGTGCATGAGTAGTATAGTTCCTATGTAAGTCTTGATGAGTACGTCTTTGTACTCCTCTTTGGTTATTCTATGTTTTAGAGACGAGACCACTGACCCTGATAGTGGCCTCTACCTCGAGCTTGACGTGGACCAGGTCATATAGTTCCAGAAAGCAGCCTGTGCCCTTTGGAGGGTTGTTGTATTTTTATTTTAGGCTTCTTAAGCCATTCGTTAACCTTGTCTTTACTAAGACATAATTTTCTTCCATTGATGCTTGATGTAATGTTGGATCACATCCATGTGACCTCTGCTTGTAATATAACTACTATGTCTGCTCTGTTTAGCTGAAGTTATAAAGACTGAGTTTGTAGAGTTCATGTTGTGATTACCATCTGTTTATACTAGACATGTGTGCTATGTGTATGATTATAACATGCATGTCTTAGTATGGGTTTTAGTGACCTTAGTTGTGATCTGGCTGGCGATCGTTTATGTGCGCAGCTTGGGGCATCGCGAAGCGATTGTTCGTGACTCTGTCACGTGCACACTTTGTTGTATGATCGAGCCCGCCCTAGACCCCGACTAAGTGATCGGTCTGGAGTAAGTCTATGTAAGGGTTATGATTCAATCGATAACATGGTTGAGGCGACTTGTCTATGATTATGGGATTCACCACCCATAAGCATTTAGACTTGTGAGCGGACGATGAGGACCCATCTCAGTTGATCATCCGGCCTGGATGGGATGTCCCTCACGTTCGATGCTTACCGAGAGTGATATGTGCTTGCCCTTGTCTTCTTAGACAAGTGGGTATGGCTCTCGGCTCTCCATGTGATTGCATTGTGACCGGAATTACATACGCTAACCCCGGGTCCCGACAATACCTATCACTTCAAAATAATATTATGTTCTGTGATATTTGAAGTGTCTGTCCATAGACAACCTATCTTAGGTGGTGCATTTTGTTAACAACTTATTCCTAATGATGAGGTGGTTCAAATTAGATGAGGCTATTTGCATGTTGAAATTATTTCCATGTCTGGAGAACTTGTTTGTTCAGGTGATTTTTTCACACAAATTTAAAGCACGTTGATAGCGTACGATAATTAACCATTGTGTCGGGACCCGTGGTTAGCGTATGCAAGCCTCGCAACAACACAATCATATGGAGAGCCTAGAACCGTACCTACTTGTCTAAGCACACAAGGCCAAGCACAGAACGTTCTCGGAAAGCATCGAACGTGAGGGGCATCCCATTCAGGCCGGATGATCCACTGAGATGGGTCCTCATCGTCCGCACACAAGTCTAATTGATATGGGTGGTAATCTCCCATACTCAGAGACAAGTCGCCTCAACCATACTATCGATTGTATTATAACCCTTACATAGACTTAGTCCAGCCCAATCACTTAGTCGGGGTCTAGGGCGGGCTCGATCATACATCAAAGTGTGCACGAGGCAGAGTCTCGAACAATCGCATCGCGATGCCCCAAGCTGCGCACATCTAAGGGCCACTTGGTGTATAAAAGACCGCCAGCCAGATCACAACTAAGGTCTCGAAAATCCATACAAAGACATGCATGTTATAAACATACATGCAGCACACATGCCTTGTATGAACAGCAGGTATCATTGCAATTCTCTACAAAGTATACAACTTTATTGATAACTCTTACAAAGTGCACACAGAGATCACAAGCATGTGATCCAACATTACAACAGACAAGCGGAAGCAAAGTAGGTCTGAGTACAGACAAGTTTAACAAATGTCATAGAGAAGCCTTATCTAAAAACAAGCCCTCCACGAGGGAACCAGTCGTCTGACTGGGACTACACTAGCTTAGTCTTGGTCTGAGTCTTCATTCTTCGATCTTCAGGTAGAAGCCACCATCGGGGTCGGTGGGTTCATCTAAAACATAGAATAAGCAAACGTGAGTACAAAGTCGTAATCGGCAAGACTTACATAGGAGCTATACTACTCATGCACATGTATCAAGGTAAAGGGAGGTGGGGTTTCACTTGCAGAAGTGCCATCTTTGACTGGGCTAGTCCTGAACTACGAGTACCAGACTTGAGGTAAGAAGCGTACACGAGTCCACTACATCTCTTCAACCAATTACACCACTATGTTTACTTCCTCGACTTCCCCACGAGAAGCACACCATAGCACTCACGCTTATCTTGGTGTGTTTTAGAAGTATCCAGTTCTAGTTATCTAATAATCAAGCTAAGCTTTCCAAGCAGTCCTTAACCGCGGACGCGGCTATTCGAATAGTTTTGTTAACCCTGCAGGGGTGTACTACTACACACACATGACCATCAGTTACCGCCTTTGGCCTCGACACCATTCAAGGGGTGTCGGCGAGGATGTTCACCACAACACTTCGCCCACAGCTCCGTTCTAGTCCAGAGAGTCGCCTATCTGAGGGGGATCCGTATGGAAGTCCGGCCGAGGTTCCAGTATAGCCTCAAACGATGTGTGCAAGGTCCCAAGCCGGTCTTGAAAAGCCGTTCATCCACTTCGCAGACCGTGCCACAGCCCTACCAGAACTCCGAACTACTGCGACTCTTGGGGTTCGAACGGGGTGAGGTACTAGGATGAGAGGGTTCAGTGAGCCCAATGTGTGGTTGTACTCTTCTTCTTGGATCACCACACAAGAACTCGGACTTAAGGCGGTGTTCAACGAGACAACCCACTGTGTACTCCTACACAGCCTCTCATCGTTCAACTTGTATTAGGGTAGATTCACCAACACATTTCACTTTCATCAACACCATGTTTACCATCATCCCGACTCACATCAAAAGCAACCTCATTGTACCACTAAGCATGCAATAAGAAGTAACAGTTGCAGGGGACACATGATATCAACCAACTCCTACATCTGCTAGGATTGTGGTTTGCTTAGTACTGTGACAAGATGATAGGTCATGCAAAGGACATGGGTTCAACTATGCGGTAGCAGCGATACAAGGTGATCTCCTAAACATGCATAAGCGAGACTGAGAGGGAATTGGGATTTTATAGACATGATCAATGGGGGTTTGCTTGCCTTGCTGACGAGGTTCAGTCACGGGGTCTTCAACGAAGGGGGTGATCTCGGGTTCCGGCTACACTTCTATCAGCAACATGACAATCATAGGATCAACATAATGTACAATGCACAATCACATGAATACGATTGTAATGGTGATGTTCAAGGTACTGATGTGTTGAGCATTCCATTTAAAAGGAGTATATTGCATTTGAAATGCAAATTCAAACTCCAATTGATTTATCGATGAATTTCAAATGCATTTGAATGCATGAAAGTTCATTTGAAAAGGTTGATCATGAAGTGATGTGGTATAGTTGAGATAATGTTTCTGATGTGGGGGTGAAACCATTCAAATTAAGTGTGTTGCAAAGTCAATTGCAAACTCACTCCAAATTTGAATTTGAAAAGGATCCATATGCATGGTTGCTACTGTTCACCCATTTTAAAATGGTCAAACATGAAAACAAATTGCATATTCATAATTCTTGTATTTTTATGATAATTTTAGACATATTATTTGTCCAATTTAGAGTTAATATGAATTAGTTATTGAATTTCAAAGTTTAAAGCATTTTCTGGAATTTTCTCTCTTTTCTTTATTTCTTTTAATCTCTGGAAATGATTTATTGCATCAAGCTGACGCAGTGCTGATGTCACCAGAGGGCTGACAATAGGGGCCCACCTGTAAGTCTCAGTGGGGTTAATCCCTGTTAGATTAAACTAACAGAGGGGTTTAGGGGGGGTCTAGGGCCCACTTGTCAGTGAGAGAGAGAGGGATTAGGAGGGGGGGGGGGTTAGCCCCTAATTAAACTAGCCGGCCGGCGGCTAACCGGCGGCAGCCACAGGACGCGGTGGCACCCACTGGAGAGGGCGGCTCCGGCCACGGGAGGTCACGGCAAGGGCACCAGAGCGTGTCCCTTGCACGTGCGCACCCAGGGGAGGCATCGCGCGCACCAGAGGGGGCCGGAGGCCACGGCGGGGTCGAGCTCCCGCGGCGGCCGACCTCTGGCTCCGATGAGCTCATCGACAGGGGCACCCCGGTGAGAAATGGAGGGGCGGGGAGGAAGCAGAAGCTCACCCTGAGCTTGAAGGAGGCGCCGGCGAGGTCGGGGAGGTCCGGTAGGCGGCGAATTCGGAGGAAGTAGCCACGGCAGCCGGCGGCGAGTCGATGAAGGGGGCAGCGTCCTCGGGGCCTCCTCGGCGCAATTGAGCGGCCACGGTGACGAAGACGGCGATGGCGGACGTCCTGGATAACTTGGCGGAGCTCTCGGGGGTCAGTGGCCACGCCTGCGCACGTCGGCGGGCTCGGGGGCGCTCGGGTCTTCGCGGGGAGCTCGCCGGAGAGAGAGGGGAAAGGGTCCAGGGGAGGGGGAAGTGGAAGGGGAGAGCACGGGGCGTCCACGGCGTGGAGATGAGGACGGGGGGAAGCAGGCAGTTCCGTGGCCAGGGGAGGTGGCGGCCATGCGTGGTGCACAGCTCGGCCGTCCCTCCTTCTGGCAGAGGAGGAAGACGACACCGAGGCCAGCTGGGCTGGGCCTGCTTGGGCCTCGCCTGGTGCAAGAGGTAACCCCCTTTTCCCTCTGTTTTTCTCTTTTCTTTTTATATTTTCTGTAAATTGATTCACCTAGCTATTTAAAATAGCTAGGCATTTTATTAAATGCCAATATTTTTTATATGGCTTCATTATAGCTATAGAATTTGGCACTTTTTAAAATTCAAAACATTTGAATTTCAAATCAAATAGGGGTTTATTTAATTTCCAAAGCACATTTTGAATTTTTGAATATTCCATGGACATGGTAAAGAACCCAAACCACTTTTAAAATGATCAACATCATTTATAGGAATTTTCCAAATACTCAAATGATTTTTTAAAAATATTTTTATCTCGCCATTTGAATTAAATTCTTTAGGGCTTTTCTTTTCCCCATTTTTGAAATTCTTTTGAAATTTTTGCATGATGCAAAGGGCACAAGCAACCCTAGCACTTACCCTAGTTGGGGTTCTGACAACTTGCCCCCACTCAAAAGAATCTCGTCCCGAGATTCAGAAGTCTGCGGGAGGAAGAAGGGGTACTCGACACTAAGACGGTCTTCTCTTTCCCACGTGGCTTCTTTCTCAGAGTGGTGTGACCACTGAACTTTCAGAAACTTGATCTTCTGTCGGCGAGTGACACGCTCTGCTGAATCAAGAACACGAACAGGGTATTCTCGATAAGAAAGGTCATCTTGTAGATCAAGCGTTTCATGGTCGACTTCGCGGATGGGGTCCTTGAAGCAAGGCCTGAGTTGTGACACATGGAATACATCATGTACTCGGGAAAGGTGCGAGGGTAGTTCAAGTTGGTAGGCAACTTATCCACGTTTAGCAAGAATGCGGAAAGGTCCGATGTAACGTGGGGCCATTTTGCCTTTGATACCGAATCGTTGGGTTCCCTTCAGAGGAGTAACCCGAAGGTAAGCCTTCTCATCCAGATTGTAGCTCTCTTGCCTATGATGACGATCATAGTAGCTTTTCTGACGAGACTATGCGGCTTTCAATCGATCACGAACAATGCGAACTTGCTCTTCTACTTCCTTGATCATATCCGGTCCAAAGAATTGTCTTTCACCGGTTTCTGACCAGTTAAGGGGTGTTCGGCATCGTCGTCCAAATAGGAGTTCAAAAGGAGCCATGTTCAGACTAGATTGAAAAATATTGTTATAAGAAAATTCGGAGAATGGCAGAGACTTCTCCCAATTCTTTCCGAATGAGATAACACAAGCTCTGAGCATGTCTTCAAGAATTTGGTCAACCCTTTCGACTTGACCGCTAGACTGAGGATGGAAAGCCGTACTAAAGGAGAGATGAGTTCCCATAGCATGTTGGAAGCTTCCCCAAAATCTAGAGGTGAAAAGGCTACCACGATCAGAATTGATTTCCAAAGGAACACCGTGAAGGGATACAATTCTAGAGACGTACAAGTCCGCTAACTGGCTAGCAGTTATAGACTCGCGAACTGTAAGGAAGTGAGAAACTTTGGAAACCCTATCTATGACAACGAATATTGCATCGTTTCCTTTCTGGGTTTTTGGAAAGCCGGTGATGAAGTCCATACCGACTTTGTCCCATTTCCACTCGGGAATAGGCAAAGGTTGAAGTGTACCAGCAGGTCTTTGGTGTTCTGCGTTAATTCGACGACAAACATTACATTCGGCAACAAATCGAGCAATGTCTCTCTTCATCCTAGTCCACCAAAATCTCTGGCGTAGATCTCGGTACATTTTTGTGCTACCGGGATGAATTGAGAGGGGTGTGTCATGGGCTTCTTTGAGGATGAGTTGCCTTAGTTCCCTATTCTTAGGTACTACCAAACGATTTCCAAAGAATACCATTCCTTTACTATCTGTGGAGAAACATTTAGCAGCTCCGCTAGCAATGTTCTCCTTGATCCGGCGTACACCTCGTGCACGCCTTTGGGCAACTATGATTTGATCCTCAAGGGTTGGTTTCGCCACCAAGTTGAAAAGAGATCCACGAGGAACAATCTCGAGATTAAGCTTTCGAAATTCCTCATGAAGAAGTGGTTGATACTGTTGTAACATGAGGTTGTTACTGTCAGAACCCTCTGTTAGGTAATGTGCTAGGATCACGTAACCTTGCATCATGTCAAATTTGCAAAGGAAATCAACTTCAAAATCCAAATGGGAGAATGAACACCCCCCCAGTTGAATTAATTCAAAAGGCCAGATAAAAATCTTCTCCAAAAATTCATGTTAGATTTTTGAAAAGTCTTATAAATGAGTGTGATCACATATCAAGTGATGTGGGACCCACCCCATGCTCATAGAATTTTCAAATATTCAAACAGTGCCTTGGAATTAAAGAAATACCCCTATTTGATTTAAGATTCAAATTATTTGAATTTTAAAAATGTTGAAACTTTATGAGTGGCTAGTCTATATTATTATGAGGCCACATAAAAAATTTCAGCATTTAATAAAATGTTTAGCTATTTATTTTAGCTAAATAGAACAAATGTCAGAAAAGAAAAATAGAAAAGCAATCAGAAAACCTTACCTGGCGCCCAGGCGAAGCAGGCCCACCCCAGCCCAGCCGGCCCACAGGGGCAGGGGCGTCTTCTTCCCCCTCCCGCGCCTCCAAGCTGCTCGGTGGAATGCCACCGAGCTAGCTGGTGACGACACGTCGTCGTCGAGGAGCTTCCAGCCCTCCCCGTGGTTTCTTCTCGCACCTGGACGCGCCTGGAGACGCCGTGAACTCATTCTCCCCCTCCAGAGCTTCCTCCTCCTCCTCCCGTGCTCGTTTCCGTCGCCACCCGAGAACTCGCCGGAGCACCGCAGCGCTCCCGCGTGTCCATTGACGTCGAGAAGCCAAGCCAAGGTGTCCAGGGAGTTCGTCGTCGTCGTCTTCACCGACTTGCAGAAGGAATCGATCCCGGAGCCCGCGTAGACGCCGATTTCTTCCTCGAGTCCCCGCCGGCCGCCGTGAAGGCCTTCGTCGATTCCGCCGCCGTTGAACCACCCCAGCCCTCGCCACCACCTCTACTGAGTTCAGGGTGAGCTTGCAAGCGAAACCCCTCTGTCTCCCCCCTGGATTTCTCACTCTAGCCGGATCCGCCATGGTTGCCGAAGCATGTCGCCGCCATGGATGAGCTCGAGGTCGCCCCTATGCCCCTTCGTCTCAGCCAGAGCGTGCGTTTGGCTCCTGAGCATGCCAGCGTTCGAACGCACGCGAGATCAGCCCGAACCGTGTGCTACAACGTCGACTACGACCTCGCCGTGGTTCTGCTTCCGCCGGAGTCGTCGCCGTCGTCGCTCCCGACCTCCCCGCGACCCCCTGTTGCCTCCAGAAGATGCGGAAGACGATGCCGAGCAAGATGGTGTCCTCCCGGTGGCCTCCCGTGGCCCATAGCTCACTCCGGCGAGTCACCGCCGTGGCTCCAGTCGCCGGCGTCAAGCCGCCGGTGGGTTAGCCACTAATCACCCAGTTAGTGACCCCCTGGGTCACTGACCAGTGGGCCCAGTGGCTTAATTAAGCCACTGCATTAATTTCACCCACGGGTTAATTAATCCAGCCACTGACAGGTGGGACGCCCATGTCAGCCCCCCCCCTGACGCAAGCTTGACGTCAGCCTGACGCAGTAAATCGATTTAAATGAATTTCCAGAGATTATTTGAATTAAAAGAATTCCAGACATTCCAGAAAATACCCCAAACTTTGGAAATTCATAGAAAATTCATATTAACTCCAAACTGGACAAATAATATATGAAAAATGATCAGGAGAAAATTATCTTTCCAAATATGCAACTTTCAACTCTGTTTGAGTTGAATTTAAAATGTGATCAGTAGCATTTGCTATTTGATTTAAATGGAATTAAATCAAATTCAAATCAAATAGTTTTGCAACTTGAACCATGGCAACATGCTACATTTCAATCACACATCAGAGGCATATCTTATACTTTTGAATATAATTAAAAATGATCAAACTATGTCACATGCAACTTGGTTAATTTGAATTCAAATGTGGAGTTTGAATTTGCAATTCAAATTGCAATATACTCCATTTAAATGGAATGCTCAACACATCATTACCATGAACATCACCCTTTCAATCTTATTCATGTGATTGTGCATTGTACTTTCTGTTGATCCTATGATTGCCATGTTGCTGATAGACGTGGAGCCGGATCCCGAGGTCACCCCCTACGTTGAAGACCCCGAAACCGAACCTCGTCAGCAAGGCAAGCAAATCAAGGTGAATGATGAGAGGTTGTGTAGGAGTACACAGTGGGTTGTCTCGTTGAACACCGCCCTAGTACGAGTTCTTGTGCTGTTATCCAAGACTAAGAGTACGACCACACATTGGGCTCACTGACCCCTCTCGGCCTAGTACCTCACCCCGGACCAAGTCCAGGAGTCGCAAGTAGTTCGAACTTTAAACGATCTCAAGCAGGTACATCAAGGTAAGTGGTGGACGTAGGTTGTGGCCTAGTTGAATCAAGTGATCATGATCGAGTTGAGCTTGATGGCTGGAGACACAACGTTTGAGGCCGCATCGGAAAAATCGGTCGGATTCCGATCGTGGTCCCAACTCAAATAGGCGACTCCCTAGGACTAGAGATGGTGCTGTGAGTGAAGTGTCGTGGCAACATCCTCGACGGTACTCACTTGAAGGGTCCAATCCCAGGAGGTAACTGATGCATGCGTGTGTGTAGCAGTACACCCCTGCAGGGTTAATGAACTATTCGAATAGTCGTGTCCGCGGTTATGGAATACTTGGAGACCTTTACTCTTCAATGGTTACTCTAAAAATTTCCAAGATAAGTGTGAGTGCTATTGCGTGCTTCCTCGTGGGGAAGTCGAGGAAGTATCCATAGTGATGTATTGGTTGGAGACTTGATACTTGGACTCGTGTATGCTCCTTACCTGTTTCTGGTATTCATAGTACAGGACTAGCGAAGTCAAAGCTCGAACTTCTGCATTGAAACCCCACCTCCCTTTGCCTTGATACATGTGCATGAGTAGTATCGTTACTATGTAAGTCTTGTTGATTACGTCTTTGTACTCACGTTTGCTTATTCTATCTCAGAGACGAGTTCAACCTCACGTCAGAAGAGTGTTACATTGTGATCGTCAGCAAGGCAAGCACCCCTTCTTTTATCATGTCGATAAAATCCCAGTTCCCTCTCATTCTCTCGTATGCATGTTTAGGATGTCACCATGATACGTTCTACCGCTAGTTGAACCTGTTCCTATGCATGACCTATCATTTTGTCACAGTAGTAAGCAAACCACAATCCTAGCAGATCTAGGAGTTGTTTGATATCATGTGGCCCCTGCAACTGTTATAGGATATTGCATGCTTAGAGGTTACAATGAGGTTACATTGTTGTGAGTCGGGATGGTAGTGATCATGTCAATGATGGTGGTAACATGTTGGTGATATTGACCTAAACAAGGTGAACGATGAGAGGCTGTGTAGGATTACACAGTGGGTTGTCTCGTTGAACACTGTCTTAAGCCCGAGTTCTTGTGATGTTATCCAAGACTAAGAGTACGACCACACATTGGGCTCACGGACCCCTCTCGGCCTAGTACCTCACCCCGGACAAAGTCCAGGAGTCGCAAGTAGTTCGAACTTTAAACGATCTCAAGCAGGTATTCCCCTGCAACTGTTACAGGTTATTGCATGCTTAGAGGTTACAATGAGGTTACTTTTTTGTGAGTCGGGATGGTAGTGATCATGTGAATGATGGTGGGAACGTGTTGGTGAAATTGACCTAAACAAGGTGAACGATGAGAGGCTGTGTAGGAGTACACAGTGGGTTGTCTCGTTGAACACTGCCTTATGCCCGAATTCTTGTGCTGTTATCCAAGACTAAGAGTATGACCACACATTGGGCTCACTGACCCCTCTCGACCTATTACCTCACCCCGGACCAAGTCCAGGAGTCGCAAGTAGTTCGAACTTTAAACGATCTCAAGCAGGTACATCAAGGTAAGTGGTGGACGTAGGTTGTGGCCTAGTTGAATCAAGTGATCATGATCGAGTTGAGCTTGATGGCTGGAGACACAACGTTTGAGGCCGCATCGGAAAAATCGGTCGGATTCCGATCGTGGTCCCAACTCAAATAGGCGACTCCCTAGGACTAGAGATGGTGCTGTGAGTGAAGTGTCGTGGCAACATCCTCGACGATACTCACTTGAAGGGTCCAATCCCAGGAGGTAACTGATGCATGCGTGTGTGTAGCAGTACACCCCTGCAGGGTTAATGAACTATTCGAATAGTCGTGTCCGCGGTTATGGATTACTTGGAGACCTTTACTCTTCAATGGTTACTCTAAAAATTGCCAAGATAAGTGTGAGTGCTATTGTGTGCTTCCTCGTGGGGAAGTCGAGGAAGTATCCATAGTGATGTATTGGTTGGAGACTTGATACTTGGACTCGTGTATGCTCCTTACCTCTTTCTGGTATGCGTAGTACAGGACTAGCGAAGTCAAAGCTCGAACTTCTGCATTGAAACCCCACCTCCCTTTGCCTTGATACATGTGCATGAGTAGTATCGTTACTATGTAAGTCTTGTTGATTACGTCTTTGTACTCACGTTTGCTTATTCTATCTCAGAGACGAGTTCAACCTCACGTCAGAAGAGTGTTACATTGTGATCGTCAGCAAGGCAAGCACCCCTTCTTTTATCATGTCGATAAAATCCCAGTTCCCTCTCATTCTCTCGTATGCATGTTTAGGATGTCACCATGATACGTTCTACCGCTAGTTGAACCTGTTCCTATGCATGACCTATCATTTTGTCACAGTAGTAAGCAAACCACAATCCTAGCAGATCTAGGAGTTGTTTGATATCATGTGGCCCCTGCAACTGTTATAGGATATTGCATGCTTAGAGGTTACAATGAGGTTACATTGTTGTGAGTCGGGATGGTAGTGATCATGTCAATGATGGTGGTAACATGTTGGTGATATTGACCTAAACAAGGTGAACGATGAGAGGCTGTGTAGGATTACACAGTGGGTTGTCTCGTTGAACACTGTCTTAAGCCCGAGTTCTTGTGATGTTATCCAACACTAAGAGTACGACCACACATTGGGCTCACGGACCCCTCTCGGCCTAGTACCTCACCCCGGACAAAGTCCAGGAGTCGCAAGTAGTTCGAACTTTAAACGATCTCAAGCAGGTATTCCCCTGCAACTGTTACAGGTTATTGCATGCTTAGAGGTTACAATGAGGTTACTTTTTTGTGAGTCGGGATGGTAGTGATCATGTGAATGATGGTGGTAACGTGTTGGTGAAATTGACCTAAACAAGGTGAACGATGAGAGGCTGTGTAGGAGTACACAGTGGGTTGTCTCGTTGAACACTGCCTTATGCCCGAATTATTGTGCTGTTATCCAAGACTAAGAGTATGACCACACATTGGGCTCACTGACCCCTCTCGACCTATTACCTCACCCCGGACCAAGTCCAGGAGTCGCAAGTAGTTCGAACTTTAAACGATCTCAAGCAGGTACATCAAGGTAAGTGGTGGACGTAGGTTGTGGCCTAGTTGAATCGAGTGATCATGATCGAGTTGAGCTTGATGGCTGGAGACACAACGTTTGAGGCCGCATCGGAAAAATCGGTCGGATTCCGATCGTGGTCCCAACTCAAATAGGCGACTCCCTAGGACTAGAGATGGTGCTGTGAGTGAAGTGTCGTGGCAACATCCTCGACGATACTCACTTGAAGGGTCCAATCCCAGGAGGTAACTGATGCATGCGTGTGTGTAGCAGTACACCCCTGCAGGGTTAATGAACTATTCGAATAGTCGTGTCCGCGGTTATGGATAACTTGGAGACCTTTACTCTTCAATGGTTACTCTAAAAATTGCCAAGATAAGTGTGAGTGCTATTGCGTGCTTCCTCGTGGGGAAGTCGAGGAAGTATCCATAGTGATGTATTGGTTGGAGACTTGATACTTGGACTCGTGTATGCTCCTTAGCTCTTTCTGGTATTCGTAGTACAGGACTAGCGAAGTCAAAGCTCGAACTTCTGCATTGAAACCCCACCTCCCTTTGCCTTGATACATGTGCATGAGTAGTATCGTTACTATGTAAGTCTTGTTGATTACGTCTTTGTACTCACGTTTGCTTATTCTATCTCAGAGACGAGTTCAACCTCACGTCAGAAGAGTGTTACATTGTGATCGTCAGCAAGGCAAGCACCCCTTCTTTTATCATGTCGATAAAATCCCAGTTCCCTCTCATTCTCTCGTATGCATGTTTAGGATGTCACCATGATACGTTCTACCGCTAGTTGAACCTGTTCCTATGCATGACCTATCATTTTGTCACAGTAGTAAGCAAACCACAATCCTAGCAGATCTAGGAGTTGTTTGATATCATGTGGCCCCTGCAACTGTTATAGGATATTGCATGCTTAGAGGTTACAATGAGGTTACATTGTTGTGAGTCGGGATGGTAGTGATCATGTCAATGATGGTGGTAACATGTTGGTGATATTGACCTAAACAAGGTGAACGATGAGAGGCTGTGTAGGATTACACAGTGGGTTGTCTCGTTGAACACTGTCTTAAGCCCGAGTTCTTGTGATGTTATCCAACACTAAGAGTACGACCACACATTGGGCTCACGGACCCCTCTCGGCCTAGTACCTCACCCCGGACAAAGTCCAGGAGTCGCAAGTAGTTCGAACTTTAAACGATCTCAAGCAGGTATTCCCCTGCAACTGTTACAGGTTATTGCATGCTTAGAGGTTACAATGAGGTTACTTTTTGTGAGTCGGGATGGTAGTGATCATGTGAATGATGGTGGTAACGTGTTGGTGAAATTGACCTAAACAAGGTGAACGATGAGAGGCTGTGTAGGAGTTCACAGTGGGTTGTCTCGTTGAACACTGCCTTATGCCCGAATTATTGTGCTGTTATCCAAGACTAAGAGTATGACCACACATTGGGCTCACTGACCCCTCTTGACCTATTTCCTCACCCCGGACCAAGTCCAGGAGTCGCAAGTAGTTCGAACTTTAAACGATCTCAAGCAGGTACATCAAGGTAAGTGGTGGACGTAGTTTGTGGCCTAGTTGAATCGAGTGATCATGATCGAGTTGAGCTTGATGGCTGGAGACACAACGTTTGAGGCCGCATCGGAAAAATCGGTCGGATTCCGATCGTGGTCCCAACTCAAATAGGCGACTCCCTAGGACTAGAGATGGTGCTGTGAGTGAAGTGTCGTGGCAACATCCTTGACGATACTCACTTGAAGGGTCCAATCCCAGGAGGTAACTGATGCATGCGTGTGTGTAGCAGTACACCCCTGCAGGGTTAATGAACTATTCGAATAGTCGTGTCCGCGGTTATGGATAACTTGGAGACCTTTACTCTTCAATGGTTACTCTAAAAATTGCCAAGATAAGTGTGAGTGCTATTGCGTGCTTCCTCGTGGGGAAGTCGAGGAAGTATCCATAGTGATGTATTGGTTGGAGACTTGATACTTGGACTCGTGTATGCTCCTTACCTCTTTCTGGTATTCGTAGTACAGGACTAGCGAAGTCAAAGCTCGAACTTCTGCATTGAAACCCCACCTCCCTTTGCCTTGATACATGTGCATGAGTAGTATCGTTACTATGTAAGTCTTGTTGATTACGTCTTTGTACTCACGTTTGCTTATTCTATCTCAGAGACGAGTTCAACCTCACGTCAGAAGAGTGTTACATTGTGATCGTCAGCAAGGCAAGCACCCCTTCTTTTATCATGTCGATAAAATCCCAGTTCCCTCTCATTCTCTCGTATGCATGTTTAGGATGTCACCATGATACGTTCTACCGCTAGTTGAACCTGTTCCTATGCATGACCTATCATTTTGTCACAGTAGTAAGCAAACCACAATCCTAGCAGATCTAGGAGTTGTTTGATATCATGTGGCCCCTGCAACTGTTATAGGATATTGCATGCTTAGAGGTTACAATGAGGTTACATTGTTGTGAGTCGGGATGGTAGTGATCATGTCAATGATGGTGGTAACATGTTGGTGATATTGACCTAAACAAGGTGAACGATGAGAGGCTGTGTAGGATTACACAGTGGGTTGTCTCGTTGAACACTGTCTTAAGCCCGAGATCTTGTGATGTTATCCAACACTAAGAGTACGACCACACATTGGGCTCACGGACCCCTCTCGGCCTAGTACCTCACCCCGGACAAAGTCCAGGAGTCGCAAGTAGTTCGAACTTTAAACGATCTCAAGCAGGTATTCCCCTGCAACTGTTACAGGTTATTGCATGCTTAGAGGTTACAATGAGGTTACTTTTTTGTGAGTCGGGATGGTAGTGATCATGTGAATGATGGTGGTAACGTGTTGGTGAAATTGACCTAAACAAGGTGAACGATGAGAGGCTGTGTAGGAGTACACAGTGGGTTGTCTCGTTGAACACTGCCTTATGCCCGAATTCTTGTGCTGTTATCCAAGACTAAGAGTATGACCACACATTGGGCTCACTGACCCCTCTCGACCTAGTACCTCACCCCGGACCAAGTCCAGGAGTCGCAAGTAGTTCAAACTTTAAACGATCTCAAGCAGGTACATCAAGGTAATTGGTGGACGTAGGTTGTGGCCTAGTTGAATCACGTGATCATGATCGAGTTGAGCTTGATGGCTAGGCACACAACGTTTGAGTCTGCATCGGAAAAATCAGCCGGATTCCGATCGTGGTCCCAACTCGAATAGGCGACTCCCTAGGACTAGAGATGGTGCTGTGAGTGAAGTGTCGTGGAAACATCCTCGTTGGTACTCACTTGAAGGGTCCACTCCCAGGCGGTAACTGATGCATGCCTGTGTGTAGCAGTACACCCCTGCATGGTTAATGAACTATTCGAATAGCCATGTCCGAGGTTATGGACTACTTGGAGACCTTGACTTGATCATAGACAACTTCAATGGTTACTCTAAAAATTTCCAAGATAAGTGTGAGTGCTATGGCGTGTTTCCTCGTGGGCAAGTCGAGGAAGTATCCATAGTGGTGTATTGATTGGAGACTTGGTACTTGGACTCGTGTACGCTCCTTACCTCTTTCTGGTATTCGTAGTATAGGACTAGCCAAGTCAAGCTGGAACTTCTGCATTGAAACCCCACCTCCCTTTGCCTTGATACATGTGCATGAGTTGTATAGTTCCTATGTAAGTCTTGCTGAGTACGTCTTTGTACTCACATTTGCTTATTCTCTGTTTTAGAGACGAGACCACTGACCCTAATGGTGGCCTCTACCTAGAGCTCGACGTGGACCAAGTCGTATAGTTCCAGACAACAGCCTGTGCCCTCTGGAGGGTCGTTGTATTTTCTTTCAGGCTTCTTAATCCATTTGTTGAACTTGTCTTTACTAAGAGATAATTTGCTTCCGTTGATGTTTGATGTAATGTTAGAGCACAACCATGTGATCTCTGCTTTTAATACAACTACTATGTCTGCTCTGTTTAGCAGAAGTTATAAAGACTATGAGTTTGTAGAGTTCATGTTGTGATTACCTGCTGTTTACACTGGACATGTATGATTTGTGTATGATTATAACATGCATGTCTTCGTGTGGGGTTCGATAGCTTAGTTGAGTTCTTGCCGGCGGTCTTTTATACACCAAGTGGCCCTTAGATGTGCGCATCTTGGGGCATCGCGATGCGATTGCTCGTGACTCTTTCACGTGGCACACTTTGTTGTATGATTGAGCCCGCCCGAGACCCCGACTAAGAGATCGGCCTGGAGTCTGTTTATGTAAGTCTTATGATTCAATCGATAATATGGTTGAGGCAATTTGTCTATGAGTATGGGATTTCACCACCCATAACCATTTAGACTTGTGAGCGGACGACGAGGACCCATCTTAGTTGATCATCCGGCCTGGATGGGATGCCCCTCACGTTCGATGCTTTCTGAGAGTGTTCTGTGCTTGGCCTTGTATGCTTAGCCAAGTGGGTACGGCTCTCGGCTCTCCATATGATTGTGTTGTAACAGGAATTACATACGCAAACCCCGGGTCCCGATATATGCGGTACTGTTCCAGATCTAGATGATTCCATCAAGATCCCGGGACGAAGCACATATCGGTCCCACCGCGACATATGACAATGCCATATGCCCTGGATTTCCAACATGATATCACAACATTAAAGCTACATGGATACAACATCTCATACAATCGGCATACAACTGCCTTAATACAATACATTAGCGGAAGATACATGTCTGAGTACAGAGTACAATCAAATGCCTAGAGGCAAAGGTAAAACACACCATTCCCGTAACCACACAGGTCCGGGCTCTCCGCCGGGATCCACCTAACTAGTCGTTGTCGAGTCTTCGTGAAGGCGTCCAGAAGAAGGGTCGTCGAGCTCCTCTGAAGTCCAAGATCGTTGCATAACATGCGTAAAAGTGAAATGAAAGAGGTGAGTTATATCAAAATTCTTGTAACTAACTTCTCACGGCTAAGATGGGGGTAGTGGTGAGGTTGCATACGCACTAGCAATATATGAGTGGCTAACGGTCTAATTTAGAGTAAGATGAGAAATCGCCTCCAACAAGTCTTTCTATCAACTACTTACGCAAACATAACACCTATCCTATCCTTGTCCTCCGCTTCGCATCCCGACGAAGAAGAAGCAGTCAAGGCACACTCACGTTGATCGAGTTATTAAGGTTATCTCAGTTGTTGTTGTCTATGAACAAGGATTAGGTCTCAAGTCGTCCATATCCGCCGACACGGCTTCTTGAAAAGATTTAACAATGCAGGGGTGTACCAACTGCCCATTACAAGGCTCCGCACGCACGCCCATCTCTCTCAGTTCCTACCCATCACTGGCAGCCATTTTATGATTTAGTCCCGATAGATCTGAAACGACAGGTCCCTCTAGCTAACAACGAAAAAATCCGGGTGGCCCCCGGTGAGTCGACATCCAACTCAAAAGCCGGCTGCGCTCTCGAATTGGCCTCTACCGTCTGGACGAGGTGGGTTATCTACCCAAACCATGTGGGCAGCCCCCTATCTCCCTGGGGTGGACCAACAAGAGAAACCATGTCTCCGTTGGCCCAAGTTGTTTTAAAGAATATCTTCTAGGAGCGACCCGACAGACACACACACGGTTTTCAAATGGTAAATCAGCTTGGGCCACCACTAGAAATGTTTGAAGCTAGGTAGGTAAGAAAAGGGGACCCAATAGCATACAACACGCGATTAGGCACGCTCGGTCTTAAAAACAATACCCGGAACTCAGATCCTAGGTGACTCGAATGGAACAAAGCGTTGGGGCGGGATAGCCTAGACGTTCCATCCTTCGTCGAATATAGTCAACATTATAATAATCATATCATCCACAACAATATAATAATGTGATGGCCCAATCCAAAGAGTAACAGGGGAACAATTGATACCATCCTAGCATGCATACTAAGTAGTGGCTGAGCAGCGAGAAAAAGTAACATAGCCGAACAAGGTTTTTTGGGTTGTGGAGGACATGGTTGTTTGGGTTTATTTGAGAGGCATGAATATGAAGTGGTAGGATTAAGCAATCATTGTATCCTAGACCTATGCGCGAGTGAGATGAAAGTTATATGCATGATATATGCTCCCCCTTACATGATGAGAAGATGAAACCAAAGGTTTAGTGGACCGCAAACTCGCATCGTCTCCGAGAGGTACCCGCGGAAGCACAGATGAAGGAAACACTGGAAAAGGCAGTCGGCGAGAAAGCATCTATTACTATGAACCAATCACGAGCAAGCATCAACAATAAGGCAACACGAGACAACGCGCGACATTGCATCTATTGTCGAGAGCAGTTAGTAACATGTTAAGTAGAGTACTCGTCACACACGACGATACTGCACATTTAGAATGGTTCAAGTTGTTTAGCTACAAAACATGAGCAAAGGTTGTTAACATGGCATCTCACCCAAGCATGGCATAGCACACAAGCATTAAAAGAGGTTAAGCATAAGATAAACTATCTATGCTAGTCAATTTAAGTGAGGCAACACCCTAAACATGACATTCCACTAAGTGACCCACGATAATTAAAGGATTTGGTACTGTTCTGACCTAAACCATATTTTAGATTGGTTAACAACAGAAAACAATAGCATAAACACAAAGTACATGAAATTCTAATCAAGTTACATATAAAGAACACTATAAACAGAGTTACGGTTAAAAAGATACAAGCAATACAAGTTACGGGCACAATCTTCCAACATCAGGTAGCTGACTTTAGATCAACAAATAAAGAAGAAAAAGTTTGTAAACATGCACAAAAACGATATGCAACTAAAGTAGACATGGCAGGCATGGCATGGAAAAATGAATCATGCAAATAGGCATCATGTACAATAAATTATAGCCCATGCAAAAAGCAATAAAACATTACTAGTCTAGGACTTAGTGAAAATCAGGAAAACATGGCAGAAATTGTTATTTTCATGCTATATAAACAAGAGCAAAACTATATGCAAAGTTGCAGTAACATGACATAGCAATATGTGGGCATGAAGTAGACATGATGGTGATCAGGTACAAAGAAGAATCATGGTCATAGGCATCACAGATCAAAATATATTAAGCAAGCAACATGGCATCGAAAAGTTACAGACTTAGTGAAAAACAGAGGTGGCTGTCAACAGCAGCAGGATAGCAACTTTGGAGCTGAACATCGAGTAACACCTGACTCGATTATATGTCAATCTTACTCTTATTATCTTGTTAAGGATACCCCATGATATGCGATACCTAAGGGTATGTGTTAGGTATCACCACGATAGTAGCCCCCAAGGCACCGAGTAACTTTTTGAAGTTACTCAAAGTCTTTTGATTTGAGACATTTTGTATAAATCCTTCCAGTGGGAACACTTCTTAGTGCACCCACTTGTTGTAGACCCCAAGGCTCTGAGTAACTTCTTGAAGTTACTCAGAGTCTTTTGATTGGAGACTTTTTATTAATTAGGATAATTGATTTCATCAAAAGAGAGTGCTCTTCCTATTGATGACATATTCATAAGGTATATGAAGATTAAACTCAATAAGAGGTCCGAAAGGACTTTAATAAAGTTTACACTTTTCCCTTGTATGTGGGTCGGGCAAGTTAAAGGAAAAATCTGGCGACACTCAAACGTCTCTCAGAAGAGGTGGACTGAGGCCTCGGAAGACGTGTCTTGGAGTAAAAGGCCTTAAACTCCATATAAACCAGATTTGTAAAGTTCGATATTCTAAAGCATCACAATGAGCTTTAGGTCATACCACATGGAATATCGATTCTTTACCCCTCGCACCTTCTCATCATAATCTGGCAATCTTCGTCAGGGACAGACTATTAGTGCATTAACCATTCGGAACTTTTGTCGAACAGCTAATGAATACAAGATTTTCGGTTTGTTGTGCGTTCCAGAATGCAATTTATTTCTAACTAATTACTTAGCTTCACGCTATATCGCATCCTTTCACTGCTTTGAGTTTTTGAGTATTGTCTACTTTCTTGGACGCTCCGAGTGACAACTTACTCGGTTTTTTTGGCAAGAACTCTTTCCGAGTGTTAAATTACTCAGAAGGATTTCCGAGTGACAACTTACTCGGTTTTTTTGAGTACCCGAGTGATAACTTACTCGGTTTTTATTGACCACCCATTGGGTGTGTCCGAGTGATGCCTTACTCGGCATGTTGTTCTTCCGAGTGAAGATCTACTCGGGAAATTTTCCTTCTAGTGGGAGCACGATGAGTGCAACCAGTGGGTGTAGCCCCCAAGGCTCCGACTAACTATTTGTAGTTAGTTGGAGTCTACTAATGAAGCTATACACAATTGTTTCATCGTGCGTGGACACAGAACATTTTCTTGAGTGTTGTTTCTTAAAGGAATTTGGAATAATGGTTTTCACGTCCATCTTCCATACCTCGTAATAATGGTAGGCATCTATTGCTAGTAAAATCCGAATAGACTTTATTATCTCTATAGGAGAGAATGTCTCCTCGTATTCAACTCCTTGAATTTGTCAGAACCCTTTCACGGCATGTAGAGATTTATAGCCAGAAACATTTCCGTATGCGTCAGTCTTTTTCTTGAATATCCATTTATTCTCGACGGCCTTTCGGTCCTCGGGAATATCCACCAAATTCCATACTTTTTTGATATACGTTTCCGTATGCGTCAGTCTTTCTCTTGAATATCCATTGTATTTCGGATCTCATGGCTTCTAGCCATTTCTCGGACTCGGGTCCTAGCATTCCTTCTTTGTAGCTCGTAGGATTGTCGGGTTCATTTAACGTGACTACATTCACAAGCTGTCCATAAAAATCATGAGCTTGACGAATTCTTGTTAACCTACGTGGCACAATAGGTTCCTCTTCATTCTCATCATGTATGTCGTGATCGTTATGAATGTCGTGTTGACCATCCTCTTCATCTCGCACTATGTAAGATGGTTCGAGAACAATTTTTGTTGCCATATCTTCCATTTGAAGTGATTGGTCAATCTCTTCATCTAGGTCTATTTTCCTCCCACTCAATTCTTTTGAAAGAAATTCTTTCTGAAGAAAGGTTCTAGTCTTGGCGACAAACGTTTTCCCCTCAGACGTGTTCTAGAAGGTATATCCACAAGTTTTATTTGGATAGCCCACAAAGATGCACTTTTCCGCCTTAGATTCGAGTTTGTCAGGATGAAGTTTCCTAACATAGGCCTCACAACCCCAAATCTTCAGGTGACAAAATGAAGGATTCTTGCTATGCCATTCTTCTAATGGAGTTGTCTTTTCGGATTTGGATGGTGCCCTATTAAGAATTTAAGCGAGAGTTTCTAATGCATACCCCAATGATGACACATGTAAGTCGGTATGAGACATCATCGATCATACACTATCCAATAGGGTTCGATTACGTCGTTTAGACACACCGTTCTGTCCAGGTGTTCCTGTCGGTGTAAGTTGTGGTATGATTCCACAAGCCTTCAGATGATTTTCAAACTCGTGAGTTAAATACTCGCCTCCTCGATCGGATCGAAGGTGCTTGATTTTCTTCCCGAGTTGATTCTCGACCGCACTCTGAAATTCCTTGAACTTTTTCAAAGGTTTAATACTTTTGTTTCATCAAGTAAATATATCCATATCTACTCAAATCATCAGTGAAGGTCACGAAGTAACGAATACAATTGTGTGTGGGGACATTCATAGGTCCACATACATCTGAATGTATGATCCCTAATAAGTCCGACACACGCTCAATTATTCCATTGAATGGAGTCTTTGTCATTTTGCCCATTAGGCATGGTTCACATGTGTCAAGGGATCCAAAATCCAATGACTCCGGAAGTCCATCGTTATGAAGCTTCTCCATGTGCTTTATACCCATATGACCAAGTCGACAATGGCACATCGTCATGTGCTCTTTTTCACTCGCCTTTAATCTTTTGGCATTTATATTGTTGATATGACAAACATCACAATCGAGATTAAGTATGAATAAACCATTTCTTTCCGGTGCGTGAACATAAAACACATCACTCTTATAAATCGCACAACCAATTATATCTGACTTCAAAGAATAGTGGTATTTCTTCAAACAAGAACCACTAACGATCTTCACACTCAATGCGGGTACATAGTAGCATTTATACAAAACAAAAAATAATCCCGAAGGGAGACTAAGATGCTTCGTGCCGACAGCCAATACTTAAACTTGACAGTCGTTCCCACGTGAATCGTCACTTCATCTTTCATCAAATGTCACTTATTCCTTACTTCCTGAACAGAATTAGAAATATGAGCAACAAATCCTGTATCAAATATCCAGGAATCGCTCCCGGCGTTTGTTAAGAAAAGATCAACAATATGTATATAAAATATACCTTCGTCTCTCTTGGCAATATTACCAGCCTTCTTGTCCTTTAGGTACTTGGGGCAATTGCGTTTCCAGTGGCCATCACTCTTGCAGTAGAAGCACTCAACTCCAGGATTGGGTCCAGGTCTAGGTGCTTTTTGATGAGTGACAACTGACTTGCCATCCTTCTTAGGGCCTCCTTTCTTCCCCTTATCCCTTTTCGGCAGACTTCTTTAATTCAGCGGTCTTGTTGACCATGAATACAGTGTTCTCCTTCTTGATCTCAACCTCAGCACTTTTCAGCATGGCGAACAACTTAGAAGGGGTGTTAGTCATCCCCTGCATGTTTTAGTTCAGCACAAAGCCTTTGTAGCTAGGGGGCAATGATTACAGGACCCTATCAATAGCATGTTCATCCGGAATCTGACATTCCAGAGCATTCAGGCGTTGAACGTAGCCAGAAATTTTGACCACGTGCTCACTAAAACTGGTGTGCCTCATCCATCTTAGCCGAGAAGAAGGCTTCAGAAGCCTCGTATCGTTCAGCCCTGGCTTGAGGTGCAAAAATGGCTTTGAGGTCGGTGATAATCACATAAGCACTCGTCCGTTCAAAGCGCTTCTGTAGCTCAACCTGTATGTAATAGAGCATGCCACTCTGGACAAGGTTGTAATCATCATCCTTGGATAGGTAGACATTCTTCTCATCCGGGCTTGCATCGGCTAGTGGTTCGTCACCTAATGCGGACTCTAGTACATATGCCATTTTGAGGGGAAAGAGGAGAATCCTCAGAGTGCGGAACCAGTTGGTGAAGTTTGACCCATCAGTTCTCAGTTTGTCTTTCTCTAGGAACGACCCTTAGTTGAACGAGGGACGTGGTGCTTCCATCTATAATGGTGGTTCACAAAGATACATATTTAGAATGTTGTTCATACTGTGGAGTTTCAATTTTAACTTCAATTCTAGAAAGCTCCCACATACATAAACACCTCTCAATTTAACTAAGTGATCACACAATCCTATAACCCCATACCTCCCCC
Organism: Bromus sterilis; assembly: GCA_950022295.1. Taxonomy (NCBI): domain Eukaryota; kingdom Viridiplantae; phylum Streptophyta; class Magnoliopsida; order Poales; family Poaceae; genus Bromus; species Bromus sterilis. The sequence goes on from OX465597.1 coordinate 221,493,313, forward strand.
GATCGTCACGGCCATCAGTATGTGGCTAAAGTAGGCCATCATGCCAATCACATCAATTATGTGACTCGTGCTGAATCTTCCGATCTTTTGTGTTCTAGGCCCGTATCTACATACGCCAAGCCTGCTATTCTGACCTTAATGTTAGCTTCTTAGCAAGCCCATATCTACATATTCTAGGCTTGCCAAACCCAACCTCATGCGAACGCCGTTGATTATGTATGACACCCATTTCTGGTGTGTAAGTCACACTACTAGGAAAAAGCTTATAGGTAGAGGCTTAACAGTAGAACCCTTTAAAGACGGGCGCTACTGCTAATTAGCAGTAGCGCGCTATATGGCCCCCCTCTATTTATATGCCTATATCAGTAGCGCCGCATCTGTAGACCCGCTACTGGTAAAGGTGGTCCCCACCAAACCCAGCTGACAAGTTGTAGTAGCAGCGCCCCCCTGGAAAGCCCGCTACTACTATGATATTATCAGTAGCGCCGTTCCGTTCCGCCCGCTGCTGCTAAAGTGGACCCAACTTAACCCAGAGGCCCGAAAATAGCAGCAGCGCATTCTCTAAAGGGTCGCTACTACTAACAAAGTAGCAGTAGCGCCGTAGCGGGACAGGCGCTGCTGGTAAGGCGCAGCAGCCACCTTTTCAACAACCATCCCCCTCGCCCCTCCTCTCTCTCCCTCACTTGCTTCTTCCTCATTCCTTCTCCTACCTCTTGTCCATCTCCATTAATGCATTACACCATTTCCATTAATGCACTACACACCATCTTCATTAATGCAATATCACTCTCTTTCTTTCTAATTTGCTCCTCCTCCACCACCACATATCATGCATAAATGCATCTAGCTATCTCTCTTTCTCACCTTTGTCTCCTTCCCCTCACTAGCTAGTGCAAGCTTCTCGCAAGTGTGATATTTTAACAAAAGGTATATACTTTCTCTCTCTCTTAATTAATTAGTAGCTAGCTAGCTAGGTATGTGGATGCATGAGCTGTGAGTAAAAAATTGTGCTTTGCATCAATGAAAATATTTGTGTGTGTGTGTATGGGTGTGTGATATGAGAGTTTGCCTATGTTTTGCCGAAATGTCGATTTACTTCCGTTTCGGTGAATTTCGGGCAAACTCTATATGTCCTATTTTTAGGAAGGTCATGCCGAATTTTTGTATGACTTTGATATGCATATGCATGTCGTTATAATCTTTTGTTTGTATAACTCGTAGGCAACCATGAAGGTCTGTGGAAGGATGGTGGATAGATACTTGCGATCCGCAGTGGACGACATGATTGAAAAAAATGAAAAGGAGATTTTATGTCCGTGTCGAAAATGCAAAGAAGGCGTCTGGCTGGACCCCTTTAAGGGTGGACGTTTGAAGGCGCACCTGCTTAGATATGGTTTCATGGATGGCTATACTCGATGGATAACTAAAGATGATAATGACGATATCGATGGTGCAACCAATAACCCCATGGCAGCGGATGAAGAGATGATTGATCGATCCGAAGACGAAGAGGGTGCTGGAAATGACGGCGGAGAAGAGGCCGCACATGGTAATGGCGTAGAAGATCAGGCCGAACATGACGGAGAAGATGCGGACATGATGGATCCTTCGTCACTACTAAATTCAATCGTGCGGGACCCTCATGTTCGAGACCTGCTTCGCAAGAAGAGGACTAGCGACAGAGCTGGTTCTAGAGAGGAGTCCAAGTTGGAGCAACTGGAGGTAGACTCGAAGACTCCATTGTATGATGGTTGCGCTCCTGAGGTGACCCGCTTGAGTTTCACGCTCTAACTTCTAAATATGAAGGCTAAAAACAAATGGAGCGAAAAAAGCGTCGATGATCATCTCAAGTATCTAAACAAGACAGTTCTTCCCCCGGGGAACCTTTGTCCTACTAGTGTCGATGAGGCCAAGAAGATTGTGTGCCCTATTGATCTGCCGCACATTAGATACCATGCATGCATGAACGTTTGCATCATTTATCGGAACGAGAACGCAGAAAAAACCAGTTGTCCGGTGTGCAATGCTGATAGATACAAGAAGGCCGGAAAGAAATCTCCTCAGAAAGTTGTATGGTACTTTCCGATCATTCCTCGTCTGCAGCGTTATTTCGTAGATCCTAAGGAAGCTGAGCTCATGCGGTGGAACGCGGTCAGGAAGGTGCCCGATGATGGAGATGATCCGAAGATGAGACACCCTGTGGATGGAAGCCAGTGGAGAGCGTTGAACGCCGAATATGGATTTGATCTTTATCCAAGGAACGTCATGCTTGGCGTGAGTTCAGATGGCATGAATCCGTTTGGCAAGAAGAACACCAACCATAGCACATGGCCCGTGTTTGTATGGGCGTACAACATTCCCCCGTGGAAGTGCATGAAGACAAAGTACATACACATGAGCATTCTGATTCAAGGGCCGAAACAGCCGGGAAATAATATTAATCTATATCTCGAGCTATTGAAAGAGGAGCTAGAAATGTTATGGAAATCACCAGTCAAGACATGGGACGCTTTCGAAAAAGAATATTTCTATATGAAAGTCGCGGTGCTGACGACGGTGCACGATTGTCTCGGTTACGGATATGTATCAGGCCAGGTGTGCCATGGATATTGCGGATGCACGAGGTGCATGGATGATACAACGTATCAGCAGCTAACGAAAGATGGTGGGTCTGTGAAAATCGTGTACATGGGGCATCAAAGATGGCTCGAGAAGAATGACCCGTGGAGAAACCGTGGAGATCTATTCAATGGTGAGACTGAGCATCGAGGACCTCCACGTAAGAGGAGCGGCGCCAAAATTGATGAGTTGTTGAAAAATTGGAAAGAGTGCCCCGCGCCTGGAAAGATGAAAAAACCGGAGCCGCTGCTGAAGGTATGGAAAACAAGGTCTGTTTTCTGGGACTTGGAGTACTGGCCCAAACTCGATACACCTCATTGTCTTGATCAAATGCATATCACAAAGAATGTTCTCGAGAGTTTTCTTGGCAAACTGATGAACATGCCGGAGAAGACCAAGGATGGGCCGAAGGCAAGAAGAGACTTGGAAGATTTGGAAATCAGGGCAGATCTCCACATGCCCCGTAAAACGGCTGAGACAGAGACGGAGACAGAGGCGGGGGACAGCAGGCGGGGCAAAAAAGTAAAGAAGAAGGAAGAGAAATATTGCCCCCCTTCTTGCTTCACCTTCAATACGAAGGAGATCGATCAATTTCTCAACTGTCTTAGCGGAATAAAAGTTAGTTCCGGTTACTGTGGGAAGATAAGTAGATATCTAGACATGCAGAAAAAAAGGTTCAGCGGGATGAAGTCTCATGACTGTCACGTGATGATGACACAAATACTACCGGTTTCCCTTAGAGGGATAATGGACAAGCACGTCCGTGACACGCTTACTGGTTTCTGTAATTTTTTCTATGTTATCTCTCGAAAGTCGATCAGTTCGAAGCAGCTCACAAGGCTACAGGAAGAGATTGTTGTCATACTATGTGAGCTCGAGATGTACTTCCCGCCCGCGTTCTTTGATGTCATGGTGCATCTGTGTGTCCACACTGTGAACGAAATCATCGACCTTGGCCCGTCATACCTGCACAACATGATGTCGTTCGAGAGGATGAATGGGGTCATCAAAGGATTCATTCGTAACATGTCCCGACCAGATGGAAGCATCGTACAGGGCAATCTGACACAAGGGTGCATCTCTTTCTGCGAGAATTATCTAAGCAACGGAGAAGACGACGTCCCTGTTGTTGGTTTGCCCGTTAACAAGCACCATGGGAGGCTCGGAGGAGAAGGTCACACCAACGGTCGGAGGCAACTGCATGTCGACCACTCGGATCGACGCAATGACTTTGACAGGGCAATTTTAGTAGTGCTACAACATCTTGACGTGGTAGACCCATTCGTGACACTGCACAAAGAAACCATCGCCAAGAAGTACCATGACCAGGGCCTACGCAAGAAGGACGCCGAAGTTACTAGAGAGCACAACTCCACTTTCTTTCCTTGGTTCAAAGAGCATGTTCTTGACAATCCACCGGAAGAGGGGTCTACAGACGCATTGCTCATATACGCCTTAGCACATGGCCCTGCTGTCAACTTCCTCACCTATCAGTCATACGATATAAACGGATACACGTTCTATACGGAGGCCAGAGATATAAAAAGTGATTTCCAGAACTCGGGGGTGACGATAGAATGCATGCCTGAGGACAACGGCTCAACTGAAAGATATTACGGAAGGGTCGAAGAGATCTGGGAGCTTAAGTACTCTGGACTACACAATGCGACGATGTTCCGTGTCAGATGGGCTAAAAATGTCGAAAGAGAAAACCGGTATTTCACTACTATGTCTATACCCGACGCCAAGAGCGCTACCGTGAACGTCATCGCCAAAAATGAGCCATGGATACACGCTAAGAACGTGACACAATGTTTCTACATAACCGACCCGAGCAATCCCAGCTGTGTTGTCGTGAGGAGAGGCAAAAGAAACATCGTCGGAATGGATGGAGTCGCTAACATAGAAGACTATGACCAGTACGGCAACCTGATGAGGGAAGATGACGACGACGATGAAGCATATGTCAAAAGAAGAATGAAGACTACATTACCGATGAAAGATCGTACTCCATGGAAAAGGAAAAGTCACAACAAGGGCCTAAATTATTCGGAAACGAACAAAAAAGGAAAGAAGCTAATCACTAAGAAACGTCCTCGACGCTGAGAAACTAAATGTGTGTTGTAATATATCTATGTATCTATTTTGTATACTTGCACTTTAACCGCGTTATCGATCGGTCAAATTATATATTGCCGCTGTGAAATATACATTATATAAATTGTATCGGTCGTTATTCGGGAAAAAAATAAAAAGGAAATGAAAATAGGAAAAAAAAATGCCAGAAATATCAGTAGCGCGCTCTGACAGGGCCCTCTACTGCTAAGTTTAGAAGTAGCGCGCGCTGACAGGGCCCGCTACTACTAAGTTTAGCAGTAGCGCTCGCTGACAGGGCCCGCTACTGCTAAACTTAGCAGTAGCTCGCCCTGACAGGGCCCGCTACTGCTATTTTTCACTTAAACCGGTCGGGCGGGTTCTTCTTTTCATTCCAGGCCTCTATCTATCCCTCTCTCCCTCTCGAAATCCTCCCCGGCCGCCGTCGTCGTCGCCGCGCCTCCGCGGCCCCGCCCTCGTCGCCGATGCCCCGCCTTTTCCTCCTCTGCACGGTAGGTGTTTGTGAAAATGCGCCTCTCCAGTGAGCGCTGCAACTCTTCCATCTCTCTTGATGTTCCTTGCACTGCCTGCTGCGGCTGCTTGTTGTTCCTGCCGGTGGCCACTGTAACAGCCCAGTTTTTGCAAAAATTAAAAATTTTGTTTTCGGTGTGAATTGTTTGATTGCCTGATTTGTTTGCGGTGTTTGCATCCCCGATTTATCGATCGGCGATTATTTTCCCCCCTCTTATCTCGTATCGGACGGAGACCGACCCTTGCCACCCTGACACTCGACCTTTGCGACACCGGGTTTCACCCGATCACCGTCGTGAAAACCGCACGAGACCAGCCACAGCCAACGGAATGAAAAACCCCGTTTAATAATTAAACGGGTTATTTTTATAGCGCGCCGGAAAGTGTTTTCGGAACGGTTCCAGCGCTAGGTGAACGCCTCCGGCTCGACGCACTGATCGCGGAGATCAAAGTTTTACCCGAATCGGAGGTACTGCGGACCCCCGGCGGTCAGAAACACGATCACCGTGCGCGCGAGAGAAAAACCGGTGATGTTTTTGCAAACTTCCAGCCACCCATGCTATATAAAGACCACCACACTCCCACCCATTTTTAGGGTTTCCCTAGCCACAAAGTTGCAGCCACACCCCCAGTTTTGCTCCAATTTTCGTCCAAAACACCCACATCCCGAAACCCTAGCTCTCCCACTGATCTAGACCGTCAGATCTGAGATCCAACGGTCCAGATCGCGTCACCCAGTTCCACCAACCACCCACTCCTTCTCCCTCCTCTCCCTCACCCGAAGCCGCCGCCCGTGCCCGTGGCAACCGCCGGCCACCTCTCCGCCTTCGGCAAGCCGCAGCCGCCGGCTCCGCTCCTCCTCCTCCCTGCGTCCCCTCTCCTCTCTTTCCCCCTCCTTCCTCTCTCTAATTCCCTCTCTCCCCGCAGGTAGAGGAGCCGCGCCATGGGAGGCTGAGCGAGCTCGAGCCGCCGCGCCGGAGAGCTCGGCTCCACCGCGGGACGGCGCGCCGTCGCTGGATCCGGCGGGATCCCGGCCGCCACCTCCCGATCTGCCGCCTCCCGAACCTCCCTGCTCGCCTCGTCGCCGCCCCCTCGCCAGAAGCCGGCCGGCGCCGCCGCCGCCTGCCTCGCCAGGGTCGAGCGCGAACCCGAGCCGGCTGGCCTCCCGTCCACCCCCGTGTGGGCCGGCTGCCCCTTGCGGCCCAGCAGGCCACGGCCCAGGCCAGGCCCCCCTCCACATCCCAGCAGCCAGGCCACGGCCAGATGGGCCTCTAGGGCCCATGGTGAGCATTTTGTCCCGACCCCTTTTTTTTCTGTTGGACGGCCTGCGAATTTTGCTAAGTGCTGATTCAATTTTGCGTTGTCGTTTGCGAGTAAACCGTAGCCCGGATGAACGTGCCCCCAAAACGAAAGTTGCTCAGTTTTGCGTGCTCTAGAATTCGTATGTAGAAAGTTTTTGCATTTGAGCTCATCTTGATTATGTAATTGTGTGCTGAACAGGGCATCAGGTCGTTAAACTGCTACTTTTTGATGTTATTGTGCTGCTATTGCTGATACTGTTATTTTTGTCGCAACTTCGGTCGACGAGTGTGTCGCGACTGTTTATCGGAATTGAGTGATTCCAATTGAATTTTGTTAAGCATCATGTCTAATTTCATCCCATGTATTGCTATGTCATGTTGCTGCACTTTTGCATATAGATTTACCCCTGTTTATACAGCATGTGTGCGTAACTTGTTTTGCTTATATCTTTTAACCGTAACTCCGTTTGGGGTGTTCTTTATATGTAACTTGATTAGTTTTTAGTGTACTTTGTGTTTATGCTATTGTTTGCTGTTGTTAACCAACCTAAAATATGGTTTAGGGCAGAACAGTACCAAATCTTTTAATTGTCGTGCGACACTTAGTGTTATGCCATGTATAGGATTGTGCCTCACTTAAATTGACTAGCTTAGGTATTTTACTTTGTACTTCACCTCTTGACCTGTTTGTGTGCTATGCCATGCTTGCTTGAGTTGCCATGTTAAGAACCGTTGTTTGGTCACCTGTAGCTAAGCAACTTGAACCACCGTAAACGTGATGTATCGTCGTGTGTGACGAGTACCCCACTCAAACTGTTAGTAACCGTTCTCGACGATAGATCCGTATCACGTTGCCGTGCCTTGTGTTGTCTCTTTGATCTTGTATTTCTCCGTAGTAATAGTGGTGCACCGTTGATTGCTTTCCAGTGTTTACTTCTTGTGTGCTTCCGCGGGTACCTCTCGGAGACGATGCAAGCGTGCGATCGACTACACCTTCGGAACCCGACTTATCAATAGGGAAGGACTATACATTACTTATGATCCATTCTATTTCAACCAGAGGTTTGCATGCTAGTATAGGTTAGGTTCGATGTTTGATCCTACCACTTGTTTACAGCCTCTTTCAAACCGATACAGCCATGTCCCTTCCCAGCAAACCTTGTACTTCTATGTTACTTTTGCTCGTTGCTCAGCCCCTGCTTAGTATGCATGCTTAGGATGCTACGATGTTACCCTGTTACTCCTTGGGTTGGGATATCACCTGATTATTATATTATTGTTGATGATATGATTATTATAATGTTGACTATATTCGACGAAGGATGGAAGGTCTAGGCTATCCCGCCCCGACGCTTTGTTCCATTCGAGTCACCTAGGATCCGAGTTCCGGGTATTGGTTTTAAAACTGAGCGTGCCTAACCGCGTGTGGGATTTTATGGGGTCCCCTTTTCTTACCTATCTAGCTTCAAACATTTCTAGAGGTGGCCCAAGATGATTTACCATTTGAAAACATGCATATATATCTTGTCGGGTCGCTCCTAGCAAATATCTTTTAAAACAACTTGGGCCAGTGGAGACATGGTTTCTCTGTTGGTCCACCCGATCAGCTAGGACCTGGTTTCCCATGTGTGATTAACCGGCAATCCGACCTGCGTCATACGGAAGAGTCCGATCCGAGAGCGTGGCCAGCTTTTGGATTGGGTGTCGACTCCCCGGGGGCCACCCAGATTTGTGCGTTGTTAGTTAGAGGGACCTGTCGTTTCGGATCTCTTGGAACTAAATCATAAAATGGTTGCCTATAATGGGTAGCAACTGAGAGTGATGGACGTGCGTGCGGAGCCTCGTAATGGGCAGTTGGTACACCCCTGCAGGGTTAAATCTTTTCGAGAAGCCGTGTCCACGGTTATGGACGACTTGAGACCTACGTCCTGTTCATAGACAACAACAACTGAGATAATCTTAATATAACTTGATCAACGTGTGCGTGTGCCTTGATTGCTTCTTCTGCATCGGGATGGGAAGAGGAGGACAAGGATAGGATAGGTGTTATGTTTGCGTAAGTAGTTCAGAGCAAGACTTGTTGGAGGCGATTCGTCATCGAATGCTTGGCTTCTTATCTTACTCTCTAGATCGTTAGCCACTTCATAAATGCTAGTGCGGCAGCAACCTCACCACTTACCCCTTCCTTACCGTAAACTACTAGTTGTCCTAGAATGACGAGTGATGAAGTCCTTGTTGGGTCAGTTGACCACTACAGTTGGATGCTGAGTACCTCTGTACTCATGATACTACCCCCAAACTCTTTTCAGGGTTCTGATCGACAACAGGTATGGTGATCGACGTTTCACGTGGAGACTCGGCGAAGACTAGTTAGGCGGATCCCGGCGGAGGGCCTGGACTCGTGTGGTTATGGGATCGATGTTTTTCTCTTTGCCACTAGGCATTTGCTTGTAGTCTGTACTCAGACATGTATCTTCCGCTGTTGAATTATATTTGAGGCAGTTGTATGCCCATTGTATAAGATGTTGTATCATGTATCTGTAATGTTGTCATATCATGTTGGAAATCCGGGGCATATGGCTTCGTCATATGTCGCGGTGGGACCGATATGTGCTTCGTCCCCAGATCTGGGTGGAAACACCTAGATCTGGAACAGTACCGCATATCGGGCCTTACAGCCACTGCCAAGGCCATGGCCGTGGTGTATGGGCAAGTGTGTGCGCATGGCCTGTGTGTGCGTGTGTATTGTGAGTGTGTGCAATTTGAGCTATATATCAATAGCAATTTGAGCTATATATCAACAACAATTAACTTGCATTGAATGAATAAAATAACAGTAATATTTAATATTGTTTAGGAGTTTGTATGAACTTTTGGAGTTCAAAATGCAAATGAAATGATATTGTGTACGAATTTTCTTCTTTTTTCCATTTGCAGGGATCCGAGGGGCCTATGTTTTGCCGGAATGTTGATTTATTTCCGTTCCTGCAAATTTCAGGTTCCCGATATGTCCACTTTTTAGCAAAGGTCATGCCAAAATTTACCGTGAATTTCAACATGACTTGTGCTACAAAGTATGACATATCGAGTGCCCGGTATTTGATAGGACGCTATTTAGTCCTTTTTTATAGTTTGAGAATGAAACTTGGAGACTAAATATATCGTAGGAAACATGTCGACCAACGACGAAGCCAGTGCAGATGAAGATTTTGACTACCAGCAGCAAGAACACGCCTTCTTCGACCATATGTCTTCTCAGCTACGAGACGAAGGTCCAAATGCCGCTAATGCGACGGACGCCGAAATCGAGTCTGACAGCACTCCTGATGGCACCGATGGCACTGACACCGACGCCACCGACACCGGCGGCGCTGAAGCCTCTAATGAATCAGCAAATAAGAAGGAGAGGGTACGAAAAACAAACAAGCTCGGCACCGACAAACTGCTAGTGACAGAGGTGCATCCTGGAAAATTCGAGCCAATAGCGCCGGCGGAAGCTCGCAAGTGCTACGGCAACCAAGTCGGATGCATCCTACGGGAAACCGCGAGCATCAACGACTATGACTTGAGGAGTATACCAAATATGGAGCATTTACTCCTTATGAAGCTGCACAACAGATTCAAGTTCCTAGATCGGGATGAGAGCAAAACTCCGTGGGATGATGATGCCATGACTGACATAAACGCCGCCGCCATTGTCAAGTTCAGCAACACATTGTCCGCATGAAAAGTGAGGGTGAAACGATTGATTGAGAAGAACAAACCTTTTTCCAAGATTTTTGCGGAGAATCCATCACTTATGGAAGTTGAGTTCTTAAAATTCAAGGACACTTGCGCTACCGACGAAGCCAAGCTTAGGTCCGCGAAATTCAAGGGGCTTCAGGAAAGGAACACGGGGAAACACCGCCTCGGAAGCCGTGGTTACATTGGAAAAAGGTCTATATGGGACAAGGAGGACGCGGAACGTGAAGCCGCGGGGATCCCAGACCCCTTGGCGGAGTTCACCGACCCGCAGGAGTATGACTTCATCAGGGCCCGCTACAAGTGGGACTCGAAGAAAACGGTTTGGTCCACGGACGCGCAAACGAGGGAATTGATGAGATTACTGGTAATATTTTTTTTCCACCTTATATTAGCTTCTCATCAAGTCAGAATACACGTTGTAGTAACATTTGTAAATGGTCCACGTTTCTTTCGCAGAAAGAGCAACACAAGCTTGATGCCTAAAGTGACTCATCGTCTCAGTAGACGATGAGTCCCAAGTGGGACACCCATCTCAACCGGGCCTTGAACATACTGAAGGGCCTCCCTTTGGACACTCAGCCGCAGCATGGACGTGTGCACGACGTCGGAGACGGTGCCAGTGGAAGCACTACTACCATGAGGACCCTGAGGCAAACAGGCAGAGAAGGAAGTTTACTCAGGTCAACATCGACTAGAAGGTGAAGCTGGCGGTTGAGAAAAAAGCAGCTGAGACCGAACAAGCGACCAAACAAGAGATGATCAAGTCGGCAGTCAATGCAGCTTTAGCTACCTGTAGAGATGAGTTCGCAGCTTTAGTTTCATCCTTGATCCCGGCTGTTATCGAGTGGACGAAGCAAAATCCAGACAAAACGACAGCGGATTTTCCCCGTACTAGCTTCGTCGGGAGCAACTCGGTGAACAACGCACCAGCGGCGCCTGCTCTCGCATCCGGACATGCTCCATTAGCCGCTCATAGCAGCCCGTCCTCTGTCTCTAGCGTGCTAGGCGGGCCTTCGCCTTTGGCTGAGCTCGACGCCCTCACGGTAATTAGGCGTCACACCAACATATCTATAATATATCCCTTTTTCGTTGCCTTTTGGATTTCTGACGCCGTAGACATGTTTTCGCAGGTCGAGAGAACCCCGTGCACCTTACTATACAGGATCAATGGCCAGATGGTGGATGTGGGAAAGGAAACGATAATAAATCCCACGGATCGGATGATCCACACCATGCAGATGCCCAATACCACTTTCAAGGTTTCCGTGGCGAGTGTCAAACCGGGCCACGAGGATTTGGCTCCTCCGGTACAACTCGGGGGAGAGGAAGACGAGACCCCTAAGCGGCTTGCAGATTGCAAGGGCTATTTCATCCTATGGCCGAAGGGTCTTCTTCGTGTCGAGTCGGCCGCCGTGATGACCACACCAACGACAACACATACCCAAGAAGGTATGAACACCACCACCCCGCCTCCGCAATTATTAGCGCCGCCTGTTATGCTGGGTGAGAGCGGCGAGCGACGCGATGAAGGCGGTCCTATGCAATTCCTCAACACCTCCTTCATTAATCAGGAAGTAGAAATGATGAGTCAGCCATATGACTCGGCCAATAAGGAGCATGTGGACGGGGAGATGGATATTCTGCCGGAGCAGGAGCATCCTAGGTCTGAGTGCAAAAAGTCTCTCTTCGTGCAACCCTTGCAGGATACGCCTCCAGATGTCGCCTCAAACCAGCATGAACAACCCTTGCTCAGCCCGTCAACACTTGGGGTGGCGATCAAGGGCGCTATGAAAGGCTCATCACAACCTCTCCCCAGAAGAAGCCGAGGAAGAGACTGAGTAGGAAAGACTTAGCTGCCAAAAAGGCTGCCAATTCTTCTAGCAGCAAGTCGGTTCCGCCAACCGGTTTTGCAGACCGTGTACCGATGAAAGGTACGGCGTTGATCCATGTCGCGGGCGAGCCGATCCTCCCGCCGAAACCGCTCGAGAGCATATCAGGGATCTCAGGAGACTGCAGGACCATGTACTGTCGACAGAGAAAAGCCTTCTCGCGTCGAAGGATCCAGGATATCCACTTTATGCGGCGCGTGTGCCTCCGGGCATGGGCTACGTCGACACGGCTCCTGCGGAAGTGTTCTTCCTGCGGTTTGATCACATCTTTGAGATGTTCCTCACTAGGGGGCTCGATTTTACGATCGCCCGCCTTTTTGCGCTCCATATGAGTTTTGTCATCAAAAGAGAGGAAATCTCGCAAATCGCGGTGGCAGATCCGTACTACATGCATGAGTCCTTCTTGTCGCTCGGTGACTATGAACTTAAAACTGCTAGGGAGTACATCAAAAATTTCATGCTGATGAATAAGGAGAAGGAAATGGTTCTGGTGCCTTATCATCCAATGTAAGTCATTGCCCGATTGCCTTTACATTTCAATCATTCCTTTGCTCATATGGAGGCTAGCTAATTTGAGGTGCATTTATTTTGTGCAGCGAGGGGCACGCCGTCCTTATCTTTCTTTTCCCACGAGTCTCCCATGCCGTGTATTTCGACTCGTCTAGGAACTTCAAAAGGAAGGACTACACCAAAGTAATGAGTCTTCTGGATTCCGCTCTCCAGGGCTTCGACATGAGGGGTGGCCACATCGAGAAAAAGTCACGAAGGAAGGGCGCGCCATGTTTCCCACATAAAACCAACTTCTGCAGTATCCATCAACCGGAAGGAAGTACAAATGATGGATACTATGTCATCCATCTCATGATGGAGTTCAGAAAGGATCAGCAACTTCTTCACATGGCAAGCAAAGATGACAATCATATCATGATATGGGCAAAAAACTTAGCCGAACCGGATTATAAAGTAAGAGATGACTTCTTTCGCATCCTGAAGGATATTGCAACCATCATCATGAAAGAAGTCGTCGACAAGAAGGGGATGTTCTACCACGGCCAATATCGCGAGCTGATGTTAAAACTGGCGTAGGAATGCAACTTTTGGACATTACGCCGTTCAATAAGCTAGGGTGCGTCCTCCCAGATATGGATGGATGGAAGTTCTAGTGTATTGACTATGCTGATGATGATGTCTCTGTTGAATTTATACTTTTGGAAGCGATATGAAACCTTTGTGATGTAATTTAACGGTCCTGTTGAACTACTTGCGTAACGCTTGCTAGCTAGTGAATTAGTTGGGGTACCATGAACAACGTGTGTATATTCTATTATGTATGTTACTTTATGTTGCATCTATTCACTAACTTTTTGTCTTCGTGTTGCTCAAGTATATTATATTGTGTACTATTGTTGAATTCCTATGATGAATATGCATCTCTAATAGGTACATAGATCACCGATGACGAAGAAGTGCTATTCCGTGTACGTAGGGAAGGTTCCAGGAGTGTACGATGAGTGGCCAGAGTGTCAGGCCCAAGTGCACCGGTTCCCGGGCGGCAGCCAAAGAGGGTTCAATACCAGAGAGGAAGCGAAAGCTAGTTACTTGAGATTTACGCTAGCACGAGAGGAAGATCGGAGGTGGCGCTTCATGAGCTACTACATAATTCCACTCTTCCTCATAGTGACCGCTCTTCTAGTATATATCATAGTTTAGATGGATGATGAAATTTTCTTGTAGTTGCATGTATTTAAGATATTGTGACAACTTCTATCGCTATTTTAGAGATGAGATGATGAGAGACATCATTTGTGTTGGATATGAGAGATCATGATGATATATATATATATGGTCATCAGATTATTGTATGTGTCTGATATGATGAGATTTGTACTCTGTAGAAAACCTGTGTATGTGTATGAGACTATATTGTATAATACCAGTACAAATACAGCAAAAATACGATGGGAAAAAGAAACAGAAAATGAAAAATAAATACCAGTAGCGCCTGTTACATGTAGCAGTAGCGCATGTATACCAGTAGCGCCTGGTACAGTACGCGCTACTGGTATTAGTAGTAGCGGGCTCCACGGGGGGCGCTACTGATAACCTTGTGTAGTAGTAGCGGGTGCGTACGCGTGCTACTGCTACAAGTTAGCTGTAGCGTGCTAGCAGTAGCGGGTGGGGGTTCTACTACTAGCCTTTCTCCTAGTAGTGTCATAAGGGAGATCCTTCCAGGTGGTGCCCATTAAGGGAGAACGCAATGTTGATATTGTGAAGATGATCCTATTTATGCTACCGTCGTTATATCTAGCATATTATCAAAGAACATGAAGTAAAACTTTAAATCACACATGCTATGATCCCCCTTCATGCAAAGGAAAGTTAAACGCCTTCTACTTTATCTTTTACAAGTTTTACGTGGCTGCTAGGGGTTTCGATAGAGAGAACCGTTTCTATCTTGCGAAAACACGCCACAACACCAATTCCACAATTGTATCTATTACACCCCTGTCGGGGCCCTCCATTTCAAACATCTTCGCATTGCTAATGTTAGAGAGTCGGACACCCCCAGCCACTTATATGGTACACGCCATATGTCAAGCGTGGAACCAGCCTCGCGTAAAAGCATAAGGTCAGTCGGGGCCGCTTCATCAGGACATTGCAGCAACGCTAAATGAGTACACGTGGGAGGGTAACAAATGGAGCATTGATGCCCACATCCTCGATGTGTTCTACCCGTACAATACATCTATGCATAGCTAGCTCTGATACCACTGTTGGGGTACAGGGCAGAAAACAATATTTTTTCCAACCTACGAAATCCGAACCCAAGATCTGTGCTATGGCGATGTAAAGTAACGGAAGGAATCGGTGTTCATACCTTTGAAGACCGAAAGAGGGAAACGTTCTACGAACGTGGTTGGCATAGACTCTGAACCTACGACCTCCATGTCATGTATAACACCACCGGCAATGAAGACTTCATGGAGACCTCCGGCGATGAAGTAGAACCACAAGTGTAGTGCCTCGAGGTGATTACACACATACTGTGCAACCCATGTTCCCTCCGGGATCCGAACCAGGCGAGCAGCAGAAAGAAGACGGATTCAGATCCCGACTCGGTCAGAGCAATGGCGTGCTATGGTGGTGAACTCCCAATCAGGTGCAAACTCCAAACAAGGGGAGTTCGCTCGAGGTAGGAGAAAGAGAGAGAGAGATAAACTCATATCGTATGGAAAAAAGATGGGGTCTACCCCTCCTTATATAGGCCAAGGGGGGAGTTTAATCCTCCTCCCCTCCCCCATGTGGGACTAAGCCCCCAAGGTGGGGAGGTGCCCCTCCAAGGGGGTGATGGGCCCCACCCTTGACGCCAAGCCCAAGGGGTGAAACCCCTCCTCCCCTAATGGGCCCCATTATTCCCATTAGCCATTTTCCATTGTTTTATTTAATTTAAATATATTTTAATATTTAATTCAGATAACTAAATAATAAAACATTATTAAATATAATGAAACTTTATTTTGAACCTTTCAAAATATCCAGAATAATTTCCGGCACTTCCAGGAACAATTTCGGTGCTCTCTTCTTTTTCACCGATGATCTCTTTGCATACTTATCAACATATCTATTTCAGAATGCCCAAAGTACACCTTTATGGCCAGCATATTTCAGTCAGGCAGTGGATGCAAATCAAAGACTCCTAGTAGAGAGCACTTACATATGATCATTACGGTCTAAGGACTAAGTCATATATTACAAAGTCATCGCTATATTGAACCATGTGACTTGATCACATCACAATGCTTTAGGTGGGTGTGTGTCCATCACATCATTCTCCTAATGATATAACCTCATTGTCAATAGGCGGTTCATACCTCATGATAAGGAAACCATGACCATCGACTGCCCAATGAGCTAGTACACCTGAGTATAACTAGGGACGAGTGTTTATACTACACGTGTATTAGTGTTTTCCAGTAATACAGTTCTAGCAAAGTATAAAACGTATTAAAAACAAAAATAAATATGTGAAAAATACCTTTATTAATTTGCCTCTAAGGAACATATCCAACATTTTATATACCTTTCAAAAAGAAAGGGAAACATAAGCGAACCACGCTTGCGTTAGTGTACGCGAAGTCGAGGCGGACGTCGTCATGGAAGCAACGACGAACGCCGAGGTGAGCCTGCGACATCAGGGCCTCACCATCTATCTTAGGGTTTAGGGTGGGGGTGGGTAGGCAGAAATTTATATACCTTTCAAAAATAAAGGGAAATAGAAGCGAACCACGTTTGCGTTAGTGTACGCGAAGTCGAGGTGGACGTCATCGCGATAGCGATGACGGACGCCGAGTTGAGCCCGTGACATCAGAGCCTCACCAGCTTAGTGTATGTGAAGTCGTGGTGGACGTCGTCGCGGCAGCCATGTTGGACGCCGAGACAACCCCGTAACATCAGAGCCTCACCATCTATATTAGGGTTTAGGGTGGGGGGTGGGTAGGCACCCTTTTATATACCTTTCAAAAAGAAAGGGAAACATAAGAGAAGCACGCTTGGGTTAGTGTACGCAAAGTCGAGGAGGACGTCGTCGCGGCAGCGACAACAGACGCCAAGACGAGCCCGTGACATCATAGCCTCACCATATATCTTAAGTGATAGGGTGGTGGTGGGTAGGCACACTTTTATATACCTTTCAAAAAGAAAGGGAGACAGAAGAGAACCACACGTGCGTTAGTGTACGCAAAGTCAAGGCGGACGTCGTCGCGACAACGACGACGGACGCTGAGAAGAGCCCGTGACATTAGAGCCTCGCCAGATCATGCCTCCATAATATATAATATCGTTCCTCTGATATGTATGTTCTCGTGCCTCCGATATGTATGTTATCGTGCCTCCGATATGTAAGTTTTCGTGGCTCCGATATGTATATTTTCGTGCCTCCGACATGTATGTTTTCGTTCCTCGTATGACTGAGTTGAAAGTTAACGCTCTATAGTGTTGGAAGCCCCCACCCGTAATTACCCTAGAAATCTCCGTTGCCCAGAAATACAATGGGACAAAATAAAAGGAACAACGGGAAAAGGAGTAGACACAATAGCGCAGGCATAAAAACACGCATCGCATGCTGTTTTCCATTAATTGTGGATTCTATGAAGGTGAAGCTGCAAAACGTGCGAAACTGGACTACGAAACCGAGAAACCAAAAATGGAAAAGGGGAAACCGTAAAATTGTTTTCTTGCGCGCATGAGTTCTCCCGCGCACGACAAGTGGCGCGCTCGGAGCGCTCCGTACCGGTTCGTTGGAAAAGAACTGAACGAGCGCCCCCCCCCCCAATTTGTTGTTCTCAGTTTGCGTGCTTAGCGTGGCCGACGCCAAGCGGGGCGCTGGTTCAGGTCATGTTGAGCTAGCGATGTGCAGAGAGAGCGTCTAAAGAGACCACGTTGACCTGGCAGAGGCCCAGGTGAGGCACACTATTGGATATTGTGTGCACATGTACGTACACTTGGGACGAGTTTAATTGTTCGCATGGGCCTAACCAAACTCGTGGTGGAATGAAATCAACATGTTATTGCCTGCATTCATTGTTTGGTCTGTATGGCACGAAATGTAAAGCATCTCTTAGCCAAGCCCGTTGGGAGCACCTGAATCCTTAGTTCTCAGCTTGTCAGGCCCGGGCGATTCTCGAGAGGGGAACACTGCATCTGAGCTCGTGCGGGCGGGAGATGGTCCGAGCTCGCGCGTCTCCAAAAAATAGGCGGGAGGAATTCGGGTCACCTCCCGCCAATTCGGTCGGCCCCTATATATCCACCTTTACCTCATCGCCGATTTCGACGCCACCGCTCTCCTCCCCTTTCAAGTTTCCTGTCGACGCACATCCCCTTTTCCGACCAGGTAAGCGGTGCAACCCCTTCTTTTCCCGGTGGTCCACAACGGCGGTGACAACAATCCTCCCTGTCCACCACTCCCTAGAGTTTTAGCCATGAGCCATGACATATGTGAGTTCATTCACCCCTTGTTTCAATCGTTGTAGGAAGATCTTATCAGTGGCGGTGCCAAGATCAAAATCTTGTGACATTAATTTTTTGAATAAAATTCTTGCAAACAATAAACAGGAAAAAAATCTCATACTTCTAATAATGAAAAACATTATAGGAACAATATTTTTAATGATGAACAATTTGTTACTTCCTAATATTGCTTGTGAGAAGAAAATTAGATTAGAGCTAAAGACCTTGAGAAGAAATATATAACTTCCAAAAAAAACTTCTGCTAGTGTTCGGTTGGATGTAGACTCTAGCATGGATAGCCCGGCCTAAAGCCCGACCATCCGGGTCGGGCTCGAGCTCAGGTTTTTGAACTGAAGCCCAGCCCGGAAGCCAGAAATAAGCCTGAACAGGGCATAAATTGCTATTTTATTTGAAATATAGGTATAATATACCATTTAAATATTCCAAAAATTATTATTTTATTCAAAAAATGACACTATTCATGTGCTTCGGGCTGAGCAGGCCAGACCGGGCTTGTGCTTGGGATTTCTAGGTCGGGCTTTGCAAAGTCCAGCCGGAACCCATCCCGAACGGGAGAATGCCTAGGTTCAGTTGGATGTTAACCGACGACGGACGGCAGACGATGCATAACACGTCTCTTGCGGCTAACATCTTCTCGGACGAGTGATGTCTACATACGCTTCTATTCTTTTAGCTTATTATGGGCCTCTAAGCGCAGAGGTTGGTTGGACAGCAGGAATTTCCCTCAAGTGGATGACCTAAGATTTATCAAACTCGCAAAAGTAGAGGTTGAAGATTGTCTCTCTCAAGAAACCCCGCAATTAAGATACAAGAATTCTCTTGTGTCCCCAACACACCTAATACAATGGGAAATTGAATAGATGCATGACGTGGGTGAACCTCCACAAATCCCATGGTTAGGTACCCTGGGTTTATTGAAGGGAAAGGAGTGCAAGGTTGGTGATCTCGTCGGCTAACAGGAGATAGGGATTTACCCAGGTTCAGGGCCCTCGATCGGTAAAACCCCTACTTCCTGCTCGATGTATTATATGGTGAAAGCGATTACAATGGAGGTTCCGGTGAGATTGCTCAAGCCATAGGTATTGCGAAGAGTATTGGATTGTCCTAGACGTCCCATCTCCCAGCCTTTATATACTAGGCTGGGTCTCAAGGAGTCTGTCTAGATTTATAAGGAGATTTCTATCTAGTTTTGCATGCCAAGTCTTCGACTCCATGTCAGCGTAGTTTCCGGTGCCTCGGGTGGGCTTGTCAGGTCGATGTTGGGCCTCCCGAGGATTCTAGTGGGCCACCGATCTTGACACGCACTAGGTTCCCTCACGTAGAGGAGTCGTGGGGGTATCCCCTCGTTAGTAGCCCCCGAGTGGCTAGAGGACTCGATGGTTAGCATAGGGACTCCAATCTGCAATAGTTGTAAGTGCGTGTCACCATACGATTCTTATGATGCCACTTATATGATGTCTTTGCGAGTTTATGAGGGATGCTTAACTAAAGGGCCTGAGGCACTCGACGGGTCGAGCCAGAGTGAATTGCTCTAGGGGAAAATACCTCAGTAGTCCAATCAACCTCAAGTCCCTCGACACGAACTTGGTGAAACTAGTGTCAGTAGGATTCATGCCGCGGAGGGCTTACAGAATCAATACTGCTAGTGATCATGTTTTAACGACCCAACATGTCCGTCGGGATTTTCTTCACACCCTGGGTTTGGTAAAAACGTTAGTGAAATCGCGTTGTGGCAAGTCCCGGCTAGGCCGACGGATCAGCGGGGCCTTACCTACACGTTCGTGGACATGTCTTCTAGGGTGCTTTGTTCCTCAACCTAGGTATTAGTTAAGGGCGAGTGCCATAATGATGAGATCACTCGGGAAACAATCGAGCGAAGTTTTTGTTCGAGGGTTCATCCAGTAAAGATGCGCGTAATCACTAGACAGACCCCTTGAGTGACTATTGTAGCTTGTCTCCCGAGTCTTTTGCGAGTCGGGACTCGAATGTCTTGTTGGGTATTTTTGATTGATACGCGTAGGCGAGTGAGCGCTCGAGCCTCTGTATAGTGCCTTGAATCGATGGGACTTTATTTGATGAAATCGAAAGAAAAAAATGATTAGAAAAATAAAAAGGATTCTGCCGAGTAGTAAGGAGTTTAGCGATTTTGTTCAATGCGACTCTGCTTATGTATGGTGTGCTTGCGACGCTTTTTTCGAGATGGGACGTCACAAAGAACTTTTACAGTTGTGGACAGTAGCGCGCTGCGGTCGGAGCTGATTTGATGTGTCATGGCACGCTAATTTCACGAGACATGAAGATGGTGCCTCGTTTTTCATGCGTAATGGGCGGCGTGGTTACTGCGCCGGTTAAGATTTCCAAGCCGTGTGGTAGGCGAGAGATCGTGCCCCGCTGATTCGGTATTCGTGTGAACGGTGCATCGACTGACCCATTGTGCTGTGCATATAAGGGGACCAACCGTAAATTGGGTTTTACCCTGTGTGGGCCTTCTTGTGTCCGCCGCATACTACTGCTTCCTCTGTTCTTGCGGCCCTGTTCTTATTCCTCCTTCTCCCTTGGCCTGTTGCACCCTGCTTCGCCTCTCCACCATATCCAAAGCTGCGGAGAATGCAAGGGCAATGAAGGCCGCCCAGAAGGAAGTGGCGAAAGAGGCTTCTGGTGGATGGGAGCCGTCGATGTTCCGGGCTGCTGATATGACTTCCGTGAGGCGGGAAGGACAGGTTGCGGAGGACGCCGTCCGGATTCCTGGGGACGAGGATGTTTCGGCGCCACGTCAAGATGTACGGGTATGCTTCCGGAGCTTTGTCCAGCGCGACTTTTCCCTTCCGATTCATCCTTTTCTGCGTGGTTTTCTATTTTCCTATCAAACATAGCTCCATGATCTTACTCCGAATGGGATTCTACACATAGCGTGCTTTATTATGTTATGTGAGTGTTTCTTGGGAATTTATCCTCCTTGGGGGATCTGGAGGTGTCTCTTCAACGTGAAGAGGTCTTGTGGGGAGTATGCCATTGGGGTATTACGATCTCCATCCAGGAGAAAGAAACTTACTTTGATTTCGAAAAGCTGAATTCCGTCCAAGGGTGGCGAAATAAGTGGTTCTATGTGAAGGACCAGAGTGCTCTTAGTCTGCAGATTAGCGTCGTTTGATTCTGCAGCGCGAGGAATTAGGCGTCCTTCTTGGGAGTATGAGATTTCGTCATCTGAACTAGAGTCAGTGGAGCCATAGATCCAGCGAGTGGCAGCGATGAAGGAGGAGGTAATTGGTCTCCAAATTTTCGCTGTGTTCATCAAGAGATGCGTGCAGCCGATACAATGTCGGGCACGCCCAATGTGGAAGTATACTGGAGTGGAGGACTCGACAAGGCTACCGCACAAGGACTTCTCGAGGATTGAACTTGAGTCGCGAGTGCAGCAGATCACCAAGTTCACCAGTGCTCTTCCTGAGAGTAAGGTGATTCCGTTTTCTGCCTATCATGTGCTTCCAGAGGTATGGGGTTTTACATCATTCCTTGTAGCTTCTTTTTTGTTGTGCGATTCCTTGATTTTGTGTTTTTTACCTGCGTTGAGGTAGGGTAATGTTCCCATGTTGGATTATCCACTGGAACTAGATGCTGTCGGGATGCGGGAAAAGGATGAGGAGATGCAGCCTCCTTAGGGTCAAGTGGTTGGAGAGGGTGTTGTGCAAGTGTCCACTGGTATCCCTGGCGACCAGCCCGTGGAGGAACATGATGATGACAAGATCCCTTTGAATCAGTGCCCCCTCAAATGCATGCGTCCCTATGTACCAGAGGAGGACTCGAGTGCCCCAAGAGATGTGGCGGGGTCGAAGACCTCGAGTGATCCGCCTGCAGCTGCGCGGCCTCGTCGTGCTGGGTAGAGACTTCGTATGGGTTGGGTGTTGTACCCGATGACTGCTGTTGTTGGGAAAGAACTTTGTTGTTTGTGTCCTTATGTTTTTATCTATGCCTCAATTCTCCTTCCTGATTCTGTTTCTTTTCCGTCGCCGTCATCCGTGAGTCGATCCACGCATAATGTGAGCCTGCCAACTGGTAATATGGAGGCGACTGCAGAGACTGTACCTGCGGCGGGTTGTCCCTCGACTTCGACTACTCCTTCCATCAGGGAGGAGGACCCTTCTGAGGAGGATATTTCAATCGAGGAAAAGGTTGCCATCTTTGATTGTGTTCTAAAATAGGTATAACAACTTTCTCCTCTTGGCATATTGTTTACTTTTTTCTTCTACGATTTTCTATACGGTGCGCGACAGAGGCTACGTGCAATCATTTGTGATTGGGTGTAGGCTTGTTTTCTTAAATAGTCGACTGAATACTATTTGCTTTTAATGCAGCCCATCTTCAATCACATCGATCACCTACTTAGGCGTGTCGGCAGATACAAGACCGAGCGCGACGCTGTGAGGAAGGACATTGCTGAAGTGACTGGTTAGTGCTATAGAATGTTGTTTCTTCTGAGACTGAATGTTTGTGTCTACTGAGTGTGTAGGTAACCGGATACTAGGTGTACAACGTTTCCCTGGTTCCGACTACGCCTCTCGGACAGCCAAGTGCGACCATGGAGCATTCCTGCAAGGAGATGCCAAGAACGCTGCGGAAGAGTGCTCAAGACCAGTTCTGGGAGGATGGAGTAATCCAGTTGGCTCCCACCGCCCGACAAATAAGATAGTGCATTCAATGCACTAGAAGAAAAGCATGCACCACTTACAGGAGGCAGCTTACACCTGGCGGGCTCCCTCATGTGTACTCAGCGCATGCATGCACCAATTGACCCCGCGCCACCACAAGACCTT
This sequence comes from Bromus sterilis, assembly GCA_950022295.1. Lineage (NCBI taxonomy): Eukaryota > Viridiplantae > Streptophyta > Magnoliopsida > Poales > Poaceae > Bromus > Bromus sterilis. Next base: position 221,516,329 of record OX465597.1, read on the forward strand.
CCCGGAACTTCCCAGAACGCCTCCTGTCCACAAGCATAAGATAACCTCCCTTAATGTAACTATTAGTGGGACTGTGGCGAGCCCCTTGCTCTATATAAGGGAGACAACACCACATCAGAGGGGGGGCTGGATCGGAGAAGAAGATAAAGAAGAAGTGGAAAGTAGAGTATAAGGAAGTAGCTACAACCTCCATGCATCCACCTCTGGATGTATCCACACCAAAGAAGGCAGGGAAGTTCCCCGCCAGAGCTTTTCGGGAAGACCTCCCGAGGATTCCCCTTGGGAGGGTGACCAACTCCATCACAAGAGGAGGAGTATAGTGGAGTGTAGTGTATGGTATAGTATCTTCTCTTAGAAGATCGTCTTGTACTGTGTTCTACTTCACCAACAGCAAGAAGATCAGACATGCAGGAGTAAGGCTTTTAGTCTTCGGACGGCACGATCCTGGGTAAACCCCTGTGTTTACTCGCATCAGCCCATTGCCGTTTCGACACCGCAACAACCTTCTTCTACATTAAGCAACCGAGAACCCAACGTATTCCCCTGATAAAGCTCTTCTCTGGGTAGCCTGCGGAGGCTCCATACCTGCACAGGATAAGGTTCCAAAGGTTGGCCCTCACCTCCCGGGATCCAGCCATCCCGGAGATTACAGGCCGGAGTCCCCGTCAATCACCCGTGCAGACGGATGTACCAGTCTCCCGGAAAGACTCACCGGAAAGAACCGCATAGCTCGGACCTCGAACCGAGGCACCATCACAGCAGCCTTGAGAGATTGTGCGTCCACGAACCCCTCGGTTCTCGAAATTGCTTTATCCATGAGGAAAACTAGTGGAAATGAGTACTCACTGCTCGTATTTCCATCTGTGTTCTCATTAAAATGCGCCTGCCGCACACAGTAGAGAATTCTTGTAGTACTCCTCCGGTAAGCCGTGCAAGAGGTCGAAGCAAAGTTACCAGAATCCCCTTATCGGATGTTCTCTCTCTCTGAGGCCAATGACACGAAAAGGTATCCATGAGGTACAGAAAGGAACAAGTTCCTAAAGAGTTAATGCATTCATTACTACTACCCCTTAGGGTATTTTGCCGAAACCAAAGCACTGCTTGGTTCTTTCCTGATTTCTATTTGCATCTTGCGCTAACCGGACAGAGTGGTTACACCGCTACCACTGTCCACATACTGCTAAGTAAAAAAGTGCAGGGCCAAGATAAGAAGATGCCTACAGGGGTGAATCGCCGGATCTAAGCTGCAACCCTCGCTCGGACCTTTCAGGCAGCGTCCCGCCTCCTCAGTGATCAGCAGCGGGCTCAGCACCCATGAAGTCGTGGATGACTCCCATGGCGCCTTGCTCGCCGGGATTTCCGTCGATGACCTCCTCGCAACATTCCGCGCGGGCCCACCACGGATGGAATACCTTCAGCTAGAGGGTGTCCTGGCAGTCAAAACGGAAGAGGATGGCTTGGAACTGCTGGATATTCCGCCAGCGGACGAATGCCCCCCAACCTCGATCCAGGTACATGGAGACACCGTCTCCAAAGGTTTTGGCTACCCACGCGGATCCATGGGGGTAGCCCTCCATCCGGACGTACAAGCCTTGCGGCCTGCGTCCTACCATTTCTTGCGAGAACGGCTCCGGCAGCCGAAGTGTAAGGCCCGATATGCGGTACTGTTCCATATATAGATGTTTCCATCCAGATCCGGGGACGAAGCACATATCGGTCCACCGCGACATATGACAATGCCAAATGCCCCGGATTTCCAACATGATATCACTACATTAAAGCTACAACGATACAACATCTCATACAATCGTCATACAACTGCCTTAATACAAAACATCAGCGGCAGATACATGTCTAAGTACAGACTACAATCAAATGCCTAGTGGCAAAGAGAAAATCATCGATCCCCATAACCACACGAGTCCAGGCTCTCCGCCGGGATCCACCTAACTAGTCGTCGTTGAGTCTCCACGTGAAACGTCGATCACCATACCAGTTGTCGATCAAGAACCCTAAAAAGAGTTTGGGGGTAGTATCGTGATTACAGAAGTACTCAACATCGAACTGTAGTGGTCCACTGAGCTAGCAAGGACTTCATCACTCGTCATTCTAGGATAACTAGTAGTTCACACTAAGGATGGGGTAAGTGGTGAGGTTGCTGCCGCACTAACATTTATGAAGTGGCTAACGATCTAGAGAGTAAGAGAAAAAGCAAGGCATTCGATGAGGAATCGCCTCCAACAAGTCTGCTATCAGATACTTATGCAAACATAACACCTATCCTATCCTTGTCTTCCCCTTCGCATCTCGACGAAGAAGAAGAAGTCAAGGCACACACAAGTTGATCAAGTTATTAATATTATCTCGGTTGTTGTTTTCTATGAACAAGGAGTAGGTCTTAAGTCGTCCATAACCGTGGACACGACTTCTCGAAAAGATATAACCCTGCAGGGTGTAACAACTGCCCATTACAAGGCTCCGCATGCACACCCATATCTCTTACTTGCTACCCATCATAGGCAACCATTTTATGATTTAGTTTCGAGAGATCCAAAACGACAGGTCCCTCTAACTAACAACGCACAAATCTGGGTGGCCCCCGGTGAGTCGACATCCAGCTCAGGAGCTAGTCGTGCTCTCGATCTAGTCTCTACCATTTGTTGTAGGTTTGGATCGCCGGTAAATTCTCATATGAGGCCGGATCCTCAGCCGGACAGGTTGTACCAACAAGGATACCATGTCCCCGCTGGTCCGGGTTGTTTTAAAGAATATCTTCCAGGAGCTACCCGACAGACATATATGCATGATTTGAAAATAGTAAATCAGCTTGGGCCACCACTAGAAATGTTTGAAGCTAAGTAGGTAAGAAAAGGGACCCCATAAAATCCCACACGCGGTTAGGCACGCTCGTCAAGAGACACAATACCCGGAACTCCGGTCCTAAGTGACTCAAATGGAACAAAGCGTCGGGGCGGGATAGCCTAAACATTCCATCCTTCGTCGAATATAGTCAACATTATAATAATCATATCATCCGCAACAATATAATAATGTGATATCCCAATCCAAGGAGTAACTGGGTAACATCGTAGCATCTTAAGCATGCATACTAAGGAGGGGCTGAGCAACGAGCATTAGTAACATAGCAGTACATGGTTTGCTGGGAGGGGACATGGATGTATCGGTTTAAGACAGGTTGTAAACATGTGGTAGGATCAAGCATCGAATCTAACCTAGACTAGCATGCAAACGGCTGGTTATAATAGAATGGATCATAAGTAATGTATAGTCCCTGCCTGTTGATAAGTCGAGTACCGAAGGTGTAGTCGATCGTAAGCTCGCATCGTCTCCGAGAGTACCCGCGGAAGCACACAAGAGGTAAACACTGTAAAGACAATCGACGAGCAAGCATGTATTACTACGAAGCAATCACCAGCAAACAACATCAAGAAGGTAACACGAGACAATGCATGGAATCGCATCTATCGTCGAGAGCGGTTACTAACGGGTTAAGTGGAGTTTTCGTCACACGAGATGATACCACACATTTAGAATCAGTTCAAGTTGTTTAGCTACACAACAGGAGCAAAGGGTGTTAACATGGCATCTCACTCAAGCATGGCATAGCACACAAACATGACAAGAGGTGAAGCACAAGTAAACTATCTAAGCTAGTCAATTTAAGTGGGGGGTAAAACCTATACTTTTCTTCCCTGAACACAATTTTATTATTTTTATAGCAAGAAAGAGAAGCATATTCGCAACCTACACAAAATTCTAGTCAAGTTACATGTAAGGAACCTTTTCATCAGAGCAACGGTTAAAAATTTCTTAAATAAACAGTTAAAGTGGCCAGGGTTGCAATTAGTAGGTAAACAACATGTAAACAATCTCAAACATGGAAGAGGGAAACATTTTATGAAACTAGAAAAATTCTAAGCAAGTTTCATGTATAACACGTCGTGATCCGAGCTACCGATGAAAAGATACGCGCATCGCAAAATTACACCGCAATCTGCCAAATAATAACTCCAGAAAATAATAAATCATCATCGGGCCGAAATACACTAAACGGGCCTAACACAGGGTGCGCAAGATATCTATCTACTTCACAGGGCGCTAAACATACTTGGGCCGAGCCCAAAAGTTGCAAAAAAACGGGGCTCACCTCTGGGCCGAGGCCCAGGCCGGCTGATGGGCGAGGGATAGCGCAATGTCGCACGTGGGCGAGGGAGACGCGCGGGTTGGGGGCGTTCTGGGCCTTGAGCGATGCGCTGGGCCGTGGGTGAACTGGCATGGCCCACCAGGCGGGGTCAACACGAGTGGGAGGCTCCTCCCGACCCCGACGGCATGGCTGGCGGCGGCGACTATCGGCGCCGGCGGTCGGACTTCGGTGACCTCCGGCGAGGCGTCTTGAGGACGGGGACATCAGATCGGGCTGGATCGCGCACGGATAAGGATGGCGGTGTCTTGAGGAGGAGCGGTGACGTGGTCCCGTGGGGCGGCAACCTCGAGCTCGGGTCGGCCGGCCGGTCGCTACGGCCATGGCGCGACGAGCTTGTGGAAGGGGAGAGGCGAGGCGATGAGGCAGAGGGGAGAGAGAGGAGAATGGCGCGGGAGCAGGAGGAGACGCGGGGCGATTCGCGGTTCGCCAGAGAGGCGTCGACCCCCGGAGTTGGACGCGCGGTGGCGAGGTGCTCCACGGGCGGTTGCACCAAAGGGGACGCGCCGGGCCCGCGGCGGCGGTGCTCCGGCCCTGCGGGGCCCAATCGGCTGGGCTGTCTTGGTTAGGGCGACGTGGCGGCTCCCTGGCCGTAGATCTGGCCATCTGACGGCCAGATCTGGCTGGGGAGCTAGGTTTTCGGATCTGGGGTTTAGAGAGAAAAAACTGGGTATTTGGACGGAGGTGGCTGCAAATTTGTGTTAGGGGAAACCCTAGAAGGGCTAGAGGAGAGAGGTGGTCTTTATATAGGCTGGCCTGGATGGCAGGTTTATGTAAAATCCCTCGGGTTTTCTCTCTCACGTCTTGTGCCGCACGTTTCTGACCGCCGAGAGTCCATACGACCTCCGATTCGGACAAAATCTCGAACCACGCGCTCAGCGCGGTGTGCCCGTCAATTCTAACTCACTTCGATAACGTTCTGAGAACATTTTCCGGTGCCCAATAAAATAATCCATTTTATTATTAAATGGGATTTTTAATTCCGATGGCGATGGCTGGTCTTGTGCTGGTTGCGACGGTGCTCGGGTGAAACCTGGTGTCGCAGAGGTCGTGTACTGTGGTGGAAAAGGGTCGGTCTTGCATCCGATACGAGAAATAGGGGGAAATATTCACCGATTAATAATTCAGTGAAGCAAACACTGCAAACAATACAGGAAATCATCACAGCAACGCAGTAAACAATTTTTTTAATTTTCGTGAAAATCCCGGGCTGTTACAATACAACACCACCAACACGGGATCTTATCCCGAGATCCTGGATGATCCGGGGGAGAGGGGGAGAGAAAAGAGAGACGACAATATTCAACACCACCAACAAGGAACTCTGCTCCATGCCGACGACGAACTTCCGTCGTGATAAATTTCCGCAGAGAGACGACAACGTAGGAGACCGAAACCATCGGGAGATCAAGAGGAAGAACAATAATCCAAAGCGACAATCAAGGGAAGCATTCTCACTCAAATCGTGAGGATACTAGGCAAGAGGAATGAAGGCAACAGACGATCAAGATTTTATCCGGAGTTGGAGAAGCTAAAGGTACTACAGGAATTCCCAACCTGAGATCGGAATCGAGACAATACGCTGCAAGCAAGGCATTGTAACAGTTCCGAAACTCCACTCACTCGAGATCCTAGAGTTGAAGGGGATAATGCGAAAATTTAAACTCTGACGTCACTTGTCTTGACCAGAGCAAGGGTAAGGAGTAAAAAGAATCCTACTCTCCGATAACTAACTTAGTAACTACAAAATATTTTTTGTCTAGACTCGACTTTGACCAGAAAAGAGATCCTATGGTTGGTGAGGCTCTGATACCAAGTTGTATGGCCCGATATGCGGTACTGTTCCAGATATAGATTTTTCCAACCAGGTCCAGGGACGACGCACATATGGGTCCCACCGCGACATATGACAATGCCATATGCCCCGGATTTCCAACATGATATCACAACATTATAGCTACAAGGATACAACATCTCATACAATCGGTGACGAGGGGGTGACCCCACGACTCCTACGGATGAGCCTACCTGGTGTCCATGAAGGCAGAAGGCCCATGAAGATACATCCTCGGCCCACTAGTTGGCACCGACGTAGGAGTCCGCGACTCAGAAGGAAGGTGCGAAGACCTGCCGTACGGAGCAAGCTAGGGTTAGGAAAGCTTACCTGTAAACGTAGATGAACTCCCCGAGACCTAGCCCGGTATAAAAGGGCTAGGAGGGGCGACGCCAAAGACATCTAATATCACCTGTAACCCTAGCCTTGAGCGCTCTAGCCTTGGCCTCCACTGTAATCGCATCTCCCCCATTAATAATATCGAGTAGGAGCGAGCCTTCCTGTTTGCCGACGAGCTATCGTCCAACCTGTGCATCTCATGACTAACCCAGGGTCCCTGACCATGGGATTTGCCGGGGTTGATCCCCGTCAATTGGCGCCGTCTGTGGGAACCGCGCAAGTTGGGAACGCGGTCTCGGCGGCCTCATCATCATCAGCACTCATCGACTCGACGGCTCCTGCAAGATCCAACCTGTTCGAGTCCCTCGGATTCACGACCCATCTTCCGGCCCTCAAGCCATTCTTCACCAATCTACACTCCGGCGTCAATTTGATCTTCGGAGCATATCAGATCTACATCAACCATTGGGGTACCCTTCGCCTCATCGACGGCACCCGTGCGCCCACGGCAACACCTGCAGCAACGACCGTAGCAGAGGCCGCCCGCACGGCCAACCTATCTGGCGGTCGTAGCTACCCACCCAACTCACGGCTCCACACCACTCACGACCGCTCGAGTGAAGTCCCAGCATGGAGAAGCACGACCGCACGCATCAGCAAGGAGACGGCAAGGACACCATCGCAGGTGTTCATGGCAGAAGTTGGCGCATCAGCGTCTGGCATCAACGGGCGAGTCGACGACCCGAGCACTCATCAAGACACCCCAACCACCAACATGGCGGCAGGTCCCGGCAACACCAGTTAGATGGTCGTACAACTAGGAGAACCGGGGACCATACCAAAGAAAGTTCGGTGGAACAAGGACCCAGCGATCAAAAAAGCAGTCAGCGGCTAAGCAGCAAACAGCAAGCACACGGCCAAGGCAGCCATCCATCACGCAGCAGGCAGCAAACCCCGGTTGCAGCAGCGGGCGGACCACCCAAAGAAAAAATATACTTGTCCAAGGAATCAATGGCAATGGTAAAGGAAGCAGTCGCCCACGGCAGGTTACTACCATAATATGCCTCAAGAGACGAGCTAAGGGCATACAAAAAGTTAGCGGGTGATTTAACCCAGCAGACGAGACAGTGGCGCCTAGCCATGGAGAAGCAAGCAAAAGCAGAACCCGAAAGGAAAAGCAGTCGCAGACAATCTCCTAGAAATGACTCGCCAGGCCACGAATCCCCCATCCACAACAGATCGAAACTCAACAACCTGCGGAAGATAGAAAGGGCAAGAGTAGTGTGGAAACTGGAAGATGACTTCAGATCAGAGGAGGACGACGACGAAGAGGAGCCTCTCACTCCGGCAGAAGCACTGATAAGCGCCCAAGACTACCTGACCCGTGCCCAGAAAAGCAGAAAGAGCAAAACGGATCGCTACACTTCCATAGCTTTGCAGATAATGAAGGACGCTATCGACGCCTCGGTACCCAAGAAATCCAGTGCAAAGCGGCAGACTCGCCAGCGGACACCAGACAGGGACCCCAGTTCACCGGACGACGATGACGACGACAGCAATGACGACAGGCGCAGGCGCCCCGACAAGTACAAGAAACACGACAGCGACGACAACAACAGGCGCCGCAGCACTCGGCGAGATGCGTGAGATGACATCACGCAGAACAGAGTCAACCGCAGCAGGCGAAGACGTGTAGCACGCGAGGAGTACTCGAATGAAGAGGTTGGCACTTATGAGAGTCTCGGGTGATCCCTCAACCCGATGTAAGACAAATATGCATTCGCCAAGACCATGCGGTGCTAAGAGTCTCAGGTGCTCCCTCACCTCAAGAGCCAAAACGACATTCGAGTGATTACACGCGAATAACCCCCCGACTGAGCACTCGAAACAAAGGTCCTCGGGTGAATGAGTGAACAGCTCGCTTGATGTTTTGTTCCAAGCGGGTGCAATGCTGTAAGGCTCCGCGCCTCAAAAACACACATTCCTGGAACACGATACACTGTGCCCAGATGCCACGCAAGATTAGCGTGTAGGTAAGACCCCGCTGCGAAGTACGGCCGGGCTGGGATTTGCCGAAGAGCGATTTGACTCCCAACCTTTCCCATGCGCTGCACATGATAGAAAAGCCAGGCGGACGCGCCATAGGCTGTACACATTACTGGCGGCAAATGAACACCGTAAGACCTGAAGCGGCCGGACTTTTTCTCGACACCAGTGTTCCAAGCTCACGTCGAGGGACGTGGGTTTGATTGGCTACTGGGGTATTTTCCCTACTACAATTCAGCAAGGCTCGACCCGTCGACTCCTTGGGCCCTTTCAGCTTAGCATCCCTCGAAACAGGTTTTTTCAAGGCCACCAGACTGCCAGCGACCCGCGGATGAACCGCGCATACCAATAACCGACGAATGAAAGTACTCGAGTCCCCCAGGCACTCGGGGGCTACTGACGAGGGGGTGACCTCACGACTCCTACGGATTAGCCTACCTGGTGTCCATGACGGCAGAAGGCCCATGAAGATACAGCCTCGGCCCACTAGTTGGCACCGACGTAGGAGTCCGCGACTCACAAGGATGGTGCGAAGACCTGCCGTACGGAGCAAGCTAGGGTTAGGAAAGCTTACCTGTAAACTTAGATGAACTCCTCGAGACCTAGCCCGGTATATAAGGGCTAGGAGGGGCCACGCCAAAGACATCTAATATCACCTGTAACCCTAGCCTTGAGCGCTCCAGTATATTTTTCTGAAGGTCCTCATGTTGCTACGTGCCTCATGGCTCGGGCCTCAGAGTGTTGGCTATGGCATCGATGACTCGGCCACGCCGGAATGAGGAATCTCCAGAAACTGTTCCTGAAGAAACATGTCCTCAGGATTGAGGAAATCAGATTCTCAAAGGAGCGGCTATGTGGTGCATGCGAAGTCGGAAAGATGACCAAGGCCAAGAATCCAGCGAAGACCATCATGACGACTACAAGACCTCTGGAATTGCTTCACATGGATCTATTCGGTCCTCCAAAGTATTCAAGCTTTGGAGGTAGTATGTATGGTCTTGTTATTGTAGATGACTTCTCACGACGTGCAACATACGATGTGTCGTACTCCTCAATTCATGAGGAACTACCTTTCTAAGTGTGAAGAAATTAATGTGGTATTGACTCAAGATCCATATGACAATTGTATGGTATCAAGTGTCTCATTCCCTATAAGGTGGGTAGCGCCACCGCCCAAAATCCTCAGGATTTGTTGATCCTCAGTTTCCTCAGTTGAAGTCTACATCCTAATGGTTACCGTGTTTTTCCTCAACAACGTTCACCTATATTTCTTGTTCCTCAGCATTTGTTTCTTCATCTAGGTGAACGTGATCCGACCCGTCCCTCTGTGCTCACTTATCCATTCTTTTCTATCTCATATGCGTTCATTTGGAACTCGTGTATTCCTCATCCTGAGACCTTTGTCTTTATCCAAAACATTTTTAATGTCCTCGGTTTCCTCAAATTGAGGATTATCCGTTGCGATATTTTTTTTGGTAGAGATTTTACCGCACGTCGTGCTTATCTATCATTATTATAACCACTGAGAATCCAAACCTTCAGGGGCAATCCTGTCCAAAAAAATCTCAACCCTTCAGCTTTCACCCCTCTATAAATAGCCACCCACCCCACGGTCATTCCCCCCCATCTCCTCTCCCTATCGCGCCGCCGCCCTTGAGCTCCTCAAGCTCTCGTGCTATCGTCGCCAGAGTTCACCGTCGCCGGGGAAGACTGACTCATGGTTCCTTAGCATTCGCCTCAGTCCTGGTACGCTTATGTCTCAGTTGCTTGTTCCTCAGTACTGTTGTGTCTTCAAGAATCTTCCGGTTTCTTCATACCACTTCATTCCTCAACAGTATTGCTAGCTTTCTGAGACCTATAGCTATGCCTCGTTACTTTGATTTCCTGAGCCTATTCCTCATGAACGCATATGTCGGGACCCGGGGTTAGCGTATGCAAGTACAGTTAAGACATAGTCATATGGAGAGCCGAGAACCGCACCCACTTGTCTAAGCAGACAAGGCCAAGCACTGAACATTCTCGGAAAGCATCGTACGTGAGGGGCATCCCATCCAGGCCGGATGATCAACTGAGATGGGTCCTCATCGTCCGCACACAAGTCAAATGATATGGGTGGTTAACCCCCATATTCAAAGACAAGTCGCCTCAACCATACTACCGACTATCTCAAAACTCTTACATAGAGTTACTCCAGCCCGATCACTTAGTCGGGGTCTAGGGCGGGCTCGATCATACCACAAAGTGTGCACGAGACGAAATCTCGAGCAATCGCATCGCGATGCCCCAAGCTGCGCACATCTAAGGGCCACTTGGTGTATGAAAGACCGCCAGCCAGAACACAACTAAGGTCTCGAAAACCCATACAAAGACATGCATGTTATAAACATACACGCAGCACACATGCTTTGTATGAATAGCAGGTACCATTGCAATTCTCTACAAAGTGTACATTTTATTTATAACTCTTATAGAGTACAATCAGAGATCACATACATGTGATCCAACATTACAACACAGGCGGAAGCAAATAATGTTTCAGTACAGACAAGTTTAACAAATGGCTTAAGAAGCCTTATTTAAACACAAAGCCCTCCACGAGGGAACCAGTCTGCTGACTGGGACTAGACTAGTTTAACTTCAGTCGTCCAGCTCGATGAAGAAGCCACCTTCGGGGTCAGTGGCGTCATCTAAAACATAGATTAAGCAAACGTGAGTACAAAGTCGTACTCAGCAAGACTTACATAGGAGCTATACTACTCATGCACATGTGTCAATGTAAAGGGAGGTGGGGTTCAATTGCAGAAGTGCCATCTTTGACTTGGCTAATCCTGAACTACGAGTACCAGACTTTGAGGTAAGAAGCGTACACGAGTCCACTACTTTCACCAACCAATACACCACTATGGTGCCTTCCTCGACTTCCCCACGAGGAAGCACGCCATAGCACTCACACTTATCTTGGTGTGTTTTAGAAGTATCCGGTTCAAGTTGTCTAATAATCAAGCTAAGCTTTCCAAGCAGTCCATAACCACGGACGCGGCTATTTGAATAGTTTTGTTAACCTTGCAAGGGTGTACCGCTACACACACATGACCATCATTTACCGCCTTTGTACTCGACACCATTCAAGGGGTGCCGGCGAGGATGCTCACCACAACTGTTACCTCATAGCCTATCTAGTCCGATAAAGCCGCCTACTTGGGTTGGTTACCACTATCGTGAACCCGGCCGGTTTATCGAAGTGGACCCAAGCGATGTGTGCGTCGTGCATAAGCTGGTCTCGGGTGAGCCGTTCTCTCACTTAGCATCCAGGCCACAAGCCTACCAGAACTCCGAACTACTGCGACATCTGGACATCGAAAGGGATGAGTTAATAGGTTGAGAGGGGTCAGTGAGCCCAATGTGTGGTTGTACTCTTCATCTTGGATCACCACACAAGAACTCGTACTACGGCGGTGTTCAACGAGACAACCCACTGTGTACTCCTACACAGCCTCTCATCGTTCACCTTGTATTAGGGTCGATTCACCAACACTTTTCTACCATCATCAACATGATCACTACCATCCTGACTCACATCACAGTAACAACATGGTATCATACTAAGCATGCAATAAGCAGTAGCATTGCAGAGGTTACATGATATCATTCAACTCCTACATTTGCTAGGATTATGGTTTTCTTACTACTGTGACAAAAGATAGCTCATGCAAAGGAATGGGTTCATCTATGCAGTAGAATCGTAACATGGTGATCATACTAAACAATGCATAAGAAAGACATAAGAGGGAAGTGGGATTTTATCGACATGATCAATGGGGGTTTTCTTGCCTTGCTGACGAGGTTCGGGTTTGGGGTCTTCAATGTAGGGGGTGACATCTTGCTCCGGTTCCACCTCTACTCGACAAACAAAGCACAAAGTACCAATCAAATGAATGTAATGCTCAAGCACATGAATGAATGTTGAAACTTGAAGTATAAGTTTTGATGTGCGAGGCAATTCCATTTAAATGGAGTATATTGCAAATTGAATTGCAAATTCAAACTCCACATTTGAATTCAACATTAATCAAGTTGTATGTGATATAGTTTGATCATTTTGAATCAACTTCAAATGTGTATGACATGCCTCTGAAGTGTGGTTGAATTACATCATAATTCCATGGTCCAAGTAGCAAAAGCATTTGGTTTGAATTTGAATTAAATTCAAATAAACAAAATGACATATGCTACTGGTCCCATTTTAAATTCAACTCAAACAGAGTTGAAAGTTGCATATTTGGAAATATAATTTTCTCCTGATCATTTTTCATATATTATTTGTCCAATTTGGAGTTAATATGAATTTTCTATGAATTTCCAAAGTTTGGGGTATTTGCTGGATTTTCTGGAATTCTTTTAATTCAAATAATCTCTGGAAATTCATTTAAATGATTTATTGCGCAAAGCTGACGTCAGGGGGGGGGGGGCTGACAAGTGGGGCCACCCTATCAGTGGCTGGGGTTAATTAACCCGTGGTTTAACTTAATCCAGTGGCTTAATTAAGCCACTGGGCCCACTGGTCAGTGACCCAGGGGTCACTAACTGGGTGATTAGTGGCTAATCCACCGGCGGCTTGACGCCGGCGACTGGAGCCACGACGGCGACTCGCCGGAACCTGCTAGGGGCCACGGGAAGCCACGGGGAGGTCACCACTGGATGCAGCGTCGTCTTCCGCGTCTTCTGGAAGCATCAGGGGTTCAAGGGGAGGGCGGGAGCGACGACGGCGATGACTCCGGCGGAAGCAGAACCACGGCGAGGTCGTAGTCGACGTTAAGGTGCATGGTTCGGGCTGATCTCGCGCGCGTTCAAACGCTGGCATGCTTAGGAGCCAAACGCGCGCTCTGGCTGAGTCGAAGGGGCACAGGGGCGACCTCGAGCTCATCCATGGCGGCGATAGGCTTCGGCAACCATGGCGAAAACGGCTAGAGTGAGCAATCCAGGGGGGAAAAGGAGGGGTTTCGTTCGCAAGCTCACCCTTAATCTAACTGGAGTGGTCGCTTTCTCGGGGAGGCGCTGGAGTTGTCAGAATTTGAAGTCGATCCGCGGCGGCCGGCGATGAAGACGATGACGCTAGCGAGATCGTGGAGGCGTCCGGCTCCGATTCCTTTCGCAGGTCGATGAAGACGAGGACGACGAACTCCCTGGAAACCTTGGCTTGGCCTCTCGTCTTCAATGGCCGCGAGTCCGCACGGCTACGCTCCGGCTAGGCTACGGTGGCGTCGTTGTTCTTCGCGGGGAGGATGAACTGGAGGGCGAGGAAGGAGGGGAAAGAGGCCTGGGCTTCTCCAGGACACGCGGGCGGTGAGAAGGAGGCAGGGGAGTCGCTGCGGAGCCTCCACCGCGACGGCCACGGCATGCCGGGCACGCAGCTGTGTGCTCGTGCCCGGGGAAGACGACAGGTGAGTTTCCCTGGTGGGCTGGGCCGGCTGGAGAGGTGGGCCTCGCCCCCTGGCGAGAGGTAAGTCCTTTTCCTTTTTCTGTTTAATCTTTCCTTTCTGTTTTTCTGTATATTTGTTTTGACTTTGGTATAAAAATACCAAATAATTTTATTAAATGCTGAAAACTTTTACTTGGCCTCATAATAATATAGACTAGCCACTTATAAACTTTCAACATTTTTAAAATTCAAAAGATTTGAATTTTAAATCAAATAGGGGTATTTCATTAATTCCAAGGCACTGTTTGAATATTTGAAAAATCTATGAGCATGGGGTGGGTCCCACATCACTTGATATGTGATCACACTCATTTATAAGACTTTTCAAAACTCTAACATGAATTTTGGAAAAGATTTTTATCTGGCCTTTTGAATTAATTCATATGGGGGGTGTTCCTTCTCCCATTTTGATTTTGAAAATGATTTCCAAGATTTCTTTTGAAATTTTGACATGATGCAAAGGCACTAGCTAACCCTAGCACATACCTAACAGAGGGTTCTGACAACTCGCCCCTACTCAAAAGAATCTCGTCCCGAGATTCAGAAGTCTGCGGGAGGAAGGTGGGGTACTCAACAGTGAGACGGTCTTCTCTTTCCCACGTAGCTTCTCTTTCAGAGTGGTGTGACCATTGCACTTTCAGAAATCTAATCTTCTGACGACGCGTGATACGCTCTGCTGAATCAAGAATACGAACGGGGTATTCTCGATAAGAAAGGTCATCTTGGAGATCAAGCGTTTCATGGTCGACTTCGCGGATGGGGTCCTTGAAGCAACGCCTGAGTTGGGACGCATGGAATACATCGTGTACTCGGGAAAGGTGCGGGGGTAGTTCAAGTTGGTAGGCAACTTCTCCACGTTTAGCAATAATGCGGAAAGGTCCGATGTAACGTGGGGCCAACTTGCCTTTGATACCGAAACGTTGGGTTCCCTTCAGAGGAGTAACCCGAAGCTAAGCTTTCTCATTCAGATTGTAGCTCTCTTGCCTATGATGACGATCATAGTAGCTTTTCTGACGAGACTGGGCTTCTTTCAATTGTTCACGAACGATACGAACTTGCTCTTCTGCTTCATTGATCATATCCGGTCCAAAGAATTGTCTTTCACCGGTTTCAGACCAGTTTAGTGGTGTACGACATCGTCGTCCATAAAGGAGTTCAAAAGGAGCCATGTTCAGACTGGATTGAAAACTATTGTTATAAGCAAATTCGGCAAATGGAAGAGAATTCTCCCAATTCTTTCCGAATGAGATAACACAAGCTCTGAGCATGTCTTCAAGAATTTGGTTAACCCTGTCGACTTGACCGCTAGACTGAGGATGGAAAGCTGTACTAAAGGAGAGATGAGTTCCCATAGCATTCTGAAAGCTTCCCCAAAATCTAGAGGTGAAAAGGCTACCACGATGAGAATTGATTTCCAAAGGAACACCGTGAAGGGATACAATTCTGGAGATGTACAAGTCTGCTAACTGGCTAGCAGTTATAGACTCGTGAACCGGAAGGAAGTGAGCAACTTTGGAAAGCCTATCTATGACAACGAAGATGGCATTGTTTTCTTTCTAGGTTCTTGGAAAGCCGGTGATGAAATCCATACCGACTTTGTCCCATTTCCACTCGGGAATAGACAAAGGTTGAAGTGTACCAGCAGTACTTTGATGTTCCGCCTTAATGCGACGACAAACATCACATTCGGCAACAAATTGAGCAATGTCTCTCTTCATCCTAGTCCACCAAAATCTCTGGCGTAGATCTCGGTACAATTTTGTGCTACCGGGATGAATCGAGAGGGGTGTGTCATGGGCTTCCTTGAGGATGAGTTGCCTTAGTTCCTTATTCTTAGGTACTACCAAACGATTTCCAAAGAATACCGTTCCCTTGTTATCTGTGGAGAAACATTTAGCAATTCCGCTAGCAATGTTCTCCTTGATCCGGCGAACACCTCGTGCACGCCTTTGAGCAACTATGATTTGATCCTCAAGAGTTGGTTTCGCCACCAAGGTAGAAAGATAGCCATGAGGAACAATTTCAAGGTTGAGCTTGCGAAAGTCCTCATGAAGAAGTGGTTGATACTGCTGTAACATGAGGTTGTTACAGTACGACTTACGACTTAGTGCATCAGCCATGACATTGGCTTTGCCTGGGGTGTAAGAAATTCCTACGTCGTAATCTTTTATCAACTCAATCCAGCGTCTTTGCTTGATATTAAGATCTGGCTGGGTGAAAATATATTTGAGGCTTTGGTGGTCGGAATAAATCTCACAACGATTACCAAGGAGGTAATGTCGCCAAGTTGTTAGGGCATGAACTACGGCAGCGAGTTCAAGGTCATGGGTAGGATAGTTCTCTTCATGTGGCCGCAACTGGCGTGAAGCATAAGCTACCACATGTCGATCTTGCAGCAGTATGCATCCTAACCCTTGCCGTGAGGCATCACAATAGACCTCGAAATCCTTTTTGGTGTCTGGAGGTGCCAGTACGGGTGCAGAAGTCAATCTTCTTTTTATCTCTTCAAAGCTTTCCTCGCACTTGGAAGTCCATAAGAATTTCTTATCTTTCTTGAGGAGTTCAGTTAGAGGCTTTGCAACTTTAGAAAAGTTCTCGACGAAGCGACGGCAATAGCTGGCTAGGCCAAGAAAACTCCTAACTTGCTTAACTGATTCAGGTGGAGTCCAGTCAAGGACGGCCTGAACTCTCTCGGGATTCACAGCAATGCCTTTTGCAGAAATCACGTGGCCTAAGTAGGTCACTTCTGGTAGCCAGAATTCACACTTGGAGAATTTAGCGTACAGGCGATGCTCTCTAAGCTTCATCAATACCAGCCTTAAGTGTTCGCCATGATCTTCTTCGTTCTTCGAGTAGATGAGAATATCATCAAGATAAACCACAACAAATTTATCTAGGTACTCCATGAAGATCGAATTCATCAAGCGTGAGAATGTGGCGGGGGCATTGGTTAAACCAAAGGACATGACGGTGTACTCGTAAAGACCATAACGAGTAGTAAAAGCCGTTTTGGGAATGTCCTCGTTTCGGATTCTGATCTGATGATAACCTAATCTCAAATCCATCTTGGAGAAGACGGAGGATCCTGCAAGTTGATCATAAAGATCATTGATCCTGGGCAGTGGGTATTTGTTCTTTATCGTCGCTAAATTTAGCGGGCGATAGTCTACGCACATCTTTTCTGTTCCATCTTTCTTCTTTACGAACAGAACGGGGCAATCCCATGGCGATGAGCTAGGGCGGATGAAGCCTTTTGCCAACGAAGCATCAAGTTGGGTTTTTAGCTCAGCTAACTCATGTGGGGCCATTTTATATGGGCGTTTGGAAATTGGTGCGGTTCCGGGAACAAGATCCACTATAAACTCTACACACCTGTCGGGTGGCATGCCCGGAAGCTCTTCAGGAAAGACATCCGGGAAGTCACGAACCACCGGAATATCTTCAAGTTCGGGAAGGGGAAGTATATTCAAGGAATGCACTTGGGTTCTTGTTCTGGGTGAGGTATAGCTGACGGTTTGTCCTGAAGGGTGGGTGAGTTTCACGAATTTGCTTCTGCAATCCAGGTAGGCATTCTGTCTTGATAGCCAATCCATGCCAAGGATGACATCAATGTCTGAAGACTTGAGGGCTATGAGTGAAGCAAGGAATACTAAACCCTCAATTGCAATTTGATTACCATGGCTTACTCTATTAGTTTGCCATCTTGACCCTGGAGTTTGAATAATCATTGGGGTGGACAATTCAACAAAGGGTAACTCATGACGAAGTGCATAACTTTCCGACATGAATGAATGAGATGCTCCTGGGTCGAAAAGAACGGAAGTAGGAACATAATTGACTGGGAGCGTACCAAGAATGACGTCAGTGGTGTCGTCAGTCTCTTCGGCGGCAATCTGGTTCATACATCCACGAGTGGCGGGAGGAGCGGGGTTGGCGGTGTAGACCTTCTGGGGTGGCTTGCCACGACCATTGTTGTTGTTGTTGTTTCCGGCACGGGGTGGAACGTTCTGGTGTTGGACTTGGTTCTGCGGACACTCGCGAGAATAGTGGCCTGCCTAACCACACTTGTAACAGGCTCCGAAAACAATTCGTGGAGCTGGGTTGTTTGGTGGAGCTGGGTGGAACTGGGTGGGTGGACGAGGCGCCACATAGGATGGCCTCGGGGGGTTGTTCTGGCGGAACATGCTGTTTGGAATCTAGATCTTGCGCTTCTGGGAGCTAGAACTGGATGAAACATCATCTCTGGGGTGTTTGCGAAAGTCGTTGGGGGTGTTCATGTCCTCGGCCTTGATGGCCTTGTTGACAAGGACCTGGAAGGTGGCAAAGTCATGAAGATTGAGCTCACGACGAAGTCCGGTGTTGAGGCCACGACGGAACCTCTCTTGTTTCTTGGAGTCGGTGGAGACTTCTTCGGTTGCATAACGAGCCAGTCGGTTGAACTCACGACTAAACTCATCAACGGTCCTTCTGCCTTGAGTGAGGTTGCAGAACTCCTCACGCTTGCGGTCCATGAGACCTTTGGGAATGTGGTGCTCGCGGAAGGACGTGCAGAATTCCTCCCAAGATGCAGGTGGTCCATCGGGACGCATATTCAGAAAGTTCTCCCACCAAGAGCTAGCTGCACCTTCAAGGTGATAGGTGGCATAGCTGACCTTGTCACCAGTTGCAACACGGCCTGCTTGGAGCTTCCTCTCGATGCTGCAAAGCCAGTCATCGGCGTCAAGGGGCTCGGTGGAGTAACTAAAAACCGGGGGATGAAGTCGAATGAAGTCGTTCAGGGACACCAACTCATTGCACTGCTGAGTGGTGTTGGGAGCAATGACTTCCAACAGATGGTGAGAGTCTCGGCAGTTCCTCTCCACTTCCATCAGAACTTGTGCCATCGTGGGTGGGGGTGGAAGGTTGTCTTCCTCCTGGTTGTTACCACGACCTTGGTTACGACCAATCTGGCCACGGGTTCCTTGAGACATCCTGAAGGTGAAAACCAAAGTCAAACAGAGTTGATTTGAAGAGTCTAATCAAGGTATTGAAGTACTGGAAGGATTACAGAGCAAAGGAAGTAATCATCTTGACAACATGGTGATAAAGCATACAAGCCATATATTCACAAGTTGTCATACAAACCATACATCGTTTTAGTACAAGCACTAAGCTAATACAAACGTGATGAAGATGATACATCCTTCAGAGGCACTCTGACTTCCTATACATTATTTATCTAAGCCTCTGGAACTTAGACACCTTTCTTACAATATACTAGGATACTACTACATCATCACTAAGTAAGACCACAGGCGGTCTCACTCATCTCCATCTCCATATTAGTTCTCGTAAAAGTTACCCGCGTATCCCGGTAGCTGGAGGTGACCATCGGAAAACACGGAGGCTTGTGGACCCTGATATCCATTTGGGAAAGGATGGGGCCTAGGTCCAGTGTAGGGTGGAAGAAAAGGACCACGGGGTGGAAAAATGCCTCCAATCTCGGGCCAAGCAACTCGAGAAGGCATCTGGGTCCTCACTGGGTAGATCGCATCATGCTCAACTGATCCCACCCTCACAAAGGGAGCCAAAAGTGTCAGTGCTCAATACAGACGAACACGGGTGGCGTGGAGCTCAAAACGGAGATCGCGTGCATCACGATCTCTATCACAAGCAAACCTAGCAGTCACCTGGAGTGCTGGATCCTCTGCAGAGTGATCTGAGTAGAGTCCGGTGTAATATCCCTCTTCTCCTGGAAGTGCAGCAGGGATATAGCGGAAAGAAGTCTCTCTCAGCAAAGTGTTCTCCTCTCTCAGCAGTGTCATACATGAGTATGCAGCATCCTGCACAGCCATGTTCTCGGTAACGCCAATGCCATGTCCAAAGTGGATAGGCTGGGTGACTCCAACGTGGTGCGGATAGATCCGGACAATGCAGTGGAACTGCGTCTGGTTGAAGTCGTGAAACTGCTCCTCGATGGTGTACTCAGGGTACCACTGATAACCCACATAGGACATCATCTCGATCAACGTGGCGGGATGGCCACGCACACCGAGGCACCTGGTCAAACGAACAATCTGCCGAGGGGGAAGATCTGCCATCTGAAACAGAAAGGAGTTTGCAAATGCATCAGATTATGAGATAAACCTAGAATGACTCGGACAGCATAACGGCTGTAATTGCAAGAAAAAGACAATTTCTTACAACATGGAGACAGCACTTACATACGATGTAATAAAACAGGGAGCATAACCACTCTAGCAAACCGATCACAACCTTCCTACGGCTACAAGGAAGCAAACAACGAGAGGTTCTAATCAGACAGAGGAGAGCCTAGTCCTATCTTCCCGTAGAATAAGATAAGGGTGACTCAGAACTCAGAACGAAGGGGGTAAGGAGAAAAAAGAAGCCTTACGTTATTCCCTTATATACCCAGAGTAACTATATAACTATAGCATGCTAGACTCAACTTCGGCCAAGGCTACTAGTCCTACAGTCAGTCCTGCTCTGATACCAAGTCTGTCGGGACCCGGGGTTAGCGTATGCAAGTACAGTTAAGACATAGTCATATGGAGAGCCGAGAACCACACCCACTTGTCTAAGCAGACAAGGCCAAGCACTGAACATTCTCGGAAAGCATCGTACGTGAGGGGCATCCCATCCAGGCCGGATGATCAACTGAGATGGGACCTCATCGTCCGCACACAAGTCAAATGATATGGGTGGTGAACCTCCATATTCAAAGACAAGTCGCCTCAACCATACTACCGACTATCTCAAAACTCTTACATAGACTTACTCCAGCCCGATCACTTAGTCGGGGTCTAGGGCGGGCTCGATCATACCACAAAGTGTGCACGAGACGGAGTCTCGAGCAATCGCATTGCGGTACTGTTCCAGATCTAGGTGTTTCCACCCAGATCCGGGGACGAAGCACATATCGGTCCCACCGCGACATATGACGAAGTCATATATCCCGGATTTCAACATGATATCACAACATTACAGATACAAGGATACAACATCTCATACAATTGGGATACAACTGCCTCAAATACAATACAACAGCGGAAGATACATGTCTGAGTACAGACTACAATCAAATGCCTACTGGCAAAGAGAAAAACAACGATCCCATAACCACACGGGTCCAGGCCGTCCGCCGGGATCCTCCTAACTAGTCTTCGTCGAGTCTCCACGTGAAACATCGGTCACCATACCTGTTGTCGATCAAGAACCCTGAAAAAGAGTTTGGGGGTAGTATCATGAGTACAGAGGTACTCAGCATCCAACTGTAGTGGTCATCTGACCCAGCAAGGACTTCATCACTCGTCATTCTAGGACAACTAGTAGTTTACGGTAAGGAAGGGGTAAGTGGTGAGGTTGCTGCCGCACTAGCATTTATGAAGTGGCTAACGATCTAGAGAGTAAGGTAAGAAGCCAAGCATTCGATGAGGAATCGCCTCCAACAAGTCTTGCTATCCACCTACATACGCAAACATAACACCTATCCTATCCTTGTCCTCCTCTTCGCATCCCGACGAAGAAGAAGCAGTCAAGGCACACACACGTTGATCAAATTATATTAAGATTATCTCAGTTGTTGTTGTCTATGAACAAGGAGTAGGTCTCAAGTCGTCCATAACCGTGGACACGGCTTCTCGAAAAGATTTAACCCTGCAGGGGTGTACCAACTGCCCATTACGAGGCTCCGCACGCACGTCCATCACTCTCAGTTGCTACCCATTATAGGCAACCATTTTATGATTTAGTTCCAAGAGATCCGAAACGACAGGTCCCTCTAACTAACAACGAACAAATCCGGGTGGCCCCCGGTGAGTCGACATCCATCTCAGGAGCCGGCCGCTCTCTCGATCTGGTCTCTACCGTCTGTCTCGGGTTTGGATAGCCGGTTCATCACACATTGGGATAACCGGGTCCTCAGCCGAACAAGGTGGGCCAGCAAGGGAACTATGTCCTCACTGGTCCGGGTTGGTTTGAAAACAACTGGCAGCTGACCAGCACACACACGGTTTCAAATGGTAAATCAGCTTGGGCCACCACTAGAAATGTTTGAAGCTAGATAGGTAAGAAGAGGGGACCCCATAAAATCCCACATGCGGTTAGGCACGCTCAGTCTCAAACCAATACCCGGAACTCGGATCCTAGGTGACTCGAATGGAACAAAGCGTCGGGGCGGGATAGCCTAGACCTTCCATCCTTCGTCGAATATAGTCAACATTATAATAATAATCATATCATCAACAATAATATAATAATCAGGTGATATCCCAAACCCAGGGGTAACAGGGGAACATCGTAGCATCCTAAGCATGCATACTAAGCAGGGGCTGAGCAACGAGCAATAGTAACATAGCAGTACAAGGTTTGCTGGGAAGGGACATGGCTGTATCGGTTTGAAAGAGGCTGTAAACATGTGGTAGGATCAAACATCGAACCTAACCTATACTATCATGCAAACCGCTGGTTGAAATAGAATGGATCATAAGTAATGTATAGTCCTTGCCTGTTGATCAGTCGGTTCCGAAGGTGTAGTCGATCGCACGCTCGTATCGTCTCCGAGAGGTACCCGCGGAAGCACACAAGACGATAAACACTGGAAAGCAATCAACGGTGCACCACTATTACTACGGAGCAAACACGAGCAAGCATCAACAAGAAGTAACACGAGACATCGCACCTACCGTCGGGAGCGGTTACTAACAATTTAAGTGGAGTACTCGTCACACACGACGATACCGCACATTTACGGTGGTTCAAGTTGTTTAGCTACAGGTGACCAAACAACGGTTATTAACATGGCAACTCAAGCAAGCATGTCATAGCACACAAACTGGTCAAGAGGTGGAGAACAAAGTAAACTATCTATGCTAGTCAATTTAAGTGGGGCACAACCTAAACATGGCATAACACTAAGTGCCGCACGATGATTAAAACGTTTGGTACTGTTTTGCCCTAAACCATATTTTATCTTGGTTAGAAACAACAAACAATAGCATAAACACAAAGAACACGAAAAACTAATCAAGTTACATATAAGGCACACCCCAAACGGAGTTACGGTTAAAAAGATATAAGCAAAACAATTTATGCACACATGCTGTAAAAGAAGGGGTAAATCTATATGCAAAAGTGCAGCAACATGACATAGCAATACATGGGATGAAAGTAGACATGATGCTTAACAATATGCAACTGGAATCAATCAATTCCGATGAACGGTTGCGAAGCAATCGTCATCCGAAGTTGCAACAAAATAACAGTTTCAGCAACAACAGCACAATAACATCATGATCGCTACTTTGGAGCAAGAGGTAAACATGATGCAGCAAGAAAATATGGCATGTGAATGCATGAAACTGAAGTAGAAACTTTGCTTAACGCAACGCAAAAGGAATCAATGCAATAGGCCTCATGGATTTGTTACAATCATCATGCAAAGTTGCAACAAAATAATAACAGCAGCACAATAACAGGAAATAAAAGCATTTAACGGTCTGATGCCCTGTTTGAACAGCAAAAACTATATCTAAACAACCTCAAAACAATTAACTCACAAAAGACGGATTAAAGTACACGCAATTCTAAGCAGTTTTCGTTTTGGGGGCACGTGCAACGGAGCTACGGATTAACGGGAAATCGCAGTACAGAATTGAATCAGCAGCAAAAATAATTAGGACTTAGTAAAAAAACAGTAGCTGAACAAAATAAAAAAAGGGGCCTCACCCAGTTGGGCTCGTCCCAACTGGCCGCTGGAGGTGGCCTGGAGGCCTGGGCTGGCGCGGTGGGCCGCGCTGCTGGGCCGGATCTGGCCCAGGTGGCCACGATGGCTGGTGCGGGCGTCCCGATCCCGACCGCAGGGAGGGCGGCGGCGGAGTCCGGTGGCGCGCCGGCCACCGGCGGCGAGGGGCGCGGGGCGCAGGAGGAACAGGGGGCGCGGCAGGCGGCGGATCCCGACGCGGGGTCGCCGGATCTTGGCCGGAGGGAGCGCGGGCGCCCGGCGCGGCGAGGCCGTCCAGGAGGGGAGCGGCTCGAGCTCGGGGGGCATCTCCAATGGCGGCCGGCGGCTGCAACAGAGAGCGAGAGAGGAGGGTGAGAGGAAGGAGGAGAAGAGGGAGGAGGGGAGAAGAGGGAGGCGCGGCTGCTGCTGCCGGCGGCGGGCGGCTCCGGTGGCCGGTGGGAGCGGCGGCTCCATGGGAGGAGCTCCACGGGAGCTCGGACGGAGGCGGCGCGGAGGCGGACCTAGATCGGGCCCTGGCGGCGGAGGAGCGGGCCTGCGGGGCCCGGTTCGGCTGGAGCTGCGGTTGGGGCTACGTGGCTCTGATCTGAGCCGTTGGATCTCAGATCTGACGGCTCAGATCAGAGGGAGGCTAGGGTTTCGATTTGGAGGGGGATTTGGGGAAGATTTGGGGATTTTCTGGGGGTGTGGCTGCAATTTTCCAGAGGGGGAAACCCTAGAAGGCCTAGGGAAGTGTGGTGGTCTATATATAGGCAGGTTGGCTGGCCAGATGACGCAAACGCCCTCGGTACCCCTCTCGCGTGTCCGGTGATCGCGTTCGTGACCGCCGAAGGTGCATACGAACTCCGATTCCGACGAAATCTCGAACCACGCGCTCAGCGCGTCGAACCCGTCGATCGTACCTCACTGCGGTGACATTCCGACAATATTTTCCGGCGCGCTATAAAAATAACCCGTTTAATTATTAAACGAGGTTTTTGTTCTGTTGGCTGCGGCTGGTCTCGTGCGGTTTTCGCGACGGTGATCGGGTGAAACCCGGTGTCGCAAAGGTCGAGTGTCAGGGTGGCAAGGGTCGGTCTCCGTCCGGTACGAGATAAGAGGGGGAAAATAATCGCCGATCGATAAATCGGGGATGCAAACACCGCAAACCAATCAGGCAATCAAACAATTCACACTGAAAACAAAAAATTTTAATTGTTGTGAAATCTGGGCTGTTACATGGGGTTCACTTGTAGAAGTGCCAGATTTGACTTGGCTAATCCTGAACTACGAGTACCAGACTTTGAGGTAAGAGGCGTACACGAGTCCACTACTTTCACCAACCAATACACCACTATGGTGCCTTCCTCGACTTCCCCACGAGGAAGCACGCCATAGCACTCACACTTATCTTGGTGTGTTTTAGAAGTATCCGGTTCAAGTTGTCTAATAATCAAGCTAAGCTTTCCAAGCAGTCCATAACCGCGGACGGGGCTATTCGAATAGTTTTGTTAACCTTGCAAGGGTGTACCGCTACACACACATGACCATCATTTACCGCCTTTGTACTCGACACCATTCAAGGGGTGCCGGCGAGGATGCTCACCATAACTGTTACCTCATAGCCTATCTAGTCCGAGAAAGCCGCCTACTTGGGTTGGTTACCACTATCGTGAACCCGGCCGGTTTACCGAAGTGGACCCAAGCGATGTGTGCGTGGTGCATAAGCCGGTCTCGGGTGAGCCGTTCTCTCACTTAGCATCCAGGCCACAAGCCTACCAGAACTCCGAACTACTGCGACATCTGGACATCAAAAGGGATGAGTTAATAGGTTGAGAGGGGTCAGTGAGCCCAATGTGTGGTTGTACTCTTCATCTTGGATCACCACACAAGAACTCGTACTACGGCGGTGTTCAACGAGACAACCCACTGTGTACTCCTACACAGCCTCTCATCGTTCACCTTGTATTAGGGTCGATTCACCAACACTTTTCTACCATCATCAACATGATCACTACCATCCTGACTAAAATCACAGTAACAACATGGTATCATACTATGCATGCAATAAGCAGTAGCATTGCAGGGGTTACATGATATCATTCAACTCCTACATTTGCTAGGATTATGGTTTGCTTACTACTGTGACAAAAGATAGGTCATGCAAAGGAATGGGTTCATCTATGCGGTAGAATCGTAACATGGTGATCATCCTAAACAATGCATAAGCAAGACATGATAGGGAAGTGGGATTTACCGACATGATCAATGGGGGTTTGCTTGCCTTGCTGACGAGGTTCGGGTTCGCGGTCTTCAACGTAGGGGGTGACCTCTTGCTCCGGTTCCACCTCTACTCGACAAACAAAGCACGAAGTAGAAATCAAATGAATGCAATGCTCAAGCACATGAATGAATGCCGAAACTTGAAGTATAAGTTTTGATGTGTGAGGCAATTCCATTTAAATGGAGTATATTGCAAATTGAATTGCAAATTCAAACTCCAAATTTGAATTCAACATTAATCAAGTTGTATGTGATATAGTTTGATCATTTTGAATCAACTTCAAATGTGTATGATATGCCTCTGAAGTGTGGTTGAATTACATCATAATTCCATGGTCCAAGTAGCAAAAGCATTTGGTTTGAATTTGAATTAAATTCAAATAAACCAAATGACATATGCTACTGGTCCAATTTTAAATTCAACTCAAACAGAGTTGAAAGTTGCATATTTGGAAAGATAATTTTCTCCTGATCATTTTTCATATATTATTTGTCCAATTTGGAGTTAATATGAATTTTCTATGAATTTCCAAAGTTTGGGGTATTTGCTGGATTTTCTGGAATTCTTTTAATTCAAATAATCTCTGGAAATTCATTTAAATGATTTATTGTGCAAAGCTGACGTCAGGGGGGGGGGGGGCTGACAAGTGGGGCCACCCTGTCAGTGGCTAGGGTTAATTAACCCGTGGTTTAACTTAATCCAGTGGCTTAATTAAGCCACTGGGCCCACTGGTCAGTGACCCAGGGGTCACTAACTGGGTGATTAGTGGCTAATCCATCGGCGGCTTGACGCCGGCGACTGGAGCCACGGCGGCGACTCGCCGGAACCTGCTAGGGGCCACGGGAAGCCACGGGGAGGTCACCACTGGATGCAGCGTCGTCTTCCGCGTCTTCTGGAAGCATCAGGGGTTCAAGGGGAGGTCGGGAGCGACGACGGCGATGACTCCGGCGGAAGAAGAACCACGGCGAGGTCGTAGTCGACGTTACGGTGCATGGTTTGGGCTGATCTCGCGCGCGTTCAAACGCTGGCATGCTCAGGAGACAAACGCGCGCTCTGGCTGAGTCGAAGGGGCACAGGGGCGACCTCGAGCTCATCCATGGCGGCGACAGGCTTCGGCAACCATGGAGAAAACGGCCAGAGTGAGCAATCCAGGGGGGAAAAGGAGGGGTTTCGTTCGCAAGCTCACCCTGAATCTAACGGGAGTGGTCGCTTGCTCGGGGAGGCGCTGGAGTTGTCGGAATTTGAAGTTGATCCGCGGCGGCCGGCGATGAAGACGATGACGCTAGCGAGCTCGTGGAGGCGTCCGGCTCCGATTCCTTTCGCAGGTCGATGAAGACGACGACGACGAACTCCCTGGACACCTTGGCTTGGCCTCTCGTCTTCAATGGTCGCGAGTCCGCACGGCTGCGCTCCGGCTAGGCTACGGTGGCATCGCTGTTCTTCGCGGGGAGGATGAACTGGAGGGCGAGGAAGGAGGGGAAAGAGGCCTGGGCTTCTCCAGGACACGCGGGCGGTGAGAAGGAGGCAGGGGAGTCGCTGAGGAGCCTCCACCGCGACGGCCACGGCATGCCGGGCATGCAGCTGTGTGCTCGTGCCCGGGGAAGACGACAGGGGAGTTTCCCTGGTGGGCTGGGCCGGCTGGAGAGGTGGGCCTCGCCCCCTGGCGAGAGGTAAGTCCTTTTCCTTTTTCTGTTTAATCTTTCCTTTCTGTTTTTCTGTATATTTGTTTTGACTTTGGTAAAAAAATACCAAATCATTTTATTAAATGCTGAAAACTTTTACATGGCCTCATAATAATATAGACTAGCCACTTATAAACTTTCAACATTTTTAAAATTCAAAAGATTTGAATTTTAAATCAAATAGGGGTATTTCATTAATTCCAAGGCACTGTTTGAATATTTGAAAAATCAATGAGCATGGGGTGGGTCCCACATCACTTGATATGTGATCACACTCATTTATAAGACTTTTCAAAACTCTAACATCAATTTTTGGAAAAGATTTTTATCTGGCCTTTTGAATTAAATCATATGGGGGGTGTTCCTTCTCCCATTTTGATTTTGAAAATGATTTCCAAGATTTCTTTTGAAATTTTGACATGATGCAAAGGCACTAGCTAACCCTAGCACATACCTAACAGAGGGTTCTGACAGCATATAACCGTACCCCACTTCCCTCGCAACTAATTATGTCACAGGTACATGTCTGCTGAGGAATCGTATGGTTCTCATAGTCTCACTTCATTTGCATCTTAGCTCGAACGAACCATTCCTCAGTCTCCACCGCTTAAGAAAATGGCTCCTCGTCGCAAGCACACTGATACCGCCAAAGATTTTCCTCCAGACCTCTATGCCAAACTGAAGACTCCCGAGCGTGAAAACGCTGGAGAACGTAAGCTTTGGGTCCAGAAGATCTCGAGGGAATGGGCCAAGCGATGGGCTGCATATCAATGCTTAATCCTCAGCATGAGGAAATGTTTGTTGTCAATCCGCCTCTGAAGACCATGGGCGTCAAGGCTCGACCTCCTCCTAAACCTGGGGTCACTCCTGATCCCACAACTCTTCGTCCTCATGATGACTTTCCTGAAGCTTATCAGCAATACCTCAAGCGAATTGCCAGCCGAGCAAAGAGTCTGGTCCATGACTTGGCTGCCTCAGTACAACTTCCACCTCAGGCTGATGCTCCGCCTCCGCCACAACCTCAGTCTCGTCAGCCTCGCAAAAAAGCTCCTGGCATCAAACCATCCAAGAAGTCCTCAGCAAAGCCTGATGCTCCAGGCTCCTCTTGCCAACACACAGCCGGTGCTGCTCCTTCTTCATGAATTTGAACTGATGAATCAGGCAGTGCCCCTGAGGCTTCAACCACAGTGCCTCAGCCTCAGCTGAAGACCAAAGTTGTCCTTCAACGCGGCCCACGGTTCTCACCAAAGAAGACAGCCATGCGTGGTTCCATTCATCAAACCATGGCAGATTTTGATGATGAAGATGAGTTTGAAGACTTGGCAAGTTTTGTTTCTACTGAAGAACAAGAGATTGAGTAAGTGCGTGTTGTAGCCAGACGCAAAGCTGAGGCAACGGGTTCTGAAATCCCACTTCTCCTAGATCCCAAGAAGGTCTTGGAATACATTGACACCTGGACAGTTAAGCCTGATACTCCTCTTGATGATTTGGACATACCTGAAGACATCAAGTTCTACATTCAATAGTTCCTCATCAATGAGATTCATCAACGTGATCTTCAGAAACAGTTGAAGACTCAACTAAAGAAAGTCCACAATGACTTTAAAAATAAACCTGTCACGGATGTTACTCCTCAGGAGTTCATTGATTATCAATGTGAGGTTCATCGCCTCAACACTGAATATGCCTCCTAATGTGCCTACATCGGCAAATCCAAGGAACGGATGTCTCGGCAAATGCAAATTTTGATGAAGCTCCCTCTGCCCGCCTACTCAGTCCCTTCTGCTGCCTCAAATCACGCTGATGCATCACCTGAGGATACCACCAAAGGCCTCAAGCGCATGCCCGATGCCCCACCCTCAACTCCACCAGCTGCGAAGAAGCCCTCACTGGAACCCACAGTTGAGGAGACAATTGATGCTACACCACTCTCCTCGGCTCCTCCAGCATCAAAGGCTGTTGATGCCACAATTCACTCCACTGTTGCTTCCACTCCACCTACAAATACTCATCGCAGCATCATCGTATTCACCCCACCATCAAAGGAACTTGTCTCAGCCGCTGCTACACCCATTATTCCAACACTGAGATTGAAGACATGGATGTTGATATTGATGATCATGGTACTCCTCGTGTCATTGATGAGGAATATGAGCAGGAAAACTCCCCCACTCATACTATCTTTTCCCTCGAGCCTCACTCCCCCACTGTGACCGAGGTGGTTCCTGATACCTCTCAGCACTCTGAAGACTCTGTTGGTGCCTCGTCCTCAGATTCTGATGATGATGAACCTCAAGCCACTAGTGCGCCTCCAAATGCTACTGATGACACTGATACTGCCGCAACTCCCAATGCTGACCCGAAGACTGCCCCCCTGCAGCTGAGACCGAAGCCGAGCACAACACTAATGCTAACACTGAAGCTGCACCGGATTGCACTGCAGATCCTCAAGTTACATCTCCATCAGCTCCACCTACATCACCGAAACCTGGCCCTGATACTACGGCTGAAGCCCATGCTCCTCAAGCACCTCCCACCTCCTACCTCTACTTCAGCCTCACCAGCTCGTCAGGAGACTGCCTCAGCTCTTTCTCTATGCCCGAAGCAGAAGAAGCCATTCTATCGCAATCTTGAAGCTGATGCTCGTCCCCACTTCAACACTGATGCATTCTTCAATGCCATGAACTTCTTTCAGGCAGGGATACCGAATCCTTACAATTCACCTCCACCCAGCAAGCTCCTGAGGTTCTGGACGGCTACGCAAAAGAACTAGTTTGCCTCAGTTCTGTACATGGCACAAAAGGTTTTTCCTCATAAACACA
The DNA here is from genome assembly GCA_950022295.1 of Bromus sterilis. Classification (NCBI taxonomy): domain Eukaryota; kingdom Viridiplantae; phylum Streptophyta; class Magnoliopsida; order Poales; family Poaceae; genus Bromus; species Bromus sterilis. The sequence continues at coordinate 221,546,755 of OX465597.1, forward strand.
TTCCTCATCTGGATATGGAGGACATCCCTTGCTTCAACAACGTGCTGCAGGACTTGCATCATGCCAAGCTACTTCAGTTCTGCTCTGAGTGTATTCATTGGAATGAAGAACTCGTTCTCCAGTTTTATGCAACACTCTATGTCTCAGGGGACCCCAAAGACATCAACACTTGGGTGCTCGACAGGGTGACTCAGCATCAGCACTACAATGCCTCGGTACCTGAGATCATTGCAATTCTTCAGCTACCTCCCTCTGACGCTTCACTCCCTAGCACATACGGTGCTACCCATCTCAGGGATGATCTGATGAACATGCTGATGAAGCCGCATGCCCCTGAAGCTCTGCCCCGGACCAAGTTCCTAGTCTCAGAGCTTTAGTATATGCCCAGCACAATGTACCGAATCTTGGCCAAGTTTTTCTTCCCCATCAAGAGATATGAATCAACTACTGAGGAAGTTGTGGGCATCATGAAGAACATTCTTTACACCTCTGCATGTCCGCTCCCATTAATGTCTCAGACTTCTTCTTCAGGACTTTGGTGGATGCTGCTCAGAATCCTCATATTCTGAAGCCATACGCTCCGTGGATCATGAAGCTCATCTGTACCAAGACTGGCATCAACTTCAAGCCTGATCAGGCTAATCATCGCCCTTATGTTCCTCCTGTTGAAGTGCTTCAACACTCCCTTGACTCTAATGCCAAGAGCAAAGTGCCTTTCTATGAAGAAGTACTTCCTCAGGATTCCCTTCGTGGAAATATTCGCCAGCCTCAGTCTCGCACCACTCATGAGGAACGCACACATGCCTCAACTGAGGAAACCACTCAAGCTCGCCTGATGAATGATCGTGAGCTCCTCATCAGTCTGCATCAGAAAGTGGATCGTAATCATGACTGGACGAAGCGACAGATTGGAGACATTTTCATCTATATGGCGCAGATGCATACTACTCAGAAGAAAGTTCATCAGTATGCTCATCATACATATCAATGACTTGATGTTCTTTTGAGTGAAGTCATTACTCCTGAAGATCTCGCCAAGCTTGGCCTCATACAACCTCAACTTCCTGAGATACGGCCTCCTCGTCAGTTCACCAAGAGCAAGACCCCACCTCTGGCGATGGACTCCTTTTCTTCAGCGCAAGAATTCTCCCCTGAAGAAGTTGAAGACATTGCGGCTTTTACTCACACTACAACGGCGTTCCTTCGACCTCATGCTCAACCCTGAGGCACTACTTTTGGGACATTAGTTATAGTCTCTCCTTTTTGTTCATTTAATGACAAAGGGGGAGAAATTTAGTAGTCTTCAAACGGGTTTTTATGCAGTTCCTCAGTTACAACTATCGTTCTTCAGATCATTTTTGTAATGTGTTGTATACTGATATTTTGTGTGGTTTCTGATACTTTTAAGTTACCTCATGATATTCCTCAAGTTTATCTATTACTCATGATATTCCTCAGCAACCACTTTACTCAGTGCTATTATTGACTCCTCAGTTATTTCATATGTTGCACTGTTTCAAACAATCCAGAATATAGGGGGAGCTCCTCATGTTTTTCAAAAATATTCTACCAAGTCTTCAAAAATATTCAAACAAGTCTCCGGAAACGATGAATTGTTTTCTTCAAAGTTTTTAATTCCTCAAAAATACTTATTTTATCCCGTTGAAGCTTTAACCTGATTATCATCAAATCACCAAAAAGGGGGAGATTGTAAGTGCATCTAGTGCCCCCTTTGAGGTTTTGGAGTATTTGATGACAAAACGGTTAAGGGACTGATGTGTTTGTGAGTATAGACAGGAAAACAGTCCCTGAGGATGAGGTTAACCACCGTTGTCGACCCCCCAAAATGTTGAGGAACATGGAAGAAATCGGTGTGTTTCCTGAAGACTGAAGTTGTGCGAAATCCTGAGGAATCAGGATCCTGAAGCGTTCGGCTGAAGCTGAATAAGTACAAGTTCCTGAAGACGTTCGCGCTGAAGACGAAGTTGAAGCGTAGTCCTCGCTAAGACTTTTTATACTTCCTGAGTCGTAGGAAAACATCGCACTGTTGGAGGGGTTGAGGAAAATGAGTTATGTATTTCTGAGGAAGTGCTCAATTCGAAATCCTGAAGAAAACCCAAAGAAATCTCCTGAAGTAGAAGTTCAAATCCTCGGGTGTCTGAGACGATGTTCTTCAGGACACAGAGGAATTTCTCTTCGGTTGAGGAGTCAGGAAACTGCTAGTGTAGCTTGCCTGAAGAAAGAGAGTGAGTGTTCCGACCATGCCACGTGTCACGTGGAGAGTGCTGGTACTGATCCGGCCAACGGTCCGAAGGGTGGGCATGGAAGTAATTTCATGCATGGGAATTTATGTCCTTTCACCTGGGGTTGTCCTCAGCTATGAATAGCCGCCCCCAGCCCCATTTGTGGGTTGGCTGCTCCGAGAGAAAAACTGACACTTGTCATCTGAGAGTAAGCCACCTCATGAAGAAACTAAAGAACCTAAGTGAGGAAAACCACCAGCCTGAGTAGTTGAGCATTTCTGAGGAAGTCGGTTCGAGTGATCCGAAGATTTTTACTCTTGAAGACTGTGATCTTCCAGCCGGTGTATAAGTCATCAGTCTGAGGAAGTCAAAATGAAATTGTGACTTCCCTGAGTGAATTGAGTCTATGAAGGTTTCGGGAGTCTACCTTGAAGACTCACCTGAGTTATTGAACGGAGTCTAAGGACTTTAGTTCAAGGAGAATAATGTGAAGACTATTTCTTTTGAGTCCAATCTCAGCCACTCCAACCAGACGTAGAGTTGTCACAGCAACACAAACTGGTTCATCAAGTCTATGTCTTTAGTGCCCTGGTGCTATTTCTTCAACCTCGGCTACTATGTTTATGCACTGATGACTTATCCTGATGCCTTACTTTCTGAGTTTACTCTGCGCTGATTCCTCAGTTCTTCCATCGGTCTTATTTTAGCTTTGCAATAGGTTGATTTAGATTCACGCCTTCGCTTTAGTATCACATCTGTTCTTCCTCGAGTTTTAGTTTCCTCAATTTCGTATTGCCTCAAGATATTTGAAAATCTCCCATTCACCCCCCTCTGGTCGATATTCTACACTTTCAATAATATTTGGTCTAATTTACATAGTAGCAACTAAAAAAACAAAAAAACTATGAAAAGCAAAAAAAGAATAAAGATGCTCCATGTCGAGCTCCCCGTCGTCCCCTCCGGCGCTTCCTCCAGCGGCCCCGCCAGCGTCGCCATCGTCGTCGATGTCGTCCTTGGGCTCGCGCTTCACGACGGCCAGTGCACTGCATGTGCCGCCGCCGGGTGGACCCCTCCTCCTCCTCACCCGCAATTGCGCCAGGTCCTCATCCTCCTCCTCGTTGCTTAGCACCACCACGGGTGGATCAACCAGCATCGGCGGTGTGGGCTTGCTGCGGCTGCGGCTGCGGCTGCTGCTGCCCTCTCCACGCGTCGCCGGCCGGATCCTCGCCACCTCAACGCGCTTCTTCTCCTCGAAGAGTGCCCACTCCCTCCTCTGGCGCTCCATCTCGCCGAGGAGTTAGTCGCTCTGCGCCTAGGTGAGGCCGGGGTCATCCTCCTCGTCGTCTTCTGCGGTGGTCGGAGGGGGCTCGACGACCTCATCTTCGGCTTGAGTCGGTAAATGCGGGCCCCGGTGAGGTGGAGGTGGAGCAGCTGGAGCCTCCGATGACGATACCTCCAAAACGCGTGCGGCGACCAAGGGGCGTCGTCCCCGGCTCGGTCTTGACCTCGGTCTTGACAGGGAGGAACGCCGGAGGCGAGTACGCCGGCTTGAAGGAGTGCGAGCCGGTGGAGCAGGACGCCGACCCACCGGACGACGAGGACGTTGCCCCGTCCATGCCCCTCGGCAGGGTCGCCCACACCGGCGTGCTGCGAGTATATGAGCGGCGGGGCTCAAAGCCCTGCCCAAGTGGCGGGTACTGAAGCCGCGGCTCGTTGCCGTGTTTGATGTAGTCGAGAACGGCGGAGAGGGTGCGTCCCTCCACGCTCCACCACCGCCGTCAGCCGTCGTGGTTCCGCTGGCCCGCCACCGGATGGAGGCTGTTGGTGGAAGCAATCGCCTGAGCGCGCGCTCCTCGAATTACGCTGTCCAGCTGGCCACGTTGGACGGCGAGTTCACCGGTTCGGCGTTCTCGGCGGCCGTCATGGAGGCGCGGACGGCCTGGACCTTCATGTCGAAGGCGACGCCCTCACGAGGCACCGGCGGCACAGTCACGCCTCCATTGCATAGAAACCAATCGTACGGCGGGCGGGTCTCCAACGGGCAGGGTTAGCCCGGCTGAGCGAAGAGGATCGCCTTCAGCAGATGGAGGCTGCGGCGGGTGAAGCCGGTCTTCGTGTGTACGTCCATGGCAGCGAGTGGTGGGCTAAGCGCGGCGAGAGGAGGAGAGGAGAGGAGACAGGGGGATTGTATTTCACGACAGCGAGGCGAGGCCGCTTTATATAGCGGGGTTGCGTGTACATGCGGCGGGACACGCGGCGGCGCTGTAGGCGGCGATTGGACTACTCACAGGCACCGCATTGAATTGCCTACCGTGGCGATTGGACTCGACTCTTATGCCGCATTGATTCCACTACAGCGCGGGGAAGACGGGGCGGGAGGATGAGGACGCTGTGTGGGAAAGACGCCGACAAGTGGGTCCCCACGACACGGCGCGTGCGAAATCGAAGGATCGGTTCTTTGTTCGCGCCAAATTCTTTCAGCCGGCGCACCCAAGAGCCCCCCAGCGCACTGGGGCGGCTTGGGATTGTCGGACTAAAAATCGGCCCAATCCGACGCTATTTGGGCCCTTAGGGGCGCGACTGGGCGGAATTCGTCCGTTTGGCGTAAATAGCGCCGGCTTGGGGCCTCTTGGGGGTGCGGCTGGAGATGCTTTAATAAATCTTTACACTCGGGGGGCTATAGAGAGACTTCTTCCCCTCCCCCGAGGCGTTTTTTCGGTCACGCAACTGCTCATAAATCTGTACTCATACATGTATCTTCCGCTAATGTATTGTTTTAAGGCAGTTGTATGACTATTGTATGAGATGTTGTATCCTTGTAGCTGTAATGTTGTGATATCATGTTGGAAATCCGGGGCATATGGCATTGTCATATTTCGTGGTGGGACCGATATGTGCTTCGTCCCTCGGATCTGGATGGAAACATCTAGTTCTGGAATAGTACCGCATATCGGGCCTTACATCCTTCCGGTTAGCTCGCTTGATCAGAGGCTTCACATTAGCGTCCTGCTAAAAACTGCAGTAGCTATCACTACCACCACCAGTCGATGACTCGGAGGAGTGAGAACCTACAGGGAACAAGCCAGCAGAAGAAACGGAAGCGCCAACTGCGCTGCCGGAGTCACCATCGTTCGAGCTCTCCCGGCAAGGATCCAGTCAATTTCCATCAGAGTCAAAGGCCCTAATCGAGAGGGTTTCCTCCCCGTCAAAGCGACAACAGAGGCTATCACCCTTGCGCAGATAAAACTGGCGAGCGATTACTCTCCAACCAGATTCCAAGAACACTACGGATGAAGATTGCACCCGAAGCATCACCCAGAGCGGGCAGTTGGGATAGCCTTGGAGGCGTAACGAAAGACCATCAAGACAAAGTTCAGAAACAGCAGAAGAAAAAGAAGAAGGCAGAGGAATCCGGCAAGAGATCTGGCTATGTATATGAAGAACGAAATCTTGGACACAAGTTCCCCCATCCATAGCTGCGCCGGACGAACTCTCATGTCCTTGGCAGCAATGTGCTGTACAAGGAGCACGGACACCGCTGCCTCGACAGCCACGAGCGGTGGCTCCACGTGCAGCACGAGCGCCTCGTCCCCGACGGCCACGAACGGGAGTGCCACGCATGGCACCGACCACAGAAACACCACGGGCACATCGCTTTGGCACCATGAGAAAGAAACAGAGAACAAGAGAACAGAAGGAAGATGGCCTGCCAAGAGAAAGGAAAGGCCCCATATTTATACACCCCCTCAAGTATAAAGGAGTACATTCATATCCAAGAAATATGAAACGATGCAACATGCAAAATTAAAAATCCGGGGCATGCCATCCCACATATTCCAAGATAGGGCGCCTCGTCACATCAAGCAGCATTAGAAAAGCAGTCAATTGCGCGTTTCCTTACGGCCTTGGAAATCCAACAGATGATAGAAGCGCAGAACCAATGGCGTGCTAACCTGTGGGCACCCCGGACTATATGTCCGAAGCGACCAGTTGTGCATATGGTCATGCTCCCATGATCAGTTCGCATGACACACAACTCGAAATGGATATCATAGTCTCAATGTTCATACAATACCGAATACAAGTCATACAACAATAAAGTCTTACATGGCCTCATCGGGCCTAAATAGCAGCGGAATAAGCAAAAGCATCAAAGGTAGTGGCGACAGAATCCGCAGGGTAGATCAGAGCATAGCACGTCCTAGAAATCGCAGGTAGCATCATCGTCATATAGCTGCTCCTCCAAGCCTGGCCGATTGAATATCCAGGGACAAAGCCATGAGTACATACAATGTACTCGCAAACCACCTAAAGAAAGAAACAAGGTTTTGCATACGAAAATAATGGGATAGCTATATGGTGTAGTTTTTCATAGGGATTTCCTATCTACTCAAGATTATTATTAAGTTGACAAAGTTTTAAACTTGGCAAATTTTATTTCCCACAATGAATTTGGATAAGTCAAGTCCAACCTTTTTCCAACAATATCAACATCATCATCGCGAACCATAAACTCAGTACCGGGCTTTCTCATCTATTCCCCACAAAGTGTGGCCTCACTAGCTGTCCATGATCGTGGACTCCGACTACTCGAATAGTTTTCACTCTGCAGAGGTTGTACACTTTACCCACCACATTCGATGCATTCGCCGTGTGTCCCCACGGATCGTCATACCTCAGTATGCGGGTCTCGAATAATCGACCATAGTCTTCCCCTTGCTTACCCTAGTACAGGTGATCTACCCGATGCCCACATCCTGAACTGTCCGCGTGCAAGGTCATGCTCCCATGGACACATGCCTTCACCATAGTAGAGGTGCGGCAAAGTTCCGTGCCACCGCTTCCTCGGCAGCGACCTCACCCCCGACGCATCGGTAGGCTTACAGGCTTCTATGTATTATGTAGTTAGAATATCCCCGTACTAAGATATGCAAGCTTCCAACTAGCCCTGTCCCATACCAGAGTATAGTGGTTTTACTGTAAGGCTAGGTTTTGGCGGCACTTATAGAGAGTCCCTCCATATATTGTCCATGTCCGGTGATGTTCAACAATACCAGCCATACCACCTTCTTAGGTGTATGCCGTACAATATCCGGTGAATTATGACTATCCAAGTTGTTATGTAATGCTAAATACTAGAGCTGAGTGATGGTCTCGACAGAATGCCGGGATCACCGGGTTTCTACTTTGTTTTCCCAAATAGGTAGGCTACGGGTTGTGTGGAGTTTTCCAAAAATAACTAATACAATCCCAAACCATATGAATATAATAGCATGATACAATATAAATGATACAAAGAAAAGTAAAAATGGGTAAAGCGGAGTTTGAGTTTTGACGGTGGCTTGCCTTCGTCGGTTGTGGTCTCCTGGTCAGTCTCGGGGGAAGCTTGGAGGTAGTCTTGTCCTGCAGGGTCAATCGTCTCGTCTACACGTTGCAAAACAAGGAAATTCGCTATATTACACGTTGCAAAACAAGGAAATTCACAATATTACAACATCACTCAAGTTTTCAAACAAAGACCCAAGCCACAAAGGACAAAACAATTTCCAAGATTTTCTATTTATTCAGATTTAAACTTTATACCACCTCAACAAGGTTAAAATTTATAACAAGGCAATAGGATAATTTTGGTGGATTTATTAACATCAATATTAAATAAAAAAACTTTAACAAAAACAATGTTTTTAACCCCCTTTAATCACTAACAACTTTAAAATTTATTTTATTTTTATTAACTAAAAGTATATCACTAACATAAATTCTATAGAAATTAAACTAGCAATAGCAATAATATTAAAAGGGTCACAAATTTATCTAAGCCAAATAATATTCTACACATGCAGAAAAATAAACCATAATTCTATGAACATCACAAAATTTATTTCACATTTTTCTGACTTATAATTAGTTTTCTAAAAGTAATTCTATGCTGATGATTTATTAAAAAAACAAAAATGGTAGCGGGCCGGCCCAGGGCTATTCCTCGCCTGCGTCGATTTCTTCTTGTGGGCTGAGCCCGTTCACTATGGGGCGGCGGTCAGTTTTTGTGGGGAAACTATTTAAATGATTATTTGAGATTTTTGTGAATTTCTAAAATATTTTTATAATTAAATAAAGTCATGGAAAATGTATTTATTTTTATTTATTTATTTGGAAAATATGTTCATTGCATAATTTTCTTTAGATTATTTGACGAATTTAGGAATTTATTTTATATTTTTATGACGTGTAATTGTTTTTCTAGAATTGTTTGAAGTTTCAAATTTAAATAAAAAGAAAAACCGTGGCCGAGCCGGCCAAGTAGCCTTTTTCGCCCGCGAGCGTAATTGGAGCCCGAATCGGATCCAAATTCTGTTTTTTTTTTCTTTTCTTTGCCTATTTATAGTTTTTCAGAAAATCCCTTTTCTTTTCTGTTTTTGTAATTGTAAACCCTAGAGCGGGACCCGCCGCCGCAGCCACCCACTCCCGGCGCCGCCGCCCAAGCCGGAGCAGCGCTTCCCGTCGCCGCCCCACCCCTCGCCACGGCGCCTCCACGCCCGCTTGCGCGCCGCCACGGCCCTGGAGCACAGTGGGACCCGAGCGCTGCCGCGCCTCCCGGCCGCCCGAGTCGCGCCCGCGCCGCCCCATGGCCAGAGCCGCCGCCGGCCGGCCGAGGCCGCAGCCCACGCGCCCTTGCGCGCCGCCCCGTGCGTCGTCGCCCCCTCCAGCCCGTGCCGCATCGCCGCCACCGTCAGCCCGTCCTGGCCGGAGCCACCGTCCTCGCCGGAGCACGCACCTCGCCGGAGTTCACCGATTGCGTTTTCGGGAAAATCTTTATTCGCGAACAAGTCCTTTTGGCAGAAAACCCCCTGATCTCGCGTTCGCAATATCTTCGCAACCGTAAGTCGGATCGGGGTGAAACTTTTTCCTACTCGCTCGTGTTGTTCTGTACTTTAGCATGGAGTCAAATTTGCACACTTTGCACACTTTTGAATTTGAATTTATTTCAAATTCAAATTCAAATTCCGGAGACCGTATCTTTTAAACCGTTGATCCAAATCGAGTGATGCTTTTTGAGTTGGATCACTCGTTCCATGTACTTTTTGTCTTTAGCATGTGTACACAAAAATTCCAAACTTTCTTGATTTTTTTAAAGTCAAATTCAATTCAAATTTGAACCTGCTATGACATGTGTTGTGGTATTCTGTTTCATGTGATTCTTTTTGCATATCGGATCATTTGAGACATGTTATCGGTAAGATTCATACACTTTTCATGTGGGCATGATATTCACCATGAATTCATAATTTCCATGATCACAATTCTTTACCGATAGTTCTTTATCTGTCGACTCTCTCGAGTTCACGTTCCACCGATCACTTCGAGCACATCGACACCCTTGCACTTCAAAGATTTTGTTTTGTTGCTAAAACCTTTGTGATTGTTTGGTTGATCTTTTGTTTTGCCCTTGTGGTGTGATTTCTTATTCGAGTTCCTTCGTTTGCGATTGATTTGCTCGGAGTGTGACGAGCAGAGTTGACTGGACCGCGAGAGCGAAGAACTTCATCGAATGTATAAGGCAAGTCATACTTTGACCATTTCACAACCTATATTTTTACTTATGCATGTAGTAAATATCACCCTATGCGTGTGTAGGAAGTTTTATATTTATTATTGCTGCAAACCTGGTAGGGTAGCCACATGATCTTATCCTGTTTTCTTAGACAACCTAGCACGTGCTTGCTATATATTTGCTATGCTTGTAGACGTGGATTTGGTTTGAGATTACATTGAGCTATGTGAGGATTGAATGACTTGACTAGTAACCTTAAATAGAATTCACCTCTGGACGGGTAGGGAGAGCATCCTGGGGCTCGTGCCTTATCTAAGGCGGGACCAGGGTTAAATGCTCCCCGAATGGTATGGTTTTGGTGGTCGACATAATTTCATGGTATCTACCCTCTGAATGTAAGTGGGCGCCATCCAGGCTGAAAAATATCAGCCATACTTGGTGACTAGGAGCTTTCATGTACAGCCGCTGGCCATATGGGCTCTGGCTTAGTTGAGTACGATGTAGGAAGCCTCTCCCGTGCAAAGCTAGCAGATGTAGATGTGATAGGTGGTACCGGCTTGCCGTTGGGTGTAGGTGACCTCTTCTGAAAGACTTCGTCTCAATCTTCGGGTTGAGTTAAGCGGGGATAGTGTACTAACCTCTGCAGAGTAAAAAAAACTAATCATGATTAGCCGTGTCCCCGGTTATGGACAACCTTGAGCTACTAGACATTTCTGTTGCTGGAGGATCTTGACAGAGGAATCACCATAATAAATTTGAGTGGGCAAGATTTAATAACGGGTGTGGATTGGAACTGCTGTGCCCAGTTCAATCTTAAGTAGTAAGTTAAACTAAATTTTTGATTAGGTAGATTGGGAAAAATCAGCTTTATGCAAAATAAAACCATAAGCCTTTCCTTTGACTTATCCTTGCATGTAGATGTAGGTCTGTTATATCCTTTTTCGTGTGACTTGCCGTACAAATCAGATGTACTGACCCGTTGTCGGGCTGTAACCTTCGGTGTTGCAGGATTTTATATGACGAGTAAGTGATGCGATGTAGGGTTGTAATGTCTATACTCAACTATGCCGGTGGAGTTGATGGATGCCATGAAGCTTTTTATTGTTTTTCCGCTGTATTCTATTTGTAAGCTAGCCTTGAGCTATGCAGGTATGATTTATTGTAATATTGGATCTTCGATGTAATATATATAACATGTGGTTTATTCTTGATATTACATCATATACTGTGTGTGCTAGTTATTGATCCACAGACTGACACAGAATGCACAGAGACTTGGATTCTTAGTGAATCGGGTCGTTACATAAGTGAGAGAAACTTTCAGCATTTTCACAAAAAAGTCATGACAACTTTGATATGAAAAAGAATATTGTTCAAATAGTTTGTCTGCATTTCACACATTTATTTGGTTTCAATATACTTTGTTGTGTGTAATGTGTTCATATGTGCTAGGATACTCACATAATTTAGGTCACCCCCAAGAGAATTGCGATGCATGATCATTTTGTTTGTGCATATAACCATCTACAAGGTATATCCATGTTTAATTACAAACCAAAGCTCGATCGTGTGTCATCACTTTTGCATGCGGACAAGCATCGTACCGTATTGAGGCCAGATCCACACTCCATTGAAGTGTACTTTGAAAACATGCATTGGGGGTTTTGAAGGTTGCATATGACTTTATATGCATTTTCTGTTTTCACTTATAAGGTAAGACATGATATGCCATGGTGTACTATGCTGGTCATAGGTGATTGTTCAAATAGTTTGTCCATTTGACACATTTGTTTGGTTTCAATCGACTTTGTTTGTGTATAATGCATGCGTTCGTGTGTAGGGTATATATGATGTTCTCCGTATAATTTAGGTGACCCCCAACACACGATCATTTTGTGGTGTTCAACTAAGCTATACAAGGTATCCATGCATGTAAAGAGATAAATTAAAGTTCAATTGTGTGTGGTCGCTTTTCACGTGGCATACTTTCACACACGTACCTAACCCCCCACCCTCCGTATGTACTTTTGCATGCGGGCATACGGTGCCACCATATATATCAAGGCTAGATTCACACCTCCATTCATGTATACTTTCTAATCATGATATGCATGATATAACAAAATACTAGTTTGAGAGTATTTCAAACAAATACAAAACATTTTTTTCATGACATGCATATGCATTAGTTGGTAATTTCAAACTTTTGTGTTTCTACGGTGTTCATGTGTGATAGGATGTTCCTCACATAATTTAGGTGATCCCCAAAGAGCATTGCGACGCATGATCATTTGGTGGTGTTCAACTTGCCAACTACAAGGTCTCCATGCATGTAAAGGGATAAATTGAAGTTCAATCATGTGTCGTCGTTTGTCACGACATACTTTGACACAAGTAACCCCCTATGTACTTTTGCATGAGGGCATATGTTTGCCACCGTATATATCAAGGCTAGATTCACTACGCCTCCATTCATGCACTATGTAATCATGATGCATGCATACAAAAAAATAGTAGTTTGAGAGTATTTCAAACAAATACAAAACATTGTGTGCATCACATGCATATGCATTAGTTGGTTTCAATTTAGTTTGTTGTTTCTACGGTGTTCATGTGTGCGTGGTAGGATGTTCCTCACATAATTTAGGTGATCCCCAAACAGGTATGCGGCGCACGATCATTTTATGGTGTTCAACTTCCCATCTACAAGGTCTCCGTGCATGTAAAGGGATAAATTGAAGTTCAATCGTGTGTCATCGCTTGTCATGACATACTTTGACACAAGTAACCCCCTATGTACTTTTGCACGTAGGCATATGTTTGCCACCATATATATCAAGGCTGGATTCACTTCACCTCCATTCATGCACTTTGTAATCGTGATGCATGCATATAACAAAGTACTAATTTGAAAGTATTTCAAACAAATAAAAAACATTGTGTGCATCACATGCATATGCATTAGTTGGAAATTTCAGTATACTTTGTTGTTTCTATGGTGTTCATGTATACGTGGTAGGATGTTCCTCACATAATCTAGGTGACCCCCCAAAAGAATTGCGGTGCATGATCATTTTTTTTCTTCATATATAATCATGTACAAGTCCTCCAAGCGAAGGATATCAATTACAAAGTTCGATCGTGTGTCGTCGCTTTTCACGATGTCATACTTTCACACATGTAACCCCTTAATTTAGGTGACACATAGTGGATTGTGATGCATGATCATTTTGTTTGTGCACGTTGGAGATTTTGAATGTTTGCACGAATGTTGCACCACTGCACTATTAACCATAACAAGAATTGTGTTCTTTTGAGAAAATTTATAGAAAAAATTAATGGAAGATACAATGTACAGTCAAATCCTTCTCTTCCTCCTCGAAACAGGGATGCATTAACATCCTGGCTGCGGACGCTTCATGTTTCCAGGATATTGAATAAAAAAAGTAAACAAATGCTTCATTAACCTCTCGTCTCCCTCCAAGATTTAAGCAGTTTCCAAATCTCATCTGCAACACAATGAACACATCCCACTCCCTCCTTCCATTTGCTCTCTCCCAATCTCTAGAGCTTACTTTAGCTGCCACCATGCCTGGATCTAATTTTCCCCAAAAACGCCACGACCACAAGATTGCGGCGCCCCGACAGAGCAGGATCTTCGCCAACACCATGGATGTCCCAGTCCATGGCAACGTGATGATCACCACCGTCTACACCAATGACTTCAAAGAAGTCCGACGATGGATAGAACATTCCATGGCGTATCTCGAAGACCATGAAGAGCATGTCATTGGCATGGACGTCGAGTACACTACACCACCTCAGAAGCATGGGTATGTTCCTGTTGAGAACCAGAAGGCAGCCATGATCCAACTCTATTGTGGCACGAGATGTATCCTTTACTAGGTGTCCTTGGCAAGAGAGGTGAGCCGAGAACTGAAGATCTTCCTCCGAGAATCCAAGTACTATTTCATTGGATTTAGCATTGGGCGAGACAAAGATATGCTGAGGCGGTGGGACATCGAAGTAACCAATTACTTCGACATCCAGACGGACTGGGTTGTTCCTCGTTCAACGAAGGCTCTTGATTCACTAGCGGTCAAGGATTATCATGTTCGCTCGGCGAAGCTACTTTGCGAGGATAAAATCGTGTACACATGCAAGGATGCATATGCCAAATGGAATCGTGTCGACTTCATCTTGTAGGGCCTACATGCAGAAGAGAATAGGAGAATGCAGAAGTCACTCAAGAATAAGTGGGAGCCAGAGGATGGGACCGGATATTGTTGGTAGATTTGTTTATGTTCTGGTCCTATGAGACATGATGGTGGCTTTCTAGCCTTCTGCCTATTATTTTGTAAGACTTACCTAAGTTCTAGTCTTCCTTGGTTCATTTCTTCTAGTTTTCCAAGTCTGTAGTTGAACTTGTTTGATTTCTTTATATGAAATTTGAACCGCTCAACATAAAAGATCTATTTACGTTCTGAAATTCTCTGTTGTCGTACTGATCTTATCTTATTGTAACACCGTTCCTTTATAAGTATACTCTATTTTAGTTAAATTATATGTGTGTTACTAAATCTATCATCACTGGTCAGATGAATTATGTGAAATGATGTGATTAACTTCAGAAATGTTTGCAAACACTCATGGAAATGAACTGAATTCTTTCAATAATATATAGTTGACAACACTTTCATAAATATTACAAGACAGTAAATTTGAAAATGCGTAAGGTATTCAACACCAGTACCAAGTAATAAGACATTACAACAAACGCTTCAACAAGACAAGAAAAATTGCAATGAAACAGTTCTTATTCTATATCACTATCGTAATCTTGTGGTTGCAGGATTTCCTCGTCAACTTGTTCATTGTCGCTGAGCTCAAAGACGGAAATTTCTTTACGCTTTAATTCTTCAACATCATAAATAGGAATTTCTTCCCATTCTTCGCCATCTGGACCGATGTCTTTGTCATGAACATCAACATTCTCCTCTACATCATCCACTTGTACGAAAGCATCGTCTACCTTGTTTCCCTGCTAAACATCAGCAACTATACGACGTGTAGTATTACCTGATTGATGATAGGCTACTTTATTTGGTCGAGGTTCATCATCATCATTCTTTTCTAGAACCTCATATGTACCTCTTAGCTCGATAGGCAGAACCACCTTACATGCATGTCCATCCTTTGTGTCCTCCAAATAAATACATGTGCTAGCTTGGGACGCTAGCATGTATGGATCATCCTTGTACCAAAAGACAGAAGTATTTACACTTTTAAAATAACCATCCGACTTCTTCTTCGTCCCTTTATTCCTACTACCAGAAATGTCATACCAATCACATTGAAACATAAATACTGATTTCTCATCATACCGCAACTCAAAAACTTCCTTTAAACCCCATATATTTCAGCTTCTTCAGAGTTGTCCACACATACCTTCAACATGACGCCAGAATTTTGAGTCTTTTTGTTTTTATTTGCCTCGACAATACGAAGCTAAGCACCATTCACACTGCAGACTGCCATCCTATATACAACACATCCTGCCCATTTTGATATATCCTGCAAAGGTTTGGGTGCATTTTTTAATTTCCTCACATGCTCTGCGAACCAATTAGCAAACTCCTCATTGTGCCTCTTCTCCCAGTTCAGCACACCTTTTTCTTCAATTCTGCCTTGTGAAGCCTATGGAAAAGATGTAAACTTGTTATATATGAACTTAATTAAAATATTTTGCAACAGTGCACTAGAGAGGTGATAGATACTTACTCAATATATGGTTCAACTTCTGGACAGTTGTCTAGTATATATCTATGAATTTTGGTCATTTTCTCTATTGGCAATATCCATAATTTTTTCGACCCGACGCCATGAACAACACATGAAAATATACTTAAGTTTCCTTCCCTCGGTTTAACCTGGTTATTCTTTTTACGACCCTCCGTACCCATGTTACAATCTGCAATGTTAAATCTGGTTTGTATGTCACTGTCGAAATATCTGGAGTCAAATGTGGAGCTCTCATCGACGATATAGGTCTCAGCTATTGAACCTTCGGGCATTGCTTTGTTACGAACAGTTCCCGTCAGGTACCCAAGCTTTCTCTCAACCGGAAACATCCAACCATAATGGACAGGACCCCTTAGAAGTGCCTCCTCTAGAAGATGAATAGGAAGGTGCATCATCACATCAAACAAAGGAGGTGGGAATACGTTCTCAAGGTTGCAAGGAATTAAAGGGATTTCTTTCTCCAATTCTTCAACGACTTTGACGTCTAGTGTCTTGGCACACAACTCCTGTCGGGACCCGGGGTTAGCGTATGCAAGTCCCAACACAATCATATGGAGAGCCGAGAACCGTACGCACTTGTCTAAGCAGACAAGGCCAAGGACAGAACATTCTCGGAAAGCATCGAACGTGAGGGGCATCCCATCCAGGCCGGATGATCAACTGAGATGGGTCCTCATCGTCCGCACACAAGTCTAAATGATATGGGTGATGAACTCCCATACTCATAGACAAGTCGCCTCAACCATACTATCGATTGTATTATAACACTTACATAGACTTACTCCAGCCCGATCACTTAGTCGGGGTCTAGGGCGGGCTTGATCATACAACAAAGTGTTCACGTGACAGAGTCACGAGCAATCGCATCGCGATGCCCCAAGCTGCGCACATCTAAGGGCCACTTGCTGTATAAAATACCGCCAGCCAGATCACAACTAAGGTCTCGAAAACCCATACTAAGACATGCATGTTATAATCATACACGCAGCACACATGTCTTGTATGAACAGTAGGTATCATTAAAATTCTCTACAAAGTTCACAACTTTATTGATAACTCTTACAGAGTGCACACAAAGATCACAAGACTGTGATCCAACATTACATCAAACATGCGGAAGCAAAGTAGGTCTGAGTACAGACAAGTTTCACAAATGGTTTAAGAAGCCTTATTTATAAACAAACCCTTCCACGAGGGACCAGTCGTCTGAATGGGAATACACTAGCTTGGCTTCAGTCGTCGAGCCCGAGGAAGAATCCACCTTCGGGGTCAGTGGGTTCATCTAAAACATCAAATAAATAAACGTGAGTACAAAGTCGTACTGAGCAAGACTTACGTCGGAACTATACTACTCATGCAAATGTATCAAGGCAAAGGGAGGTGGGGTTCAAATGCAGAAGTGCCAGCTTCGAGTTGGCTAGTCCTGATCTACGAATACCAGAATGAGGTAAGAAGCGTACACGAGTCCACTACATGTCTCCAAACAATTACACCACTATGGTGCCTTCGTCGACTTCCCACGAGAAAGCATGACATAGCACTCACGCTTATCTTGGCATGTTTTATAAGTATCCAGTTCAAGTTGTCCAATAATCAAGCTAAGCTTTCCAAGAAGTCCATAACCGCGGACGCAGCTATTCGAATAGTTTTGTTAACCCTGCAGGGGTGTACTGCTACACACACATGACCATTAGTTACCGCCTTTGGCCTCGACACCATTCAAGTGGTGTCGGCGAGGATGTTCACCACAACATTTCGCCCACAGCTCCGTTCTAGTCCAGAGAGTCACCTATCTGAGGGGGATCCATATGGAAGTCCGACCGAGGTTCCAGTACAACCTCAAACGATGTGTGCAGGGTCGCAAGCCGGTCTGAGTAACCGTTCATCAACTTCGCATAACGTGCAACAGCCCTACCAGAACTTCCGAACTAATGTGACTTCTGGGGTTCGAACGGGATGAGGTACAAGGTCGAGAGGAGTCAGTGAGCCCAATGTGTGGTTGCACTCTTCTTCTTTGATCACCACACAAGAACTCAAACTTAGGGCGGTGTTCAACGAGACAACCCACTATGTACTCCTACACAACCTCTCATCGTTCACCTTGTATTAGGGTGGATTCACCAACACAGTTTCACCTTCTTCAACATGATTGCTACCATCACGACTCATAGATCAAAGTATCCTCATTGTAAACTCTGAGCATGCAATAAGCTTTAACAGATGCAGGGGCCACATGACATCAATAAACTCCTATGTCACCTAGGATTGTGGTTTGCTTACTAGTGTGACAAGATGATAGGTCATGCAAAGGATATGGGTTCAACTATGCGGTAGAATCGATAACAAGGTGATCATCCTATTTCATGCATAAGAGAAACTGAGAGGGAAATGGGTTTTTATCGACATGATCAATGGGGGTTTGCTTGCCTTGCTGACGAGGGTCATACACGGTATCTTCAACAAAGGGGGTGGCCTCCGGTTCCGGCTCCACTTCTATTCGGCAAACATGGCAATCAAAGGATAAATATAATTGCAATTCTCAAACACATGATCAAGATTGTAGTGTGATGTTCATGGTTGCAATGTGTTGGCAATTCCATTTAAAAGAAGTGCATTGCAAGGTCATTTGCAAATTCACTCCAAATGTGAATTCAAAAGAATGCCATATGCACATTTGTCTCTGTTCACCCAATTTAAATTGGTCAAACATTAAAAAAAAGTCCATATTCAGATTCATTGCATTTTTCTGATAATTTTAGACATATTTATGCCCAATTTGGAGTTAGTATGAATTAGTTATTAATTTTCAAAGCTTAAATGAATTTTTGCCTTTTCTGCAATATTTAAACGATTTAACAGATTACTGCTTCACCATGACGCAACGCTGATGTGGGGGGGGGTGCTGACAAGTGGGTCCGGCTTTTCAGTGGCACTGGTTAGTTAATCCAGTGGATTAATTTAACAAGGGGGTTAGTGGCCTTGGGCCCACATGTAAGTGACAGCTGGGGGGTTTAATTAGCAACTAAACTCCCCGGACATGTCAGATCGTCGGCGGCAAGTCGCCGACAACCAACAGAGACGGCAGCGTTGCACGGGATCTTGATTCCGGCATCAATCGATGCGCCAAGAGCACCAGAAGACAGCCCGTGGCCTCGCGCGCATGATGGTGCAGGCCATCATCGCCGGGGAGGCCGCGTATATCGACAGCTTCAACAACGGCGGCGGCCCGAGCCACGATGGTGGGATGCGCTTGCAAGTCGAGCACTAGGCGTCGCGTGCGTAGGTGCATTAGACTTCTGGTGACTCCAGGAGTACCACGGACATGCTGGGGAAGACAGAGACGCACGGGATCGTGCGTATGGTAAACTTCGGCGGCAGCCTTGCTCGGCTCGCATGTTAGCTGGGGATAGAGGACGAACGAGGCCACGCTTGGTTAGGGGAAATGGAGAGAAGCTCACCGGGAACTCAACGGAGCAGACGGGGAGAAGAATGGTGGTGCGACGGCGACGAATTTTCTCGGCAGCATCTCGTGGGTCCGGCGACGACTTGGAGACGATTCCGACGGCTACAGGGCCTCCAGGCTCGCCATTTTTTTATGGTAGGGTTGTCGTGTACGGTGACCTCTCTAGACCCCTTGTCCTGGCTTGTCGGCGCCTCTGGCTGCGCGGGTTCACGGCGGTGAACTCCGATGGTCTCGGGGTGGTGCGGTTTCTTGCGAGAGAGAGCAAGTGAGTGACCAGGGAGAGAGGGAAGTGGACGACGACGACTTGGGACGTCTCCAGGCGCGAGTACGTGGACGGGGGAAGCAGGAGGTGGCCAGGACGTCGCCGGCATGCTCGCCACGGGGGCAGCAGCCTGGTTGGCGCGAGGAAGAAGACCAGCCTGCCCCTGGGCTGAGCTGCCTCGGTAAGTTGGGCTGCTTTGCCTGGTAAGCCTTTTTTCTTTTCTCTCTGTTTTATTTTTCTGTTATTTGTTTTGCTGTGCTAAAAAAATGTCTAGGCATTTTATTAAATGCTCCAAATTTTTATATGGACTTGAAATGCATATAGCTAGCCACTTATAAAGTTTGGGCATTTTTAAAATTCAACTAATTTGAACTTTAATTCAAATAGGGGTTTAAATTTAATTCCAATCTGCTGTTTGAATATTTGAAAAATCTATGAGCATGCGTTTGAATCCAAATCACTATATGTGTGATCACACTCATTTATGACACTTTTCAAAAATGCAAAAGGAATTTTTGGAGAAACTTTTATTGTGGCCTTTTGAATTAAATTCTTCAGGGGATTGTTCTCTCTCCCATTTTAATTTCATTTGAAAATTTTGACATGATGCAAGTTGAGTATTGATCCTAGCACATACCTAAAAGAGGGTTGGGACAACTCGCCCCCACTCATAAGAATCTCGTCGCGAGATTCGGAAGTCTGCGGGAGGAAGGAGGGGTACTCGGCACTGAGACGGTCTTCTCTTTCCCACGTGGCTTCTTTCTCAGAGTGGTGTGACCATTGCACTTTTAGAAACTTAATATTCTGACGGCGAGTGAAATGCTCTGCTGAATAAAGAATACAAACGGGGTAATCTCGATAAGACAGATCATCTTGGAGATCAAGGGTTTCATGATCAACTTCGCGGATGGGGTCCTTGAAGCAACGCCTGAGTTGTGACACATGGAATACATCATGTACTCGGGAAAGGTGCAGGGGTAGTTCAAGTTGGTAGGCAACTTCTCCACGTTTAGAAAGAATGCGAAAAGGTGCAATGTATCGTGGGGCCAACATGCCTTTGATACCGAAGCATTGGGTACCCTTCAGAGGAGTAACTCGAAGGTAAGCCTTCTCGTCCAGATTGTAGCTTTGTTTCCTATGATGACGATCATAGTAGCTTTTCTGACGAGACTGGGCTGCTTTCAATTGATCACGAACAATGCAAACTTGCTCTTTTGCTTCCATGATCATATCCGGTCCAAAGAATTGTCTTTCAACGGTTTCTGGCCAGTTTAGGGGTGTTCGACATCTTCGTCCATAGAGGAGTTCCAAAGGAGCCATGTTCAGACTAGATTGGAAACTATTGTTATAAGAAAATTCGGCAAATGGAAGAGACTTCTCCCAATTCTTTCCGAATAAGATAACACAAGCTCTGCGCATGTCTTCGAGAATTTGATTAACCCTTTCAACTTGACCGCTAGACTGAGGATGGAAAGTTGTACTAAAGGAGAGATGAGTTCCCATAGCATTCTGAAAGCTTCCCCGGAATCTAGAGGTGAAAAGGCTACCACGATCATAATTGATTTCCAAAGGAACAGCACGAAGAGACACAATTCTAGAGACATACAAGTCCGCTAACTGGCTCGCAGTTATGGACTCGCGAACGGGAATGGAGTGAGCACCTTTGGAAAGTCTATCAACGACAACGAAGATGGCATCATTTCCTTTCTGGGTTTTTGGAAATCCAGTGATGAAATCCATACTGACTTTGTCCACTTTCCACTCGGGAATAGGCAAAGGTTGAAGAGTACAACCAAATCCATACTGACTTTGTCTTTGGTGTTCGGCATTAATGCAACGACAAACATCACATTAGGCAAGAAATTGAGCAATGTCTCTCTTCATCCTGGTCCACCAAAATCTCTGGTGTAGATCTCGGTACATTTTTGTGCTACGGTATGAATAGAGAGGGGTGTGTCATGGGCTTACTTAAGGATGAGTTTCCTTAGGTCCCTATTCTTAGGTACTACCAAACAATTTCAAAAGAATATCGTTCCTTTGCTATCTGTGGAGAAACATTTAGCAACTCCGCTAGCAATGTTCTCCTTGATTCGGCGAACACCTCGTGCACGCCTTTGGGAAACTATGATTTGATCCTCAAGGGTTGATTTCGCCACCAAGGTAGAAAGATAGCCATGAGGAACAATCTCAAGATTGAGCTTGCGAAATTCCTCATGAAGAAGTGGTTGACACTGTTGTAACATGAGGTTGTTACAATACGACTTATGACTTAGTGCATCAGCCATGACATTGGCTTTGCCTGGGGTGAAAGAAATTTCTAAGTCATAATCTTTTATCAACTCTATCCAGCGTCTTTCCTGAGATTAAGATCTGGATGGGTGAATATGTATTTGAGGCTTTTGTGATCAGAATAGATCTCACAACGATTAGCAAGGAGGTAATGTCACCAAGGTTTCAGGGCATGGACTACAGTAGCGAGTTCAAGATCATGGGTAGGATAGTTCTCTTCATGTGGCCGCAACTGGCGTGAAGCATAAGCTACCACACATTGATATTTCATAATTATTCATCCTAACCCTTGCCGTGAAGCATCACAATAGATCTCGAAATCCTTTTTGGGGTCTGGAGGCGCAAGTACGGGTGCAGAAGTCAAACTTATTTTCATCTCTTGAAAGCTTTCCTCGCACTTGGGAGTCCATTGTAATTTCTTATCTTTCCTGAGGAGTTCAAATAGAGGCTTTCCAACTTTGGAGAAGTTCTCGACGAAGCGGCGGAAGTAGGTTGCTAAGCTAACAAAACTCCTAACTTGCTAAACCGATTCAGGTGGAGTCCAGTCAAGGACGGCTTGAACTCTCTCGGGATTGACAGCAATTCCTTTGGCAGAAATCACATGGCCTAAGTAGGTCACTTCTGGTAACCAAAATTTGCACTTAGAGAACTTGTCATAAAGCGATGCTCTCGAAGTTTCATCAATACCAGCCTAAGATGTTCGGCATGTTCTTCTTCGTTCTTCTAGTAGATGAGAATTTCATCAAGATAAACCACAACAAATTTATCTAATTACTCAATGAAGATCGAATTCATCATGCGCGAGAAAGTGGCGGGGGCATTGGTTAAACCGAAGGACATGACGGTGTACTCGTAAAGACCATAACGAGTAGTGAAAGCCGTTTTGGGAATGTCCTCGTTCCTGATTTTTATTTGATGATAGCCTAATCTCAAATCCATCTTGGAGAAGACAGAGGATCCATCAAGTTGTTCATTGATCCTGGGAAGTGGGTACTTGTTCTTTATCGTCGCTAGATTTAGCGGGGGATAGTCTACGCAAATCCTTTCTGTTCCATCTTTCTTCATTACGAACAGAACGGGGCAACCCCATGGCGATGAGCTAGGGCGGATGAAGCCTTTTGCCAACAAAGCTTCAAGTTGGATTTTAAGCTTAGCTAACGCACGTGAAAGAGACTTTTCAAAAATGCAAAAGGAATTTTTGGAGCAACTTTTATTGTGGCCTTTTGAATTAAATTATTCTGGGGGGTGTTCTCTCTCCCATTTCAATTTCATTTGAAATTTTTGACATGATGCAAGTTGAGTCTTGATCCTAGCACATACCTAAAAGAGGGTTGTGACAACTCGCCCCCACAAAAAAGAATCTCGTCCCGAAATTCAGAAGTCTGCGGGAGGAAGGAGGGCTACTCAACACTGAGACTGTCTTCTCTTTCCCAAGTGGCTTCTTTCTCAGAGTGGTGTGACCATTGCACTTTTAGAAACTTAATCTTCTGACGGCGAGTGACACGCTCTGCTGAATCAAGAATACGAACGGGGTATTCTCGATAAGAAAGGTCATCTTGGAGATCAAGGGTTTCATGATCGACTTCGCGGATGGGGTCCTTGAAGCAACGCCTGAGTTGTGACAAATGGAATACATCATGTACTCGGGAAAGGTGCAAGGGTAGATCAACTTGGTAGGCAACTTCTCCATGTTTAGCAAGAATGCGGAAAGGTCCAATGTAACGTGGGGCCAACTTGCCTCTTATACCGAAGCGTTGGGTACCCTTCAGAGGAGTAACCCGAAGGTAAGCCTTCTTGTCCAGATTGTAGCTTTCTCGCCTATGATGACGATCATATTAGCTTTTCTGATGAGACTGGGCTACTTTCAATTGATCACGAACAATGCGAACATGCTCTTCTGCTTCCATGATCATATCCGGTCCAAAGAATTGTCTTTCACCGTTTTCTGACCAGTTTAGGGGTGTTCGACATCTTTGTCCATAGAGGAGTTCAAAAGGAGCCATGTTCAGACTAGATTGGAAACTATTGTTATAAGTAAATTCGGCGAATGGAAGAGACTTCTCCCAATTCTTTTCGAATGAGATAACACAAGATTTGAGCATGTCTTCGAGAATTTGGTTAACCTATTCAACTTGACCGCTAGACTAAGGATGTAAAGTTGTACTAAAGGAGAGATGATTTCCCATAGCATTCTGAAAGCTTCCCCGGAATCTAGAGGTTAAAAGGCTACCACGATTAGAATTGATTTCCAAAGGAACACCATGAAGAGACACAATTCTAGAGACATACAAGCCCGCTAACTGGCTCACACTTATGGACTCGCGAACGGGAAGGAACTGAGCAACTTTGGAAAGTCTATCAACGACAACGAAGATGGCATCATTTCCTTTCTGGGTTTTTGGAAAGCCAGTGATGAAATCCATACTGACTTTGTCCCATTTCCACTCGGGAATAGGCAAAGGTTGAAGAGTACCAGCAGGTCTTTGGTGTTCGGAATTAATGCGACGACAAACATCACATTCGGATAAAAATTGAGCAATGTCTCACTTCATCCTGGTCCACCAAAATCTCTGGCGTAGATCTCGGTACATTTTTGTGCTACCGGGATGAATCGAGAGGGGTGTGTCATGGGCTTCCTTAAGGATGAGCCTTCGGTCCCTATTCTTAGGTACTACCGAACGATTTACAAAGAATACCGTTCCTTTTCTATCTGTGGAGAAACATTTAGCAACTCCGCTAGCAATGTTCTCCTTGATTCGGCGAACACCTCGTGCACGCCTTTGGGCAACTATGATTTGATCGTCAAGGGTTGGTTTCGCCACCAATGTAGAAAGATGACCATGAGGAACAATCTCAAGATTGAGCTTGAGAAATTCCTAATGAAGAAGTGGTTGACACTGTTGCAACATGAGGTTGTTACAATATGACTTAGGACTTAGTGCATCAGCCATGACATTAGCTTTGCCTGGGGTGAAAGAAATTCTTAAGTCATAATGTTGTATCAACTCTATCCAGCGTCTTTGCCTGAGATTAAGATCTGGCTGGGTGAATATGTATTTGAGGCTTTGGTGATCAGAATAGATCTCACAACGATTACCAAGGAGGTAATGTCGCCAAGGTTTCAGGACATTGACTACGGCAGCGAGTTCAAGATCATGGGTAGGATAGTTCTCTTCATGTGGCCGCAATTGGCGTGAAGCATAAACTACCACACGTCGATCTTGCATAAGTATTCATCCTAACCCTTGCATGGAAATCACAATAGATCTCGAAATCCTTTTTGCTGTCTGAGGGGCAAGTATGGGTGCAGAAGTAAATCTTCTTTTCAGCTCTTGAAAGCTTTCCTCGCACTTGGGAGTCCATTGTAATTTCTTATCTTTCTTGAGGAGTTCAGTTAGAGGCTTTGCAACATTGGAGAAGTTCTCGACGAAGCGGCGGCAGTAGCTTGCTAAGCCAAGAAAACTACTAACTTGCTTAACCGATTCAGGTTGAGTCCAGTCAAGGACGGCCTGAACTCTCTCGTGATTGACAGCAATGCCTTTGGCAGAAATTACGTGGCCTAAGTAGGTCACTTACGGTAGCCAAAATTCGCACTTAGAGAACTTGGCCTAAAGGCGATGCTCTCGAAGTTTCATCAATACCAGCCTAAGATGTTCGGCATGTTCTTTTTCGTTCTTCGAGTAGATGAGAATGTCATCAAGATAAACTACAACAAATTTATCTAAGTACTCCATGAAGATCGAATTCATCATGCGCGAGAAAGTGGCGGGGGCATTGGTTAAACCGAAGGACATGACGGTGTACTCGTAAATACCATAACGAGTAGTGAAAGCCGTTTTGGGAATGTCCTCATTCTTGATTTTGATTTGATGATAGCGTAATCTCAAATCCATCTTGGAGAAGACAGAGGATCCCACAAGTTGATCATAAAGATCATTGTTCCTGGGAAGTGGGTACTTGTTCTTTATCGTCGCTAGATTTAGCGGGCGATAGTCTACGCACATCCTTTCCATTCCATCTTTCTTCATTACGAACAGAATGGGGAAACCCCATGGCGATGAGCTAGGGCGGATGAAGCCTTTTGCCAACAAAGCTTCAAGTTGGATTTTAAGCTCAGCTAACTCATGTGGGGCCATTTTGTATGGGCGTCTGAAAATTTGTGCGGTTCCTGGCATAAGATCCACTATGAACTCTAAACATCTGTCGGGTAGATAGATTTAAGGAGTTGGGTTATTGGATAGTTTTCCTAGAGGATGACCATGGCCTACTAGGGTAACAACAGATATGTCAGAGTAGCAAAGTACCGCAACACGATGGCTAGTATGGTTATTCTGGCTAGGAAACATATAAACTGGGAGGAAGCACTGCAATTGCATCAATATAGGTTTCTAAAAGAAAACCTGCAACAAACACGATGAAGCTGTCTGGTATGCCACCTAACAAATCTTCTGGAAGGACAACCGAAGAAGAGTGAAGGATTTTGCAAATGCATCAGATTATAAAGAAACCTGGAATGACTCGGAAAACATAATGGCTGTAATCGCAATAAATGACAATTTTCTTACAACATAGAAATAGCACTTACATACTATGTAAGAAATCAGGAAGCACACCAACTCTAGCAAACCGAACACAACTTTCCTACGACTACAAGGAAGCAAAAAACGAGATGTTCTAATAAGACATAGATGAGCCTAGTCCTATCTTCCCGTAGAACAAGATGAGGGTGACTCGGAACTCAGAACGATGAGGATAAGGAAAAAAATCCTTACGTTGTTCCCTTATATACCCAAAGTAACTATATAACTATAGAAGGCTAGACTCGACTTCGACAAAGGTTGATAATCCAACAGTCAGTCCTGCTCTGATAACAAGTCTGTCGGGACCCGGGGTTAGCGCATGCAAGTCCCGCTACAACACAATCATATGGAGAGTCGAGAACTGTACCCACTTGTCTAAGCAGACAAGGCCAATCACATAACTTTCTCGGAAAGCATCGAACGTGAGGGACATCCTATCCAGGCAGGATGATCAACTGATATGGGTGTTCATCGTTCGCACACAAGTCTAAATGATATGGGTGATGAAATCCCATACTCATAGACAAGTCGCCTCAACCATACTATCGATTGTATTATAACACTTACATAGACTTACTCTAGCCTGATCACTTAGTCGGGTTCTAGGGCGGGCTCGATCATACAACAAAGTGTGCACATGAAAGAGTCACGAGCAATCGCATCGTGATGCCCCAAGCTGCGCACATCTAAGTACCACTTGGTGTATAAAAGACCGCCAGCCAGATCTCAACTAAGGTCTCGAAAACTTTTACTAAGACATGCATGTTATAATCATACACGCAACACATATGTCTAGTATGAACAGCAGGTATCATTGCAATTCTCTACAAAGTTTACAACTTTATTGATAACTCTTACAGAGTGCACACAAATATCACTAGACTGTGATCCAACATTACATCAAACATGCGGAAGCAAAGTAGGTCTGAGTACAGAAAAGTTTAACAAATGGCTTAAGAAGCCTTATTTATAAACAAGCCCTTCCACGAGGGACCAGTCGTCTGACTGGGACTACACTAGCTTGGCTTCAGTCGTCGAGCCCCAGGAAGAATCCACCTTCGGGGTCAGTGGGTTCATCTAAAACATAGAATAAGAAAACGTGAGTACGAAGTCGTACTCAGCAAGAGTTATGTAGGAACTATACTACTCATGCACATGTATCAATGCAAAGGGAGGTGTGGTTCAAATGCAGAAGTGCCAGCTTCGACTTAGCTAGTCCTGATCTACGAATACCAGAATGAGGTAAGAAGCGTACACGAGTCCACTACATGTCTCCAACCAATTACACCACTATGGTGCCTTCCTCGACTTCCCACGAGAAAGCACGCCATAGCACTCACGCTTATCTTGGCTAGTTTTATAAGTATCTAGTTCAAGTTGTCTCATAATCATGCTAAGATTTCCAAGCATTCCATAACCACGGACGCGGCTATTCGAATAGGTTTGTTAACCCTGCAGGGGTGTACCGCTACACACACATGACCATCAGTTACCGCCTTTGGCCTCGACACCATTCAAGGGGTGTCGGCGAGGATGTTCACCACAACACTTCGCCCACAACTCCGTTCTAGTACAGAGAGTCGCCTATCGGAGGGAGATCCGTATGTGCAGAGAGTCTGGGCGAGGTTCTAGTACAGAGAGTCTGGGCGAGGTTCTAGTACAGCCTCAAACGATGTGTGCAGGGTCCCAAGCCGGTCTGAGTATCCGTTCATCCACTTCGCAGACCGTGCCACAACCCTACCAGAACTTCCGAACTAATGCGACTTCTAGGGTTCGAACGGGGTGAGGTACTAGGTCGAGAGGGGTCAGTGAGCCCAATGTGTGGTTGCACTCTTCTTCTTGGATCAACACACAAGAACTCGGACTTAGGGTGGTGTTCAATGAGACAACCCACTGTGTACTCCTACACAGCTTCTCATCGTTCACCTTGTATTAGGGTGGATTCACCAACACATTTTCACCTTCTTCAACATGATTGCTACCATCCCGACTCACAGATGAAAGTATCCTCATCGTAAACTCTAAGCATGATATAAGCTTTAACAGATGCAGGGGCCACATGATATCAATCAATTCTTATGTCATCTAGGATTGTGGTTTTCTTACTACTGTGACAAGATGATAGGTCATGCAAACTATATGGGTTCAACTATGCGGTAGAATCGATAACAAGGTGATCATCCTATTTCATGCATAAGCGAGACTGAGAGGGAAATGGGGGTTTGCTTTCCTTGCTGACGAGGGTCGTACACGGTATCTTCAACGAAGGGGGTGGCCTCCGGTTCCGGCTCCACTTCTATTCGGCAAACATGGCAATCAAAGGATAAATATAATTGAAATGCTCAAACACATGATGAAGATTGTAGTTTGATGTTCATGGTTGCAATGTGTTGGAAATTCCATTTAAAAGAAGTGCATTGCAAGGTCATTTGCAAATTCACTCCAAATTTGAATTCAAAAGAATGCCATACGCACATCTGCCTCTGTTCACCCAATTTAAATTGGTCAAACATGAAAACAAAGTCCATATTCACATTCCTTGCATTTTTCTGATAATTTTAGACATATTATATGCCCAATTTGGAGTTAGTATGAATTAGTTATTAATTTTCAAAGTTTAAATGAATTTCTGCCTTTTCTCCAATATTTATACAATTTAACAAATTACTGCGTCAGCATGACGCAAGGCTGACGTGGCGGGGGGGCTGCTGACAAGTGGGTCCGGCTTGTCAGTGGCACTGGTTAGTTAATCCAGTGGATTAATTTAACAGGGGGGTTAGTGGCCTTGGGCCCACATGTAAGTGCAGCTGGGGGGTTAATTAGCAACTAAACTCGCCGGATATGTCAGCTCGCCGGCGGAAAGTAGTCGGCGACCAACAGAGACGGCGGAGTTGCACGGGATCTTGATTCCGACCATTAATCGATGCGCCAGGAGCACCAGAAGACTGCCCGTGGCCTTGCACGCACGATGGTGCAAGCCATCGTCGCGGGGGACGCCGCGTACGTCGACATCTTCAACAACGGTGGCGGCCCGAGCCACGGTGGTGGGCGGCGCTTGAAAATCGAGCACTAGGCGTCGCGCGTGTAGGTGCGTTGGACTTCTGGTGACTCCAGGAGTACCACGGACATGCTGGGGAAGACAGAGAAGCACGGGAGCTCTTATGGTCAACCTCAGCGGCAGCCTTGATCGTCTCCCATGGCAGCTGGGGATAGAGGACGAACGAGGCCACGCTAGGTTAGGGGAAATGGAGAGCCGCTCACCGAGAACTCAACAGAGCATACGAGGAGAAGAATGGTGGTGCGAGGACGATGAATTTGTCGGAGGCATCTCGTGGGTCCAGCGACGACTTGGAGACGATTTCGGCGGCTACAGGGCCTCCGGGCTCGCCATTTTCTTCACGGTGGGGTTGTCGTGTACGGTGACCTCTCTAGAGACCTTGTCCTGGCTTGTCAGCGCCTCTGGCTGTGCGGGTTCACGGCGGTGAACTCCGGTGGTCTCGGGGTGGTGCGGTTTCTTGCGAGAGAGAGTGAGTGAGTGACCAGGGAGAGAGGGAAGTGGACGAAAGACGACTTGGGATGTCTCCAGGCGCGAGTACGTAGACGGGAGAAGCAGGAGGTGGCTACGACGTCGCCGGCATGCTCGCCACAGCGGCAGCAGCCTGGCTGGCGCGAGGAAGAAGACCAGCCTACCCCTGGGCTGGGCTGTCTTGGTAAGTTGGGCTGCTTTGCCTGGTAAGCCTTTTTTTCTTTTCTCTCTATTTTATTTTTCTGTTATTTCTTTTTCTGTGCTAAAAAATAGCTAGGCATTTTATTAAATGCTCCAAATTTTTATATGGACTTGAAATGCATATTGCTAGCCATTTATAAAGTTTGGGCATTTTTAAAATTCAAATAATTTGAACTTTAATTCAAATAGGGGTTTAAATTTAATTCCAAGCTCCTTTTTGAATATTTTAATAATCTATGAGCATGGGTTTGAATCCAAATCACTTTATATGTGATCACACTCATTTATGAGACTTTTCAAAAATGCAAAAGGAATATTTGGAGCAACTTTTATTGCAGCCTTTTGAATTAAATTCTTCTATGGGGTGTTCTCTCTCCGATTTCAATTTCATTTGAAATTTTTGACATGATGAAAGTTGAGTCTGGATCCTAGCACATACCTATAAGAGGGTTGTGGCAACTCCTTAAAAAATCTTCCTAGTTGGGCGATAGATTCATACATATCCTTGGAGGCAATGCCCCTAAGACCAAATGGTAAGATAATCTAGAGGATTATGTGGTAATCATGCGTCTTCAGACCATGTAATTTACCAGTCACCACACCCACATATGTTTCCAGGTTTGCAGCATGACCGAATGGGAATTTAACGCCTGCCAGAAACTTGCACATCTTTATCTTACATTCATTTCTAAGCATCCAGGGAGCAAGATGCTTCTTTAAAGTACCCTTATTTTTCACACTTTCTTTCAACCAATATTCATTCCAGATATTCAATTGATGTAAATACAATCTTGTGTTGATTGTATCCTTGTTCTTTCCCTCGAGTTCAAGAAGTGTACCAAGGATACTCTCACATATATTATTATCAGTCTGCATGAAATCCAGGTTGTGACGTAACAAAAGAGTGTGCCAGTAATCCAAATCATGAAAACTAGCCTTGAGGTGCCATGTAGAATGATTCACGCTCGCATACTTTCTCTTTTTTGTTTTATTTTCAGGGTACTTGCATGGTTTGAAATTCTTCTTAGAAGCCTCTATGTGCACAACGGCTTATTCTCTCATGAACTTCAATGGTCGTTTTCCAAACTCCGTCTTGTTATTAAAACCTTTCGTCTGTTTTCTGAAGGTATGTCCATCATGGAGGAATCGACGATGTCCAATATATCCAAATTTATTTTTCAGTTTCACATTGCAAGGATTTTTGTCGCAAGATGCACATGCATAATAACCCTTTGTGCTCTGACCTCAGTTAGTTCCATATGCAGGATAATTATGAATGGTCCACAGAATCGCCGCACGCAAGTTGAACTCTTTATTCTCCAGAACATCTTTTGTTGGTACACCATCCCAGAGCTTCTTCAAATCATGAATCAGTTGTTGCATGAATACATGAAAATCCATTCCTGGTGAATATTTTCCCGGAATCAGTAATGCCATCATGAAATTGGATTGGTCCATGCACATCCAAGGTGGGAAGTTGTAAGGAATGAGAAAAATAGGCCACGTACTCTATGTAATGCTCATGTGTCCAAAGGGATTGAATCTATCTGTTGCAAAGCCTAACCTCAAGTTGCGGGGATCTGCAGCAAAGGGTATATGGACCTCATCAAAGTGCTTCCATGCCTTGCTATCAGCGGGGGTGCCTCCTGACATTCTTCTCTACAATTCTCCTGTCCTTGTGCCACTGGGTTTTCTCTTACATTTCTCTGGAAGAAAAAAACTTTGGAACAGTGGGATTATTAGAAAGTATCGAAGAATCTTGTGAGGAACCTTTCTCTTTAAATCCTGGAATCTCCACCTTGAATGACCACACTCGGGACAATGAGTACTGCTAGCATGGTCTTCCCAAAACAAATTGCAGTCATACATACATACA
Organism: Bromus sterilis; assembly: GCA_950022295.1. Taxonomy (NCBI): domain Eukaryota; kingdom Viridiplantae; phylum Streptophyta; class Magnoliopsida; order Poales; family Poaceae; genus Bromus; species Bromus sterilis. The sequence goes on from OX465597.1 coordinate 221,578,549, forward strand.
TCAATTGTCTCATAACCCATACCAACTTCAGAAAGACCTCACTAAGCCTCAACATATGATTTCAGAAGGTTGATTTCTGCAGGCTTTAAAAAAATTAGTTCACCAAAGACAAAATTGAATGCCCTGTTGGTCATATGGTTTTTTGTTTTACCATGAAGCATGCTCAAAATGAACGACAACCGTGTCGTACTAATGCATCCATGATAGAGTTTTGACTGCGCTTCATGGAATAATTTTATGAAAGCACATGTGTCACCTAATTCACATTTTTTTTCCAAAAAAGGGAATATATTAATATCGGGCAGATAGAAATTACACCCAGCCTTTGCACCTAGAATAGGTGGTAATGGCATCTAGGATGCACACATCCAAAGGGAAAAACAAAAAAGAAAGGAAAATTACCTGATTCATATACCAAGTCTTCCATCAGGCCTCCCACAATATCATGACGTGATGCGTTCACAAGCTCAAGATCATGAGACTCGACAGTTGCATTAGGAGATTCGTTATTACTACCAATACTTTCCCCATGAAAGATCCACGTCGTATAGGAATTGCACATACCATTGATGTATATGTGACGTCGAACAATTTTTACGACATGGTTGTACAAATTACGACACCTTCTACATGGACACACCATTTCTGAAGCCCCGTTGTTATGAAGAAGAGCGAAATTCATAAAACAATTCTGGCCCTGAGTGTATTCTGGGGTCATCTTGGTTTTACTATTAATCGAGGAGCGATTCATTTCCTGAAAAAACTTAAGGATCTGTTGCATAAGAATTCGCATCGCAAAATCCAGGAAACCAAAACAATTTGTCTTTCAGTAAATAAATCGCACCTGAAATGACCTCTGTTTCACTCTATTTGCATTGTGCATCACTTCTCCGTTAAGCAGGGGTTCCTCGCTTCTCCGTTCAACAGGGCTCCTGACGAGGGGGTGACCCCACGACTCCTATGGATGGGCCTACCCGGTGTACCCGAAGACAGAAGGCCCACAAGGATGTCGCCTGGACCCAGCCTTGGCCCACTAGTGGCACCGACGTAGGAGTATGCGACTCATAAGGAAGGTGCAAACCTGCCGTACGATACAAGCTTAGGTTTAGGTAACATTATGTGTAATCTGAGACGGACTCCAAGAGACCTGGCCGGCTATATAAAGGCCAGGAGGGGAGATGCCAAGATCAACCAATACGCCAGCTGTAACCCTAGCCTTGTGCGCACTAGCCTTGGCCTTTCTGTAATCGCCATCTCCAAGCAATAATATCGAGCAGGAATGTCTCCTCCTGGTAGCGGACTAGCTATCGTCCAACCTGTGCCTCTCATGATTAACCCAGGGTCCCTGACCATGGGATTTGCCGGGGTACATCCCCGTGAATTGGCGCCATCTGTGGGAACCACACAGGTTGGGAGCGCGATCTCGGCGGTCTCACCGACATCTTCAACACCTGTCAACGCGATGACTTTACCAGCACTCTTCGATTCGACAACCCAGGTGGAATCTGATCGGTTCGGGACTCTCGGTTTCACGGCTCATCTTTCGGCTCTCCGACCAGTCTTCGCCGACCTACGCTCCGGCATCAACCTGATATTCAGAGCATATCAGATCTACATTAACCACTGGGGCACCCTACGCCTCGTGGATGACGCTCGAGCATCTGCGACGACATCTACAGTAACAATCGACACAGTCGCCACCCTTCGAGCCAACCGCGACTGCCCACCCAACCCAAGACTTCACGTCACTCGCGACCGCTCGGGTGAACCCTCGCTCTGGAAGAGTAGTATCAAACGCGCGAGCAAGATAGCAGTCAGGGCACCATCGCAGGTGTTCATGGAAGAAGCCGACGACCCACCAGCAAACGGCAAGGGCCAAGAAGACGACTCGAACACACGCCAAGATAACCAAACCAACGGCAACACAAAAGAGCTCGGAACCACCAGTAAGACCGTCGTGAAGCTGGGAGCAGTGGGAAGCATACCAATGAATGTTCCACAGGGACAAGAGGAGAGCAACCACAAGAGCAACGAGCCATCAAGCAACAAGCAACAAGCCCCGGGTGGGGCGGCAGATGATCCACCCAAAGAGCGAATATACCTGTCCAAAGAATCAATGGCCAGAGTAAGGGATGCAGTCAAACACAACAAGGGACGAGCTCAGGGCATACAACAAAATGGCAAGCGAGCTAACCAGACAACGACGCCTAGAGATGGAGAAGCAAGAAAGGGCGGCCACTGAGCAGAAAAACAATCGAAAACCACCTCCCAGAGGCGACTCTCCGGATCACCGCTCCCCTCTCCGCACTAAATAAAAATTCAGAAACCTGCGATGAGCAGACAAGAAGGAGTGGTTCGGAAGCTCGACGACGACTTCAAGCTAGAAGAGGAGGACGATGAAGAGGAACCCCTAACACCAGCATAAGCCCTTATAAGCGCCCGAGACTACTTATCTCGCGCCCAGAAAAATAGGCAGAATAGACCAGACCGCAACACATCAATAGCCTGGCAGATAATGAAAGACGCCATCGCCGCCTCAGCACCCAAAAAATCAAGTGCAAGGCGACCGACCCGCGAGAGGACACCAGACAGGGACCCCAGCACACCCGACGACGACGACAGTAGCGATGACTGGCGCAAACGCTCCGGCAAAAATAGGAAGCACGACAGCAACGACAACGACAACAGGCGCCGCAACAGTCGACGAGACGCGCGCGACGACATCACACAGAACAAATTCAACTGCAGCAAATGAAGACGCGCAGCACGGGAAGAGTACTCGGATGAAGAAGCCTTCGACGAAGAAATTGAGCCATGCGTAGCATTATGCTTCACGCGTTCTATACGCGAGACGCGAATGCCGAGTGGGTTCAAATTGAACTCCACAACGCTAAAATACAATGGACTCGAGGAGCCAGAGGCATGGCTCGATGACTACTTAACAGCAGTTAAGTTTCAGCGAGGGACCAACGTCACGGCAATGCAGTACGTGCAGCTCATGCTCGAGAGCTCGGCACGACATTGGTTGAAGAATCTCCCGCGAGGATCCATCAGCTCATGGAGGAAGTTCGGTGAAGCCTTCATAGAAAACTTCAAATCTACATACAAGTGACCAGCATCGCTCGAGGAGCTGCGGGCATGCAAGCATGGAAGCAGGGAAACCCTGCGAGCCTACATCCAGCGGTGGACCATACTCAAGAATTCAGCAGAAGACATATCAGACGAGAGTGCAATCGACGGGTTCAGGCGAGGCCTGCAGCGCGTTGAATTCAAGGAACAGCTCGGGCAGATGAAAGTCCGAACACTCGCACGGCTGCTAGAGCAAGAAAATAGCTGGGCGGACGGTGATGATTCCGTTCGCAACGAAACAGAAATCCACATCACACGCTCAAAACACGACTACGACTACCACAACGGAGAAAGAGGACTCGACCGACGAAGGAAGCTATCCAGGCGCAGTTTCTACGACAATAGAGGACCCGACATGGTCGCCGCCGGATTCCCACACGACAGAGACGGCAGGCATCACGATGACATCAGAACACAGCGAAGAGACAACCTTGAAGGTGCGCCCCAAGCTCTGAAACGAGACTGGAGGACAAGGCAGTCGCGTGCCAACACTAGAACATACCGCTCGACCAAAGAACAACTCGACGGACCGTGCTCGATACACGGATTCAGAAACGAAAGAGGGGAGCTTAGATAAGGGCACACCCTCAGGAACTGCAGAAGCTTCAACGAGTTGGCTGAGGAAAAAAGTCGATCTACGAAAATGGCGGCCCAGCCACTCCCGAGCATAGCAGTCGGGCCTATCGCCCACGACGCACCACCAGCCCCTCCTCTACCAAAAAGGCATTTGGCCGCAATCCAGGAACGACGCAGGACACTGGAAGAAGAGGAGCAGTATCCAGAAGCCCACGGAAGGATCTACATGATACAAGAAGGCAGGCCTTCAAATAGGCAGCAGAAGCAGGTCACAAGACTCGTTTTTCTCGCAGCCTCCTCGCACCCCGCTGTCCCGGAGTACTTGCGCGGGTCCGAGACAGAAATCACTTTCTCTCGGGAGGACCACCCGCCGGCCATCCCTCGACCAGGACATGCCGCGCTAGTGCTCGAGGCCAGAATTGGAAAGTACGACATGTCACGAGTGTTCACGGACGACGGCAGCGGGATCAACATCATATTCACCAGGACACTCGAAGAAATGCTAATCCAGAGCTCCGCGCTCAAATCCTCAGGCACAACCTTCCATGGGATTGTGCCAGGAAAAGCAGTCTACCCTCTGGGAAAAATAAGCCTGGAGGTGGTTTTTGGCAACGCGACCAACTTTCGCAAGGAGATCCTAGACTTTTAAGTGGTCGACTGGAAGTCGCAGTACCACGCAATCCTCGGGCGACCATCCTTCGCCCGCTTCATGGCACTGCCTCATTATGCCTACCTTAAGCTAAAAATGCCAGGCCCACATGGGGTCATCACAGTCAGCCGCAGTTTTGTCAGGTCCGACCGCTGCGACAAGGAATTACACAAGATATCAGAGGCCTTTGGAGCTCACCAAGCCAACAAGACCACGGGACTCGCAGAAGAAGCGCTCCCGTAGAAAAAGCCACCACCCGAAGGACCCGAGCACTCGGAGAGGAAGCTAACTAGCCCTTAAGACTACCTCGCCACCGTTTTAAATAAAGGGGATTGCCCCCCCCCCACCCCCCATTCTTACTAAATGTAAGAAACTCCAGGAAGAATATTGAAAAATGTTTTTCCAAAAATTGATTCATTGGCCCTAGAGGGCTCGCCGCAGCAGCCACCCCCCGAGGCATTCTTCGCAATCGCGACGCAAAATTGGCACTAGGGGGCTCGCCGCAGCAACCACCCCTTGAGGCGTTCTTCGCAATCGCGACCCAAAAAAAATTGGCACTCGGGGGATCGCCGCAGCAGCCACCCCCTGGGGCGTTCTTCGCAATCGCGACATAAAAATTGGCACTCGGGGGATCGACGCAGCAGCCACCCCCCGAGGCGTTCTTCCCAATCACGACATAAAAATTGGCACTCGGGGGCTCGCCGCAGCAGCCACCCCCGAGGCGTTCTTCGCAATCGTGACCCAAAATTGGCACTCGGGGGCTCGCCGCAACAGCCACCCCCTGAGGCGTTCTTCGCAATCGCGATCCAAACAAAATTGGCACTCGGGGGCTCGCCGTAGCAGCCACCCCCCGAGGCGTTCTTAGGAATCGCGACCCAAACAAAATTGGCACTCGGGGGCTCGCCGCAGCAGCCACCCCCCGAGGCGTTCTTCGCAATCGCGACATAATCAAAATTGGCACTCGGGGGCTCGCCACAGCAGCCACCCCCTGATGCGTTCTTCGCAATCGCGAAATAAATATTGGCACTCGGGGGTTCGCCACAGCAGGCACCCCCTGAGGCGTTCTTCGCAATCGCGACATAAAAATCGGCACTCGGGGGCTCGCTGGAGCAGCCACCCCCCGAGGCATTCTTCGCAACCGCAACACAAACAAAATCAGAACACGAGGAATCCCGCAGTAGCAAAACCCCTTACTACAAAAACCAAGACAACAAAGGAGTACATTACACCAAGAGGGAGCACCTAGCCCCCAAGCTCCATCTTCGCCTTAATAAGAGAACCCAGATAGCGGTCGTTCTCTTCAAAAACCCGCTTCACAACTCGGTGTGCAGGCTCATCAACCGCCGCGTAGTGCTCATCCATCGGGTGATCCCTACCACCTGGAGGACCCTCCACCACTTGAGAAATATTAGCTCCCGGCCAATAACTATGGACCAAGCCCAAGGCAGCCCGAGCTCCAGCATGAATCTGGTCCTTCATCACGTGATGCACCTCTGCAGGCTGAGAAAATACGCGGTAGAGCATCTCAAAGGATGATGGCACCACCTGCAGCGGATAAATCTCAGAGTGGATGCCGCCCAGCACCTGTTGACAGTACCGCAGAGCAGTCGGCACCCGCTCAACTCGAAGACGAAGCACAAAAAATTGTCGAGCACGAGCCCCATCTGCCCAGAAGGGATTGTTCGCTTGCACGTTAAGATCATCCAGCCGCGACAGTTCCGATCGAACAACCTTCTCTTCATCCCGGGAGCGCCCCGACAGAACTGCGAAAAACATGATCAAAATCAAGACAAAGACAGAAAAACTACTAATACAGTCGAGCAATCGAGCAGAAGCTAAACTCACCCCGTAGGAGGTCAGACAACTTCACCACCCACGAAGCAAGGCTATCCAGCACGGCCTCAGCGCGCGCGCGCTTGGAACGATGGACTGCTGGAGCCCCCTTGAGGCGAACAACTTCCCGCTCAGCGTTTCTCAGCCTCAAGCACACGGACTCGTATGCACCCTGGCGAGCGTCCTCCTTCAACGAACTCCAAGCCCGAAGAACCCCCGGGGCGGCCTACCGCAAAACGAACAAAAAGAAAATAAAATAAAGCACAGCAGTAGGAATGGCCAAGTAGTTATTCCGATAAAAGTAGCACAGATTCACCACAACAAAGGAGGCATATTACAACCAAAAGTTTCAGACGACACGACATGGCTACGCCCCCCCTTGCCCGTAGAGGAGGGATACTGAGCATCAACAACTTTTTGCAGGCGACGAGCCAGAACAGTGGCTCGCTCACTCTGCTCGTCGGTGTAACCAGGGACAGTCTCAACCAGAGAGTCGTCAATGGAAATTTCGTGCCCCATAAGAACAACAAGGGACGTGGAAAGACCACTCACCACGTTCTCGGCAACTAGCTCCTCCAAGAAATCCCCGCCATCGCCAAATGCAGCAACACGGGCGTCTAGACCAGCTGGCAACTTCGTGCCCTCCGGCATGAGGTGCTCATGACCAAGACCCACAAGAGTGGAAGCACGGGCACAAACACCCTTGGCAACCGTTGCAACCACTTCTGTTGCACTCGCACCCGTAGAGGCTGCACCAGGCAACCAAAATTACTACGGGAAGACAAAAAGACAAAGCGCCCAGCAAAGGAACGACGACTTGCACACAAGCGAGTCCGCCAAGACCCGAAGACGCTCGCACTCGATCGTCTCCGCCTGCACAAGCGCCCTCTCGGCCTGACGCAGGCGTACTAGCTCCTCGTGCTGATCGTGCAACTCTTTCTCCTTGGAAGCCAAAGCAGACTTGAGGTCGGAAATCGTTCTTTCCGCCTTCTCGACCTGCTTCTCAGCAGTTTGACGACATTCTGCAAAACAAGAAAGCACCCAGAACAAAGGACCCAGCAGTTCGTGCAGAGCTGTACAGGAAGAAATACTTACTACTCATGCCAGATAAAGCATCCTGGGCAGAATTGTGGGCCTGTTGCCAATGCTCAGATTCGACCACCAGATGCTCACAGTGCTGGAACACCGGCTACTCGAAGAAATCAAATATTAAGACAGAACCAAAGCAAGACTACAACCAACCGCAAGCGCTTGCTTGCAGCCTCGGGGGCTACTCCCATCGGGAGCACTGGCCGTGCTCCCAATGACGACACAATGCAAAGACGAAGCCAAGGGTTGACTACAATCAACCGCAAGCACTTTCTTGCATCCTCGGGGGCTACTCCCATCGGGAGCACTGCCGTGCCCCCGATGACAAAAACTACACAAGCAAACAGGAAACAAACTCACCATCCCAGCTATGCGGTCGAAAAAGCGGACTTTATCTTCAGCGACGAGATCAAGACGACCCAAATAAGGATGACCTGAAGTAGCAGGCTCGACATCAGGAGCAACAACACCAGACGCCATGGGCGGAGCAGCAGCAGGAATCACGCCCGCAACCGAAACGGCAGGAGTCACCGACGGTACGAGCTGACCAACAGCAGCCAAAGAATCCCCAGTATGCTTGGCGACTGCCCCAGAGTCAGTCGACTGCAGGTCGACAGTAGATGCACTGGTGGAGGAAACAGCCGGAGCAGTCGCAGCACTACAAAATAAAAACCATCAGACAAAACAACAGAGGAAAACAGCCCCGGCAAAGTCAAGCATATTCTTACCCGCCACGCGCATAGCGAGTACGCAACAACCTCCCAAACCTGGGCCTTTTACAGGCAGCAACAGGAGGAGACGGCTCAACTGACGGTGCAAACAACGGAATAGCACCACTCGTCGCGTCAAGATCTTCAGCGCCCGAAGGCCGCGACCGCTTGACACGAAAGGGAGCCGATTCCTCACTATGTCCGGTCCCCGGCAGCTCGACCCCCGTGGACTCGTCAGCACCAGTGGCACCCGCGAGCACGCTGGCACCAACACTCGGAGCAGCATCATCAGCAGCGTAAGCATTTGGCTCTTCACGAGTATCAGCATCCTCCGGCTACGGAGGGTTGCACAACACAGGAACGTGACCCTACAAAGCAAATAGCATCATCAGCAAGTAGTCAAGCAAACATCTAAATCAGACGAGACATTCAAAAACGCGAACCTACGGCAGTGCATGATCAGAAGAATAAGGAAGGACGAAACCCATCTCAGAAATGCTCGAACACTTGGTCACATGCTGGATCCGGGCCAAGAGACCATCGGCATTAAGCTCCTCGGAGGAGCATCTCGTTGAGTCCTCGAGTCCCTTATACTGACACATGGGATGGGCTCGATACTGCAATGGTTGGACGCGCCTCCCAATAAAAACACAGATGAGCTGCCCACCGTTCAAGTTGCTTTTCAATAGAGCGACCTTCTCCAAGAATGGATCCACTACAGAAGACTCTTCCGCAGACAAAGAATGGGACCATGAAGCCTTCTTGACCACTCGCGCCTCGGGATTAAAGGGAGCGAGACCAAATCGCTGCCCAGCAACGTGCATATCCTTTAGATAGAACCAACTTTTCCGCCAAGAACTGAAGGAGTCAAGCATCTACAAATCAAAGTACGAATGTTTATCCCTAAAGGATATACCCACCTGCCCCACAGCATACTCAGATTTCCTCCTCTTTATACAAAAGAGGCGCTTCCATAGCCCCCAATGGGGAAGATCCCCAAGAAGGCCTCACAAAGGGTAAAAAGCAAGCAATATGCAAAATCCCATTGGGAGTCAAATTATGCAGCTGAAGCCGATAGGAGTACGGCAAACCACGAACAAAAGGGTGAATCGGAAGGGAAAACCCGCGAGGGAAGAACGCCTGAAAGCACACCCGCTCATCTGCCGTCGGAGCGGGAACAGGCTCATCCCCCGGAATCCGCACGGCATCTCCCACCACCAAGCCATCAGCCATCAGCGAGCCAAGATGCGCAACCCCAAAGGTCGAGCGCTCCCACTTGCCAGACACCTTGGCCGACTCCGGAGCAGCACGGGAGCACTTGGTCACAAATTTCGCAGCAAGCAGCAAAAGGAGGAAGGTGAAGGCTCGAGAACAGGGAAAAAACAAAAGCGAGAAGAGGAAGGCAATGGCTGGGTAAAACCTAAACCTTACCTAGCCGCTTGGAATTTAACCAACAGCAAGGCGAGAAGGGGCACCGTCCAATTACAGCGTCCAGTAAACATGGCATGATCCCACGGCCAGCAAAAAGCATGGAAAACCCAATCAGCGCAGTAACAATTCCGCCCATTACGCGCGCAAAAAAGGACCATAATCACACGACACGAAAATTTCGGCGGGCCAGCGCCAAGTCATTTCCTTTGACAGTGGTCAAGATGCCAGAATACCAAGCCAGTGCCACATCCTAACAAGGCATATCGAGTACAATTCCCAGCCTCAAAGTTTCCACCTTTTAAATCTTTTTCCGATGGGCAAAACATTTTACTCCCATCGGGAGCATCTCCAATGGAGTTTCGGGTGCTCCCTCACCTAAAGAATAAAGACGTGCTCGAGTAGTCACTCGCACTCATAGAGTCCCGAGTGCTCCCTCACTCGAAAGGAAAGAAAAACGCGTTAGGGTACTCTATCACCCGAAAGGCAAAAGACGTGCCCGAGTGATTGCTCGCACCCATGAGAGTTTCTGGTGCTCCCTCACCACGACACAAGATAAGCCGACCTGCAATCGCCAAATCGTATTGTCCCAGAGTATCGGGTGCTCCCTCACCCCGAGAGCGAAGGAGATACTCGCAAAACTCTGAGTACCCGAGCACTCGACGACCTCCCGAGCCAGTACTCCTCTACATTAATCCTCGCCAGAGCACTCGAGAAAGCTCCGCGAGTGACCGCTAAAACAGCTCACTTGATTGTTTATTCCCAGTGGGTGCATCATCAACTAGGCTCCGCGCCTCAATAAAATACATATTCCTGGCACACGATACACTGTGCCCAGATGCCACGCAAGCTTAGCGTGTAGGTAAGACCCCGCTGCGCAGATCGACCGGGATGGGACTTGCCGCAGAGAAATTTCACTCCCAATCTTTTCCATGCGCTTGGATGATAGAAAAAGCCGGGCGGACGCGCCTAGGCTACGAACTTTACTTGCGGCAATTGATCACTGTAAGACCTGCAGCGGCATGACTTTTGCTCGACACCAGTGTTCCAAGCTCATGTCGAGGGTGTAACAGCCCAGATTTCACAAAAAATAAAAATTTTGTTTTCGGTGTGAATTGTTTGATTGCCTGATTTGTTTGCGGTGTTTGCATCCCGATTTATCGTTCGGAGATTATTTTCCCCCTCTTACCTCGTATCGGACGGAGACCGACCCTTGCCACCCTGACACTCGACCTTTGCGACACCGGGTTTCACCCGATCATCGTCGCGAAAACCGCACGAGAACAGCCGCAACCAACGGAACGAAAAACCCCGTTTAATAATTAAACGGGATATTTTTATAGCGCGCCGGAATGTGTTTTCGGAACGGTTCAAGCACGAGGTGAACGCCTCCGGCTCGACGCACTGGTCGCGCAGTTTGAAGTTTTACCCGAATCGGAGGTACTGCGGACCCCCGGCGGTCAGAATCGTGAGCATCGTGCGCGCGAGGTAAAAACTGGGGATGTTTTTGCAAACTGCCAGCCACCGGGGCTATATAAAGACCACCACACTTCCCTAGGCCTTCTAGGGTTTCCCCCTCTGGAAATTTGCAGCCACCCCCTCCACAAACCTCCAGATCTGCAAAAAACCCCTCTCTCTCCCGAAACCCTAGATCTGGGTGCACCACAGACATCGGATCGCGAATCGGAGGGTCTGGAGGCTGCCACGTCGCACCCGGAGGGATCCAGCCAGCCTCTCCCATGTCTGGGCCCAGCAGGGCCCCGGATCCGCTGCCAGGGCCCAATCTGGGCCCGCCTCCGCGCCGCCTCCGTCCGAGCTCACCGTGGAGCCCGCCACGGCCGCGCCGCCTGCGCTCCGGCGAGCAGCCAGCCGCCGCCGCGGCCCTCCTCCTCCTTCCTTCTCCCGCGCCTTCCCTCTCTCCTCCTCACCCCGTCGCCTTGCCTTGCAGGTCACCGGAGCACGAGCATGGGGGGGCCGCAGCCGCCGCCCGCCATGGCCGGCCGAGCTCCGAGCTCGGGCCGCCACGCCCCGCGTCCGAGGCCGCCACCCTGCCCCTCCGACGGCCGGATCCGCCGTAGCCGCCTCCGGATCCGAGCCCCTGCGCCTCCTCGACCCGGCCTAGCTCCGCTGGCCGGCGGCGCCTAGCCACCACGACGAGCCGGCCGGAGCTGCCGCGTCCGTGCGGGATCCAGAAGCCGATCCAGTGGCTGGACGCCCAGGTGGGCCAGGCCAGAGCCCAGCAAGCCCCAGCCCAGCGCGCCCCTCTGCCTCATGGGCCAGCCCATGGGTGAGCCCATTTATTTTTTTATTTTTTTTCTCTCTGTTATTTTTTTTCCTGTTGCAAAAACTGCTAAGTCCTGAGATTTATTGTGCTGATTCATTGTTGTACGTCGAATAGCTGTTAAACGGTAGCTCCGATGACGTTGCCCCCAAAACGAAAAATGCTTAGAATTGTGTGTACTTTAATTCATATTTTGTGAGAATTTGCATTTGAGCTCATCATGATTGTGTAATTGTGTGCTAAAGTGGGCATCAGGCCGTTAAACTGCTAATTTTCCTGTTTAGTGCTGCTGATATTATTTTGTTGCAACTTTGCATGATGATTATAACAAATCCATGAGGCCTATTGCATTGATTCCTTTTGCGTTGCGTTAAGCAATGTTTCTACTTCAGTTTCATGCATTCACATGCCATATTTGCTTTCTGCATCTTGTTTATATCTTGCTCCAAAGTAGCTATCCTGATGTTATTGTGTTGCTATTGCTGAAACTGTTATTTTGTTGCAACTTTGGATGACGATTGCTTCGCAACCGTTTATCGGAATTGAGTGATTCCAATTGAATATTGTTAAGCATAATGTCTACTTTCATCACATGTATTGCTATGTCATGTTGCTGCACTTTTGCATATAGATTTACCCCTGTTTATACAGCATGTGTGCATAAATTGTTTTGCTTATATCTTTTTAACCGTAACTCCGTTTGGGGTGTTCTTATATGTAACTTGATTAGTTTTTCGTGTTCTTTGTGTTTATGCTATTGTTTGCTGTTGTTAACCAAGATAAAATATGGTTTAGGACAGAACAGTACCAAATCTTTTAATCATCGTGCGGCACTTAGTGCTATGCCATGTTTAGGTTGTGCCTCACTTAAATTGACTAGCATAGATAGTTTACTTTGTGCTTCACCTCTTGCAATGTTTGTGTGCTATGCCATGCTTTCTTGAGTTGCCATGTTAATAACCGTTGTTTGGTCACCTGTAGCTAAACAACTTGAACCACCGTAAATGTGCGGTATCGTCGTGTGTGACGAGTACTCCACTTAAATTGTTAGTAACCGCTCTCGACGGTAGGTGCGATGTCTCGTGTTGCTTCTTGTTGATGCTTTCTCGTGTTTGCCTCGTAGTAATAGAGTGCTTTCTCGTTGATTGCTTTCCAGTGTTTACTTCTTGTGTGCTCCCGCGGGTACCTCTCGGAGACGATGCGAGCTTGCGATCGACTACACCTTCGGAACCCGACTTATCAACAGGCAAGGACTTGCATTACTTATGATCCATTCTATTTCAACCAGCGGTTTGCATGCTAGAATAGGTTAGGCGATGTTTGATCCTACCACATGTTTACATCCTCTTTCAAACCAATACAGCCAGGTTCCTTCCCAGCAAACCTGGTACTGCTATGTTACTATTGCTCGTTGCTCAGCCCCTGCTTAGTATGCATGCTTAGGATGCTACGATGTTACTCTGTTACTCCTGGGTTTGGGATATCACATTATTATTATATTATTGTTGATGATATGATTATTATTATAATGTTGACTATATTCGACGAAGGATGGGAGGTCTAGGCTATCCCGCCTCGACGTTTTGTTCCATTCGAGTCACCTAGGATCCGAGTTCCGGGTATTGGTTTTAAGACTGAGCGTGCCTAACCGCGTGTGGGATTTTATGGGGTCCCCTTCTCTTACCTACCTAGCTTCAAACATTTCTAGTGGTGGCCCAAGCTGATTTACCATTTGAAAAACGTGTGTGTGTCTGTCGGGTAGCTCCTGGCAGATATTATTTAAAACAACCAGGGCCAGGAGGACATAGTTTCTTGGCTGGCCCACCTTGTCCTGCTGAGGACCTGGTTATCCCAATGTGTGATGAACCGGGTATCCAAACCTGCGACAGACGGTAGAGACCAGATCGAGAGAGCGGCCAGCTCCTGAGATGGATGTCGACTCACCGGGGGCCACCCGGATTTGTTCGTTGTTAGTTAGAGGAACCTGTCGTTTCGGATCTCTTGGAACTAAATAATAAAATGGTTGCCTGTGATGGGTAGCAACTAAGAGTGATGGGCGTGCGTGCGGAGCCTCGTAATGGGCAGTTGGTACACCCCTGCAGGGTTAAATCTTTTCGAGAAGCCGTGTCCACGGTTATGGACGACTTGAGACCTACTCCTTGTTCATAGACAACAACAACTGAGATAATCTTAATACAACTTGATCAACGTATGTGTGTGCCTTGACTGCTTCTTCTTCGTCGGGATGCGAAGAGGAGGACAAGGATAGAATAGGTGTTATGTTTGCGTAAGTAGTTGATAGCAAGACTTGTTGGAGGCGATTCCTCATCGAATGCTTGGCTTCTTATCTTACTCTCTAGATCGTTAGCCACTTCATAAATGCTAGTGCGGTAGCAACCTCACCACTTACCCCTTCCTTACCGTAAACTACTAGTTGTCCTAGAATGACGAGTGATGAGGTCCTTGCTGCGTCAGATGACCACTACAGTTGGATGCTGAGTACCTCTGTACTCATGATACTACACCCAAACTCTTTTCAGGGTTCTCATCGACGACAGGTATGGTGACCGACGTTTCACGTGGAGACTCGATGACGACTAGTTAGGCGGATCCCGGCGGAGGGCCTGGACCCGTGTGGTTATGGGATCGATGATTTTCCCCTTGCCAGTAGGCATTTGATTGTAGTCTGTATTTGATTGTGTGGTTATGGGATCGATGCTTTTCCTCATCGAATGCTTGGCTTCTTATCTTACTCTCTAGATCGTTAGCCACTTCATAAATGCTAGTGCGGTAGCAACCTCACCACTTACCCCTTCCTTACCGTAAACTACTAGTTGTCCTAGAATGACGAGTGATGAGGTCCTTGCTGCGTCAGATGACCACTACAGTTGGATGCTGAGTACCTCTGTACTCATGATACTACACCCAAACTCTTTTCAGGGTTCTCATCGACGACAGGTATGGTGACCGACGTTTCACGTGGAGACTCGATGACGACTAGTTAGGCGGATCCCGGCGGAGGGCCTGGACCCGTGTGGTTATGGGATCGATGCTTTTCCCCTTGCCAGTAGGCATTTGATTGTAGTCTGTACTCAGACATATATCTTCCGCTCTTGTATTATATTCGAGGCAGTTGTATGCCGATTGTATGAGATGTTGTATCCTTGTATCTGTAATGTTGTGATATCATGTTGGAAATCCGGGGCATATGGCTTTGTCATATGTCGCGGTGGGTCCGATATGTGCTTCGTCCTCGGGTTCGGGCGGAAACGTCCGAATCTGAAACAGTACCGCATATCGGGCCTTACAGAGGGACGTGAGTTTGATTGGGCTACTGTGGTCTTTTCCACTACCGCAATTCACCAAGGCTCGACAAGTCGACTCCTTGGGCCCTTTCAGCTTAGAAATCCCTCGAAACAGGTTTTTTCATGGCCCTAGACTGCCAGCGACCTGTGGTTGAACCGTGCATACATCGGAACGACGCAAGAATGGACTCGAGTCCCGAGGCACTCGGGGGCTACTGACGAGGGGGTGACCCTAGGACTCCTATGTATGGGCCTACCCGGTGTACCCGAAGACAGAAGGCCCACAAGGATGTCGCCTGGACTCAGCCTTGGCCCTCTAGTGGCACCGACTTAGGAGTCTGCGACTCATAAGGAAGGTGCAAACCTGCCGTACGATACAAGCTTAGGGTTAGGAAACATTATCTGTAATCTGAGATGGAATCCCCGAGACCTGGCCGGCTATATAAAGGCTAGGAGGGGAGACGTCAAGATCAACCAATACGCCATCTGTAACCCTAGCCTTGTGCGCACTAGCCTTGGCCTTCCTGTAATCGCCATCTCCAAGCAATAATATCGAGCAGGAATGTCTCCTCCTGTTAGCCGACGAGCTATCGTCCAACCTGTGCCTCTCATGATTAACCCAGGGTCCGTGACAATGGGATTTGCCAGGGTACATCCCCGTTAGCTCCTCTCCTCTACGTACCGCCCCAGCCGCGTTCACCTCGCCGTGCCACCCTCTAGCTTCGCCGGAGACGTAGTAGTATATGAGTGACCTAAGTCGACCTTCCGAATTCTTTTTATAAGAGATCCCAATTCCAAGTTCCCACCATGAAAAATAAGAGATCCCGCCATGAGAAAGAAGAGATCCGGCCAAGAGAAAAAATAGATCCCACGCATAGACCGAGCCAAAAAAACAATTACCACTTTTTAACGCAGTCAATAAATGACGCTCGAAACATTTCATGTAACACTAAACAATGTCTCAGAAAATACACGCCCATAGTGGAGGTCAAATGTGTCATTTAAATACACGCCTATAGCGTATTTTACCTCTGACGGTACCCGTCAAAGAAAATCATACTTCGATGACTTTTGTCCCTTTGTCACGCGGGTTTTTGTCAAAAAATATCACCAATTTTGTAGTGTTAGATGGGATAGCTCGATGCTCTCGTAAATGTTCTGAAAAAGGACATATAATTTTACTTTTTCTAAAAAAATTCTCCTCTCTCTTTGATTTGATTCCATCAAATAAACTCCCATCGGGAGCACGCTGTCACCGCTAAAGATAGAACAAAAGTTAGCACGGGACACGTTACGAAGGGTTGCGAGTGAATAATCCCCTAATATATTCAGACAAATCTGCAAGGCTTGAGTGCTTACTCGCTTCTACTACAAGGTGCTCAAGTGACTACTCGCGAGAAGATGAAAGATGAAAAGATGAACCCCCAGAACACTTGGACGTTCAACGGGTGCTTGTACTATAAGCCCACTCGATTCTTCTCCGAGTGGATACATTCTACACTAAATCCCCGCCTGAGCACTCGGACGCTCCGCGGGTGCTCATACTATAAGTCCACTCGATTGTTTTCCCAGTGGGTGCACTCTAATCTGGTAACGCGCCACTGTTAAATGACCTGGGCCGTGATACACTGCCCCCCAGATGCCATGCCAGCTAGCGTGTAGGTAAGACCCCGCTGATTTGTCGGCCGGGCCGAGACTTGCCACAGCGTGACTTCACTCCTGAAGGTTCCATTCTCGGTGCCTGATTGAAATTTAACCACTAACGGACACGTTAGGGTCATATTCAGTACGGTAAACTGGCGGCAGTGATCCTATAAGCCCTCCGCGACATAGACCTTTCTTGACACCAGTCGTTTCCAAGCTCGTGTCGAGGGACTCGAGTTTTATTGGTCTACTGTGGTATTTTCCGCTAGCGCGATTCACCGACGCTTGACTAGTCGAGCACCTTGGGCCCTTAAGGTTAGCATCCCTCTCAAAACAGCCTTTCATCAACAACGTATGTGGCTTACAGCTTGCCAGCCGACACGCACTACTAGGACTATTGAAGGTTCGAGTCCCCCAGGCACTCGGGGGTGCATCCACGACTCCTCAACATGAGGGTACCTGGTGCTTGTCCAGGCAGAAGGCCCATTGGAAATTTTCGACTGGCCCAAGATCATCCCACCCAAAGCACCGATGGATACGTCTACCATGGAGTCCAAGGCGTGCCCTCCAAGACTAGCTAGATTAGGCAATCCCCCTTGTAAACCTAGACGGACTCCTTGCAACCCAGCCTATTATATAAAGGCTGGGAGAGGGGGCGCCTAGATCAAGAAAGCGAGTATAACTCCACCCTCGGCGAGAGAACTCTCAACGAGACCTCCACTGTAATCGCCTTCATCATAATAGAATAGAGCAAGAAGTAGGGGTTTTACCAATTGAGGGCCCTGAACTTTGGTAAATCCCTGTTTCCTGTTACAGTGGAGGTCATAGAGATGCCGCCTGGGCCTAGCCTTGGCCCTCTATTAGCACCGACGTAGGAGTCCACGACTCATACGGAAGGTGCAAACTTGCCATACGGTACAAGATCAGGGTTAGGAAACCTCATCTGTAGTTCTAGATGGACTCCTCGAGACTTCCCTGTAATCGCCATCTCCAATCAATAACATCGAGCAGGAACGTATCCTCCTGTTAGCGGACGAGCTATCGTCCAACCTGTGCCTCTCATGACTAACCCAGGGTCTGTGACCATGGGATTTTCCGGGGTATATCCCCGTCAATTGGCGCCGTCTGTGTGAACTACACAGGTTGGAATTACGATCTTGGTGGTTCCGTCCTCAGCAAGCCACAACTCAAGAGCAAGAACCAGATGCAATCCACCTGAAGAATTAAAGATCATGGAAAACAACTCTGCCGCCCCAACGAGATCGCTCAGCCTACAGCCGTGCCAAGACGAGTACTACGGCGGCAATCGAGCCCACTGCCAGTGAAAGAGAACTCGACGACCAAAAATAAAGGTGCGAGGGTTATACATGGAGATCCCGTTCGACGAGCTGTAGCACGAAGCAGAGAACCCGCCGATCACTCGACGACCCACCGCCGCCCAGGCACCCGCCGCACAACAAGACAGTGACTCCGAGCTCGAGATCAGCGATCGCCAAGACCATCGCCAACGAGGAAGAAGTCGACGACCCAGAAGACATGCGCAAGGATTCTACGAAGCGACTCCACTCGACGAGTCGAACTATACAACCACACGATCACTGAACACTCGACGACCCGCCGCCGTGCGGACAACCGCCGCCCGCCAGGACAGCGACTCTGAGACTGAGACCGGCGAATACTACGACCCAGATCAAAGACCAGACGAATTCGCCAACCACATAAGGAACCAGAATCTAAGCGAGGGGATCGAAATTGACCCGCGAGTTCACGAGCACCCAGCGGATCACGCGTTGTTCTTCCGAATCTCAAGGAATAAGCGACACGCCGGATCCAGCAAACTCACGATCGGGGAACAGCTAGGAGGACCCTGCACGATCCACTGCTTCGAAGACAACTGGGGACACATCAGATCTAGCCACACCTTGGGAGACTGCCGCATGTTCAACGAACTCACGGACAGCCTCAAGGAGGAAAAACAACGAGAAGCCAAGCGCACCCGACGAACCGAGCAGTCGCCGAATCAAGGACAGGTGTACACGATCCAAAAAGGCAGGGTATCGCTGAAAGTGCAATATATCGACCAGAGGGGGGGGTGAATGGGAGATTTTCAATTTTCCTACTAGATTTTGATTTTCTTCAGGACTGAAGCAGTCATGAAGCTGAAGAAGTAACCAAAATCATGAAGAAATAAAACTTCACAGAATGTAATCATCAGGGCAGCTCATCATAATGCAACAGAAATAAATCAAATCAGATAAGCAGAAGTGCTTCAGATGCATAGTATGAAGACTAATAGCAGAGGGAGAGCTGAAGCACAAGCAGTCAACATAGATACTGAAGACATAATACTGAGGCTTAAGATATTGAAGAGATATCACCAGAAATTGAAGACAATGGTTTGGTAGACCAGTTCAAGTTGCTGTGACAACTCTACGTCTGGTTGGAGAGGCTGAGATTCAACTCAGAAGACATAGTCTTCACCTTGTTCTCCTTGAACTAAAGTCCTCAGACTCCGTCCAATAACTCAGGTGAGTCTTCAAGGTAGACTCCTGTAAGGCCCCTGATGCGGTACTAACTCTAACTAGTCGCTTTCGCGTCCGGTTGGAGTTAGAAGCGCATCAAACTCCACCGGCGCACGACACTCGCACTCGTGTCGCTGCCGGATTCTCGACAACAGGTATATAAAGCATAACTCTATAAGATATAAATACATATAGATAGATAGATAGAGCAGGGCATACAACGCCACTGTCTAATAATACAACATCATGAGTACAATCCATCAATACATCAAGCGGAAGCATAATGGGACCGAGTACGGTCAAGATCCAAATTGCCCTAGAGAGGGCTACACATAACTATCCACCCACGGGAACGTCTGAGCCCAACTATAAGATCCTACTGGTCGAGGTACTCGTACTCGTCGTCATCCTCCGGGGGCACCTCCACGAAGTAACGTCCGGTGCTGGGGTCGAGGTAGTAGTCCACTGCAGCGGCCGATCAGGCAAAGCGGTAAAGACAGAAATGTAAACGGGGGTGAGAACATGTCATGACGGAATAACTAACGCTACAGGAAAAGTAAAGGTAGAGACAGGTTGCAGCCGTACTAGCATATATGGTGGCTACTCGTTCTATCAGAATAGAGATGAGATCCCAGAAGTTACGTTGACAGCGTGTCATAAGTTGGCTATTCACCTACTTACGCAAACATAACACACCCTCGTTTCTCTCTCGGTCCCCCTGGACGAAGAAAGACAACAAAGGCACGCACACGGTTTGTCAAGTTTTATAGCATGGTTATAGTTGATGTTATTCTATGAACAAGGAGTAGGTCTCAAGTCGTCCTTAACCGTGGACACGGCTTTTCGAAAAGATTTAACCTGCAGGGGTGTACCAACTGTCCATTATAGACGTCGCATGTACGCCCGGTTTCCACTTGGCTAGGTAAGCGCCTGAAACTCCGGAACGTCAGAGTCCCTCTAACTAACAACGCACAACTCCGGGTGGCCCCCGGTGAGTCGACACCCAACTCAAAAGCTGGCCACGCTCTCGAATCAGTCTCTATCGTCTGGCCAAGGTCGGTAAGCCACGCCTGAATATTCAGGGGGGCCCTAGCTCGCCAAGTGTGGACCAACGAGAGAAACCATTTCTCCGCTGGCCCGGGTTGTTTCGAAAACAGCTGGGGTACCTACCAACACACACGCAGTTGCAAATGTAAATCAGCTCGGGCCACCACTAGAGTTATACGAAGCTAGGTAGGTAAGACAAGGGGGCCCCATAAAACCCCACACACGATTAGGCACGCTCGTCAAGAAACACAATACCCGGAACTCGGGTCCTATGTGACTCAAATGGAACAAAGCACCAGACGGGAATAGTCCAGCCTTCCACCTTTCGTCGAATATAAATTAACATCATTTAACAATAATAAATATCAACCAACTTCTTTTATAGCATGATATCCCAACCATAAATACATAGGGTAAGCAGCAAGTTTTCTATCCATACTAAGCAATGGCTGTGCAGCGGTAACTTAGCCGTACAATGGTTTGCTGGGATGTGGGGATCATGGCTATATGGGTTTAAAACATGGCATATAAGGTAGATAGGATCAAGCAACAACGTTCTAGTTCTACAGCTAGGCATGAGCAGAAAGTTATAAAGTAATGACACAGTTTCTCCCCCTTGCCTGGTAAGGTAGTCGAAGCAGCACCCACGGTACCCTCGGGCTCGGTGTCGGACAGCTCCACGTAAGTCTCCTCGTCAGTCTCGGGTGCTAACGTACGATACCGGCAAGGAAAACACACAAGTAAGCAACTGATTTAGACTCAAACAAGGATGGCATGTTCAGGGTTTATTTACATGATATGACCCTGTCTAGTCAAGTTTAAATGAAGGTGATGACGACAAGTCATCACTTTCACATGCATTATTTTTACATGGTAATGGCTTTGGTCCAAACTTTAATTTAGGTGTAAGTAGCATGACATGATCAACAAAGCATTACAGGAATTTAAATAACATGAAATTAAAATAATGATTCCGGAGACGGAGTAGTGTCGGTGAACTTGACACAAGGAAGGTGCAACAAAGGTTGGAACCCAACCACATTACATATGACAATATGTTAGGGGCTGAATGGAAGAAGAAGATGACGTGAAACAAGAGTGAAAAGATCAGATGATCAACATTTCAAATGCACTGAAGTTGAAATGTTGCATGCAGAAGAATTGGAAAGCTCCTGGATCAGGTGATCACACCTTGACCTCATGAGTTTGAAAAAAACACCATGAAAACTTCACCACTAAAACCCTTGCAGAAAAGCACCCCAAAAACATATATGATATGTCCCCATTTGAATTTGCAAGGGCAGTTGCAAATTCAACTGAAGTTCAGGGGGCTGAGTGAAAAATTGCACCACATGAATTTTGAAAAAGGTTCAAATGACTAAATCATCATCACCATGCAACTCCTTGTGCAAAACTACCCAAAAACCATATATGGCTTGGGCAATTGAAGTTTTGAACAAACTTGGCAAAAACAAAGAAATGAAAAAGGGCTTATTTGCAAAATAACCACACTTCAATTATTAGAAAGGGTCAAATGCAAAAGTGGACCTCACCAGGTTGGTCAGTAGCTCAAGCTACCCCAAAATCATATAAGGCATGCC
This sequence comes from Bromus sterilis, assembly GCA_950022295.1. Taxonomy (NCBI): domain Eukaryota; kingdom Viridiplantae; phylum Streptophyta; class Magnoliopsida; order Poales; family Poaceae; genus Bromus; species Bromus sterilis. Next base: position 221,600,363 of record OX465597.1, read on the forward strand.
CATGAAAGTAAAAGATGTTCAAATCAGATTTGAATTTGAAGCAAATTCAAATTTGAATTTAAACAGAAAAGAAAAAAAAAGGGAGAGGACTTGGCCGCATGGGCCATCCTCGGGCGCTCGGGGCCAAACTCCATTCCCCGGCCCGGATGGACTCGGCCTGCTGGCCACTCGGCAGCCCACTCAATGACGTGAGGGCCCCAGCTGTCAGCCTCCGGATTAAACTAAAAAAAAGGGGGGCAAGGTGCTCCCTGCGAGACTCGAACCCGCGCCTCCCGTTGCCTCTCACGTCTGGCTACCACTGCGCTACAACTCGAGTTCTGAACCTCATAGGGCTAAAACAAAGGTAACACGTACCCTGTCCTATTAACTGAACCCGGCAAACAGCAGTCAGTGCCCCGCAGTCCTGGCTACTCCGGCGACCCTAGCGTCGAGCTCCAGCCAACTCCGGCCGTGCCACCAAGGGTAACCGCGAGAGGGGAGTCCCCACTACGTCACTGAGCACTCCAGGCTCGAGCTCCTCTTCGCAACCCAACTCCAGATCGAGGTCCTAGGCGTACGACGACGACGAGACGACGACCTGAACTTCACTGCGGCGACCAGTTCCAGTGCGTGCTTCAGACTCCGAGACCCGCGAACCCCAACACGCGCAAAGACTCCTCCTTGAAGCTATACGCACGCCCTGGACGTGCTCAGTGCACGTCCGCACGCGCCTCAGCATCGCCAGGCCACGGCGAGCACCCGACACGGCCGGGGTCCGTGGCACGGCGGCCGGCAACTACGAGACACGACGACCATGCTACTCGCACACTCGCAAGGGATGGGGGCGGCACCAGAGGCTCACCTCGGGGAGCTCGAAGATGACGCGCACCGCTCGAACAGAAGAAGCCCACGGCACCGTCGTCGGGGAAGATGACGTCCCGACGCAGGTGTGCAACGCTGCGGGTCCGATTCGAGATGTCCCGCTCCTCCTGCACGACGGGAACGGAACGGTGAGTCGCTGGAGACGGATAGGAAAGCCTGCGCGGTCACGAACACGCGAATACGCCGGCGAATTGAAATCGACTCCGGCGGAACAGGGGAGGTCCTGGAGAACGAACCCGGCGGCGGCGGCGGAAATTGGGGGGAGGAAAGGGGCTCCTAGGGTTCCCGGACGTGCTCGGGGCCGGTTTATAAAGGGGGGATGCCCCCAGCCACGCTGGCCGTCATCGACGTCGACGCCCCGGCCGGCTGTGAGAGGGACTCCGGCGGGGACCTCTCCAGCGTGGAAAGGCGACGACGGAGGGACGAGCGATCGAGATCGGGCGGCCAGGAAAGACCCCGCGTACCGCTTCGCTGGACGGACCTCCAAGTGGGCTGCGGCGCTGAGGGTTGCCGGGCTGGGCCTCCAGCAAGTCGTGGAGAAAAGGAGAAAAACAGCCTGCTGGATCCCTTTTCCATTTAATATAAACAGAAAAGTGTACAGGGTTTTTCTAGATTAAATACAAGTGAGAAAAATACACAAAAATATGTAAAATCATCCTTGCTTTATTCCTCAATTTCTAAAAATGGGTTGGGCATTTTTGACAACAACAAAAGTGTGAGCTCATTTTGAATTTCAAAATCACTTTGAACTAGAGCTTCTGTTTTTGATGAAGTCAAAAATACCTTGAGGATTTTAAAACCCTTGCAAAAGCATTTGAAAAGGCTAGGCCAACCTAGGTGTCAAGAGGAGTGAGCATGAAACAAGGAAAATTCCATCAATGTCCTTCTTCAACCATTTTGGATGCAAAGGAAACCAACCCAAAATGCTCCAATCCCAAAGCCAATTAAGATCATCACATGAAATCTCAATAACATCCACCATGACAAGTTACAAGTCCAACAGAGGAATTACAATTACATGGTGTTTGATAGCTTATCACATGTGGGCTGTTAGAGCTCTCCCCTACCAACATAGGATCTCGTCCCGAGATCTAAGCAAGAAAAAGCTCGGGATACTCAGAACGGAGATGACCTTCACGCTCCCACGTTGCTTCCTTCTCTGAGTGATGTGCCCACTGCACCTTGAGGAACTTGACGGTCTTGTTGCGAGTCTTGCGCTCGGACGAATCAAGAACACGGACTGGACGCTCTGAGTAAGAAAGATCCGCACTGAGCTGGATCTCGCCCATGTCCACTGCCTGCTCTGGCTGCTTGAAACACTTCTTCAACTGAGACAGGTGGAACACATCATGCACCATAGCCAAGCTGCCAGGAATCTCAAGGCGGAACGCGAGAGGTCCCCGAGTCTCGAGGATGCGGAACGGACCAACGAACCTGGGAGCCAACTTTCCTTTGATCCCAAAGTGGTGAGTGCCCCGAAGTGGAGACACTTTGAGGTATGCGAAGTCACCAACTTTGAAGTCAACACCACGGTGCTTCTTGTCATAATAGGCCTTCTTCCTAGACTGTGCTGCCTTTAGGTTCTCCCGGACAATCTTCACTCTGTCCTCCGCCTCTTGTATCACATCTGGACCGAACAGCTGCCTCTCACCCGTCTCGGACCAGTTCAAAGGTGTCCTGCACTTGCGGCCATACAAGACTTCAAACGGCGCTGCTTGAAGACTTGCCTGATAGTTGTTGTTGTAAGAGAACTCAGCATACGGCAAGCACTCTTCCCACTTCATGCCAAACGAGATCACACATGCCCTCAACATGTCCTCGAGAATTTGATTCACACGCTCAACCTGCCCACTGGTCTGAGGGTGATAAGCGGTACTGAACAACACTGTCGTACCAATCGCCTTTTGAAAAGCCTACCAGAACTTAGAGGTGAAAAGGCTGCCTCTATTGAACTGATCTTCTTGGGAATGCCATGCAAAGATACAACTCTTGCGGTGTACAACTCCGCCAACTGAGCTGCTGGAATGGAGTCCTTAAATGGAAAGAAGTGGGCAACTTTGGAGAGATTGTCAATGACGACAAAGATGGCATTGTTCTTCTTCAGCGATAGAGGAAAACCCGTGATGAAATCCATCTCAATGTGATCCCATTTCCACTCCGGAATATCATTGGCTGAAGTAGCCCTGCAGGCTTCTGATGTTGTGCTTTCACTCTCCTGCACACATCACACTGGGAGACAAAACGGGCAACATCCCGCTTCATACGAGTCCACCAAAAGCTCTGCTTGAGGTCCTGATACATCTTGGTGCTACCAGGGAGGATAGACAGCTTTGAGTCATGGGCTTCTTTCAAAATGACCTCTCTGAAACCCCCTTCTTTGGGAACAACAACTCGCTCCTCGAACATCACGGTTCCGTCATTATGCACTGAAAAGCAACCGTACTTCGGAACTGAGGCGGCAATACCCTGCTTGACTTTCTGAATCATCAAGCTATCAGACTGAGCCTCACGAATCTTCTCACGGATAGTGGGCTCTACCACAAGGTTGGTCAGATAGCCTGCTGGAACTAGCTCGAGATTGAGCCTTCGAAAGGCCTCACACAAATTAGGATGTATCTTCTGCACCTGGACACTGTTGCAATCACCCTTGCGGGTCAACGCATCGGCTATGACATTCGCCTTGCCAGGCATATACTGAATATCCACGGAGTACTCAGTAATCGTCTCGAGCCACCTCCTTTGCCTCAAGTTCAGGTTAGGCTGCGTGAACAAGTACTTTAAGATTTTGTGATCGGTGAACACATCAACCTTCCTCCCTAGGAGGAGGTCTGTCACATCCCAACTTTTGTAGTTCCTTTATTAGAATGCTATAATTTAGGGCTAACAAAAAAACTTTGCATGGTTGTAAGTGTTGTGATGTTGAATCTATGTTTCACTGTGTGTGCTTAGTGTTGATCATGCTAAAACTTGGGTGGTTGTCGTTTGTGGTCAGTGTACTCGTGTGAATAGCATAGGATTTCCACCCGGTCTTGTTGATCATCTCGGCATGATCATAAGCACGGCCACACTAATACCCTAGTATGCATAAATTAAGACCGTCACATCACGTACCACTATCGCACTCTCTCACTAATAGATGGTTTTGCATCCCGTTTTCTTTTGTTGTTTTGGTATAAAAAACCTTATTATTCTTGCGTGGTAAAAATCATGCTAGTAATGATTTTTGATCACCACAAAGCCCTAAGGCACTACCTTTTCGCACGATAAAGAAAACTAAAACAAAGATCATTTAAAATCCAATTAACATATTGGAGATATAATAAAAATTCATGCATGACCATGATCCACCCACAATACACAGATTTTTTTTATATAGAATTTTTGTTTAGGCATTTTCACAAACACTTGGGGTGCATTGTTTTATTAGCTTGAATTTGTGTATTAAGGAACCTTAAAAAAAACTACCCTAGCCTCCCCCGTACCCCCCCCTCTGCTGACGTCAACCCCAGGCCCCCCCGGTGACGCATGCCCTCGCCACCGCCTCGGCTCCCCAGTAGGCGAGGAGGCCGCGCTCGCTCGCCTCCCTCTCTCGCTCCCGCACCCCCCCTTACACCCAGCTATAAAACCCACCCCAGAGCCCCTCCTCACCCCACTCATCCCACAGCCCAGCTCCACCCCCCCCCCCCAGTGATCGGTAGCAGAAGAAGAGAACATAAGAGGAGGAAGAAGGAGGAAAGGAGGAAGGAGGAGGAGGGAGGAGGAAGAAGAGGAGAGGAGGGCGAGCCTCTCCACTCCCGCGACCCACGCCGGAGCCCCGCCGTCGGAGGAGCCGCCGGCGAGGAGGGATCCCGGAGGAGCCGCCTCCCGTTCGTCTACCTCCACGCCGACGACCACCGCGACCTCCACGGACCGCCCAGACGCCAAAAACGAGTCGCCCCCGCCGTCCTGCACGCCCGCCGCCCCTCCACGCCGCCCGCCGTCGCCGGAACGACCCCGGTGAGCCGCTCGAGCCCAAAAATATCCGTCTCTAGCGCCGCTGTTTTACCATGTTGCATGCGCCCATTTAACGCAAAAATGGAACCCCCAGCCTCCCCTCTACCCCCGCCGCCGCTCGCCACCGGCCGCCTGCCGCCGGAGGGCCGCCGGCGAGGCCAGGCTGCCCCCTGGCGCCATGGGAGCTCCCTCCCGAGCTCCCAGCCGGCCCGAGCTAGAAGACGGCCCCTGGCCGTCCGATCAGACTTGATCTAACGGCCAGGAGGCCCCCGTACCCCTTCGTTTAAAAATAAAAATAAAACACACACTGCAGCGCCCCGTGCTGGGCTCGGCCCGTTAAAAAAAAAAAACTGTGCCCAGTGCGTCTAGTAGCCATGGGCCGGCTGTAACTTTTTTTCTTTTTTAAAAAAAACTGCAGCACTAAAATAATTCTACACAAATAACCATAGCTCAGAAAAATGTGAAATAAATTTTGTGGGGTTTAGAAAATTGTGTTTTATTTTTCTGTATACTTAGAATAATTTTTATGCAGTGTCAAATTAATTGATTTAGTTTAAACTAGTTAATTGTGCTTTTTAGCATCTAGTAATAGTTTTAATCAATTCTCTGTAAACCCTAAAAATGTAATGTTGATTTTTATTTACTCCTGTGATTATTCTTGATTTTTCTGTGTGTTTAGAAATTTTTTTGGACTAAATAAATTTGTGACCTTTTTTTATTATTATTTTTATTAATACTATTGCTAGTTATTCCCTTTGTAACTTATGTTAGTACTATTTTGGTTGTTAATTTAATATTAAACTAGCATGTGTTCAGAATGTTATTGCTTTGAACTTGGTTATGGAATTAAACAAGTTAATAAGTTGTTAGTAAATCACTTAACATAACTCTAGTTAAGAATTACTTAATAAAATCTTATTTTGGTAATCCTATTAAATTTATTCCAATACCCTATTTGATATTTAACTTGGAGTGATTGATTTAGTATTTCATTGCTAATACAATTGATACTCTTAAATTACTAGTTGTTTGATAGTAAAGTTGAGTGATGTGTGCTTTGTTTGTTTGGCCCGATTGTGATGGTAAATCTGTTTCTTCCGCAACGTGTAGACGATACGCCGTACGTTGCAGGTGAAGACTCCTCCCTTGCCACCGAGGAAGCCGATCCAGGGTACATCGTCGAGGAAGGCAAGCCACCGTCAAAACTCAAACTCCGCATTACCCATTTTTACTTTCTTGGTATCATTTATATTGTATCATGCTAGTATTAAAGTCATATGGTTTGGGATTATAATAGTTGTATTATAGAAACTCCACACCACCCCATAGCCTACCTAATTGGGAAAAAAACTAAGTAGATGTAACAGCCCAGTTTTCACAAAAATTAAAAATTTTGTTTTCAGTGTGAATTGTTTGATTGCCTGATTTGTTGCGGTGTTTGCATCCCCGATTTATCGATCGGAGATTATTTTCCCCTCTCTTATCTCGTATCGCTCGGAGACCGACCCTTTCCATCCCGGCACACGACTTTGCGACACCGGGGTTTCACCCGAGCACCGTCGCAACCGCACGAGACCAGCCGCAGCCAACGGAACGAAAAACCCCCGTTTAATAATTAAACGGGTTATTTTTATAGCGCGCCGAAAAGGATTTTCGGAACGGTTCCAGCGCGAGGTGAACGCCTCCGGCTCGACGCACTGATCGCGCAGTTCGAAGTTTTACCCGAATCGGAGGTCCTGCGGACCCTCGGCGGTCAGAAACATGAGCACCGGACGCCCGAGAGAAAAACCGATGATGTTTTTGCAAACTGCCAGCCACCCATGCTATATAAAGACCACCACTCTCCCACCCCCACTTAGGGTTTCCCTGAGCCAATTTTGCAGCCACCAGCCCCAGATCTGACCCAAAACATCCCCAATTTTCGTAACCCTAGCTCCCAGATCTGTTTTCGGCCGTCGGATCGCAGATCGGACGCGCCCGGTTGCGCCACCTCAGCCAGCCTCCCCATCTCTCTCCTCTCTCCCTCCACGCCATGGACGCGCCGCCCGAGCCCGCGCGGTCGTCGTCGCAGCCGCCGCGTCCGGCCAGGCCGCCGGCGGCAGCAGGCCAGCCGGCCACCTCCTCTCCTCGCGCTCCCCCTCCTCTTCCTTCCCTCCCCTGACCTCCTCTGCCTCCCTCCCGCAGGAGTCGGCCGCCGGAACGGCCATGGGAGCTGCGGCCCCGAGCTCACCGTCCCGCCCGAAGCTCCGAGCCGACCTCCCCGCCACGGATCCAGCACTGCCGCCACCCTGGGTCCTTCCCCCGCCGCCGCCTGCGCCCCTGCCTCGCCCTTCGTCGCGCCGCCCGAAGCCCCTGCTCCTCCTCGCCTCGCCGGCGAGCCGGCGTGCGCCGCCGCCGCCTGTCCTGCCCGCTCGGGACGAGGACGCCTGCTCCAACCGACGGGAGCCAGCCGGCCAGGTGGGCCGCGCCAGACCCAGCTGCGGTGCGCCCCAGCCCAGCCAGCTGCAACCCCCCTCCAGCCAGCCTCATGGGCCGGCCCAACTGGTGAGCCCCAGCGTTTTTTTTTATTTTGTTTTTCTTTTAGTTTCTTTTATTTATTTTCTGTTGGGCCCAAATAGGAATAGATTTCGGCCCAGTTAGTTTTTTTTTCTGTTAGTTGTTTTATTTATTTATTTAGGCGGATTAGTTGTTTTTTTTACAGTGCCCGTAACTTTTTAACCGTAGCTCCGATTGCGACGCTTTTAATATGAAACTTGCTTAGAATTGTGCCTAGTTTAATAATTTGTTGCTTGTTGCCATGTTTGACTTTGTTTACTTGTTGTTTGACTGTTAATTACACTGCCTGCCACTGTAAACTATAACTGCTATAACTTTTTATCCTTTGCTCGGATTAAAATGTTCTTTATATGTAACTTCACTAGAATTGCATGTAGATTGTGTTTTTGCTGCTCTTGCTTGCTAATAATAATAATAAAATATTGTTTAGGTAAAAACAGTACCAAATTCCATTTTTATCGTGGGGTCCGCAATAGTTTGCATGTCTAGGATTTCACCCCACTTAAATTGACTAGCTTAGATAGTTTACTTTGTGCTTCCCCTCTTGACATGTTTGTGTGCTATGCCATGCTTGCTTGAGTTGCCATGTTAATAACCGTTGTTTGGTCACCTGTAGCTAAGCAACTTGAACCACCGTAAACGTGCGGTGTCGTCGTGTGTGACGAGTACTCCACTTAAACTGTTAGTAACCGCTCTCGACGGTAGGTGCGATGTCTCGTGTTACTTCTTGTTGATGCTTGCTCTTGTATTGCTCCGTAGTAATAGTGGTGCACCGTTGATTGCTTTCCAGTGTTTCCTTCTTGTGTGCTCCCGCGGATACATCTCGGAGTCGATGCGAGCTTGCGATCAACTACACCTTCGGAACCCGACTTATCAACAGGCAAGGACTTTGCATTACTTATGATCCATTCTATTTCAACCAGCGGTTTGCATGCTAGTATAGGTTAGGTTCGATGTTTGATCCTACCATATGTTTACAGCCTCTTTCAAACCGATACAGCCATGTCCCCTCCCAGCAAACCTTGTACTGCTATGTTACCTTTGCTCGTTGCTCAGCCCCTACTTAGTATGCATGCTTAGGATGCTACGATGTTACCCTGTTACTCTTTGGGTTGGGATATCACCTGATTATTATATTATTGTTGATGATATGATTATTATTATAATGTTGACTATATTCGACGAAGGATGGAAGGTCTAGGCTATCCCGCCCCGACGCTTTGTTCCATTCGAGTCACCTAGGACCCGAGTTCCGGGTATTGGTTTTAAGACTGAGCGTGCCTAACCGCGTGTGGGATTTTATGGGGTCCCCTTTTCTTACCTATCTAGCTTCAAACATTTCTAGAGGTGGCCCAAGCTGATTTACCATTTTAAAACATGCATATATATCTTGTCGGGTCGCTCCTAGCAGATATCTTTTAAAATAACCCGGGCCAGCGGAGACATAGTTCCTTTGTTGGTCCACACCTGGTGAGCTAGAGGCCTGCCCACATGTGAGGGGATCAGTTACCTCGACCTTGGCCAGACGGAAGAGTCCGATCCGAGAGCGTGGCTAGCTTTTGGATTGGGTGTCGACTCCCCGGGGGCCACCCGGATTTGTTCGTTGTTAGTTAGAGGGACTTTTCGTTTCGGATCTCTTGGAACTAAATCATAAAATGGTTGCCTATCATGGGCAGCAACTGAGAGTGATGGACGTGCGTGCGGAGCCTCGTAATGGGCAGTTGGTACACCCCTGCAGGGTTAAATCTTTTCGAGAAGCCGTGTCCACGGTTATGGACGACTTGAGACCTACTCCTTGTTCATAGACAACAACAACTGAGATATTCTTAATGTAACTTGATCAACGTGTGCGTGTGCCTTGACTGCTTCTTCTTCGTCGGGATGCGAAGAGGAGGACAAGGATAGGATAGGTGTTATGTTTGCGTAAGTAGTTGATAGCAAGACTTGTTGGAGGCGATTCCTCATCGAATGCTTGGCTTCTTACCTTACTCTCTAGATCGTTAGCCACTTCATAAATGCTAGTGCGGCAGCAACCTCACCACTTACCCCTTCCTTACCGTAAACTACTAGTTGTCCTAGAATGACGAGTGATGAAGTCCTTGCTGGGTCAGATGACCACTACAGTTGGATGCTGAGTACCTCTGTACTCATGATACTACCCCCAAACTCTTTTCAGGGTTCTGATCGACAACAGGTATGGTGATCGACGTTTCACGTGGAGACTCGACGACGACTAGTTAGGCGGATCCCGGCGGAGGGCCTGGACCCGTGTTGTTATGGGATCGTTGTTTTTCTCTTTGCCAGTAGGCATTTGCTTGTAGTCTGTACTCAGACATGTATCTTCCGCTGTTGTATTATATTTGAGGCAGTTGTATGCCGATTGTATGAGATGTTGTATCCTTGTATCTGTAATGTTGTGATATCATGTTGGAAATTCGGGGCATATGGCTTTGTCATATGTCGCGGTGGGTTCGATATGTACTTCGTCCCCGGATCTGGGTGGAAACACCTACATCTGGAACAGTACCGCATACCGGACCTTACAGTAGAACCCCGATGATCCCGGCATTCTGCCGAGACCATCACTCAGCTCTAGTGCTTAGTATTACATAACAACTTGGAAAGTCATACTCCATCCTACTTGGTACGACATTCACCTAAGAAGGTGGTATAGCCGGGATTGTGGAACATCGTCGGACATGGACAAAGTCTGGAGGGACTCTCTATTTGTGCCGCCAATAATCTAGCATTACAGTACAACCACTATACTCTGGTATGGGACAGGGCTGGTTGGAAGCTTGTTTGTCTTAGTACGGGGGTCCTATAACTACACATGGATGCGTGATTCCACGAATCCGATAGCCCTCGAAGTCGATGGGTGAAATTCGCTAGGCTTAGTGTCGGAAGGAACCTTGGTACTCTTCGACTACGGTGCAGGCTTGGGTCCAAGAGGAGCATGTCCTGTCACACGGAAAGTCCCTGCAGTACGCAAGGGGTGGATTCACCTGTACTAGGGCAGACAAGGGGAAAACTAAGGTCGATTATCCGAGACCCGCATACTGAAGTATGACGATCCGTGGGGACACACGGCGGATGTATCGAATGTGGTGGGTAAAGTGTACAACCTCTGCAGAGTGTAAATCTATTCGAGTAGCCGGAGTCCACGGTCATGGACAGCTAGTGAGGCCACACATTGTGGGGAATAGATGAGAAAGCCGGTACTGAGTTTTTGGTTCGCGATGATGGTGTTGTTATAGTTGAAAAAGGGTTGGACTTGACTTATCCAAATGAAATGTGGGAAATAAAATTTGCCAAGTTTAAAACTTTGCCAACTTAATAATAATGTTGAGTAGATAGGAAACCCTATGAGAAACTCCACCATATAGCCATCCCATTTTTTTTTCTTGTACAAAACATTTTTTCTTTCTTTAGGTGGTTTGCGAGTACTTTGTATGTACTCACGGCTTTGTCCCTGGTTATTCCATCGGCCAGGCTTGGAGGAGCAGGTATATGACGACGATGCTACCGGCGAATACTAGGACGTGTTATGCTCTGATCTACCCTGTGGATTGTGTCGCCCCTACCTTTGTTGCTTTTCCGCTGCTATTTGAGCCCGATGAGGCAATGTAAGACTTTATTAATGTGTGACTTGTATTCGGTATTGGATGAACATTGAGACTATGATATCCATGTCGAGTTGTGTGTCATGCGAACTGATCATGGGAGCATGACTGTATACACAGCTGGTCGATTCGGACATATAGTCCGGGGTGCCCACAAGGTGTCGCCAAGTAACCAACGCATGAATCACTGCAGCCAGCTCAAGATCGTGGGTCGGATAGTTCCTCTCAGCCTGCTTCAACTGTCTTGAGGTGTAAGCCACAATACTCTTTCCCTGCATCAACACTCCGCCAAGGCCATTCAAAGAGGCGTCACAGAAAACTTGAAACGGCTGTGACTCATCTGGCGGTGTAAGGATCGGAGCTGTGGTCAGCCTTAGCTTCAACTCATCAAAAGCTGCCTGGCAAGCCTGTGACCAGATGTAGTTTTTGCCCTTGCACAACAACTTCGTCATCGGCTTTGCTATCTTGGAGAAATTCTCGACAAACTTCCTGCAATAGCTGGCAAGTCCGAGAAAACTCCTCAGCTGCTTGAAATTCTTCGGCGGAGTCCAATCTTGAATCGTCCAGACTCTGTCTGGATCAACGGCAATGCCCTCTGAGGAAATGACATGGCCCAGGAAGTTGACCTTATTGATCCAAAACTCAAACTTGGAGAACTTGGCATAAAACTGGTGATCTCTCAACTTCTGCAACACCAATCTCAGATGCTCCTCATGCTCAGCCTCTGACTTGGAAAAGACAAGGATGTCGTCGAGGTAGAGAAGTACGAGCACGTCTAGCCATTCTTGGAAAAGATAGTTGATGGCTCTCATGAACGTCGGAGGTGCGTTTGAAAAGCCAAACGTCATGACCGTAAACTCGTACAGTCCATAACGAGTGCGGAAAGCTGTCTTTGGAATGTCCTCCTCACGGACACGAATCTGGTGGTACCCCATCTTTCAATCAAGCTTTGAAAACACCTTTTCTCCATGCAACTGTTCAAAAAGGTCATTGATGTTGGGCAAAGGGTATTTGTTTTTGATTGTCTTCTTGTTGATACCACGGTAGTCTTGGACCAACCGCCTAGTACCATCTTTCTTCTTCACAAAAAGACACGGGGCACCCCAAGGGGAAGTGCTCGGACGAATGAGCCCATCCTTCTCAAGCTTCACCAGCTGCTCTTTCAACTCAATCAGCTCTTCCGGACACATCTTGTAAGGCTGCCGAGATATCGGCTGTGTACCAGGTGCTAGCTCGATCACGAACTCAATAGCATGCACGGGTGGAATACCTGGCAACTCCTCCAGAAAGACATCTGGAAACTCTCGAACAACTCTGACCTCCTCGATAAATGGAGCAACTCCAGCGTTCAGAGCGTACAACTGTGCTGATCCCGCTGTCGAGCCACAACTGTACCAAATCTCTGCGCCTGAATCGTGCGTCAGCAACACGGTCTTGGACGGACAATCAATCTTGGCCTTGTACTTGACAAGCCAATCCATGTCCAAAATGACATCGATGTCGGAACTCGGAAGCAAGATCAAGGATGCTGAGAAAAGAAGACCCTGAATCTGAATCTGCACATCAGGAATTCTGACAGCTGAGCTCATCTTGGAACCCGGGGCAGAAATAGACAAAGGTGAATCCATCCTCTCTGACTAAAGACCATGAAAACGAGCAAAGGACTTGGACATGAAAGAATGAGAAGCTCCGGAATCGAACAAAACTGTCGCTGGAACCGAACATACAAACAACCTACCAAGCACAATCTCAGACGACTGCTGGGCATCTGCCAAGGTGACGTTGTTCACACGGAGCGCTCTTGGCTGGGCCCGCACCATCGCGTTGCTCGGTGTAGAGCGAGGTGGAGGCGGAGGAAGCCTGGCGTAACGAGGGTCGGTGCACTGCGGAGACTTGTGCCCCGGCTTGCCACACTTGAAGCACGTGATCTCAGGTCTGGGCTGGCCCTGTGGAGCAGGCGGCCTCGCGGAGGGTGGAGTAGAGCGATGTCCGTGCTGCACTGGGACGGGAGGGAGGGCAAAAGTGCGGACAACTGCCCCCCTCTGCTGAAACTGCTGGCGCTGCGGCTAAGGCATTGGCTCTGTAACCCAGGACTTGGCCTTCTTGTGGACCATCACTGCTGAACTATTCTCTCTCTGCTTCCTCTTCTCTGCGGAACGCTCTACCTCAGCTGACTCCTGTCTGATAGCCTGGTCGACGAACTCTAAGAACAGGCGTGGCGTGGACAAGGTGAGCGCATACTTGATGTCCGTGGCAAGACCACCGCGGAACCTGGCAATGCGCTTGGCCTCTGACGAGACCTCCTCTGGAGCATACCTGGCAAGCCTGACGAAGGCCAGGTTATACTCCTGCACAGACCTGTCCCCCTGCCTCAGAGCTAAGAACTCCTCGCGCTTCCTCTCGATCAGTCCACTGGGAATATGAGCAGCTCTGAAATCCCTGACGAAGTCCTCCCACGTGATCTCTGCATCACCCTTGTTGGCCTTGTACGTCGAGAACCAACTGCCTGCGGCACCCTAAAGCTGGAAGGAGGCGAAGGTGACGTAGTCGACGGGTCTGACGGTGTTGGCATTGAAGTGCTTCCTGATCTCTGCGATCCAGTCATCCGCCTCCAGCGGGTCTCGAGCCTCGGAGAACCTGGGGGGGCTGATCGCAAGGAACTGCTGCAGTGTGGTGTACTGTGGACGATCATTCCTCTGAGCACCCTGGTTCTGCAGCATCTGAAGGATCGCAGCTGTGCCCTGAGCCACTGCAGCTACAGCCTCCCCAAGGATAGGGTTCTCTGGCGGCGGCATGTTCTCTCTTGGCATCCTGTACACAGGAACACTTATGAGAACATGACCGAATCATTGAAGTAACCAGAAGTTAAAGCAATATTGACAACAAAACTTCCTCACGAGGTATGAGAAAGCCGAAGGCTGAAATTCCACCAAGGTTAACTCGGAAAGTCGATAGCTAGGTGCTACTGGAATTCCCAAACCAAGATCATCCGAATCCAAGATAATAATCTGCTAGCGAGCACACAACAATATATACGAGCGGTTGGAAACCTGAACAATGAGACATCTGCCCTGAGCGGCCCGCCATCACGGTCGTCCACAGGGGAAAGACACCACATCCATATTACCATAGGATGCCCGCCAATCCTGTATGGATGTTTCACCTGGGGTACGCCGTAAGCGAGGTAGAGCAGTCAACCCCAAGTGGCGGCTCAGTGGTCTCAAAGACGCCAACACATCTCGTCGCTAGCAAAATTTATAGACGAATCGGAGCCTCATGTAAACGAGAACCTAGATTGTTTTGAAAGGGGATAAGTTGCAGAGACAAAACATCGTTTCACTTCCTCACGGAAAAAGGGGTGGGAGGGTGGGGTAAGGAGAAAACATAAAGAGGTCCTACTCTCCGAAATTTTTCCTATATAACTACCAAAATAGTTTCTAGACTCAACTTCGGCCAGTAAAGGGTCCTACAGTCAGTCCTGCTCTGATACCAAGTTGTAAGGCCCCTGATGTGGTACTAACTCTAACTAGTCGCTTTCGCGTCCGGTCGGAGTTAGAAGCGCATCAAACGCCACCGGCGCACGACACTCGCACTCGTGTCGCTGCCGGATTCTCGACAACAGGTATATAAAGCATAACTCTATAAGATATAAATACATATAGATAGATAGATAGAGCAGGGCATACAACGCCACTGTCTAATAATACAACATCATGAGTACAATCCATCAATACATCAAGCGGAAGCATAATGGGACCGAGTACGGTCAAGATCCAAATTGCCCTAGAGAGGGCTACACATAACTATCCACCCACGGGAACGTCTGAGCCCAACTATAAGATCCTACTGGTCGAGGTACTCGTACTCGTCGTCATCCTCCGGGGTCACCTCCACGAAGTAACGTCCGGTGCTGGGGTCGAGGTAGTAGTCCACTGCAGCGGCCGATCAGGCAAAGCGGTAAAGACAGAAATGTAAACGGGGGTGAGAACATGTCATTACGGAATAACTAACGCTACAGGAAAAGTAAAGGTAGAGACAGGTTGCAGCCGTATTAGCATATATGGTGGCTACTCGTTCTATCAGAATAGAGATGAGATCCCAGAAGTTACGTTGACAACGTGTCATAAGTCGGCTATTCACCTACTTACGCAAACATAACACACCCTCGTTTCTCTCTCGGTCCCCCTGGACGAAGAAAGACAACCAAGGCACGCACACGGTTTGTCAAGTTTTATAGCATGGTTATAGTTGATGTTATTCTATGAACAAGGAGTAGGTCTCAAGTCGTCCTTAACCGTGGACACGGCATTTCGAAAAGATTTACCCTGCAGGGGTGTACCAACTGTCCATTATAGACATCGCATGTACGTCCGGTTTCCACTTGGCTAGGTAAGCGCCTGAAACTCCGGAACGTCAGAGTCCCTCTACCTAACAACACACAACTCTGGGTGGCCCCCGGTGAGTCGACACCCAACTCAAAATCTGGCCACGCTCTCGAATCGGTCTCTACCGTCTGGCCAAGGTCGGTAAGCCACACCTGAATATTCAGGGGGCCCCTAGCTCGCCAAGTGTGGACCAACGAGAGAAACCATGTCTCCGCTGGCCCGGGTTGTTTCGAAAACAGCTGGGGTACCTACCAACACACACGCAGTTGCAAATGTAAATCAGCTCGGGCCACCACTAGAGTTATAGGAAGCTAGGTAGGTAAGACAAGGGGGCCCCATAAAACCCCACACACGATTAGGCACGCTCGTCAAGAAACACAATACCCGAAACTCGGGTCCTATGTGACTCAAATGGAACAAAGCACCAGACGGGAATAGTCCAGCCTTCCACCTTTCGTCGAATATAAATTAACATCATTTAACAATAATAAATATCAACCAACTTCTTTTATAGCATGATATCCCAACCATAAATACATAGGGTAAGCAGCAAGTTTTCTATCCATACTAAGCAATGGTTGTGCAGCGGTAACTTAGCCGTACAATGGTTTGCTGGGATGTGGGGATCATGGCTATATGGGTTTAAAACATGGCATATAAGGTAGATAGGATCAAGCAACAAAGTTCTAGTTGTACAGCTAGGCATGAGCAGAAAGTTATAAATTAATGACATAGTTTCTCCCCCTTGCCTGGTAAGGTAGTCGAAGTAGCACCCACGGTACCCTCGGGCTCGATGTGGGACAGCTCCACGTAAGTCTCCTCGTCAGTCTCGGGTGCTAACGTATGATACCGGCAAGGAAAACACACAAGTAAGCAACTGATGCAGACTCAAACAAGGATGGCACGTTCAGTGTTTATTTACATGATATGACCCTGTCTAGTCAAGTTTAAATGAAGGTGATGACGACAAGTCATCACTTTCACATGCATTATTTTTACATGGTAATGGCTTTGGTCCAAGCCTTAATTTGGGTGTAAGTAGCATGACATGATCAACAAAGCATTACAGGAATTTAAATAACATGAAATTAAAATAATGATTCCGGAGACAGAGTAGTGTCGGTGAACTTGACACAAGGAAGGTGCAACAAAGGTTGGAACCCAGCCACATTACATATGACAATATGTTAGGGGCTGAATGGAAGAAGAAGATGACGTGAAACAAGAGTGAAAAGATCAGATGATCAACATTTCAAATGCACTGAAGTTGAAATGTTGCATGCAGAAGAATTGGAAAGCTCCTGGATCAGGTGATCACACCTTGACCTCATGAGTTTGAACAAAACACCATGAAAACTTCACCACTAAAAACCTTACAGAAAAGCACCCCAAAAACATATATGATATGTCCCCATTTGAATTTGCAAGGGCAGTTGCAAATTCAACTGAAGTTCAGGGGGCTGAGTGCAAAATTGCACCACATGAATTTTGAAAAAGGTTCAAATGACTAAATCATCATCACCATGCAACTCCTTGTGCAAAACTACCCAAAAACCATATATGGCATGGGCAATTGAAGTTTTGAACAAACTTGGCAAAAACAAAGAAATGAAAAAGGGCTTATTTGCAAAATAACCACACTTCAATTATTAGAAAGGGTCAAATGCAAAAGTGGACCTCACCAGGTTGGTCAGTAGCTCAAGCTTCCCCAAAATCATATAAGGCATGCCCATGAAAGTAAAAGATGTTCAAATCAGATTTGAATTTGAAGCAAATTCAAATTTGAATTTAAACAGAAAAGAAAAAAAAAAGGGAGAGGACTTGGCCGCATGGGCCATCCTCGGGCGCTTTGGGCCAAACTCCATTCTCCGGCCCGGCTGGACTCGGCCTGCTGGCCACTGGGCAGCCCACTCAATGACATGAGGGCCCCAGCTGTCAGCCTCCGGATTAAACTAAAAAAATAGGGGGGCAAGGTGCTCCCTGCGAGACTCGAACCCGCGCCTCCCGTTGCCTCTCACGCCTGGCTACCACTGCGCTACAACTCGAGTTCTGAACCTCATAGGGCTAAAACAAAGGTAACACGTACCCTGTCCTATTAACTGAACCCGGCAAACAGCCGTCAGTGCCCCGCAGTCATGGCTACTCCGGTGACCCTAGCGTCGAGCTCCGGCCAACTCCGGTCGTTGCACCAAGGGTAACCGCGAGAGGGGAGTCCCCACTACGTCTCTGAGCACTCCAGGCTCGATCTCCTCTTCGCAACCCAACTCCAGATCGAGGTCCTAGGCGTACGACGGCGACCAGTTCCAGTGCGTGCTTCAGACTCCGAGACCCGCGAACCCCAACACGCGCAAAAACTCCTCCTTGAAGCTATACGCACGCCCTGGACGTGCTCAGTGCACGTCCGCACGCGCCTCAGCATCGCCAGGCCACGGCGAGCACCCGACACGGCCGGGGTCCGTGGCACGGCGGCCGGCAACTACGAGACACGACGACCATGCTACTCGCACACTCGCAAGGGATGGGGGCGGCACCAGAGGCTCACCTCGGGGAACTCGAAGACGACGCGCACCGCTCGAACAGAAGAAGCCCACGGCACCGTCGTCGGGGAAGATGACGTCCCGACGCAGGTGTGCAATGCTACGGGTCCGATTCGAGATGTCCCGCTCCTCCTGCACGACGGGAACGGAACGGTGAGTCGCTGGAGACGGATAGGAAAGCCTGCGCGGTCACGAACACGCGAATACGCCGGCGAATTGAACTCGACTCCGGCGGAACAGGGGAGGTCCTGGAGAACGAACCCGGCGGCGGCGTCGGAAATTGGGGGCAGGAAAGGGGCTCCTAGGGTTCCCGGACCCGCTCGGGGCCGGCTTATAAAGGGGGGATGCCCCCAGCCACGTTGGCCGTCATCGACGTCGACGCCCCGGCCGGCTGCGAGAGGGACTCCGGCGGGGACCTCTCCAGCGTGGAAAGGCGACGACGGAGGGATGAGCGATCGAGATCGGGCGGCCAGGAAAGATCCCGCGTACCGCTTCGCTGGACGGACCTCCAAGTGGGCTGCGGCGCTGAGGGTTGCCGGGCTGGGCCTCCAGCAAGTCGTGGAGAAAAGGAGAAAAACAACCTGCTGGATCCCTTTTCCATTTAATATAAACAGAAAAGTGTACAGGGTTTTTCTAGATTACATACAAGTGAGAAAAATACACAAAAATATGTAAAATCATCCTTGCTTTATTCCTCAATTTCTAAAAATGGTTTGGGCATTTTTGACAACAACAAAAGTGTGAGCTCATTTTGAATTTCAAAATCACTTTGAACTAGAGCTTCTGTTTTTGATGAAGTCAAAAATACCTTGAGGATTTTAAAACCCTTGCAAAAGCATTTGAAAAGGCTAGGCCAACCAAGGTGTCAAGAGGAGTGAGCATGAAACAAGGAAAATTCCATCAATGTCCTTCTTGAACCATTTTGGATGCAAAGGAAACCACCCCAAAATGCTCCAATCCCAAAGCCAATTAAGATCATCACATGAAATCTCAATAACATCCACCATGACAAGTTACAAGTCCAACAGAGGAATTACAATTACATGGTGTTTGATAGCTTATCACATGTGGGCTGTTACAACTCCCGAAACCTTTACAGACTCAGTCACTCCGGGAAGTCACAATTGCATCTTGACTTCCTCAGACTGAAGACTTCTACACCGGCTGGAAGATCACAGTCTTCAAGAGTAAAAAGCTTCGGATCACTCAAACTGACTTCCTCAGAAATGCTCAACTACTCAGGCTGGTGGTTTTCCTCACATAGGTTCTTCAGTTTCCTCAGAGGTGGGTTTCTCTCAAATGACAAGTGTCAGTTTTTTTCTCGGAGCAGCCAACCCACAAATGGGGCTGGGGGTGGCTATTTATAGCCGCGGAGCAACCCGAGGTGAAAGGACATAAATGCCCATGCATGCAATTACTCTCATGCCCTCGGAAATGACCGTTGCTAGACCAGTTCTATCCTCTCACCACGTAACACATGGCACGGTCAAAGTATTCTCTCTCCAGACTCCTCAACCGAAGTTAGTTACCTCAGTGTCCTGAAGAACAACGTCTCAGACACATGAGGACTGAACTTCTACTGCAGGAGATTTCTCTCTCTTCAGGAGAACTGCACTCGCCGTCTCCAGACTCCTCAACCGAAGACAAATTCCTCAGTGTCCTGAAGAACAAGGTCTCAGACACCCGAGGAACTGAACTTCTACTGCAGGAGATTTATCTCTCTTCAGGAGAACTGCACTCGCAGTCTCCAGACTCCTCAACCAAAGACAGATTCCTCAGGGTCCTGAAGAACAACGTCTCAGACACCCGAGGAACTGAACTTCTACTGCAGCAGATTTCCTCAGGGTTTTTCTTCAGGATTCCTAACTGAGCACTTCCTCAGACCTTTGGAACTCGTTTTCTTCAACCCCTCCAACAGTGCGGTGTTTTCCTATGACTGAAGAAGTATAAAAAGTCTTAGCAAAGACTACGCTTCAACTTCGTCTTCAGCGCGAACTTCCTCAGGATCGTCTTCAGCTTCAGCTTCAATCGAACGCTTCAGGATCCTACTTCCTCAGGATTTCGCGCAACTTCATTCTTCAGGAAACACACCGATTTCTCCAATGTTCCTCAACATTTTTGGGGGGTCGACATTGGTGGTTAAACACCTCATTAGGGACTGTTCTCTTGTGTATACTCACAAACACATCAGTCCCTTAACCGTTTTGTCATCAAACTCCAAAACCTCAAGGGGAGGGCACTTGATGCACTTACAATCTCCCCCTTTTTGGTGATTTGATGACAATCAGGTTAAGCTTCAACGGGGATAAAATTATGAATTTGAAGAAAAAAAAACTTTGAAGAACATGTTTAACATTAAGCTGAATATAGTGAAGCTCCCCCTGAGGATATGCATATAAGTTGAAGAATGTTTAATATCTAGAGCATTTTGAGGTATATGAGGAGCTCCCCTATATCCAGGCATTTCTGAAGCAGTGCATGTTATGAAGTGGTTGAGGAAATTAAACAACGCACTGAGAGAGGTGTTTGCAGAGACAATCACATGCATATATGATAAACTTGAGGAAATAGCATGTGGTAACTGAGGAATAGTATCAGGCAATCACCAAAATTACAGTTTACAACTCGTTTCAAAAAAAAAACTGAAGAACGAGAGTTGTAACTGAAGAACCCCATAACTAAAACCCGCTTGAAGACTAACAGATTTCTCCCCCTTTGTCATAAAATGAACAAAAAGGGAAAAACTGAAGCTAACGCCCCTTTGAAGTTGCTTCAAGGCTGAGGTGAGTCACGCCTGACGAAATCCTTTGCAGTGTGAGGACATCCAGCAGTGTCTTCATCTTCTTCAGCAGTCATCTCCTGGTTTGAAGAATAAGAATCCATTGCCGGAGGAGGAGTTGTGCAGCGTCTGAATTGTCTTGGGTGTCTGATGGCAGGAATTGGAGGTTGTTGAAGCTCCAACTTGGCAAGGTCTTCAGGGGTGATTACTTCTCGCATCAGTGCATCAAGATGTTGATATGTATGATGAGCATACTGATGCACTTTCTTCACAGAAGAATGCGTGTGAGCCATATAGCTGAGAATCTCAGAAAACTGACGCTTTACCCAGTCATGATTTCTATCAACTTTCTGATGAAGACTAATCAGAAGCTCTCGATCAGTCATCACTTGAGCCTGAGTTGTATCCTCAGTTGAGGCATGAGTTCTTGTTTCATCAGTTGTGCGAGACTGAGGATGACGAATATTTCCACCGAGGGAATTGGTCGGGAGAACTTCTTCATAGAAGATGCCTTTGCCTTTGTCATTTGAAGCAAGAGTATGCTGAAGCACTTCGACAGGTGGCAGATAAGTCCTGTGATTCGGGTGATCAGGTTGGAAATCAATTCTAGTCAATGCACGAATTAGCTTCATGATCCAAGGCGCGTATGGCTTCAGGATATGCGGATTCTGTGCAGCATCAACTAGAGTTCTTAAGAAGAAGTCAGGAACATTGATTGGCCCAGACATGCAGAGGTTGTGAAGTATGTTCTTCATGACACCAATGACTTCTTCAGCAGAGGATTCATAGCCTTTGATGGGGCAGAAGGTCTTCGCCAGAATCCGATACAGTGTGCTCGGCAGATACTGAAGCTCAGAGACTCGAAACTTTGTGCGAGCTGGGGCTTCAGGGGCCTGAGGCTTCATGAGCATGTTCATCAGGTCATCTTGAAGTATTTGAGACCCATAGGAGCAGGCAGCAGGGGAAGTGCACTAAGGCAACTCAAGAATGTCAATTGCTTCAGGAACAGTGATGGTGTAGTGATGATGCTCAGTCATCCACTCGAGGACCCAGGTGTTGATATCCAGAGGATTTCCTGAAACATACAACGTGGCATAAAACTGAAGCACAAGATCTTCATTCCAGTGTATGCATTCAGAGCAGAACTGAAGCAGCTTGGCATGATGCAGATCCTGAAGCACATTTTTGAAGCAAGGAAGGGCTTCCATATCCATCAGAGGGATGTGCTTGTGAGGAAACAGTTTGTTTTGCTTGTAGAGCACTGAAGCATAGTAGTTCTTCTGAGTGGCAGTCCAGAACCTCAGCAGCTTTCGAGGTGGAGCAGAGTGATACGGATTTTGAATCCCCTCTTGAAAGAAACTCATGGCGTTGAAGAAATCAGTAGCATCAAAGCTTGGAGTATATCATCAGCTGCAAGGTTCACGGAAGAATGGTCGCTTCTGCTTTGGACACAAGGACCGAGCTTGAACTGGGCCTTGAGGTGGGGAAGGCGCTTGAGGCACTTCAATCTGAAGAGTAGCTTGAGGCTGAGGCGGAGTCGCTGCAGATGCATCAGGCATAGATGTGTTGATGTCCTTGGGGAGACGAGGTGATGTGGCCTGTTTGTCTTCAGAGCCATCCTTTGAGGCTTCAGCATTTGTACTGGTTTCTGCTTCAAGAGGGGCAGTTGTGCTTTGGTCGGCTTCAACTTCAGTTTCAGCAGCAGGTGGGTCTGGCTGAGGATCAGCAGTTGTAGTGTCAGCTGCATCAGTATCAGTGGTGGTGTTTGCTGCAGCATCAGTATTAGCAGCAGAATTTGTTGGAGCACTAGAGGCTTCGGGGTCATCAGCATCAGACGCTGAGGACGATGCACCAATAGAGGCTTCAGGCTGTAGAGAAGTGTCAGGAAGCACCTCGGTCACTGTGTTGGAGTGAGGTTCAGGTGAGAAGACAGTATGAGTGGGTGAGTTTGTCAGCCCATAGTCCTCATCATAAATGTGAGGAGTTCCATCATCCATAATATCAACGTCCATGTCTTCAACCTCAGTGATAACTGGTGGCGGTGGGGACGGTGGAGTTGGAACAATGGGTGTTGCAGCAGGGGGTGGAGTGAAGACTATTAAGCTGCGCTGAGGATTTTGAGGTGGAGTTGAGGCAGCAGTGATATGAATGGTGGTATCAGCGGGCTGTGTTGTAGGAGGAGCTGAGGAAAGGGGTGTAGCATCAATGGGATCCTCAACAACAGGCTTCTTTGCAGCAGGTGGAGTTGAGGGTTGTGCTTCAGGCGTGCGCTTGAGGCTTTTGGCAAAGGCATCAGCAGGCTGTCGAAGCATCATCAACTTGGTCATCTGTTGTGAGATCCGTTCCTTGGATTGACCAATATAAGCACGATTGGCAGCAAACTCAATGTTGAGACGTTGAACTTCGCATTGATGCTCAGTAAACTCCTGAGGAGTAACTTCAGTGATAGGTTTCTTCTTGAAGTCACTGTGGACTTTCTTCAGTTTGGCCTTCACCTGTTTCTAAAGATCACGTTGATGAATGTCATTTATGAGAAACTGTTGAACATAGAACTTGATGTCTTTCGGAATGTCCAAATCATCAAGCGGAGTGTCAGGCTTAACAGACCAAATTTCAATGTACTCCAAGATCTTCTTGGGATCAAGGAGAAGCGGGATTTCTGAACCCGTTGCTTCAGCTTTGCGTCTGGCCGCAGCACGCACGTATTCAATCTTATCAGCTTCAGTGGCGACGAAGCCGGCCAAATACTCAAATTCATCTTCATCATCAGAGGATTGAGGAGTATGATGAATGGCGCCATGCATAGCAGTTTTCTTTGGAGAGGGGCGAGGGCCGCATTGAAGAACAGTTTTGGTCTTCAGCTGAGGCTGAGGCATTGTCGTTGAGGCCTCAGGAGCATGACCTGAGTCATCAGTGCGTGTCCTTGAGGAGGGAGCAGCCCCATCCGTGCGTTGACATGAGGAGCCGACAACTTGAGGCTTAGCTGAGGTCTTTTGAGAAGGTTTCATGCCAGGAGCCTTTTTGCGGTGCTGAGGCGGTGGTTGTTGTCTGGGTTGAGACTGATCTTGAGGCGGAAATTGTATTGAAGCAGTCAAGTCACGGACCAGATTCTTGACACGGCTGCGAGTGCGCTTGAGGTACTTCTCATGTGCAGCAGGAAAGTCTTCAGGAGTATGCAGTGTTGTGGGATCAGGAATGACTCCAGGAGCTGGGGGAGGTCGAGCCTTGATACCTAAGGTCTTTAGTGGCGGATTAACTGCAAACATTTCCTCATGCTGAGGATTAAGCCATTGATAGGCCACCCAGCGCTTGGCCCATTCCCTCGTGATCTTCTGTACCCGTTTCTTTCGTTCATCAGTAGTTTCTCTTTCGGGAGTCTTCAGCTTCTCATAGAGTTCAGGAGGCAGGTCTTTAGCGGTATCAGTATGCTTACGCCGAGGAGCCATTTTCTTCAGCTGAGATGTCTGAGGAATTGTGCTTTCAAGCTGAGCTGCAAATGAAGTGAGACTATGAGAACCATACGATTCCTCAGCAGAGATGTACCTGTGACAGAATTAAGTTACGAGGGAAGTGGGGTACGGTTATATGCGTTCGTGAGGAATAGGCTGAGGAAAATGAAGAAATGAGGCATAGGTACAGGTCTCAGAAAGCTGGCAGTACAGTTGAGGAAGAACTGACTTGAGGACTCAATAGTGCTGAGGAATAATATGCTGAGGAATTAACCACTGAGGAATAAGCATACCAGACTTGTGGCGAATGCTGAGGGACAATGAGTCTTCGTCCCCGGCGACGGCGAACTCCGGCGATGTTAGCACTCGAGCGTGAGGAGCACAAGGGCGGCGGCGCGAGAGTGACAGAAGCGGTGGGGGGTAAATGACCGGGGGTGGGGGGTAGAAGGCGATTTATAGAGGGGTGAAAGTTGGGGGGGTTGCGAAATTTGTGGACGAGAT
This sequence comes from Bromus sterilis, assembly GCA_950022295.1. Lineage (NCBI taxonomy): Eukaryota > Viridiplantae > Streptophyta > Magnoliopsida > Poales > Poaceae > Bromus > Bromus sterilis. The sequence continues at coordinate 221,625,047 of OX465597.1, forward strand.
AGCCCCTGATTGTTGGGATCCTCAGTGGATATCGTGATGGTGGATAATTACGACGTGCGGTAAAATCGCAACAAATTGAAGACAGTTGTAATAGAAAATCCGTGATTTGAGGACCTTGAGGACAAGGGCTGAAGACGAAGACAAATGGTCTCAGGCTGATGATGATGACTTAAGGTCTCAGCCTGAGGAATATATGATTTCCGGATGAACGCATATGAGATAGACAGATTAGATAAGTGAGCACAGAGGGACGGGTCCGATCATGTTCACCTAGTTGAAGAAGCAAAAACTGAAGATCAATAACTATAGCTGAACGCTGTTGAGGACAAACATGATAATCATCAGTAATGAAGACTTCGAATCCTGAGCAAGATCAATAACATCAAATCCTGAGGAAGTTGAGGAACACCAAAACCTGAGGTGTTTTGGGCGGTGGCGCTACCCACCTTATAGGGAATGAGACACTTGATACCATACAATTGTCGTATGGATCTTGAGTCAATTTCCACGTTGATTTCTTCACACATAGCAAGGTAGTTCCTCATGATTTGAGGAGTACGACGCATCGTGTGTTGTGCATCAGGATTCTTCAATATTGTTAAGCGTTAGGATGTGTGTCCATTCACTGGACGTTTGAGGAATCTAAGATATTTAGCTCACGCCTCAGAGTGCTAAATCGCTTCTCATCCAAAGGCTTAGTGAATATATCAGCAAGTTGGTCTTCAGTCTTCACATGGCTGATGACGATATCTTCCTTCAAGACATGATCCCGAAGAAAGTGATACCGAATCTCAATATGCTTCGTCCTCGAGTGTTGTACCGGATTCTGAAAGATCTTGATGGCGCTCTCATTGTCACATAGGAGTGGTACATTCTTCAGGTTGATGCCGTAGTCCTTCAGAGTTTGCTTCATCCAAAGAAGCTGTGAGAAGCTTGCACCAGCAGCAATGTATTCAGCTTCAGCGGTGGAGAGAGAGACGCAGTTCTGCTTCTTCGATGACCAGCACACAAGAGAACGTCCGAGGAAGTGACATGTTCCTGAGGTAGACTTCCGATCCACTCGATCTCCAGCATAATCTGAGTCTTAGTACCCGACGAGATCCAGCTATGTGCCTTTTGGATACCATAAGCCTAGCGACGGGGTGTGAGCCAAATATCGAAGAATTCGTTTCACCGCTTGGTGATGCGATTCCTTTGGTGCCGCTTGGAATCGGGCACACATGCAAACGCTCAACATTATATCAGGCCTGGATGCACATAGATATAGCAGAGAACCTATCATGGAGCGGTATACCTTTTGATCGTAGTCCTTGCCATTTTCATCGGGGCCAAGTTGTCCGTTTGTAGGCATCGGTGTCTTGATGCCCTTGCAGTCTTGCATTCCGAATTTCCTCAGGCACTCCTTGAGATACTTCTCCTAAGAGATGAAGATGTTGTTGCGTTGTTGACGAATTTGGAGTCCTAAGAAGAACTTCAGCTCGCCCATCATCGACATCTGATACTGTTCACTCATCAAGAATGCAAATTCTTCACTATATTTCTTGTTAGTGCATCCAAATATTATGTCATCAACATAAATTTGAAATATGAATAATGCATCATCATATCGTTTTGTGAAAAGAGTTGGGTCGAGGGAACCAGATTTGAAGCCCTTCCTGATGAGGAAGTCCCTTAGTGTGTCATAACAAGCCAGAGGGGCTTGCTTCAGTCCATAGAGGGCTTTCTTCAATCTGTACACCATATCAGGCTTCTTGGCGTCTTCAAAATCTAGAGGTTGAGCAACATATACTTCTTCGTCGATATTACCATTGAGGAAGGCACTTTTCACATCCATTTGATATAACTTGATATTATGATGATTAGCAAATGCAAGCATAATGCGAATGGACTCAAGTCTAGCTACAGGAGCGAAGGTTTCACCGAAGTCGATCCCCTCGACTTGAGTATAACCTTGATCTACGAGACGAGCTTTGTTTCTGATGACTTGTCCATCTTCATCAAGTTTGTTGCGGTAGATCCACTTCGTGCCGATGACATTGTGAACTCTAGGATCAGGACGTTTGACTAGTTCCCAAACATCATTCAGTTTAAACTGAAGAAGTTCGTCTTGCATTGCCTGAATCCATTCCGCTTCTCGGAATGCCTCGGTGACTTTGGTGGGCTCTGAAATTGATACAAACGAGAAATGCCCACAAAAGTTAGCTATGCGATTAGCTCTTGCACGAGTGAGAGGACCTGGTAGGTAGATGTCAGCGAGGGTTTTGTCCACTTGAACTTCATTTGCCACACGAGGAAGTCGAGGAGGATGATCTTGAGGCGCATCTTCGTCACTGCTGTCAGATTCGTTAGCATCAGCTTCAGGTGCTTCAGGAGCTTCAGGCGTATCACGTGCCTCAGGATCAGGATCGTCATCCGGATTATTCGCTTCAGGATTTGGGTGTTCTTCAGGAGCAGGAGGTATGTGGATTTCTTCAGAATGATCCACAGGAATGATGTCACCATCACCCATCTTCTTGATCTGTTCTTTAGGTGGTGCTTCACCTAAATCATGTGGCAGGTGCTCTCTTTGGGAGCCATCAGACTCATCAAAACGCACGTCTACAGTTTCAACAATTTTGTAATGACTAATGTTGAAGACTCTGTAGGTGTGCGAGTTGATACCATAACCGAGCATGAAACCCTCACATGCTTTGGGTGCAAATTTGGACTCGTGATGAGGATCACGTATCCAGCAAGGTGCACCGAATACTTTGAAGTAACTTACATTGGGTTTCTTACCGACCATTAACTCGTATGATGTTTTATTGAAGAATTTGTGAAGATACACTCGATTGGTGATGTGACGGGCAGTGTTGATTGCTTCAGCCCACCACTTGAGTGGAGTATTGTACTCAGCCAGCATCGTGCGAGCCATCTCGATGAGGGTTCGATTCTTCCTCTCAACAATGCCATTTTGCTGAGGAGTGTATGGCGCAGAGAATTCATGAGCAATTCCCAAGTCATCGAGGAATTCTTCCACACCGAAGTTCTTGAACTCAGTGCCGTTGTCACTTCGAATTTGCTTGATCTTCAGGTTGTAGTTGTTCATGAATCGCAGGGCGAAGCGCTTGAGGATTGCTGGAGTTTCTGACTTATAGAGAAGAAAATGCACCCAAGTGTATCGTGAGAAGTCATCAACAATAACAAGACCATACATGTTACCTCCGAAGCTCGAATACTTTGGAGGACCAAATAGATCCATGTGAAGCAATTCCAGTGGTCTCGTAGTAGTCATGATGGTCTTCGCTGGGTGATTGGCCTTGGTCATCTTTCTAGCTTCGTAGGCACCACAGAGCCGGTCCTTTGAGAATCTGATTTCCTCAATCCCGAGGACATGTTTCTTCAGTACCAGCTTCTGAAGATTTCTCATTCCAGCGTGACCGAGTCTTTGATGCCATAGCCAGCATTCTGAGGCTCGTGCCAAGAGGCATGTAGCAACCTGAGGACCTTCAGAGAAATCTACAATATACAGGTCACCTTTCCTAACCCCACTGAAGACAATGGATTTATCGCTAATCATGAAGACAATACAACCATGTTTTCCGAAGAGAACAGCGAGATCAAGATCACACAGCATAGATACAGACATCAAGTTGTATCCAAGAGATTCAACAAGCATAACTTTATCAATATGTTGGTCTCGAGAGATAGCCACTCTGCCGAGACCCAATACCTTACTTTTACCTTTATCAGCGAAGGTGATGGTTTTCTTTGAAGAAGGACTTAGTGATGATTCCATAAGAAGACTTCTGTCACCAGTCATGTGATTTGTGCATCCACTATCCATCACCCATTCAGCCTTTCCCTGCAAATTAATTAGTATCTCATACAGCAAGTTATGAGCCAGTCTCATTTTGAGGAGTTTAAGATTCCTCAGAATTAATTCCTCAGGATGTTCCTCAGGATTGATTCTATGAAATCAAACAATATAATTATCCTTCAACTGACTCATTTATTGTTGTCCTGGGCATATGATCTGCAGAAATGGTAATTGCCTCAGGACATGTCCCTGCAAGAATGATTAGTTCTTAACCACCCACATCTTTATGGGTGGTCTTGAGGCACATGAGGATTGATGAGGATGGTGAGACCTAATGCGGTGTGAGATGGCAGCATCAGGATAAACAAATGAGTAAGCATTCTTATGAGGAGCTTCCCTGTGAACAAAATGGTTAGCAGATACATGATTATAATCATTTCCTTTTGAGGTATCGTCCTGAGATGATATCCTCAGCTCATTTGCATCTGCATTCACAGGAAGGTTAGTGATGAGGTCCTTTGGCACCCAGATCTGCTTGACTGGAGGACCGTTCCTGCAGTTAGTTCCGATGAATCTGGCAAATACCTCACCATTACTATTCTTAAACAGTTTATAGTTTGAGTCAAATGACTCAGTCATCACGTCTGAAGAAACAGCATCATAACCAGATAAGGTATAGGGATCAGGAGGAGGCATCATTGCTCGAGCCCAAATGGTCTCAGGATATTGTTCAGGTTTCCAGTAAGACCCATCAGGGTTGAGTCTCTGAGTGAATGCGATGCCTTCTTTCCTCGGGTTTCTGTTGAGGATCTGTTTCTTGAGAATGTCACAGAGAGTCTGATGTCCTTTCAGACTCTTGAACATGCCTGTTTCCAGTAGACTCTTCAACCTAGCATTTTCTTCAGCAATGTCTATGGTATCCTCAGATGAGGGGTTAGATACCACAAAAGTAATAGAAATAACAGAGTCTGAAGACATTGAGAAACTAGACACAGATATAATTTGATCACGTTCAATGCATCTTAAACAGGGAGGATTGAATCCATCCTGTGGCATGATGATCTGTTGGGAGAGGAGTGAATCATTTTCTTTCTTCAGATCTTCATGAGACATCCTTACACGTTCAAGTTCTTGTTTCCTCATGAGGAACTCATGAGACAGCTTTTCATGATCAGTAAGGAGTGCCTCATGCCGATTGAACAAGTGATCAAACTTTGACTGAAGAATTTTTGATTCATCAGTCAACTTTTGAGTCTTCGTCATTTCCTCAACCAACATATCATCACTTTTGTTTAATGAGAACTGAGTCTTTTCAAGTGCACGTTGTTGCTTAGATGCAAGTTTAGCAAGTTTAGCATAGTTTTCATCAGGTTCTTCATCAGAGGGTTGATCTGATGATGAGTAAGAAGATACCTTGGAGGACTTGGCCATGACGCAGAAGGAAGGAGTTGTGTCTTCAGCTTCATCATCAGCATGTGATGGACCAAATTCTTCAGTGCTGAAGATTAAATTTGAGACAAGTGTCGTGGCAAGAGCCAAACCAGCGACACCCTCAGATTCTTCAGATTCTTCTTCCTCAGACTCAGGGTTGGAACCAGATTCTTCCGAGTCCAATTCTTTCCCGAGATAAGCGCGAGCCTTACGGGAACTGCTATTCCTGTATCCAGTAGACCTTGAGGATCTTGAGGATTTCTTATTTGTCTTTTCATCAGAACTTTCATCTTTCCCTTTCTTCTTCTTCTTCAGTTTAGCTTCCTTTTCCCATAGAGGACACTCAGCGATGTAATGCCCAGGTTTCTTGCACTTGTGGCAAACTCTCTTTCTAGCTTCGACAGAATCATCATCTTTGTTTTTTCTTGAGAACGATCTTGAGGAATTTCCGAAGCGATTCTTCTTCGTGAACCTTTGGAACTTTCTGGTAAGGAGAGCAAGTTCATGGCTGAGAGTCTCAGGATTATCAGTATCAGCCTCAGACTCTTCATCAGAGGACACTCTTCGTGCTCTAGCTTTTAGCGCGCGGACCTTAGGCGTGGGGCTGTATAAGTCTCGTTTTTCAGAGAGCTTCAGTTCATGAGCATTGAGGCGCTCGAGAATGTCTGCTGGATCCAGAGTCTTGAAGTCCGGCCTTTCTTGAATCATCAGTGATAGGAACTCAAATGATTCATCTAGTGACCTCAGCAGTTTCTTCACAACTTCATGATCTGTGATATCAACAGCACCAAGAGCTTGAAGTTCATTGGATATGTCAGTGACTCTGTCAAAGGTTTGTTGCACGTGCTCATTATCCAGCCTCTTGAACTGATTGAAGAGACTGCGGAGTGTGTCAACTCGTGAGTCTCGTTGAGCTGAGACTCCTTCATTAACTTTAGACAGTCTTGTCCATATCTTCTTTGCAGTATCGAGACCACCGATACGGTTGAACTGAGCCTTATTGAGATGACCACCAATGATGCTTCGAGCTTTTGCATCAAGCTGCCAGTTTTTCTTGACAACTTCGGGAGCAGTCATCAGATTTGCTTCAGGAATGCCTTGATCAACACTGTCCCACAGATCCTTGTCAATGGCTCCAAGATGCATCCTCATCTTGTTCTTCCAGTATGGATAGTCTGTTCCGTCGAAGATGGGGCAGTTTGAGGCAACTCTCATTGTACCTGAGGTCGACATAACTAAAACTCCAGGTGGTTAAACCGAATCACACAGAACAAGGGAGTACCTGGCTCTGATACCAATTGAAAGTGCAATATATCGACCAGAGGGGGGGTGAATGGGAGATTTTCAATTTTTCTACCTGATATTGATTTTCTTCAGGACTGAAGCAGTCATGAAGCTGAAGAAGTAACCAAAATCATGAAGAAATAAAACTTCACAGAATGTAATCATCAGGGCAGCTCATCATAATGCAACAGAAATAAATCAAATCAGATAAGCAGAAGTGCTTCAGATGCATAGTATGAAGACTAATAGCAGAGGGAGAGCTGAAGCACAAGCAGTCAACATAGATACTGAAGACATAATACTTAGGCTTAAGAGATTGAAGAGATATCACCAGAAATTGAAGACAATGGTTTGGTAGACCAGTTCAAGTTGCTGTGACAACTCTACGTCTGGTTGGAGAGGCTGAGATTCAACTCAGAAGACATAGTCTTCACCTTGTTCTCCTTGAACTAAAGTCCTCAGACTCCGTCCAATAACTCAGGTGAGTCTTCAAGGTAGACTCCCGAAACCTTTACAGACTCAGTCACTCCGGGAAGTCACAATTGCATCTTGACTTCCTCAGACTGAAGACTTCTACACCGGCTGGAAGATCACAGTCTTCAAGAGTAAAAAGCTTCGGATCACTCAAACCGACTTCCTCAGAAATGCTCAACTACTCAGGCTGGTGGTTTTCCTCACATAGGTTCTTCAGTTTCCTCAGAGGTGGGTTGCTCTCAAATGACAAGTGTCAGTTTTTTTCTCGGAGCAGCCAACCCACTAATGGGGCTGGGGGTGGCTATTTATAGCCGCGGAGCAACCCGAGGTGAAAGGACATAAATGCCCATGCATGCAATTACTCTCATGCCCTCGAAATGACCGTTGCTAGACCAGTTCTAGCCTCTCACCACGTAACACGTGGCACGGTCAAAGTATTCTCTCTCCAGACTCCTCAACTGAAGTTAGTTACCTCAGTGTCCTGAAGAACAACGTCTGAGACACATGAGGACTGAACTTCTACTGCAGGAGATTTCTCTCTCTTCAGGAGAACTGCACTCGCTGTCTCCAGACTCCTCAACCGAAGACAAATTCCTCAGTGTCCTGAAGAACAAGGTCTCAGACACCCGAGGAACTGAACTTCTACTGCAGGAGATTTCTCTCTCTTCAGGAGAACTGCACTCGCAGTCTCCAGACTCCTCAACCGAAGACAGATTCCTCAGGGTCCTGAACAACAACGTCTCAGACACCCGAGGAACTGAACTTCTACTGCAGGAGATTTCCTCAGGGTTTTTCTTCAGGATTCCTAACTGAGCACTTTCTCAGACATTCGGAACTCGTTTTCTTCAACCCCTCCAACAGTGCGGTGTTTTCCTATGACTCAAGAAGTATAAAAAGTCTTAGCGAAGACTACGCTTCAACTTCGTCTTCAGCGCGAACTTCCTCAGGATCGTCTTTAGCTTAAGCTTCAACCGAACGCTTCAGGATCCTACTTCCTCAGGATTTCGCGCAACTTCATTCTTCAGGAAACACACCGATTTCTCCAATGTTCCTCAACATTTTGGGGGGGTCGACATTGGTGGTTAAACACCTCATCAGGGACTGTTCTCCTCTGTATACTCAAAAACACATCAGTCCCTTAACCGTTTTGTCATCAAACTCCAAAACCTCAAGGGGAGGGCACTTGATGCACTTACAATCGCAAGCCCAACAGGACGCCTACACCCTGCAAGCCAGAGTAGCCGAGAACCTAAACGCAGTCGAAGTCTACCAGCTACACGACGCAGAAACTAGCATCACGTTCGACCAAAGTGATCACCCACCTGTAGTCCCAAGGCCGGGGCACGCGCCCCTGGTACTCGATGCTCAAATTGGAGGGTACGGATCCCACGATCAGTATGGAAGAAATCAAGAACCGTGTTATACGGAGTAGTCCCAGGAGAAGCAGCTATTTCCCTTGGAGTGATCGAGCTCGAAGTTGTATTCGGCAACAGACGCAATTTTGCAAGACGCACCCTCGAGTTTGAAGTACTCGATTGGCAGTCGCACTATCACGCAATATTGGGACGTCCAGCATTAGCGCAATTCATGGCGATTCCGCACTATGCCTACCTCAAACTCAAGATGCCAGGATCCGCGGGCGTCATTACAGTCAACGGGAGCTTCACCAAATCAGACAAGTGCGATCCCGATTTCCACAAAGTCTCCGAAACCTTCGGAGCCGAGCAAGAACTCACAGAAATAGCCATGGCGACAGACAAAAGTATCTTTCCGCTAGCAAGCCGAAGAGAGAAAAAAGAGTATGGACGGGACTTCAGGATCGACAGCGACACGACCACCCACCAGGTGCACCCGACGGACCCAGAAAAAATAGTCTGCGTGTACACCCACCTCTCGGAAGAGAAAGCGACTGCCCTCATCGCATTCCTCCGCGAAGAATGGGAAATCTTTGCCTGGTACCCAGCCGACATGCCAGGAGTACCGCGTGAGCTCAAGGAACATGCGTTGCGCATCAAGCCAAACACCAAGCCAGTGAAGCAGGCGCTATGAAGATTATCAGAACCCAAGCGCAGAGAAATTGGGGAGGAAGTCAACCGATTACTCGACGCCCAATTTATCTGAGAGACGAGGAAAGTCACTTGGGTCGCCAACCCTGTGCTGGTTCCGAAGAAAGACACAGACGTACTGCGCATGTGCGTCGACTACGGGCCAGTCAACAAACACTGCCCCAAAGACCACTTTCCCCTGCCAAGAATCGATCAGATAATCGACTCGACAGCAGGATGCGATCTACTATCGTTCCTCGACGCCTACTCAGAATACAATCAGATCAGGATGAAGGAAGAAGACGAAGAGCATACATCATTCATCACCCCTTACGGCGTATTTTGCTACAGAACAATGCTGTAAGGCCCCTGATGCGGTACTAACTCTAACTAGTCGCTTTCGCGTCCGATCGGAGTTAGAAGCGCATCAAACGCCACCGGCGCACGACACTCGCACTCGTGTCGCTGCCGGATTCTCAACAACAAGTATATAAGCAAAACTCTACAAGAAAGGAGATACATATAGAGAATATAAATAGAGCAGGGCATACAACGCCACTGTCTAATAATATAACATCAAAATGAGTACATCTCATCAATACATCAATACATCAAGCGGAAGCATAGTCGGGACCGAGTACGGTCAAGATCCAAATTGCCCTAGAGAGGGCTACACATAAATCCTCCCACGGGAACGTCTGAGCCCAACTAAGGATCCTACTGGTCGATGTAGTCGTACTCGTCGTCATCCTCCGGGGGCACCTCCACGAAGTATCGTCCAGTGCTGGGGTCGAGGTAGTAGTCCACTGCAGCGGCCGATCAGGCAAAGCGGTAAAGGCGGAAAAGTAAACGGGGGTGAGAACATATCATTATGAAATAACTAACGCTATAGGTAAGGCAAAGATATAGACAGTTTGCAGCCGTACTAGAGTATACGGTGGCTACACGTTCTATCAGAATAGAGGTGAGATCCAAGAAATTATGTTGACAACGTGTCGTAGGTCGGCTATCCACCTACTTACGCAAACATAACACAACCTCGTTTCTCTCTCGGTCCCCCTGGACGAAGAAAGACAACCAAGGCACACACACGGTTTGTCAAATTTTATAACATATTTATAATTGATGTTATTCTATGAACAAGGAGTAGGTCTCAAGTAGTCCATAACCGCGGACACGGCTTTTCGAAAAGATTTACCCTACAGGGGTGTACCAACTGTCCATTATAGACGTCGCATGTACGCCCGGTTTCCACTTGGCTAGGTAAGCGCCTGAAACTCCGGAACGTCAGAATCCCTCTAACTAACAACGCACAACTCCGGGTGGCCCCCGGGGAGTCGACACCCAAACCTCAAGCTGGCCATGCTCTCGGATCGGACTCTTTCGTATGACGCAGGTCGGATTACCGGTTAGTTCTCTTATGAGACCGGGTCCTAGCTGATCAGGTGGACCAACAGAGAACTATGCTCCACTGGCCCAGTTTGTTTGTAAACAGCTGGGGTACCAACCAACACACACGCGAAGCAAATGTAAATCAGCTCGGGCCACCACTAGAATTGTAAGAAGCTAGGTAGGTAAGATAAGGGGGCCCCATAAAAGTCCACACACGATTAGGCACGCTCGTCAAGAAACACAATACCCGGAACTCGGGTCCTAGGTGAATCAAATGGAACAAAGCACCAGACGGGAATAGTCCAGCCTTCCACCTTTCGTCAAGTATAATTAACATCATTTAACAATAATAAATATCAACCAACTTCTCTTACAGCATGATATCCCAACCATAAATATATAGGGTAAGCAGCAAGTTTTCTATCCATACTAAGCAATGGCTGAGCAGCGGTAACTTAGCAGAACAATGGTTTGCTGGGATGTGGGGATCATGGTTGTATGGTTTTAAACATGGCATATAAGGTAGATAGGATCAAGTACTAACGTTCTAGATCTACAGCTAGGCATGAGCAGAAAGTTATAAAGTAATGACACAGATCTCCCCCTTTCCTGGTAAGGTAGTCGAAGCAGCACTCACGGTACCCTCGGGCTTGGTGTCGGACAGCTCCACGTAAGTCTCCTCGGCGGTCTCAGGTGTTAACGTAAGGTACCGACAGGAAAAGCACACAAGTAAGCAACTGATGCAACTCAAACAAGGATGGCATGCTCAAGTTTTATTTACATAGTATGACCCTGTCTAGTCAAGTTTAATGAAGGTGATGACGACAAGTCATCACTTTCATATGCATTTTATTTACATTGTAATGGCTTTGGTCTGAGCCTTAACTTAGGTGTAAATAGCATGATAGCATGACATGAACAACAAGCATTACAAGAATTTAATTAACATGAAAGTAAAACGATGATTCCGGAGACGGAGTAGTGTCGGTGAAATTGACACACAGGAAGGAGCAACAAAGGTTTGAGGCCATCCACTGGGCATATGACAATATGCTAGAGGCTGACTTGAAGAAAGAAGATGACTTGGAACAGACTTGAAAAGATCAGATGAACAACATTGCAGATGCAATGAAGCTGAAATGTTGCAGGCAGACAGATCAGAAAACTTCTGAACCTGGTGATCACACCTTGTCTCAAAAGTTGCACAACACACCATGATAACATCACTGCTGAAATCCTTGCAGAAAAGCTCCCCAAAAACATATATGATATGTCTCCATTGAATTTGCAAAGGCAGTTGCAAATTCAACTGAAGTTCAGGGGGCTGAGTGCAAAATTGCACCACATGAATTTTGAAAAAGGTTCATATGATGAAAACATCATCACCATGCAACTCTTTGTGCAAAACTACCCAAAAATCATATATGACATGGGCAATTTGAAACTTGAACCCATTTACAAAAACAAAGAAAAAGCAAGAGGAGTTTATTTGCAAAATGACCATACTTCAATTCAGAAGGGGTCAGAAGCAACAATGAATATCACCACTGTGTTCAGTAGCTCAAAGTACCCCAAAGACATATAAGGCAGTCTTTTCACTTCCAAGTTCTGGCAGGCTTTTCAGAAGGCGATTGGTACGACAGTGTTGTTCAGTACTGCTTATCACCCTCAGACCAGTGGGCAGGTTGAGCGTGTGAATCAAATTCTTGAGGACATGCTTCGGGCATGTGTCATCTCGTTTGGCATGAAGTGGGAGGAATGCTTGCCATATGCTGAGTTCTCGTACAACAACAGCTATCAAGCAAGTCTGCAAGCAGCGCTGTTTGAAGTCTTGTATGGTCGCAAGTGCAGGACACCTTTGAACTGGTCCGAGACAGGCGAGAGGCAGCTGTTCGGTCCAGATGTGATCCAAGAGGCAGAGGACAGAGTGAAGATTGTCCGAGAGAACCTAAAGGCAGCACAGTCTAGGCAGAAGGCCTATTATGACAAGAAACACCGTGGTGTTGACTTCAAAGTTGGTGACTTCGCATACCTCAAAGTGTCTCCACTTCGAGGCACTCACCGTTTTGGGATCAAAGGCAAGTTGGCTCCCAGGTTCGTTGGTCCGTTCCGCATCCTCGAGACTCGGGGACCTCTTGCGTTCCGCCTCGAGCTTCCAGACAGCTTGGCTATGGTGCATGATGTGTTCCACTTGTCTCAGTTGAAGAAGTGTTTCAAGCAGCCAGAGCAGGCAGTGGACTTGGGCGAGATCCAGCTCAGTGCGGATCTTTCTTACTCAGAGCGTCCAGTCCGTGTTCTTGACTCGTCCGAGCGCAAGACTCGCAACAAGACCGTCAAGTTCCTCAAGGTGCAATGGGCACATCACTCAGAGAAGGAAGCAACGTGGGAACGTGAAGATCATCTCCGTTCTGAGTATCCCGAGCTTTTTCTTGCTTAGATCTCGGGACGAAATCCTATGTTGGTAGGGGAGAGCTGTAACAGCCCACATGTAATAAGTTGCAAACACCATGTAATTTATTTTTCCTCGGTTGGACTTGTAACATGGCATGGTGGAGGTTTATGTCATTTCATGTGGTGATTTAAATTGGCATTGAGATTGGAGTCATGTTGGGTAGTTTTCTTTTGCTTCCAAAGTGGTTCAAGAAGGGCAGTCATGGAAATTTTCCTTGTCACATGCTCACTCCACTTGACCCCAAACTTAGCCTAGCCATTTCTTTTGCTATTGCAAGGGTTTTAAAACCGTCAAAGCATTTTTTCCATCACCAAAAACAGTAGCCCTAGTTCAAAGTGTTTTTGAATTCAAAACATGGCCACATTTTGTTGTTGCCAAAAATTGGTCAAACCAATTTTGAAAAATCTAGAAAAATGCAAGGATTAAGAATTTCAAGCTCATGGAATTTTGAACCTTCTATTTTTCTCTCAAAAACACTTCAAAGTCCTTTTCTATTTAATTTTAAATGGAAAAGGGTACTGTTTTGCTTTCGGAGATTTTTCACTGCATGCAAAATTGTTCAAATCGATTTTGGGTGATCAAGCATCTTTTTAGGGGGTTTTTAAAAATATTTATAATATTTTTCTTTCCCCTATCTTTTCTCTTCCTTTTTCTTTTGCCTGCTGTTCATTTTCTTTTCTCCAGCAGGCTTCTTTCCCTCGTTTCTTCTTTTCTGCCGCAAGGCTCAGCCCAGCCCATGGGGACTGCTCCTTGTTGGGCTGTAGCCCGGCCGAACCGGTACGCGGGGAGGCTCTTCCCACCGTTGGATTGATCCAACGGCGTGGAAAGATCGCCTTTCCACCGTGGCCGGAGGGGACCCCGGTGGTCTCTCTCACAGCCGGCGGCCACCCTGGCGCCTCGACGTCCACCCTGGCCTAGGGATCTCCGCCTATTTAGGCCGCCGCAAACCCCGCAGAAACCCTAGCCCCGCTCCCTCGCAGTCTTCTTCCCCCGCGGCGCCGTCGCGAGAGCAGGGGCTCCCCTGTTCCCGCCGAGAAGCCGCTCCGGTGAGCAATTCCGCCGACCCCGCTCCACGCCTTCACCTTGTGCTCGTCCAGAGGCATGCGAGACCTCATCCTTTCCGTTCCCCTCCATGCAGGATCGTGCAGGAGGCCGCCACCAAGCTCTCGACGAAAAGGCCCGCCGCAGCGACGTCTTCATTGCCGACGACGACCTGGTCGCCATCTCCTTCCACGGCAGCTCAGGGGCGTCCACAGCCATCCCTAGGTGAGCTGCAGACCACCCCTGCTCCTCTGTCTCCCGTGCGTATAGCTTCTCACCATAGGACCGCGTCTCTGTCCGCTTGAGCTCGTCGCCGGTGGTTTTGGTATGTTGTCTGTGCCGTGTCGCGTCGGGTTCTCTAGTACACGCGCTCTGGGGTCGCGCAGAGCACGCGTGTGGCGCGCAAGGCCTCAACTTTTGTACGCAGCGTGAGTTGCATCGCCGTTGTCTGAAGTTGCGCCGTCAGCAGCAGTGCGCCGCCGTGAGTTCACCTGAAGTTTCCGTCGCCGTCTTGGAGTTAGGGTTCAGATCCGGTGCGGGGGATTGATGCTAGATGTTCCCCCTCGCTTTTGCGCACCGTAGCATAGCTTGGTTCGCCCGAAGTTCCACGCTAGGCTCGCTGGGAGTTCACCGGATGCACTTCTTCTCTGAAGCTCAAGTGCGTGTCGCCGCACCTCTGTTCTGGTGTTGCTACCATCGTGCAGAGGAGATCTAAGAGCCCGTGGAGTAGAGCTGGGCGTAGAGGGAGGTCCCCTCCTGGGATCCCGCAGCAGGGTTCGCCGGAGTTTGGCCAGAGCTCCACGGGAGCCTCGCCGAAAGTCGTGCGCGCGTCGCGGTTCAGATACTGCAGGTGTTTGAAGTTCAGAAGCGGGATACTGAACCTTACCTAGTTCGCGTAGTGTATATGTTCAGAAACCGATTCGAGGCGCAGTGGTAGCGAGCATGGAGACGAGCAGTGCGTCGAGGGTTCGAATCCCAGTCGCCCCCCCCCCCCCCCATTTTTTTGATTTTACTCCGAGGCTGACACCCGGGGCCCTCACGTCAGTGAGTGGGCTGCCGTGGCCAGCAGGCGAGCCCAGTGGGCCAGTGGAGTGGCCTCGGTTCAGCCGGGCCGTGGAGGGGGAGGTTGGGCCCCGAGCACCCGAGGCTGGCCCATGTGCCAAGTCCTCTCCTTCTTTCTTTTTTTATTTTTTTTATTTTGTTTTCTTTTCTGATTGTGAGCAAGTTTGGAGAGATTGTCAGTGACAACAAAGATGGCATTGTTCTTCTTCTGCGACAGAGGGAAACCCGTGATGAAATCCATCTCAATGTGATCCCATTTCCACTCTGGAATTTCAATTGGCTGAAGTAGCCCTGCAGGCTTCTGATGCTGTGCCTTCACTCTCCTGCACACATCACACTGGGAGACGAAACGGGCAACATCCCGCTTCATACGAGTCCACCAAAAGTTCTGCTTGAGGTCCTGGTACATCTTGGTGCTACCAGGGTGGATGGACAGCTTTGAGTCATGGGCTTCTCTCAAGATTACCTCTCTGAGACCTCCTTCTTTGGGAACAACAACTCTCTCCTCGAACATCACGGTGCCGTCATTATGCACTGAAAAGCAACCGTACTTCGGAACTGAGGCGGCAACACCCTGCTTGACTTTCTGAATCATCAAGCTACGAGACTGAGCTTCACGAATCTTCTCACAGATAGTGGGCTCTACCACAAGGTTGGCTAGATAGCCTGCTGGAACTAGCTCAAGATTGAGCCTTCGAAAGGCCTCACACAAATCAGGGTGTACCTTCTGCACCTGGACACTGTTGCAATCACCCTTGCGGCTCAACGCATCAGCTATGACATTCGCCTTGCCAGGCGTATACTGAATATCCACGGAGTACTCAGTAATAGTCTCGAGCCACCTCCTTTGCCTCAAGTTCAGGTTAGGCTGCTTGAATAAGTACTTTAAGATTTTGTGGTCGGTGAACACATCAACCCTCCTCCCTAGGAGGAGGTGTCGCCAAGTAACCAACGCATGAATCACTGCAGCCAGCTCAAGATCGTGTGTCGGATAGTTCCTCTCAGCCTGCTTCAACTGTCTGGAGGTGTACGCCACAATATTCTTTCCCTGCATCAACACTCCGCCAAGGCCATTCAACGAGGCGTCACAGAACACTTGAAACGGCTGTGACTCATCTGGCGGCGTAAGGATCGGAGCTGTGGTCAGCCTTATCTTCAGCTCATCAAAAGCTGCCTGGCAATCCTGTGACCAAGTGTACTTCTTGCCCTTGCACAACAACTCCGTCATCGGCTTTGCTATCTTGGAGAAATTCTCGACAAACTTCCTGCAATAGCTGGCAAGTCCGAGAAAGCTCCTCAACTGCTTGACATTTTTCGGCGGAGTCCAATCTTGAATCGTTCGGACTCTATCTGGGTCAACAGCAATGCCCTCTGAGGAAATGACATGGCCAAGAAAGTTGACCTTATTCATCCAGAACTCACACTTGGAGAACTTTGCATAAAACTGGTGATCTCTCAACTTCTGCAACACCAATCTGAGATGCTCCTCATGTTCAGCCTCTGACTTGGAAAAGACAAGGATGTCGTCGAGGTAGAGGAGGACGAACACATCCAGCCACTCTTGGAAGAGATAGTTCATGGCCCTCATGAACGTCGGAGGAGCGTTTGAAAACCCAAACGTCATGACCGTAAACTCGTACAGTCCATAACGAGTGCGGAAGGCTGTCTTGGGAATGTCCTTCTCACGGACACGAATCTGGTGGTACCCCATCTTTAGATCAAGCTTTGAAAACACCTTGCTCCATGCAACTGTTCAAACAAGTCATTGATGTTGGGCAAAGGGTATTTGTTTTTGATCGTCTTCTTGTTGATACCACGGTAGTCTTGAACCAACCGACTAGTACCATCTTTCTTCTTCACAAAAAGACACGGGGCACCCCAAGGAGAAGTGCTCGGACGAATGAGCCCATCCTTCTCAAGCTTCACCAGCTGCTCTTTCAACTCAATCAGCTCTTCCGGGCACATCTTGTACGGCTGCCGAGATATCGGCTGTGTACCAGGTTCTAGCTCGATCACGAACTCAATAGCACGCACGGGTGGAATACCTGGCAACTCCTCTGGAAAGACATCTGGGAACTCTCGAACCACTCTGACCTCCTCGATCAATGGAGCAACTCCAGTGTTCAGAGCGTACAACTGTGCTGATCCCCTTGTCGAGCCACAAGTGTACCAAATCTCTGCGCCTGAATCGTGCGTCAGCAACACGGTCTTGGACGGACAATCAATCTTGGACTTGTACTTGACAAGCCAATCCATGCACAAAATAACATCAATGTCGGAACGGGGCAAGACAACCAGGGACGCCGAAAAAATAGCACCCTGAATGCTGATCTCCACATCTGGAACTGTCCATGAAGAAGTGAACTTTGACCCAGGTGTGACAACTGACAGCTTGCTTGGAAGCTGGTCACGTGGAAGATCTACTCTCGAAGCAAAGGACTGAGATATGAAGGAATGGGAAGCTCCGGAATCAAACAACACTGTCGCTGGAACTGAACACACAAGTAACCTACCAAGCACAATCTCGGACGACTGCTGAGCCTCTTCCACAGTCACGTTGTTCACCCTAAGCGCTCGTGGCTGGGCCCGCACCATCGCGTTGCTCGGTGTAGAGCGAGGTGGGGGCGGAGGCAGCCATGCGTAACGAGGGTCGGTGCACTGCGGAGACTTGTGGCCCGGCTTGCCACACTTGAAGCACGTGATCTCTGGCCTGGGCTGGCCCTGTGGAGCAGGCGGCCTCGCGTGGGGTGGAGTAGAGCGAGGTCCGTGCTGCAGTGGGACGGGAGGGCGGGCAAAAGTGCGGACAACTGCCCCCCTCTGCTGGAACTGCTGGCGCTGCGGCTGAGGCTGTGTCGGGACCCGGGGTTAGCGTATGCAAGTCCAGTTAAGACATAGTCATATGGAGAGCCGAGAACCGCACCCACTTGTCTAAGAAGACAAGGCCAAGCACTGAACATTCTCGGAAAGCATCGTACGTGAGGGGCATCCCATCCAGGCCGGATGATCAACTGAGATGGGTCCTCATCGTCCGCACACAAGTCTAAAGATATGGGTGGTGAACTCCCATATTCAAGACAAGTCGCCTCAACCATATTATCGACTATCTCGAAACTCTTACATAAACTTACTCCAGCCCGATCACTTAGTCGGGGTCTAGGGCGGGCTCGATCATACCACAAAGTGTGCACGAGACGGAGTCTCGAGCAATCGCATCGCGATGCCCCAAGCTGCGCACATCTAAGGGCCACATGGTGTATGAAAGACCGCCAGCCAGAACACAACTAAGGTCTCGAAAACCCATACAAAGACATGCATGTTATAAACATACACGCAGCACACATGCCTTGTATGAACAGTAGGTACCATTGAAATTCTCTACAAAGTGTACATTTTATTTATAACTCTTATAGAGTACACACAGAGATCACATATATGTGATCCAACATTACAACATAAAGCGGAAGCAAATTATGTCTGAGTACAGACAAGTTTAACAAATTGGCTTAAGAAGCCTTATTTGGACATAAAGCCCTCCACGAGGGAACCAGTCTGCTGACTGGGACTAGACTAGCTTAACTTCAGTCGTCCAGCTCGATGAAGAAGCCACCTTCGGGGTCAGTGGCGTCATCTAAAACATAGATTAAGCAAACGTGAGTACAAAGGTGTACTCAGCAAGACTTACATAGGAGCTATACTACTCATGCACATGTATCAAGGTAAAGGGAGGTGGGGTTCACTTGCAGAAATGCTAGCTTTGACATGGCTAATCCTGAACTACGAGTACCAGACTTTGAGGTAAGAAGCGTACACGAGTCCACTAGTTTCTCCAACCAATACACCACTATGGTGCCTTCCTCGACTTCCCCACGAGAAAGCACGCCATAGCACTGAAACTTATCTTGGTGTGTTTTAGAAGTATCCGGTTCAAGTTATCTAATAATCAAGCTAAGCTTTCCAAGTAGTCTATAACCGCGGACGCGGCTATTCGAATAGTTTTGTTAACCTTGCAAGGGTGTACCGCTACACACACATGATCATCATTTACCGCCTTTGATCTCGACACCATTCAAGGGGTGCCAGCGAGGATGCTCACCACAACTGTTACCTCATAGCCTATCTAGTCCAAGAAAGCCGCCTACTTGGGTTGGCTACCACTATCGTGAACCCGGCCGGTTTACCGAAGTGGACCCAAGCGATGTGTGCGTGGTGCGTAAGCCGGTCTCGGGTGAGCCGTTCTCTCACTTAGCATCCAGGCCACAAGCCTACCAGAACTCCGAACTACTGCGACATCTGGACATCGAAAGGGATGAGTTAATAAGTTGAGAGGGGTCAGTGAGCCCAATGTGTGGTTGTACTCTTCATCTTGGATCACCACACAAGAACTCGGACTTAGGGCGGTGTTCAACGAGACAACCCACCGTGTACTCCTACACAGCCTCTCATCGTTCACCTTGGATTAGGGTCGATTCACCAACACTTTTCTACCATCATCAACATGATCACTACCATCCCGACTCACATCACAGTAACAACATGGTATCATACTAAGCATGCGATAAGCAGTAACATTGCAGGGCCACATGATATCATTAAACTCCTACATTTGCTAGGATTGTGGTTTGCTTACTACTGTGACAAAAGAGAGGTCATGCAATGGAATGGGTTCATCTATGCGGTAGAATCGTAACATGGTGATCATCCTATACAATGCATAAGCGAGACATGAGAGGGAAGTGGGATTTTATCGACATGATCAATGGGGTTTTTCTTGCCTTGCTGACGAGGTTCGGGTTCTGGATCTTCAGCGAAGGGGGTGACCTCTTGCTCCGGTTCCACCTCTACTCGACAAACAAAGCACGAAGTAGCAATCAATATGAATGCAATGCTCAAGCACATGATTGAATGTTAATGCTTGAAGTACAAGTTTTGATGTGTTAGGCAATTCCTTTTAAGTGGAATATATTGCATTTAAAATGCAAATTCAAACTCCACATTTGAATTCAACATTAACCAAGTTATATGTGATGTAGTTTGATCATTTTGAATTACCTTCAAATGTGTATGATGTGCCTCTGATGTGTAAGTGAAATGTAGCATGTTGCCATGGTTCAAGTTGCAAAATTATTTGAATTGAATTTGATTTAATTCCATTTAAATCAAATAGCAAATGCTACTGATCACATTTTAAATTCAACTCAAACAGAGTTGAAATTTGCATATTTGGAAAGATAATTTTCTCCTGATCATTTTTCATATATTATTTGTCCCATTTGGAGTTAATATGAATTTTCTATCAATTTCCAAAGTTTGGGGTATTTTCTGGAATTTCTGGAATTATTAAACTTATTTTTCTTTTCTGGAAAAGCATTACTGCGTCATTAATACATCAGCATGACATCAGGGGGTTTGACTCGAGTCAAACTGACAAGGGGTCCCACTGGTCAGCCTCTGTATGGGTTAATCCGTTTTAATTAAAGATTTTGCTTAACTTAGAGGGGGCTGGGCCCACCTGTCAGTGGCCCATGGCCTAACTAAACAGGGGTTAGTCCCCTAATTAACCCAACCTACCGGCGGCTAGCCGCCGGCGGCACTGGACACGGCGGCGTGGTCGCTGGAGTGACCAAACGGCCACGGGAGAGCACAGGGAGGACACCAATCGACTCAGCATCGTCTTCCGCATCATCTGGAGGCAACAGGGGGTCACGAGGTGGTCGGGAGAGACGACGGCGACGACTCCGGCGGAAACAGAGAACCTTCAAGGTCGTAGCCGAGGCTAGGGAGCACGGTTTGGGGTGATTTTGGTTGCGTTCGAAAACTGGGAAGGCTAGGTTCCAAACGCACGCACGGGTGCAACGCCAGGGGCACTGAAACGAGCTCCAGTTCGGCCATGGCGGCGAGCTTGCTCGGGATCCATGGCGGATTCGGTTGTGGGGCAAACGAGGCGCTGCAAACTTAGGGGAAAGGTGAAGAAGCTCACCCTGAAGCTAATGGAGAAGACGGTGAGGCCGGGGATGCTGTGTAGCCGAGGAATTTGACGACGGCGACTCACGGGTCCGGCGAGCTCTCGGTGAAGCTGGCGTCGATTGCTGAGGTGCTCGGGCTCGATTGCTTGAGGGGAACGATGAAGAGGCTTGCTGCGGTTCTCCTGGACACGGCGGCACGGCTCGGGGACGACGGTGGCTACGTGTTCTCGACGGCGTGCTCCACGGCGGTCTTCGGGCGGCGGTGAAATCGGGCGCAAGAGGAGGAGAAAGACGAAGGAGAGGGGGGGAATAGATCAGGACGGCTGCGCGGCGTCTCCAGCAAAGGGATAAGGCACGGGACAGGCAGGCAGCTGCCTGTCGTGCCCACGGCGGTCGCCGGCGAGGTGCCTGCCTGCCTGGAGGGAAGAAGACGCATGTAACCCCCTCCAGGTGGGCTGGGCCGGCCAGGTGGGCTGCGGGGGTTTAGCTGGGCTGAAACCAGGTAAGTTCTTTCTTTTCTTTTTCTCTCTGTTTAATCTTTCCTTTCTTTTTCTGTAATTTGTTTTGGCTCTGATAAAAAAATACCAAACCATTTTATTAAATGCTGAAAACTTTTACATGGCCTCATAATAATATAGACTAGCCACTCATAAACTTTCAACATTTTTAAAATTCAAATGATTTGAATTCTAAATCAAATAGGGGGATTTCTTTAATTCCAAGGTACTGTTTGAATATTTGAAAAATCTATGAGCATGGGGTGGGTCCCACATCACTTGAAATGTGATCACACTCATTTATAAGACTTTTCAAAACTCTAACATGAATTTTTGGAAAATATTTTTATCTGGCCTTTTGAATTAATTCATCTGGGGGGTGTTCCTTCTCCCATTTGGATTTTGAATTTGATTTCCAAGATTTCTTTTTGAAATTTTTACATGATGCAAAGGTACTAGCTAACCCTAGCACATACCTAACAGAGGGATCTGACAACTCGCCCCCACTCAAAAGAATCTCGTCCCGAGATTCAGAAGTCTGCGGGAGGATGGAGGGGTACTCGGCAATGAGACGGTCTTCTCTTTCCCACGTGGCTTCTCTTTCAGAGTGGTGTGACCATTGCACTTTCAGAAACCTAATCTTCTGACGACGAGTGACACGCTCTCCGGAATCAAGAATACGAACGGGGTATTCTCGATAAGAAAGGTCATCTTGGAGATCAAGCGTTTCATGGTCGACTTCGCGGATGGGGTCCTTGAAGCAACGCCTGAGTTGGGATACATGGAATACATCATGTACTCGGGAAAGGTGCGGAGGTAGTTCAAGTTGGTAGGCAACTTCTCCATGTTTAGCAATAATGCGGAAAGGTCCGATGTAACGTGGGGCCAACTTGCCTTTGATACCGAAACGTTGGGTTCCCTTCAGAGGGGTAACCCGAAGGTAAGCCTTCTCATCCAGATTGTAGCTCTCTTGCCTATGATGACGATCATAGTAGCTTTTCTGACGAGACTGGGCTGCTTTCAATTGATCACGAACAATGCGAACTTGATCTTCTGCTTCCTTGATCATATCCGGTCCAAAGAATTGTCTTTCACCGGTTTCAGACCAGTTTAGTGGTGTTCGACATCGTCGGCCATACAGGAGTTCAAAAGGAGCCATGTTCAGACTAGATTGAAAACTATTGTTATAAGCGAATTCGGCATATGGAAGAGAATTCTCCCAATTCTTTCCGAATGAGATAACACAAGCTCTGAGCATGTCTTCAAGAATTTGGTTAACCCTTTCGACTTGACCACTAGACTGAGGATGGAAAGCCGTACTAAAGGAGAGATGAGTTCCCATAGCACGTTGGAAGCTTCCCCAAAATCTAGAGGTGAAAAGGCTACCGCGATCAGAATTGATTTCCAAAGGAACACCGTGAAGTGATACAATTCTGGAGATGTACAAGTCCGCTAACTGACTAGCAGTTATAGACTCGCGAACCGGAAGGAAGTGAGCAACTTTGGAAAGCCTATCTATGACAACGAAGATGGCATTGTTTCCTTTCTGGGTTCTTGGAAAGCCGGTGATGAAGTCCATACCGACTTTGTACCATTTCCACTCAGGAATGGACAAGGGTTGAAGTGTACCAGCAGGTCTTTGATGTTCTGCCTTAATGCGACGACAAACATCACATTCGGCAACAAATTGAGCAATGTCTCTCTTCATCCTAGTCCACCAAAATCTCTGGCGTAGATCTCGGTACATTTTCGTGCTACCGGGATGAATTGAGAGGGGTGTGTCATGGGCTTCTTTGAGGATGAGTTGCCTTAGTTCCTTATTCTTAGGTACTACAAAACGATTTTCAAAGAATATCGTTCCCTTGTTATCTGTGGAGAAACATTTAGCAACTCCGCTAGCAATGTTCTCCTTGATCCGGCGAACACCTCGTGCACGCCTTTGGGCAACTATAATTTGATCCTCAAGAGTTGGTTTCGCCACCAAGGTAGAAAGATAGCCATGAGGAGCAATTTCAAGGTTGAGCTTGCGAAAGTCCTCATGAAGAAGTGGTTAATACTGCTGTAACATGAGGTTGTTATAGTACGACTTACGACTTAGTGCATCAGCCATGACATTGGCCTTGCCTGGGGTGTAAGAAATTGCTACATCGTAATCTTTTATCAACTCAATCCAGCGTCTTTGCCTGAGATTAAGATCTGGCTGGGTGAAAATATATTTGAGGCTTTGGTGGTCGGAATAAATCTCACAACGATTACCAAGGAGGTAATGTCGCCAAGTTGTTAGGGCATCAACTACGGCAGCGAGTTCAAGGTCATGGGTAGGGTAGTTCTCTTCATGTGGCCGCAATTGGCGTGAAGCATAAGCTACCACATGTCGATCTTGCAGAAGTATGCATCCTAACCCTTGCCGTGATGCATCACAATAGATCTCGAAATCCCTTTTGGTGTCTGGAGGTGCAAGTACGGGTGCGGAAGTCAATCTTCGTTTTAGCTCCTGAAAGCTTTCCTCGCACTTGGAAGTCCATAAGAATTTCTTATCTTTCTTGAGGAGTTCAGTTAGAGGCTTTGCAACTTTAGAAAAGTTCTCGACGAAGCGACGGCAATAGCTGGCTAGGCCAAGAAAACTTCTACCTTGCTTAACAGATTCAGGTGGAGTCCAGTCAAGGACGGCCTGAACTCTCTCGGGATTCACAGCAATGCCTTTTGCAGAAATCACGTGGCCTAAGTAGGTCACTTCTGGTAGCCAGAATTCACACTTGGAGAATTTAGCGTACAGGCGATGCTCTCTAAGTTTCATCAATACCAGCCTTAAGTGTTCGGCATGATCTTCTTCGTTCTTCGAGTAGATGAGAATATCATCGAGATAAAACACAAAAAATTTATCTAGGTACTCCATGTAGATCGAATTCATCAAGCGTGAGAATGTGGCGGGGGCATTGGTCAAACCAAAGGACATGACGGTGTACTCGTAAAGGCCATAACGAGTAGTAAAAGCCGTTCTGGGAATGTCCTCATTTCGGATTCTGATCTGATGATAACCTAATCTCAAATCCATCTTGGAGAAGACGGAGGATCCTGCAAGTTGATCATAAAGATCATTGATCCTGGGCAGTGGGTATTTGTTCTTTATCGTCGCTAAATTTAGCGGGCGATAATCTACGCACATCCTTTCTGTTCCATCTTTCTTCTTTACGAACAGAACGGGGCAGCCCCATGGCGATGAGCTAGGGCGGATGAAGCCTTTTGCCAACGAAGCATCAAGTTGGGTTTTTAGCTCAGCTAACTCATGTGGGGCCATTTTATATGGGCGTTTGGAAATTGGTGCGGTTCCTGGAACAAGATCCACTATAAATTCTACACACCTGTCGGGTGGCATTCCCGGCAGTTCTTCAGGAAAGACATCCGGGAAGTCACGAACCACTGGAATATCTTCAAGTTCGGGAAGGGGGAGTACATTCAAAGAATGCACTTGGGTTCTTGTTCTGGGTGAGGTATAGCTGATGGTTTTGCCCGAAGGGTGGGTGAGTTTCACGGATTTTCCTTTGCAATCCAGGTAGGCATTTTGTCTTGATAGCCAATCCATGCCAAGAATGACATCAATGTCTGAAGACTTGAGGGCTATGAGTGAAGCAAGGAATACTAAACCCTCAATTGCAATTTGATTACCATGGCTCACTCTATTAGTTTGCCATCTTGACCCTGGAGTTTGAATAACCATCGGGGTGGAAAATTCAACAAAGGGTAACTCATGACGAAGTGCATAACTTTCCGACATGAATGAATGAGATGCTCATGGGTCGAAAAGAACAGAAGTAGGAACATAATTGACTGGGAGCGTACCAAGAATGACGTCAGTGGTGTCGTCAGTCTCTTCGGCGGCGATCTGGTTCACACGTCCACGAGTGGCGGGAGGAGCGGTTTTGGCGGTGAAGATCTTCTGGGGTGGCTTGCCACGACCATTGTTGTTGTTGTTGCTGCCTCCGGCACGTGGTGGAGCATTTTGGTTCTGGACCTGGTTCTGGGGGCACTCGCGAGAGTAGTGGCCTGCCTGACCACACTTGTAGCAAGCTCCGAAAACAGTACGTGGAGCTGGGTGGTTTGGTGGAGCTGGGTGGAACTGGGTGGGTGGACGAGGCGCCACATAGGATGGCCTCGGGGGGTTGTTCTGGCGGAACATGCTATTGGGGATCCAAATCTTGCTCTTCTGGGAGCCAGAACTGGATGAACTATCATCTCTGGGGTGTTTGCGAAAGTCGTTGGGGGTGTTCATGTCCTCTGCCTTGATGGCCTTGTTGACAAGGACCTGGAATGTGGAAAAATCATGAAGGTTGAGCTCGCGACGGAGTCCACTATTGAGGCCACGACGGAACCTGTCTTGTTTCTTGGAGTCGGTGGAGACTTCCTCAGTTGCATCACGAGCAAGTCGGTTGACCTCACGACTGAACTCGTCAACTGTTCTTCTACCTTGAGTGAGGTTACAGAATTCCTCACGTTTGCGGTCCATGAGACCTTTGGGGATGTGGTGCTCGCGGAAGGACGTGCAGAACTCCTCCCAAGATGCAGGTGGTCCAACTGGGCGCATATTCAGAAAATTCTCCCACCAAGAGCTTGCTGCACCTTCAAGGTGATAGGTGGCATAATTGACCTTTTCGCCATCTGCAACATGGCCGGCTTGGAGCTTCCTCTCGATGCTGCGAAGCCAGTCATCGGCGTCAAGGGGCTCGGTGGAGTAACTGAAAACCGGGGGATGAAGCCGGATGAAGTCGTTCAGAGACACTAGTTCATTGCGCTGCTGAGTGGTGTTGCGTGCGATGACTTGCAGCAGGTGGTGAGAGTCACGGCGGTTCCTCTCGACCTCCATCAGAACTTGGGCCATCGTGGGTGGGGGTGGAAGGTTGTCTTCCTCCTGGTTGTTCCCACGACCTTGGTTATGACCAATCTGGCCACGTGTTCCTTGAGACATCCTGAGGTGGAAAAACCAAAGTCAAACAGAGTTGATTGAAGAGTCTAATCAAGGTATTGAAGTACTGGAAGGATTACAGAGCAAAGGAAGTAATCATCTTGACAACATGGTGATAAAAGCATACAAGCCATATATTCACAAGCTGTCATACAAACCATACATCATTTTAGTACAAGCACTAAGCTAATACAAACGTGATGAAGATGATACATCCTTCAGAGGCACTCTGACTTCCTATACATTATTTATCTAAGCCTCTGGAACTTAGACCCCTGCGTACAATATACTAAGATACTACTACATCCTCACTAAGTAAGACCACAGGCGGTCTCACTCATCTCCATCTCCATAGTAGTCCTGATAAAAGTTACCCGCGTATCCCGGTAGCTGGAGGTGACCATCGGAAAACACGGAGGCTTGTGGACCCTGATATCCATTTGGGCAAGGATGGGGCCTAGGTCTAGCATAGGGTGGAAGCAAAGGACCACGAGGTGGAAAAATTCCTCCAATCTCGGGCCAAGCAACTCGAGAAGGCATCTGGGTCCTCACTGGATAGATCGCATCGTACTCCACTGATCCCACGCTCACAAAGGGTGCCAAGAGTGTCAGTGCTCGGTACAGACGAACACGAGTAGCGTGGAGCTCGAAACGGAGAACGCGTGCATCACGATCTCTGTCACTAGCAAACCTAGCAGTCACCTGGAGTGCTGGATCCTCTGAAGAGTGATCTGAGTAGAGTCCGGTGTAATATCCCTCCTCTCCTGGAAGTGCAGCAGGGATATAGCAGAAAGAAGTCTCTCTTAGCATGGTGTGCTCCTCTTTCAGCAGTGTCATACATGAGTATGCAGCATCCTGCACAGCCATGTTCTCGGTAATGCCAATGCCATGTCCAAAGTGGATAGGCTGGGTGACTCCAACGTTGTGCGGATAGATCCGAACAATGCAGTGGAACTGCGTCTGGTTGAAGTCATGGAACTGCTCCTCGATGGTGTACTCAGGGTACCATCGATATCCCACATAGGACATCATCTCGATCAACGTGGCGGGATGGCCACGCACACCCAGGCACCTGGTCAAACGAACAATCTGCCGAGGGGGAAGATCTGCCATCTGAAACAGAAAGGAGTTTGCAAATGCATCAGATTATGAGATAAACCTGGAATGACTCGGACAGCATAACGGCTGTAATTGTAAGAAATGACAATTTCTTTCAATCATGAAAAGAGCACTTACATAATATGATGTAAGAAATCAGCATTATAACAATGCTAGGAAAACCTGACACAACTTTCCTACGGCTATGATGAAGCAATCAACGAGATGTGCTAAACAGACAGAGGAGAGCCTAGTCCTATCTTCCCGTAGAACAATATGAGGGTGACTCAGAACTCAAAACGAAGGGGTAAGGAGAAAAATGAAGCCTTACGTTGTTCCCTTATATACCCAGAGTAACTATATAACTATAGCAAGCTAGACTCAACTTCGGCCAAGGCTACTAGTCCTACAGTCAGTCCTGCTCTGATACCAAGTCTGTCGGGACCCGGGGTTAGCGTATGCAAGTCCAGTTAAGACATAGTCATATGGAGAGCCGAGAACCGCACCCACTTGTCTAAGAAGACAAGGCCAAGCACTGAACATTCTCGGAAAGCATCGTACGTGAGGGGCATCCCATCCAGGCCGGATGATCAACTGAGATGGGTCCTCATCGTCCGCACACAAGTCTAAAGATATGGGTGGTGAACTCCCATATTCAAGACAAGTCGCCTCAACCATATTATCGACTATCTCGAAACTCTTACATAAACTTACTCCAGCCCGATCACTTAGTCGGGGTCTAGGGCGGGCTCGATCATACCACAAAGTGTGCACGAGACGGAGTCTCGAGCAATCGCATCGCGATGCCCCAAGCTGCGCACATCTAAGGGCCACTTGGTGTATGAAAGACCGCCAGCCAGAACACAACTAAGGTCTCGAAAACCCATACAAAGACATGCATGTTATAAACATACACGCAGCACACATGCCTTGTATGAACAGTAGGTACCATTGCAATTCTCTACAAAGTGTACATTTTATTTATAAATCTTATAGAGTACACACAGAGATCACATATATGTGATCCAACATTACAACATAAAGCGGAAGCAAATTATTTCTGAGTACAGACAAGTTTAACAAATTGGCTTAAGAAGCCTTATTTAAACATAAAGCCCTCCACGAGGGAACCAGTCTGCTGACTGGGACTAGACTAGCTTAACTTCAGTCGTCCAGCTCGATGAAGAAGCCACCTTCGGGGTCAGTGGCGTCATCTAAAACATAGATTAAGCAAACGTGAGTACAAAGGCGTACTCAGCAAGACTTACATAGGAGCTATACTACTCATGCACATGTATCAGGGTAAAGGGAGGTGGGGTTCACTTGCAGAAATGCCAGCTTTGACTTGGCTAATCCTGAACTACGAGTACCAGACTTTGAGGTAAGAAGCCTACACGAGTCCACTACTTTCTCCAACCAATACACCACTATGGTGCCTTCCTCGACTTCCCCACGAGAAAGCACGCCATAGCACTCACACTTATCTTGGTGTGTTTTAGAAGTATCCGGTTCAAGTTATCTAATAATCAAGCTAAGCTTTCCAAGTAGTCTATAACCGCGGACGCGGCTAGTCGAATAGTTTTGTTAACCTTGGAAGGGTGTACCGCTACACACACATGATCATCATTTACCGCCTTTGATCTCGACACCATTCAAGGGGTGCCAGCGAGGTTGCTCACCAAAACTGTTACCTCATAGCCTATCTAGTCCAAGAAAGCCGCCTACTTGGGTTGGCTACCACTATCGTGAACCCGGCCGGTTTACCGAAGTGGACCCAAGTGATGTGTGCGTGGTGTGTAAGCCGGTCTCGGGTGAGCCGTTCTCTCACTTAGCATCCAGGCCACAAGCCTACCAGAACTCCGAACTACTGCGACATCTGGACAACGAAAGGGATGAGTTAATAACTTGAGAGGGGTCAGTGAGCCCAATGTGTGGTTGTACTCTTCATCTTGGATCACCACACAAGAACTCGGACTTAGGGCGGTGTTCAACGAGACAACCCACCGTGTACTCCTACACAGCCTCTCATCGTTCACCTTGGATTAGGGTCGATTCACCAACACTTTTCTACCATCATCAACATGATCACTACCATCCCGACTCACATCACAGTAACAACATGGTATCATACTAAGCATGCGATAAGAAGTAACATTGCAGGGCCACATGATATCATTCAACTCCTACATTTGCTAGGATTGTGGTTTGCTTACTACTGTGACAAAAGATAGGTCATGCAACGGAATGGGTTCATCTATGCGGTAGAATCGTAACATGGTGATCATCCTATACAATGCATAAGCGAGACATGAGAGGGAATTGGGATTTTATCGACATGATCAATGGGGTTTTGCTTGCCTTGCTGACGAGGTTCGGGTTCTGGATCTTCAGCGAAGGGGGTGACCTCTTGCTCCGGTTCCACCTCTACTCGACAAACAAAGCACGGAGTAGCAATCAATATGAATGCAATGCTCAAGCACATGATTGAATGTTAATGCTTGAAGTACAAGTTTTGATGTGTGAGGCAATTCCTTTTAAGTGGAATATATTGCATTAAAAATGCAAATTCAAACTCCACATTTGAATTCAACATTAACCAAGTTATATGTGATATAGTTTGATCATTTTTAATTACCTTCAAATGTGTATGATATGCCTCTGATGTGTAAGTGAAATGTAGCATGTTGCCATGGTTCAAGTTGCAAAATTATTTGAATTGAATTTGATTTAATTCCATTTAAATCAAATAGCAAATGCTACTGATCACATTTTAAATTCAACTCAAGCAGAGTTGAAATTTCCATATTTGGAAAGATAATTTTCTCTTGATCATTTTTCATATATTATTTGTCCAATTTGGAGTTAATATGAATTTTCTATCAATTTCCAAAGTTTGGGGTATTTTCTGGAATTTCTGGAATTATTAAACTTATTTTTCTTTTCTGGAAAAGCATTACTGCGTCATTAATACATCAGCATGACATCAGGGGGTTTGACCCGAGTCAAACTGACAAGGGGTCCCACTGGTCAGCCTCTGTAGGGGTTAATCCGTTTTAATTAAAGATTTTGATTAACTTAGAGGGGGCTGGCCCCACCTGTCAGTGGCCCATGGCCTAACTAAACAGGGGTTAGTCCCCTAATTAACCCAGCCTACCGGCGGCTAGCCGCCGGCGGCACTGGACACGGCGACGTGGTCGCCGGAGTGACCAAACGGCTACGGGAGAGCACAGGGAGGACACCAATCGAGTCACCATCGTCTTCCGCATCATCTGGAGGCAACAGGGGGTCACGAGGTGGTCGGGAGAGACGGCGGCGACGACTCCGGCGGAAACAGAGAACCGGCGAGGTCGTAGCCGAGGCTAGGGAGCACGGTTTGGGGTGATTTTGGTTGCGTTCGAAAACTGGGAAGGCTAGGTGCCAAACGCACGCACGGGTGCAACGCCAGGGGCACTGAAACGAGCTCCAGTTCGGCCATGGCGGCGAGCTTGCTCGGGATCCATGGCGGATTCGGTTGTGGGGCAAACAAGGCGCTGCAAACTTAGGGGAAAGGTGAAGAAGCTCACCCTGAAGCTAATGGAGAAGACGGTGAGGCCGGGGATGCTGTGTAGCGGAGGAATTTGACGACGGCGACTCACGGGTCCGGAGAGCTCTCGGTGAAGCTGGCGTCGATTGCTGAGGTGCTCGGGCTCGATTGCTTGAGGGGAACGATGAAGAGGCTTGCTGCGGTTCTCCTGGACACGGCGGCACGGCTCGGGGACGACGGTGGCTACGTGTTCTCGACGGCGTGCTCCACGGCGGTCTTCGGGCGGCGGTGAAATCGGGCGCAGGAGGAGGAGAAAGACGAAGGAGAGGGGGGGAATGGATCAGGACGGCTGCGCGGCGTCTCCAGCGAAGGGATAAGGCACGGGACAGGCAGGCAGCTGCCTCTCATGCCCACGGCGGTCGCCGGCGAGGTGCCTGCCTGCCTGGAGGGAAGAAGACGCATGTAACCCCCTCCAGGTGGGCTGGGCCGGCCAGGTGGGCTGCGGGGGTTTAGCTGGGCTGAAACCAGGTAAGTTCTTTCTTTTCTTTTTCTCTCTGTTTAATCTTTCCTTTCTTTTTCTGTAATTTGTTTTGGCTCTGATAAAAAAATACCAAACCATTTTATTAAATGCTGAAAACTTTTACATGGCCTCATAATAATATAGACTAGCCACTCATAAACTTTCAACATTTTTAAAATTCAAATGATTTTAATTTTAAATCAAATAGGGGGATTTCTTTAATTCCAAGGTACTGTTTGAATATTTGAAAAATCTATGAGCATGGGGTGGGTCCCACATCACTTGAAATGTGATCACACTCATTTATAAGACTTTTCAAAACACTAACATGAATTTTTGGAAAATATTTTTATCTGGCCTTTTGAATTAATTCATCTGGGGGGTGTTCCTTCTCCCATTTGGATTTTGAATTTGATTTCCAAGATTTCTTTTTGAAATTTTTACATGATGCAAAGGTACTAGCTAACCCTAGCACATACCTAACAGAGGGATCTGACAGGCTGTGACTCTGTAACCCAGGACTTGGCCTTCTTGTGGACCATCACCGCTGAACTGTGCTCTCTCTGCTTCCTCTTCTCTGCGGAACGCTCTGCCTCAGCTGACTCCTGTCTGATAGCCTGGTCGACGAACTCTGAGAACAGGCTTGGCGTGGACAAGGTGAGCGCATACTTGATGTCCGGGGCAAGACCACCGCGGACCCAGGCAATGCGCTTGGCCTCTGACGAGACCTCCTCTGGAGCATACCTGGCAAGCCTGACGAAGGCCAGGTTATACTCCTGCACAGACCTGTCCCCCTGCCTCAGAGCTAAGAACTCCTCGCGCTTCCTCTCGATCAGTCCACTGGGAATATGAGCAGCTCTGAAATCCTTGACGAAGTCATCCCACGTGATCTCTGCATCACCCTTGTTTGCCTTGTACGTCGAGAACCAACTGCCTGCGGCACCCTGAAGCTGGAAGGAGGCGAAGGTGACGTAGTCGACGGGTCTGACGGCGTTGGCATTGAAGTGCTTCTTGATCTCTGCAATCCAGTCATCCGCCTCCAGCGGGTCTCGAGCCTCGGAGAACCTGGGGGGGCTGATCGCAAGGAACTGCTGCAGTGTGGTGTACTGTGGACGATCATTCCTCTGAGCACCCTGGTTCTGCAGCATCTGAAGGATCGCAGCTGTGCCCTGAGCCACTGCAGCTACAGCCTCCCCAAGGATAGGGTTCTCTGGCGGCGGCTTGTTCGCTCTTGGCATCCTGTATACAGGTACACTTATGAGAACATGAACGAATCTTTGAAGTAACCAGAAGTTAAAGCAAAATTGACAACAAAACTTCCTCACGAGGTATGAGAAAGCCGAAGGCTGAAATTCCACCAAGGTTAACCCGGAAAGTCGATAACTAGGTGCTACTGGAATTCCCAAACCAAGAACATCCGAATCCAAGATAATAATCTGCTAGCGAGCACACAACAATATATACGAGCGGTTGGAAACCTGAACAATGAGACATCTGCCCTGAGCGGCCCGCCATCACGGTCGTCCATAGGGGAAAGACACCACATCCATATTACCATAGGATGCCCGCCAATCCTGTATGGACGGTTCACCTGGGGTACGCCGTAAGCGAGGTAGAGCAGTCAACCCCAAGTGGCGGCTCAGTGGTCTCAAAGACGCCAACACATCTCGTCGCTTAGCAAAAAATTATAGAGGAATCGGAGCCTCATGTAAACGAGATCCTAGATTATTTGAAAGGGGATAAGTTGCAGAGACAAAACATCGTTTCACTTCCTCACGGAAAAAGGGGGTGGGAGGGTGGGATAAGGAGAAAACAGAAAGAGGTCCTACTCTCCGGAATTTTTCCTACATAACTACCAAAATAGTTTCTAGACTCAACTTCGGCCAGTAAAGGGTCCTACAGTCAGTCCTGCTCTGATACCAAGTTGTAAGGACCCTGATGCGGTACTAACTCTAACTAGTCGCTTTCGCGTCCGGTCGGAGTTAGAAGCGCATCAAACGCCACCGGCGCACGACACTCGCACTCGTGTCGCTGCCGGATTCTCAACAACAAGTATATAAGCAAAACTCTACAAGAAAGGAGATACATATAGAGAATATAAATAGAGCAGGGCATACAACGCCACTGTCTAATAATATAACATCAAAATGAGTACATCTCATCAATACATCAATACATCAAGCGGAAGCATAGTCGGGACCGAGTACGGTCAAGATCCAAATTGCCCTAGAGAGGGCTACACATAAATCCTCCCACGGGAACGTCTGAGCCCAACTAAGGATCCTACTGGTCGATGTAGTCGTACTCGTCGTCATCCTCCGGGGGCACCTCCACGAAGTATCGTCCAGTGCTGGGGTCGAGGTAGTAGTCCACTGCAGCGGCCGATGAGGCAAAGCGGTAAAGGCGGAAAAGTAAACGGGGGTGAGAACATATCATTACGGAATAACTAACGCTCCAGGTAAGGCAAAGATATAGACAGTTTGCAGCCGTACTAGCGTATATGGTGCTACACGTTCTATCAGAATAGAGGTGAGATCCAAGAAATTACGTTGACAACGTGTCGTAGGTCGGCTATCCACCTACTTACGCAAACATAACACAACCTCGTTTCTCTCTCGGTCCCCCTGGACGAAGAAAGACAACAAAGGCACACACACGGTTTGTCAAATTTTATAACATATTTATAATTGATGTTATTCTATGAACAAGGAGTAGGTCTCAAGTGGTCCATAACCGCGGACACGGCTTTTCGAAAAGATTTACCCTGCAGGGGTGTACCATCTGTCCATTATAGACGTCGCATGTACGCCCGGTTTCCACTTGGCTAGGTAAGCGCCTGAACCTCCGGAACGTCAGAATCCCTCTAACTAACAACGCACAACTCCGGGTGGCCCCCGGGGAGTCGACACCCAAACCTCAAGCTGGCCACGCTCTCGGATCGGACTCTTCCGTATGACGCAGGTCGGATTACCGGTTAGTTCTCTTATGAGACCGGGTCCTAGCTGGTCAGGTGGACTAACAGAGAACTATGCTCCACTGGCCCAGTTTGTTTGTAAACAGTTGGGGTACCAACCAACACACACGCGAAGCAAATGTAAATCAGCTCGGGCCACCACTATAATTGTAAGAAGATAGGTAGGTAAGATAAGGGGGCCCCATAAAACCCCACACACGATTAGGCACGCTCGTCAAGAAACACAATACCCGGAACTCGGGTCCTTGGTGACTCAAATGGAACAAAGCACCAGACGGGAATAGTCCAGCCTTCCACCTTTCGTCAAGTATAATTAACATCATTTAACAATAATAAATATCAACCAACTTCTTTTACAGCATGATATCCCAACCATAAATATATAGGGTAAGCAGCATGTTTTCTATCCATACTAAGCAATGGCTGAGCAGCGGTAACTTAGCAGAACAATGGTTTGCTGGGAAGTGGGGATCATGGCTGTATGGTTTTAAACATGGCATATAAGGTAGATAGGATCAAGTACTAACGTTCTAGATCTACAGCTAGGCATGAGCAGAAAGTTATAAAGTAATGACACAGATCTCCCCCTTGCCTGGTAAGGTAGTCGAAGCAGCACTCACGGTACCCTCGGGCTCGGTGTCGGACAGCTCCACGTAAGTCTCTTCGGCGGTCTCAGGTGCTAACGTAAGGTACCGACAGGAAAAGCACACAAGTAAGCAACTGATGCAACTCAAACAAGGATGGCATGCTCAAGTTTTATTTACATAGTATGACCCTGTCTAGTCAAGTTTAAATGAAGGTGATGATGACAAGTCATCACTTTCATATGCATTTTATTTACATTGTAATGGCTTTGGTCTGAGCCTTAACTTAGGTGTAAATAGCATGATAGCATGACATGAACAACAAGCATTACAAGAATTTAATTAACATGAAAGTAAAACGATGATTCCGGAGACGGAGTAGTGTCGGTGAAATTGACACACAGGAAGGAGCAACAAAGGTTTGAGGCCAGCCACTGGGCATATGACAATATGCTAGGGGCTAACTTGAAGAAAGAAGATGACTTGGAACAGACTTGAAAAGATCAGATGAACAACATTGCAGATGCACTGAAGCTGAAATGTTGCAGGCAGACAGATCAGAAAACTTCTGAAACAGGTGATCACACCTTGTCTCAAAAGTTGCACAACACATCATGATAACATCACTGCTGAAATCCTTGCAGAAAAGCTCCCCAAAAACATATATGATATGTCTCCATTGAATTTGCAAAGGCAGTTGCAAATTCAACTGAAGTTCAGGGGGCTGAGTGCAAAATTGCACCACATGAATTTTGAAAAAGGTTCAGATGATGTAAACATCATCACCATGCAACTCTTTGTGCAAAACTACCCAAAAATCATATATGACATGGGCAATTTGAAACTTGAACCCATTTAGAAAAACAAAGAAAAAGCAAGAGGGGTTTATTTGCAAAATGACCATACTTCAATTCAGAAGGGGTCAGAAGCAACAATGAATATCACCACTGTGTTCAGTAGCTCAAAGTACCCCAAAGACATATAAGGCATGCCCCTATTTGACAACTTGGACAAGTTCAGATTTGAATTTGAAATTCAAATTCAAACTGAATTTAAATCAGAAAAGAAAACAAAATTAAAAAAATAAAAAAAAGAAAGAAGGAGAGGACTTGGCACATGGGCCAGCCTCGGGTGCTCGGGGCCCAACCTCCCCCTCCACGGCCCGGCTGAACCGAGGCCACTCCACTGGCCCACTGGGCTCGCCTGCTGGCCACGGTAGCCCACTCACTGACGTGAGGGCCCCGGGTGTCAGCCTCGGAGTAAAATCAAAAAAATGGGGGGGGGTGACTGGGATTCGAACCCTCGACGCACTGCTCGTCTCCACGCTCGCTACCACTGCTCGTCGAATCGGTTTCTGAACATATACACTACGCGAACTAGGTAAGGTTCAGTATCCCGCTTCTGAACTTCAAACACCTGCAGTATCTGAACCGCGATGCGCGCACGACTTCCGGCGAGGCTCCCGTGGCGCTCTGGCCAAACTCCGGCGAACCCTGCTGCGGGAGCCCAGGAGGGGACCTCCCTCTACGCCCAGCTCTACTCCACGGGCTCTTAGATCTCCTCTGCACGATGGTAGCAACACCAGAACAGAGGTGCGGCGACACGCACTTGAGCTTCAGAGAAGCAGTGCATCCGGCGAACTCCCGGCGAGCCTAGCGTGGAACTTCGGGCGAACCAAGCTATGCTACGGTGCGCAAACGCGAGGGGGAACATCTAGCATCAATCCCCCGCACCGGATCTGAACCCTAACTCCAAGACGGCGACGGGAACTTCAGGTGAACTCACGGCGGCGCACTGCAGCTGACGGCGCAACTTCAGACAACGGCGATGCAACTCATGCTGCGTACAAAAGGTGAGGCCTTGCGCGCCACACGCGTGCTCTGCGCGACCCCAGAGCGCGTGTACTGGAGAACCCGACGCGACACGGCACAGACAACATACCAAAACCACCGGCGACGAGCTCAAGCGGACAGAGACGCGGTCCTACGGTGAGAAGCTATACGCGCGGGAGACAGAGGAGCAGGGGTGGTATGCAGCTCACCTAGGGATAGCTGTGGACGCCCCTGAGCTGCCGTGGAAGGAGATGGCGACCAGGTCGTCGTCGGCGATGAAGACGTCGCCGCGGCGGGCCTTTTCGTCGAGAGCTTGGTGGCGGCCTCCTGCACGATCCTGCATGGAGGGGAACGGAAAGGATGAGGTCTCGCATGCCTCTGGACGAGCACAAGGTGAAGGCGTGGAGCGGGGTCGGCGGAATTGCTCACCGGAGCGGCTTCTCGGCGGGAACAGGGGAGCCCCTGCTCTCGCGACGGCGCCGCGGAGGAAGAAGACTGCGAGGGAGCGGGGCTAGGGTTTCTGCGGGGTTTGCGGCGGCCTAAATAGGCGGAGATCCCTAGGCCAGGGTGGACGTCGAGGCGCCAGGGTGGCCACCGGCTGTGAGAGAGACCGTCGGGGTCCCCTCCGGCCACGGTGGAAAGGCGATCTTTCCACGCCGTTGGATCAATCCAACGGTGGGAAGAGCCTCCCCGCGTACCGGTTCGGCCGGGCTACAACCCAACAAGGAGCAGGCCCCATGGGCTGGGCTGAGCCTTGCGCCAGAAAAGAAGAAACGAGGGAAAGAAGCCTGCTGGAGAAAAGAAAATGGACAGCAGGCAAAAGAAAAAGGAAGAGAAAAGATAGGGGGAAAGAAAAATATTATAAATATTTTTAAAAACCCCCTAAAAAGATGCTTGATCACCCAAAATCGATTTGAACAATTTTGCATGCAGTGAAAAATCTCCAAAAGCAAAACAGTACCCTTTTCCATTTAAAATTAAATAGAAAAGGACTTTGAAGTGTTTTTGAGAGAAAAATAGAAGGTTCAAAATTCCATGAGCCTGAAATTCTTAATCCTTGCATTTTTCTAGATTTGTCAAAATTGGTTTGACCAATTTTTGGCAACAACAAAATGTGGCCCTGTTTTGAATTCAAAAACGATTTGAACTAGGGCTACTATTTTTGGTGATGGAAAAAATGCTTTGAGGGTTTTAAAACCCTTGCAATAGCAAAAGAAATGGCTAGGCTAAGTTTGGGGTCAAGTGGAGTGAGCATGTGACAAGGAAAATTTCCATGACTGCCCTTCTTGAACCACTTTGGAAGCAAAAGAAAACTACCCAACATGACTCCAATCTCAATGCAAATTTAAATCACCACATGAAATGACATAAACCTCCACCATGCCAAGTTACAAGTCCAACCGAGGAAAAATAAATTACATGGTGTTTGCAACTTATTACATGTGGGCTGTTACAAATGCCCTTCGGACTCAAGAACGCCGGCACCACGTACCAACGGATGATGCAAGCATGTTTAAAAGAGAAAATAGGAAGAAACATATAAGTCTACATGGACGACGTCGTCATCAAAACCTACAGTGCAAACACGCTACTCAACCCGAAGAAGTGCGCATTCGGCGTCCCAGCCGGGAAGTTGCTCGGGTACATGGTCTCCGCTCGAGGAATCCAAACGAACCCCGAGAAAGTTCAAGAAATCGCCAGAATGAAGGAACCAACCGACATCACAGGCGTACAGCAGCTCACAAGAAGACTCGCAGCACTGAGTCGTTTCATCAGTAGATTGGGAGAACGCACATTTCCATTCTACCAGCAGCTGAGAAAAGGAGAGAAATTTGAGTGGACCGAAGAAGCCCTCAAAGCATTCGCGAACCTGAAGAAGACACTCTCGACCCCACCGATCTTGGCGGTCCCCAAAGAAAAAGAAAAATTGTACCTCTACGTGGCAGCACGCAACAACGTGGTAAGCACAGTACTTGTGGTCGAGCACACAGAAGAAGGCAAGGTCCAGAGCATACAAAGGCCGATCTACTACCTCGCGGACATCCTCAACAACCCCGGAGTGACTGGGCGAGTCGCCGAGTGGAACATTGAGCTCAGCCCGCGGGACGTGCAATTCAAGCAGCCAACAGCAAGCAAAGCCCAAGTACTCCTAGACTTTCTAGTTGAGTGGACGGAGGTCCAGACACCAGATGTCGGGACCCGGGGTTAGCTTATGCAAGATTCGCTACAACATAATCACATGGAGAGCAGAGAACTGTACCCACTTGTCTAAGCAGACAAGGCCAATCACAGAACGTACTGGGAAAGCATCGAACATGAGGGGCATCCCATACAGGCTGGATGATCAATTGAGATGGGTCCTCATCGTCCGCACACAAGTCTAAATGATATGGGTGGTGAACTCCCATACTCATAGACAAGTCGCCTCAACCATACTATCGATTGTATTATAACCCTTACATAGACTTACTCCAGCCCGATCACTTAGTCGGGGTCTAGGGCGGGCTCGATCATACAACAAAGTGTGCACGTGGCAGAGTCACTTGATGTATAAAAGACCGCCAGCCAGATCACAACTAAGGTCTCGAAAACCCATACTAAGACATGCATGTTATAATCATACACGCAGCACACATGTCTAGTATGAACAGCAGGTATCATTGCAATTCTCTACAAAGTGTACAACTTTATTGATAACTCTTAAAGAGTGCACACAGAGATCACGAGACAGTGATCCAACATTACAACAAGCATGCGGAAGCAAATTATGTCTGGGTACAGACAAGTTTAACAAATGGCTTAAGAAGCCTTATTTAAACACAAGCCCTCCACGAGGGAACCAGTCTGCTGACTGGGACTACACTAGCTTGGTATTCAGCCGCCGAGCTCGAGGAAGAATCCACCTTCGGGGTCAGTGGGTTCATCTAAAACATAGAATAAGCAAACGTGAGTACAAAGTCGTACTCAGCAAGACTTACGTAGGAGCTATACTACTCATGCACATGTATCAAGGTAAAGGGAGGTGGGGTCCATAAGCAGAAGTGCCAGCTTTGACTTAGCTAGTCCTGAACTACGAGTACCAGACTTGAGGTAAGAAGCGTACACGAGTCCACTTCATGTCTCCAACCAATTACACCACTATGGTGCCTTCCTCGACTTCCCACGAGAAAGCACGCCATAGCACTCATGCTTATCTTCGCAAGTTTTATATGTATCCGGTTCAAGTTGTCTAATAATCAGGCACAACTTTCCAAGTAGACCCTTACCGCGGACGCGGCTATTCGAATAGTTTATTAACCCTGTAGGGGTGTACTGCTACACACATGAAACCATCAGTTACCGCCGTGATCTCGTCACCCTTCAAGCGGGTGTCCACGAGGATAATCTCCACAACTTTTACCTCACAGCCAACTCAAGTTCAATGAAGACGCCTATCTGTGATGGTTTCCACATTCGTAACCCAGCCGGTTTACCGAAGTGGTCCCAGAAGATCTGTGCGTGGTGCATAAGCCGGT
The DNA here is from genome assembly GCA_950022295.1 of Bromus sterilis. Classification (NCBI taxonomy): domain Eukaryota; kingdom Viridiplantae; phylum Streptophyta; class Magnoliopsida; order Poales; family Poaceae; genus Bromus; species Bromus sterilis. The sequence goes on from OX465597.1 coordinate 221,665,493, forward strand.
CTCGGTTGAGATGTTCTCTCACCTTGTAGCCAGGCCACAAACCTACCAAAACTCCGAACTACTGTGACACATTGAACTGAGAAGGGGTGAGTTAGTAGGTTGAGCGGGGGTCCGTTTTCCCAACATGTGGTAGTACTCTTCAGCTTGGATCACCACACAAGAACTCGGGCTTAAGGCGGTGTTCAACGAGACAACCCACTGTGTACTCCTACACAGCCTCTCATCGTTCACCTTGTATTAGGGTAGATTCATCAACACATTTCCGCCATCATCAACATGATTGCTACCATCCCGACTCACATAACAGTATCAACATTGTATCCTCTAAGCATGCAATAAGCAGTAACAGTTGCAGGGGCCTCATGATATCAATCAACTCCTACATTTGCTAGGATTGTGGTTTTCTTACTATTGTGACAAATGATAGGTCATGCAAAGGAATGGCTTCATCTATGCGGTAGAAATGTAGCATGGTAATCATCCTAAACAACGCATAAGCGAGACTGAGAGGGAAATGGTATTTTATCGACATGATCAATGGGGGTTTGCTTGCCTTGCTGACGAGGTTCAGTATCGGGGTTTTCAACGAAGGGGGTGATCTCGGGTCCCGTCTCCACCTCTATTCAACAAACAACACAAACATCGAAACAATAATAAGACAATGCTGAAACACATGAGTTGAGGGTGGAAACTTGATGTAGGTGTCACTGATGTGTGAGTTATTCCATTTAAAAGGAGTATATTGCAAATGAATTGCGAATTCAAACTCCATTTGATTTATCGATGAATTTCAAATTCATTTGAATCCATGAATGTTCATTTGAAATGGTTGAGCATGAAGTGATGTCGTAAAGGTGAGGTAAAGTCTCTGATGTGTGGATGAAATCATTTAAAAGAAGTGTGTTGCAAAGTCATTTGCAAAATCACTCCAAATTTGAATTTGAAAAGGATCCATATGCACATATGCCACTATTCACCCATTTAAAAATAGTCAAACATGAAAACAGATTGCATATTCAGAATCCTTGCATTTTTCTGATAATTTTACATATATTATATGTTTAATTTGGAGTTAAAATGAATTAGTTATGAATTTCCAAAGTTTAAAGCATTTTCTGGAATTTCTGAATATTCTTTAAATTGGAAAAAGGGTTTATTTCGTCACTGTGATGTCATGCTGGCGTCAGGGGTTTGACTCTGGTCAAACTGACCTGTGGGCCAGGGCTGTCAGTGTTAGAACCCTCTGTTAGGTAATGTGCTAGGGTTAGCAAGTCACTTGCATCATGTTAAAAATTTCAAAGAAATCATTTGAAATCAAATTCAAAAGCAAAATGGGAGAAGGAACCCCCGCAGATGAATTAATTCAAAAGGCCAGATAAAAATCTTCTCCAAAAATTCATGTTAGATTTTTGAAAAGTCTTATAAATGAGTGTGATCACATATCAAGTGATGTGGGATCCACCCCATGCTCATGGATTTTTCAAATATTCAAACAGTGCCTTGGAATTAATCAAAAACCCCTATTTGAGTTAAGATTCAAATTAATTGAATTTTAAAAAGTGCCAAACTTTATAAGTGGCTAGTCTATATTATTATGAGGCCATATAAAAAGTTTCAGCATTTTATAAATTGGTTTGATATTTTTATCAGAGCCAAAATAAATATGCAGAAAAAGAAAGGAAAGATTAAACAGAAAAAGAAAAGAGAAGACTTACCTCTCGCCAAGGGCGAAGCCCACTCACCTCAGCCGGCCCAGCCCACCTGGAGGGGGTACATGCGTCTTCCTCCCCCTCCAGGCAGGCAAGCAGGTCGCCGGCGAGCGGCGAGGGCGCGCCAGGCAGCTCCCTGCTTCCCTGGCCCTTATCCCCTCGTCTGGAGACATCCTGGAGGCGCCCAGCTTCGTTCCCCTTCGTCCAGAGCCACCTCCCCCTCCTCCCTCGCCGTATTTTGTCGTCGACAGAAGGAGCCGCCGGAACGGGCCGCCGCACCCGCGGGGCCACCGGCCTCATCGAGCTGCCACAAGATGTCCAGGACGCGCGCCGTGCTCGTCTTCGTCGCCGTGCAGAAGTAATCGGGCTCGGAGCCTCTGTAGCCGCCGCAATCGTCGTCGCCTTCTCGTCGGAGCCGTCGCGCGCCATCGTCGATTCCATCACCACCGGCACCCCTCTGCCCTCCCCGACCTCGTCGTCGCACTCAGGGTGAGCAGCAGCCCTTTTCCCCTGTCGGGACCCGGGGTTTGCGTATGTAATTCCAGTCACAATTCAATCATATAGAGAGCCGAGAGCCATACCCACTTGTCTAAGCAGACAAGGCCAAGTACAAGACACTCTCGGAAAGCTCGAAGGTGAGGGGCATCCCATCCAGGCCCGGATAATCAACTGAAATGGGTCCTCATCGTCCGCTCACAAGTCTAAATGATTATGGGTGGTGAAATCCCATACTCATAGACAAGTCGCCTCAACCATATTATCGATTGAATCATAACACTTACATAAACAGACTCCAGCCCGATCTCTTAGTCGGGGTCTCGGGCGGGCTCAATCATACAACAAAGTGTGCCACGTGACAGAGTCACGAGCAATCGCATCGCGATGCCCCAAGCTGCGCACATCTAAGGGCCACTTGGTGTATAAAAGACCGCCGGCGAGAACACAACTAAGGTATCGAACCCCACACATGACATGCATGATATGAACATACACGCAGCATGCATGCCAAGTGTATAACAGCAGGTAACATAACATGAACTCTACAAACTCATAGCTTTATTGCATCTGCTAAATAGAGCAGATATAGTAGTGTTACAAGCAGAGATCACATCACTGTGATCCAACATTACATCATACAACAACGGAAGCAAATTATGTCTTAGTAAAGACAAGGTGAACAAATGGCTTAAGAAGCCTTTAAGAAAACACAACGACCCTCCAGAGGGACCAGGCTGCTGTCTGGGACTACATAACTTCGTCGATGTCGAGCTTGAAGGGGAAAGGCCACCATCAGGGTCAGTGGTCTCGTCTCTAAAACATAGAATAAGTAAACGTGAGTACAAAGTCGTACTTAGCAAGACTTACGTCAGAACTATACTACTCATGCTCAGGTATCAAGGTAAAGCCAAGTGGGGTTGTAATGCAGAAAGCTTTGACTTGGCTATTCTGTACTACGACCACATAGAGTTGAGATGAGAGGCGCACACGAGTCCATCTAATCTTGATCACCACATCAATACACAACCATGGATCCTTCCTCGACTTCCCCACGAGGAAGAAACCCAAAGTACTCACACTTATCTTGCGATTTTTAGAGTATCCATTTGAGTTGTCTAATAATCAAGTAAAGATCTCCAAGTAGTCCATAACCGCGGACACGGCTATTCGAATAGTTCATTAACCCTGCAGGGGTGTACTTCTTCACATACGTAGCTACCACTTATCCCCTAGAACTCGTCACCTTCAAGCGGTGTCGGCGAGGATAGTACCACGACACTTACCTCACGGCTCCAACTCTAGTCCAGGGAATCGCCTATCTGATTTGTACCCCAATCAGGAATCCGGCCGGGGTTTCCGTTCAGGACCCAGACGATGTATGGACGGTACGACAAGCCCACCTCGACGGATGGTACTGCGCTTGCCTAAAACCGTGCTACGTTAGGAAAGAAAATAGAATAAAGTTAACCCATGCGAATCCTGGACCCTAGTCGGGGTGAGTTAATAGGTCGAGAGGGGTCAATGAGCCCAACATGTGGTAGTAATCTGTGTCTTGGATCACAACACAAGAACTCGGGGCCTAGGGCAGTGTAAATGAGACAACCCACTGTGTACTCCTACACAGCCTCTCATTGTTCACTTATTTTAGGGTGACTTCATCAACACGTTACCACCTTGTTGCATGTGTCCACTACCATCCCGATACATCACCCGATGGATCAACTTCATTGCAAACAACTCTAGCATGGCATAGCATAACATGGATGAGGGGCCACATGATGAGCACAAACAATCTTGTATCTGCTAGGTTGAGGTTTGCTTAATACTGTGGTAGCAAGGATAGGTCATGCAAAGGATGGGTTCAACTAGCGGAAGAACGGTAACATGTGAATCACCTAAACATGCATAAGAGAACAAGAGGGAAACTGGGTTTTTATAGATATGATCAAAGGGGGTTTGCTTGCCTTATTATCGAGACTCGGGGTGCCACTCTTCGGAGAAAACAGGGACTACGTCCGGCGATGGATCTATCGAGAAGAAGCAAACACCGAGACAACAAAGTATAAACATCACATTGTAATGCACATTCAAGAATGAAACATGGCATGGTACTGATGTGATCTATCTTTAATTTGTAACAATTTAATTGAAGTTGATTTGAATAAGAAATTCAAATTCAAACTCCAAATGTGGTTCAATTTAGCCAAAGTTGCATTTGCTAATGTTTGGATATGGTAAATCATGTGGTCATGTGTGATAAGGTTGGCTTTGCAAAGATTTAATTTGAAATGATTTAAACGTTTATTTTGAATTATTCCAAATAAGCCATATAGCTAAATGCTACTGGTTCATCATCATATATGTGTTTTTCATCCATGAAAGTATGATATTTGGAATCCTTGAATTTTTCTGATGATTTTTCATATATAATTTATTTGATTTGGAGTTATGGTTTAAAAGTTATTGAATTTCAAAGATTTAAGCATTTTCTGGAAATTCTAATAATTAGAAAAGGGATTATTGCGCAAGCATGACATCATGATGACGTCAGGGGCGCTGACTGGTCAAACTGACGTCTGGGACCCACCTGTCAATCACTCTGGGGTTAACCCCGTTTTAATTAGAGATGACAGGGGATTAGGGGGGTTTGGGGCCCACCCATCAGTGAGAGAGAGAGATTAGGGGGGGAGGGGGTTAGTCAGGCCGGCGTTTAGCCGCCGGTGGCATCTAGCCGCGGCGGTGCCCACTGGAGCCGGCGACTCCGGCCTCCTCTCGCCAAACGGAGGGCACGGTTGGGGTCCTGGGGCTCGCCCGCGTCGCCCAGAGCACAAGGCGACCACGGGGAGGCTCTGGATGCTCGCCGGCGTCGAGGAGCACGGCAGCCGAAACTCGGGCTCGACGGAGCTGGCGACGGAGTACTCCTGGAGGAGAACGGAGAGGCTGGGAGGGGAGAGGAGCTCACCACGGGCTCGTTGGCGTAGACGGGAGAGGCGGAGGAGCTGCGGTGGCGGTGTAATTGCCGGAGAGAGGCCACGGCGGCCGGAGCTCCGCGATGAAGCTATCGTCGTCTACAGGGCGCCAGGCTCCAATTCCTTCCGCGCAGAGGGGCTTCGCAACGTCGTGGATCGCCTCGACACCTTGTCTTGGCGAGGGGTGGCCGGTGGGCACGCAGGTGCACGACGGCGGACGGCGGGTGCGCTCGGTTCCTCGCGGGATCTCGCCGGGGAGAGAGGGGAAAGGTCCCAGGGGAGGGGGGATGGAAGGGGGGCTGCAAGGGGGCGTCCACGGCGCCGGATAAGGAAGAGGGAGGCAAGCAGGTAGCTCGCTGGCGGCCATGTCGGGCTCGCCGGCGTCCTGCCTGCCTGCCTGGCCAGTGGAGGAAGACGCCCTTGCCCCTTTGGGCTGGGCCTCCTCTGCTGGGCCAGGTGGGCCAGGTAAGTGGCTTTGGCCTTTTGTTTAATTTTTTATTTTTATTCTTTCTGTTTTATTTGTTTTGCTCTAAAAAAATATCAAAGCATTTTTAAAAATCCCCAAATTTTTATCTTGGACATATGTGACCTAGTACTGGTCACTCCCAAGTTTTGGAGATTTTTTAAATTCAAAACATTTGAATTTCAATTCAAATAGCATTTAAATTTAATTTCCAAGCCTCTGTTTGAATATTTGAAAAATCCAGGAGCATGGGTTTGACTCCAAATCATTTTTAAAATGATCATACTCATTTATAGGATTTTTCAAATTTTTTTGGAGGAATTTTGGAAAAACTTTTTATCTGGCCTTTTATTTAAAAACTTTTTGAGGCTTTTCCAAATCCTCAATTATTAAACCAAGGAATTTAAACATGATGCAATTATTTTTAGTAATAAAAGCACATACCAAAACTAGGGTTGTGACATCCCCTCAACTAGCTAGCCCCCTCTCGCCCTCTAGCTCGATCCGCCATTGGAGCCGAGCAAGGTTGCCGCCGCGGTTGACCATACGCTCGCTCCCGTGCGCCTTCGTCCTCACCAACGCGTCCGTAGTACTCCTGGAGCCCCCAACAGCCCAACGCAACCACGCACGCTTCACCCCGTGCTCGTTTTGCAAGCGTTGCTCAAAAACCGAAGCTCCGGCCGCCGCCATGGTTGAAGACGACGTCGCCTGGAGCCTCCCCGACGACGCCCGAGTAGCGCAGGTGATGCGGCTCGTCACGGGCCATCTTCTGGTGCCCTTGGCGCATAGAATGGTGGCCGGGAACGTGATCCCGACGCAGCGCCGCCGCGTACAGGACCACCGGCGTCAAGCCGTCGGCCTATCAGGCTAACCCCCGTGCTTAATCCCCCCCCTGGTGTCACTGACCTGTGGGCCCAGCCACACTAATCCCCCCTGTTAAGTTAAACTTAAATCAAATCGTTTTAATTAAACAGTGAGAGCCTGACCAGTGGGTCCCAGCAGTCATTGGACCCCTGACGTCATGCTGATGTCACAGTGACGCAGTAAATGAATTTCCAGAATAAAAAGAATTCAAGAAATTTTTGAAAATCCTGAAAAAGGCTGAAACTTTGGAAATTCATAGAAAATTCATATCAACTGCAAATTTAACAAATAATATATGAAAAATGATCAGGAGAAAATAAGCTATCCAAATATCCAATTTTCAACCATGTTTGAGTTGAATTTAAAATGTGATCAGTAGCATTTGCTATTTGATTTAAGTGGAATTAAATCAAATTCTTTTCAATTGCTTTTGCAACTTGAACCATGGAAACATGCTACATTTCAATTACACATCAGAGGCATATCATACACATTTCAAAATGGGTTAACTGGATCAAACAATGTCATTTGTAACTTGGCTAAATTTGAATTCAAATTGGAGTTTGAATTTGCAATTCAATTTGCAATATACTCCATTTAAATGGAATTGCCTAACACATCAAAGCATATACATCAAGTTTCAACCTTCAACCATGTGATTGTGCATTGTATTTACTCTGCTACCTTGTTTGTTGTTTGTCGAGTAGAGGTGGAACCGGAACAGGAGGCTGCCCCCTTCGTTGAAGACCCCGAACCCGAACCTCGTCAGAAAGGCAAGCAAACCCCCATTGATCATATCGATAATGTCAGAACCCTCTGTTAGGTAATGTGCTAGGATCAAAGTAACCTTGCATCATGTCAAAATCTCAAAGGAAATTCAACTTCAAAATCCAAATGGGAGAAGGAACACCCCCCCAGATGAATTAATTAAAAAGGCCAGATAAAAATCTTTTCCAAAATTCATGTTAGATTTTTGAAAAGTCTTATAAATGAGTGTGATCACATATCAAGTGATGTGGCAAGGGTTAGGATGCATACTTCTGCAAGATCGACATGTGGTAGCTTATGCTTCACGCCAGTTGCGGCCACATGAAGAGAACTATCCTACCCACGATCTTGAACTCGCTGCCGTAGTTCATGCCCTAACAACTTGGCGACATTACCTCCTTGGTAACCGTTGCGAGATTTATTCCGACCACCAAAGCCTCAAATACATTTTCACCCAGCCAGATCTTAACCTCAAGCAAAGACGCTGGATTGAGTTGATAAAAGATTATGACTTAGGAATTTCTTACACCCCAGGCAAAGCCAATGTCATGGCTGATGCACTAAGTCGTAAGTCGTATTGTAACAACCTCATGTTACAACAGTATCAACCACTTCTTCATGAGGAATTTCGCAAGCTCAATCTTGAGATTGTTCCTCATGACTATCTTTCTACCTTGGTGGCGAAACCAACCCTTGAGGATAAAATCATAGCCGCCCAGAAACGTGATAGTGGTATTCGAGAGATCAAGAAGAACATTGCTAGCGGAGTTGCTAAATGTTTCTCCATAAACGATCAAGGTGTTGTTATCTTTGGCACTCAATTGGTTGTACCAAGAAAACACAATCTTAGGAGGCTAATCCTCAAAGAAGCTCATGACACTCCCCTCTCAATTCATCCTGGTAGCACAAAGATGTACCGAGACCTACGCCAGAGATTTTGGTGGACTAGGATGAAGAGAGAAATTGCTAAGTTCATTGCCGAATGTGATGTTTGTCGTCGCATTAAGGCCGAACATCAAAGACCTGCTGGCACACTTCAACCTTTGCCTATTCCCGAGTGGAAATGGGACAAAGTCAGTATGGAATTCATCACCGGCTTTCCAAAAACCCAGAAAGGAAACGATGCCATCTTCGTTGTCATAGATAGGCTTTCCAAAGTTGCTCCGTTCCTTCCGGTTCGCGAGTCTATAACTGCTAGCCAGTTTGCGGACTTGTACATCTCTAGAATTGTGTCTCTTCACGGTGTTCCTTTGGAAATCAATTCTGATCGTGGTAGCCTTCTCACCTCTAGATTTTGGGGAAGCTTCCAACGTGCTATGGGAACTCATCTCTCCTTTAGTACAGCTTTCCATCCTCAGTCTAGCGGTCAAGTCGAAAGGGTTAACCAAATTCTTGAAGACATGCTCAGAGCTTGTGTTATATCTTTCGGAAAGAATTGGGAGAAGTCTCTTCCATTTGCCGAATTTGCTTATAACAACAGTTTTCAATCTAGTCTGAACATGGCTCCTTTTGAACTCCTATATGGACGACGATGTCGAACACCTTTAAACTGGTCAGAAACCGGTGAAAGACAATTCTTTGGACCGGACATGATCAAGGAAGCAGAAGAGCAAGTTCGCATTGTTCGTGATCAATTGAAAGCCGCACAGTCTCGTCAGAAAAGCTACTATGGTCGTCATCATAGGCAGGAGAGCTACAATCTTGATGAGAAGGCTTACCTTCGGGTTACTCCTCTGAAGGGAACCGAAAGATTCGGTATCAAAGGCAAGTTGAGCCCACGTTACATCGGACCTTTCCGCATTCCTGCTAAACGTGGAGAAGTTGCCTACCAACTTTAACTACCCCCGCACCTTTCCCGAGTACATGATGTATTCCATGTGTCACAACTCAGGCGTTGCTTCAAGGACCCCATCCGCGAAGTCGACCATGAAACGCTTGATCTCCATGATGACCTTTCTTATCGAGAATACCCTGTTCGTGTTCTTGATTCAGCAGAGCGTGTCACTCGCCGAAAGAAGATCAAGTTTCTGAAAGTTCAGTGGTCTCACCATTCTGAGAAAGAAGCCACGTGGGAAAGAGAATACCGTCTCAGTGCCGAGTACCCCTCCTTCCTCCCGCAGACTTCTGAATCTCGGGACGAGATTCTGTTGAGTGGGGGCGAGTTGTCAGACCCCTCTGTTAGGAAATGTGCTAGGATCAAAGTAACCTTGCATCATGTCAAAATCTCAAAGGAAATTCAACTTCAAAATCCAAATGGGAGAAGGAACACCCCCCAGATGAATTAATTAAAAAGGCCAGATAAAAATCTTTTCCAAAAATTCATGTTAGATTTTTGAAAAGTCTTATAAATGAGTGTGATCACATATCAAGTGATGCGGGACCCATCCCATGCTCATAGATTTTTCAAATATTCAAAAAGTGCCTTGGAATTAAAGAAATACCCCTATTTGATTTAAGATTCAAATTATTTGAATTTTAAAAATGTTGAAACTTTATAAGTGGCTAGTCTATTTTATTATGAGGCCATATAATTTTTTTTCAGCATTTATAAAAATACCTAGCTATTTTATTTGGCTAGGTCAACCTAATTACAGAAAAAGAAAAAGAAAAAGGAAAACAGAGAAGAGAGGGAGCTTACCTGGCGCCTCAGGCGTCGGCCCAACTCCCTTGGCCCAGTCCAGCCCACCTGGACTCCTCCCTTGTCTTCTACCTCCCCACGCCCCTAAGGTGCTCGGTGGAAGGCCACCGACGCCACCGACGACGCCACCGCGACGCGTCACGGCTTCCAGAGCCTCCCCCTCCTCCTAAGCGCGCCACGGAGCTTCCCACGACGCCCCCGTTCCTTTCCCCCTCCTCTGGCTCTCTCTCCACCCCTCCCTCGTCGGACATCCGCAACGCCCGAGCGCTGCCGCCGAGCGCGACACCGTTCCCACGCGGCCAACGACGGCAGGACGCTGCACCGCCATGTCCCTCATCTTCGCCGTGGTCGTCTTCATCTCGGAGCGCAAGGAATCGGACCCTTAAGCCTCGAGCACGCCGTCCCCTTCATCTTCTTCACCGCCGGCCGCCGCGGAGTCTTCGCCGGAATTCGTCACCATCAACACCCCTACGACCTCTCCGTCCTCTCCAGTAGCTTCAGGGTGAGCTCCTGCCTCATTTGATCCCTCCCGTGGCTCTCCTCGTGCCAACCCTCGCAAGTTCACCGTTACCCGAAGCTCCGGCCGCCGCGAGTTTGAAGTAGCCGTGGCCCCGAGCCTCTCCTTGAGCTCCAGCTCACGCCTTTAGACGCGGACGGCCCGTAGCCACCTCCCAGTGCCTCCAGCTTCCTTTCGCATGCCCCAAATCGTCGTCCTCTTCTTCACAGAGCCACGGTCGTCGCTGAGCACGACGCCGGCGAGGCTCCGGCCACTCCCAGGCCTCCCCGTGGGTGCAGCGCGATGCAGGCGTGTGCGGGCTGCAGTTTGGTAGCCGTCTCGTGTTCTCCCGTGGCCTGTAGGCAACTCCGGCGAGGACGCCGCCGTGCCCGTGCCACCGGCGGCTAACCGCTGGGCATTTAGCCCTAAATCACCCCTAATCACACCCGTAACCCCACTGACCCCTGGGCCCCAGTGCCCCTAATCTAATCCAGGGGGTTAATTTAAATGGGATTAACCCCACTGAGGCTGACAGAGTGACCCCACCCGTCAGCAGCCCCCTGACGTCACCCTGACGTCAGGCTGACGCAGTAAATCATTTAAATGAATTTCCAGAAAATCAAATAGAATTAAAGAAATTCCAGAAATTCCATAAAATACCCCAAACTTTGGAAATTCATAGAAAATTCATATTAACTCCAAATTGGACAAATAATATATGAAAAATGATCAGGAGAAAATTATCTTTCCAAATATGCAACTTTCAACTATGTTGGAGTTGATTTTAAAATGGGACCAGTAGCATATGTCATTTGGTTTATTTGAAATTAATTCAAATTCAAATCAAATGCTTTTGCAACTTGGACCATGGAATTATGCTACATTTCAACCACACATCAGAGGCATATAATACACATTTGAAGAAGGTTCAAAATGATCAAACAATGTCACATGCAACTTGGTTAGTTTGAATTCAAATTGGAGTTTGAATTGCAATTCAATTTGCAATATACTCCATTTAAATGGAATTTCCCAAACACATCAGAAACATATACATCAAGTTTCAACCTTCAACCATGTGTTTGTGCATTGTATTTATATTTCTTCCTTGTTTGTTGTTTGTTGAGTAGAGGTGGAACCGGAGAAGGAGGCTTCCCCCTTCGTTGAAGACACCGTTATCGAAACCTCGTCAGCAAAGCAAGCAAACCCCCATTGATCATGTCTATAAAATCCCACTTCCCTCTCATGTCTCGCTTATGCATTGTTTAGGATGATCACCATGATAACGTTTCTATCGCATAGTTGAACCCATATCCTTTACATGACCTATCATCTTGTCACAGTAGTAAGCAAACCACAATCCTAGCAGATGTAGGAGTTGGTTGATATCATGTGGCCACTGCAACTGTTACTGCTTATTGCATGCTTAGTGGTACAATGAGGTTGCTTACGATGTGAGTCGGGATGATGATAAACATGGTGTTGATGAAAGTGAAACGTGTTGGTGAATCTACCCTAATACAAGGTGAACGATGAGAGGCTGTGTAGGAGTACACAGTGGGTTGTCTCGTTGAACACCGCCCTAGGCCCGAGTTCTGGTGTGGTGATCCAAGACGAAGAGTACTACTACATGTTGGGCACATGGACCCCCGCTCAACCTACTAACTCACCCCTTCTCAGTTCAATGAGTCGCATTAGTTCGGAGTTCTGGTAGGTCTGTGGCACGGTCTGCGAAGTGGAAGAACGGCTATTCAGACCGGCTTGGGACCCTGCACACATCTTCTGGGACCACATCGGTAAACCGGCCGGGTTCACGATGTGGATTCCAGCCCAGATAGGCGTCTCCATTGAATTTGAGTTGGCTGTGAGGTAAAAGTTGTGGGAATTATCCTCGCCGGCACTTCTTGAACGGTGTCGAGTACAAAGGCGGTAACTGATAGTTTCATGTGTGTAGCAGTACACCCCTGCAGGGTTAACAAAACTATTCGAATAGCCGCGTCCGCGGTAAGGGACTACTTGGAGAGCTGTGCTTGATTATTAGACAACTTGAACTGGATACTTCTAAAACTCGCAAGATAAGCGTGAGTGCTATGTTGTGCTTCTCGTGGGGAAGTCGAGGAAGTAACCATAGTGGTGTAATTGGTTGAAGAGATGTAGTGGACTCGTGTACGCTTCTTACCTCAAGTCTGGTACTCGTAGTTCAGGATTAGCCAAGTCAAAGCTTGCACTTCTGCAAGTGAAACCCCACCTCCCTTTACCTTGATACATATGCATGAGTAGTATAGCTCCTATGTAAGTCTTGCTGAGTACGATTTTGTATTCATGTTTGCTTAATCTATGTTTTAGATGAACCCACCGACCCCGATGGTGGCTTCTACCCGAAGCTCGAAGAATGAAGACTCAGACCAAGACCAAGCTAGTGTAGTCCCAGTCAGACGACTGGTTCCCTCGTGGAGGGCTTGTTTTTAGATAAGGCTTCTCTAAGCCATTTGTTAAACTTTTCTGTACTCAGACCTACTTGTTTCCGCTTGTTTGTTGTAATGTTGGATCACATGCTTGTGATCTCTGTGTGCACTCTGTAAGAGTTATTAATAAAGATATATACTTTGTAGAGATTTGCAATGATACCTGCTGTTCATACAAGGCATGTGTGCTGCGTGTATGTTTATAACATGCATGTCTTAGTATGGGTTTTCGAGACCTTAGTTGTGATCTGTCTCGTGCGCAGCTTGGGGCATCGCGATGCGATTGTTCGAGACTCTGTCTCGTGCACACTTTGATGTATGATCGAGCCCGCCCTAGACCCCGACTAAGTGATCGGGCTGGAGTAAGTCTATGTAAGGGTTATAATACAATCGATAGTATGGTTGAGGCGACTTGTCTATGAGTATGGGAGTTCACCACCCATATCATTTAGAATTGTGTGCGGACGATGAGGACCCATTTCAGTTGATCATCCGGCCTGGATGGGATGCCCCTCACGTTTGATGCTTTCCGAGAACGTTATGTGCTTGGCCTTGTCTGCTTAGACAAGTGGGTACGGTTCTCGGCTCTCCATATGATTGTGTTGTAGCGAGGCTTGCATACGCTAACCCCGGGTCCCGACAGATAAAATCCCACTTCCCTCTCATGTCTCGCTTATGCATTGTATAGGATGATTACCATGCTGCGTTTCTACCGCATAGATGAACCCATTCCTTTGCATGACCTATCATTTTGTCACAGTAGTAAGCAAACCACAATCCTAGCAAATGTAGGAGTTGATTGATATCATGTGACCCCTGCAATTGTTACTGCTTATTGCATGCTTATAGTGATACCATGATGTTATTGTTATGTGAGTCGTGATGGTAGTGATCATGTTGATGATGGTAGAAAGGTGTTGGTGAATCTACCCTAATACAAGGTGAACGATGAGAGGCTGTCTAGGAGTACACGGTGGGTTGTCTCGTTGAACACCGCCCTAAGTCTGAGTTCTTGTGTGGTGATCCAAAATGAAGAGTACAACCACACATTGGGATCATTGACCCCTCTCAGCTTATTAACTCATCCCTTTCGATGTCCAGATGTCGCAATAGTTCGGAGTTTTGGTAGGTCTGTGGCCTGGTTGCTAAGTGAGAGAACGGCTCACCCGAGACCGGCTTATGAACCATGCACACATCACTTGGGTCCACTTCGGTAAACCGGCCGGTTTCACGATAGTGGTAGCCAACCCAGGTAGGCGGCTTTCTCGGACTAGATCGGCTATGAGGTAACAATTGTGGTGAGCATCCTCGCTGGCACCCCTTGAATGGTGTCAAGATCAAAGGCGGTAACTGATGATCATGTGTGTGTAGCGGTACACCCCTGCAGGGTTAACAAAACTATTCGAATAGCCGCGTCCGCGGCTATGGACTGCTTGGAAAGCTTAGCTTGATTATTAGACAACTTGAACTGGATACTTCTAAAACACACCAAGATAAGTGTGAGTGCTATGGCGTGCTTTCTCGTGGGGAAGTCGAGGAAGGCACCATAGTGGTGTAATTGGTTGGAGAAAGTAGTGGACTCATGTACGCTTCTTACCTCAAGTCTGGTACTCGTAGTTCAAGACTAGCCAAGTCAAAGCTGGCACTTCTGCAAGTGAAACCCTACCTCCCTTTACCTTGATACATGTGCATGAGTAGTATAGCTCCTATGTAAGTCTTGCTGAGTACGACTTTGTACTAACGTTTTCTTAATCTATGTTTTAGATGAACCCACTGACCCCGAAGGTGGCTTCTTCATCGAGCTGGACGACTAAAGATCAAGCTAGTCTAGTCCCAGTCAGACGACTGGTTCCCTCGTGGAGGGCTTGTGTTTAAATAAGGCTTCTTAAGCCATTTTTTAAACTTGTCTGTAGTCCGACATACTTTGCTTCCTCTTGTTGTTGTAATGTTGGATCACATACTTGTGATCTCTATGTGCACTCTATAAGAGTTATCAATAAAATGTATACTTTGTAGAGAATTGCAATGATACCTACTGTTCATACAAGGCATGTGTGCTGCGTGTATGTCTATAACATGCATGTCTTTTATGGGTTTTCGAGACCTTAGTTGTGATCTGGCTGGCGGTCTTTCATACACCAAGTGGCCCTTAGATGTGCGCAGCTTGGGGCATCGCGATGCGATTGCTCGACACTCTGTCTCGAGCACACTTTGTGGTATGATCGAGCCCGCCCTAGACCCCGACTAAGTGATTGGGCTGGAGTAAGTCTATGTAAGAGTTATGATATAGTCGATAGTATGGTTGAGGCGACTTGTCTGTGAATATGGGAGTTTATCACCCATATCATTCGACTTGTGTGCGGACGATGAGGACCCATCTCAGTTGATCATCCCGCCTGGATGGGATGCCCCTCACGTACGATGCTTTCCGAGAATGTTCTGTGCTTGGCCTTGTCTACTTAGACAAGTGGGTACGGTTCTCGGTTCTCCATATGACTATGTCGTAGCGGGACTTGCATACGCTAACCCCGGGTCCCGACAGTCAGCCTCTCTGTCAAATTTCCCTGTTAGATTAATCTAACAAAGCGGATTAGCGGGGGTTGGGCCCACCTGTAAGTGACTGCTGGGGGGGATTAGTGGGTAAACTAATCCACCACGTCAGCCTCGCCAGCGGCTAGTCGCCGGAGACCAAATCCGCGGCGGCGCTTCTCGGGTTCTCGATTCCGGCCACCAAATCATGCGCTTCTTCCACTGGAATTAAGCTCTGGTCTTCGCGCGTTGTTTGGCACTGGTTGGGGAGGCTGGGGTGCACCGTGGACTCGCCGGCGTCGAGTTTGGCGGCGACAGAACCACGGCGATGAGCTGGATCTTGCTAGGAGGCACCAAAAGGAGCGGGGCTGGGTTCGTTTGAAGCAGTCGTGCACGGCGCATGCGAAATACAAGGCCGCGAGGTCGTTTGCATATCGAGGGCTCGCCGACGACGAGCACAGCGGCTCTGTACTCCGGCGTCCATGGAGAATCGAGCAAGAAGAGGGGAGGGGTGCCGTGGCTTGAGGGGAAACGTTCACCAGACGCTGGTGAACACGATGGAGCAGGCGTCGGAGTCGGGGAGGGAGCGTAGCCGGAGTATTGGACGACGACGAGTTGCGGATCCGGCGAGAGCTCAAGGGCGATTGCGGCGGCTCGAGTCCAAATCACGGCGCCATCTTCTGCGGGGAGATGAAGCCAACGACGACGAGTACGAGGGACACGACGGCTTGAGCTCTAGGGCATGGTGGTCACGTCGTCCACGTCGGTGCGCTCCGGTGATACTTCGGGTGGTGGCGAAATTGGCCGAGGGGGAAGGGGAAAGTGACCGTGGAGAGGGCGAATGGATCGGGGATAGCATTGAGCGTCTCCAGGACACGTTGAAGGCGGCGGGGAAGCAGCTGCGTGGCCAGGGACGTCGAGGTGGCGTCGGCGGCCTCGGCATGGCCGGCACGCAGCAGCATGCTCGCTTGCCTGGGGGTAGACGACAAGCTGGGGGTGGGCTGGTGTAACAGCCCAGTTTTCAGAAAAATCTAAAATTTTGTTTTCGGTGTGAATTGTTTGATTGACTGATTTGTTTGCGGTGTTTGCATCCCCGATTTATCGATCGGCGATTATTTTCCCCCCTCTTATCTCGTATCAGACGGAGACCGACCCTTGCCACCCTGACACTCGACCTTTGAGACACCGGGTTTCACCCGATCACCGTCGCGAAAACCGCACGAGACCAGCCGCAGCCAACGGAACGAAAACCCCGTTTAATAATTAAACGGGATATATTTATAGCGCGCCCAAGCCGGCCTCCCCTCTGCTGCAGATGGGCCAAGACCCATGTGAGAGCCCGAGATCCCCCTCTGCCCTTTTTTTTCACTAAGTCCCCTGTATTTTTAACTCAACTGCACTGTTTGCCCGCTAATTTCCCGCTAATCCGTAGCTCGTATGACGTTAGCCCCAAAAGGGTTTTTGTTGTGCTTGATGTGCTGAAACTTTTATCTTTTGTGAGCATTTGTGTTTGAGCTCATCTTGATTGTGTAATTGTGTGTTGAAGTGGGCATCGGGCCGTTAAACTGCTACTAATTGCTGTTAAGTGCTGCTGTTATTATTTTATTGCAACTTCGGGTGACGATTGCTTCGCAACCGTTCATCGGAATTGATTTATTCCTTTGGCATCCTGTTAAGCATTGTTTCTAGTTCAGTTCTATGCATTCACATGCCATAATTGCTTGCTGCATCCTAATTGTATCTTGCTCCAAAGTAGCTATCCTGATGTTATTGTGCTGCTGTTGCTGAAACTGTTATTTTGTTGCAACTTCGGTCGACGAGTGTGTAGCGACCGTTTATCAGAATTGAGTGATTCCAATTGCATATTGTTAAGCATCATGTCTACTTTCATCCCATGTATTTATATTTCATGTTTCTGCAATTTTTCATATAGATTTACCCCTGTTTATACAGCATGTGTGCATAACTTGTTTTGCTTATATCTTTTTAACCGTAACTCCGTTTGGAGTGTTCTTTATATGTAACTTGATTAGTTTTTCGTGTACTTTGTGTTTATGCTGTTGTTTGCTGTTGTTAACCAACCTAAAATATGGTTTAGAACAGAACAGTACCAAATGTTTTAATCATCCTGCGGCACTTAGTGTTATGCCATGTTTAGGTTGTGCCTCACTTAAATTGACTAGCATAGATAGTTTACTTGTGCTTCACCTCATGCCATGTTTGTGTGATATGCCCTCCTTGCTTGAGTTGCCATGTTAATAACCGTTGGTTGATCATCTGTATCTAAGAAACTTGAACCACCGTAAACGTGCGGTATTCGTCGTGTGTGACCGATACCCCACTTAAATTGTTAGTAACCGTTCTCGACGATAGATCCGTATCGCGTTGCCGTGCCTTGTGCTGCCTCTTTGATCTTGTATTGCTCCGTAGTAATAGATGCTTGCTCGTTGATTGCTTTCCAGTGTTTATTGTCTTGTGTGCTTCCGCGGGTACCTTCGGAGACGATGCGAGCTGGCGATCAACTACACCTTCGGAACCCGACTTATCAACAGGAAAGGACTATACATTACTTATGATCCAGTCTATTTCAACCAGCGGTTTGAATGCTAGTCGAGGTTAGGTTTGATGTTTGATCCTACCACATGTTTACAGCCTCTTTCAAACCGATACAGCGATGTCCCCTCCCAGCAAAGCTTGTACTGCTATGTTACTATTGCTCGTTGCTCAGCCCCTGCTTAGTATGCATGCTTAGGATGCTACGATGTTACCCTTTTACTCCTGGGTTTGGGATATCACATTATATATTGTTGTTGATGATATGATTATTATAAATGTTGACTATATTCGACGAAGGATGGAAGGTCTAGGCTATCCCGCCCCGAAGCTTTGTTCCATTCGAGTCACCTAGTATCTGAGTTCCGGGTATTGGTTTTAAGACTGAGCGTGCCTAACCGCGTGTGGGATTTTATGGGGTCCCCTTGGCTTCAAACATTTCTAGTGGTGGCCCAAGCTGATTTACTATTTGAAACGTGTGTGTGACTGGTCCGCGGCCGGCAGATTTCAAACAACTTGGGCCAGCGGAGACATGGTTTCTCTTGTTGGTCCACCCCAGGGAGCTAGGGGTTTGTCCACATCTCTTTGGGCAACCTATCCGACCTCGTCTAGACGGTAGAGGCCGATTCGAGAGCGCGACCGTCTAGTGAGTTGGATGTCGACTCACCGAGGGCCACCCGGATTTGTGCGTTGTTAGTTAGAGGGACCTGTCGTTCCGGACCTGTGGGTCCATCTAAAACATAGAATAAGAAAACGTGAGTACAAAGTCGTACTCAGCAAGACTTACGTAGGAGCTATACTACTCATGCACATGTATCAAGGTAAAGGGAGGTGGGGTTCATAAGCAGAAGTGCCAACTTTGACTTAGCTAGTCCTGAACTACGAGTACCAGACTTGAGGTAAGAAGCGTACACGAGTCCACTACATGTCTCCAACCAATTAAACCACTGTGGTGCCTTCCTCGACTTCCCACGAGAAAGTACGCCATATCACTCACGCTTATCTTGGAAATTTTTATAAGTATCTGGTTCAAGTTGTCTAATAATCAGGCACAACTTTCCAAGTAGTCCCTTACCGCGGACGCGGCTATTCGAATAGTTTATTCACCCTGCAGGGGTGTACTGCTACACACATGAAACCAGCAGTTGCCGCCGCGATCTCGTCACCCTTCAAGCGGGTGTCGGCGAGGATAATCTCCACAAATTTTACCTCACAGCCAACTCAAGTTCAATGAAGACGCCTATCTGGGATGGTTTCCACATTCGTAACCCAGCCGGTTTACCGAAGTGGTCCCAGAAGATGTGTGCGTGGTGCATAACCGGTCTCGGTTGAGATGTTCTCTCACCTTGTAGCCAGGCCACAAACCTACCAGAACTCCGAACTACTGCGACTCATTGAACTGAGAAGGGGTGAGCTAGTAGGTTGAGCGGGGGTCCGTTTTCCCAACATGTGGTAGTACTCTTCAGCTTGGATCACCACACAAGAACTCGGTCTTAAGGCGGTGTTCAACGAGACAACCCACTATGTACTCCTACACAGCCTCTCATCGTTCACCTTGTATTAGGGTAGATTCACCAACACATTTCCGCCATCATCAACATGATTGCTACCATCCTGACTCACATAACAGTATCAACATTGTATCCTCTAAGCATGCAATAAGCAGTAACAGTTGCAGGGGCCACATGATATCAATGAACTCCTACATTTGCTAGGATTGTGGCTTGCTTACTACTATGACAAATGATAGGTCATGCAAAGGAATGGGTTCATCTATTCGGTAGAAATGTAGCATGGTAATCATCCTAAACGATGCATAAGCGAGACTGAGAGGGAAATTGGATTTTATCGACATGATCAATGGGGGTTTGCTTGCCTTGCTGACGAGGTTCAGTATTGAGGTCTTCAACAAAGGGGGTGATCTCGGGTTCCGTCTCCACCTCTATTCGACAAACAACACAAACATCGACAAAATAATAAGACAATGCTCAAAAACATGAGTTGAAGGTTGAAAAAATATGTAGGTGTCACTGATGTGAGAGTTATTCCACTTAAAAGGAGTATATTGCACATGAATTGCAAATTCAAACTCCATTTGATTTCTCGATGAATTTCAAATTCATTTGAATCCATGAATGTTCATTTGAAATGGTTGATCATGAAGTGATGTCATAAAGGTGAGGTAAAGTCTCTGATGTGTGGATGAAACCATTTAAAAGAAGTGTGTTGCAAAGTCATTTCCAAAATCACTCCAAATTTGAATTTGAAAAGGATCCATATGCACATATGCCACTGTTCACCCATTTAAAAATGGTCAAACATGAAAACAGATTGCATATTCAGAATTCCTTGCATTTTTCTAATAATTTTACATATATTATTTGTTTAACTTGGAGTTAAAATGAATTAGTTATGAATTTCCAAAGTTTAAAGCGTTTTCTGGATTTTCTGAATATTCTTTAAGTTGGAAAAAGGGTTTATTGCGTCACTGTGATGTCATGCTGGCGTCAGGGGTTTGACTCTGGTCAAACTGACCTATGGGCCAGCGATGTCAGCCTCTCTGTCTAATTTACCTGTTAGATTAATCTAACAGAGGGGATTAGAGGGGGCTGGGCCCACCTGTAAGTGACTGCTGGGGGGGATTAGTGGGTAAACTAATCCACCACGTCAGCCTCGCCGACGGCTAGACGCCGGCGACCAAATCCGCGGCGGCGCTACTCGGGTTCTCGATTCTGGCCACCAAATCGTGCGCTTCTTCCACTGGAATGAAGCTCTGGACTTCGCGCTTTGTTTGGGACTGGTTGGGGAAGCTGAGGTGCACCGTGGGCTCGCTGGCGTTGAGTTTGGCGGCGACAGAACCACGGCGACGAGCTGGATCTTGCTAGGAGGGGCCAAAAGGAGCGGGGCTGGGTTGGTTTGAAGCAGCCGTGCTTGGCGCATGCGATAGACAAGGCCGCGAGGTCGTTTGTGTAGCGGGGCTCGCCGACGACGAGCTCAGCGGCTCTGTACTCCGGCGTCCATGGAGAATCGAGCTAGATGAGGTGAGGGGTGCCGCGTCTTGAGGGGAAACGCTCACCATACGCTGGTGAACACGATGGAGTATGCGTCGGAGTCAGGGAGGGAGCGTAGCCGGAGTATTGGACGACGACGAGTTGCGGATCTGGCGAGAGCACGAGGGCGATTGCGGCGGCTCAAGTCCAAATCACGGCGCCATCTTCTGCGGGGAGATGAAGTCGACGACGACAAGTACGAGGGACACGGCGGCTTGAGCTCTAGGGAATGGTGGCCACGTCGTCCACGGCGGTGCGCTCCGGTGAGGCTTCGGGTGGTGGGGAAATCGGGCGAGGGGTAAGGGGAAAGGGACCTTGGAGAGGGGGAATGGATCGGGGATAGCCTTGAGCGTCTCTAGGTGTCGGGACCCGGGGTATGCGTATGTAATTCCAGTCACGATGCAATCACATGGAGAGCCGAGAGCCGTACCCACTTGTCTAAGCAGACAAGGCCAAGCACAGGACACTCTCGAAAAGCATCGAACGTGAGGGGCATCCCATTTAGGCCGGATGGGTCCTCATCGTCCGCTCACAAGTCTAATTGCTTATGGGTGGTGAATCCCATACTCATAGACAAGTCGCCTCAACCATGTTATCGATTGAATCCTAACTCTTACATAGACTTACTCCAGCCCGATCACTTAGTCGGGGTCTAGGGCGGGCTCGATCATACAACAAAGTATGCACGTGACAGAGTCACGAGAAATCGCATCGCGATGCCCCAATCTGCGCACATCTAAGGGCCACTTGGTGTATAAAAGACAGCCAGCCAGATCACAACTAAGGTCTCGAAAACCCATACTAAGACATGCATGTTATAAACATACACACAGCACACATGCCTAGTATGAACAGCAGGTATCGTCACATAACTCTACAAAGTGTATCTTTAATGACTTACACATAGAGCATACAAAGATCACATGTCTGTGATCAACATTACATCATACAACGGAAGCAAATTAGGTCTGAGTACAGACAACTTTAACAAATGGCTTAGAGAAGCCTTGTACAACAAACATGCCCTTCCACGAGGGACCAGACTGCTGTCTGGGACTATGCTAACTTAGTCAACGTCGAGCTTCAGGTCGGTGTCTCCATCGGGGTCCGGTTTCTCTTCTAAAACATAGAATAAGCAAACGTGAGTACAAAGTCGTATTCAGCAAGACTTACATCAGAACTACACTACTCATGCTCAAGTATCAAGGTAAAGGGATGTGGGGTTTCATCATGCAGAAGTGCCAGCTTTGACTTGGCTAGTCCTGTACTACGAGTACCAGACTTGAGGTAAGAAGCGTACACGACTCCAGTACCAAGTCTCCAACCAATACACCACTATGTTTACTTCCTCGACTTCCCCACGAGGAAGCACACCATAGCACTCACGCTTATCTTGCGAGTTTTAGAAGTATCCATTCAAGTTGTCTAATAATCAAGCACAGTTTTCCAAGTAGTCCATGACCGCGGACGCGGCTATTCGAATAGTTTTGTTAACCTTGCAAGGGTGTACCGCTACACACACATGACCATCGGTTACCGCCAAGTCTCTCCACCGTTCAAGAGGTGATAGCGAGGATGTTCACCACGACACTTCGCACACAGATCCGTTCTAGTCCAAGGAGTCAACTGTCTGAGTTCCAAACCCAACTGAAGTTCCGGCCGAGCTTCCAGCCAGGACTCAAACCATGTAGGCATAACTGACAAGCCCACCTCGACGGATGGTTCTCCGCTTGACAAGCCATGTTCCACAAGCCCTACCATGAATTCCACATTTCATTTCCTTTATCTTTCTATGCATATGCCGAATGGAAATCCCGAACTAGGTGTGACTCCTGGACTTGGATCCGGGTGAGTTACTAGGTCGAGAGGGGTCAGTGAGCCCAATGTGTGGTTGTACTCTTTGTCTCGGATTACCATACAAGAACTCGGGCTTAAGGCGGTGTTCAACGAGACAACCCACTGTGTACTCCTACACAGCCTCTCATCGTTCACCTTGTATTAGGGTGGATTCACCAACACAGTTTCACTTTCAGCAACACCATGTTCACCATCATCCCGAATCACATCAAAAGCAACCTCATTGTACCACTAAGCATGCAATAAGAAGTAACAGTTGCAGGGGCCACATGATATCAATCAACTCCTATGTCAGCTAGGATTCTGGTTTGCTTACTACTGTGACAAGATGATAGGTCATGCATCGTATATGGGTTCAAATTTGCAGTAGAATCAATACAAGGTGATCTCCTAAACATGCATAAGCGAGACTGAGAGGGAATTGGGATTTTTTAGACATGATCAATGGTGTTTTCTTGCCTTGCTGACGATACACGGGTCTTAACGGTGGTCTTCTTCTTCGGGGGTGATCACCGTCTCGGAACGTCTGTCATCGGAGCCAATCATCATCAAAGGGGGGGGGCAACATCGAAAGTAAATGCACAAGCACATGATAAGGTTGTACATGATGTATATGGTACTGGTTTGTGGAAAATTCAATTTAATTGAAGTATATTGCATTTGGAATGCAAATTCAAATTAAGCCATATGCAAACTTGCTACTGTTTCCCCATTTTAAAATGGTCAAACATGTAAACAAATTGTATATTCTTAATCCTTCCATTTTTCTAATAATTTTTCATATATTATTTGTCCAATTTGGAGTTCATATGAATTTTCTAAAATTTATTGAAGTTTGGCTATATATTTTGAATTTTCTGTACTTCTTAAATTCATTTCTAATTTTATGGAATTTGATTTATTGCATCATGCTGATGCAAGCATGAAATTAGCAGGGGTCTGACGAGTGGGGCCGGGGTGTCAGCCTCAGTGGGGGTTAATTCCCTGTTTATAACTAACCCGAGGGGTTAATTAGGGCAGGGCCCCACCTGTCATTGGCCGTGGGGGGGGTGGTTAGCTGGGTGGTTCAGCACGCAGTTAGGGGGGCCTAATGGCCGGCTTGACGCCGGCGGCCTGGGGATGGCGGAGCTTCACCGGAGTTGCTCTATTTGGCACGGGAGAATGAGGGGAGGGAACTGGGATGTCGCCCGCGTCCTCGCGCATCCAACGGTGGCATCGGGGCGCCACGAGGGGAGCTCTAAAGCTCGGCCGCGACGGCAATGGCAGTGGCCGCCACTGGTGAAGAGGGGAACGGCGAATCCGTGCACGAGAAGGGCCGGGGATAGGGGGTTCTTCTCACCGGAGCGCTAGGAGGACGATGGCGTCCACGGCGGGGTCGAGGGAGCACTGCAGGCGACGAATCGACGACGGTGAACGCGCGGCTCCGACGACGAAGTTGTTGGCGAATCCGGCAGCTCGAGGGGGTCGGAGCTCGTGGCCTCCTCCAGGGTGAAGAAGACGACGGTGCTGGTGACACTAGACACGGTCGCGCGGCGGCTGGTGGCTGTTGGCCACGCGGGCGCGGCGGCTCGCTCCAACGAGCTCTCGGGTGCGGCAGAAAAACGACGAGGAAGAAGGGATAGGGAAGCGGTGAAGGGGGCAAAAGGTGTGGTGGCGCAAGGAGAAGCCTCGGGGGGGGGGGCTAGAAGGCGCTCGCCGTCGAGGTGGCGGTCGTCGCCCCCGGCATGCTCGACAGCGAGCTGCTTGGGGTAGACGACAAGCCCCTCGTGGGCTTGGGCCGGGGTTCGGTTAGTTAAGCCCGAGGCCAGTAGGTTTGGGCTGGGTTTTGTTTTTCTTTTTCTTCTCTGCTTTCTTCTGTTTTTCTTTCTGTAATTTGTTTTGGCTTGCTAGTAAAAATAGCAAAGCATTTTTTAAAATTCCCAAACTTTTATGTGGGCTTAGGGTTCAAGCCACTAGCCACTCACAAGTTTTGGTGACTTTTGAAATTCAAACAATTTGAATTTAAATTCAAATTGGAGTTTAATTTAATTTCCAAGCCCTGTTTGGAATATTTGAAAAATCTTGGTGCATGCAGTGGGACCCACTTCACTTTATATGTAATCATGCATATTTATAAGACTTTTCAAAAATACCACAGGAATTTTTGGAAGAAATTTTTGTCTGGCCATTTGAAATAAATTCTCTAGGGCTTTTCTTTTCCCCATTTTTGAATTTCTTTTGAAATTTTTGCATGATGCAAAGGGCACAAGCAACCCTAGCACTTACCCTAGTTGGGGTTCTGACACTAGGAAACATTGAAGGCGGCGGTGAAGCATGTCCGTGGCCAGGGACGTCGAGGTGGCATCGGCGGCCTCTGCATGGCCGGCACGAAGCAGCGTGCTCGCTTGCCTGGGGGTAGATGATAAGCTAGGGGTGGGCTGGGCTGGCTGGGGGGATGAGTTGGACCGAATGCCAGGTAAGCCCTTTTTCTGTTTTCTTTTCTGGCAATTAGTTTTGCTGTGCTAAATAATTAGATAGGCATTTTATTAAATGCTGAAACTTTTTATATGGCTTCACAATATAATAGGCTATCCACTTGTAAAGTTTGAACATTTTTAATATTCAAATTATTTGAACTTTAATTCAAGTAGGGGTTTAAACTTAAATCCATGCTCCTGTTTGAATATTTGAAAAATCCATGAGCATGGGGTTGGTCCCACATCACTTGATATGTGATCACACTCATTTATGGGACTTTTCAAAAATTCAAAAGGAATTTTTGGAGAAACTTTATTTCGTGCCATTTGAATTAAATTTATCTGGGGGGTGTTCTCTCTCCCATTTCATTTTCCTTTTTGAAATTTTTAACATGATGCAAATTGAGTCTTGATCCTAGCACATACCTAACAGAGGGTTCTGACACCAGACCCCCCGGACCTATCGAACTCATGGACAATGTTCTTCGATGGGTCAAAAAGACAGCAAGGAGCCGGAGCAGGAGTCGTTCTGGTCTCCCCCACAGGAACTAAGCTCAAATACGTCCTCTAGATCAACTTCAGCCACGCCTCCAACAACGAAGTCGAATACGAGGCACTGCACTACGGCATGCGCATGGCCAAAACATGCGGTGCCACTCGCCTCGTAATCTACGGAGACTCCAACCTCGTCGTCCAGCTGGCGATGAAAGACTGCTATGTAGTAGCCGACAACATGGCGGCCTACCAGAAGCTCTACAACACGCTCGAAGGATGTTTCGATGGCTGCGAGCTCAACTATATCCCGAGAACAAACAACACAGAAGCCGACGAACTCGCAAACATTGGCTTGACTCGAGGACCAGTAACACCAGGCGTCTTCCTCGAAATCATCAGCCAGAGATCCAAAAAAACAGCAGCACTAGAGGCAGTTGTAGATGACGATAGCACAGAGCCAGCACAGGTGGCATCGGCAAGTCCATCTGAAGGCAACAGCAGTCAAGCGGTCGAACCTACAGATCCAACAACACTCGAAGGACCAGCGTGGACAAAACCGTTCCTTCGATTCCTAATCGAAGGCACGCTACCGCAAGACGTATCAGAAGCTCGGCGCATTAGTCGTCGATCCAAGGCATTCACAGTGATCAACAGACAGCTATACAAGCGCAACATCACCTAGATACTCCATAAGTGCATCGACGAAGAAGACGGCAAAGCCCTACTGCTCGAAATCCATGAGGGCACCTGCAGGCACCAAGCGAGCAGTCGAGTGCTCGTGTCCAAAGCGTTCCGAGCAGGGTTTTATTGGCCCACCGCGATTAAAAACGCAGAAGACATCGTGAGGCGTTGCATTTCCTCTCAAAAATTTGCCAGCAGACCGCACGCTCCAACCTCAGAACTCAAGACCATACCACTATCATGGCCGTTCGCCACCTGGGGGCTCGACATGGTAGGCCCACTCAAGAAGTCATCAAAAGGAGGAAGAAGACACCTACTGGTAGCAGTCAACAAGTTCACCAAGTGGATCGAAGCAGTGCCCATCACCAGTTCCACAGCCCTCATGGCAGTGAAATTTATCAAATCAATCATCTTCAGGTTAGAGAAGTCACACAACATCATCACGAACAACAACACGAACTTCACAGTGGAAGAATTTTAAAACTTCTGCGAAGAACTGGGCATCAAAATCAACTACGCATCAGTCGCGCACCCGCAGTCTAACGGTCAGGTGGAAAAAGAAAATGTCCTAGTATGCGGAGGACTCAAAAAGCAGCTCCTTGCACCACTCGAGAAGGCCGCGGGCAACTGGAAAGAAGAACTCCCCGCAGTACTATGGAGCCTGCGCACCACCCCAAATACCGCAACCCAGTACACACCTTTCTTCATGGTGTACGGGTCGGAGGCAGTACTACCACATGACCTCAAATTCGGGGCACCCCGGATCTTGGGGTACGAAGAAGAAGAAGCAGAAGAATCACTCCAAGATGACAAGGACACATCAGACGACGCAAGGGACACAGCCCTAGCGAGATCAGAGGGGTACCAAGACAAGCTGCGCATTTACCAAAGCAGCCGCCTGCGCACCACAACCTTCAACAAAGGCGACCTTGTTCTACGGCTCATACAAGAGAAATTCCACAAGCTTGCCCCCCAATGGGAAGGACCGTTCATAATCTCAGAAGTCATAGGTGGAGGCGCCTATAGACTGAAGAACCAGAAGACTGACGAGGACGTTGGAAATCCATGGAACGTAGCAAACTTACGCATGTTCTACCCATAGTCTATACCAGTCATGCTCATCAAGCAGCTCATGTAAACCTTCGACGCAATAAAATGACGTTGCCCAAATACTACCACAAAGCACTCGGGGGCTCGAGTACAAAACTCCCCCCGAGAGACGCTATCGTCGCTCACGCGATCTTTATCCAAAGCACTCGGGGGCTCGAGTACAAAACTGCCCCCAAGAGACGCTATTGTCGCTCACGCGATCTTTACACAAAGCACTCGGGGTCTCGAGTACAAACCCCCCCCCCCCCCGAGAGACGCTATTGTCGCTCACGCGATCTTTACCCAAAGCACTCGGGGGCTCGAGTACAGAACTCACCCCGAGAAACGCTATTGCCGCTCACGCAATCTTTACCCAAAGCACTCGGGGGCTCGAGTACAAATTTCCCCCCGAGAGACGCTATTGTCGCTCACGCGATCTTTACCCAAAGTACTCGGGGGATCGAGTACAAAACTCCCCCCGAGAGACGCTATTGTCGCTCACTCGATATTTACCCAAAGCATTCGGGGGCTCGAGTACAAAACTCCCCCCGAGAGACGCTATTGTCGCTCAGGCGATCTTTACCCAAAGCACTCGGGGGCTCGAGTAAAAAACTCCCCCCGAGAGACGCTATTGTCGCTCACGCGATCTTTACCCAAAGCACTCGGGGCTCGAGTACAAAACTCCACCCGACAGACGCTATGGTCGTTCACGCTATCTTTACCCAAAGCACTCGGGGGCTCGAGTACAAAACTCCCCCCGAGAGAGGCTATCGTCGCTCACGCAATCTTTACCCAAAGCACTCGGAGGCTCGAGCACGACCTCCCCCCGAGAAACACTCACACAGTCCGAAAAATTAAAGGGCCCAAGCAACAAACCCTGATAGGTTCCACCTGCTGGAAAACGATTCAGAAGACACGGCTACAACCAGATGAAACACAAAGCACTCTGGAGAAATATGGATGGAGCGCAGGACGCAGACAATCCTTTTGTCTTCACCTGATCGCCAATGATCACCTAAAAGACTCGGGGGCTACTCCCATCGACGTTCGATAAAACCCGATAAAAGTCAGAAATTAGCGGAAGAGTGACAAAGGAAACAAATCTCAGCCTACGTTCGACTCTCCGACTCAAACATAGCCTCGGGGGCTACTCCCATCAGGAGCGCTGTCGCGCACCCGATAGAACCCACAGTGTAAAGATCTAATGGACTCGAAGACATCTCTCGTTCGCCCAGGACTTGAACACAGCTCTCGGTGGCAAAGGAATGGAAGACAGACTCCATTAAAAAGACGCAAGCACAGTTCGCATTACAAGGACCCGAATCATTCTCGGTACAAAAAGATTGGAATTACATTGGATAGAAGGCAGCTCTGACTACTCGAAGGCAATCCTCATTACATGAAGAACTAACCTAGTTACAAAATACACAAGCAACCGATAAGTCTGCAGCATCAATCACCCAAGGAATTATGACTTCTAGATGTTTGCCCATGCTGGGATAATTGGCACTAAGTCAACGAGCATCATCATAGACAAAGGAGACGTCGAAGCAGCCAGCTCATGATGTCATTGACATAACAAAAGGTGAAGCTCGACTTATTTGAGGAGCACCGAGGACGATGCTCCACTAGCTTCTTCTCCTTCTCAACCAGCCTCTTCTCCAGCTCCACCACAGTTGCTGATGAAGAAGACGCCGCTACCTCAAGTTCTACAAGGTCTCCTGGCGCGCCCGCTTGATCGGTGGCTTGATGTTGGGGTCCTCTTCAGAGCCGGAGGAGGAAGCAGTTGAAGAAGGCTCAGCATCAGCACCCGAATAGTTTCCGGAGGAGGAAGCAGTTGAAGACGCAGGCGAAGGACTCCTCGACCTGTCAAAACCATCGCTGCTTGTCTCCGGCAAGTACGGATCCATGCGGTTGCCACTCGGGTCAAAGGCACGGATGATAAGAGTGTCTTCGCCATCAAAACGGCAACAAAGAGTGTCACCATCACGCAAGTTCAAGCGTCGAGCAAATGATTTCCAGCCAAAGCCAAGAAAAATCAAGCGGGAACTATCAATCTCCAACTTAACACAAGAAGGAGATCGAGCGCACCCCTGAAGACGAAGCAGCAAGCCATCAAGACTGCGCTCAGAAACAATGGCAGAAAATGAAGAAGGAAGCAGAATGCAAGCAGCGTTCCGGCCACGGACGCGCAGGAGGAAATCATAGCGCCAAAAACCCTCCTCCAAGGAAGAGGAGGAAGGCGTCGACGGTGCACCACGACGGCCACCGGGAGAAGAGCGCGGAGTACGACCACCGCGACCACGGCAAACCCGGCCGCGGCTAGTCATACCTGCACCTCGTTTTGGTGCCATGAGAAAGATGAAGAAGAGGAGCTAGAGAGGTAGAAGACGAACACTACTGCCAGATGAAGAAAAGGGGTATATTTATAGCAGAACACCAAGGGCACGCAGAAGCCCAGACGGCGGCAGCAATTAATTCAAAGACCAAGCATGCCGGGCGATTCAAATTCCGAGACAAAGATTCCTTCACACGGGCGGCAATGTGCGCCGGACGCGTCGAATCTCGCGCGTTTTCAATACGCGCATCGATAACTCAACAGGCGGCTACAGCACGCCACCAACAGCCATCATTATGACTGTTCATGAAGACATGATGGTTCGCAGACAGAGCATCTTTGACGGTCCTCCAGCAAAGATATCGTTATCCTTGCCAAGAAGAGGTAAATTAAAATGGCAGCGCAAAAAATACAGCCTGCAAGCACCGTTTTTACTAACTCAAATAAAATTTTCAAATATATTTAACTCCCATCGGGAGCATCTCCACTAGAGTTCTGGGTGCTCCCTCACCTAAAGAGTAAATATGTGCTCGAGTGGTCACTCGCACTCACAGAGTCCTGAGTGCTCCCTCACTCGGAAAATAAAATGCGCTCGGGTACTTTATCACCCGAATGGAAAAGAAAAGATGTGCTCGAGTGATTACTCGCACCCATGAGAATCTCGGGTGCTCCCTCACCTAAAAGAAAAGATGTGCTCGAGTGATTACTCGCACACATGAAGAGTTTCGGGTGCTCCCTCACCACGACGGAAGATAAGCCGACCTGCACTCACCAGATCGAGCGATCCCAGAGTATCGTGTGCTCCCTCACCCCGAGAGTGAAGGTGATACTTGAGTAATTACTCAAAAAACTCTAAAGTACCCGAACATTCGAAGACCTCCCGAGAAAGTACTCCTCTACATTATTCCTCGCCTGAGCGCTCGACCAAGCTCCGCGAAAGACTGCTAGAACAACTCACTTGATTGTTTATTCCAAGTGGGTGCATTATCAACTAGGCTCCGCGCCTCAATAAAAAATACATATTCCTGGAACACGACACACTATGCCCAGATGCCACGCAAGCTTAGCCTGTAGGTAAGACCCCGCTGCGCAGATCGGCCGGGTTGGGACTTGGCGCAGAACGATTTCACTCCCAATCTTTCCCATGCGCTTGCATGATATAAAAAGCCGGGCGGACGCGCCTAGGCTACGAACTTTACTGGCAGCAATTGATCACTGTAAGACCTGCAGCGGCTTGAATTTTGCTCGACACCAGTGTTCCAAGCTCATGTCGAGGGACATGGGTTTGATTGGGCTACTGCGGTTTTTGCCACTAGTGCAATTCACCAAGACTCGACCAGTCGACTCCTTGGGCCCTTTCATCTTAGCATCCCTCGAAACAGGTTTTGGCATGGCCCCAGACTGCCAGCGACCCGCGGTTGAACCGTGCATACCTAAAACGACGCAAGTATGGACTCGAGTCCATGCGCGACTCTTCGAGCCCCCCAGGCACTCGGGGGCTACTGACGAGGGGGTGACCCCACGACTCCTATGGATGAGCCTGCCAAGTGTACCCGAAGACAGAAGGCCCGCAGAGATGCCGCCTGGGCCCAGCCTTGGCCCAATATTGGCACCAATGTAGGAGTCCACGACTCATACGGAAGGTGCAAACTTGCCATATGGTACAAGATCAGGGTTAGGAAACCTCATCTGTAAATCTAGATGGACTCCTCGAGACCTGGCCTAGTATATAAGGTCTAGGAGGGGAGACGTCGAGATCATCCAATACACAATCTGTAACCCTAGCCCTGCGCGCACTAGCCTCGGCTTCCCTGTAATCGCCATCTCCAATCAATAACATCGAACAGGAACGTATCCTCCTGTTAGCCGACGAGCTATCGTCCAACCTGTGCCTCTCATGACTAACCCAGGGTCCCTGACCATGGGACTTGTCGGGGTACATCCCCATCATCCACTGTAATCGCCTTCATCATAATACAATACAGCGGGAAGTAGGGGTTTTACCGATCGAGGGCCCTGAAACTGGATAAATCCCTGTTTCCTGTTAGCCTACGAGCATCACAAACCTGCACTCCTTTGTCTACAATCTAAACCCAGGGTTCCTAACCATGGGATTTGCCGAAGTCGATCCTCGTCACTCCGAGTGTCAGCTTGGGTTGTTTTTTGTTGTGAGTGCGAATAATGCCTCGAGGGTGGCTTCTTTGAGCGAGCCCCCGAGTGCCATATTGAACTTTGGTAAGATACTTGGAATAAGCTTCCCTTCTTATTGCTTTCCCCAAAGTGCTTACAATATTAGCTAAGTATCCTTATTATGATCGATGGCATAGTAGCCCTAGGAATGTAAAAGTGCGACTAAGGTAGGAGTATAAAGAGAGCGTGAAGAGCCAAATTCTACTATGTTGCAGCTTCTTTTGTAGGTCTTCGGGTTCTTCAAGCCTTGATGGTGTGCGGGTCTTGAATGGTTTCCATGTCTTCGGCTACGAGCTCCTGGTGTGGTCCGAAAGTTTCGAAGATCTTGTGGAAATCTCTGTCACAACAGTCTCATCTGATTAAGCTTCCATTGACGGTGATGACTCCCCTTTTTCCTGGAATCTTGAGCTTGAGGTATGCGTAGTGGGGGCCAACCATGAATCATGCAAAAGTTGGTCGGTGCAAGATTGCATGGTACTATGAATTCCAGTCTTCTACCTAAAAATCAAGGGTCTCCTTCCTGAAGTTGCTTTTGTTTCCACAAACGACGTCTAGGATGATCTTGCCAAGGGGGTGGACTGCTTTCACGGGCACGATGTCGTGGAAGGTGGTACTCAGTCTTGAGTATGGAAATTGGGATGAACATTTCTTCTAGGGTCTTGGTAAATATGATGTTGATGTTGCTTCCTTCGTCCATAAACATGCACGACATGTCGTAGTTTCTTATTCTTGCTTCTAGTACCAGAGAGGCGTGTCCTGGCCTTGGGACGAGTGGCAGGTTGTATTCTCGTGAGAATGTAACGTCAATCTCCGATCCACGAAGGAATTCTGGTACTGCAGGGTATGAGGTGGCCGCCAAGTAAACTTTCTGGGTGACATGTTTCTGATGTCTGTTGGAGGGGCATACTTCTTGAATCATGGAGATCCGTTCGTGGGAAATAGGGTATGTTTTGTAACAGCCCAGATTTCACAAAAGTTAAATTTTTTGTTTTCGATGTGAATTGTTTGATTGTCTGATTTGTTTGCGCTGTTTGCATCCCCGATTTATCGATCGGCGATTATTTTTCCCCCTCTTATCTCGTACCGGATGAAGACCGGCCCTTGCCACCCTGACACTCAACCTTTGCGACACCGGGTTTCACCCGATCACCGTCGCGAAAACCGCACGAGACCAGCCGCAGCCAACGGAACGAAAAACCCCGTTTAATAATTAAACGGGATATTTTTATAGCGCACCGGAAAGTTTTCTCAGAACGGTACCAGCGTGAGGTGAACTCCTCCGGCTCAACGCGATGATCGCGCAGTTCGAAGTTTTACCCGAATCAGAGGTCCTGCGGACCCCCGGCGGTCAGAAACGTAAACACCGTGCGCGTGAGAGAAAAACCCGGGATGTTTTTGCAAACTGCCAGCCACCTAGGCTATATAACGACCACCACACTCCCACCCCTTTCTAGGGTTTCCCTAGCCACAAAATTGCAGCCACACCCCTAGTTTTTGCTCCAATTTTTGTCCAAATCCCTCTCCCCACCGAAAACCTAGCCTTAGACCAATCTGAGCCGTCTGATCTGCAGACCAGTGGCTCTGGAGAGGCGACGTAGCCCCCAACCACAGCTCCAGCTGCAACCGGGCCCCGCCGGGCCAAGCCGCCGCCGCCGCGGGCCCGTGCTTGCTCCTCCTCCCGTCTGCAGGCTCGCCGCCGCCGCACTCCGGCCGGCCGCCGCACTCCGGTCGGCCGCCGCGCAGCACTCTACACCATGCCGTGGTGAGCCCCGCAGCCCTCCTCCTTCCACCTCCTTCGCTCACCTCCCTCTTCCCTCTCTGTATCCAGGTCGCCTGAGTAAAAACTGCGCCGCCGCCCACCATTGGAGGTCGTCCGAGCTCGAGTTGCGCCACCGGGAGCTCCAACGCTGCCCCTCCCCCACCTCCAACGGATCTGGCCGCCGCGCACGCCCCAAGCCTTCCCACGCCCCCCTGGTCCTCCAGCCAGTGCCACCCTCGCCGGTGGCCGGAGCCAACGCCGTCGGCTCCCGATCGGATCGGGACGGGGCGAGCCGGCCAGCCAGACGTCGCCGCCACTTGGGCCGACCTGCGTCCGCGGCCCACCTCCTCGCTCCAGGCGGGCCGTTCCCAGCGCCAAGCCAGGCCACCTCACATGCCAACTTGGGCCGAAGTCCTTATTTTATTGCTGCTGATTCAATTTTGCGACGTAATTTGCGATCGAACCGTAGCTCGGTTGACGTTGCGCCCAAAAGGAAAATTGCTTAGAATTGTGTGTACTTCAGTTCATCTTTTGTGAGCATTTTGATTTGACGTCATATTGATGTTTTTAATCTGTGTTCAAGTGGGCATCAGGCTGTTAATTGTTTCTAATTCCTGTTAAGTGCTGCTGTTATTATTTTATTGCAAGTTTGCATGATGATTGTGACTCATCCATGAGACCTATTGCATTGATTCTTTTTGCATACTGTCAAGCATCATGTCTACTTCCATTACATGTATTGCATTGTCATGTTTGCATTCCTGATCATAGTTATTTTTAGCTCCAAAGTCTGTAATGTCATGATGCCAAGTTGTTTGCTTAATATCTTTTGATCTATGATGCCTATGACCTTGATTCTTGTTTGTACCTGATCAAAATCATGTCTACTTCATGTCTACTTCTTGCTATGTCATGTTGTTGTACTTTTGCATATAGTTATACCCCTTTTTATACAGCATAAAAATAAAAGTTTCTGCCCTGTTTTCGTGATTTTCAATAAGTCCTAGACCAGTAATGTTTTATTGCATTTTGCATGAGCTATAATTAGTTGTTCATGATGCCTATTTGCATGATTCTTTTTGCCATGACTTCCTTGTCATGTCTACTTTAATTGCATATCATTTGTGAGCATGTTTGCATTCATTATCCTGTTTATGCAATGCTCTAAAGTGTGCTTCCTGATGTTGGCAGATGGTGTGCATAACTTGTATTGCTTGAATCTTTTTAACCGTAAATCCGTTTGGAATGTTCTTTATATGTAAATTGATTAGTTTTTCGTGTACTTTGTGTTTATGCTATTGTTTTCTGTTGTTAACTAACCTAAAATATTGTTTAGGACAAAACAGTATCAAATGCAATAATTATCGTGGGGTCCGTAATAGTTGCCATGTATACGTTTTACCCCCCACTTAAAGTGACTAGATTATATAGTTTATTTATGCTTCATCTCTTGTCATGTTTGTTTGCTATACCATGCTTGAGTGAGATGCCATGTTAACAACCTTTGTTGATCACCTATAGCTAAACAACTTGAACCGTTGTAAATGTGCGGTATCTTCGTGTGTGACGGGTACTCCACTTAACCTGTTAGTAACCGCTCTCGACGGTAGTTGCGATGTCTCGCGTTGCCTTCTTGTTGATGCTTGCTCCTGTTTGCCTCGTAGTAATAGAGTGCTTGCTTGTTGATTGCTTTCCAGTGTTTCCTTCCTGTGTGCATCCGCGGTTACTCTCGGAGACGATGCGAGCTTGCGATCAACTACACCTTCGTAACCCGACTTATCAACAGGCAAGGACTATGCATTACTTATGATCCATTCTAGTTCAACCAGCGGTTTGCATGCTAGTATAGGATAGGTTCGATGTTTGATCCTACCACATGTTTACAGCCTCTTTCAAACCGATACAGCCATGTCCCCTCCCAGCAAACCATGTACTGATATGTTACTATTGCTCGTTGCTCAGCCCCTTCTTAGTATGCATGCTTAGGATGCTACGATGTTACCCTGTTACCCCTTGGTTTGGGTTATCACATTAATATATTGTTGTTGATGATATGATTATAATAATGTTGACTATATTCGACGAAGGATGGAAGGTCTAGGCTATACCGGCCCGACGCTTTGTTCCATTCGAGTCACCTAGGACCCGAGTTCCGGGTATTGGTTTTAAGACTGAGCGTGCCTAACCGCGTGTGGGATTTTATGGGGTCCCCTCTTCTTACCTACCTAGCTCCAAAAATTTGTAGTGGTGGCCCAAGCTGATTTACCATTTGAAACCGTGTGTGTGCTGGTCGGCCGCCAGTAGTTTTCCAACCAACCCGGACTAGTGAGGACATAGTTCCCTTGCTGGCCCACCTTGTTCGGCTGAGGACCGGTTTCCCATGTGTGATAAACCGGCTATCCAAACCCGAGACAAACGGTAGAGACCGATTCGAGAGCGCGGCCGGCTTTTGAGTTGGGTGTCGACTCACCGGGGGCCACCCGGATTTGTGCGTTATTAGTTAGAGGGACCTGTCATTTCGGATCTCTTGGAACTAAATCATAAAATGGTTTCCTATGATGGGTAGAAGCTGAGAGAGATGGGTGTGCGTGCGGAGCCTTATAATGCACACTTGGTACACCCCTGCAGGGTTAAATCTTTTCTAGAAGCCCTGTCCACGGTTATGGACGACTTGAGACCTACTCCTTGTTCATAGACAACAACAACTGAGATAATATTAATATAACTTGATCAACGTGTGTGTGCCTTGATGTCAGAACCCTCTGGTAGGTATGTGCTAGGGTTAGCTAGTGCCTTTGCATCATGTCAAAATTTCAAAAAGAAATCTTGGAAATCAAATTCAAAAACAAAATGGGAGAAGGAACACCCCCCAGATGAATTAATTCAAAAGGCCAGATAAAAATATTTTCCAAAAATTCATGTTAGAGTTTTGAAAAGTCTTATAAATGAGTGTGATCACATATCAAGTGATGTGGGACCCATCCCATGCTCATAGATTTTTCAAATATTCAAACAGTACCTTGGAATTAATGAAATACCGCTTTTTGATTTAAAATTCAAATCATTTGAATTTTAAAAATGTTGAAAGTTTATGAGTGGCTAGTTGTTATTTTTATGAGGCCACATAAAAGTTTTCAGCATTTAATAAAATGTTTAGCTATTTATTTTAGCTAAACAGAACAAATTACAGAAAAACAGAAAGGAAAGATTAAACAGAAAAGGCAAAAACCTTACCTGGCGCCCAGGCGAAGTCGGCCCACCCCAGCCCAGCCGGCCCAAAGGGGCACGGGGGTCTTCTTCCCCCTCCCGCGCCTCCAAGCTGCTCGGTGGAATGCCACCGAGCTAGCTGGTGGCGACACGTCGTCGTCGACGAGCTTCCACCCCTCCCCGTGGCCCCTTCTCGCACCTGCACGCGCCCTGGAGAACGACGCGTCCATTCCCCCCCTCCAGAGCTTCCTCCTCCTCCTCCTCCCGTGATCGTTTCCATCGCCACCCGAGAGCGCCGCCGCTCGCCGTCGCAAGAACTCGTGGCCATTGACGTCGAGGAGTCAAGCCAACGTGTCCAAGCTCTTCGTCGTCGTCGTCATCGTCGAACTGAAGCAGGAATCGAACTCGGAGCCGTCGAAGTCGCCGGATCCTTCCTCGAGCTTCCGCCGGCCGTCGTGGAAGACTTCGTCGATTACGCCGCCGTTGAGCCACCCCAGACCTCGCCACCACCTCTGCTGGATTCAGGATGAGCTTGCGAGTGAAACCCTTCTCTTCTTCCCCTGGTTTGCTCGCTCTAGCCGGATCCGCCATGGATGCCGAAGCTTGTCGCCGCCATGGATGAGCTCGAGGTCGCCCCTGTTCCCCTTCGTCTCAGCCAGAGCGTGCGTTTGGCTCCTGAGCATGCTAGCTTTCGAACGCGAGCGAGTTCAGCCCGAACCGTGCACGGTAGCGTCGTCTACGACCTCGCCGTGGTTCTGCTTCCGCCGGAGTCGTCGCCATCGTCGATTCCGAGCACCCCGCGAACCCCTGTTGCCTCCAGAAGACGCGGACGATCTCCAGGAGCAAGATGGTTTCCTCCCCGTGGCCTCCCGTGGCCCCTAGCTCATTCCGGTGAGTCGCCGCCGTGGCTCCAGTCGCCGGCGTCAAGCCGCCGGTGGGTTAGCCATTAATCACCCAGGGGGTCACTGACCAGTGGGCCCAGTGGCTTAATTAAGCCACTGGATTAATTTAACCCACGGGTTAAGTTAACCCAGCCACTGACAGGGTGGCCCCACATGTCAGCCCCCCCCTTGACGCCAGCCTGACGTCAGCCTGACGCAGTAAATCATTTAATTGAATTTCCAGAAAAGCAAAATAGTTTAATAAATCCAGAAATTCCAGAAAATACCCCAAACTTTGGAAATTCATAGAAAATTCATATTAACTCCAAATTGGAAAAATAATATATGAAAAATGATCAGGAGAAAATTATCTTTCCAAATATGCAAATTTCAACTCTGTTTGAGTTGAATTTAAAATGTGATCAGTAGCATTTGCTATTTGATTTAAATGGAATTAAATCAAATTTAATTCAAATATTTTGGCAACTTGAACCATGGCAACATGCTACATTTCACTTACACCTCAGAGGCATATCATACACATTTGAAGATAATTCAAAATGATCAAACCATATCACATATTACTTGGATAATGTTGAATTCAAATGTGGAGTTTGAATTTGCATTTTAAATGCAATATATTCCACTTAAATGGAATTGCCTCACACATCAAAACTTGTACTTCAAGCTTTAACATTCAATCATGTGCTTGAGCATTGCATTCATATTGATTGCTACTTCATGCTTTGTTTGTCGAGTAGAGGTGGAACCGGAGCAAGAGGTCACCCCCTTCGCTGAAGATCCAGAACCCGAACCTCGTCAGCAAGGCAAGCAAAACCCCATTGATCATGTCGATAAAATCCCACTTCCCTCTAATGTCTCGCTTATGCATTGTTTAGGATGATCACCATGCTTCGTTTCTACCGCATAGATGAACCCATTCCTTTGCATGACCTATCATTTTGTCACAGTAGTAAGCAAACCACAATCCTAGCAACTGTAGGAGTTGAATGATATCATGTGGCCCCTGCAATTGTTATCACTTATTGCATGCTTAGTATGATACCATGTTATTACTGTGATGTGAGTCGGGATGGTAGTGATCATGTTGATGATAGTAGAAAAGTGTTGGTGAATCGACCCTAATACAAGGTGAACGATGAGAGGCTGTGTAGGAGTACACGGTGGGTTGTCTCGTTGAACACCGCCCTAAGTCCGAGTTCTTGTGTGGTGATCCAAGATGAAGAGTACAACCACACATTGGGCTCATTGACACCTCTCAACCTATTAACTCATCCCTTTCGATGTCCATATGTCGCAGTAGTTCGGAGTTCTGGTAGGCTTGTGGCCTAGATGCTAAGTGAGAGAACGGCTCACCCGAGACCGGCTTATGCACCACGCACACATCACTTGGGTCCACTTCGGTAAACCGGCCGGGTTCACGATTGTGGTAACCAACCCAAGTAGGCGGCTTTCTCGGACTAGATAGGCTATGAGGTAACAGTTGTGGTGAGCATCCTCGCTGGCACCCCTTGAATGGTGTCGAGATCAAAGGCGGTAAATGATGATCATGTGTGTGTAGCGGTACACCCCTGCAGGGTTAACAAAACTATTCGAATAGCCGCGTCCGCGGTTATGGACTACTTGGAAAGCTTAGCTTGATTATTAGATAACTTGAACCGGATACTTCTAAAACACACCAAGATAAGTGTGAGTGCTATGGCGTGCTTTCTCGTGGGGATGTCGAGGAAGACACCATAGTGGTGTATTGGTTGGTGAAAGTAGTGGACTCGTGTACGCTTCTTACCTCAAGTCTGGTACTCGTACTTCAGGACTAGCCAAGTCAAAGCTGGCATTTCTACAAGTGAATTCCACCTCCTTTTACCTTGATACATGTGCATGAGTAGTATAGCTCCTACGTAAGTCTTGCTGAGTACGCCTTTGTACTCACGTTTTCTTAATCCATGTTTTAGATGATGCCACTGACCCCGAAGGTGGCTTCTTCATCGAGCTGGACGACAGAAGTTAAACTAGTCTAGTCCCAGTCAGCAGACTGGTTCCCTCGTGGAGGGCTTTATGTTTGAATAAGGCTTCGTAAGCCAATTTGTTAAACTTGTCTGTACTCAGACATAATTTGCTTCCGCTTTATGTTGTAATGTTGGATCACTTGTATGTGATCTCTGTGTGTACTCTATAAGAGTTATAAATAAAATGTACACTTTGTAGAGAATTGCAATGGTACCTGCTGTTCATACAAGGCATGTGTACTGCGTGTATGTTTATAACATGCATGTCTTTGTATGGGTTTTCGAGACCTTAGTTGTGTTCTGGCTGGCGGTCTTTCATACACCAAGTGGCCCTTAGATGTGCGCAGCTTGGGGCATCGCGATGCGATTGCTCGAGACTCTGTCTCGTGCACACTTTGTGGTATGATCGAGCCCGCCCTAGATCCCGACTAAGTGATCGGGCTGGAGTAAGTCTATGTAAGAGTTTTGAGATAGTCGGTAGTATGGTTGAGGCGACTTGTCTTTGAATATGGGAGTTCACCACCCATATCATTTGACTTGTGTGCGGACGATGAGGACCCATCTCAGTTGATCATCCGGCCTGGATGGGATGCCCCTCACGTACGATGCTTTCCGAGAATGTTCAGTGCTTGGCCTTGTCTGCTTAGACAAGTGGGTGCGGTCCTCGGCTCTCCATATGACTATGTCTTAACTGTACTTGCATACGCTAACCCCGGGTCCCGACAGACTTGGTATCAGAGCAGGACTTACTGTAGGACTAGTAGCCTTGGCCGAAGTTGAGTCTAGCTTGCTATAGTTATATAGTTACTCTGGGTATATATGGGAACAACGTAAGGCTTCATTTTTCTCCTTACCCCCTTCGTTCTGAGTTCTGAGTCACCCTCATCTTGTTCTACGGGAAGATAGGACTAGGATCTCCTCTGTCTGATTAGCATATCTCGTTGATTGCTTCCCTATAGCCGTAGGAAAGTTGTGTCAGGTTTTCCTAGAATTATTATAATGCTGATTTCTTACATCGTATTATGTAAGTGCTGTTTTTCATGATTGAAAGAAATTGTCATTTCTTACAATTACAACCGTTATGTTGTCCGAGTTATTCCAGGTTTATCTCATAATCTGATGCATTTGCAAACTCCTTTCTGTTTCAGATGGCAGATCTTCCCCTCGGCAGATTGTTCGTTTGACCAGGTGCCTCGGTGTGCGTGGCCATCCCGCCACGTTGATCGAGATGATGTCCTATGTGGGATATCGATGGTATCCTGAGTACACCATCGAGGAGCAGTTCCACGACTTCAACCAGACGCAGTTCCACTGCATTTTCCGGATCTACCCGCACCACGTTGGAGTCACCCAGCCTATCCACTTTGGACATGGCATCGGCGTTACCGAGAACATGGCTGTGCAGGATGCTGCATACTCATGTATTACACTGCTGAGAGAGGAGCACACCATGCTGAGAGAGACTTCTTTCCGCTATATCCTTGCTGCACTTCCAGGAGAAGAGGGATATTACACTGGACTCTACTCAGATCACTCTGCAGAGGATCCAGCACTCCAGGTGACTGCTAGGTTTGCTAGTGACAGAGATCGTGATGCACGTGCTCTCCGTTTTGAGCTCCACGCTACTCGAGTTCGTCTGTACCGAGCACTGACGCTCTTGGCACCCTTTGTGAGCGTGGGATCAGTGGAGTACGATGCGATCTATCCAGTGAGGACCCAGATGCCTTCTCGAGTTGCTTGGCCCGAGATTGGAGGAATTTTTCCACCCCGTGGTCCTTTGCTTCCACCCTACACTGGACCTAGGCCCCATCCTTGCCCAAATGGATATCAGGGTCCACAAGCCTCCGTGTTTTCCGATGGTCACCTCCAGCTACCGGGATACGCGGGTAACTTTTATGAGGACTACTATGGAGATGGAGATGAGTGAGACCGCCTGTGGTCTTACTTAGTGAGGATGTAGTAGTATCCTAGTATATTGTAAGCAAGGTTTCTAAGTTCCAGAGGCTTAGATAAATGATGTATAGGAAGTCAGAGTGCCTCTGAAGGATGTATCATCATCATCATCACGTTTGTATTAGCCTAGTGCTTGTATTTAAACGATGTATGGTTTGTATGACAACTTGTGAATATATTGCTTGTATGCTTTTATCACCATGTTGTCAAGATGATTACTTCCTTTGCTCTGTAATCCTTCCAGTACTTCAATACCTTGATTAGACTCTTCAATCAACTCTGTTTGACTTTGGTTTTTCCACCTCAGGATGTCTCAAGGAACACGTGGCCAGATTGGTCGTAACCAAGGTCGTGCGAATGACCAGGAGGAAGGCAACCTTCCACCCCCACCCACGATGGCCCAAGTTCTGATGGAGGTCGAGAGGAACCGCCGTGACTCTCACCACCTGTTGGAAGTCATCGCACGCAACACCACTCAGAAGCGCAATGAGCTGGTGTCCCTGAACGACTTCATCCGGCTTCATCCCCCGGTTTTCAGTTACTCCACCGAGCCCCTTGACGCCGATGACTGGCTCCGCAGCATCGAGAGGAAGCTCCAAGCCGGCCATGTTGCAGATGGCGACAAGGTCAATTATGCCACCTATCACCTTGAAGGTGCAGCAAGCTCTTGGTGGGAGAATTTTCTGAATATGCGCCCAGTTGGACCACCTGCATATTGGGAGGAGTTCTGCACGTCCTTCCGCGAGCACCACATCCCCAAGGGTCTCATGGACCGAAAACGTGAGGAGTTCTGTAACCTCACTCAAGGCAGAAGAACCGTGGACGAGTTTAGTCGTGAGTTCAACCGACTTGCTCGTTATGCAACTGAAGAAGTCTCCACCGACTCCAAGAAACAAGAGAGGTTCCGTCGTGGCCTCAACAGTGGACTCCGTCGTGAGCTCAACCTTCATGACTTTGCCACCTTCCAAGTCCTTGTCAACAAGGCCATCAAGGCAGCGGACATGAACACCCCCAATGATTTTCGCAAACATCCTAGAGATGACGGATCATCCAGTTCTAGCTCCCAGAAGCGCAAGATCTGGATCCCCAGTAGCATGTTCCGCCAGAACAACCCACCGAGGCCATCCTATGTGGCGCCTCGTCCACCCACCCAGTTCCACCCAGCTCCACGCACTGTTTTCGGGGCTTGCTACAAGTGTGGTCAGGCAGGCCACTACTCTCGCGAGTGCCCCCAGAACCAGGTCCAGAACCAAAATGCTCCACCACGTGCCGGAGGCAGCAACAACAACAACAATAGTCGTGGCAAACCACCCCAGAAGGTCTTCACCGCCAAACCCGCTCCTTCCGCAACTCGTGGACGTCTGAACCAGGTTGCCGCTGAAGAGACTGACGACACCACTGACGTCATTCTTGGTACGCTCCCAGTCAATTTTGTTCCTACTTCCGTTCTTTTCGACCCAGGAACATCTCATTCATTCATGTCGGAAAGTTATGCACTTCTTCATGAGTTACCCTTTGTTGAATTGTCCACCCCGATGGTTATTCAAGCTCCAGGGTCAAGATGGCAAACTAATAGAGTGAGCCATGGTAATCAAATAGCAATTGAGGGTTTAGTATTCCTTGCTTCACTCATAGCCCTCAAGTCTTCAGACATTGAAGTCATCCTTGGCATGGATTGGCTATCAAGACAGAATGCCTATCTGGATTGCAAAGGCAAATCCGTGAAACTCACCCACCCTTCAGGAAAAACCATCAACTATACCTCACCCAGAACAAGAAACCAAGTGCATTCCTTGAATGTACTTCCCCTTCCCGAACTTGAAGATATTCCGGTGGTTCGTGACTTCCCGGATGTCTTTCCTGAAGAGCTGCCGGGCATGCCACCTGACAGGTGTGTAGAATTTATAGTGGATCTTGTTCCAGGAACCGCACCAATTTCCAAACGCCCATATAAAATGGCCCCACATGAGTTAGCTGAGCTAAAAACCCAACTTGATGCTTCATTGGCAAAAGG
Organism: Bromus sterilis; assembly: GCA_950022295.1. Lineage (NCBI taxonomy): Eukaryota > Viridiplantae > Streptophyta > Magnoliopsida > Poales > Poaceae > Bromus > Bromus sterilis. Next base: position 221,709,442 of record OX465597.1, read on the forward strand.
CTTCATCCGCCCTAGCTCATCGCCATGGGGTTGCCCCGTTCTGTTCGTAAAGAAGAAAGATGGAACAGAAAGGATGTGCGTAGACTATCGCCCGCTAAATTTAGCGACGATAAAGAACAAATACCCACTGCCCAGGATCAATGATCTTTATGATCAACTTGCAGGATCCGCTGTCTTTTCTAAGATGGATTTGAGATTAGGTTATCATCAGATCAGAATCCGAAACGAGGACATTACCAAAACGGCTTTTACTACTCGTTATGGTCTTTACGAGTACACCGTCATGTCCTTTGGTTTAACCAATGCCCCCGCCACCTTCTCACGCTTGATGAATTCGATCTTCATGGAGTACCTAGATAAATTTGTTGTGGTTTATCTCGATGACATTCTCATCTACTAGAAGAACGAAGGAGATCATGCCGAACACTTAAGGCTGGTATTGATGAAACTTAGAGAACATCTCCTGTACGCTAAATTCTCCAAGTGTGAATTCTGGCTACCAGAAGTGACCTACTTAGGCCACGTGATTTCTGCAAAAGGCATTGCTGTGAATCCCGAGAGAGTTAAGGCCGTCCTTGACTGGACTCCACCTGAATCGGTTAAGCAAGGTAGAAGTTTTCTTGGCCTAGCCAGCTATTGCCGTCGCTTCGTCGAGAACTTTTCTAAAGTTGCAAAGCCTCTAACTGAACTCCTCAAGAAAGATAAGAAATTCTTATGGACTCCCAAGTGCGAGGAAAGCTTTCAAGAGCTAAAAAGAAGATTGACTTCCGCACCCGTACTTGCACCTCCAGACACAAAAAGGGATTTCGAGATCTATTGTGACGCATCACGGCAAGGGTTAGGATGCATACTTCTGCAAGATCGACATGTGGTAGCTTATGCTTCACGCCAATTGCGGCCACATGAAGAGAACTATCCTACTCATGACCTTGAACTCGCTGCCGTAGTTCATGCCCTAACAACTTGGCGACATTACCTCCTTGGTAATCGTTGTGAGATTTATTCCGACCACCAAAGCCTCAAATATATTTTCACCCAGCCAGATCTTAATCTCAGGCAAAGACGCTAGATTGAGTTGATAAAAGATTACGACGTAGCAATTTCTTACACCCCAGGCAAGGCCAATGTCATGGCTGATGCACTAAGTCGTAAGTCGTACTGTAACAACCTCATGTTAGATCAGTATCAACCACTTCTTCATGAGGAATTTCGCAAGCTCAACCTTGAAATTGTTCCTCATGGCTATCTTTCAACCTTGGTGGCGAAACCAACTCTTGAGGATCAAATTATAGTTGCCCAAAGGCTTGCACGAGGTGTCCGCCGGATCAAGGAGAACATTGTTAGCGGAGTTGCTAAATGTTTCTCCACGGATAGCAAAGGAACGGTATTCTTTGAAAATCGTTTAGTAGTACCTAAGAATAAGGAACTAAGGCAACTCATCCTCAAAGAAGCCCATGACACACCCCTCTCAATTCATCCCGGTAGCACAAAAATATATCGAGATCTACGCCAGAGATTTTGGTGGACTAGGATGAAGAGAGACATTGCTCAATCTGTTGCCGAATGTGATGTTTGTCGTCACATTAAGGCAGAACATCAAAGACCTGCTGGTACACTTCAACCTTTGTCCATTCCTGAGTGGAAATGGGACAAAGTCGGTATGGACTTCATCACCGGCTTTCCAAGAATCCAGAAAGGAAACAATGCCATCTTCGTTGTCATAGATAGGCTTTCCAAAGTTGCTCACTTCCTTCCGGTTCGCGAGTCTATAACTGCTAGTCAGTTAGCGGACTTGTACATCTCCAGAATTGTATCACTTCACGGTGTTCCATTGGAAATCAATTCTGATCGTGGTAGCCTTTTCACCTCTAGATTTTGGGGAAGCTTCCAACGTGCTTTGGGAACTCATCTCTCCTTTAGTACGTCTTTCCATCCTCAGTCTAGCGGTCAAGTCGAAAGGGTTAACCAAATTCTTGAAGACATGCTCAGAGCTTGTGTTATCTCATTCGGGAAGAATTGGGAGAATTCTCTTCCATTTGCCGAATTTGCTTATAACAATAGTTTTCAATCTAGTCTGAACATGGCTCCTTTTGAACTCCTTTATGGACGACGATATCGAACACCACTAAACTGGTCTGAAACCGGTGAAAGACAATTCTTTGGACCGGACATGATCAAGGAAGCAGAAGAGCAAGTTCGCATTGTTCATGATCAATTGAAAGCAGCCCAGTCTCGTCAGAAAAGCTACTATGATCGTCATCATAGGAAGGAAAGCTACAATCTCGATGAGAAGGCTTACCTTCGGGTTACTCCTCTGAAGGGAACCCAACGTTTCGGTATCAAAGGCAAGTTGGCCCCATGTTACATCGGACCTTTCCTCATTATTGCTAAACGTGGATAAGTTGCCTACCAACTTGAACTATCTCCGCACCTCTCCCGAGTACATGATTTATTCCATGTGTCCCAACTCAGGCGTTGCTTCAAGGACCCCATCCAAGAAGTCGACCATGAAACGCTTGATCTCCAAGATGACCTTTCTTATCGAGAATACCCCGTTCGTATTCTTGATTCCGCAGAGCGTGTCACTCGTCGTCAGAAGATTAGGTTTCTGAAAATGCAATGGTCACACCACTCTGAAAGAGAAGCTACATGGGAAAGAGAAGACCGTCTCAGTACCGAGTACCCCTCCTTCCTCCCGCAGACTTCTGAATCTCGGGACGAGATTCTTTTGAGTGGGGGCGAGTTGTCAGAACCCTCTGTTAGGTATGTGCTAGGGTTAGCTAGTGCCTTTGCATCATGTCAAAATTTCAAAAAGAAATCTTGGAAATCAAATTCAAAATCAAAATGGGAGAAGGAACACCCCCTAGATGAATTAATTCAAAAGGCCAGATAAAAATATTTTCCAAAAATTCATGTTAGAGTTTTGAAAAGTCTTATAAATGAGTGTGATCACATATCAAGTGATGTGGGACCCATCCCATGCTCATAGATTTTTCAAATATTCAAACAGTACCTTGGAATTAATGAAATACCCCTTTTTGATTTAAAATTCAAATCATTTGAATTTTAAAAATGTTGAAAGTTTATGAGTGGCTAGTTGTTATTTTTATGAGGCCACATAAAAGTTTTCAGCATTTAATAAAATGTTTAGCTATTTATTTTAGCTAAACAGAACAAATTACAGAAAAACAGACAGGAAAGATTAAACAGAAAAGGGGAAAACCTTACCTGGCGCCCAGGCGAAGTCGGCCCACCCCAGCCCAGCCGGCCCAAAGGGGCACGGGGGTCTTCTTCCCCCTCCCGCGCCTCCAAGCTGCTCGGTGGAATGCCACCGAGCTAGCTGGTGGCGACACGTCGTCGTCGACGAGCTTCCACCCCTCCCCGTGGCCCCTTCTCGCACCTGCACGCGCCCTGGAGAACGACGCGTCCATTCCCCCCCTCCAGAGCTTCCTCCTCCTCCTCCTCCCGTGATCGTTTCCATCGCCACCCGAGAGCGCCGCCGCTCGCCGTCGCAAGAACTCGTGGCCATTGACGTCGAGGAGTCAAGCCAACGTGTCCAAGCTCTTCGTCGTCGTCGTCATCGTCGAACTGAAGCAGGAATCGAACTCGGAGCCGTCGAAGTCGCCGGATCCTTCCTCGAGCTTCCGCCGGCCGTCGTGGAAGACTTCGTCGATTACGCCGCCGTTGAGCCACCCCAGACCTCGCCACCACCTCTGCTGGATTCAGGGTGATCTTGCGAGTGAAACCCCTCTCTTCTTCCCCTGGTTTGCTCGCTCTAGCCGGATCCGCCATGGATGCCGAAGCTTGTCGCCGCCATGGATGAGCTCGAGGTCGCCCCTGTGCCCCTTCGTCTCAGCCAGAGCGTGCGTTTGGCTCCTGAGCATGCTAGCTTTCGAACACGAGCGAGTTCAGCCCGAACCGTGCACGGTAGTGTCGTCTACGACCTCGCCGTGGTTCTGCTTCCGCCGGAGTCGTCGCCGTCGTCGATTCCGAGCACCCCGCGAACCCCTGTTGCCTCTAGAAGACGCGGACGATCTCCAGGAGCAAGATGGTGTCCTCCCCGTGGCCTCCCATGGCCCCTAGCTCATACCGGCGAGTCGCCGCCGTGGCTCCAGTCGCCGGTGGGTTAGCCACTAATCACCCAGTTAGTGACCCCCTGGGTCACTGACCAGTGGGCCCAGTGGCTTAATTAAGCCACTGGATTAATTTAACCCACGGGTTAAGTTAACCCAGCCACTGACAGGGTGGCCCCACATGTCAGCCCCCCCCCTTGACGCCAGCCTGACGTCAGCCTGACGCAGTAAATCATTTAATTGAATTTCCAGAAAAGCAAAATAGTTTAATAAATCCAGAAATTCCAGAAAATACCCCAAACTTTGGAAATTCATAGAAATTTCATATTAACTCCAAATTGGACAAATAATATATGAAAAATGATCAGGAGAAAATTATCTTTCCTAATATGCAACTTTCAACTCTGTTTGAGTTGAATTTAAAATGTGATCAGTAGCATTTGCTATTTGATTTAAATGGAATTAAATCAAATTTAATTCAAATATTTTGGCAACTTGAACCATGGCAACATGCTACATTTCACTTACACCTCAGAGGCATATCATACACATTTGAAGATAATTCAAAATGATCAAACCATATCACATATTACTTGGATAATGTTGAATTCAAATGTGGAGTTTGAATTTGCATTTTAAATGCAATATATTCCACTTAAATGGAATTGCCTCACACATCAAAACTTGTACTTCAAGCTTTAACATTCAATCATGTGCTTGAGCATTGCATTCATATTGATTGCTCCTTCATGCTTTGTTTGTCGAGTAGAGGTGGAACCGGAGCAAGAGGTCACCCCCTTCGCTGAAGATCGAGAACCCGAACCTCGTCAGCAAGGCAAGGAAAACCCCATTGATCATGTCGATAAAATCCCACTTCCCTCTCATGTCTCGCTTATGCATTGTTTAGGATGATCACCATGCTTCATTTCTACCGCATAGATGAACCCATTCCTTTGCATGACCTATCATTTTGTCACAGTAGTAAGCAAACCACAATCCTAGCAACTGTAGGAGTTGAATGATATCATGTGGCCCCTGCAATTGTTATCGCTTATTGCATGCTTAGTATGATACCATGTTATTACTGTGATGTGAGTCGGGATGGTAGTGATCATGTTGATGATAGTAGAAAAGTGTTGGTGAATCGACCCTAATACAAGGTGAACGATGAGAGGCTGTGTAGGAGTACACGGTGGGTTGTCTCGTTGAACACCGCCCTAAGTCCGAGTTCTTGTGTGGTGATCCAAGATGAAGAGTACAACCACACATTGGGCTCACTGACCCCTCTCAACCTATTAACTCAACCCTTTCGATGTCCAGATGTCGCAGTAGTTCGGAGTTCTGGTAGGCTTGTGGCCTGGATGCTAAGTGAGAGAACGGCTCACCCGAGACCGGCTTATGCACCACGCACACATCACTTGGGTCCACTTCGGTAAACCGGCCGGGTTCACGATTGTGGTAACCAACCCAAGTAGGCGGCTTTCTCGGACTAGATAGTCTATGAGGTAACAGTTGTGGTGAGCATCCTCGCTGGCACCCCTTGAATGGTGTCGAGATCAAAGGAGGTAAATGATGATCATGTGTGTGTAGCGATACACCCCTGTAGGGTTAACAAAACTATTCGAATAGCCGCGTCCGCGGTTATGGACTACTTGGAAAGCTTAGCTTGATTATTAGATAACTTGAACCGGATACTTCTAAAACACACCAAGATAAGTGTGAGTGCTATGGCGTGCTTTCTCGTTGGGAAGTCGAGGAAGAAACCATAGTGGTGTATTGGTTGGTGAAAGTAGTGGACTCGTGTACGCTTCTTACCTCAAGTCTGGTACTCGTAGTTCAGGACTAGCCAAGTCAAAGCTGGCATTTCTGCAAGTGAATCCCACCTCCCTTTACCTTGATACATGTGCATGAGTAGTATAGCTCCTACGTAAGTCTTGCTGAGTACGCGTTTGTACTCACGTTTTCTTAATCTATGTTTTAGATGACGCCACTGACCCCGAAGGTGGCTTCTTCATCGAGCTGGACGACTGAAGTTAAACTAGTCTAGTCCCAGTCAGCAGACTGGTTCCCTCGTGGAGGGCTTTATGTTTGAATAAGGCTTCGTAAGCCAATTTGTTAAACTTGTCTGTACTCAGACATAATTTGCTTCCGCTTTATGTTGTAATGTTGGATCACATGTATGTGATCTCTGTGTGTACTCTATAAGAGTTATAAATAAAATGTACACTTTGTAGAGAATTGCAATGGTACCTGCTGTTCATACAAGGCATGTGTACTGCGTGTATGTTTATAACATGCATGTCTTTGTATGGGTTTTCGAGACCTTAGTTGTGTTCTGGCTGGCGGTCTTTCATACACCAAGTGGCCCTTAGATGTGCGCAGCTTGGGGCATCGCGATGCGATTGCTCGAGACTCCGTCTCGTGCACACTTTGTGGTATGATCGAGCCCGCCCTAGATCCCGACTAAGTGATCGGGCTGGAGTAAGTCTATGTAAGAGTTTTGAGATAGTCGGTAGTATGGTTGAGGCGACTTGTCTTTGAATATGTGAGTTCACCACCCATATCATCTGACTTGTGTGAGGACGATGAGGACCCATCTCAGTTGATCATCCGGCCTGGATGGGATGCCCCTCACGTACGATGCTTTCCGATAATGTTCAGTGCTTGGCCTTGTCTGCTTAGACAAGTGGGTGCGGTTCTCGGCTCTCCATATGACTATGTCTTAACTGTACTTGCATACGCTAACCCCGGGTCCCGACACTTGACTGCTTCTTCTTCGTCGGGATGCGAAGAGGAGGACAAGGATAGGATAGGTGTTATGTTTGCGAAAGTAGTTGATAGCATGAGCGCTTTCCAGATATGCCGTGAGTAGACCATCTTGGACCATGGGTCCATGAAAAATATCTTTGTGATGTTTTCTCTCCAATCTTGTGCCTTAATTCTTAGCCCTTCTGAGATGCCCTACATGATCAAGGCATCTATGTATTAGTTCTTTTGTTCTTATGCTATGTTTGCTTGGATATGATGGATTATGAGCTTATGTTCAGATTGTGATGAGTAATATATTTGGTTTACCTTTTATGTTTTAGTTCTTGAGTATTATTGCATGTTCTTCGTTGCTATTTATTGCTTTTGCCAAGTAGTAGATTGGAACTCCAAGAGGGAGCGTTATGCATGATTTTAGGTTCATGCCCCCCGATGTATAGCTTGAGTGACAGAAATATGAGACTAGGGGATGTGCTATTGCCACTAGGGAGAAAACAACGGTGCTTGTAACTGCGGTTGCAAGGATTGTTTACCTTACGCATAATTTGTTAATGCAGTTTTCTGTTGCTTTGAGCTTACACTTTGGGTGGGGCTCGCAACTTAATACCAGCGAGATGTTTTGGATAGATATCTCAAGGTGGATGATTATGAGTAGATGCTGATGATTAAACGATCAACTTGTCTTGGCATACTGCCCATATGATTGAGCCTCTAGATTTCTTGTAGCATAATTAGCATTGCGGTGCATTTATAATTCTATCAATTGCCCTACTGTAATTTGTTCATCCAGCATAGTTATGTATCGTCGTTTGGGAGAGAGAGACATCACTACTGAACATAATGGGACCCCGGCCCGATATGCGGTACTGTTCCAGATCTAGGTGTTTCCACCCAGATCCGGGGACGAAGCACATATCGGTCCCACCGCGATATATGACATAGCCATATTCCCCGGATTTCCAACATGATATCACAACATTACATATACAAGGATACAATATCTCATACAATCGGCATACACCTGCCTTAATACAATACAACAGCGGAATATATATGTCTGAGTACAGACTACAATCAAATGCCTACTGGCAAAGAGAAAAACATCAATCCCCATAACCACACGGTTCCAGGCCCTCCACCGGGATCCGCCTAACTAGTCGTCGTCGAGTCTCCACATGAAACGTCGATCACCATACATGTTGTCGACCAAGAACCCTGAAAAGAGTTTGGGGGTAGTATCATGAGTACAGAAGTACTCAACATCCAACTGTACTAGTCAACTGACCTAGCAAGGACTTCATCACTCGTCATTCTAGGACAACTAGTAGTTCACAGTAAGGAAGGGTAAGTGGTGAGGTTGCTGCCGCACTAGCATTATGAACTCGCTAACGATCTCGAGAGGAAGATAAGAAGCCAAGCATTCGATGAGGAATCGCCTCCAACAAGTCTGCTATCCACCTACTACTCAAACATAACACCTATCCTATCCTTGTCCTCCTCTTCGCATCCCGACGAAGAAGAAGCAGTCAAGGCACACACACGTTGACCAAGTTATATTAAGATTATCTCAGTTGTTGTTGTCTATGAAAAAGGAGTAGGTCTCAAGTCGTCCAGAACCGTGGACACGGCTTCTCGAAAATATTTAACCCTGCAGGGGTGTACCAACTGCCCATTACAAGGCTCCGCATGCACGCTCATCTCTCTCAGTTGCTACCCATCACAGGCAGCCATTTTATAATTTTGTTCCAAGAGATCCGAAACGATAGGTCCCTCTAACTAACAACGAACAAATCAGGGTGGCCCCCGGGGAGTCGACACCCAATCCAAAAGCTGACCACGCTCTCGGATCGGACTCTTCCGTCTCAACAGGGTTTGGGTTACCGAGACGCCTCACGTGAGGCCTCGGGCCCTTGCCGGTCAAAGGTGGACCAACAGGGAAACCATGTCTCCGCTGGTCCGGGTTGTTGAAAATTGCGAGGGGATCCACCAAGCACACACACGGGGTTTCAAATGGTAAATCAGCTCGGGCCACCACTAGAAATGTTCGAAGCTAGATAGATAAGAAAAGGGGACCCCATAAAATCCCACACGCGGTTAGGCACGCTCAGTCTTAAAACCAATACCCGGAACTCGGATCCTAGGTGACTCGAATGGAACAAAGCGTCGGGGCGGGATAGCCTAGACCTTCCATCCTTCGTCGAATATAGTCAACATTTATAATAATCATATCATTAACAACAATATAATAATGTGATATCCCAAACCAAGGAGTAACAGGATAACATCGTAGAATCCTAAGCATGCATACTAAGCAGGGGCTGAGCAACGAGCAATAGTAACATAGCAGTACAAGGTTTGCTGGGAGGGGACATGGATGTATCGGTTTGAAAGAGGCTGTAAACATGTGGTAGGATCAAACATCGAAACTAACCTAGACTAGCATGCAAACCGCTGGTTGAAATAGAATGGATCATAAGTAATGTATAATCCTTGCCTGTTGATAAGTCGGGTTCCGAAGGTGTAGCCGATCGCAATCTCGCATCGTCTCCGAGAGGTACCCGCGGAAGCAAACAAGACGATAAACACTGGAAAGCAATCAACGAGCAAGCATCTATTACTACGAGGCAAACACGAGCAAGCATACACAAAAGGCAACACGAGACATCGCACCTACCGTCGGGAGCGGTTACTAACAGGTTAAGTGGAAAACTCGTCACACACGACGATACCGGACATTTAGAATCCGTTCAAGTTGTTTAGCTACACAAGGTGAGCAAAAGGTTGTTAACATGGCAAAGCACAGAAGCAAGGCATAACACACAAACATGGCAAGAGGTGAAGCATAAATAAACTATCTAATCTAGTCACTTTAAGTGGGGGTAAAACCTATGCATGACAGCTATTACGGACCCCACGATATTTATTGCATTTGGTACTGTTTTGCCCCTAAACATATTTTATTATTTTTATTAGGAAGCAAGAACAGAAAAAACACAATCTACATGCAATTCTAGTCAAGTTACATATAAAGAACATTTTTATCGGAGCAACGGTTAAAAAGTTATTGCAATTACAGTTTACAGTGGCAAGCAGTTGTAAATAGCAGGTAAACAACATGAACAACGTCAAACATAGCAAAAGAGCACATTTTAATAAACTACACGAAAAACTAAGCAACTTTCATGTTTTATGCGTCTCGATCCGAGCTACGGTCTAAAAGATACCGGCACCGCAAAAATAAAACACAATTTGCCAATTTTAAATGCCCAGAGAAAAAAAAACGTATCTGGGCCGAATCTTCTACTGACCAGGCCCAACTCGCAGGAAAAAAAATAAATACTAAAGGAAAAAGAAAAAAAAACGGGGGGCGCTCACCCTGCGGGCCGTGGCCCATGCAACAGGCTGGCGGCCTGGGTTGGAGGAGCCGGGCCGAAACCGGCCCACGTGGAGGATGTGGCCCAGCCGGCGGTTGGGATCGGGACGCCACCCGATCCAGAGCTCGACGGCGGCGCTTGGCGCCGGTGAGGGCGACGCTCCGGCGCCCGCGTCTTGGTTTCGTGGCGTAGGCGAGGGAGGGTCCTAGGGCGCAGAGGCGGAGGCCGGTGGTTCCCAGGCACAGCGGCGTCCGAGGCCGTTGGGGCGAGCTCCTCGAGCTCGGGCCCGACCACCATGGCGCGCCGGCGGCTGCGGCACCCCTGCTCGGGCTCCGGCGACCTGCAAGGCGAGGCGGGGAAGGAGGTGAGAGAGAGGAGATGAGGGAGGAGAGGAGACGGAGCGGCGCGAGCTCACCGGAGCGGCGCGGCTGTCGAAGGAAGACGGCGGCGGCGAGGCGTGCCCATGGGCAGGAGGTGCACGTGGTGGCTTGGAGGAGAGAGAGGGATAGAGGTGGGTGGATCTGGGCCGTCGGATCGCCAGATCTGACGGTCCAGATCGCCTGGGGGCTAGGGTTTCGGGATTTTGCGGTCAAAATGGGCAGATCTGGAAAAGTGGAGGGGGTGGCTGCAATTTTGGACTAGGGAAACCCTAGAAAGGGGTGGGAGTGTGGTGGTCTTTATATAGCCCCGGTGGCTGGCAGTTTGCAAAAATATCCCCGGTGTTTACGTTTCTGACCGCCGGGGGTCCGCAGTACCTCCGATTCGGGTAAAACTTCGAACTGCGTGATCAACGCGTCGAGCCGGCGGCGTTCACCTCGCGCTGGAACCGTTACGAAAAAACTTTCCGGCGCGCTATAAAAACATCCCGTTTAATTATTAAATGGGGTTTTTCGTTCCGCTGGCTGCGGCTGGTCTTCTGCGGGTTTTCGCGACGGTGATCAGGTGAAACCCGGTGTCGCAAAGGTCGAGTGTCAGGGTGGCAAGGGTCGGTCTCCGTCTGGTACGAGATAAGAGGGGAAAAAATAATCGCCGATCGATAAATCGGGGATGCAAACAATGCAAACAAATCAGAGAAACAAACAATTCACACCGAAAACAAAATTTTTAATTTTTGTGAAATCTGGGCTGTTACAGCAAGTAAGGTATGCAATTCAAGTCAAGTCAATAACAAGCAAAAGTCTAAATCTAGTAATGAAACTAGCAAAGTAAGAACATAAAGGTGCAAGAGCTCTCGCTATCCGTGACTCAAATGTCTCCAAATGGTGTTTGCATTCAAGAAGTGGGAGATGGGTTTAGAGCATAAAAATACTATGTAGTTTAATTGAGAACTCAATCTACTAAAACTTCACACTTGGTCTCCTTAAGAATATTATTGTGACTCGTCCCAAGAACACTAGTCAGTCACAAGTCAAACTGATCCTCTCCCTTTTGACTTTGAGCACTCATGCAATGAATGAGCGCAAGCAAGATATGTTTGCACTTAGGATGGAAAAATAGAATAATGATGTGGAAGGAAGACAAAAATGTGTGAAAGGCTCACATCATTGAGGATAATCATAGGCGAGAGAAAGCTAATTGATAGATATGATGTGAGGAGTAGGGCTTGCCATGCAACGGATGCACATGTGAGCTATGGAAATCTGTCAATGGAACTAGTGTGCGTGCATCCAACTCTCTTGCTCAAGAAGACCTAGAGCTCATTTGAGGAGGCTTATCATTGGACTATACAAGCCAAGTTCCATAGTGTAAGGATCCCCACATAGTTATGCATGAATGATATACTCTCGGTGTAGTACAAAATATAGTTTGGAGTAGGAGTGTGGATCTTTCAAAAAGGAATAGTAGTGTTGCCCCCTTCTCTCTTGTTATTTCTTTTTTTCATTTTTTTGTGTGGCCTCATTGGATCTTTCTATTTATCTCTCACTTGTCCTCTTTGGGATATTTTATTTGTGTCCTCTTTGGGATATTTTCCTCACTTAAGGGAAACACTATATTTTACAAGGATATAGAAGATCACACACTTTATAAGAAGTACTCAACATAAAGAAAACAGAAAAACTATCATGATGTATGAAAATGTTTGCCTCTGCCAGTGTAGCACGATGTGCTATGATGCTATTGCGTCATGTAGCAATTATAAGGGCAAGGCCCAAGTAGCATGCGGCTCCTTGATCAAGCAAAAGCATTTATGACATGAAGATCAAGTCATGAGATGATGGATGTTGCATGGCAATGTATCTCGGAAAGGCTATGTAAATACCTTGATAGGTAGGTATGATGGTTGTTTTGAGGAAGGATATAATGAGGTTTATGATGATAGGGCTTTCATCCCAAGGGTTTGCATGCACCGGCGAAGTTTTCACCAACTCTCAAGAGGAGAATGGGCAATGCACGGTGTGGGCACCTCGGACTATATGTCCGAAGTGGCCAGCTGTGTATACTTTCATGCTCCCATCATCAGTGTCGCATGAGACACAAATCGACATGGATATCATAGTCTCAATGTTCATACAATATCGAATACAAGTATTACAAATAACATAGTCTTACATTGCCTCATCGGGCTCAAATGGTAGCGGAATAAGAAAAAGCATGATAGATAGCAGCGACACAATCCACAGGGTAGTGCAGAGCATAGCACGTCCTAGTAATCGTCAGTCGCATCATCGTCAAATACCTGCTCTTCCAAGCTTGGCTGATTGAATAACCAGGGACAAAGTCGTGAGTACATACAAAGTACTCGCAAACCAACTGACGAGGGGGTGACCCCACGACTCCTATGGATGAGCCTACCCGGTGTACCCGAAGACAGAAGGCCCACAGAGATTCCGCCTCGGCCCAGCCTTGGCCCACTATTGGCACCAACGTAGGAGTCCACGACTCATACGGAAGGTGCAAACTTGCCATAAGGTACAAGATCAGGGTTAGGAAACCTCATCTGTAATTCTAGACGGACTCCTCGAGACCTAGCCTAATATATAAGGGCTAGGAGGGAAGACGTGAAGATCATCCAATAGACAATATGTAACCCCAGCATTGTGCGCACTAGTCTCGGCTTCCCTGTAATCGCCATCTCCAATCAGTAACATCGAGCAGGAACGTATCCTCCTGTTAGCCGACGAGCAATCGTCCAACCTGTGCCTCTCATGACTAACCCAGGGTCCCTGACCATGGGATTTCCGGGGTACATCCCCGTTAATTGGCGCCGTCTGTGGGAACTACACAGGTTGGAATTACGATCTCGGCGGTTCCGTTCTCAGCAAACCACAACTCAAGAGCAAGAACCAGATGAAATCCACCCGAAGAATTCAAGATCACGGCAAACATCTCTGCCGCCCTAACGAGATCGCTCAGCCTACAGCCGTGCCAAGACCAGTACTACGGCGGAAATTGAGCCCACCACCAGTGAAAGAGAACTCGATGACCCAAAAGAAAGGCGCGAGGGTTCTACACGGAGATCCCGTTCGACGAGATGCAGCACGAAGTAGAGAACCCGCCGATCACTCGACGACCCACCGCCGCCCAGGCACCCGCCGCACAACAAGACATCGACTCCAAGCTCGAGATCAGCGATTGCCAAGACCATCGCCAACGAGGTAGAAGTCGACGACCCAGAAGACAGGCGCGAGGATTCTATGAAGAGACTCCACTCGAGGAGTCGAACTATACAGCCACACGATCGCCGACCTCTCGACGACCCGCCGTCGTGCGGATAGCCGCCGCCCGCCAGGACAGCAACTCCGAGACTCAAACCGGCGAATACTACGACCCAGATCGAAGACCAGATGAATTCGCCAACCTCATATGGAACCATAATCTAAGCGAGGGGCTCGAAATTGACCCGCGAGTTCACGAGCACCCAGCGGATCACGCGCTGTTCTTCCGAATCTCAAGGAAGAAGCGACACGCCGGATCCAGAAAACTCACGATCGGGGAACATCTAGAAGGACCCTGCATGATCCACTGCTTTGAAGACAACTGGGGACACATCAGATCGAGCCACACCATGGGAGACTGCCTCCTGTTCAACGAACTCGCCGACAGCCTCAAGGAGGAAAAACAACGAGAAGCCAAGCGCACCCGACGAACCGAGCAGCCGCCGACTCAAGGACAGGTGTACACGATCCAAAAAGGCAGGGTATCGCAAGCCCAATAGGACGCCGACACCTTGCAAGCCAGAGCAGCCGAGAACCTAAACGCAGTCCAAGTCTACCAGCTACACGACGCAGAAACCAGCATCACGTTCGACCAGAGTGATCACCCACCTGCAGTCCCAAGGCCGGGGCACGCGCCCGTGGTACTCGATGCTCAAATATGAGGGTACGACATGGAAGGAGGCAGCAGCATGAACATAATCTTCGTCAGCACCCTACGCAAGATACTGATCCCACGATCAGTATGGAAGAAATCAAGAAACCTGTTATACGGAGTAGTCCCAGGAGAAGCGGCTACTTCCCTTGGAGCGATCGAGCTCGAAGTTGTCTTCGGCAGCAGACGCAATTTTCCAAGACGCACCCTCGAGTTTGAAGTACTCGATTGGAAGTCGCAGTATCACGCCATTTTGAGACGTCCAGCATTCACGCAATTCATGGCGATTCCACACTACACCTACCTCAAACTCAAGATGCCAGGATCCGCGGGCGTCATTATAGTCAACGGGAGCTTCACCAAATCAGACAAGTGAGATTGCGATTTCCACAAAGTCTCCGACACCTTCGGAGCCAAGAAAGAACTCACAGAAATATCCATGGCGACAGACAAAAGTATCTTTCCGCTAGAAAGCCGAAGCGAGACAAAATAGTATGGACGGGACTTTAGGATCAATAGCGACACGACCACCCATCAGGTGCACCCTACGGACCCAGAAAAAACAGTCCGCGTGTACGCCCACCTCCCGGAAGAGCAAGCGACTGCCCTCATCGCTTTCCTCCGCGAAGAATTGGAAATCTTTTCCTGGTGCCCAGTCGACATGCCAGGAGTACCGCATGAGCTCGCAGAACACGCGCTGCGCATCAAGCCAAACACCAAGCCAGTGAAGCAGGTGCTACGAAGATTCTCAGAACCCAAGCGTAGAGCAATCGGGGAGGAAGTCAACCGATTACTCGACGCCCAATTTATCCGAAGGACGAAGAAAGACACTAGGGTCGCCAACCCTGTGCTGGTTCCCAAGAAAGACACAGACGTACTGCGAATGTGCGTCGACTACCGGCCAGTCAACAAACACTGCCCAAAAGACAACTTTCCCCTGCCAAGAATCGATCAGATAATCGACTCGACAGCAGGATGCGATCTACTATCGTTCCTCGACGCCTACTCAGGATACAATCAGATCAGGATGAAGGAAGAAGACGAAGAGCATACATCATTCATCACCCCTTACGGCGTATTTTTCTACAGAACAATGCCCTTCGGACTCAAGAACGCTGGCGCCACATACCAGCGGATGATGCAAGCCTATTTAAAAGAGAAAATAGGAAGAAACGTGCAAGTCTACGTGGACGACATCGTCATCATAATTTACAGTGCAAACACGCTACTCAACGACCTGCGCGAGACCTTCGCAGCATTCAATAAGTACAGAATCAAGCTTAACCCGAAGAAGTGCGCATTTGGCGTCCCAGCTGGGAAGTTGCTCGGGTACATGGTCTCCACTCGAGGAATTGAAGAGAACCCCGAGAAAGTTCAAGCAATCGCCAGAATGAAGGAACCAACCAACATCATAGGCGTGCAGCAGCTCACCGGAAGACTCGCAGCCCTGAGTCATTTCATCAGCAGATTGGGAGAACGCACATTGCCATTCTACCATTTGCTGAGAAAAGGAGATAAATTCGAGTGGACGGAAGAAGCCCGCAAAGCATTCGAGGACCTGAAGAAGACACTCTCGACCCCACCGATCTTGGCGGTCCCCAAAGAAAAAGAAAAATTGTACCTCTACGTGGCAGCACGCAACAGCGTGGTAAGCACATCACTCGTCGTCGAGCGCACAGAAGAAGGCAAGGTCCAGAGCATACAAAGGCCGATCTAATACCTCCCGGACATCCTCAACAACCCCAGAGCGACTGGGCGAGTCGCCGAGTGGAACATTGAGCTCAGCCCGCGGGACCTGCAATTCAAGCACCCAACAGCAATCAAAGCCCAAGTACTCCCAGACTTTCTGGTTGAGTGGACGGAGGTCCAGACACCAGACCCCCCGGACCTATCAAACTCATGGACAATGTTCTTCGATGGGTCAAAAAGACAGCAAGGAGCCGGAGCAAGAGTCGTTCTGGTCTCCCCCAAAGCAACCAAGCTCAAATACGTCCTCCAGATCAACTTCAGCCACGCCTCCAACAACGAAGCCGAATACGAGGCACTACTCTACGACATGCGCATGGCCAAAACATGCGGTGCCACTCGCCTCGTAATCTACGGAGACTCCAACCTCGTCGTCCCGCAGGCGATGAAAGACTGCAATGCAGTAGCCGACAACATGGCGGCCTACCAGAAGCTCTACAACACGCTCGAAGGAAGTTTCGATGGTTGCGAGCTCAACTATATCCCGAGAAAAAACAACACAGAAGCCGACGAACTCGCAAACATTGGCTCAACTCGAGGACCAGTACCACCAGTCACCTTCCTCGAAAGCATCAGCAGAGATCCATCAAGGAAAAAACATCAGCACCAGAGGCAGATGTAGATGACGACAACACTGAGCCAGCACAGGTGGCATCAGCAAGTCCATCTGAAGGCAACAACAGTCAAGCGGTCGAACCTACAGATCCAACAAAACTCGAAGGACCAGCGTGGACAAAACCGTTCCTCCGATTCCTAATCGAAGGCACGCTACGGCAAGACGTCTCAGAATCTCGGCGCATTAGTAATCGATCAAAGGCTTTCACAGTGATCAACAGACATCTATACAAGCGCAACGTCACCCAAATACTCCATAAATGCATCGACGAAGAAGACGGCAAAGCCCTACTGCTCTAAATCCACGAGGGCACCTGCGGGCACCACGCGAGCAGTCGAGTGCTCGTGTCCAAAGCGTTCCGAGCAGGGTTTTATTGGCCCACCGTGATGAAAAACGCAGAAGACATCGTGTGGCGATGCATTGCCTGTCAAAAATTTGCCAGCAGACCGCACGCTCCAGCCTCAGAGCTCAAGACCATACCACTATCATGGTCGTTCTCCACCTAGGGGCTCGACATGGTAGGCCCACTCAAGAAGTCATCAAAAGGAGGAAGAACACACCTACTAGTAGCAGTCGACAAGTTCACCAAGTGGATCGAAGCAGTGCCCATCACCAGTTCCACAGCCCTCACGGCAGTGAAATTTATCAAATCAATCATCTTCAGGTTCGGGGTGCCACACAACATCATCACGGAAAACGGCACGAACTTCACGGCGGCAGAATTTCAGAATTTCTGTGAAGAACTGGGCATCAAAATCAACTACGCATCACTCGCGCACCCGCAGTCTAACGGTCAGGTGGAAAAAGCAAATGGCCTAGTATGCGGAGGACTCAAAAAGCGGCTCCTTGCACCACTCGAGCAGGCCGCGGGCAACTGGATAGAAGAACTCCCCGCAGTACTATGGAGCCTGCGCACCACCCCAAATACCGCAACCCAGTACACACCTTTCTTCATGGTGTACGGGTCGGAGGCAGTACTACCACATGACCTCAAATTCGGGGCACCCCGGATCTCGGGGTACGAAGAAGAAGAAGCAGAAGAAGCACTGCAATATGATAAGGACACAGCAAACGAGGCAAGGGACACAGCCCTAGCGAGATCAAAGGGGTACCAGGACAAGTTGCGCACTTACCAATTTGCAGCTCATGTAAACCTTCAACGCAATAAAATGATGGTGCCAAAATACTACCACAAAGCACTCGGGGGCTCGATTACAAAACTCCCCCCGAGAGACGCTATCGTCGCTCACGTGATCTTTATCCAAAGCACTCGGGGGCTCGAGTACAAAACTCCCCCCGAGAGACGCTATTGTCGCTCACACGATCTTTATCCAAAGCACTCGGGGGCTCGAGTACAAAACTCCCCCCGAGAGACGCTATCGTCGCTCACGTGATCTTTACCCAAAGCACTCGGGGGCTCGAGTACAAAACTCCCCCCGAGAGACGCTATTCTCGCTCACGCGATCTTTACCCAAAGCACTCAAGGGCTCGAGTACAAAACTCCCCCCGAGAGACTCTATTGTCACTCACGCGATCTTTACTCAAAGCACTCGGGGGCTCGAGTACAAAACTCCCCCCGAGAGACGCTATCGTCGCTCACGTGATCTTTACCCAAAGCACTCGGAGGCTCGAGCACGACCTCCCCCCGAGAAACACTCACGCAGTCCGAAAACTTAAAGGGCCCAAGCAACAAACCCTGATAGGTTCCACCTGCTGGAAAACAATTCAGAAGACACGACTACAACCAGATGAAACACAAAGCACTGTGGAGAAATATGGATGGAGCGCAGGACGCAGACAATCCTTTAGTCTTCACCTGATCTCCAACGATCACCTAAAATACTCGGGGGCTACTCCCATCGGGAGCGCTACCGCGCACCCGATAAAATTCAGAAATTAGCAGAAGAGTGACAAAGGAAACAAATCTCAGCCTAAGTTCGACTCTCCGACTCAAACGTAGCCTCGGGGGCTACTCCCATCGGGAGCGCCGTCACGCACCCGATAGAACCCAAAGTTTAAAGATCTAATGGACTCGAAGACAACTCTCGTTCGCACAGGACTCGAACACAGCTCTCAGTGGCAAAGGACTCGAAGACAGACTCCATTATAAAGATGCAAGCATAGTTCGCATTACAAGGACCCGAAGATCATTCTCAGTACAAAAGATTAGAATTACATTGAATAGAAGGCAGCTCTGACTACTCGAAGGCAATCCTCATTACATGAAGAACTAACCTAGTTACAAAAGACACAAGCAGCCGATAAGTCTGTACCATCAATCACCCAAGGAATTATGACTTCTACATGTGTGCCCATGCTGGGATAATTGGCAGTACGACAACAAGCATCATCACAGACAAAGGAGGAGTCGAAGCAGCCAGCTCATGATGTCAATGACATAACAAAAGGTGAAGCTCAACTTATTTGAGGAGCACCGAGGACGATGCTCCACCAGCTTCTTCTCCTGCTTCACCAGCCTCTTCTCCAGCTCCACCCGAGTTGCCGATGAAGACGAAGCCGCTGCCTCCAGTTCTACAAGGTCCCCTGGCGCGCCCGCTTGATCGGTGGCTTGACGTCGGGGTCCTCTTCCGAGCCGGAGGAGGAAGTAATTGAAGAAGGCTCAGCATCAGCACCCGAAGGGTTGCCGGAGGAGGAAGAAGTTGAAGACGCAGGCGAAGGACTCCTCGACCTGTCAGAACCATCGCTGCTTGTCTCCGGCAAGTACGGATCCATGCGGTTGCCACTCGGGTCAAAGGCGCGGATGATAAGAGTGTCTTCACCATCAAAACGGTAACAAAGAGTGTCACCATCACGCAAGTTCAAGCGTCGAGAAAATGATTTCCAGCCAAAGCCAAGAAAAATCAAGCGAGAACTATCAATCTCCAACTTAACACAAGAAGGAGATCGAGCGGACCCCTCAAGACTGCGCTCAGAAACAAGGGCAGCAAATGCAGAAGGATGCACAATGCGAGCAGCGATCCGTCCACGGACGCGCAGGAGGAAATCATAGCGCCAAAAACCCTCCTCCGAGGAAGAGGAGGAAGGCGTCGATGGTGCACCATGACGGCCACAACGAGAAGAGCGCGGAGTACGACCACCGCAACCACGGCGAACCCGGCCACGGCTAGTCATACCTGCACCTCGTTTTGGTCCCATGAGAAACATGAAGAAGAGGGGCTAGAGAGGTAGAAGAAGAACACTACTGCCAGATGAAGAAAAGGGGTCTATTTATAGCAGAACCCCAAGGGCACGCAAAATCCCAGACAACGGCAACAATTAATTCAAAGACCAAGCATGTCGGGCGATTCGAATTCTGAGACAAAGATGCCTTCACACGGGCGGCACTATGCGCCGGACGCGTCGAATCTCGCGCGTTTTCAATACGTGCATCAATAACTGAATAGGCGGATGCAGCACGCCACCAACAACCATCATTATGAACGGTCATGACGACATGACGCTTCGCAGACAGAGCATCTTTGATGGTCCTCCAACCAAGAAGAGGTAAATTAAAATAGTAGCGCAAAAAATACAGCCTGCAAGCACCGTTCTTACTAACTCAAATATATTTTTGAAATATATTTAACTCCCATTAGGAGCATCTCCACTAGAGTTCCGGGTGCTCCCTCACCTAAAGAGTAAATATGTGCTCGAGTGGTCACTCGCACTCACAGAGTCCTGAGTGCTCCCTCACTTGGACAAGAAAATGCGCTCGGGTACTTTATCACCCGAAAGGAAAAGAAAAGATATGCTCGAGTGATTACTCGCACCCATGAGAGTCCTAGGGTGCTCCCTCACCTAAAAGAAAAGACGTGCTCGAGTGATTACTCGCACACATGAAGAGTTTCAGGTGCTCCCTCACCACGACAGAAGATAAGCAGACCTGCACTCGCCAGATCGAGCGGTCCCAGAGTATCGGGTGCTCCCTAAACCTGAGAGCGAAGGCAATACTTGAGTAATTACTCACAGAACTCTAAATTACCCGAACACTCGAAGACCTCCCGAGCAAGTACTCCTCTACATTATTCCTCGCCCGAGCGCTCGACCAAGCTCCGCGAAGGACTGCTAAAACAGCTCACTTGATTGTTTATTCCAAGTGGGTGCATTATCAACTAGGCTCCGCGCCTCAATAAAAAATACATATTCCTAGAACACGACATACTGTGACCAGATGCCACGCAAGCTTAGCGTGTAGGTAAGACCCCGCTGCGCAGATCGGTCGGGCAGGGACTTGACGCATAGCGATTTCACTCCCAATCTTTCCCATGCGCTTGCATGATAGAAAAAGCCGGGCGGACGCGCCTAGGCTACGAACTTTACTGGCGGCAATTGATCACTTTAAGCCCTGCAGCGGCTTGACTTTTGCTCGACACCAGTGTTCCAAGCTCATGTCGAGGTACATGGATTTGATTGGGCTACTGCGGTTTTTTCCACTAGTGCAATTCACCAAGGCTCGACCAGTCGACTCCTTGGGCCCTTTCAGCTTAGCATCTCTCAAAACAGGTTTTGTCTTGGCCCCAGACTGCCAGCGACCCACAGTTTAACCGTGCATACTTAAAACGGCGCAAGTATGGACTCGAGTCCCTGCGCGACTCTTCGAGCGCCCCAGGCACTCGGGGGCTACTGACGAGGGGGTGACGCCACGACTCCTATGGATGAGCCTACCCGGTGTACCCGAAGACAGAAGGCCCACAGAGATGCCGCCTGGGTCCAGCCTTGGCCCACTATTGGCACCGACGTAGGAGTCTACGACTCATACGGAAGGTGCAAACTTGCCATACGGTACAAGATCAGGCTTAGGAAACCTCATCTTTAACTCTAGACGGACTCCTCGAGACCTAGCCTAGTATATAAGGGCTAGGAGGGGAGACGTCAAGATCATACAATACACAATCTGTAACCCTAGCCTTGTGCGCACTAGCCTCGGCTTCCATGTAATCGCCATCTCCAATCAATAACATCGAGCAGGAACGTATCCTCCTGTTAGCCGACAAGCTATCGTCCAACTTGTGCCTCTCATGACTAACCCATGGTCCCTGACCATGGGATTTGCCGGGGTACATCCCCGTCACCACCTAAAGAAAGAAACAAAGTTTTGTATATGAAAATAATAGGATGGCTATATGGTGGAGTTTCTCATAGGTATTTCCTATCTACTCAAGATTATTATTAAGTTGACAAAATTTTAAACTTGTGAAGTTTTATTTCCCACAATGAATTTGGATAAGTCAAGTCCAACCCTTTTCCACAACTTTAACATCATCACCGCGAAGCATAAACTTAGTACCGGGCTTTCGCATCTATACCCCACAAAGTGTGGCCTCACTAGCTGTCCATGACCGTGGACTCCGGCAACTCGAATAGTTTTCACTCTGCAGAGGTTGTACACTTTACCCACCACATTCGATACATCCGCTGTGTGTCCCCACAGATAGTCATACCTAGTACAGGTGATCTACCATAATCGGATAATCGACCATAATCTTCCCCTTGCCTACCCTAGTACAGGTGATCTACCCGATGCCCACATCCTGAACTGTCCGTGTGCAAGGTAATGCTCCTCTTGGACACATGCCTTCACCGTAGTGGAGGTGCGGAAAAGTTCTGTGCCACCACTGCCTCCGCAGTGACCTCACCTCCGACTCCTCGGTAGGCTTACAGGCTTTTAGGTACTCCCGTGTACCTCCATCATATAGTTAGAAGATCCCCGTACTAAGATATGCAAGCTTCCAACTAGCCCTGTTCCATACCAGAGTATAGTGGTTGTACTGTAAGGCTAGGTTTTGACGGAAATTATAGAGAGTCCCTCCAAACTTTGTCCATGTCCGACGATGTACCACAATCACGGCCATACCACCTTCTTAGCTGTATGCCATACCACATAGGGTGAAGTATGACTATCCATGTTGTAATGTAATGCTGATTACTAGAGCTGAGTGATGGTCTCGATAGAATGTCGGGATCACCAGGGTTCTAATTTTTTCTCCCAAATAGGTCGGCAATGGGGTGGTGGAGTTTTCCTACTATAACTAATACAATCCCAAACCATATAAATATAATACTAGCACGATACAATATAAGTTTTCCAAAAGAAAGTAAAAATGGTAATGCAGAGTTTGATCTTTGATGGTAACTTGCCTTTGTCGGTGATGTCCCTTGGATCGGCTTCTTCAACAGCTTGGGAGGAGTCTTCACCTGCAACATCAAGCGTTCGTCTACACATTGCCAAAAAATAGCACACAATTCTCAGGCAATCATTCAATTTTCACAGAATAAACAACCACTCAAACACATCACTTAGCAAAGGAATTATATCACAAGTTGCTAACAAGGATCAATTCTTCTATTAAGATTTAGTTTAGCACGGGGTTAAGTCAGTATTTAACAAGTATAGTAGTCAATTTTATTAGGGTTTTCCTTTACAAACAATTTAATACAAAATTCAACATATTAAATGTTTATGACCTCGTGGTAGGATAAATTGGTTATTAGTAGGTGAAGCAGTTAAAAAGTTTAAACAATATTTCAACATTCAAGGGAAAATAGATATTAATTCCTACAACATGTAACAACCCAGATTTCACAAAAATTAAAAATTTGTTTTCGGTGTGAATTGTTTGATTGTCTGATTTGTTTGCGGTGTTTGCATCCCCGATTTATCGATCGACAATTATTTTTCCCCGCTCTTATCTCGTACCGGACAGAGACCGACCCTTGCCACCCTAACACTCGACATTTGCGACACCGGGTTTCACCCGAGCATCGTCGTGAAAACCGCACAGGACCAGCCGCAGCCAACGGAACAAAATCCCCGTTTAATAATTAAACGAGTTATTTTTATAGCGCGCAGGAAAGTGTTCTCAGACGCCGCCGGCTTGACAGCGCTGTTCTCGCAGTTCGAAGTTTTACCCGAATCAGAGGTCCTGCGGACCCCCGGCGGTCAGAAACGTAAACACCGCGTGCGAGAGAGAAAAAACCGGGGATGTTTTTGCAAACTGCCAGCCATCTGGGCTATATAAAGACCACCACACTCCCACCCCTTTCTAGGGTTTCCCTAGACCAAAATTTGCAGCCATCCCCCTACTCATTCTCAGATCTGCCCAAAATAGCTGCAAATTCCGAAATCCTAGCCTCCAGGCGATCCAGACCGTCAGATCTGGCGATTTACGGTCCAGATCGCGCCACGTGGCACCTCCACAGCCAACCCTAGCAGCCCACACCGAGCCGCCGCCCGTGCCATGGAGCTCGCAGTGGAACCGCACCTCGCGCCGGCAGCCGGCCGCAGCCGCGCCTCCCCTAGTGAGTGCCACCGCCTCCTCTTCTCCCCTTGCTCACCCTCACCTCCTCCCTCTCTCCTCTGTCCCAGAGACGCCGGGCTGCCGCGCCGGAGACGGCCTCCCGAGCTCGTCGCGCCGCTGCTGGGAGCACGCTGGCGTCGCCTCGGCCTCGAATCGACTGGATCCGCCTCCACCGCACCTCCCCAACCCTCCATCGTGTCTCTCTGCGCCGCTTGCCTCGCCGGAGGCCGTCCTGAGCGCCGCCATCGTGGGATCCCGTCGAGATCGGGACGTGGATGGCCGTGCCAATCGCCGGCTGGGCAACTTCCTTCATGTGGGCCGGCCCAGCACCACCAGCCCGCACGCCCCCGGCCGGCCAGGCGCCCCAGCCCAGCCAACCAGGCTGCCTCCTCTGCAACATGGGCCGAGCCGACTAGGGTGAGGCCCATTTTTATTTTTTTTCACCTGTCATTTATTTTTTTTCTCTGCTAAGTCATGTTATATGCTGCTGATGTTGTTTTGCAATGTAATTTGCGGTAGATCTGTAGCCCGGATGACGTTGCGCCCAAAAGGAAAATTGTTTAGAATTGTGTGTACTACAGTTCGTCTTTTGTGAGCATTTTGATTTGAGGCCATCTTGATGTTGTTAATCTGTGTTGAAGTGGGCATCAGGCCGTTAAACTGCTACTAATTGTTGTTATGTGCTGATGTTGTTATTTATTGCAAGTTTGCATGATGATTGTGACACATCCATGAGGCCTATTGCATTGATTCTTTTTGCATACTGTTAAGCATCACGTCTACTTCCATTATATGTATTGCATTCCCATGATATGCTTGCTGGTCATAGTTATTTTTAGCTCCAAAGTTTCTATGCTGCTGTTGTTGACAGCCACCTCTGTTTTTCTCTAAGTCTGTAACGTTCCGATGCCATGTTGTGTGCTTAATATCTTTTGATCTGTGATGCCTATGACCTTGATTCTTTTTTGTACCTGATCAGCATCATGTCTAGTTCATGCCCATGTATCGCTATGTCATGTTGCTACACTTTTGCATATAGTTTTGCTCCTGTTTGTACATCATAAAAATAACAGTTTCTGCCATGTTTCTCTTATTTTCACGAAGTCCTTGACCAGTAATGTTTTATTGCATTTTGCATTAGCTATAATTAGTTGTTCATGATGACTATTTGCATGATTCTTTTTGTCATGCCTTCCTTGTCATGTCTACTTTAGTTGCATATCATTTGTGAGCATGTTTGCATTCATTATCATGTTTATGCAATGCTCTAAAGTGTGCTTCCCGATGTTGGCAGATTGTGCCCGTAACTTGTTTTGCTTGTATCTTTTTAACCGTAACTCCGTTTGGAGTGTTCTTTATATGTAACTTGATTAGTTTTTCATGTACTTTGTGTTTATGATATTCTTTGTTGTTGTTAACCAACCTAAAATATGGTTTAGGACAGAACAGTACCAAATCTTTTAATTGTCGTGCGGCACTTAGTGGATGCCATGTCTAGGTTGTGCCTCATTTAAACTGACTAGCATAGATAGTTTACTTTGTGCTTAACCTCTTGTAATGTTTGTGTGCTATGCCATGCTTGAGTGAGATACCATGTTAACAACCTTTGTTGATCACCTGTAGCTAAACAACTTGAACCTTTCCCAATGTGCGGTATCGTCGTGTGTGACGAGTACTCCACTTAACATGTTAGTATCCGCTCTCGACGGTAGGTGTGATGTCTCGTGTGGCCTTCTTGTTGATTCTTTATCGTGTTTGCCTCGTAGTAATAGATGCTTTCTCATTGATTGCTTTCCAGTGTTTCCTTCTTGTGTTCTTCCGCGGGTACCTCTCGGAGACGTTGCGAGCTTGCGATCAACTACACCTTTGGAACCCGACTTATCAACAGGCAAGGACTATGCATTACTTATGATCCATTCTATTTCAACTAGAAGTTTGCATGCTAGTATAGGATAGGTTCGATGTTTGATCCTACCACATGTTTACAGCCTCTTTCAAACCGATATAGCCATGTCCCCTGCCAGCAAACCGTGTACTGCTATGTTACTATTGCTCGTTGCTCAGACCCTGCTTAATATGCATGCTTAGGATGCTACGATGTTACCCTGTTACTCCTTGGTTTGGGATATCACATTATTATATTGTTGTTCATGATATGATTATTATAATGTTGACTATATTCGACGAAGGATGGAAGTTCTAGGCTATCCCGCCCCGACGCTTTGTTCCATTCGAGTCACCTAGGACCCGAGTTCCGGGTATTGTGTCTCTTGACTAGCATGCCTAACCGTGTGTGGGATTTTATGGGGTCCCCTTTTCTTACCTTCCTAGCTTCAAACGTTTCTAGTGGTGGCCCAAGCTGATTAATATTTTAAACCGTGTGTGTGCTGGTCGGACTCCAGTAGTTTTCAAACCAACCCGGACCAGTGAGGACATGGTTCCTTGCTGGCCCATCATGACCGGCTGAGGACCCGGTTTCCCATGTGTGATTAACCGGTAATCCAAACCTGGAGTCATACGGTAGAGACCGATCCGAGAGCGCGGCCGGCTTTTGAGTTGGGTGTCGACTCACCGGGGGCCACCCGGATTTGTTCGTTGTTAGTTAGAGGGACCTGTCGTTTCGGATCTCTCGGAACTAAATCATAAAATGGTTGCCTATAATGGGTAGCAACTGAGAGAGATGGGCATGCGTGCGGAGCCTTGTAATGGGCAGTTGGTACACCCCTGCAGGGTTAAATCTTTTCGAGAAGCCGTGTCCACGGTTATGGACGACTTGAGACCTACTCCTTGTTCATAGACAACAACAACATAGATAATCTTAATATAACTTGATCAACGTGTGTGTGTGCCTTGACTGCTTCTTCTTCGTCGGGATGCGAAGAGGAGGACAAGGATAGGATAGGTGTTATGCTTGCGTAAGTAGTTGATAGCAAGACTTGTTGGAGGCAATTCCTCATTGAATTCTTGGCTTCTTATCTTACTCTATAGATCGTTAGCCACTTCATAAATGCTAGTGCGGCAGCAACCTCACCACTTACCTCATCCTTACCGTAAACTACTAGTTGTCCTAGAATGACGAGTGATGAAGTCCTTGCTGGGTCAGTTGACCACTACCGTTGGATGCTGAGTACTCCTGTACTCATGATACTACCCGCAAACTCTTTTCAGGGTTCTTGATCGACAACAGGTATGGTGATCGACGTTTCACATGGAGACTCGACGACGACTAGTTAGGCGGATCCCGGCGGAGGGCCTGGACCCGTGTGGTTATCGGGATCGATTTTTTTCTCTTTGCCACTAGGAATTTGATTGTAGTTTGTACTCAGACATGTATCTTCCGCTGTTGTATTGTATTTGAGGCAGTTGTATGCCGATTGTATGAGATGTTCTATCCTTGTATCAGTAATGTTGTGATATCATGTTGGAAATCCGGGGCATATGGCTATGTCATATGTCACGGTGGGACCGATATGTGGTTCGTCCCCGGATATGGATGGAAACATCTAGATCTGAAACAGTACCGCATATCGGGCCTTACACAACACCATATTAAGGGAAACAATGTGAAAGAGCATTAGGATAATTATGATGGAATTGTTAACATCAAGGTTGAAGGTCAAACAAGGCTTAGTTAAATGAAGTGTTCACCTAAATTATTAGATAGTCCATTTTTATTTTATTTTATTTTTATTAACTAAATAAACCACAATTTTGCTAGTAAGCCAAGGCAATTTTAATAACATGCTACAATTTAATAACACTAACAGGAAATTCATGGTAATTAATCTAATAATCAATTTAATAAAAAATGTCCACCATTTTGTTTAAGAAAAACAACATTCTAAACATGCATGAAAATAGAGCATAATTAGCTAAACAACACAAAATTTGTTTCAAACTTTTCTGACCTATAATTATTTTTCTAAAAGTATTTTTCTCCTGCAAATTTAATTAAAAGGAGAGAAAATTGCACAGCCGGCCTAGGTCAATCCTGTGCCCACGGGCATTTCTTTCCAGTGGGCTTGCTCTCTACACAGGCGCCGCTCAAGTGTTTTTTAATTTTTTTAGGGCTAAGGGGTACGGGACAAGCATGTTGGATCTAATAAGATCCAACGGCCTGGAGGTCGTCTTCTTCCTCACAACGAAAAAAAAGGAAGCCCTTGCCTGGGCAGTGTCCATGGCGGTCACGAGCGTGAGGGAAGCTCACCAGAGGAGTTCTGGCCGGCGGCGAGCGGCAGGAATGGGTGGTGGGCATGCGAGATGGCTGGAGGATCCCTTTTTGGGTTCACGGGCGGCATGGGACGTATGCTCCGACAACGGTTTGGCGAAGATGGTGGTTTAAGTAGACGCACAACAGCTTGGGGTGGGGCAGAACGGCGGCTTGAGATCGGCGTGGTGGAGCCCCAGTGCTCGCCGGCGTGGATGGTGGGTGAGGCAGAGGCGCGCCGGCCTCCTTCTTCTTGCGTGCGCTCCTCCTTGGAGCCGCCTGCTCCTTCTGCTCTCCTCTCGACTCCTCCCTCCCTTCTTCTCGGACGGGTACGATGGAGTGGGGAGTGTTGGGTAGCGAGTGGAGTGAGGAGAGGGGAGCGATGAGGAGGGGTTATATACGGCGAGGGAGTTGGGGGCGAGGCGGGAAAGCGCGAGAGGGGAGCGGGACGGGAGCGCTCGTTCCCCCTCTGGCGATCCATGGCCTCCTCGCCGGTTGGGTGAGCGGGGCGGAGCGAGGGCTGACGTCGGCGGACGTGCGTCACCAGAGGGTCCTTTGGGTGATGTCAGAGGCGGGCAGAGTGGCTGACTTGTGGGTCAGGTTTGCATGGGCTGGGGGAGAGTATGGGCGTGGGTTAGGGGAAGAGGAGAGATGGTCTATGACCCAGAAGGAAGAGGCTGGTCTCCTCTGTTTTCCTTTTTTTAACAGATTGCTTTAAACTTTCTTTATTAAACTAGTGATCTTATTTAAATTGAAGATAGATTTCAAACTTACACAAAAAAATACTTTGTAACATCCTATAATATTTATCCTCATTTTGTTAGTTCTTTGAAGGATATTTTATAAAGTTTAATAATGTTAGTACTACTACCTCATAGTATTTTATTGTTTTATCACTTTTAAAATATATTAATTAAGTACCTTCTGCTATAGAGGTATTTTTAATTATTTAAATAATGAATTTTCATATAGACAAACATTTACTTGGGAGCCATTTCATTGACACTAATTATTATGGGTGCCTAAATGTGGTTATTATAATATGAGTGGAGTGCTAAAAAAATTATGGGTCAATTTCTTAGCAATACAAGGCAACAACACATGGAATGCAATATCAATCATGGTAAGGATAGTCTAACAACTAAAACAAAGCAAGATAAATAACTACTTGGCAAACAAGACATGGTATTAGAACAAGACAAGAAAATGACAAGCATGACATGGCAATTCTAGTACTAACACATCACAACTGGAGCAAGTTTTTGTTACCAATAATTTTTGCTACCCTAATAACAGGGTAATAAAAGTTGGGATGTGACACACGGTACCGAAGAGGCTAGAAAAATATGGATGGCAGAAGTGCCAACAATCGAATACTCACATTTGTCAAAGAACTCATTCACTTATTATCGGCAACTCTTTATCTAATCAGGAGGTTAACAAAGAGACAAGTACCCCGAGTAGGAGTGTATGGGGGTTTGGTTATCCTTGCGCATCCTCGACCCATGGTACGTTAGGGTACACTATATATTACAACCCCTCGAGAGGTTAGAAATCCATCTAGTAGCTAGAATTCTCAACCATTTTTTTATAGTTTTCGAAAATAAACGCGGATTTCCCAAAATACAACATCTATCACTAATAGGCTTGAGCTCTTGAAACACAGAAGTCCAAACATTAATCAAATCAATACCTCAAAACTATTGCAAGTTACTACTATACTAAAATAGCTACCTCAATTACCTACTCAAGTCAAGACACAAAACTCAGTGCAACAGGCCAACTCTCAAAACAAGATAAGCATGCAAACTCAAGCGAGATGGAAAAGCAACAACCTAAATACAAGGTCATAAAAAGATAAGCATGAAAACAAGAGCTAAACATGATAGCAGCTATGAAAAGATAAAGAACACGCAACACGGATAAGGATGAAAACTATGTTGTGTTCTAGGGTGAAGTGGAGTGTATTTTCTCTCCCAAACAATGAAGTCTAGGGTCCAACTTGTTATGAACAGCAAGAAAAACAAACTAGAAATTAAAGATCAAGACGCTCCAAGCATAACACATATATCATATGAAGTGATAAAAATATAGCGTGAAGAAGGACGAATTGATGATTGTTCATGGAGAAGGGGATGCACGGGGGCATCCCCAAGATTAGATGCTTGAGTCTCCTTGGATATTTCTGGGGGGTGCATGGGGTCATCCCCAAGCTTGAGCTTTTGACACTCCCGGATCTTCTTTTATCATCTTCCTTCGCACACTTGAAAACTCCCTTCGTACGAAACTCATCATAGGCTGATTAGAGTGGTTAGTACACATAATAAAATAATTTTCCTCTACTAGAATTAGTGATTTTCATGAAAATATATTATTTCTCAAGATTTCGAGAAAGTTTTTGCACAGAAAAATAAATCTTAATATTTGCAAAACGGTGAAAACACAAAAATAGGCAGAATCTGGGAAAAACTAACCAGCAGGTACTAAATAATATTTTAGGGGTACTTCTGCAACTCAAATCAAAAAACTCAGAACATATGGCAGAAAGTAAATTGTATAGAGCATACTGTAAAAAATATTTGATAAAAAATATGATCTGGTTATTTTTAGGGAATTTTTGCAATGGAGTAAAAGTTTCTGTTTTCTTGACAGCATGTCACAACTTTTGATTTTTCTTGCAATTGGAGGCTAAAACTTGGCACAAATCTTGAAAATAAAGATACAATGATTTTTCTACAGTGGTAACAAGCATCAAGACCATTAAAATTTAAAGTAAAAAAAATTTTGGGTTGCCTCCCATAAGCGCTTTCTTTTATTCCTATTAGCTAGGCATGATGCAAGAAGATCAAGTCTTATCAATTTAAAAAGAATAAATTGCCCATGCAATGTACTCAAATGGTAACTTCATCTTCTTTCCAGGGAAATGTTCCATGCCCTTCTTGAGGGAAAATTGTAATCTCGTAGTCCCTTCTTTCATATCAATGATAGCACCAACGGTGCGGATAAAAGGATGTCCCAAAATAATTGGACATGAGGGATCACACTCAATGTCCATGACAAGAAAATCAACGGGGACATAATTATCATTGACAACTATAAGAACATCACCAATCCTTCCTAAATGTTTCTTTACGGTAGAATCAACGAGGCGAACACCAGAAGAACAAGCATCAAAAGGTTTCAATTCAAGCATATCATACATTCTTTTGGGTAGAACGGAGGCACTAGCTCCAACATCACATAAAGTTAAGAAAGAACAATTATTCATCTTTAATTTTGACCATAGGATCCCAACCATCTTCTAGTTTTCTAGGATAATAAACCTCTAACTTAAGTTTCTCCTCCCTAGCTTTGATAAGAGCATTGGTAAAATATGCTTGGTGAAGGAAGTGTTGAGTGAACTAGTGTGGGGAATCTTTGGCCATTATTTGCAAAAATTTAATTACACCAGGGAGAGTGCAATTATCAAAATCAAGTTCTTTGCTATTAATCAAAGTTGTGGTGTCATCCTCTACATTTGACTTCCTTTCTATTATAAAAGTTTTGACATCGTCCCAAGTGTGAGGACGTTTCGGAGTAGCTTCAAACCAAAGATCCGGTTTCTTCCCCTAGTAGAACATGACATGGGCATAATTCCCCATCATAACTAGTGTAGTCACAAGGTCTGTTGCTTTTATAAGTAGCCATAGTAACAGCGGCAATAAAGAACAAAGTAACTATTTTTTTGTGGTTTTTGATATAAGACTCAAAAGAAAAATCTAAGAAGTAAAGTAACAATACTAAAAATCAAAGGTAACATATAGTGTGCAACTCCCCTATCTTGTAGACTGGAGTCCCCAACAACGGCGCTAGAAATTAGCTTGATGTCTTCTCGCCCCTCGTTGGTTACCCCAAGTGGAAGTTTGAGATGTAGATAGTAGCAAATTTCCCCTAACTTAGAGGATAAGGTTTATGCCTCCCGTAGGACTCCAAGTTCTACAAGTAGGTGGTCGATTGAGCAACGCGCCGTCTAAATAGATATTGCTCCCTTAACATGGACATGCACACAAATGCAAACAACTTTTCTCCCAACGAGTTCAGAGAGGTTGTTAATCTCTCCGTTCTTGTTGTTTACAAACAATCAAAACACAAGCGGGAATAGTAGTGATGATTGCAACGAAAAGGAAATAAATGCAGTAAATGGTTGAGGTGTAAACAATGGCAGAAATATGGATCGGGATCCCATGATGTTCACTAGTGATATCTCTCTCCCAAAATACGATAAATAACTATGTTGGGTGAAAAAATTGCGACTGAGAAATTGATAGAATTATAAACGCACCGCAATGCTAATTATGCTATAAGAAAGCTAGAGGTTCAATCGTATGGGCAGTACACCCAGACAAGTAGATCGTTTATTCATCATCATCTACTCACTAATCATCCACCTTGAGATATCTATCCAGAACATCTCGCTGGTATTAAGTTGCGATCCCCACCCAAAGTCTAAACTCAAAGCAACAGACAACTGCATTAACAAACTATGCGTAAGGTAAACAATCCTTGCAACCGCAGTTACAAGCACCGTTTTTTTCTCCCTGGTGGCAACATCACATACCGTATTCTCATGTTTCTGTCACTCAAGCTATACATTGGGGGGCATGAACCCACACTCAGGGATAACGCTCCCTCTTGTAGTTCCAATATACTATTTGGGCAAAGCAATAAATAGCAACGGAGAACATGCAATAATACTCAAGAACTAGAACATAAAAGGTAAACCAAATATATTACTCATCACAATCTGAACATAAGCTCATAATCCATCGGATCCCAGCAAACACATCATAGCAACAACATAACTAATACATAGATGCATTGATCATGTAGGGCAACTCACAAGGGCTAAGAATTGAGGCACAAGATTGTAGAGAAAACATCACATAGCTACTGGTCATGGACCCATGGTCCAAGGTGTACTACTCACGACACATCCGGGAGGCGCTCATGGTGGTGGAGAAGCTCCCGGAGATCAATCCTCTCTCCGACAGGGTGCCGAGACAGTGCTTCTGGCGATCCCGATCTCGGGATCGCTACGGTGGTGGAACAGTGGGGAAAATTTCGTAACGGAGGACCTCTCAGGTGTTTTTACCCCGAGGGATAAATATAGGTGGAAGGAGGGCACCAGGGGAGGCCTGGCCCCACCAGGCGCGTCCCTGGCGCAACCTCCCCCTGGTCGCGCCAGGTGGCCGTCTGGGGGAGTGGCCACCTCCCTCCGGCTGTCCTTCGGGCTTCCGGAAGCTTCTGAACTGCTGATTTTTTTATATATTTTCTTTCTGGATTTTTCTGAGCACTTTAAATATTGGGAAATACCTGCAATGCGCGGAAAACATCGGAAAAAAACTGGCACGAGGGCACTGAGTTAGTAGGTTAGTCCAAATATGTTGAAAAAGGTATGAAAGTCTAGCATAACATGTGGCAAAGTAACCCATATAAGCAGGGAACAAGCAGAAATTATAGATGCGTTTCGGACGTATCGACATCCCCAAGCTTAATTCCTGCTCATCCTCGAGCAGGAAAATGATAACAAAGATAATTTCTGTGGTGATAGGCTACCAACACATATATGAACTTTAAAGTACAACAAGTAAGGTATGCAATTCAAGTGAAGTCAATAACAAGAAAGAGTTTATATCTAGTATTGAAAGGTGTAAGAGCTCTTGTTGTCCGTGACTCGAATGTCTCCAAATGGTGTCTGCATGCAATAAGTGGGAGATGGGTTTAGGGCATAAAAATACAATATAGTTTAATTGAGAACTCAATCTACTAAAACTTCACACTTGGTCTCCTTCGGAATCTTATTGTGACTCGTCCCCAGACCACTAGTCAGGCACGAGTCAAATTCTTCCTCTCCCTTTCGAGTTTGAGCACTCATTCAATGAAGGAGCGCAAGCAAGATATGTTGGCACTAAGGATGGAAAAATAGAATAATGATGGGGAAGTAAAACAAAAAAGGTGTGAAAAGATCACTTCAATGACGACAATAATAGGCGAGAGAAAGCCAAATCATAGATATCATGTGAGGATTAGGGATTTCCATGCAACGGATGCACATGTGAGCTATGGAAAGCTCTGTAATGGAACTAGTGGGGGTGCATCCTACTCGCTTGCCCCCGATGACCTAGAGCTCATTTGAGGAGGCCCATCATTGGAATTTACAAGCCAACTGCCTTATTGTAAGCATGCCCACATAGTTATGCATGAATGATATGAAACTCTCTATGTAGTACAAAATATACTTTGGAGTACGAGTTGGATCTTTCAAAAGGAATAGTACTGTTTCCCCCTTGTTATTTCTTTTATTTCTTTCTTTTTCTATTTTTTTTGTATTTTTCTGGCCTCATTGGCTCTTTCTATTTATCTCTCATTTGTCCTCTTTGGGATCTTTTAATTTGTCCTCTTTGGGATCTTTTATTTGTGTCCTTTTTGGGATCTTTTCCTCACTTAAGGGCAACACTATATATTTTACAAGGATATAGAATATCACACACTTTATAGGAAGTACTCAACATAAAGAAAACTGAAAAACTATCATGATGTATGAAAATACATGCATCAACCAGTGTAGCAGGATGTGCTATGATACTAGCGCATCATGTAGCAATTATAAAGAAAAGGCCCAACTAGCATGCGGCTCCTCGATCAAGAAAAATCATGTATGACATGAAGATCAAGTCATGAGATGATGGATGTTGCATGGAAATGTATCTCGGAAAGGCTATGGAAATGCCATGATAGGTAGGTATGGTGGCTATTTTGAGGAATGATATAATGAGGTTTATGATGACAGAGCGTATCATTCCAAGGGTTTCGATGCACCGGTGTAGTTTGCACAAACTCTCAAGATGATAAAGGCAAATGCACGGTACCTAAGAAGCTAGCAAAATATGGATGGTGGAAGTTATAGCAATCGAATACACACATTAGTGAAAGGAACTCATTCACTTACTATCGGTACATGTCTATCTAATCAGGAATTTCACAAAGAGAGAAGTACCCCGAGGAGGAGTCTATGGGGGTTTGGTTATCCTTGCACATCTTGGACCCATGGTACGTGTAACAGCCAAGATTTCACAAAAATTAAAATTTTGTTTTCAGCGTGAATTGTTTGATTGTTTGATTTGTTTCCGGTGTTTGCATCCCTGATATATCGATCGGCGATTATTTCCCCCTCTATTATCTCGTACCGGACGGAGACCGACCCTTTCCACCCTGACACTCGACCTTTGCGACACCGGGTTTCACCCGATCACCGTCGCGAAGACCGCACAAGACCAGCCGTAGCCAACGGAACAAAAAACCCCGTTTAATAAGTAAACGGGATATTTTTATAGCGCGCCGAAAAGAGTTCTTGGAACGATTCCCGCGCGAGGTGAACGCCGTTGGCTCGACGCTCTGATCTCGCAGTTCGAAGTTTTAACCAAATCGGAGGTCCTGCGGACCCCCGGCGGTCAGAAACATCAACACCGCGCGCGCGAGAGAGAAACCGGGGATGTTTCTGCAAACTACCAGCCACCTGGGCTATATAAAGGCCACCACTCTCCCACCCCTTTCTAGGGTTTCCCTAGCCTAAAAATTGCAGCCACCCACTCCACTTTGCCCCAATCTGCCCCAATTTTCGCAACCCTAGCCTTCCCTGCGATATGGACCATCAGATCGGCCGATCCAACGGCCGAGATGTGCCCCATCATCCACCTCCTCTCTCCTCCAGCCCGAGCGCCGCCGCCAGCCCGCGTGGACGCCGCCGCACGCCTTCGGCAGCCGCCGCCGGCGGCAGTCCAGCAAGTGAGCGTCGCCGCCTCCTCTCCTCCCCTTGCTCGCCCTCACCTCCTCCCTCTCTCCTCTGTCCCAAGGACGTCGGGCCGCCGCGCCGGAGACGACCACCGCCCGCCATGGCCGCGGCCTCCCGAGCTCGTCGCGCCGCCGCTGGGAACACGCCGTGCCGCCCCTCGCGCCGCCAGCAGCCGGATCTGCCCCGTCTCGGAACCCTCCGCTGCGACCTCCCTCCGTTGAAGTTGTGGCACCCTGTCTCCTCCTCGCCAGGAATCAAGCCGCCGCCGGCGACCTTCCAGGGATCGGGAGGATCCCGATCGGGATCGAGTCCCTGCCTCCGCTCGCTGTAGCTGGGCTGCTCCAGCTCGTGGGCCGGCGCACCCCTGCAGCCCAGCAGTAGGCGGCCCAACCTCCCAGCCCCCGGCCTGCTCCGCCTTCTCTGCCCAGGGTGCTTGGGAGCTATCCCTCGCCCACCCACCTAGCTGGGCCTAGCCCGCGAGGTGAGCGCCCTTTGCCCTTTTTTCTTTTCTTTTTTTGCTGCTGTTGGGCTCGGCCCATGAGGTATATTGTGCACTATGTGCAGTTTAGTTAAACCGCGCCGCCCCTGTCTAGGCCCAATTAGAGAAGATTCGGCCCATGGAGGCATCCTATTAATTTCTGGGTTAAATATATGGCATATTGTATTATATTTTTACGATGCCCGTATCTTTGCAACGGTAGCTTGGATCGCGACGCTTTAAACATGAAAGTTGCTTTGAATTTTTTGTAGATTATTAAAATGTTTCCCTTTGACATGTTTGACTTTGTTTACATGTTGTTTTCCAGCTAATTACATCGCATGCCACTGTAAACTGTAATTTCCATAACTTTTTAACCGTTGCTCTGATTAAAATGTTTCTTATAAGTAACTTGATTAGAATTTCATGTACTTTGGGTTTATGCTATTTTTTTTCTTCTGTTAACCAATCTAAAATATGGTTTAGGGAAGAACAGTACCAAATCCTATAATTGTCGTGGGGTACTTAGTGGATGCCATGTTTAGGTTGTGCCTCACTTAAATTGACTAGCATAGATAGTTTATCTTATGCTTTACCTCTTTTCATGTTTGTGTGATATGCCATGCTTGAGTGAGATTCCATGTTAACAATCTTTGCTCATGTTGTGTAGCTAAACAACTTGAACCATTCTAAATGTGCGGTATCGTCGTGTGTGACGAGTAATCCACTTAACCTGTTAGTAACCGCTCTCGACGATAGATGCGTGATACGTCCCAAACGTATCTATAATTTATGCTTGCTCCATGCATGTTTTGTGTGACTTTGCACTGATTTGCTTGAACTTTCATACACTTTTGAGCTTATTTGGACTAATCTATTAACCTAGTGCACCCAGCTGGTAGTTGCTGTTTTTTGCTGTTTTTGTATTTCAGGTTTTCCGGCCATAAAAATTGCTACAAAAAATCCGGAAAAATCAGATAAAAAATCAGCGACCCGGAAGCTTCCGGAATCACCAAGGTAGCGGAGGGGGCCCACCACCAGGAGACCAGGAGGGTCCCTGGCGCGGCCCCACCCTAGGCCGTGCCAGGAGGCCTCCTGGTTGCCTGGTGGGTCCCCTCGACACCCCCTCCGCCTACATTTATCCCTCGGGGTGGAAACCCCTAATATCGATCTCTTTTCCGCGAACTCGCCTCTGTACCGCTGCCGCCGTTTCTAGATCAGGGCTTCCTGGAGAACCTGCCCCGGCACCCTGCCGGGAGGAGGAACCCCCTCCTGGAGACCATCCATAGCCATGGACGCCTCCCGGATGTACCTTGAGTAGTTCCCCTTGGACCATGGGTCCCTGACCAGTAGCTATGTGATGTTTCTCTCCCCTCTTTGTGCTTCCACTTTCGAGACCTCGTGAGCTGCCTCACATGATCGAGGCACTTTTGTAATTTCTGTTGTTGCTATGCTGAGTTTGCTGGGATCTGATGGATTATGAGACTATGTTCAGATTGTGATGAGTAATATATTTGGTTCTTCTCTTTTATATTTTGTTCTTGAGTAAATTCTTGCATGTACTCCGTTGCCGTATTTTACTTTGGCCAAGTGATTTGTTGCAACTCCAAGAGGGAGCGTTATGCTTCATTATGGGTTCAGCCCCTTGATGTCTAGCTTGATTGACAGAAACATGAGACTAGGGGATGTGCTGTTGCCACCAGGGATAAAACAACGGTTCTTGTATCCGTGGGTGCAAGGATTGTTTACTTTACGCAAAGTTCTTTTAATTCAGTTGTCTGTTGCTTTGAGTTTACACTTTGGGTGGGATTCGCAACTTAATACTAGTGAGATGTTCTGGATAGATAGCTCAAGGTGGATGATTCATAGTAGATGCAGTTGGATTTCAGTCTACTTACCTTGGCGTATTGCCCATTGCTTTTGAGCCCTTCCTTTCTTTGCATCATAGTTAGCATTGCGGTGCCTTCATAATTCTGTCAATTTCCCAGTTGTGCTTTGTTTACCTCGCTAGCACTTTTATCGTCTTTTGGGAGAGAGACATCACTAGTGAAAATCACGGGACCCCGGTCCATCTTTACATTATTGTTTACATCCTTAGTTTACTTTCAGTCTTTACTTTCAGTTGCCACTATTATTATCTCTTGTGTTGATCCTTTGTAAATAGCAAGGCCGGAGGAATTGACAACTCCTATGTACTCGTTGGGAGCAAAGTTATTTGTTGATGTGTGCAGGTCCACGTAAACCGCCTAATTTATGGCGCCGTTGACACCTTCTTGTATCTCTTGGAGTCCTACTGGTGCAATAACCTTGGTATCTTCACGGAGGGAAATTTGCTGCTACACTACATCTCACCTTCCACTTGGGGTAACCAACAAGGAGTGAGAGAACTATCCTCACCGTATCAAGCCAATTTACCTTTCAGTTGCACACTATCTTTTATCTTTGCTTTTTAGTCTTGATAGTTTACCTTTCAGTTTTTACTTTTGTGTCCCTTATAAAAAATATGAAAAATACCTGCTGCTACTATGGGTTCCAATGAAAACACCAAGTTGTGTGACTTCACCAGTCACAACAACAGTGACTTTATCTGCACTCCTATTGCCACACCTTCCACTTCAGCTACCTCTTATGAAATTAAACCTGCTTTGCTAAAACTTGTTATGAGAGATCAATTCTCTGGTGCTGTAGATGATGCTGCTTTACACTTGAATAATTTTGTTGAATTATGTGATATGCAAAAGTATAAAGAAGTTGAAGGTGATGTTGTTAAGCTCAAGCATTTTCCTTTCTCTTTGAGGGATGGAGCTAAAATCTGGTTTCAATCTTTGCCTAGGAATAGCATAGATTCTTGGGATAAGTGCAAAGATGCTTTTATTGGGAAGTACTACCCACCTTCTAAGATTATCCAATTGAGGAGTAACATTATGAATTTCATGAAATTGGATAATGAACACGTTGCCCAAGCTTGGGAACGCATGAAATCTCTTGTCAAGAACTGCCCCACACATGGACTAACTACCTGGATGGTTATCCAGACTTTTTATGTAGGCTTGAACTTTACCTCGCGGAACCTGTTAGATTCGGCCGCGGGAGGAACTTTCATGTCAACCACACTTGGTGTTGCCAGAAAGCTACTTGATGAGATGATGTTGAACTACTCTCAGTGGCACACCGAAAGATCTCCACCTGGTAAGAAGGTAAATTTTGTCGAGGAGATCTCCTCCCTAAATGGAAAAGTTGACTTGATTATGTCTCTACTTACCAAGCAATCTCTTATTGATCCTCAGAATGTTCCTTTAAATTATTTGATTGCTTAGGATCAAGTAGATGTGAACTTCATTGCTAGAAACAACTTTAATAATAATGCTTATAGGGGAAACTTTGCTAGTAATCCTAGACCATTTCCATCCACTTATGGGAACAACAACACCTACTCTAGCAACAAGAACCCCACCTCTGAACTAGAGAGTATGCTTAGAGACTTTATCACTACCCAAAAAGCCTTCAACAAGAATGCGGAAGAAAAACTAGCTAAATTAGATAACCTTTGTTTGAAGGTAGACAACTTAGACTACTAGAAAAAAGGGCTCTAATGGCGCACTGTATTTTGACATTAATGGCGCACTTTAGGTGCGCCATTACTAGCACGCCATTAGTAAGTGATAGTAATGGCGCACTTCTGGTGCGCCATTACTATTTTGTACACTAATGGCGCACCGGAAGTGCGCCATTACTAAGGCCACAAATGCGCCACTAAAGTTACTGGTCCCACCATATCTGTATGTTGTGCTCTAGGTTACTAATGGCGCACTTTTAGGAAGTGCGCCATTGCTGTGTTTCTACACATGCACCACTGAGGCACACTATGTGCGCCATTAGTATGAATATTATGTTTTTTTTTCATTTTCTTTTTTGTATTTGCACAGGTTACAAACAGATATAAACAGTAGATTTATAAACAGCACAGATATAAACAACAAATTTATCGAATACAATAGAAGATTAGTCTCCGATTACAAATCATCATATTAATTAGTCTCCAAATTCAAAATACCGAACAAGTTAGAACATTACAAGTCTCGAGTAGTGAGTTTGATCACATTAAAAGTCGATATATCTAAACTACCATGACATTGAAGAAGAGGGTGGCGATCATGATAAGCATCATCGTGACCAAAGTGATCTTCATCCGGTTCCTCCTCTGCTCCCTCCTCTCCCCCGCTAGATAGCGCGCGTATCTAGCTTCCTCCTCCGCCCTTGTGGGGTACCCTTTGTAACTGTTACCGCTAAAACGGTGAACCTGTCTCCGACAATCCTCCCAGTCGTCGTAGACTCCGGGAATCCTACCAATGTACACGACATACGACGGCATCTGCTTTATGCACTGGACAAACAAAACATTAAGAGAAACTTACATATAATATTTAAGCGGTGCATACGTATACAACAAAATTAAAGACCAAAGGAAGAGAAAAGCAACACACATTAATAGCACACGGTTCATGGTCCTAGTAATAAATAGCATCGATTACATATAAGTTGAATGATGACTGTTTAAACTAAGGAGACATATGTACAGACAAGTTCATAAAAGTTTATACAACACACATGAGATCTCGTCGATAGTACAGAACTACATAGCTAGGCGCATGGGCATCAAGACTTTTGACTCCGCTCACGGGCCGGAGCGTGGGTGAAGCCGCCGTCTTTTGTGATGGTCATGCATGAGCGATCGTCGTCAGCCTGCAATCTTAGCATTGTATCTATTTCACGGTTGGACAGTTGATTGTTGAGGTAGAACTCCCGCGTGTTACGAAGGACATCTTCAGAGATGATTCCTGCCAACTCCGACTGGATGCGAAAGAATTCTTGTCTGAGGTCGGCGTCTTGGATTACCGACAAGCGTTCGGCCCAGTGCTTGAGATGAGTTGGGAGCGTAAGCTGCTGCTAGTCCCGTACGAACGCCCGCATGTGATGGATGGCTTAGTAGGCATCCTTCTGACCGGCAGGCGGCTGCTTGACGCAGGCGCACTCTGTTACGTCCGTGAACACATGCGCGCCGTACCTAACAGCTTCCTTCTTGAAGGTGACTCTAGATTTGGAGTAGCGGGAGAGAGCCTCATCGAGAACTTTCTTGATATTTGTGTAGTCTTTGTTCGACTCACTTTAGAGCGATGAGTGTGCACTTTGTTTCATCACTGCACACAACACAGATGTTAGGAGGAAAAGAACGACCGAAATCTAAGAAAAACCTAATGTACGTTACGGTGACGTGAGGGGATGACTTACTCGGGAAAGTAAGGCAGGAGGAAGTTGTCCTTATCCTTGTTCACCATAATGACGTCTTCGAGGTAATCACTAGCGAGTCGCCGGTCCCCGGGGCTGGTCAAGAGCTTGGCACGCATGTAGAAGGGGTCGACTATAACGATGTCCGGGGTCTTGTCTCTAATGATCCGCATCTGCATACTGAGCGCAATTAGCCGAACGAATGTGTAGTGCAGCGGAAAAAGGTGAAACATAGCGAAGATGTCATCAAACCGCAGGAAGATCACACGTCCGATGTCGCAAGCAACAAAGCCCTGTCCCTCTGGCACCTTGGCGGTGAAAACCGGGTATGCCACATCATTCTCTCTGAGACGCCGCGTCTCTGTATTCAGAACAACGTCATGCAGAGTCTTCATAGTGCCGGTTGCAGCATCGAGCATGGCAGCAGATAGCATCGGCCTACCCGCCACATGCACCCTCCACATGATTCCGTCGGGTCTTGGTGTCCCGTCTTGAGCACGGATCGTCGGTGCCGGCTGGATCGCAGTAGTGGGACCCTTCCTCCTTCTTGTCCGTCCCTTCTTCTTCGACTTCTCATGTAATGGGACCTTTACCTGCTCGGAGACCGCCTTCGTGAGTGTGTTGGGGCTGATAACATTTCGCGCCTCGGCCATCTTAGCCTCGGTGAAGGCGGCAGCTGGAGGCGTCTCCTGAGAACTGAAAAATCGACGCTTATTGTTGGAATTCATCTCCGCGCTACGAGATGGGTGGGAGGAGTCTTTTGCACCAAGGTTTGGTTCTTGAGAAGCAGGCGGCAAAAGGTCGTCCATGTCGCACCCACCGAGTTCCTCGTAGAAGTCATCGACACGGGCAAGTAGTGTGTTGGTGTTGGTGTTGCTCCGATCTTGTGCCACATCGATGTCCGTGGGGTGGTGGCCCGGATCAGCCGACGGCGTTGCAGCGATCTTGGCATGGCTTGGCGTCGGCACGACTGGCGGTGGGGTGGAGTAGTTCCCCACCCCCAAACAAATCTGGCTCTTCGGTCAAAGCATGCTCTAGTTCAAGCAGCCGTGGAGGTCCATCACATCTTCGTCCTCGGCTCCAGGGCGTCGATAGGGAGGTAATATTTCACCGTAGCCATCGAGCACCCGAATCAATTGAACCTTAGACACGTTGGCTGGCATCGGATTACCATGGAACACGTGGATGCCCGGTTGAACGATTCTGCCCACGGCAACATCGACCAACTCCTCGTCCACGAAGTGCAGGAGAGTGCATGGAACGTTGACGGTGCCCCGCGAAAACATGTAGGGCGTCAAGGATGCCCAGTCAAAGGCAAAAGGAGATGAAGTGATCGGCCGAGGCTTAGTTACCGCGATGGAGTCGAGCTCGTCTAATGTCGATGGACCGCCAACAGCGGGCGGGCATGTGACGTAGGGGGCTCTTTCTCCTGAGGTGCCGGGCGTTGGTGTTTTATGCTCCAATACGTGCGCCGCCACCGGGGTCACAAACGCATCCGTCATCGGGGTCACCGTCGCGGCCGCAGCCGGGGGCACCGTCCTGGCCGCCTCCGGGGTCACAAATGCATCCACCGCCGGGGACACCAACGGGGCCACCGCCGCTGACGTCGTGTTGTGAGAGTTTCTGCCCATGAAGCTGGGAATCGGGGGCAACCCCTCTTGACCGCTTGCAAGCCAGTCTCGCATGAACACAAACAAGGAAGTCATCATGTTGCTGAGCGCATGTCCAACTTGTTCTTCCACAATGCGTGGAATCTGCTCCATTTTTTCCTGGAGTTGTGCCTCCGAGCCGCTAGTGCTTTTCTCCTTTCTCCTAGTGCTATAGTAGTTCGACCATTTTGTGGAACAGCCTTTGCCGGACACACGACCAGCTGACGACGGCTTACTAAGCTTATCCTTTTTCTTGAGTGTGTTGATCGCCCTATTTAAAGAGTTGTCCCAAGGGGCGATAGGCGGGGACCCCGCACTGCTGCCTTCAGTTTCCTGCACAAGGAACGCGGGGACCATTCAGAAATTTGGGTTCGCTAATTTTAAAATGCAACCATATGGAGCTAATTTAACATGGGGAGGTATTCTTTACCAGAAGACGCTCAAGATCCTCCACCTTCGGATCCTTCGTAAGCTCCCCTGTTACCGGGTTCCTCTTGTATCGGGCCCTGACATAGTTATCTGTAGGCTTATCTCCGTATTTTTTGAAGAGGGGCGGTAGGCCTT
This sequence comes from Bromus sterilis, assembly GCA_950022295.1. Lineage (NCBI taxonomy): Eukaryota > Viridiplantae > Streptophyta > Magnoliopsida > Poales > Poaceae > Bromus > Bromus sterilis. The sequence continues at coordinate 221,753,638 of OX465597.1, forward strand.
GCGCAGCACGCTCCGCGTCCTCCTTGTCCCATTTCGGTTCCGCCACTCTGTAACCGCTGGGACCGAGTCTGTGAACCCCTATGTTCAATTCCCGCATACTTTTCCCCCACTGTCTCGATTCACTGGTTGAGGTGTCCTCGCACTTGAGCTTGAACTCCTCGTAGTTAGTTTCGCTGATCGAAGGATTTGACTCCTTGATCTCCTCGTAACTAACACCTTTACTAATCATTTTCTTCACCGTGCTTCTCCAAGTAGCCAGGGATGTGCTCATCTTCGTGAGGGCGGCACTGTTCACTTTATTCCCGTGGAGTCGTGTGTTTGCGAATTGAGCGGGGAACTTGTATCGGTTGTGCAGCTTCGTGAAGAGGAGGTTGCGCAAATTCGCTCGGTCAGGATGCCTTAGGTTCTCGGTGTTGATCGAGACGTTGCCCCGGAGAATGCACCCGAGTTCTCCGGCGTACCCACCGACTAATTCTTTGGGCGCCGTTGGAAGCCCATTTTTGTCCACTTCGGTAAATTCCTCCTTGACGGTGCCTAGCTTGCTCGGGCGCCTCTCCTTTTTTTGCCTCTTCGGTTGGCTTCCATCTGTGGGTTGGCTGCCATCATCAGTGGCGGGATCGGCCTCCGCGGCACCACAATCATCCCCGCTAGCGGTTGTGTACTCGGGATCGCTACAGTCATCCCTGATGCCCTCATAGCGGGGTTGAGGTTGTGGATCATCGTCTATGCTCATCTCCCAATATTGCTTCTGGTGGTGCGAACCTCCGGCCTCATCGTTGTCGGCCATCTACACCCACTACATAGGATAAGAAAAAATGCTACTAGAGTGATTGGATGATATCAGGGTAGCTAGTATAGCTAGGATAAGAAAAAAGTTCTACCAGTGATCAAATCTGCAAGTGCAGGATAAGAAAAAATGCTACTGTGGAGATTGTTGAGCTATGTAGTTGGACAATTACATGAAAAAGCACCTTCTAGGTCAAGAAAATTAACAAAGGTCATGCATGAATTCACGGAAAAATTCGGCATGACCTTTGCTAATTTTCTTGAGCTAGGACCCCATTCTCAACCGAAACGGAAATTAATCTACATTTCGGGAGAATGGGGTCATTATTTGTACCTGCACAAAAAAGGCCTACATATAGGCACAACAAGCATACATAAAACTTTTCTTCCGAAATATCCAACCTGGTTGCATCACAAGTTAGGGTCCAGGTAAGTACATGCATAATACCTAAGCGGCTAAGCATAGTGATAAGCTAAATGTAAAGGGCGATGCGGCACATTTGCATATATGCTAAGCCACTTTGTGTTTCAGAAACCGCAATGCATATCAAGCCACATTACAAATTAGACTTGAGATCATGTAACCACCATTAGCAAATCAGACTTGAGATCATGCCAAGCATTCATTCATAAAAGATAATACTTTTATCAGGTCTAATGTAATGTAAGCCACTGCATATATTTAGTTCGCTTCATATTTATCGATATTGCTATTCAAACTGTTAAGTTATTTGATTTTAAGAAAGAAAGTAAGCGCCATAGAGATACATATAGAATCATGAAATGCATATACAGAGTGTAAATGAAAGCTTAACCAAAGAAAGGGCATGCACTTTGCTCTTGACAGTGAGGAAGATAAAAGTAACACTTAGATGAAATCCCAGCATGTGATAAAAACAATTACTTAAGGATCTGGGCTACCAAATTGATCATTAGACATCATAGTCATCCGTTCACTGATTAAGTGTTCTTTAATTACATGACCAGGAACCAAATTTTACAAGGTTCAGCAGGAACCAAAGCACATCTGGTAATCCTCAACATCGCAAGTAAATTGAAAGATGAAGGAAGTACAAACAAAGTATGTAACCTGCAACTAAAGCTGCAAGAAAAATGAGAATTTGGTATAGTAGGTATGGAGGGAGAATATCTAATCACAACACCGCCCATTAGCAATAGAGTATTGCTTCAGACTGGAAGATGATAATGTGACAGAAATACCATCCACTGTTCGACATCTCTCTGTTCGTGTTGACAGTATGAAGGAACATAAGCAAAGTATCTGCAAGCTACATGATTTACGGACTATTATATGCATAGACCCCCTAATGGATGATGTAAGTGACCTTTTTAGTCAAATACTACAAAATTTGAAGAAGTTGCATGTATTATTATTTTCATCTTACAGCAGTAGCAAGTTTCCAAAATCTGTTGGTGAGTTGAAGCACCTTAGGTATTTGAACATCATCAGAACACTGATTTCTAAATTACCAAGATCATCATGTACTCTTTACCACTTGCAGCTACTTCTGCTAAATGATATCAACCCACTGGTAGTTTGTTCCTTGTTATGCTCAACTATGCTATGCTCTACCCCGCAAGTACATAGGTAAACCCTAGATTTTTCTACCCGCCCGCAAGTACAGAGCAGGAGTTCTCAAAGGGGAGGAGAGTAAACAGAGCATGGATTGAGGGGGGAGAGAAGGTAGAGACAGAGGTGATGTTCACCTTCTTGCTGCCGGAGATCGTGGTGGCCGAGGGGCGGTGGAGTTCTGTGGCGGCGTCGTAGGGGTCTCGACGGAGCGGCACGGCGGTGACAGACAGGAGCAGACAGGGCGGCGATGTCCGTGTAGCCGGGGTGGGGGCCGCGGTAGTGGGGGTCGCCGGAGGGGGGCACCAGGGCACGGGGGCGCAGGGGTGGCCGGAGGGGGGCGGCGGCGAGATGGGGTTCGAGAGAGTACCGAGTGGCGTGAGATGAATCGATGGGATCCCAACCGAAAGATACCTAACTACTCGACATAAAAATGGCGCACTTTTTGGAAGTGCGCCATTAGCATAGGCATAGCAATGGCGCACTTTCTAGAAGCGCGCCATTAGCATATGAATAGCAATGGCGCATTTTCCATAGGTGCGCCATTAACACTTTTAATATTTTGTTATTTATAATTATAATTATAATGATGTGTTAGTTTTATATTGTGTAGTAATTATAAACAAAAGGCAATTTTAATACTCCCTCATTCCTAAATATAACAAAAACTATCAACATCTACCATACTCCCTCCGTTCCTTTATATAATGTGTATTTGATTTTTAAGAAAAACATTGACCAAGTTTTAAGAAAAATATATCAATATCCATAAAAGCAAATTTATATCATTTAGTTCATCATGGCAAGTAGTTTCATATTTTATGTACTAAAATAATATAATGCTCATAATATAAAATAATATAATGTTTAAAAGATCTCTAAAAATAATCATTCACATGCTCATAAATGAGGTTGAAATCAAGTGACTTGAAATAACAATCATGAAATAACAATCTTCGTGATTGGATCTTAGCTATCATCTTTTCACAATATTTTTTCCCTTCTTTTTCGCGTTTGCATAATTTAGCCCCGGAACCCCTTGATTTCTTCTCTTGAACGGGCGACAGCATTTAGGTAGGGTGGTCCTGCTTCTTCTTGTTTTGTATGCTACTGCATCATCGTCGTCGTCATCTTCAATCTTCGGGTCGCCGTACTTGTTGAAGTCTTGCTCGTTGGCGGCTCCATCCATTCCGATGATGTTCCTTTTGCCTCTCCTCACGACAACACGTCTGGGCTTTGACGGGTCGGTAATGAAGAAGCATCGGTCCACTTGGCTAGCCAGTACCCATGGCTCATTTTGCGCGGTGACGTTTGCGCCCGCGGTCTTGGATTTGGCTTCGGGTATAACCATGGTGGTGAAATACCAGATTCCTTTTACGATGCTCTTGGCCCACTTGACGCGGAACATCGGCACCTTCTCTCCAGCGTAGCTGAGCTCCCAGATCTCCTCGATCCTTCCGTAGTATATTTTCTTGACGTTACCGGTGTAGGCTTCCATTGTTAGCCCGGAGTTCTGATAATCGCTCTTCATGTCCTTTTCCTCAGTGTAGAATGTGTAGCCATTGATATCGTACGCTTGATATGTCATCAGGTTGTGCTCGACGCCCTGTGACAAGGAGAATACGAGCTTTTCTTCCTTGGAAGAGTCCTCATGTAAAGGGTACGATAGAAGCTTGTCCTTGAACCAACGCGTGAAGCATGAGTTGTCCTCTTTGAGTACATCTCCGTCCGTCCACTGTTGGCCTCGGTCATTGTACGTCTTCTCAATTGATGTTTTTTTCTCTACCACCCAAAGATCGACCAAGTCAATGTGTTGGAGCGCGACTAGGTTTGCTCTTTCAAAGTCAGCGAGTCGATCCTGGAAGTCGACATGCATTTCGCGGCGACCCTCGCGGTGACCACATCCAGCGAGCCTGTCGAGGTGCGTGTTTACGGGCAGACCAACGGGGTTATCGATGCCTAGATAATTCGTGCAAAAGGAGATGCACTCTTCGGCCAGAAAGCCTTGGACTATGCTTCCATCTGGACGTGCCCTGTTGCGAACGTATCCTTTGATCACACCATTCATCCTTTCGAACGGCATCATGCTATGCAGGAACATCGGCCCGAGTTGGATGATATCATCCACGATATGGACGAGGAGATGCACCATGACATCAAAGAATGCTGGCGGGAAGTATATATCGAGCTCGCATAATATCACCACGATCTCTTCTTGTAGCCTTCTGAGTTGTCTCACGCCAACCGACTTCCGAGAGATGACATCAAAAAAGTTGCATAGGCCAAATAGCGTTTCACGGACATGGTCATCCATGATCCCGCGCATTGCAACCGGAAGTAGCTGCGTCATCAGCACGTGACAGTCGTGAGACTTCATCCCGCTGAACCTCTGCTTCGCTGAGTCTAGGTATCTGCTGATCTTCCCAGCGAAACCGTCAGGAAGTTTTATTCCTAGGAGGCAGTTGATCAACTGCTGGATCTCCTTCTGACTTAGAGTGAAGCATGGGGGGGGGCAGTAATAATGTTCGCTCTGCTTCTTGGCCTTTTTGCCTTTGCGACGACTTTCCGTGTCTTGTGGCATGTTGAGCAGGGTAGCAAGCAGACTCTCGCACACATTCTTCGTGATATGTATGACATCAAGGCTGTTTGGCACACCGAGGATGTTCCAGTACGACAAGTCCCAAAAAACAGACCTTGATTTCCAGACCTTCAACAGCGGCTCTGGCGCCTTTCTCTTAGAATTGATCTTTCCTGGCGGTGGGCACTCTTTCCAATTTGTCAACAGCATGTCTATTTTGGTGCCGCTCCTCCTACGTGGGGCCTTTCGGGGTTCGGTTGTTCCATCGAATAGATCCTTGCGTTTTCTCCATGGGTCATTGTGAGGAAGCCATCTTCGATGTCCGATGACCACGGTTTTTGAAGACCCGGGATCCTTAGGTAGCTGGTGATACGTTGTGTCTTCCATGCACCTAGCGCATCCACAGTGTCCGTGGACCACCTGCCCCGCGACATACCCTAAACCGAGATAGTCGTGCACCGTCGTGAGCAGTGCGGCTTTCATAGGGAAATATGTTTCTTCTAGAGCGTCGCACGTATTGACTGGCGTTCTTCATAGTGTATCTAGCTCCTCTTTTAGGAGCCCCAGATACAGATTGAGGTTGTTTCCTGGTTGTTTCGGCCCTTCAAATAGCACACTCATGTGCATGTACTTTCTCTTCATGCACTCCCAGGGGGGGATGTTGTACATGCCCACAAACACTAGCCACGTGCTATGTGTGCTGCTCTGGTTGCCGAAAGAAGGATTGACTCCATCGGTGCTCGAGACCAACACTACGTTCCTTGGATCCTTCCCAAAGTCCTCCTCGAAATTCAATGCCTCCAACTGGGTCCCATCAGAAGGGTGACTCAACATCCTATCTTTTTCTGGATCATTTTTTTCAACTTCTTCTTTTTGCTGCTTGCTTTCCGCATGCCAGCGCATGGGCTTAGCTTGCTTAGGGTTCGCGAAATAACGCTGCAGACGAGGAATGATCGGAAAGTACCACACCGTTTTTTGAGGATCTTTCTTCTTCTTCTTGTATCGACTGGCGCCGCACTTCGGACATACGATAGACTCCGCGTACTCATGCCGATAAATGATGCAATCGTTAACGCAGACATGGTATCTAACATGCGGTAAATCCAGAGGACACACGATTTTCTTCGCCTCATTGAAACTGGTCGGGCACGTGTTCCTCTTGGGAAGAAGGTCTTGCCAGAATGACATCTTTTCGTCGAAGCATGTGTCAGTCATTTTATGTTTTACTTTCATCTCCAGAGCCATGAGCGCTACTTTCAGGCGGGTATCCTCAGGATTGCATCCTTCATACAATGGAGTAACTGCGTCCATCTCAAGTTGATTCAGCTTGGCTTTCTCTCGGGCGGCAGCTCTTGCGTTATTACTCGCCTGGTTCAGAAGCAACTCTTGAAGATGAGGGTCCCGCACCCAGTCCATCGATGATGGTCCATCATCGCCGTCTTCTCCGGCATCTTCATCTTCATGATGATCATTCCCTTCGTCTTGATCTTCCTCATGATCATGTCCGACATCTTCTACATGATGATTGTGTCCTGCATCATGATCATGTCCGGGAGATTCTTCGTCTTCTCGCCCGACCTCGGCGCTATTTTTGCTTACTGTTGCCCGGCCACCCTGGACGATTTCATAATCTTCTTCATCACCTTGCCACCGATAGCCATCCATGAAACCACGCGTGAGCAGGTGCCCCTTTATTGTTTGTGAATCCGGCTCCAAAAGGCACTTCAGCTTGCATCTTCGACACAGACATCTTATCTCCGTCTCGTTCTTTTGAATCATCTCGGCCTTCGCGGAGCTCAAAAACCTATCCAGGATGCCTCCGGTCATCTTGCGAACCATGGTCGCCTGCGGGGCATCGAGCAAAACGATATTTTAGAACCAAATTTTTTTTTGGCATGACCTTGCCTAATTATTAGGACAAAAAAGAATGCTAAGTGTGCCAAATTTTCGCCGAAACGGAAATGAAGCAACATTCCGGCAAAATATTGGCAACTATCGCATATGTGAGGTACCTGCAAACAATCATCACACACACATACATATATACCCCATGATCATCACATCACACCACACATATATACCCCATGATCATCACATCACACCACACATATACACCGACAAAAAGTGTGTTCGTGAGAGACAACTAGATCTACACAACAATAAAGAGATATACCTTACTTACCAATGAAAAAAGGAGATAAAACTACTTATTTTGGGTAGATCTATGGTGTAAATAAGGTGAGGAGAAGAAAGGAACCGAGAGAAGCTAGTTGGAGGTGGATGTGGAGAAAGTGAGTGTGGTAGGGTGGCTGCAAAATATCTAGCTGCTCCCAGACTTAGTAATGGCGCACCTTCACCAATATGCGCCATTACTAAGTATGGGAGCTAATGGCGCACCCTCTAGAGGTGCGCCATTACTATCTCTGGGAGAGGGGACCAGGGGCCAGAGAGGGGGGGGGGACCAGAATAGTAATGGCGCACCGTGCATAAATGCGTCAGTGTTGTTCCACACTTAGTAATGGCGCACGTCTAGGACATGCGCTATTGGTGTGTCATCAGGACTGGGCCCACCCCTCCCCTGACTTAGCTATGGCGCACATACCGGAAGTGCGCCATTAGCATCCCTGGTGGCTTATGGCGCACTTCCGGGAAGTGCGCCATTGCTAAGTCAGGGGAGGGGGGCTGGTCCAGAAGCGAATTGGCGCTGGCACACTCCTGTTCTAGTGCGCCATTAGTAGTAAGGGCACTAATGGCGCATCTGTGCTTGGTGCGCCATTGCTATTTAGTAATGGCACACTGGACATGTGGTGCGCCATTAGTGTCCATATTATCTATAGCTATTTTTCCAGTAGTGTTAGCCCTTGATGTTGAGATGTTAAAAATTAGAACCTCCCCCCTTGAGGAGAGTAAGGTCACTCCTATTAATGCTATCCAGTTACAAATCAATGAAAATATTAGGATGATGGCTAAACTCAAAGAAAGATGGGCTAGAGAAAAAGAGGAAGAGGATATATTTAAGAGCCTTCCTACCTACCACGCAGTAGCCACTATCCAAGTAGTTGAGGATGTCCAAACAGTTAGCACCCATCACACCCCTAGTCCCACTGGACCTATCAATGGTGATGCTACCACCTCAACCATAGATGAAGAAACCTCTATGAACATAGAGGCTTTCAAAAAAGTGAGCCTAAATGATATCACTAACTCCTTGATAGATAGTAGTGACCTAGACTTTGACAACTGCACTTTACCTGAAATTATTGGTTTCCTACACAAGATGTCTAGAGACCCCCACACTAGCACACTTAATCTTGCCTTCGTAGAGCATATCACCAATGCTCTAATCAAAGTTAGGGAGGAGAAGCTTAGACTAGAAGCCTCCATACCTAGGAAGCTAGAAGATGGTTGGGATCCTATGATAAAAATCAAATTGAATAACTTCTCTTGTTATGCTTTATGTGATGTTGGAGCAAGTTCCTCCGTTATTCCCAAAAGAATGTATGATATGCTTGAATTGAAACCTTTTGATCCATGTTATTTTGGTGTTCGTATTTTTGATTCTTCCGTAAAGAAGCCTTTGGGGAAGATTGACGATGTTCTTATCGTTGTCAATGATTTTGGGACGTCCTTTTCTTCGCACAGTCGGTGTTGTTATTGATATGAAAGAAGGGATTATAAAATTCCAATTCCCTCTCAAGAAAGGGATGGAAAATTTCCCTAGGAAAAAGATTAAGTTACGTTTTGAGTCCGTCACACGGGCTAGTTATTCTCTTGAAAAGACTTGATCTTCTGCTTTAAGCCAAGCTAATGGCTCTAAAGAAGCGCTTTCGGGAGGCAGCCCGCAACGAATTTAGGTTTATCTTTTTGCTTTTATTCTATTATTAGTGGTCTTGATGATTGTTACTACTGTAGAAACATCATGGTATCTTTACTTTTCAAGCTTTGTGCCTTTTATAGCCTCATACGACAAGGGAAGTGAAAGTTGTGACATGCTGTCCAGAAAACAGATTCTGTCCTCGTGACTAGAAAAATCATGGAAAAATCCCAGTTCATTTTTTTGAGCTGAATTTTTTACACAGCATGCTCTATAAAATTACGAAACTTGCGTATGTTCTGAGGTTTTTTATTTGAGTTGTAGAAGTACCCCTAAAAAAATCGTTTCTACCTGCTGGTCTGTTTTTCACAGATTCTGTCCTGTTTTGCCTTTTCTTCGTTTTGCAAACCTTAAGCTTTCTTTTTCTTTTCAAAAACTTGTTTCAAATCTTGAGAAACAGTAGCTCTTCAAGTTTATCTTTATTTCCAGTAGAGGAAAATTATTTTATTATGGGTACTAACCTCGCTAATCAGATGACAATGAGTTATGTATGAAGGGAGTTTTGAAGTGCGCGATGGAAGATGTTGAAAGAAGATCTTGGAGTGTAAAACGCTCAAGCTTGGGGATGCCCATGTGCACCCCCAAGAAATATTCAAGGAGACTCAAGCGTCGAAGCTTGGGGATGCCCCCGTGCATCCCCTTCTTCATCAACAATTCTCAGTTCGTCTCTCATTGCACTATATTTTTATCATTTCATGCGTTGTGTCCTATACTTGGAGCGTCTCGCTCTTTACTTTTCTTAGGTTTGTTTTTTCTTTGTTTTCTGTAGTAACAAGTTAGACCCCAGCTTACTCTTTTGTGTGGGATAATTACAAGCTCCGCTTGAACTAGACCTCCTCATAGGATTTGCATGCTTATTCTTTTAGCTGTGAGTTGTTCTTTTTCTCTTCTTAGCTGCTGCTCTGTTTAGTTGTAGTGCTTTAGTCTTTTCTAGAGCTTTTCTTTTGCTTTAGGTTGAACTTTCTATAGGTTGCATGTTTTATCTTGTGAGAGAGTTTTCCTATTGCACTGAGTTTTGTGTCTTGACTAGAAGTAGGTAGTTGAAGTTGCTATTCTCTTTGTAGTAGTAACTTGCAATAGTTTTGAGGTATTGACTAGAGTAATGTTTGAACTTTTGGTGTCAAGAGCTCGAGCCTATTAGTGATAGATGTCGTATTTTGGGCAATCCGTGTGTTTTTCAAAAACCAAAAACCCCTGTTGAGAACTCTAGCTACTAGATGGATCACAAACCTCTGGAGGGTTCGAATATTAGAGTACACTCACGTACCATGAGTCGAGGATGCGCAAGGATGACCAAACCCCCATACACTCCTCCTCGGGTACTTGTCTCTTTGTGAACCTCCTGATTAGATTGAGAGTTACCGATAATAAGTGCATGAGTTCTTCGGACTAATGTGCGTATTCGAAAGTTGACACTTCCACCCACCTATACTTTTTCTAGCCTCTTAGGTACCGTGCATTGCCCTTTCTCACCTTGAGAGTTGGCGCATACTTCGTTGGTGCATCCAAACCCTTGGCACGATACGCTCTGTCATCATAAGCCTCCTTATATCTTTCCTCAAAACAGCCACCATACCTACCTACAAGGCATTTCCATAGCCTTTCCGATATACATTTCCATGCAACATCCACCTTCTGATGACTTGATCTTCATGTCATGCATGCTACTTGCTTGATTGATGAGCCGCATGCTAGTTGGGCCTTGCGCCCTAATAATTGCTACATGACGCGCTAGTATCATTGCATATCCTGCTATCCTGGCAGAGGCATACATTTGCATCATGATAGTTATTTCTTCTTTATGTGAGTACCTTTGTAAAGTGTGAAAGATCTCCTATATTCTTGTAAAATATAGAGTGTTGCCCCTAAAGTGAGGAAAATATCCCAAAGAGGACAATATCAAAAGATCCCAAAGAGGAAAAATGAGAGTTAAATAGAAAGAGCCATTGAGGCCACCAAAAGAATACAAAAAAATAGAAAAAAGAGAAAAAGAAAAATAAAAAGAGAGAAGGGGGCACACTACTATTCCTTTTGAGAGATCCACACTAGTACTTCATCCTCTATCCCTTGTACACCATAGATATCATCATCATGCATATAGCTATGTGGGGACCTTCACACTATAGAACTTGGCTTGTATATTCCAATGATGAGCCTCCTCAAACGAGCTCTAGGTCTTCTTGAGCAAGCAAGTTAGATGCACCCCCACTAGTTCCCTTGGAGAGGTTTTAGCTCACATGTGCATCCGTTGCATGGCAATCCCTACTCCTCACATCATACCTATCATATGGCTTTCTCTCGCCTATAATTGTCCTCATTGATGTTAGCCTTTCACACCTTTTTGTCTTCCTCCTCCACCTTCTTTCTGTTTTTCCTTTTAGGTGTCAACTTTCTTGCTCACGCTCATCCATTGCATGAGTGCTCAAATATCGAAAGGGAGTGGATCAGTTTGACTTGTACCTGGCTAGTGGTCTGGGGAGGAGTCAAGATAAGAATCCAAAGGAGACTAAGTGTGAAACTTTAGTAGATAGTTGTTCTCAACAACCTTTTTCTCTCTTTTTCCCAGTCGCCTGCTTGCACACAAACACCATCTGGAGACATTCGAGTCACGGACAGCGAGAGCTCTTTCACCTTTTGTTCTTTTGTTGCTTGTGTCAATGCTAATATAGATTCTTGCTTGTTAAGACTTGAATTGAATTGCATACTTTGATTGCTTTACTTAAAAGTCCTTATATGGTTGTGTGGCATGTCACCACAGAAATTTTGCTTGTTATCATTTACCTACTTGAGGACGAGCAGGAATTAAGCTTGGGGATGTTGATACGTCTCAAACGTATCTATAATTTCTTCTTGCCCCATGCATGTTTTGTGTGACTTTGCCATGATTTGCTTGAACTTTCATACACTTTTGAGCTTATTTGGACTAATCTATTAACCCAGTGTACCCAGCTGCCAGTTTCTGTTTCTGCTGTTTTTGTATTTCAGGTTTTCTGGCCATTAAAAGTGCTCCAAAAAATCCGGAAAAATCTGATAAAAAATCTGTGACCCGGAAGCTTCCAGAATCACAAAGGTAGCGGAGGGGGGCCACCACCAGGAGACCAGGAGGGTCCCTGGCGCGACCGCACCCTAGGCCGCGCCAGGAGGCCTCCTGGCTGCCTGGTGGGTCCCCTAGACACCCCCCTCCGCCTATATTTAGCCCTCGGGGTGGAAACCTCTAATATCGATCTCTTTACCGCGAACTCGCCTCTGTACCGCCGCCGACGCCGTTTCTAGATCGGGGCTGCCTGGAGAAGCTGCACCATCCATAGCCATGGACGCCTCCCGGATGTACCATGAGTAGTTCCCCTTGGACCATGGGTCCGTGACCAGTAGCTATGTGATGTTTCTCTCCCCTCTTTGTGCTTCCACTTTCGAGAACTCGTGAGCTGCCTCACATGATCGCGGCACTTTTGTAATTTCTGCTGTTGATATGCTGAGTTTGCTTGGATCTGATGGATTATGAGACTATGTTCAGATTGTGATGAGTAATATATTTGGTTCTTCTCTTTTATATTTTGTTCTTGAGTAAATTCTTGCATGTTCTCCGTTGGCGTATTTTACTTTGGCCAAGTGATTTGTTGCAACTCCAAGAGGGAGCGTTATGCTTGATTGTGGGTTCAGCCCCTTTTTTTCTAGCATGAGTGACAGAAACATGAGACTAGGGGATGTGCTGTTGCCACCAGGGATAAAACAACGGTGCTTGTATCCGCGGGTGCAAGGATTGATTACTTTACGCAAAGTTCTTTTAATGCAGTTGTCTGTTTCTTTGAGTTTACACTTTGGGTGGGATTCGCAACTTAATACCAGCGAGATGTTCTGGATAGATATCTCAAGGTGGATGATTCGTAGTAGATGCAGTTGGATTTCGGTCTACTTACCTTGGCGTACTGCCCATTGCTTTTGATCCCTTCCTTTCTTTGCAGCATAGTTAGCATTGCGGTGCCTTCATAATTCTGTTAATTGCCCAGCTGTGATTTGTTTACCTCGCTAGCACTTTTATTGTCTTTTGGGAGAGAGACATCACTAGTGAAAATCATGGAACCCGGCCATCTTTACATTATTGTTTACATCCTTAGTTTACTTTCTGTCTTTTCTTTCAGTTGCCACTATTATTATCTCTTGCGTTGATCCTTTGTAAACAGCAAGGCCGGAGGAATTGACAACTCCTCTGTACTCGTTGGGAGCAAAGTTATTTTTTGCTGTGTGCAGGTCCACGTCAACCGCCTAATTTTTGGCGCCATTGACACCTTATTGTATCTCTTGGAGTCCTACTGGTTCGATAAACTTGGTATCTTCACCGAGGGAAATTTGCGGCTACGCTACATCTCACCTTCCACTTGGGGTAACCAACGTGGAGTGAGAGAACTATCCTCACCGTATCAATGCGATACCGTAGTACGTTGTCGCGTGTTGCCTTCTTGTTGATGCTTTCTCGTGATTGCTTCGTAGTAATAGATGCTTGCTCGTTGATTGCCTTTTTCCAGTGTTTCCTTCTTGGGTGCTTCCGCGGGTACCTCTCGGAGACGTTGCGAGCTTGTGATCGACTTCACCTTCGGATCATCTTCTCATCAGGTAAGGGGGAGCGTATATCATGCTTATAATTTTCAGCTCACTCGCGCCTAGGTGTAGGATAGAACGATTGCTTGATCCTACCACTGTCTCAAATAAACCCAAACAGCCATGTCCCTCCACATCCCAGCAAACCTTGTTCGGGTATGTTACTTTTGCTAGCTGCTCAGCCACTGCTTAGTATGCATGATAGGATGTTATCAACTGTTATCTTGGTACTCCTTGGATTGGGTTATCACATTATTATATTGTTGTGGATGATATGCTTATTATAATGTTGACAATATTCGACGAAGGATGGAAGGTCTAGGCTATCCCGCCCCGACGCTTTGTTCCATTTGAGTCACCTAGGATCCGAGTTCCTGGTATTGGTTTTAAGACTGAGCGTGCCTAACCGCGTGTGGGATGCTATGGGGTCCCCTTTTCTTACCTACCTAGCTTCAAACATTTCTAGTGGTGGCCCAAGCTGATTTACCATTTGAAAATCGTGTGTGTGTCTGTGGGGTCGCTCCTACCAGATATTCTTTAAAATAAATTGGGCCAGCGGAGACATGGTTTCTCTTGTTCGCCACCCCAGGGAGCTAGGGGGCTGCCCACATGGTTTGGGTAGCTAACCCGACCTCGTCCAGGCGGTAGAGGCCAATTCCAGAGCGCGGTCGGCTTTTGAGTTGGATGTCGACTTACCGGGGGCCACCCGGATTTGTTTGTTGTTAGCTAGAGGGACCTGTCATTTCGGATCTCTCAGGACTAAATCATAAATTGGCTGCCTGTGATGGGTAGAAACTGAGAGAGATGGGCGTGCATGCGGAGCCTTGCAATGGGCAGTTGGTACACCCCTGCAGGGTTAAATCTTTTCGAGAAGCCGTGTCCACGGTTATGGACGACTTGAGACCTACTCCTTATTCATAGACAACAACAACTAAGATAATCTAAATAACTTGATCAACGTGTGTGTGCCTTGACTGCTTCTTCTTCGTCGGGATGCGAAGGGGAGGACAAGGATAGGATAGGTGTTATTCTTGCGTAACTAGTTGATAGAAAGAATTGTTGGAGGCGATTCCTCATCGAATGCTTGGTTCTCATCTTACTCTAAATAGACCGTTAGCCACTCATATATTGCTAGTGCGTCTGCAACCTCACCACTACCCCCATCTTACCCGTGAGAAGTTAGTTACAAGACTTTTGATATATTCTCACCCCTTTCTTTTCTTTTCCCTTTTATTTTTTGCCTGATCGGTCTCTACAGTTGATTTATACCTCGACTCTTCTTTTGGACGCCTTCACAAAGACTCGACGACGACTAGTTAGGTGGATCCCGGCGGAGAGCCTAGACCCGTGTGGTTACGGGAATGGTGTGTTTTACCTTTGCCACTAGTCATTTGAATGTAGTATGTACTCAGACATGTATCTTCCGCTGATGTAATGTAATTAAGGCAGTTGTATGCCGATTGTATGAGATGTTTTATCCTTGTAGTTGTAATATTGTGATATCATGTTGGAAATCCGGGGCATATGGCATTGTCATATGTCGCGGTCGGACCGATATGTGCTTCGTTCCCGGATTTGGGTGGAAACATCTAGATCTGGAACAGTACCGCATATCGGTCCTTACAACTTGGTATCAGAGCCTTACCGACCGTAGGATCCCCTCTCTAGCCGAAGTCGAGTCTAAACAAAAACTATTTTGTAGTTATTAAGTTAGTGATCGGAGAGTAGGATTCTTTTTCCTCCTTACTAATGCTCTGGTCAGGACAAATGTCGTAAGTGTTTTATTCTTGTCTTATCCCCTTCAAAACATTAGGATCTCGAGAGTGTGGAGTATCGAAATCGTTACAATGCCTTGCTTGCAGCGTATTGTCTTGATTCCGATCTCAGGTTTGGGAAATCCTGTAGTAACTTTAGTTCTCCCGACTCTGGGTAAACATCTTGGTCGTCTATAGACTTCCGTTCTCTTGCCCAGTATCTTCACAATTTTAGTCAGAATGCTTCCCTTGATCGTCGCTTTCAACTATCGTTCTTCCTCTTGATCTCCCGATGGTTTCGTTTTCCGACGTTGCCGTCTCTCTGCGGAAATTTATCTCAACAGAAGTTCGACGTCGACATTGCAAAGTCCCTTGTTCGTGGTGTTGAAGATCGTAGTCTCTATTATTTTCCCCTTCCACTCTCCCCCGGATCGTCTAGGATCTCGGGACGAGATCCCATGTTGGTGGTGTTGTATTGCAACAGCCAAGATTTCACAAAAATTAAAATTTTGTTTTCAGCGTGAACTGTTTGATTGTCTGATTTATTTGCGGTGTTTGCATCCCCGATATATCGATCGGCGATTATTTCCCCCCTCTTATCTCGTACCGGACGGAGACCGACCCTTGCCACCCTGACACTCGACCTTTGCGACACTGGGTTTCACCAGATCACCGTCGCGAAAACCGCAGAAGACCAGCCGTAGCCAACGGAACAAAAAACCCCATTTAATAAGTAAACATGATATTTTTATAGCGCGCCGGAAATAGTTCTTCGAATGGTTCCAGCGCGAGGTGGACGCCGCCGGCTCCATGCGTTGATCGCGCAGTTTGAAGTTTTGCCTGAATCGGAGGTCCTGCGGACCCCTGGCGGTCAGAAACGTAAACACCGCGCACGTGAGAGAGAAACCGGGGATGTTTTTGCAAACTACCATCCACCTAGGCTATATAAAGACCACCACTCTCCAACCATTTCTAGGGTTTCCCTAGCCTAAAAATTGCAGCCACCCCCTCCACATTGCCCAAATTTTTGCATTTTTGCCCCATTTTCACAACCCTAGCCTTCCCTGCGATCTGGACCGTCGGATCGGACGATCCAACGGCCCAGATGCGCCCCAGCCTCCACCTCCTCTCTCCTCCAGCCTTAGCGCCGCCGCCAACCCGCGTGGACGCTGCTGCCGCCTGCAGTCCAGCAGGTGAGTGATGCCGCCTCCTCTCCTCCCCTTGCTTGCCCTCACCTACTCCCTCTCTCCTCTGTCCCAAGGACGTCGGACCGCCGCGCCGGAGACGACCACCGCGCGCCATGGCCGCGGCCTCCCGAGCTCGTCGCTCCGCCGCTAGGAACACGGTGCGCCGCCCCTGGCCCCACCAGCAACCGGATCTTCCCCGTCTTGGAACCCTCCGCCGGGACCTCCCTCCATTGAAGTTGCGCCGCCCTGTCTTGTCGGGACCCGGGGTTAGCGTATGCAAGTCCAGTTAAGGCATAGTCATATGGAGAGCCGAGAACCGTACCCACTTGTCTAAGAAGACAAGGCCAAGCACAGAACGTTCTCGGAAAGCATCGTACGTGAGGGGCATCCCATCCAGGCCGGATGATCAACTGAGATGGGTCCTCATCGTCCGCACACAAGTCTAATGATATGGGTGGTGAACTCCCATATTCAAAGACAAGTCGCCTCAACCATACTATCGACTATCTCATAACTCTTACATAGACTTACTCCAGCCAGATCACTTAGTCGGGGTCTAGGGCGGGCTTAATCATACCACAAAGTGTGCACGAGACAGAGTCTCTAACAATCGCATCGCGATGCCCCAAGCTGCGCACATCTAAGGGCCACTTGGTGTATGAAAGACCGCCAGCCAGAACACAACTAAGGTCTCGAAAACCCATACAAAGACATGCATGTTATAAACATACACGCAGCACACATGCCTTGTATGAACAGCAGGTACCATTGCAATTCTCTACAAAGTGTACAATTTTATTGATAACTCTTATAGAGTGCACACAGAGATCACATACATGTGATCCAACATTACATTACAAGCCGAAGCAAATTATGTCTGAGTACAGACAAGTTTAACAAATTGCTTAAGAAGCCTTATTTAAACACAAAGCCCTCCACGAGGGAACTAGTCGTCTGACTGGGACTAGACTAGTTGGTCTTCAGTCGTCCAGCTCGATGAAGAAGCCACCTTCGGGGTCAGTGGCATCATCTAAAAGATAGATTAAGCAAACGTGAGTACAAAGTCGTACTCAGCAAGACTTACATAGGAGCTATACTACTCATGCATATGTATCAAGGTAAAGGGAGGTGGGGTTCACTTGCAGAAATGCCAGCTTTGACTTGGCTAGTCCTGAACTACGAGTACCAGACTTTGAGGTAAGAAGCGTACACGAGTCCACTACTTTCTCCAACTAATACACCACTATGGTGCCTTCCTCGACTTCCCCACGAGAAAGCACGCCATAGCACTCACACTTATCTTGGTGTGTTTTAGAAGTATCCGGTTCAAGTTATCTAATAATCAAGCTAAGCTTTCCAAGCAGTCCATAACCGCGGACGCGGCTATTCGAATAGTTTTGTTAACCTTGCAAGGGTGTACCGCTACACACACATGACCATCATTTACCGCCTTTGATCTCGACACCATTCAAGGGGTGCCAGCGAGGATGCTCACCACAACTGTTACCTCATAGCCGATCTAGTCCGAGAAAGCCGCCTACTTGGGTTGGTTACCACAATCGTGAACCCATCCGGTTTACCGAAGTGGACCCAAGTGATGTGTGCGTGGTGCATAAGCCGGTCTCGGATGAGCCGTTCTCTCACTTAGCATCCAGGCCACAGACCTACAAGAACTCCGAACTATTGCGACATCTGGACATCGAAAGGGATGAGTTAGTAAGTTGAGAGGGGTCAGTGAGCCCAATGTGTGGTTGTACTCTTCATCTTGGATCACCACACAAGAACTCGTACTAGGGCGGTGTTCAACGAGACAACCCACCGTGTACTCCTACACAGCCTCTCATCGTTCACCTTGTATTAGGGTCGATTCACCAACACTTTTCTACCAACATCAACGTGATCATTCCCATCCCGACTCACATCACAGTAACAACATGGTATCACACTAAGCATGCAATAAGCATTAACATTGCAGGGGCCACATGATATCAAACAACTCCTACATTTGCTAGGATTGTGGTTTGCTTACTACTGTGACAAAATGATAGGTCATGCAAAGGAATGGGTTCATCTATGCGGTAGAATCGTAACATGGTGATCATCCTAAAGAATGCATAAGCGAGACATGAGAGGGAAGTTGGATTTTATCGACATGATCAATGGGGGTTTGCTTGCCTTGCTGACGAGGTTCGGGTTCTTGATCTTCAGCGAAGGGGGTGACCTCTTGCTCCGGTTCCACTTCTACTCGACAAACAAAGCACGAAGTAGCAATCAATATGAATGCAATGCTCAAGCACATGATTGAATGTTAAAGCTTGAAGTATAAGTTTTGATGTGTGAGGCAATTCCATTTAAGTGGAATATATTGCATTTAAAATGCAAATTCAAACTCCACATTTGAATTTAACTTAGCCAAGTTGAATGTGACATAGTTTGATCATTTTGAATCAACTTCAAATGTGTATGATATGCCTTTGATGTGTGATTGAAATGTAGCATGTTGCCATGGTTCAAGTTGCAAAATTATTTGATTTGAATTTGATTTAATTCCATTTAAATAAAATAGCAAATGCTACTGATCAAATTTTAAATTCAACTAAAACAGAGTTGAAAGTTGCATATTTGGAAAGATAATTTTCTCCTGATCATTTTTCATATATTATTTGTCCAAATTGGAGTTAATATGAATTTTCTATGAATTTCCAAAGTTTGGGGTATTTTCTGGAATTTCTGGAATTCTTTTTAATTAGAAAAGCTTTTATTGCGCCAGCACTGCATTAGCATGACGTAAGGGGGTTTTGACCCCGGTCAAACTGACCAGTGGGCCAGGGCTGTCAGCCTCTCATCTAATTTCCCTGTTAGATTAATCTAACAGAGAGGATTAGAGGGGGCTGGGCCCACCTGTAAGTGACCCAGGGGGGTTGGTTTAGTGGCTAATCACCCCGGCCACGTCAGGCTTGCCGGCGGCTAGCCGCCGGTGGCCACCAGTGCGGCGGCGCTGCACGGGGAGAGCGCTCCCGTGGTCCAAATCGCGCGCTTCGACCACTGAGACGAAGCTCTCGGTGTCGCGCGTCGATTGAGACCGAAAGGGGAGGTGGGGAGGCCCTGTAGGCATGCCGGCGTCGAGCTTTGGCGGCGGCGGTACAATTGGCTAGAGGCCGAACTCGATACAGAGCTCCAAATGGCGCGTGGTTGGGTGCGTTCGAAGCAACGGAGCACGGGGAACGCAAAGGACAAGGTAGCGGTGTCGATGGCTTAACGGTTGCTCGCCGACGACGAGCACGGCGGCGCTGCACTTCGGTGTTCATGGCGAATGACAACAGAGAGCGAGAGGGAGACCACGGAGTAGTTCTAGCGAACTGGGAGCTCACCGTGAATCCAACTGAAGCGGTGGCGAAGTCGGAGGAGCTCGGGGTTGGCCGGAATTGAAGGAAGTTCACGGCGGCTCCGGCGATGAAGATGTTGAAGCTCACGTCGTCTGAGTTGGCGTTGAGCTTCGATTGACTTGGGGGAACGACGGAGTCGATGGTGCTGGAGCGACCAGACACGGCGGCAAGGCTGGAGGAGCTCAGTCGCCACGTCGGTGCACTGCCGCGCCGGCCTAGGGTTTCTGCGGCGGAGCGATTTCTTCGCGGGGAGAAGAACCAGAGGGCGAGGAAGGGGAAAGTGAGGCGCGGGGCGTCTCCTGGTGCGATAAGGACGCCTGGGGAGGCCTGGAAGCTTGAAGACGTCGCCGTGGCGTCCACGGCGTCGGCGCCGCGCCACCGAGCTGCTTGGCAGCGTGGGGTGGAAGACGACAAGGGGGGCTTCGCGGGCTGGGCCGGCTGGAGAGGTTGGCCTTGCCCCTGGCGAGAGGTAAGTCCTTTTCCTTTTTCTGTTTAATCTTTCCTTTCTGTTTTTTTGTATATTTGTTTTGACTTTGGTAAAAATACCAAATTATTTTATTAAATGCTGAAAACTTTTATATGGCCTCATAATAATATAGACTAGCCACTCATAAACTTTCAACATTTTTAAAATTCAAATGATTTGAATTTTAAATCAAATAGGGGTATTTCATTAATTCCAAGGTACTGTTTGAATATTTGAAAAATCTATGAGCATGGGGTGGGTCCCACATCACTTGATATGTGATCACACTCATTTATAAGACTTTTCAAAACTCTAACATGAATTTTTCGAAAAGATTTTTATCTGGCCTTTTGAATTAATTCATATGGGGGGTGTTCCTTCTCCCATTTTGATTTTGAAAATGATTTCCAAGATTTGTTTTGAAATTTTGACATGATGCAAAGGCACTAGCTAACCCTAGCACATACCTAACAGAGGGTTCTGACAACTCGCCCCCACTCAAAAGAATCTCGTCCTGAGATTCAGAAGTCTGCGGGAGGAAGGTGGGGTACTCGTCAGTGAGACGGTCTTCTCTTTCCCACGTAGCTTCTCTTTCAGAGTGGTGTGACCATTGCACTTTCAGAAATCTAATCTTCTGATGACGAGTGACACGCTCGGCTGAATCAAGAATACGAACGGGGTATTCTCGATAAGAAAGGTCATCTTGGAGATCAAGCGTTTCATGGTCGACTTCGCGGATGGGGTCCTTGAAGCAACGCCTGAGTTGGGACACATGGAATACATCGTGTACTCGGGAAAGGTGCGGGGGTAGTTCAAGTTGGTAGGCAACTTTTCCACGTTTAGCACTAATGCGGAAAGGTCCGATGTAACGTGGGGCCAACTTGCCTTTGATACCGAAACGTTGGGTTCCCTTCAGAGGAGTAACACGAAGGTAAGCTTTCTCATTCATATTGTAGCTCTCTTGCCTATGATGACGATCATAGTAGCTTTTCTGACGATACTGGGCTGCTTTCAATTGTTCACGAACGATACGAACTTGCTCTTCTGCTTCCTTGATCATATCCGGTCCAAAGAATTGTCTTTCACCGGTTTCAGACCAGTTTAGTGGTGTTCGACATCGTCGTCCATAAAGGAGTTCAAAAGGAGCCATGTTCAGACTAGATTCAAAACTATTGTTATAAGCAAATTCGGAAAATGGAAGAGAATTCTCCGAATTCTTTCCGAATGAGATAACACAAGCTCTGAGCATGTCTTCAAGAATTTGGTTAACCCTTTCGACTTGACCGCTAGACTGAGGATGGAAAGCTGTACTAAAGGAGAGATGAGTTCCCAGAGCATTCTGAAAGCTTCCCCAAAATCTAGAGGTGAAAAGGCTACCACGATCAGAATTGATTTCCAAAGGAACACCGTGAAGGGATACAATTCTGGAGATGTACAAGTCTGCTAACTGGCTAGGAGTTATAGACTCGCGAACCAGAAGGAAGTGAGCAACTTTGGAAAGCCTATCTATGACAACGAAGATGGCATTGTTTCCTTTCTGGGTTCTTGGAAAGCCGGTGATGAAGTCCATGCCGACTTTGTCCCATTTCCACTCGGGAATAGACAAAGGTTGAAGTGTACCAGCAGGTCTTTGATGTTCTGCCTTAATGCGACGACAAACATCACATTCGGCAACAAATTGAGCAATGTCTCTCTTCATCCTAGTCCACCAAAATCTCTGGCGTAGATCTCGGTACATTTTTGTGCTACCGGGATGAATTGAGAGGGGTGTGTCATGGGCTTCCTTGAGGATGAGTTGCCTTAGTTCCTTATTCTTAGGTACTACCAAACGATTTTCAAAGAATACCGTTCCCTTGCTATCTGTGGAGAAACATTTAGCAACTCCACTAGCAATGTTCTCCTTGATCCGGCGAACACCTCGTGCACGCCTTTGAGCAACTATGATTTGATCCTCAAGAGTTGGTTTCGCCACCAAGGTAGAAAGATAGCCATGAGGAACAATCTCAAGGTTGAGCTTGCGAAAGTCCTCATGAAGAAGTGGTTGATACTGCTGTAACATGAGGTTGTTACAGTACGACTTACGACTTAGTGCATCAGCCATGACATTGGCCTTGCCTGGGGTGTAAGAAATTGCTACGTCGTAATCTTTTATCAACTCAATCCAGCGTCTTTGCTTGAGATTAAGATCTGGCTCGGTGAAAATATATTTGAGGTTTGGTGGTCGGAATAAATCTCACAACGATTACCAAGGAGGTAATGTCGCCAAGTTGTTAGAGCATGAACTACGGCAGCGAGTTCAAGGTCATGGGTAGGATAATTCTCTTCATGTGGTCGCAACTGGCGTGAAGCATAAGCTACCACATGTCGATCTTGCAGAAGTATGCATCCTAACCCTTGCCGTGATGCATCACAATAGATCTCGAAATCCCTTTTGGTGTCTGGAGGTGCAAGCACGGGTGCGGAAGTCAATCTTCTTTTTATCTCTTCAAAGCTTTCCTCGCACTTGGGAGTCCATAAGAATTTCTTATCTTTCTTGAGGAGTTCAGTTAGAGGCTTTGCAACTTTAGAAAAGTTCTCGACGAAGCGACGGCAATAGCTGGCTAGACCAAGAAAACTTCTAACTTGCTTAACCGATTCAGGTGGAGTCCAGTCAAGGACGGCCTGAACTCTCTCGGGATTCACAGCAATGCCTTTTGCAGAAATCACGTGGCCTAAGTAGGTCACTTCTGGTAGCCAAAATTCACACTTGGAGAATTTAGCATACAGGCGATGCTCTCTAAGTTTCATCAATACCAGCCTTAGGTGTTTGGCATGTTCTTCTTCGTTCTTCGAGTATATAAGGATCTCATCGAGGTAAACCACGACGAACTGGACCAAATACTCCATGAAGATCGAATTCATCATGCGTGAGAAAGTGGCGGGGGCATTGGTTAAACCAAAGGACATGACGGTGTACTCGTAAAGACCATAACGAGTAGTAAAAGCCGTCTTGGGAATGTCCTCGTTTCGGATCTTGATTTGATGATAACCTAACCTCAAATCCATCTTTGAGAAGACAGAGGATCCTGCAAGTTGATCATAAAGATCATTGATCCTGGGCAGTGGGTACTTGTTCTTTATCGTCGCTAAATTTAGCGGGCGATAGTCTACGCACATCCTTTCTGTTCCATCTTTCTTCGTTACGAACAGAACGGGGCAGCCCCATGGCGATGAGCTAGGGCGGATGAAGCCTTTCTCCAACAAAGCTTCCAGTTGGGTTTTAAGCTCAGCTAACTCACGTGGGGCCATTTTGTATGGGCGTCTAGAAATTGGTGCGGTCCCTGGGGCAAGATCTACAATGAATTCTACACATCTGTCGGGTGGCATTCCCGGCAGCTCTTCAGGAAAGACATCCGGGAAGTCACGAACCACCGGAATATCTTCAAGTTCGGGAAGGGGAAGTATATTCAAGGAATGCACTTGGGTTCTTGTTCTGGGTGAGGTATAGTTGACGGTTTGGCCTGAAGGGTGGGTGAGTTTCACGGATTTTCCTTTGCAATCCAGGTAGGCATTCTGTCTTGATAGCCAATCCATGCCAAGGATGACATCAATGTCTGAAGACTTGAGGGCTATGAGTGAAGCAAGGAATACTAAACCCTCAATTGCAATTTGATTACCATGGCTCACTCTATTAGTTTGCCATCTTGACCCTGGAGTTTGAATAACCATTGGGGTGGACAATTCAACAAAGGGTAACTCATGACGAAGTGCATAACTTTCCGACATGAATGAATGAGATGCTCCTGGGTCGAAAAGAACGGAAGTAGGAACAAAATTGACTGGGAGCGTACCAAGAATGACGTTAGTGGTGTCGTCAGTCTCTTCGGCGGCGATCTGATTCACACGTCCACGAGTGGCGGGAGGAGCGGGTTTGGCGGTGTAGACCTTCTGGGGTGGCTTGCCACGACCATTGTTGCTGCTGTTGCCTCCGGCACGTGGTGGAGCATTCTGGTGTTGGAGCTGGTTCTGGGGACACTCACGAGAATAGTGGCTTGCCTGACCACACTTGTAACAGGCTCCGAAAACAGTGCGTGGAGCTGGGTTGTTTGGTGGAGCTGGGTGGAACTGAGTGGGTGGACGAGGCGCCACATAGGATGGCCTCGGTGGGTTGTTCTGGCGGAACATGCTGTTTGGAATCCAGATCTTGCGCTTCTGGGAGCCAGAACTGGATGAACTATCATCTCTAGGGTGTTTGCGAAAATCGTTGGGGGTGTTCATGTCCTCGGCTTTGATGGCCTTGTTGACAAGGACCTGGAATGTGGCAAAGTCATGAAGGTTGAGCTCGCGACGGAGTCCGGAGTTGAGGCCACGACGGAACCTCTCTTGTTTCTTGGAGTCGGTGGAAACTTCTTCGGTAGCGTAACGAGCCAGTCGATTGAACTCACGACTAAACTCATCAACGGTCCTTCTGCCTTGAGTGAGGTTGCAGAACTCCTCACGCTTGCGGTCCATGAGACCCTTGGGAATGTGGTGCTCGCGGGAAGAGGTGCAGAATTCCTCCCAAGATGCAGGTGGTCCAATGGGTCGCATATTTAGAAAGTTCTCCCACGAAGAGCTAGCTGCACCTTCAAGGTGATAGGTGGCATAGCTGACCTTGTCACCAGTTGCAACACGGCCTGCTTGGAGCTTCCTCTCGATGCTGCAAAGCCAGTCATCGGCGTCAAGGGGCTCGGTGGAGTAACTAAAAATCGGGGGATGAAGTCGGATGAAGTCGTTCAGGGACACCAACTCATTGCGCTTCTGAGTGGTGTTGCGTGCAATGACTTCCAGCAGGTGGTGAGAGTCACGGCGGTTCCTCTCCACTTCCATCAGAACTTGTGCCATCGTGGGTGGGGGTAGAAGGTTGCCTTCCTCCTGGTCATTCCCACGACCTTGGTTACGACCAACCTGGCCACGGGTTCCTTGAGACATCCTGACGGTGAAAAACCAAAGTCAAACAGAGTTGATCTGAAGAGTCTAATCAAGGTATTGAAGTACTGGAAGGATTACATAGCAAGGGAAGTAATCATCTTGACAACATGGTGATAAAGC
This sequence comes from Bromus sterilis, assembly GCA_950022295.1. Lineage (NCBI taxonomy): Eukaryota > Viridiplantae > Streptophyta > Magnoliopsida > Poales > Poaceae > Bromus > Bromus sterilis. The sequence goes on from OX465597.1 coordinate 221,778,926, forward strand.
ATACAAGCCATATATTCACAAGCTGTCATACAAACCATACATCGTTTTAGTACAAGCACCAAGCTAATACAAACGTGATGAAGATGATACATCCTTCAGAGGCACTCTGACTTCCTATACATTATTTATCTAAGCCTCTGGAACATAGACACCTTGCTTACAATATACTAAGATACTACTACATCCTCACTAAGTAAGACCACAGGCGGTCTCACTCATCTCCATCTCCATATTAGTCCTCGTAAAAGTTACCCGCATATCCCGGTAGCTGGAGGTGACCATCGGAAAACACGGAGGCCTGTGGACCCTGATATCCATTTGAGCAAGGATGGGGCCTAGGTCCAGCGTAGGATGGAAGCAAAGGACCACGGGGTGGAAAAATGCCTCCAATCTCGGGCCAAGCAACTCGAGAAGGCATCTGAGTCCTCACTGGGTAGATCGCATCATGCTCAACTGATCCAACGCTCACAAAGGGTGCCAAAAGTATCAGTGCTCGATACAGACGAACACGGGTGGCGTGGAGCTCGAAACAGAGAGCGCGTGCATCACGATCTCTGTCACTAGCAAACCTAGCAGTCACCTGGAGTGCTAGATCCTCTGCAGAGTGATCTGAGTAGAGTCCGGTGTAATATCCCTCTTCTCCTGGAAGTGCAGCAGGGATATAGCGAAAAGAAGTCTCTCTCAGCAAAGTGTGCTCCTCTCTCCATAGTGTCATTCATGAGTATGCAGCATCCTGCACAGCCATGTTCTCGGTAACGCCAATGCCATGTCCAAAGTGGATAGGCTAAGTGACTCCAACGTGGTGCGGATAGATCCGGACAATGCAGTGGAACTAGGTCTGGTTGAAGTCGTGAAACTGCTCCTCGATGGTGTACTCAGGGTACCACCGATAACCCACATAGGACATCATCTCGATCAACGTGGCGGGATGGCCACGCACACCGAGGCACCTAGTCAAACGAACAATCTGCCGAGGGGGAAGATCTGCCATCTGAAACAGAAAGGAGTTTGCAAATGCATCAGATTATGAGATAAACCTGGAATGACTCGGACAGCATAACGTCTGTAATTGTAAGAAATGACAATTTCTTTCAATCATGAAAACAGCACTTACATAATATGATGTAAGAAATCAGCATTATAACAATGCTAGGAAAACCTGACACAACTTTCCTACGGCTATAAGGAAGGAATCAACGAGATGTGCTAATCAGACAGAGGACCGCCTAGTCCTATCTTCCCATAGAATAAGATGAGGGTGACTCAGAACTCAGAACGAAGGGGGTAAGGAGAAAAAAGAAGCCTTACGTTATTCTCTTATATACCCAGAGTAACTATATAACTATAGCAAGCTAGACTCAACTTCGGCCAAGGCTACTAGTCCTACAGTCAGTCCTGCTCTGATACAAAGTCTGTCGGGACCCGGGGTTAGCGTATGCAAGTCCAGTTAAGGCATAGTCATATGGAGAGCCGAGAACCGTACCCACTTGTCTAAGAAGACAAGGCCAAGCACAGAACGTTCTCGAAAAGCATCGTACGTGAGGGGCATCCCATCCAGGCCGGATGATCAACTGAGATGGGTCCTCATCGTCCGCACACAAGTCTAATGATATGGGTGGTGAACTCCCATATTCAAAGACAAGTCGCCTCAACCATACTATCGACTATCTCATAACTCTTACATAGACTTACTCCAGCCCGATCACTTAGTCGGGGTCTAGGGAGGGCTCAATCATACCACAAAGTGTGCACGAGACAGAGTCTCTAACAATCGCATCGCGATGCCCCAAGCTGCGCACATCTAAGGGCCACTTGGTGTATGAAAGACCGCCAGCCAGAACACAACTAAGGTCTCGAAAACCCATACAAAGACATGCATGTTATAAACATACACGCAGCACACATGCCTTGTATGAACAGCAGGTACCATTGCAATTCTCTACAAAGTGTACAATTTTATTGATAACTCTGATAGAGTGCACATAGAGATCACATACATGTGATCCAACATTACATTACAAGCGGAAGCAAATTATGTCTGAGTACAGACAAGTTTAACAAATGGCTTAAGAAGCCTTATTTAAACACAAAGCCTCCACGAGGGAACCAATTGTCTGACTTGGACTAGACTAGTTGGTCTTCAGTCGTCCAGCTCGATGAAGAAGCCACCTTCGGGGTCAGTGGCATCATCTAAAACATAGATTAAGCAAACGTGAGTACAAAGTCGTACTCAGCAAGACTTACATAGGAGCTATACTACTCATGCATATGTATCAAGGTAAAGGGAGGTGGGGTTCACTTGCAGAAATGCCAGCTTTGACTTGGCTAGTCCTGAACTACGAGTACCAGACTTTGAGGTAAGAAGCGTACACGAGTCCACTACTTTCTCCAACCAATACACCACTATGGTGCCTTCCTCGACTTCCCCACGAGAAAGCACGCCATAGCACTCACACTTATCTTGGTGTGTTTTAGAAGTATCCGGTTCAAGTTATCTAATAATCAAGATAAGCTTTCCAAGCAGTCCATAACCGCAGACGCGGCTATTCGAATAGTTTTGTTAACCTTGCAAGGGTGTACCGCTACACACACATGACCATCATTTACCGCCTTTGATCTCGACACCATTCAAGGGGTGCCAGCGAGGATGCTCACCACAACTGTTACCTCATAGCCGATCTAGTCCGAGAAAGCCGCCTACTTGGGTTGGTTACCACAATCGTGAACCCGGCCGGTTTACCGAACTGGACCCAAGTGATGTGTGCGTGGTGCATAAGCCGGTCTCGGATGAGCCGTTCTCTCACTTAGCATCCAGGCCACAGACCTACCAGAACTCCGAACTATTGCGACATCTGGACATCGAAAGGGATGAGTTAGTAAGTTGAGAGGGGTTAGTGATCCCAATGTGTGGTTGTACTCTTCATCTTGGATCACCACACAAGAACTCGTACTAGGGCGGTGTTCAACGAGACAACCCACCGTGTACTCCTACGCAGCCTCTCATCGTTCACCTTGTATTAGGGTCGATTCACCAACACTTTTCTACCAACATCAACGTGATCATTCCCATCCCGACTCACATCACAGTAACAACATGGTATCATACTAAGCATGCAATAAGCAGTAACAGTTGCAGGGGCCACATGATATCAACCAACTCCTACATCTGCTAGGATTGTGGTTTTCTTACTACTGTGACAAGATGATAGGTCATGCAAAGGATATGGGTTCAACTATGCGGTAGAAACGTTATCATGGTGATCATCCTAAACAATGCATAAGCGAGACATGAGAGGGAAGTGGGATTTTATCGACATGCTCAATGGGGGTTTGCTTGCCTTGCTGACGAGGTTCAGTCGCGGGGTCTTCAACGAAGGGGGTGATCTCGGATTCCGGCTCCACTTCTATCAGCAACATGACAATCATAGGATCAACATAATGTACAATGCACAAGCACATGAATAAGATTGTAATGGTGATGTTCATGGTACTGATGTGTTAAGCATTCCATTTAAAAAGAGTGTATTGCATTTGAAATGCAAATTCAAACTCCATTTAATTTATCGATGAATTTCAAATGTATTTGAATGCATGAAAGTTCATTTGAAAATGTTGATCATGAAGTGATGTGGTATAGTTGAAGTAATGTCTCTGATATGTGGATGAATCCATTTGAATTAAGGGTGTTGCAAAGTCATTTCCAAAATCACTCCAAATTTGAATTTGAAAAGGATCCATATGCATGTTTGCTACTGTTCACCAATTTTAAAATGGTCAAACATGAAAACAAACTGCATATTCATAATCCTTGTATTTTTCTGATATACTTAGACATATTATTTGTCCAATTTGGAGTTAAAAGGAATTTTCTATGATTTATTGAAGTTTTGGCCATTTTCTGTAATTTCTGGAATTCTTTTAAAAAGGAAAAAAGACTTATTGCGTCAGCATGAGGTCATGCTGATGTGGGGGGGGGGGGCTCTGACTAGTGGGCCAGCCTTGTCAGTGGCTCAGGGGATAACCCCGTTTTATTTAATTTAACAGTGTTTAATTAGAGGGACTAGGCCCACTGTCATAGAGAGGAGGGGGATTAGCTTAGTGACTAAGGCCCTAATGGCGGGGTCGACGCCAGCGACTGGGAGCTCGCCGGAACTCCACCGGAATCAGCTCGGGGGCTCGGGGATGGCAACCGAGAGCACCGGGGGAATCCTCTCGCTCGCCCGCACCCATTCGTTCCATTGGGGGGTCTCGGGGGGGGGCTCTGGAGCTTGGCCACAACGGCAATGGCGGCGGCCGGCGGCTGGTGACAATAAAATTGGGCACGAGGCCATTGGAGAGAGCGGGGAAGGCACTAGTGTGAAGCTCTCGAAGCCGCGCGTCTGCTAGACTAGAAGGGGATCGAGGGGGAGGCCTCAGGACATGGCTACGACAAGGAGGCGGCGGCCGGAGCCTCTGTGCTCATCGGGGAAGGGCTGCAGGGCGTGGGAAAAGCAACGGAAGGAGGGGATCGAGGCAGAAGCTCACCCCGGTGAAGATGGGATGGCCAGCGTTGTCGGAGAAGAACCGGAGAGGCTTCAATTTGTCGCCGGATTCGCGTCGGCCGGCGGGGAGGAATTGGAGCTCGCGTCGTCCTGGGGCGTCTTCTGCTCAAATTGAGGCGGGGGCTCGACGTAGACGGCGCTTTCGGACGCTTTGGAAAAGTTGATGCGGCTCGGGGACCTTGGTCGCCGCGTCGAGGCGCCGTCGCGCTCCGTCTAGGTCACGGGTGGGCGAGGTTCTTCGCCGGGGAGGAAGGGGAAGGTGACCAGAACAAGGGGGAAGGCGTGGGGGGGGGAAACAGAGAAGCCGCGTGGCGCAAGAGAGGCGAGGGAGGTGGCCTAGAAGCCTCGGGGCGTCGCGGTGGTGTCGGCGCGTGCCCTGCCTCCACGCAGCTGTGCGTGTGCCTGAGGAAGAAGACAAGGGCGCTCGCGGGCTGGGCCAGGTGGGCCTTTGCCTAGGCGAAAGGTAAGGTTTCTCTGCTCTTTTCTTTTTAAAATTTTCTGTTTCTTTTGTTTTGCTCTGGTAAAAATACCAAGGCATTTTATAAAAAGCCCCAAAATTTTATGTGGCCTCATAAAATATAGAGCTAGCCACTCATAAATTTTGAGCACTTTTCAAATTCAAATAATTTGAATTTTAATTCAAATAGGGTATTTATTTAATTTCCAAGCCATTGTTTGAAAATTAGAAAATTCCATGAGCATGGGATTGCTCCCAAACCACTTTTAAAATGATCAGCATCATTTATAGGAATTTTCCAAATACTCAAATGATTTTTGGAAAAAGATTTTTATCTGGCCATTTGATTTAATTTCTCAGGGCTTTTCTTTTCCCCATTTTTGAATTTCTTTTTGAATTTTTCACATGATGCAAAGGGACTTGCTATTCCTAGCAAATACCTAACTTGGGGTTGTGACAACTCGCCCCCACTCAAAAGAATCTCGTCCCGAGATTCAGAAGTCTGCGGGAGGAAGGACGGATACTCGGCACTGAGACGGTCTTCTCTTTCCCACGTGGCTTCTCTCTCAAAGTGGTGTGACCACTGAACTTTCAGAAACTTGATCTTCTTTCGGCGAGTGACACGCTCTGCTGAATCAAGAACACTAATAGGGTATTCTCGATAAGAATGGTCATCTTGGAGATCAAGATTTTCATGGTCGACTTCGCGGATGGGGTCCTTGAAGCAACGCTTGAGTTGTGACACATGGAATACATCATGTACTCGGAAAAGGTGCGGGGGTAGTTCAAGTTGGCAGGCAACTTCTCCACATTTAGCAAAATGCGGAAAGGTCCGATGTAACGTGGGGCCAACTTGCCTTTGATACCGAAACGTTGGGTTCCCTTCAGAGGAGTAACCCGAAGGTAAGCCTTCTCATCCAGATTGTATCTTTCTTTCCTATGATGACGATCGTAGTAGCTTTTCTGACGAGACTGGGCTGCTTTCAATTGATCACGAACAATGCGAACTTTCTCTTCTGCTTCCTTGATCATATCCGGTCCAGAGAATTGTCTTTCACCGGTTTCTGAACAGTTAAGGGGTGTTCGACATCGTCGTCCATATAGGAGTTCAAAAGGAGCCATGTTCAGACTAGATTGAAAACTATTGTTATATGCAAATTCGGCGAATGGAAGAGATTTCTCCCAATTCTTTCCGAATGAGATAACACAAGCTCTGAGCATGTCTTCAAGAATTTGGTTAACCCTTTCGACTTGACCGCTAGACTGAGGCTGGAAAGCTGTACTAAAGGAGAGATGAGTTCCCATAGCATTCTGAAAGCTTCCCCAAAATCTAGAGGTGAAAAGGCTACCACGATCAGAATTGATTTCCAAAGGAACACCATGAAGGGATACAATTCTATAGACGTACAAGTCCGCTAACTAGCTAGCAGTTATAGACTCGCGAACTGGAAGGAAGTGAGCAACTTTGGAAAGTCTGTCAATGACAACGAAGATGGCATCATTTCCTTTCTGGGTTTTTGGAAAGCCGGTGATGAAGTCCATACCGAATTTGTCCCATTTCCACTCTGGAATAGGCAAAGGTTGAAGTGTGCCAGCAGGTCTTTGATGTTCTGCCTTAATGCGACGACAAACATCAGATTCGGCAACAAATTGAGCAATGTCTCTCTTCATCCTAGAACACCAAAATCTCTGGCGTAGATCTCGGTACATTTTTGTGCTACCGGGATGAATCGAGAGGGGTGTGTCATGGTCTTCTTTGAGGATGAGTTGCCTTAGTTCCCTATTCTTAGGTACTACCAAACGATTTCCAAAGAATACCGTTCCCTTGCTATCTGTGGAGAAACATTTAGCAACCCCGCTAACAATGTTCTCCTTGATCCGGCGAACACCTCGTGCACGTCTTTGGCCAACTATGATTTGATCCTCAAGGGTTGGTTTCGCCACCAAGTTGAAAAGAGATCCACGAGGAACAATCTCGAGATTAAGCTTTCGAAATTCCTCATGAAGAAGTGGTTGATACTGTTGTAACATGAGGTTGTTACAATACGACTTACGACTTAGTGCATCGGCCATGACATTGGCTTTTCCTGGGGTGTAAGAAATTCCTACGTCGTAATCTTTTATCAACTCAATCCAGCGTCTTTGCCTGAGATTAAGATCTGGCTGGGTGAAAATGTATTTGAGGCTTTGGTGGTCGGAATAGATCTTACAACGATTACCAAGGAGGTAATGTCGCCATGTTGTTAGGGCATGAACTACGGCAGCGAGTTCAAGATTGTGGATAGGATAGTTCTCTTCATGTGGCCGCAATTGGCGTGAAGCATAAGCTACCACATGTCTATCTTGCATAAGTATGCATCCTAACCCTTGCCGTGATGCGTCACAAATGATCTCGAAATCTTTTTTGGTGTCTGGAGGAGCAAGTACGGGTGCAGAAGTCAATCTTCTTTTTAGCTCTTGAAAGCTTTCCTCGCACTTGGGAGTCCATAGGAATTTCTTATCTTTCTTGAGGAGTTCAGTAAGAGGCTTTGCAACTTTAGAGAAGTTCTCGACGAAGCGGCGGCAATAGCTGGCTAGGCCAAGAAAACTCCTAACTTGCATAACCGATTCAGGTGGAGTCCAGTCAAGGACGGCCTGAACTCTCTCGGGATTCACAGCAATGCCTTTTGCAGAGATCACGTGGCCTAAGTAGGTCACTTCTGGTAGCCAAAATTCACACTTGGAGAATTTAGCATACAGGCGATGCTCTCTAAGTTTCATCAATACCAGCCTTAGGTGTTCGCCATGTTCTTCTTCATTCTTCGAGTAGATGAGAATATCTTCGAGATAAACAACAACAATTTTATCTAAGTACTCCATGAAGATCAAAATCATCATGCGTGAGAAAGTGGAGGGGGCATTGGCTAAACCAAAGGACATGACGGTGTACTCGTAAAGACCATAACGAGTAGTAAAAGCCGTTTTGGGAATGTCCTCGTTTCGGATTTTGATTTGATGATAACCTACTCTCAAATCCATCTTGGAGAAGACAGAGGATCCTGCAAGTTGATCATAAAGATCATTGATCCTGGGCAGTGGGTACTTGTTCTTTATCGTCGCTAAATTTAGCGGGCGATAGTCCATGCACATCCTTTTTGTTCCATCTTTCTTCGTTACGAACAGAACGGGGCAACCCCATGGCGATGAGCTAGGGCGGATGAAGACTTTTTCCAACAAAGCTTCCAGTTGGGTTTTAAGCTCAGCTAACTCACGTGGGGCCATTTTGTATGGGCGTCTAGAAATTGGTGCGGTTCCTGGGGAAAGATCCACTATGAACTCTACACATCTGTCGGGTGGCATAGGTTTAAGGGGTTGGATCTCTGGATAGCTTCCTAGAGGATGACCATGGTTTACTAGGGGCTACAAAAGATATGTCAGAGTAACAAAGTACCCCAACACGATGGTTAGTGTGGTTCTTCTGGCTAGAAGACATCTAAAGTGGGAGAAAGAGCTGCAAATGAAACACTATAGGTTTCTAGAAGAAAACCTACATCAAACTCTATGGAACTGTCGGGCATGCCACCTATAAGTTCTTCTAAAAGGACAACCGAAAAGGAGGGAAGAATTTTGCAAATGCATCAGATTTTGAAGAAACCTGGAATGATTCGGACAGCATAACGGCTGTAATTGAAAAAATGTCTTTTTTTGCAATGTAGAAACAACAGTTACATAATATGATGTAAGAAATCAGCATTACAACAATGCTAGGAAACCGGACACAACTTTCCTACGGCTACAAGGAAGCAAACAACGAGATGTTCTAATCAGACAGAGGTGAGCCTAGTCCTATCTTCCCGTAGAATAAGATGAGGGTGACTCAGAACTCAGACTGAAGAGGGTAAGGAGAAAAATAAAGCCTTACGTTGTTCCCTTATATACCCAGTGTAACTATATAACTATAGCAAGCTAGACTCGACTTCGGCTAGGCTGATAATCATACAGTCAGTCCTGCTCTGATACCAAGTCTGTCGGGACCCGGGGTTAGCGTATGCAAGCCTCGCTACAACACAATCATATGGAGAGCCGAGAACCGTACCCACTTGTCTAAGCAGACAAGGCCAAGCACAGAACGTTCTCGGAAAGCATTGAACGTGAGGGGCATCCCATCCAGGCCGGATGATCAACTGAAATGGGTCCTCATCGTACGCACACAAGTCTAAATGATATGGGTGGTGAACTCCCATACTCATAGAAAAGTCGCCTCAACCATACTATCGATTGTATTATAACCCTTACATAGACTTACTCCAGCCCGATCACTTAGTCGGGGTCTAGGGCAGGCTCGATCATACATCAAAGTGTGCACGAGACGGAGTCTCGAGCAATCGCATCGCGATGCCCCAGGCTGCGCACATCTAAGGGCCACTTGGTGTATAAAAGACCGCCAGCCAGATCACAACTAAGGTCTCGAAAACCCATACAGAGACATGCATGTTATAAACATACATGCAGCACACATGTCTACTATGAACAGCAGGTATCATTGCAATTCTCTACAATGTATACATCTTTATTAATAACTCTTACAGAGTGCACACCGAGATCACAAGCATGTGATCCAACTTTACAACAGACAAGCGGAAGCAAAGTAGGTCTGAGTACAGACAAGTTTAACAAATGGCTTAGAGAAGCCTTATCTAAAAACAAGCCCTCCACAAGGGAACCAGTCGTCTGACTGGGACTACACTAGCTTGGTCTTGGTCTGAGTCTTCATTCTTCAAGCTTCTGGCAGAAGTCACCATCGGGGTCGGTGGGTTCATCTAAAACATAGATTAAGAAAACGTGAGTAAAAAATTGTACTCAGCAAGACTTACGTAGGAACTATACTACTCATGCACATGTATCAAGGTAAATGGAGGTGGGGTTTCACTTGCAGAAGTGCCAGCTTTGACTTGGCTAGTCCTGAACTACGAGTACCAGACTGTAGGTAAGAAGCATACACGAGTCCACTACATCTCTTCAACCAATTACACCACTATGGTTACTTCCTCGACTTTCCCACGAGAAGCACACCATAGCACTCACGGTTATCTTGGTGTGTTTTATAAGTATCCAGTTCAAGTTGTCTAATAATCAAGCTAAGCTTTCCAAGCAGTCCTTAACTGCGGACGCGGCTATTCGAATAGTTTTGTTAACCCTGCAGGGGTGTACCACTACACACACGTGTCATCATTTACCGCCTTTTGCATGTCACCGTTCAAGAGGTGACTGCGAGGATACCACCACAACACTTCACCCACAGCTTCGTTGTAGTCCAGAGAGTCGCCTATCTGAGGGGGATCCTTATGGAAGTCCGGCCGAGGTTCCAGTACAGCATCAAACGATGTGTGCAGGGTCCCAAGCCGGTCTTGAAAAGCCGTTCATCCACTTCGCAGACCGTGCCACAGCCCTACCAGAACTCCGAACTACTGTGACTCTTGGGGTTCGAACGGGGTGAGGTACTAGGATGAGAGGGGTCAGTGAGCCCAATGTGTGGTTGTACTCTTCTTCTTGGATCACCACACAAGAACTCGTACTTAAGGCGGTGTTCAACGAGACAACCCACTGTGTACTCCTACACAGCCTCTCATCGTTCACCTTGTATTAGGGTAGATTCACCAACACATTTCACTTTCATCAACACCATGTTTACCATCATCCCGACTCACATCAAAAGCAACCTCGTTGTACCACTAAGCATGCAATAAGCAGTAACAGTTGCAGGGGCCACATGATATCAACCAACTCCTATATCTGCTAGGATTTTGGTTTGCTTACTACTGTGACAAGATGATAGGTCATGCAAAGGATATGGGTTTAACTATGCGGTAGAAATGTTATCATGGTGATCATCCTAAACAATGCATAAGCGAGACATGAGAGGGAAGTGGGATTTTATCGACATGATCAATGGGGGTTTGCTTGCCTTGCTGACGAGGTTCAGTCACAGGGTCTTCAACGAATGGGGTGATCTCGGATTCCGGCTCCACTTCTATCAGCAACATGACAATCATAGGATCAACATAATGTACAATGCACAAGCACATGAATAAGATTGTAATGGTGATGTTCATGGTACTGATGTGTTGAGCATTCCATTTAAAAGGAGCGTATTGCATTGGAAATGCAAATTCAAACTCCATTTGATTTATCGATGAATTTCAAATGCATTTGAATGCATGAAAGTTCATTTGAAAATGTTGATCATGAAGTGATGTGGTATAGTTGAAGTAATGTCTCTGATATGTGGATGAATCCATTTGAATTAAGGGTGTTGCAAAGTCATTTCCAAAATCACTCCAAATTTGAATTTGAAAAGGATCCATATGCATGTTTGCTACTGTTCACCCATTTTAAAATTCTCAAACATGAAAAAAATTGCATATTCATAATCCTTGTATTTTTCTGATACATTTAGACATATTATTTGTCCAATTTGGAGTTAAAATGAATTTTCTATGATTTATTGAAGTTTTGGCCATTTTCTGTAATTTCTGGAATTCTTTTAAAAAGGAAAAAAGACTTATTGCGTCAGCATGAGGTCATGCTGACGTGGGGGGGGGGCTCTGACCAGTGGGCCAGCCTTGGCAGTGGCTCAGGGGTTAACCCCGTTTTATTTAATTTTAACCGTGTTTAATTAGAGGGACTGGGCCCACTGTCATAGAGAGGATGGGGGATTAGCTTAGTGACTAAGGCCCTAATGGCGGGGTCGACGCCAGCGACTGGGAGCTCGCCGGAACTCCACCGGAATCGGCTCGGGGGCTCGGGGATGGCAACCCAGAGCACCGGGGGAATCCTCTCGCTCGCCCGCACCCATTCGTTCCATTGGGTGTCTCGGGGGGGGGGCTCTGGAGCTGGGCCACAACGGCAATGGCGGCGGCCGGCGGCTGGTGACAATAAAATTGGGCACGAGGCCATGGGAGAGAGCGTGGAAGGCACTAGCGTGAAGCTCTCTACGCCGCGCGTCTGCTAGACTAGAAGGGGATCGAGGGGGAGGCCTCAGGACATGGCTACGACAAGGAGGCGGCGGCCGGAGCCTCTGTGCTCATCGGGGAAGGGCTGCAGGGCGTGGGAAAAGCAACGGAAGGAGGGGATCGAGGCAGAAGCTCACCCCGGTGAAGATGGGATGGCTAGCGTTGTCGGAGAAGAACCGGAGAGGCTTCAATTTGTCGCCGGATTCGCGTCGACCGGCTGGGAGGAATTGGAGCTCGCGTCGTCCTGGGGCGTCTTCTGCTCAAATTGAGGCGGGGGTTCGACGTAGACGGCGGTTTCGGACGCTTTGGACAAGTTGATGCGGCTCGGGGAGCTTGGTCGCCGCGTCGGGGCACCGTCGCGCTCCGTCTAGGTCACGGGTGGGCGATGTTCTTCGCCGGGGAGGAAGGGGAAGGTGACCAGAACGAGGGGGAAGGCGTGGGGGGGGAAACAGAGCAGCTGTGTGGCGCAAGAGAGGCGAGGGAGGTGGCCTAGAAGCCTCGGGGCGTCGCGGTGGCGTCGGCGCGTGCCCTGCCTCCACGCAGCTGTGCGTGTGCCTGAGGAAGAAGACAATGGCGCTCGCGGGCTAGGCCAGGTGGGCCTTTGCCTTGGCGAAAGGTAAGGTTTCTCTGCTCTTTTCTTTTTAAACTTTTCTGTTTCTTTTGTTTTGCTCTGGTAAAAATACCAAGGCATTTTATAAAATGCCCCAAAATTTTATGTGGCCTCATAAAATATAGAGCTAGCCACTCATAAATTTGAGCACTTTTAAAATTCAAATAATTTGAATTTTAATTCAAATAGGGTATTTATTTAATTTCCAAGCCATTGTTTGAAAATTACAAAATTCCATGAGCATGGGATTGCTCCCAAACAACTTTTAAAATGATCAGCATCATTTATAGGAATTTTCCAAATACTCAAATGATTTTTGGAAAAAGATTTTTATCTGGCCATTTGATTTAATTTCTCAGAGCTTTTCTTTTCCCCATTTTTGAATTTCTTTTTAGAATTTTTCACATGATGCAAAGGGACTTGCTATTCCTAGCACATACCTAACTTGGGGTTGTGACAACTTTTGCTGACATTAAGCAGAAATTGAGGTCCCATTATCAATGGAAATCATAATCACTGCTGCTTGGTCCATCTGGATGGCAAGGAATGACAAGATTTCCAGAAACAAGACTCCCTCCTTGTTGCACTGGAAGGAACACTACTTCTCTGAGCTATAACTCTTGAGATTTAGGAACAGGAGCAAACATTCTGAGTCATTCAAAGAATGGCTTGATTATGTAATTTAATTTTATGTCTTTTATTTTCTTGGCTTAACTTAACCCATGTAAACCTTTTTATTATTTTAATAAAGGAAAAGATGCAGTGGGGTGTTGCCCTATTGTTTTCCCCCTCAACATGTCACAATTTTTTCAATGGAGTGTTTGCTTCCTGTCGCGCGCCTATGGCGTCCTCGGTTGACCTTGTTCTATGGGATGTCATCGCGAGCGTCGTTTCATTGGTCACCGCGACTTTGATCCTTGCTGCGGTCGTCTCATTCACGATATTTTTTGTGGTCATCACGACCACGGTTGTGGCGGTAGTCGTCGTCGTCGGGTGAACGTGTGTCTCCTCCGGGTGAGGATCGGCGAGTCCGTCGTCTTGCGGGTGCCTTTTTAGGTGCTGACATGGCGAGTTCTGTAAGGCCCGATATGCGGTACTGTTCAAAATCTAGATGTTTCCATCAAGATCCGGCAGCGAAGCAGATATCGGTCCCACTGCGACATATGACAATGCCGTATGCCCCGGATTTCGAACATGATATTACAACATTACAGCTACAAGGATATAACATGTCATACAATAGGCATACAACTGCCTTAATAGAATAGATCAGCGGAAGATACATGTCTGAGTACAGACTACAATCAAATGACTAGTGGCAAAGGTAAAACACACCATTCCCACATCCACACGGGCCCAGGCTCTCCGCCGGGGTCCACCTAACTAGTCGCCGTCGGGTCTCCGCGAAGGCGTCCAGAAGAAGGGTCGTAGAGCTCCTCTATAGGTCCAAGATCGTTTGCATAACGTGTGTAAAAGAGAGAAGAAAGGGGTGAGCTATATCAACGAGTCTGGTAACTAACTTCTCACGGTAAGATGGGGGTAGTGGTGAGGTTACAGCCGCACTAGCATTATATAAGTACTTAATGATCTATTTGGAGTAGGATGTGAACCAAGCATTCGATGAGGAATCACCTCCAACAAGTCTTGCTATCAGCTAATTATGCAAACATAAAACCTATCCATCATTGTCCTCCCTTGACATCCGGATAAAGAAGAAGCAGTCAAGGCACACACACGTTGATCAAGTTATTAAGATTATTTCAGTTGTTGTTGTCTATGAACAAGGAGTAGGTCTCAAGTCGTCCATAACCGTGGACATGGCTTCTCGAAAAGATTTAACCCTACAGGGGTGTACTAACTTCCCATTACAAGGCTCCGCACGCACGCCCATCTCTCTTAGTTTCTACCCATCACAGGCAACCATTTTAAGATTTAGTTTCGAGAGATCTGAAACGACAGGTCCCTCTAACTAACAACGCGCAAATCCGGGTGGCCCCCGCTGAGTCGACATCCACTTCAAAAGCCGGTCATGCTCTCGAACCGGTCTCTACCGTTTGTCGCAGGTTTGGATTGCCGGATCACCAATCCCGGGGTCGGTTCCTCAGCCGTAAAGGTTGGACCAATAGGATATGCCATCCAACTGACCCATGTTGTTTTAAATCCACTGGCTGCAGACCAGTTATGCACATGGTTTTCAAATGGTAAATCAGCTTGGGCCACCACTAGAAATGTTTGGCGTTAGGTAGGTAAGAAGAGGGGACCCCATAGTATCCAACACGTGGTTAGGCACGCTCCTAGGTGACTCGAATGGAACAAAGCATCGGGGTGGGGTAGCCTAGACCTTCCATCCTTCGTCGGGCATAGTCATCATTATAATAATCACATCATCCACAATAATATAAATAGTGTGATAGCCCAATCCAGGGAGTAATAGGATAATGGTTGTAGCATCCTAAGCACGCATACTAAGCAGTGGTTAAGCAAGCAAGGTACATGGCAAAACAAGGTTTGTTGGGATGTGGAGTACCTTGTTGTTTGGGTTTATTTGAGAGGCATAAATATGAGGTGGTAGGATCAAATAATCATTCTATCCTATACCTAGGCACAAGTGAGCTGAAAGTTATAAGAGTTATATATGCTCCCCCTTACCTAATGAGAAGACGATTCCGAAAGGTGTAGTCGATCGCAAGCTCGCAACGTCTCCGAGAGTATCCGCGGGGGCACACAAGAAGGAAACACTAGAAAAGCAATCGAAGAGCAAGAAAATATTACAAAGAAGCAATCACGAGAAAGCAACAACAAGAAGGCAACACGAGGCAACGCAATACGATATCACATCTATCGTTGAGAGCGGTTACTAACAGGTTAAGTGAAGTACTCGTCACACACGACGATACCGCACATTTAGATTGGTTCAAGTTCTTTAACTACACAACATGATCAAGGGTTGTTAACATGGCTTCTCACTCAAGCATGAAAAGAGGTGAAGCATAATGTAAACTATCTATGCTAGTCAATGTAAGTGAGGCAACACCCTAAACATGGCATAACACTAAGTACCCCACGAAAATTAAAGAATTTGGTACTTTCTGCCCTAAATAATATTTTAGGTTGGTTAACAACAGCAAACAATGGCATAACCACAAAGTACATGAAATTCTAGTCAAGTTACATGTAAAGAACACCCCAAACGGAGTTACGATCAAAAAATACAAGCAACGTAATTTATGGGCATAATTTTCCAACATCAGGTAGCACACTTGAGAGGAATGAACCAACATGCTACAGGTTGCATACATGCACAAAAATGAGGTGGATCAATAGTAGACATGACAAGCATGGCATGTCATCAAGGTTTCATGTATATGAGTACCAGGAACAACTAATTGTAACCCATGCAAAAAGCTAAATAATACTACTGGTCTAGGACTTAGCGATAAACAGAGGCATGGCAAACTGTTATAAACATGCTATATAAATAGTAGCAAAATTAATAGTAAATGTACAACAACATGACCATGGAATATATTAATATGGATCCTACATGATGGTGATCAGTTCATACATAACACTTGTGGTCAAAGGACCCATGGATGAATAAATATTAAGCATGCAAGACAGCTATATTATATTTCAAACTTAGTGAAATCTTAGGGTATGTGCCAGAAAACAGCAGGGTTGCACATTGGTAGCTCAATAGCTATATGAACAACAACCATATCATGGCAAATCAAAGCATGGCATCAAAGTACACATAATAAGGAACATTGCATTCCATGGGAGCTATAGAATATGAAGCATGGATCATTAACTATAAGGGAACAAAGAAGAAACTTTATGCAAACAACATCACATGTTATGAGGGTCACCACTTTGGAGCAAGAAATAAAATAGCTACAGCAGGAAAACATGGAAAAGGAAAGCATCTAATTTAAGTACACATGATTCTTAATGCATGCAAGCAAGAAGTACTGGCATATGCATCATGGATGTGACACAAGCATCAACCAAATTTGCAAGAAAATAACAGTCTGTAGCAATTAACAGAAAGTTGCAGTGTTAATCAAGCATTTGCACCAGTTAGATGACCTCAAATGGATTATCTCACTAAAGAAAAATGTTAGATCACATCACCAGCAACAAATTCATTTTGGGCGCACCATCATACGGGTTATGGATCTTATGCAAATTCACTCGCAAAATAGTACAGAAATAATTTAAAAAAAGACTTGGCAGAAATTCCAACAGGGGAAAAATAAAAAAATAAAAGGGGACTCACCCAGATGGGCTCGGCCAAAGGCGGGGGCTGGAGATTCCATGGGCCAGGTGGCGGGGGCGAGTGGGACGTGAAGGGGGGCGAGGCCGGCTAGGCTCGGTGGTCGGCTGGGCCTGGGAGGCCCGTGTGGCGGCGGTAGGCCGGCCGGCCGATCCCGATCGGGATCGGGCCCTGGCTGGTGGCGACCAGCGTCGTCTCTCCGGCCACCAGAGCGAGGCGGAGGGTTGGAGCAGACGCAGCAGCGCTTAGGCGAAGGCGGCAGCGAATCCGCCTGATCCTGGTCGCAGGCGTGGGCTTGGGGGCGCAGGGCGAGCTCCCGCTCGGGTTCTCCATGGCGGCAGCCAGCGCGGGCTCCCGGCCACGGATGGCGACTTCGCGGCGACCTACGGCAGAGAGCGGCAAGGCGGCGCGGCGAGCGGCAGCCGGCCGGAAGAGAGCGCGGCGCCGCTGCGGCTCGGGCACCAGATGGGCCCGGCCGGGCCCTGGCAGCGGCGGAGCATGCCCAGCGCGGCCCTGATCGTCTGGAGGTGCGGCTGGAACCCTCCAGGGGGCGAGGTGGCGAGATCTGGGCCACTGATGGCAACATCCGAAGGCTGAGATGTGCATGGAGCTAGGGTTTCGAATTTGGAGGGGTTTGGATCAAATCTAGCAATTTGGGAGGGGGGTGGCTGAGAAAACTAGACTAGGGAAACCCTAGAAGGGCTAGGAGATGGTGGTGGTCTATTTATAGACTGGCCTGGATGGCAGGTTTATGCAAACGCCCTCGGGTTTTCTCTCTCGCGTCCGGTACTCTATGTTTCGGACCGCTGAGAGTCCATACGACCTCCGATTCGAACGAAATCTTGAACCATGCGCTCAGTGCGGCGAGCCCGTCAGTTCTACCTCATTTCGATACCGTTCTAAGAACATTTTATGGCCCCCAATACAATAATCCATTTATTTAATATACGGGGTTTTCGTTCGGATGGCGATGGCTGGTCTTGTGCCGGAAGTTGCGACGATGCTCGGGTGAAACCCAGTGTCGCAAAAGGTCGTGTGCCATAGTGGGAAGGGTCGGTCAGGAATGCCGGTACAAGAAGGAGGGCGGAATATAATCACCTCTTAATAAATCAGCGAAGAAAATACTAAAAACAATTCTACCAATCAACAAAATAATGCATCAAACCAATTTTCTTAATTTGGGTGAAATTTCCGGGCTGTAACAAGTGCCTCGCTCATAAGGTTGAGCGCCCTTGAAGTGTTGCAGTGTGCCTCCGTCTTTTCGCCGATCTATGCACAATGGAGGTATGTCTTGGCGGCGAGTATTGCTTCGGCTGGTGTAGGTGGCATTTCTACTTCGTAGTCATCTCTTTCAAGCTGAAACGTGTTGTTAAACCTTGATTGGTGTTGGTAAGGTGATTTGAAACCGAATGATTCTTCTGACAGTGCTTGGCGTCGGGCACTTGAATCATCTGAGATTCACCTGACTTCCTCGAGCTCGTTTCATAATTGGCGGTTTTCTTTGGCGATATGTCTCGAGATCCTGTTGTATGCCATGAGTTCGTCGCACTGAGTGTCTTGTGGTATGGTCTTTTCGTTGATGACTATTGGTCGCACTCTGTCCATAGCTTATCTAGATAGGGTGATTGTCTCCTTGGAGGTTTTCTTTTTGGTGGGTACAGCTGCTGCTGAGGGTGCGCTTGGGCTGGTGGGTGGTCCGCTACACCCAGTTCAATCACTCGCGTGGTTGCTGCCTGTAAGGCCCGATATGGTGTAATATTCCAGATCTAGATGTTTCCATCCAGACCCAGGGATGAAGCACATACCGGTCCCACCGCGACATATGACAATGCCATATGCCCCGGATTTCCAACATGATATCACAACATTACAGCTACAAGGATACAACATCTCATACAATCGGCATACATCTGCCTTAATACAATACATCAGCGGAAGATACATGTTTGAGTACAGACTACAATCAAAGGCCTAGCAGAAAAGGTAAAACACACCATTCCCGTAACCACACGGGTCCAGGCTCTCCGCCGGGATCCGCCTAACTAGTCGTCGTCGAGTCTCCATGAAGGCGTCCAAAAGAAGAGTCGAGGTAGTAAACAACTGCAGCGGTCGATCAAGCAAAACATAAAAGGGAAAAGAAAAGAAAGGGGTGAGAATATATCAAAAGTCTTGTAACTAACTTCTTACGGGTAAGATGGGGGTAGTGCTGAGGTTGCAGACGCACTAGCAATATATGAGTGGCTAACGGTCTAGTTTAGAGTAAGACGAGAACCAAGCATTCGATGAGGAATCGCCTCCAACAAGTCTTGCTATCAACTACTTATGCAAGCATAACACCTATCCTATCCTTGTCCTCGTCTTCGCTTCCCGACGAAGAAGAAGCAGTCAAGGCACACACACAAGTTGATCAAGTAATTAAGATTATCTCAGTTGTTGTTGTCTATGAACAAGGAGTAGGTCTCAAACTGTCCATAACCGTGGCACGGCTTCTCGAAAAGATTTAACCCTGCAGGGTTTTCCCAACTGCCCATTACAAGGCTCCGGACGCACGCCCATCTCTCTTAGTTTCTACCCATCACAGGCAGTCATTTTATGATTTAGTCTCGAGAGATCCGAAACGACAGGTCCCTCTAGCTAACATCGAACAAATCCGGGTGGCCCCCGGGGAGTCGACACCCAATCCAAAAGTCGTCCGCACTCTCGGATCAGACTCTTCCGGCTGACACAGGTCGTATTACCGGGTAACCTCACATGGGGCCGCGTCCTAGCTGATCGGGTGAACCAACAGAGAAACCATGTCTCCACTGACCCAAGTTGTTTTAAAAGATTTCTGCTAGGAGCGACCCGACAGACATATATGCATGAGTTTCAAATGGTAAATCAGCTTGGGCCACATCTAGAAATGTTTGAAGCTAAGTAGGTAAGAAAAGGGGACTCCATAGTATCCCACACGCGGTTAGGCACGCTCAGTCTTAAAACCAATACCCGGAACTGGGATCCTAGGTGACTTGAATGGAACAAAGCGTCGGGGCGGGATAGCCTAGACCTTCCATCCTTCTTCGAATATAGTCAACATTATAATAATCATATCATCCACAATAAATATAATAATGTGATAGCCCAATCCAAGAGGTAAGAGGATAAAAGTTGATAACATCCTAGCATGCATACTAAGAAGTGGCTGAGCAGCGAGCAATAGTAACATAGCCGAACAAGGTTTGCTGGGATGTGGAGGACATGGCTGTTTGGGTTTATTTGAGAGGCATGAATATAAAGTTGTAGGATCAAGCAATCGTTCTATCCTACACCTAGGCGCGAGTGAGCTGAAAGTTATAAGCATGATATATGCTCCCCCTTACCTGATGAGAAGGCGAAACCGAAGGTGTAGTCGATCGCAAGCTCGCAACGTCTTCGAGAGGTACCCGCGGAATCACACAAGACGGTAAAAACTTGAAAGAAATCAACGACCAAGTATCTATTACTACGAATCAAACACAAGCAAGCATCAACAAGAAGGCAACACGAGACATCGCACCTACCGTCGAGAGCGGTTACTAACAGGTTAAGTGGAGTACTCGTGACACACGACGATACCGCACATTTAGAAAGGTTCAAGTTGTTTAGCTACACAAGGTGAGCAAAGGTTGTTAACATGGCATGTCACCCAAGCATGGCATATCACACAAACATGAAAAGAGGTGAAGCATAAGGTAAACTATCTATGCTCGTCAATTTAAGTAAGGCACAACCTAAACATGTCAAACACTAAGTTCCCCACAACAATTAAAGCATTTGGTAATGTTCTGCCCTAACCCATATTTTAGGTTGGTAAACAGCAGCAAAAAATAGCATAGACACAACGTACATGAAATTCTAATCAAGATACATATAAAGAACACTCCAAACGGAGTTACAGTTAAAATGATACAAGCAAAACAAGTTTGGAACACAATCTGCCAACATCAGGAAGCACACTTTAGAGCAATGCATAAACAGGATAATGAATGCAAACATGCTCAAAAATGGTATGCAACTAAAGTAGACATGGCAGGGAAGGCATGGCGAAAGGAATCATGCAAATAGGCATCATGAACAACTAATTATAGCTCATGCAAAATGCAATAAAACATTACTGGTCAAGGACTTAGTGAAAATCAGGAAAACATGGCATAAACTGTTATTTTCATTCTGTATAAACAAGGGTAAAGATATATGCAAAAGTGCATAAACATGACATAGAAATACATGGTAATGAAGTAGACATGATGGTGATCAGGTACAAACAAGAATCATGGTCATAGGCATAACAGATCAAAAGATATTAAGCATGCAACATGGCATCGGAAAGTTACAGACTTAGAGAAAAACAGAGGTGGCTGTCAAAAATTGTGGCATCGCAACTCTGGAGCTAAACACATCTATGACCAGGAATGTAAACATGAGCATGCAATACATATAATGGAAGTAGGACATGATGCTTAACTTTCAATAAAATAACAGCAGCAACACACTAACAGAAATTAGCAATAGTTAACAGTCTGATGCCCACTTCAACACAGATTAACAACATCAAGATGGCCTCAAATCAAAATGCTGACAAAAGATGAATTGAAGTACCCACAAAACTAAACAATATTCCTTTTGGGTGCACATGCATCCGGGCTACGGTTTACTCGCAAATTACAACGCAAACAAGCATCAGCAGCAAATTTACCAGGGACTTAGAAAAATCTGGAAAAAGGAAAAAACAAACAGAAAAAAAGGAACCGGGCCTCACCCAGCTGGGCTCGGCCCAACAGTGGTTGGAGAGTCCACGATGGCTGGTGGGCTTGGAGGCGCCTGGGCCGTGGGCGTCACCGGCCCACGTGCGGCTGGCTGGGACGATCGCCAGCTCGAGCTCCCCGAGAAGGAGCGGCAGGCGGCGCCGGCCTGACAGCTCCGGCGACGGCGCGCGACGGCACAAGAAGAGGGGGACGGAGGGAACGGCGGGGCGGCTCGGATCCGCCTGATCCGGTCGCCGCCGGGGGTCCTTGGCGGCACGGTCCGAGTTCTAGTGCGGCAGAGAGGAGGAGAGGGTCGCGGCGGCCAAGGAGTCGTCGTCGGCGGCGACCTCCGCGGTGGACGAGGAGGTGCGGCGAAGGGAGAAGAAGTAGAGGAGGGAGTAAAAGGAAGAGTGGAGAGGGGGTGCCAGCGGGGTGGCTGCTGCCGGCGTCGGCCGGACTTGGAGGCGGCGGCGACGCCATGTCCATGGGAGGCGGGTGGAGAGGAGAGAGGAGGTAGGTGGAGGGCTAGGTGCTGATGTGGCGGCTTCCTGGCCGTCAGATCGGCCGGTCTGACGGTCCAGATCCATTGGGCTGATTTTTTAGATCTGGGCTAGGGTTTGGTGCGAAAATTGGGGATATTTTGGGGCAAAAGTGAGGGGTGGCTGCAATTTTTGCTAGGGAAAAACCTAGAAAGTGGTGGGGGAGTGATGGTCTTTATATAACCCAGGTGGCTGGTACTTTGCAAAAACATCCCCGGTTTTTCTCTCGCGCGCGCGGTGTTTACATTTCTGACCGCCGGGGGTCCGCAGGACCTCCGATTCGGGTAAAACTTCGAACTGCACGATCAGCACGTAGATCCGAAGGTGTTCACCTCGCGCTGGAACCGTTCCGAGAATACTTTCCGGCGCTCTATAAAAATATCCCGTTTACTTATTAAACGGGGTTTTTCGTTTCATTGGCTACGACTGGTCTTGTGTGGTTTCGCGACGGTGATCGGGTGAAACCTGGTGTCGCAAAGGTCGAGTGTCAGAGTGGAAAGGGTCGGTCTCCATCCGGTACGAGATAAGAGGGGGGGAAATAATCGCCGATCGATAAATCAGGGACGCAAACACCGAAAACAAATCAGACAATCAAACAATTCACACCGAAAACAAATTTTTTTTTTTGAAATTTTGGCTGTTACACTTCCTCCTAGGTTAATACTTCTTAGCGTACCACTGTCGGTGTTATTTCCTCCTATGATTATGCCTTTGCTCGAAGTAGTCGAAGTTGTCTTTGAGTTTCCAGACGTCTTTCCAGAGGTGTTGCCAGGAATTCCCCCAGTTGGAGCTATTGAGTTCGTTATTGAGCTAGAGCCTGGTACTCAGCCGATTTCTCGGCAGCCATACAAGATGTATTCCAAGGAGTTGATTGAGCTCAAGAAGCAGTTAACAGAGTTGGAGGCAGGCGGTTTTATCCGTGTGAGCACTTCCCCTTGGGGTGCACCAGCTTTGTTTGTCCAGAAGAAAGATGGGACTAGCCGCTTAGTCCAGGACTATTGCGGTATCAACAAGAAGACCATCAAGAACAAATACCCTTTACCCCGCATCAATGATCAGTTCGAACAGTTGAATGGGGAAAAGGTGTTTTCCAAGCTTGACTTGAGGATGGGGTATCACCAAATCCGTGTTCGTGAAGACGACATTCCAAGACCGCGTTCAGCACACGTTATGGGTTGTATGAGTTACAGTCATGACTTTTGGCTTCTCAAACGCCCCTCCAACATTCCTGAGAGCTATGAACTATTTGTTCCAAGAGTGGCTCGATGTGTTTGTTATCCTCTACCTCGACGACATTCTTGTATATTCCAAGTCAGAGGCTGAACATGAGGATCATCTCCGCCTGGTGCTGCAGAAGATGAGAGAGCACTGGTACTATGCCAAGTTCTCCAAGTGTGAGTTTTGGCTCGACAAGGTCAATTTTCTTGGCCATGTCATTTCCACTGAAGGTATTGCGGTTGATCCAGAGCGAGTCCGCACTATTCAAGAGTGGGCTCCGCCGTAGAATGTGAAGCAGCTAAGGAGTTTTCTCGGCCTCGCCAGCTATTGCAGGAGGTTTGTGCAGAATTTCTCCAAAATAGCAAAGCCAATGACTGAATTGTTTTGCAAGGGCAAGCGATACACTTGGTCACCTGCTTGCCAGTCATCCTTCGAGGAGTTGACAAAGAAGTTGACCACAGCTCCAATTCTCACGCCGCCAGATGAGTCACAGCCTTTTCAGGTGTTCTGTGATGCCTCCTTGCAAGGTCTAGGCGGAGTTTTGATGCAAGGCAGGAATATTGTGGCTTATACCTCATGGCAATTGAAGACGAGCGAGAGGAATTATCCCACGCACGACTTGGAGCTTGCGGCAGTTGTGCACGCCTTGATCACTTGGCGACACCTCCTCTTAGGGAGGAAGGTGGATGTGTTCACCGACCACAAGAGTCTGAAGTACTTGTTCACTCAGCCAAATCTGAACTTGAGGCAAAGAAGATGGCTTGAAACCATTACTGAGTACACAGTTGATATTCAGTACACGCCGGGGAAGGTGAATGTCATAGCTGATTCGCTGAGCCGCAAGGGCGATTGCAATAATATCCAGGTGCAGAATATCCTCCCTAATTTGTGTGAGTCCTTTCGCAGGCTCAATCTCGAGCTAGTTCCAGCAGGCTACCTTACCAACCTTGTGGTAGAGACAACTATCCATGAGAAGATCCGTGAAGCTTAATATGGCACCTCAATGATACAAAAGATCAAACAGGATATTGCCGCCTCAGTTCCCAAGTACGATTGCTTTTCAGTGCATAATGACGGCACCGTGTTCTTCGAGGAGATAGTTGTTGTTACCTAGGAGGGAGATCTCAGAGAGGTCATCATGAAGGAGGCCCATGATTCCAACCTATCGATTCACCCTGGCAGTACAAAGATGTATCAAGATCTCAAGGAAAGCTTTTGGTGGACTCGTATGAAGCGGGATGTTGCCCGTTACGTGTCTCAGTGTGATGTGTGTAGGAGAGTGAAGGCATAACACCAGAAGCCTGCAGGGATACTTCAGCCACTTGAGATTCCGGAGTAGAAATGGGATCACATAGAGATGGATTTCATCACAGGCTTCCCCTTGTCACAGAAGAAGAACAATGCCATCTTTGTCGTCATTTACAATCTTTCCAAAGTCGCCCACTTCTTTCAAGTGAAGGACTCCATTTCCGCAGCTCAGTTGGCGGATTGTATAGCGCAAGAGTTGTATCTTTGCATGGCATTTCCAAGAAGATGAGTTCTGATAGAGGCAGCGTTTTCACCTCTAAGTTCTGGCAGGCCTTTCAAAAGGCGATTGGTAGGACAGTGTTTTTCAGTACCGCTTATCACCCTCAGACCAGTGGGCAGGTCGAACGCGTGAACCAAATCCTCGAGGACATGCTTCGAGCATGTGTCATCTCCTTTGGCATGAAATGGGAGGAATGTTTGCCGTATGCTGAGTTTTCTTACAACAACAGCTATCAAGAAAGTCTGCAGGCAGCACCTTTTGAGGTCTTCTATGGCCGGATGTGCAGGACACCTCTGAACTGGTCCGAGACAGGTGAAAGGCAGTTGTTCGGTCCAGATGTGATCCAGGAGGCAGAGAACAGAGTGAAATTGTCCGAGAGAACCTCAAGGAAGCACAGTCAAGGAAGAAGGCCTATTATGACAAGAGGCACCATGGTGTAGCTTTTCATGTTGGTGATTGGGCGTACCTGAGAGTGTCTCCATTGAGGGGAACTCACCGCTTTGGCATCAAAGGGAAGCTCGCTCCAAGATTTGTCGGACCTGTCCGCATCCTTGAGACTAGAGGACCTCTCGCCTTTCGGCTTGAGCTTCCAGAGAGCATGTCCATGGTGCATGACGTGTGCCATGTGTCTGAGCTAAAGTAGTGCTTCAAGCAGCTAGAGCAGGCTGTTGACTTGGGCGACATCCAGCTCAGTGCGGACCTTTCCAACTCAGAGAGTCCATTCCGTGTTCTTGAGAAGTACGAGCGCAAGACTCGCAAAAAGACCATCAAGTCCATGAAGGTGTAGTGGGCACATCATTCGGAGAAGGAAGCAACATGGGAGCGTGAAGATCATCTCCGTTCCGAGTATCCAGAGTTGTTTCAGGCTTAGATCTCGGGACGAGATCCTGTGTTGGTGGGGGAGTGATGTAACATCCCAAGAGCAATTCTTGTAATCATCATGTAATTTTTCTTTGTCATGTGACTTCCAAACTTGACATGGTGCTAGATGTTGCAAATTCATGTGATGATTTTAAATGTGAAGAAGTTTTGAGTTCATTTGATTTGCTTTTGAATTCAAACAAAGTGGTTCAAGAAGGGTGTTTGAGGATTTTTTTTTCCATGTTGCATGCATGCTCCCCTTGACCCCAAACTTCGCATAGCCATTTCTTTTCCCTTTCCAAGTTTTTTCAAACCCTTTCTCCATTTTTGCCAACTCTAAAAATGTGTCCCATAGTTAAATATGGTTTGAATTTCAAAAATGGCCCCACATTTTAGTTGCTCTAAAAATGGCCAAACCAATTTTATAAATTGGAGAATACTGCAAGGATTCCAAAACATATTTTCTTACGTTGTTCTTTCTCTTGGTTTTCTCAGAAAAACTCTTGGACATTTTCTGTTTTTATTAAATGGAAAATTACTTTTCTTTTATTCTGTAGGCAGAGGACCTGCCAGGCCCAGCCCAGCAGGCCTCGCCCCACTTACCCCCCAGCACACCTGGCCAGCGAAGCGGTACGCGGAGGCGTCTTCGGCCGTACGATCTTCATCTGGCGGCCCTCCTTCATCGCCTTTCCACCGTGGAGTAGACCACGAAACGCTTGATCTCCAAGAAAACCTGTCTTATTGAGAGTATCCCGTCCGTATCCTCGATGAAGCTGAGCGCACCACCAGACGTCAGAAGATCAAGTTCCTTAAAGTGCAGTGGTCCAATCATTCTGAGAAGGAAGCCACCTGGGAACGAAAAGACCGTCTCCGAGTCGAGTACCCCACCCTCTTCCCTACTACTTCTGAATCTCGGGACGAGATTATTTTGAGTGGGGGCGAGTTGTCACAATCCTAGTTTTGGTATGTGCTTTTATTACTAAAAATAATTGCATCATGTTTAAATTCCTTGGTTTAATAATTGAGGATTTGGAAAAGCCTCAAAAAGTTTTTAAATAAAAGGCCAGATAAAAAGTTTTTCCAAAATTCCTCCAAACAATTTTGAAAAATCCTATAAATGAGTATGATCATTTTAAAAATGATTTGGAGTCAATCCCATGCTCCTGGATTTTTCAAATATTCAAACAGAGGCTTGGAAATTAAATTTAAATGCTATTTGAATTGAAATTCAAATGTTTTGAATTTCAAAAATCTCCAAAACTTGGGAGTGACCAGTACTAGGTCACATATGTCCAAGATAAAAATTTGGGGATTTTTAAAAATGCTTTGATATTTTTCTAGAGCAAAACAAATCAAACAGAAAGAATAAAAAGAAAAAATTAAACAAAAGGCCGAAGCCACTTACCTGGCCCACCTGGCCCAGCAGAGGAGGCCTAGCCCAAAGGGGCAACGGCGTCTTCCTCCACTGGCCAGGCAGGCAGGCAGGACGCCGGCGAGCCCGGCATGGCCGCCAGCGAGCTACCTGCTTGCCTCCCTCTTCCTTATCCGGCGCCGTGGACGCCCCCTTGCAGCCCCCCTTCCACTCCCCCTCCCCTGGAACCTTTCCCCTCTCTCCCCGGCAAGATCCCGCGAGGAACCGAGCGCACCCGCCGTCCGCCGTCGTACACCTGCGTGCCCACCGGCCACCCCTCGCCAAGACAAGGTGTCGAGGCGATCCACGACGTCGCGAAGCCCCTCTGCGCGGAAGGAATTGGAGCCTGGCGCCCTGTAGACGACGATAGCTTCATCGCGGAGCTCCGGTCGCCGTGGCCTCTCTCCGGCAATTACACCGCCACCGCAGCTCCTCCGCCTCTCTTGTCTACGCCAACGAGCCCGTGGTGAGCTCCTCTCCCTTCCCAGCCTCCCCGTTCTCCTCCAGGAGCACTCCGTCGCCAGCTCCGTAGAGCCCGAGCTCCGGCTGCCGTGCTCCTCGACGCCGGCGAGCATCCAGAGCCTCCCCGTGGTCGCCTTGTGCTCTGGGCGACGCGGGCGAGCCCCAGGACCCCAACCGTGCCCTCCGTTTGGCGAGAGGAGGCCGGATTCGCCGGCTCCAGTGGGCACCGCCGCGGCCAGATGCCACCGGTGGCTAAACGCCGGCCTGACTAACCCCCTCCCCCCCTAATCACTCTCTCTCTCTCACTGACGGGTGG
Organism: Bromus sterilis; assembly: GCA_950022295.1. Classification (NCBI taxonomy): domain Eukaryota; kingdom Viridiplantae; phylum Streptophyta; class Magnoliopsida; order Poales; family Poaceae; genus Bromus; species Bromus sterilis. The sequence goes on from OX465597.1 coordinate 221,806,900, forward strand.
GAACCAAACCCCCCTAATCCCCTGTCATCTCTAATTAAAACGGGGTTAACCCCAGAGTGATTGGCAGGTGGGTCCCAGACGTCAGTTTGACCAGTCAGCGCCCCTGACGTCATCATGATGTCATGCTTGCGCAATAAAAACCTTTTCTATTTAACAGAATTTCCAGAAAAGACTTAAATCTTTGAAATTCAATAACTTTTGATCCATAACTCCAAATCAAATAAATTATATATGAAAAATCATCAGAAAAATTCAAGGATTCCAAATATCATACTTTCATGGATGAAAAACACATCTATGATGATGAACCATTAGCATTTAGCTATATGGCTTATTTGGAATAATTCAAAATAAATGTTTAAATCATTTCAAATTAAATCTTTGCAATGCCAACCTTATCACATGAACATTAGAGGCATATCATGCACATGACCACATGGTTTACCATATCCAAACATTAGCAAATGCAACTTGGGATATTTTGAACCACATTTGGAGTTTGAATTTGAATTTCTTATTCAAATCAACTTCAATTAACTTGTTGCAAATTGAACATAGATCACATCAGTACCATGCCATGTTTCATTCTTGAATGTGCATTGCAATGTGATGTTTATACTTTGTTGTCTCGGTGTTTGCTTCTTCTCGATAGATCCATCGCCGGACGTAGTCCCTGTTTTCTCCGAAGAGTGGCACCCCGAGTCTCGACAATAAGGCAAGGAAACCCCCTTTGATCATATCTATAAAAACCCAGTTTCCCTCTTGTTCTCTTATGCATGTTTAGGTGATTCACATGTTACCGTTCTTCCGCTTGTTGAACCCATCCTTTGCATGACCTATCATCATTGCTACCACAGTATTAAGCAAACCTCAACCTAGCAGATACAAGATTGTTTGTGCTCATCATGTGGCCCCTCATCCATGTTATGCTATGCCATGCTAGAGTTTTTTGCAATGAAGTTGATCCATCTGGTGATGTATCGGGATGGTAGTGAACACATGCAACAAGGTGGTAACGTGTTGATGAAGTCACCCTAAAATAAGTAAACAATGAGAGGCTGTGTAGGAGTACACATTGGGTTGTCTCATTTACACTGCCCTAGGCCCTGAGTTCTTGTGTTGTGATCCAAGACACAGATTACTACCACATGTTGGGCTCATTGACCCCTCTCAACCTATTAACTCACCCCGACTAGGGTCCAGGATTCGCATGGGTTAACTTTATTCTATTTGCTTTCCTAACGTAGCACGGTTTTAGGCAAGCGCAGTACCATCCGTCGAGGTGGGCTTGTCGGACCGTCCATACATCGTCTGGGTCCTGAACGGAAACCCCGGCCGGATTCCCGATTGGGGTACAACTCAGATAGGCGATTCCCTGGACTAGAGTTGGAGCCGTGAGGTAAGTGTCGTGGTACTATCCTCGCCGACACCGCTTGAAGGTGACGAGTTCTAGGCAATAAGTGGTAGCTACGTATGTGAAGAAGTACACCCTGCAGGGTTAATGAACTATTCGAATAGCCGTGTCCGCGGTTATGGACTACTTGGAGATCTTTACTTGATTATTAGACAACTCAAATGGATACTCTAAAAATTGCAAGATAAGTGTGAGTGCTTTGGGTTGCTTCCTCGTGGAGAAGTCGAGGAAGGATCCATGGTTGTGTATTGATGTGGTGATCAAGATTAGATGGACTCGTGTGCGCCTCTCATCTCAACTCTATGTAGTCGTAGTACAGAATAGCCAAGTCAAAGCTTTCTGCATTACAACCCCACTTGCCTTTACCTTGATACCTGAGCATGAGTAGTATAGTTCTGACGTAAGTCTTGCTGAGTACGACTTTGTACTCACGTTTACTTATTCTATGTTTTAGAGATGAGACCACTGACCCTGATGGTGGCCTTTCCCCTTCAAGCTCGACATCGACGAAGTTATGTAGTCCCAGACAGCAGCCTGGTCCCTCTGGAGGGTCGTTGTGTTTTCTTAAAGGCTTCTTAAGCCATTTGTTCACCTTGTCTTTACTAAGACATAATTTGCTTCCGTTGTTGTATGATGTAATGTTGGATCACAGTGATGTGATCTCTGTTTGTAACACTACTATATCTGCTCTGTTTAGCAGATGCAATAAAGCTATGAGTTTGTAGAGTTCATGTTATGTTACCTGCTGTTATACACTTGGCATGCATGCTGCGTGTATGTTTATATCATGTATGTCATGTGTGGGGTTCGATACCTTAGTTGTGTTCTCACCGGCGGCCTTTTATACACCAAGTAGCCCTTAGATGTGCGCAGCTTGGGGCATCGCGATGCGATTGCTCGTGACTCTGTCACGTGGCACACTTTGTTGTATGATTGAGCCCGCCCGAGACCCCGACTAAGAGATCGGGCTGGAGTCTGTTTATGTAAGTGTTATGATTCAATCGATAATATGGTTGAGGCGACTTGTCTATGAGTATGGGATTTCACCACCCATAATCATTTAGACTTGTGAGCGGACGATGAGGACCCATCTTAGTTGATCATCCGGGCCTGGATGGGATGCCCCTCACGTTCGAACTTTCCGAGAGTGTCTTGTACTTGGCCTTGTCTGCTTAGACAAGTGGGTATGGCTCTCGGCTCTCTATATGATTGAATTGTGACTGGAATTACATACGCAAACCCCGGGTCCCGACAGAGGTTCTCCCCTGACCCGCCATGGCCACCGGCCAAATTCCTTCTAATTCGCAGCCGTGCGCCCGAATCCTTGGACGTGTGTTTGCACGCACCTCTTCCTGCGCGTTGTTGATCCGTTCCCGGTCGCAGGTAGCAGAGAGGGCACAGAATCGCAGCGGAGCCGTGGAAGTCGCCGAGGAACTCGGCACTGTGTCGTCGTCCACGAGCTCGTCTTCTTCCTCTATGGCAAGGCTGGGGCACGCGACGTGACCCACAAGGTGAGCACGAGCTCTTCCCTTTGCCTGTAGTTCTGCGTAGCTCCAAGTCCGCGTTAGCAGTAGGTTGTCCGCCGCGTAGCTCGTCGCCGGCGAGAAGTTCGTGATCACCGTGCCCATGTTGCATCTCGGATGGCCTCCCGCGTGCTCTAGGAGCGTCTAGAGCGTGTTTTTGGCGACCAAGGGCCTCCCTTTTCTCGTGTCCAGGTGGAGTCGCGCTACGTCTAAACCTCGTGTGTCTGTTCGTAAGGCCGCCATGGATTCAGGAGAACCTGGCCTCCCCTCCGGTGAGGTTTAGGTATGGGCCAGGGCACCCACTTGATCGTGGTGCTGCCCTCTGTCGTTTGCAAGCAAGTCCGTGGCCAGAGCCGTCGTGTGCTCGATGCCCTGTTCGCCTGAAGTTGGCTGCGCCCCCGGGTGTCCGAAGCTGCAGAAGAGGCTCATTTGTCGTGCTGTTCCCGGCCAGATTCCGGCGAGTCTGTTAGGAGTAGGAGACCGTGGCCTGTGTACCTGCGTAGAGGGAGGTGCCAGTTCGAGCTTCCCCTTGGAGGTTTGCTCTGAGCGTGGCTGCAGGCGAGGCTACGTTCGCTAGAAACTGTCGCCGGCGTCGGGGTTCAGACCTCTGTCAGAGTGCAGTGGTCGCCAGGGATATGTTAACCTGCTTCCTGCCCCCTTTCGTTCAGAAAACGCTCCGTAGCTCAGTGGCAAGGGGTTGTGGAGACAAGCAACGCGGCTCGGGTTTGAGTCCCAGCCGGCGCCCCCAATTTTTGCATTTTAGCTGAGGCTGACGCCCTGGACCCACGAGTCAGTGGGCTGAGCCACTGGATGGCCAGTCCGAGAGGAGAGGCTGGGCCATTTGTGCCCAAAACCAGCCCAAGGTGCTGGGCATCCCCTGTCCTTTTTCTTTTTATTTTTTTGTTTTCCCTCCAAAATTGATTTGAATTCAAATTCAAATCTGTTTTCAAATGACTTGGGCATTTTACCTCAATCATATCTTGCCATATATGATTTTGGGGTAGGACTTCCCAATGATGCCCATGGTGAGGTCTATTCTATAAATCGAGCCTTAAAAAATTTAAGGTGTTGTCAATTTGCATTAAGGCCCTCCAGATCTTTTGAATTTTCAAACTGTGTTTTGCAAATTCAACATGGGTCATGTCATCTTGAATCCTTTGCCTCCATGAACCAGCCCTAGCATATTGTCATATGCAAGTGTTTGGGATCCTTTTTCTTATGTTGAACCTTCCTGGTGTCAATTTCACCGACACTGCTCCGTCTCTGGAATCGATGATTTATTTTCACGTTGTCCTTATTATTGTTGATAACTTATTATTGTTGTTCATGACATGCCATGTTGCTATGTTACTTACACCAAAATTAAGGCTATGACCAAAGATATAAAATATAAATAATGGCATATGAACTTGTTGATGTGTCGTCAACACCTTCATTTAAATTTGACTAGATAGGGTCACATCATGCCTGTTAAACTTGATCATCACATCCATGCTTGAGCATTTTGTCTCGATGTTTACTTGTGTTCTTTTTCTTGCCGGTACCTTACGTTGGCACCTGAGACTCCCGAGGAGACTTTCATGGGGATTTCCGACACCGAGCCCGAGGACCCTGCTACGTCTGCTCCGTCAACTGATTACCCAGGCAAGGGGATTTATATATCATTCTTTATAGCTTTCAGCTCGTTTGCCTAGTTGTATTTAGAACGGTTCCATGATCCTACCACCATATACTTTTGCCTCTCAGTTTAACCCAAACAGCCATGCCCCCACATCCTAGCAAAACCTTGTTTGGCTATGTACCATGCTTGCTTAACCATTTCTTAGTATGTGTAGGCTCCTAACCTGCTGCTTGGTGGAATATCATGCTATTATCAGAAATTGGTTGATATTTATTATTATGATGTTAATATATATTTGACGAAGGATGGGAGACCGGGCTGTTCCCGCCAGGTGTTTTGTTCCATTTCAGTCCCCTAGGTCCTGAGTTCCGGCTATTGTGTTTCATGACTAGCGTGCCTAATCATGTGTGGGATTCTATGGGGTCCCCTTGTCTTACCTACGTAGCTTCATACAGTTCTAGAGGTGGCCCAAGCTTATTTACTATTTGCAAACATGTGTGTTCTTGGTTGGTACCCCAGCAGTTTTACAACCAACCCGGACCAGCGAGAATGTGGTTCGTTTTTGGTCCAAGATTGACCGGCGAGGGCCTGGGACCTCACGTCAGGTGTCCCGGTAACCCAAACCCTGTTGAGACGAAGAGGCCGATCTGAGAGCTCGGCCGGCTTTTGGATTGAATGTCGACTCCCCGGGGGCCACCCAAAATTCTGCGTTGTTAGTTAGAGGGACTCTGACGTTCTGGAGTTTCAGGCATTTACACAGCCTAGTGGAAACCGGGCGTACATGCGAAGACTATGATGGGAAGTTGGTACACCCCTGCAGGGTTAAGTCTTTTCAAAAAGCCGTGTCCACGGTTATGGACGACATGAGAACTAATCCTTAGTCATAGAATAACATCAACTTAATCATGTTTTTCCTTTAAAAAAAAACTTAATCATGTTTTAAAAGTTTCCAATGTGTGAGTTGCCTTGATTGCTCTTCTTCGTCCGGGGCGACAAAAAGGAGAAAAGGTTGTGTTATGTTTTGCGTAAGTAGGTGGATAGCAGACCTATGACACATTGTCAACGTAAGTTCTTGGATCTTCCCTTACTCTAATAGTTCCTTAGCCACTCACATATGCTAGCACGGCTGCAACCTCAACCCCTACTTTTCCTTACCATGAGAAGTTAGTTATACTGCATTGATATATTCTCACCTCTTGCTTTTCCTTTGCTTTATGTTTTGCCTGATCGGGCGTTGCAGTTAATTACTACTTCGACCCGAGCATTGGGCGTTACTTCGTGGAGGTTCTACCGGAGGAGGACGATGTGGTCTTCGCCCAGTAGATCCTATAGTTGGGTTCCGACATTCCGTGGGTGGACATGTTTATGTGCATCCCTCTCTAGGGTCATTTGGATTTTGACCGTACTCGGTCGTGTGTGTCTTCCGCTTGATGTTATGATTTACTGTTGGATCTTATGATCTCTGAGATGATGTAATAAATCCCATCGGCGAGTGTATGCCCTGGACTTATATATATTTATGTCTTAGTTGTTCATGCTTCATTTACCTGTTGTCGAGAATCCGATAGCGATACGAGTGCGAGTATCGTGCGTCGGTGGCCACTTATGCGCTTCTATCTCAGATGGGACGCGAATGCGACTAACTCGAGATAGTACCGCATCGGGGGCCTTACACCTAGGCTTCATACTTTCACTAGTGGCAACTCCCAAGTACATTAACATAATTGAAACACATGATATTTGCTCCAAAAACATGAAAGTAAGACGTAACTCAAAGATCATTCTTTGGTGGTCAAAAGAGGACGAGAATTGTGTAGGGCTACAAGAGCGCACCTTACAGTTTATTCACCACATATAGGGATTCCCCATGTTGTCACTGAAAGCATTCAAAGATAATACTAACAAACACCAGAACATACTCAAGAATTGTCTCTTTATAGTATGACAAAGCATCAAGAGACTCTCAAGTCCTTAATCAATCCACAACAAATAAAAATAAACTCATGAAATTATTCTTCTAATCCATATCCAAATTAGACCCAAGGTCACTGGTCCCCGTAGATTATACGATATATTATCAAGTGAACACATCAAATCCAATACATAGAAGAATGGGAATCATCATGGGAGACAACTAGATTAACATACCCAATGATCACAATGAAGATCACATCATGGGAGAGAGAGATAACCAGATAGCTAAAGGTAGAAAACCTCAGCCCCGAAGAGGAACTACCCCCGCATCATGGAGGGAGGAAGCAACATTGATGGAGATTCATACGGGGGCACCGCACCGTCCCAAAAGGGTGCCGGAATAGGAACTTCTGGTCCCTCGAAGCTTGCCGGAGATGGCATCGGAGATCAGAAACTCTTCTGGAAAAAGAGATTGGATATTCGGGATTTTTGCGTTCCGGGGAATAAACAGGCGCAAAGTTGGGCACCAGAGGGGGGCAATCACCCAGGCGGCCAAGCCAAGATGGCAGGCCCTGGTCGCGCCCTCTAGTCACCTGCCTGGTCGGTGGCCCCCCTCTGGGAGATCTTCGGGGTCTTGGGGTGTTCCGGTGAATAAGAATTTTAAGAATGTTTTTGGATTTTTCTGAGTACTTTGATTTCTCACCCTTTTTCTGTGATGCACAGATAGAACAGACAAAAAATTGGCACTGGGCACTCGGTTAATAGGTTAGTTGTCAAATATATTTTAAAATAGATGAAAGTGCATCAAAAACATTTAACAATGTTAACCTAATAAACATGGAACATGGAAAAATTATAGATATGTTTGGGACGTATCAACGGTCGGAGATCAGAGGTGCCATGCCTCACTCACAATGCAAAGATTTCATCTCGTTTTTGTTTTATGGTTGTAGAAAAGAAAAGGCTTTACACGGTTTTTGTTTTGGAGAGAAAGAGGATTATATGGAAGGTGTAAACTGAAAAGGATAAACTGGGAGATTTAGGATCAACCGATCAAAGTAGTGAAGAGGCCATACTTTCTTTCCTTTTACGCAACGAAATGTTACCCATAAGATATGGAATTGATGATAAATGGACCTGTAATACTGTAGTATATTACTAGTGTTTGGTTGTCCAGTTGGCGTGTACGCACACCTGGGATCGATGAGTCACCAAATTGCATGTGTAGTCAAGACACTACACAGTCATAATGTGGTGTCGACACTAGATCTGATGTGCTAGGGTTTGATTGTTGGAGATATGCGCTAGACACAATCATGAAATGATGTTATTTCCTCATGTATTCATGTATTATTTGTATTGTCCTTGAACATCATCACTGATATGTATCAATAAGTACGTGACTTCTTTGTGAGACTATATATTGTATGATGATTTTTCTAATGGTCCCTAGTTGATAAGGTTATGCAGACACATACCCTTGAATAGTATATGTTTCGGTTGATGACTATTTTTCACAAGTCATGGGCATAGAGATGATACCCCATAGTATGGACTAAGTGATGGAACCCACTTTGAGACGCAGCGAGATGTTGGCATCTGCTAGTCTCAATACAATGTATATGACATGTCCTAGACCTGAGGTGCTCTCATGTTCTAGGGATGAGGACTGACTCACTTAGGGTTGTAACACCCCGACCAAACCCACCGGTTAACTACCGATTCCATGGTCGGTGCGCCTGGTATCCAGACTGTCCTCACATAACAACACTACTCTTTTCTTCACACTTTGTTCTCACTCGTGCGCACCCGGATGAACTTCCAAGTCGGTCACCCATCCCAAGAATACTCCAAGCCTAGCACGCTTGACCTAGTAGTTCTTTTATTATGGGCTCCCAAAAAGAAGGTGCACCTTGTTGATATGACTAGTTTATCATTCCTATTGACATTCTAGGTTGTTACATACAGTACCTCTCAAAGGAACCGACGTCCTCGTTAACCCAGCAAGTACATTCCCCTTTGGCACACGTATGTGCACGCCAGTGCCGCCATCCCACATGTATCCCATGTAAGCCTCACTAACCAACACATGCATCGTGTAACCGCTAGGGTCGGTTCTGATACCAACTGCAATGCCCCGGCCAAACCCACCGATTAACCATCAATTTCATGGTCTTCACTCATTCGGACCCGGGATCAACTTTCCGGTCCGTCACCCATCCCAAGACTACTCCAAGCCTAAAACGCTTAACCTGGTAATTATTTTCTCATGGGCTCCGAGAAAATAAGGTGCACCTTGTTTATATGAGTAGTCTATCTTTCCTATTGAGATCCTGGGTTGTTACATACACTACCCCACAAAGGAACCGACGTCACCATCGGTCCAGCAGAACGTTCTCCTTTGGCACACGTATGTGCAAGCCAGTGTAGGCATCCCACATGTACCCTGTATGCAAGCCTCACGACCCTACACATGCACCGTGTAATCTCTAGGGTCGGCTCTAATACTAAATGCAACGCCCCGACTAAACCCACTAGTTAACCATCGATTCCATGGCCGGTGCTCCTGGGATCCAGACTGTTCTCACATACAAACACTAGTCTTTTATGCATACTTTTTCCTCACTCGTGCGCACCTGGGATCAACTTCCCTGTCGGTCACCCATCCCAAGACTACTCCAAGCCTAGCACGCTTGTTCTTCTCTGATGAGCTCTTGGAAAAGAATGTGCACCTTATTGATATGAGTATTCTATCATTCCTATTGAGATCCTGGGTTGTTACAAGGGTCTATCAAACGCTACTCTGTAACTGGGTAGTTATAAAGATACCTTTCGGGTGAGTCTTGATACATGTCGCGAGACATGGTTGACCAATATGGGATTTGTCCCTCAACTTGGAGAGATATTCTCTGGGCCCTCTCGAGTGATAAGATTCAGAAAGATTCGCCATGCGACAAGCGTTAAGTGTTAACTTGGTTCAGGAATCTTTATCATGGTTTCGAGAAGAGATATCAAGCTACCAACAAGGATGACAAGTACTCGCCTTGTTCTCGATAACATATATTGTGAGGTAAAAGGAATGTTACATATAACACATTCTTAAGGTTTGTCCTATGACTTTGCGCACACATGGGAGTCGACCCGTTCTGCTAGGAACCGCTAGGGACTGGTCGAACCAGATGTGATCCAAGACGTGTCCATCTGTAAGTGAACCTATATGGTCGCGCTCTTAAGGGGCAGGAGCCCACATGAATGTGATCTGAGTGGATTATGGATGGAGGGTTTGGATGGCCTCAAGATTTCAAGCCATGACATGGAAGTCTATATAAGGCTAAGGGAAAATCACAAAGGCGTATTAGTTCTTCTATGGAGCAACCCTAGCCGACACCAGTTCCACGTCCAGGTCGTACAAGCGGACCTAGTAGTCCACCGCCCGATGCTTCCTCCCTACACGCGTGGATACCTTGAAGGCGCTGCACCTGTGGCGCTCAGGATAAACCATTCGAGGGACCAATTCGCGGGATCGATCGAGGGATTCATGAGGAGCATCCATCGATGCACATTGACAACTCACCTTCTGTTATCGTGATTACGCGTCTAGTGGTAAAACCTAATCATGTAGTTCAACCCCAGCAGCATTATCTTGGTTGTGCGCGGTAGAAATTCTTATTTGGCGCTATAGTATCATGCCTTTTGCCTCAACATTGATGTGTGAGCATGTGGTAGTGTTGAGTGAACTCAAGCATGGATCTGTGAGCATGTTCTAGTGGTAGTTGTAGTGGTAGTGATCTTGTTGTAGCTAGATATGATATGCTTGTTGATGATCTTTGTTGTAGCTAGATGTGATGTTCTTGTCGATGATCTTGTTGTAGCTAGTTATGATGTTCTTGTTGACGATCATGTAGTATCTAGATACGATGTGCTTGTTTTGATGTATGATGCTCATGTTTGTCCTGTTGTAAGACGTGACCACACAAGAAGCTAGTCAGTCCCTTGTGCTTGCCGGCAAGAGCCAGTTTCCTCCCTAATTTTTCAGGACTCCCAGCCCTTAGAGGAGTAGATGCCTCCATATTCTAAGGTGTCCGGCCTATCGAGCTCGGTTGATCTCCTATTTTCCCTAGAAGTTTTCCTTGCTCACCAAAATGCAGATGATTCTGTCATTGGAAGAACTATTATCGCCAAGTCGAAGAAGGATGTGAAGGAAAAGCAACATAAAGTGGAAGCCGTTCATGTCCATGTTTGTGCTGAACAAGATATGTGCTCTCTAAACTAGTGGGGTGAGGACTGACAAGGGGTTTTAGGAGGTGCACCTCAAGACGGTGGCCAAGCAGCAGCTAGAGTTATGTGGTGAGGAGGTGAGCGCCACCCAGGTATACAACCACCTGAGAAAATGGAGAGCAAGATGGATCCAAGTGTCCAAGCTTAGGGACCTTAGTGGAGGCTCCTAGGATGAGAGCACTTGCACCATCGTTCTTGAGGCAGAGAACTACACGGGCCACACAACGGTTCGCTCACGCCCCCCTTGTTGAACCCTCTTGACCGTTGCCTTTTAGGTACTAATAATAGTGTGTTTCTTTCTTAGGATCACCCCAAAGACGCTTAGTTCCTAAACACCCCCATCCAGAACTACCAGCAGATGCAACACATATTCTCCATCGGGCTGGCAACCAGCAAGCATGCCATGGGAACCGGTAAGCCTCTCAGTACGCCCGTGCCTGATGGAGGAGATATAAGGGAGTCGGAGACCATCATCCATGATGGTCCTGAGAAGGTGTTTGACGAGTCCCAAGTCCTTGGCAGGAAGAGGAAGAGGACTGGCTTGATTGAGGAGGAGTTGAACGTCTTCACCAGCATGACCGACGCGGTCCAGGAGGTGGAAACGCCATGAGGAAGATTAAGGCCGTGGAAATCCACCCTGACCTCTATTGCGTTGTCATGGGGCAAGGTGGATTCACCCGGGAGGCCCTGGTGTGTGCCCTGATCCACCTGTTGGACAACAAGGCCATGGTGTTGGCTTTGTTGCCATGGTAATGGCATACCGAGTGCTTAGGATCAGAACCTCGTTGGGCAAGCACTAATACAACTAGTACTGCCCCTTCTAGTCCTGATTGTGTGGCGTGCATGATTTGCTGATGGCATTGACATTAGGACATATATTTTGTGTACTTAGGACTCAAAAACTGATGGTTTTTATATTTTGGTGAGGTGGTGTCGACTAACCCTTCACGCTGATGTCGAACTTGCTGAGATGGTATTTATACAAACCCTCATGTTGGGTGGTAGGATGACACCCCTTTTGTGTGGTGGTAGCATGACACCATAGTTAGTGTAGCGATGAACTTGATAATGCATGCTCTTTATTCTTCAATGCCTTGTGTGGTTAGTTTGCTCTTATGCTTAATGCTTGTGTGCTCCATTGGTGCTTGAACTGTTCATTTCTTACATGCCAAGTGGTATGTGGTGTACCATGGCGGGGTTCCAGGGGTTTACAGTTCATGGGAGGCATGCAATGCACAAGTGTCGGGGTTGAAGAATAACTTCCATAGAGGGTTTAAGACACGATAGGAAGAAGAACATGCTTACTACAAGGTCAGTATGAAGCAAGCATGCAGAAGTGGCAAGGTGGAGCGTTAGTTTGGGTTGAAGAACTTCATCATCTTCATCCACTTTGTTACCATTGCAGTCTTGTGGTGCTAGTGTGCTCCATGTGATATGCTCAACTAGCTCCAGTGAGGCTCGAGTATCCTGGGTAGCTCCCAGGATACTCGACAGGGACCACGGTGGCTCGACGCGATGATAGCAGCGAGGCGTGAAGTAAGCACGGGACACAATTATAGGACAAGGCACTAGTGGTCAGACATGTTGTCAGACAAAATTTTCGGAGGGTGTTGAAGCAGTGTTGACGAGTACGAGATTCAAGTTGGTGACAGAGTCTATCGGTGCCGGTTGATGGACGGGAGTTCACCATGGAGAATTTCAAACGGTGGCGGAAAGTCTGAAAGAGTTAAGAGTCGGGAGAGTACATGGTTGTATATTTTGTGGTGCTCAGTACACGTGGGAAAATATAGATCAGAAGTACAAAAGTAGGCAGGGTGGTATACGGTGGGACATGTTAGAGACTATTCAACAAAGTGGTGGGACAACTATGAATTTGACTCAGGGTGACACAAGGGAATGGTGAAATTTCTTCAAGTATGAGATATCAATCAAGAAAGAGCTAGAATATTGAGTTCGGATAACTCTTATACATGGAGTCCAATATGTAAGTTGCTCTTTTTTTAACGCAGACAATAGTCAGTGTGTGATGGTGTTGAACTGATACTCCAGAATTTGGAAGCACAAAGTAGATTAAAGAGTAACTTAATTTTTCTCGAGTGTTGACTCGAGAAGATAGGAAGGGACTACAGTTGCTACTGGAGTCACATGGAGTTTGGGAGTAGCAGTGGTGCTCATGATGTTACTCAAGTCCAATGTACATGGATGTTCAACGCACTACTAGGGAAATAGCTATACATGGAAAGCTTATTAGTGGCGCATATAGAAAGCCATGCGCCACCATATGTTAGGGGTGGCGCTCTGGAAAATAATGCCCTTATGGGTGGCGCATTATTTTCCAGTGCGCCACCCCTAAGAGTGGGCCAGCCTGGATGATCTTATACGTGGCGCATTTAGTAATATGCGCCACCCCTAAGAACCTTATAGGTGGCGCATTCCCAATATGCGCCACCCCTAAGAGCTTAGGGGTGGCGCATCTGACCAATGCGCCACCACTGACTTGCTATATGCGCCACTAAATGCCTAGAGCTTCCCTTATCTACTCTACCCCACCTACCACCTCTCATTCACTCCACACAATTCTCAAACTAGATCCACTCTTCTCACCCTAGATCTATTCAGTTTTCTCCTCCTCCCCACCTCATTTCTTCCATTTATCCATCGAAACTTGGCATTACATCTATTTTGTTTCATATTGAAGTAAGTGGACCTCCTCCCAAACACTTTTGTTCCATTTATGACCCATATACTTGCCTTTATTAGCTTGGGGTTTGTTGTATATGTGAAGCTTGGGTTTGATGTATATGTGAAGCTTGTGGTGGTTTGATGTATATGTGAAGCTTATGGTGGTTTGATGTATATGTGAATCTTGAGTGGCCAATGTTTTGCTGAAATGTCGTTTCATTTCCGTTTCGGCAAATTTCTGATGCACTCTCCGCATGTTCCCATGCATTATTAGGGAAGGTCATGCTGAATTTTTCCGGCGACGACTGTGATATACAATTGTGTTGCTCTCTCTGTGCACGCAGGTGATCGACCATGGTCCGTGAGATGCTGAGTGATATCACCGTGGCTAGGTGGATGCAATGTGCGACAAACGACATGCTAAGGAATAATAGGTCGGATATAAGATGTCCGTGTCGGAGATGCAAACTGCAGTGCGTGACCGAGCCTCATTCCGGAATATTGCAAAGACACCTGAAGCGTAATGGTTTGATGGATGTCTACACACGGTGGATAAGTGATGAAGCTGGTGAGGATGAGGACGTCAATGGTGGGGCGCAAGTAAATGAGGAAGGGCAACCAGACAATAGCCGCGGGCGAGAAGACGAAGAGCAATCCGTACATGATCATGAAGAAGATGTCGAAGCGGATCATGTAGATCAAGATGCCGGACATAAAGATCAAGATGTAGGATATGATGAGGATTCAAGATGGGTGAGGGACTCTCATGTTCAAGAGCTGATTGTCAAAGAGGCGTTGAACGCAAGAGGTGCAGGTAAGTAGAAATCCAAGATGGCGCAACTCGAGAAAGACGCGATTACGAAGTTGTACGAAGGATGCAACGACGGGGATACCCGCTTGAATGTAACACTTGGGGCTATGGAGATGAAGGCAAAACACAAATGGACCGACGAAAGCTTCGATGATAACATGGCATTCTGGCACGATCGTCTTCCGAAGGGAAACACGTGCCCAACTAGTATCACTAAGGTCAAGAAAGTCCTTTGCCCTCTCGATCTTCCGCATGTTAAATACCACGTCTGCATAAATGATTGGATGATCTATCGGGGTGAGGACGAAGATAAAAACACATGTTTGGTGTGTGGTGTTATTCGATACAAGAGAGGGAAGAAAGTTCCTAGAAAAGTGGTATGGTACTTTCCGATCACTCCTCGTCTGCAGAGGTATTTCGTAGATCCCGAGGAAGAAAAGCTCATGACCTGGCACGCGGATAGAAAGAAGCTAAAAGAGGATGACCCGAACCCGGATCCGGAAAAGGAGGACATGCTGAGGCACCCTTCAGATGGTAGCCAATGGACTACATTGGACCTCGAATGCCCAGATTTCGGGAAAGAACCAAGGAACCTCAGGATTGGTGTGAGCGCCGATGGAGTCAATCCGGTTGGCGGCCAGAGCAGCACACACAGTACCTGGCCCCTTTTTGTATGCATATACAACCTTCCCCCCTGGAAGTGCATGAAGAAAAAGTACATAACAATGTGTATGCTAGTTCAAGGGCCGAAACAACCAGGTACGGACCTCAATCTATATCTGCAGCTGTTGAAAGAGGAGCTAGAAACGTTATGGAAAGACGGAGTCAATACGTGGGACGCCGCGGCAAAAGAATATTTCCCAATGAAATCCGCGGTGATCACGACGGTGCACGACTATCTCGGATACGGATATTTGTCAGGGCAGGTGGTCCAACGATTCTCTGCATGCGTTAGGTGCATGGATAATACAACGTACCGCCAGCTACCAAAAGATCCTAGATCTTCAAAAACCGTGTTCCAGGGGTCTCGGAGGTGGCTTCCCAAGAAACACGCGTGGAGAAAACAGGGACATCTATTCGATGGAAGCGAGGAGCTCCGAGCACCCCCAGCTTGAAGGAGCGGCAAAGAAATCGACAACTTGCTAAAAACTTGGAAAGAGTTCCCCGCGCCGGGAAAGAAAAAAAATAAGACTCAACCGTTGATGAGGGTATGGAAAGCGAGGTCTGTTTTCTGGGATTTGGAATACTGGAGTCTCCTCTGCAGTCCTCATAGCCTTGATTTGATGCATATCACAAAGAACATGTGCGAGAGCTTGTTTGGCACGCTGCTCAACATGCGGGAGAAGACCAAGGACGGGCCAAAAGCAAGGAATGACTTGAAATTTATGGGCATCAGGAGCGAACTTCACCCCCTAGTGACGACGATGATGAGCCGGAGGAGGAAGAGGATACGGAAACGCAAAACTCTCGCAAACGAAAAAGGACGACCAAGAATAAGACCAGTATTGATCACTGCCCCCGGCATACTTCACTCTGTGCGAGGAGGAGATCAAGTGGTTTATCCACTGCCTCATAGGAGTAAAATTTCCGAACGGCTACGCGGGGAAGATAAGAAGATACCTAGACGAGGCGAAGCAGCGTTTCAGCGGGATGAAATCTCACGACTGTGCCGTGCTGATGACGCAGATTCTCCCGGTTGCGATGCGAGGGATAATGGACAAGCACGTCCGTAAAACGTTGTTTGGCCTTTGCAAATTTTTTGACGTCATCTCCCGGAAGTCGATTTACGCTACGCAACTCAAAAGGCTACAGGAGGAGATCGTGTGTAACATCCCAGATTTCACAAAAATTAAAAAATTTGTTTTCGGTGTGAATTGTTTGATTGTCTGACTTGTTTGCGGTGTTTTCATCCCCGATTTATCGATCGACGATTGTTTTTCCCCCCTCTTATCTCGTACCGGACGGAGCCTGACCCTTGCCACCCTGACACTCGACCTTTGCGACACAGGGTTTCACCCGAGCACCGTCGGGAAAACCGCATGAGACCAGCCGCAGCCAATGCAACGAAAACCCCGTTTAATAATTAAACGGGTTATTTTTATAGCGCACCGGAAAGTGTTCTCGGAACGGTTCCAGCGCGAGGTTAACGCCTCCGGCACGACGCGCTGATTGCGCAGTTCGAAATTTTACCCGAATCAGAGGTACTGCGGACCCCTGGCGTGCGCGAGAGAAAAACCAGGGATGTTTTTGCAAACTGCCAGCCACCTGGGCTATATAAGGACCACAACACTCCCACCCATTTCTAGGGTTTCCCTAGCACAAAATTGCAGCCACCCCCTCCTCTTTGCCCCAAAAACACCCCCATTTTCGTCCAACACATAGCTCCCAGATCTGGATTCAGCCCAATGAGTTCTGGGCCGTCGGATTCGTAGATCCAACGGCCAGGAAGCTGCCACGTCGCCCGCACCAACCTCTCTCCTCTCTCTCCTCACGCGCATACCGCCCATGGAGCCACGCCGCCGCCTCCACTCCGGCAGCCGCCGGCTCCCCTCCTCATGGCTAGCCCCTCCCCTCTCTCCCTCTCCTTCCCTCTGTCTCTCCCTCACCTCCCCTCGCCTTCTCCTCTCTTGCAGGAGACCGGCGCCGCCAGCATGGACGGCAGGCGGAGCCCCGACGCCGCCGCGCCCCCTCGTCGTCGCACTGTCCCATGGAGGCCTCCCCGCCGCCTAGATCCGCCGCCCCGGCCTCGCCCCGCGTCGTCCACGCGCCGTAGCACCGCCCCTCGCCGGCGTGAAAGGCGCCGCCGCCGCCTGCTGCCCACGTCGGGACGACGAGGTCGGCCAGCCCAGCCACTAGACGCCCGGCCAGGTGGGCCACGCCCCTCCACAGCCCAGTCCGAGCCGGCCCGCCAGGCGCCCCAAGGCCCAGCATTCCAGCCAAGCCGCCTCCAGGCCGCAAGTGGGCCTCGGCCCACTAGGTTCTTTTTTTTCTCTTAGCCCCTGCGAATTTTTCTAAGTCTTTATGTATTTTGCTGCTGATGCCGTTTTGCAACGTTAATTCCCGTTGATCCGTAGCTCCGATGAACGTGCCCCCAAAATGAAAGTTTCTTAGTTTCATGTGCACTTCAATTCATCTTTTGTGAGAATTTGCATTTGAGGTCATATTGATTGTGTAATTGTGTGCTAAACAGGGCATCAAATCGTTAATTGCAACTGCTGAGGTTAAACTTGCTGAAATTGTTAATTTGTTGAAACTTCGGACGACGGTTGCTTCGCAACCGAAAGTTAGAATTGAGTGATTCCTTTTGCGTTGTGTTAAGCATTGTTTATACTTCATTTTCATGCATTCACATGCCATAATTTCTTGCTGCATCATGATTGTATCTTGCTCCAAAGTAGCTACCCTGTTGTTAGTGTGTTGTTGTTTATATTTTGTTGCAACTTCGGTCGTCGAGTGGGTCGTGGCCGTTTATCGGAATTGAGTGATTCCAATTGCATATTGTTAAGCCTCATGTCTACTTACATTATATGTATTGCATTGCCATGATATGCTTGCTGGTCATATAGTTATTGAGCTCCAAAGTTGCTATGCTGCTGTTTTTGACAGCCACCTCTGTTTTTCTCTAAGTCTGTAATGTTCCGATGCCATGTTGCATGTTTAATATCTTTTGATCTATGATGCGTATTTGCATGATTCTTTTTGAAATGCCTTCCCTGTCATGTCTACTTTAGTTCCATATCATTTGTGAGCATGTTGGCATTGATTATCCTGTTTATGCATTGCTCTAAAGTGTGCTTCGTGATGTTGGCAGATTGTGGCCGTAACTTGTTTTGCTAGTATCTTTTTAACCGTAACTCCGTTTGGGGTGTTCTTTATATGTAACTTGATTAGTTTTTCGTGTACTTTGTGTTTATTCTATTGTTTTCTGTTTTTAACCAATCTAAAATATGGTTTAGGACAGAACAGTACCAAATCATTTAATTGTTGTGCGGCACTTAGTGATATGCCATGTTTAGGTTGTGCCTCACTTAAATTGACTAGCATAGATAGTTTCCTTCATGCTTCACCTTTTGCCATGTTTGTGTGCTATGCCATGGTTGCTTGAGTTGCCATGTTAATAAACTTTGTTGATCACCTATACCTAAGCAACTTGAACCACCGTAAATGTGCGGTATTCGTCGTGTGTGACCGATACCCCACATAAACTGTTAGTAACCGTTCTCGACGATAGATCCGTATCGCGTTGCCGTGTCGTGTGCTGTCATCTTGATCTTGTGTTTGCCTCTTAGTAATAGATGCTTGCTCGTTGATTGCTTTCCTGTGTTTACCGTCTTGTGTGCTTCCGCGGGTACCTCTCTGAGACGATGCGAGCTTGCGATCCAGCTACACCTTCGGAACCCGACTTATCAACAGGCAAGGACTATACATTACTTATTATCCATTCTATTTCAACCAGCGGTTTGCATGCTAGTCTAGGTTAGGTTCGATGTTTGATCCTACCACATGTTTACAGCGTCTTTCAAACCGATACAGCCATGTCCCTTCCCAGCAAACCTTGTACTGCTATGTTACTATTTCTCGTTGCTTAGCCCCTGCTTAGTATGCATGCTTAGGATGCTACGATGTTACCCTGTTACTCCTTGGTTTTGGATATCACATTATTATTATTATATTGTTGTTGATAATATGATTGTTATAAATGTTGACTATATTCGACGAAGGATGGAAGGTCTAGGCTATCCCGCCCCGGCGCTTTGTTCCATTCGAGTCACCTATGATTTGAGTTCCGGGTATTCGTTTTAAGACTGAGCGTGCCTAAAACCGCGTGTGGGATTTTATGGGGCCCCCTTTTCTTACCTACCTAGCTTCAAGCATTTCTAGTGTTGGCCCAAAAATTTGAAACCGTGTGTGTGCTGGTCAGCAGCCAGTAGTTTTTAAACCAACCCGGACTAGTGAGGACAAGTTCCCTTGCTGGCCCACTTTGTCCGGCTGAGGACCCGGTTTCCCATGTGTGCTTAACCGGCTATCCAAACATGCGACATACGGTAGAGACCAGATCGAGAGCGCAGCCGGCTCCTGAGATGGATGTCGACTCACCGGGGGCCACCCGGATTTGTTCGTTGTTAGCTAGAGGGACCTGTCGTTTCGGATCTCTTGGAACTAAATCATAAAATGGTTGCCTATGATGGGTAGCAACTAAGAGAGATGGACGTGCGTGCGGAGCCTTGTAATGGGCAGTTGGTACACCCCTGCAGGGTTAAATCTTTTCGAGAAGCCGTTTCCACGGTTATGGACGACTTGGGACCTACTCCTTGTTCATAGACAACAACAATTGAGATAATCTTAATATAAATTGATCAACGTGTGGTGTGCCTTGACTGCTTCTTCTTTGTCGGGATGCAAAGAGGAGGACAAGGATAGGATAGGTGTTATGTTTGCGCAAGTAGTTGATAGCAAGACTTGTTGGAGGCGATTCCTCATCGAATGCTTGGCTTCTTATCTTACTCTCTAGATCGTTAGCCGCTTCATAAATGCTAGTGCGGCAGCAACCTAACCACTTACCCCATCCTTACCATAAACTCCTAGTTGTCCTAGAGTGACGAGTGATGAAGTCCTTGCTGGGTCAGTTAACCACTACAGTTGGATGCTGAGTACTTTTGTACTCATGATACTACCCCCAAACTCTTTTCAGGGTTCTTGATCGACAACAGGAACGGTGATCGACGTTTCACGTGGAGACTCGACGACGACTAGTTAGGCGGATCCCGGCGGAGGGCCTGGACCCGTGTGGTTATGGGGATCGATGTTTTTCTCTTTGCCAGTAGGCATTTGATTGTAGTCTGTACTCAGACAGGTGTCTTCCGCTGTTGTATTGTATTTGAGGCAGTTCTATGCCGATTGTATGAGATGTTGTATCCTTGTATCTGTAATGTTGTGATATCATGTTGGAAATCTGGGGCGTATGACTTCGTCATATGTCGCGGTGCGACCGATATGTGCTTCGTCCCCGGATCTGGATGGAAACATCTAGATCTGGAACAGTACCGCATATCGGGCCTTACATCGTACTCATTGCGAGCTTGAGATCTATTTCCCGCCCGCGTTCTTTGACATTATGGAGCATCTGCTGATCCACGTCGTGGAGGATATCGTCCAACTCGGGCCTGCATTTCTGCGCAGCATGATGCCGTTCGAAAGGATGAATGCACACATCAAAAAATACGTTCGTAACAGGTCCTGTCCAAATGCAAGCATAGCGAAGGGCTTTCTAACCGAAGAGTGCGTTTCTTTTTGCACGAATTATCTCAACACCAAGAACCCTGTTGGTCTGGCCGTCAACAAGCACTTTTGCAGGACCGATGGGTGGGGTCAGCACGAAGGAATCCGCGCAATGCATGGCAACTTTGACGGTTGAGACATCGACTTGGAAAGAGCAAGCCTAGTCGCGCTACAACACATCCAGCTGGTCGATCCTTGGATAGTAAAGCACAAGGATTTAATCAGGAAGAAGTACAGTGACCAGGGCCTGCAGATAACAGACTGAGATGCATGGCTAATCAAAGAGCACAACTCCGGTTTCATGACTTGGTTCAGGAATGAGCTTCATGCTAATCCCCCGCGAAGGAACGCTTCCGAGGACGAAAAGATGATATTCACCTTGTCACAGGGTGTCGCACGCAACCCGATGACCTATGAAGTGTATGATATCAACGGCTACACATTCTACACGGAGGAAAAGGACAATAACTGAGATTACCAGAACTCAGGGGTAACGGGGATATTCTACACCGATGACGTCAATGAAAGATTCTATGGAAGGATCGAGGACATATGGGAGCTCGACTACTATGGAGAGAAGGTGCCGATGTTCTGTGTGAGATGGTCCAAGAGCGTCGTAAAAGAAGACCGGTACTTCACCACCATGGTTATACCGAAGCCAAATCCAAGTCTGTGGGCGCAAACGTCACTGCGAAAAATGAGCCATGGGTACTGGCTAGCCAAGTGGACCAATTCTTCTTCATTACCGACCCTTCAAAGCCGAGCCGCGTTGTAGTGAGGAGAGGAAAAAGAAACATCATCGGAATGGATGGAGTCGCCAACGAGCAAGACTTTGACAACTACGGTGACCCGAAGATGGAGGATGACTACGCCGCTCAGGATACATACACCACAACCCTACCGAAGAAAGGTCTCCTCCCATTCAAGAGGAAAAGAGAAGGCGTCCCGGGCCTAAATTATTCAACCACGACAAAGAAGGGCAAGAAGAAGATCGTGAGGAAACGATAGCTAGATAGCTAGCTCCAAATTTAAGAAAAATATTTTGTAATTCATGATCACTTTGTGTATGCATGGATTTAATATGCACTTTGTTGTTGTTTGTTGGTGTTGCTGTTTGTGCTTGCTCCCCTCTCACATTACACCTAGTATTTTGTTAAAGATTTTCCTTGTTTGCATCCACTTCATGACTCCACCTACATATTATAACCATCAGGGTCTGTGTTTTCATCATAATTGTTATGGCACTAAGTTCATTCATAATGTGACAAGGCATGTGAGAAGACATGTTTAATTAAAAAATAAACATGTCATAATGTGACAAGGCATATTATAACCACCTACATATACTCCAAAAAGAAGAAATGGAAATATTCATTCATAATGTGAAAAGACATGTTTAATTAAAAAATAATTGAAAAATAAAATTAAAAAACGCTTAGGGGTGGCGCATATTTCCCAAATGCGCCACTAAGTTCTCTTATGCGCGGCGCATCTAGCGGATATGCGCCACCAAAAGGTTTCTTATGCGTGGCGCATTTCGCCGAAATGCGCCACGCATAAGAAACCTTTTGGTGGCGCATATCCGCTAGACGCGCCACCCCTAAGCCTTAACCGCTCCATCACCCCCTCCCCTTGCCCGTGCCCACACCCATTCCCCACCATCTCTCCCAGCGCACTCTCCTCGCCGTCGAACGCCATCAGAGCCGCCCCCCATCGTTCGAGCCCCCCTCTCCGTCCACCGCCCTCGCCGCCACCGGAGCTGCCACCGGAGCCGCCACCGGAGCCGCCCCCATCCACGGTCGCCCCCTCCACCAGACCTGACCCCGTGACCTAGGCGACACCGGAGTCGCCGCCTCTACGCCGGAGCCTCCATCGGAGCCACACCCTCGACGCCGGAGACGCCACCAGAGCCACCCCCTCAACGCCACCGGAGCCCCCGGCCAGAACCCTAGCCTCCCGCAGCACTCAGGTGATCCCCCTCCCCTGTTCTACATCCTTGATTTGGCACAACAATTTGATGCCTAGGGTTTGGAATTTGGCCAGTGGCACTGGAGAAAATTCAGAAAATTGCAGTTGCTTGTTGCTAGTTGCTTGTTGTGCTACTGCTGGCTGCTACTGCAAATTGCTATTGCTAGTTGTCAATTTGATACATATTTTATACAAAGTGTGAGGTAGAGCGAGAGGATGAGCAGAACACAAAAGATGAGCTCACAAACATTTCCAAAATGAAGTTGAAATGGTAGTTATAATATATTGATAAACTATAGGTGATTAAATTTAAACTATAAGTTGAAGATGAAAGATATATAGTGGCAAGAACAATATAGAAAGTTTTAAAATGGATCATATACATCCAAATATACCACAACAGTGAGATTCCCATAGTGTAGCTGTTGTGCCAATAAAACCAAAAAATATGTGTGTTTTTGTGAATATGAGTTGTGAATATGAAAAAACCCAAGCAAGTGCCAATTTGCAATGCATTGTTTACCATATGAAATTTACCTATATATATGATGTTTGAATATCTATTTTAGTTCTTTGTTCTACACTATATATCTGCTGGTTGTGCCTTCATGTAGGCATTTTTTATGTGCAGGGACTCTCATTATCCCCTTTCTCCCGAAATGTTGATTAACTTCCGTTTCGGTTGAGAATGGGGCACTCTAATGTTAAGAAAAATAGCAAAGGTCATGCCAAATTTTTCCGTGAATTCATGCATGATGTACCTTTGCTATTTTTTCTTAACATGAGAGTATTTGCATTTATTTATTGTGCTAATTAATTAATTAGCTGCATTTCTTAATATTGTACTAGTGCAAACATGTCGACCGGAGCCAACGCCGGTCCTTCTTCTCAGCCGGGAAAAAAGGAAGAAATTTTGGGAATACTCCCAGGAGGAGGTCGAGGAGCAGAGAGAAGAGGAAGTACCTCCGGCCGAGGAGGAGTATGAGGAGGAGATAGAGTCGGAGTATGACTCATCGGATGATCACTTGGAGGAGGAGGCCGGTACGACAGACGGCGAGAGGAACATCGGCGAGGATGATGGGACCGGTGGCTCCAACAAAGATGGTACCCAGTCAAAGAAGAGGAATCGGAAACCGACCAAGGTCGGCGCCATGAGGCAAGAGTTTACTGTTGTGACCGCCGTCGGGATTCCTAAACAGCCCGAACGTTTTTTGGAAGGGTACGGCCGTCAAGTCGCGGCGATCCTCCGCCACACCGTGCCGATCACCACGATTAACGTCAGGAGTCGTGAGAATATTCATTATTTTCAGCTTCTTATCAACAAGTTGCACGGACCATACAAGTTTCCGGAGCCGTACGATAACACCAAACTCAAAGGGAACAAAGTAAACACATGGGCCCTCAGGAAGATGAGCAAGGCCTTGTCCAGTTGGAAAACCCGGGTGAAGAGGGAAATTTTTGAAAAAAACAAAACCTGGGAGGAGCTCAAGGAGAAAGAGCCGTTGATCGACGAAGCTACCTACAACCTTTTCAAGGCTAGGTGTGAGTCCGAGCAAGCCAAGGCCGCGAGTGCAAAGGGCAAGGCCATGCGGTCGCAGGTCATAGGTAACCACCGTCTCGGAGCCGGTGGTTACAAAAGTTCCAAGCCTAAATGGGACAAGGAGGATGCCGAGTACGCCGCTGCGGGCGTACCTAACCCCTTACAGCAATACAAAGATGATCCGCAGAACGAATTCTTTGTGAGGGCCCGGAGCTATAAGGACAAAGCAACCTCAAAAATAATTATCGATCCTAAGATTCAGGAGTTTATGACTGCCGTGGTAAGTAGTTTACCACGCGACCTTGTCGATTGAATTCTCGTGTGAAGTTCACAATTTCTTGACGTTTCACATTCTTTTTGCAGCAAGCGGAAATGAAAATCGCCTCATCGCAGGAGTCGTCGGTTAAGCCGGCCGACTCGTGGGACAACGCGTTTAACAGGGCGTTGAACAAGGTCAAGAAGGTTGACGACATGACGGAGAAGCCATCGTCAGCCGGCCGTGTGGTCGGCTTTGGTGCGGACCTAAATTGGTCCGAATATTATGGAAAACCGGTGGAGCAGTCCGGTTCGAGGGGGCGCAAGGCGAGAAGGACCGAAGAAGACGCCACTTATGTTCGTGGACTGGAGGAGAAGGTGAACATGCTTCCGCAGCTTGTCCAGAACGAAGTGGCGAAGACGATGAAGGCTCTCCTTCCAGATATGACGCAGTCACTCGCGAATTGGCAAGCGCGTGGAGGACAAGGGCCCATACCAGTTCCCAGCATGGTCGGCAGCAACTCGGGCACCGCGGCGCCTGCAGTCCCGACTCCCGCCGTAGTGATTGCTCCCGCATCGACTCCCGGCGTATTGGTGACTCCGGCCGCCAACACCGCGGCGGCGGTGCCGGACGTGATGGTAACTCCTCCAGCCAGAATCGAGCAACCGGGGCATAACAATAATGCACCCGGCGGCAGCGCAAATAGGGCGACCGACACCACGGGAGGCAGCGCGCCCTCCATCTCTTGCATGCCCGCCGTCATCGGCGGGGTCTCTTCACTAGCCGACCTCAACGCCCTCAAGGTAACTATAAGCGTCTGCAACTCAAACGAGGACTTCATCTCCTTACCTTTTTTAGTGGAATCTCTCTGATGCCCTACATGCATATATCTCTTTCACAGGAGGACACTCCATGCATTCTATTACAAGTCGTGGACGGCGAGTTGAAGGATGTTGCCAAAGGTAAAATCATTCAACCACAAAATCTAAACATGCACAATATGCCGATGGCACCGGAGATGCATAGGGTTCAAATCTCTCTCGTGATTTCGGGATACGAGAGAGTTGAACCTCCCATTCAACCCCCCGGATACGATGAGGACGGGCTGGCAGTCCTCAGTGACTATTTCGGCCAAATATGCCTATGGCCGAAGAGCCAAATGCGTTTAATGACAGGGGAAAGGGGCACCACACCTAGGACAACACCGCTAGTCATCGTGTCGGTGCCACATGATCCCATCGGCGCACAAGAAGAAGACGATGATCTTGATGATGATATCAACGCCGACCAGTTCATCAATACTTTGTATGATGCTGATGACATATTCATGCCTCCTGCTGAAGGAGCCTATCAGCATGACGAGGAAGCTCGCGGTCCAGCTGATCCTGCGGCGAAGCCTGCTTGCTCCACGCGTCTCTTCGCTGCTTCTCAGGAGATGTCTCCAGCAGCTTGCGCCTTCACCGAGCCTCTAGCAGATGGCACAAGGAGATCTATTCTCAGCCCGTCCACACTCCATAAGGCGGCCACTGAGCCAATAAAGGCCGGTGACTGGTCAAAATCAGAAAAGAAGAATGGACAGAAAAGAAAGAAGAGCATCACTTCGACTAGCCAACCTTCGATGACGATCCGGGCTCAGGACGGGCCACCAAGACCCAAGGATCTCTCGTTTGAAATCCATGTGGCTGGTAGGGCGATGCTACCTAAGGACATGCTCGACCTTGCAACTTCGGATATGCAGAGTGTGCATCATATCATTATGGCATTAGAGAAGATTCTTCTTCGAGAAGAGAATCCCTCGTACCCGGTTTTCATGGCCAAGGTGCCACTCAACATGGGCTTCATCAACACTATCCTCGCGGATATGATAATCTTGCGGTTTTCGGAGATCTTCAATTTGTACCATCTCAAGCGGCTGGACCATAGCCGTCTGTTCTCGCTCAGCCTTTCTATGAGTATCAGGAGAGATAAGACCCCGAGCGTCACGATATTGGACCCCTTCTACATGCGTGAAAGCATCTTGATGGACGATGGGGACGCGGGTCTCGCGGTGGGGTACATCACAGACTTCATGCTACAGAACGCCGACAAGGATTCATTTCTTATGACCTACTCTCCCAAGTAAGTCATTCGCTCGCCGCCGTAGAATATATGCTTTCTGAGCTTTCCATTGTCCTCTTCCAACATTCCTTTTGGATTGTTTTAATTATGCAGTGAGGATCAAGACTGCGTGCTCATCTGCTTTTCACCGCAACACTCGCCTGTCGTGTATTTACACTCGGGGAGTGTGAACAAGAAAGATTAAAAGTATATCATGAGAGTTTTGGATGATGCTCTCGCCGGCTACATAAAAGCCGGAGGAAAGATGGTGAAGCACAAGTTCAGGAACAATCAGCCTGACGTGAACGTGTTCAGCCACGTAACATAGTTCCCGTGCGTCAAGCAGCCGGCTGGCAGTGTGAGGGATGTGTACTACGCCCTTCATCACATGAGGGTGATTGTATAGGAACAACGCAACCTTACGCTGCCAAGTCATCTCAGAGCGTGGGACGAAAGGAAGGCGGAAATCGCCGATGCAAATCTTAAGGAGGAGTTCTTTCAAATCCAAGCGCAGATGGCGACTATCATCCGTCATGAATTACAAATGAGGGGGCCGATCTTCCACTCGAACATTGCACCATCCAATGGGGAGATAGAAGTCTGCCTAAAGGCCTTGCGTGACACAAGGACTTTCATGACGAAAGAAGGATGCCGCCCATTCCCCGACCCGAGTCAGAACAATTGAACAATTTATGTTATATATGGAAGTCGTTTGATGAATGTGTGCCCTACATGTAATTTGGATGTACTCTTTGTGTAGTAGATGGTAGTGTCAAATACTCTTGGTGCTCTTTGTGTATAAAGGTCACTGCATATGCATTTTTATGCATATGTGCATGCTCCTCGCCATTGATCGACTTGCTTTAAGTTGTTGTTAAGAATAGCTGCTACATTTGTTTGTTCGCCTTTGGTATGAATTCATATGGATGTGACCTCTAAAGCTTTGTTTTGTGCAGGTTGAAGAGCAAACAAGAGATGATGACGAAAGTAGCTTTCGGTTTTCAATAATTGTTGGACTCATTGTAATATTGTGATGGATGTAATCTTGTGAATCTTGTTGGCCTCTAAACCTTTGAAATCTTTGTAATAAGAATTATAATGCAATTCTTTTGTATCAATAATTGTTGGGCTCATTGTAATATTGTATTTTGCATTTCTCTAATATAATAAATATATCTGTAATATTTTTATTCTTTTCTGTAATTCTTTTTTTTGTTTTCTGTAACCCATTTAGTGGCGCATTTTGTCTGGCTTTAGTGGCGCACTGTGAGTGCGCCACCCCTAAGGAACCTTAGGCGTGGCGCATATCAGAATGCGCCACCCCTAAGAGCTTATTGGTGGCGCATTCTGAGATGCGCCACGCCTAAGGGACTTAGGGGTGGCGCATCCAGAATGCGCCACCTCTAAGCCCTTATTAGTGGCTTGTAGTTAGTGGCGCATCCGTAATGCGCCACTAAACTCAAAAAAAGGGCGACACCATAAGGGTATTCCCTAGTAGTGACGCATCAACGAGAAAAAGTGGTGGAGAATATTCGCCAAGGTGGAGTGTTGGGGGAACGACCCCCGGGTAGGGTCACCCAGGAGAAACAACCTTTCAAGGAAAAGTGTGGCTAATCTGAGGAAGGTCGAATGCGATCGGGCCGATAAGATCAGTCCGTATGCCGAATGACCATTGGGAAGCAGTCGGCCTCCGATTGAGCTCAATCGGCCTAGATAGCAACCGGCTCAGCCGAACCAACCCAAGAAGAGTTGACCAAGGGCCGGATGGGTGCACCTGGACTGAGGTCATTAATAGGTGATCCCGAGAGATCTGCATGGCAGACACCAAAGTACATCGTCGACCTATTAGGCGCATGATGTTCCCTCGACACGCCGAAGTGACAGAACGGTGGACAAGACAAGGCTCTAAAGTATCCGCATGTCTACTCATAGGGATCTCTAGGGCTGCAGGCTACAAGATTCCCCGAACAAAGTAGGAGAACAGCCTTCCGCCTCCTGGCACCCGAAAAGGCCGTAGTCGGTGAGCCCCAGCTAGATCACAGAGACTTACAGTTGGGTCCCATTTTACTGTTTAGTTACCATTGTACCCTAGGTTCAGGCTATAATAACCCCAGGGTCTCCTCCTGCGAGGGGGAGGACCACATTTACTTCATTACGCCCACTACACAAAGAGACATGGGAGAGAGCAAAGCCGAGAGCCCACTCTTCCTTCCTCTCATACCGCTTTAGGAGCACCATTGTAGCCTGAGTTATTGATCATAGTCAGCTCGACAGAAGTAGGGGTTTTATCTATTAGGCCCTAAATCTGGGTTTTATCTTTAGCCATCCCCATGGCATCTGCCATCACATTACGACGAAAGTTGGCGCCCACCATGGGGCAGGCCGTTGCGTAGACGGGAGTATTGATAAGGATGGGACAGTCCTCTTCATCAAGCACGCTCTTTGCTACCGGACTGGTTCTCAGGATTGTGGCGGTAGATTTTGTCACCGACAACGCCTCGCGTTTGGGGTAGGATCACCCATACCTTGCGGCATCATTCTTACTTTCGGCAGCCATCGCGTCTTCATCGGGAGACTCTCTGACATGTACCCCAGGGAGGTACGGGTGTTCTCGGGCATCTCAGATCCCTTGTAAACCAGTAGCTTCTCAGCAGCGCTGGACGGCTCGGATCATCGCATCTGCGCAGAGGTCATGATGGCTGGGACTTCTTCAAGTCATCACAGCTCCACGGATCCAGCTGCATGCGGAGCGAAGAAATCTGCTGCAAAGGTTGCGGTTGCAAACAGGGCAAGAACTAGCAATGCCCAACACATCCAGCACACGCCCCTGGGCGAGGAGTCCGATCCGGTTCTGGCTCGTGCCGAGCTGGAGAAGGCCCATAGGAAGCTGGCCGAGGAGGCGAACATCATCGGCACGTAGAAGAATCGGTGGAGGGCGTCGTCCAAGAATACAACGCCACACACAGCATCGTGTCGCGTGTGGTTGAGCCAGTAGTGCTAGAAGATTGGTGCATCACAGGATGAGTTGTTGGCAAATAGTTGGCTGGGGTAGAGCCTCCTGCGGCATCCGGCTACATCCCACAACCGGTATATGTCTCCGCAGGGGGAAATCTGAGGGTTGCCGAGCAAATTGCCGGCAAGGTGGAAACTTTGGAGGGAGACGAGCTGCGAGACAGAACGCAGCGGATGACCGAGCTCCTGGCTGCGGCCAATCGACAAAAATAAGCAACGAAGCCACCCCCAACGCCAGAAGGATCAAAAATCAGTGCATCATCCAACTGCCGGTGCAAACCAGCGACTAGACGGAGCGCCTCGGCGGCAGCAACAGGCATCTTCGCTTCATGGAGACCGACCTCGTGGCTGCAGGAACCTACCGGCTGCATGCAGTTGGGGAGATGAGCATGCGGTCAGCAGTCGGCGCGACAAGCAACCTCCACTCACAAGACCCACACTCAGCCAACGCTTAGGCCCTCAGATAATTGTGGAGAATGATGCAAGGCATCACATAGAGCCCTTTCAGCAAGATCTCCTGCATGAGGAAGAAGGACCGGCCGGCCGGCATACTTTGGGTCGCGCATTTGGCAAGAGCAATTCCCCAAAGATTTCACCCTCCTGCGTGACACCCCCAAGTACAATGGCACAGTGCAGCCCATGGAATGGCTGGCCGATTACATGACCACAGTGGTGGCAACCAACGTGTGGCTGTGCGCTATGCACCCCTCATGCTCCAAGGTTCATCTCGGTCCTGGATCAATAGCCTCCCCAGCAACAGCATCAATTGCTGAAAAGATTTTGATACTTCATTGGTGCTGTAAGGCCCGATATGCGGTACTGTTCCAGATCTAGATGTTTCCATCCAGATCCGGGGACGAAGCACATATCGGTCCCACCGTGACATATGACAAAGCCATATGCCCCGGATTTCCAACATGATATCACAACATTACAGATACAGGATACAACATCTCATACAATCGGCATACAACTGCCTTAAATACAATACAACAGCGGAAGATACATGTCTGAGTACAGACTACAATCAAATACCTACTGGCAAAGAGAAAACATCGATCCCATAACCACACGGGTCCAGGCCCTCCGTCGGGATCCTCCTAACTAGTCGTCGTCGGGTCTCCACGTGAACGTCGATCACCATACCTGTTGTCGATCAGAACCCTGAAAAGAGTTTGGGGGTAGTATCATGAGTACAGAAGTACTCAGCATCCAACTGTAGTGGTCATCTGACCCAACAAGGACTTCATCACTTGTCATTCTAGGACAACTAGTAGCTTACGGTAAGGAAGGGGTAAGTGGTGAGGTTGCTGCCGGACTAGCATTTATGAAGTGGCTAACGATCTAGAGAGTAAGATAAGAAGCCAAGCATTCGATGAGGAATCGACTCCAACAAGTCTTGCTATCAACTACTTCCGCAAACATAACACCTATCCTATCCTTGTCCTCCTCTTCGCATCCCGACAAAGAAGAAGCAGTCAAGGCACACACACGTTGACCAAATTATATTAAGATTATCTCAGTTGTTGTTGTCTATGAATAGGACGTAGGTCTCAAGTCGTCCATAACCGTGGACACGGCTTCTCGAAAAGATTTAACCCTGCAGGGGTGTACCAACTGCCCATTATGAGGCTCCGCACGCACGTCCATCACTCTAAGTTGCTACCCATCACAGGCAACCATTTTATGATTTAGTTCCAACAGATCCAAAACGACAGGTCCCTCTAACTAACAACGAACAAATCCGGGTGGCCCCCGGTGAGTCGACATCCATCTCAGGAGCCGGCCGCTCTCTCGATCTGGTCTCTACCGTCTGTCGCAGGTTTGGATAGCCGGTTAATCACACATGGGAAACCGGTTCCTCAGCCGGACAAAGTGAGCCAGCAAGGGAACTATGTCCTCACTGGTCCGGGTTGGTTTGTAAACAACTGGCAGCTGACCAGCACACACACGGTTTCAAATTGTAAATCAGCTTGGGCCACCACTAGAAATGTTTGAAGCTAGGTAGGTAAGAAAAGGGGACCCCATAAAATCCCACACGCGGTTAGGCACGCTCAGTCTTAAAACCAATACCCGGAACTCGGATCCTAGGTGACTCGAATGGAACAAAGCGTCGGGGCGGGATAGCCTAGACCTTCCATCCTTCGTCGAATATAGTCAACATTAATAATAATCATATAATCAAAAACAATATAATAAGGTGATATCCCAAACCAAGGAGTAACAGGGTAACATCGTAGCATCCTAAGCATGCATACTAAGCAGGGGCTGAGCAACGAGCAATAGTAACATAGCAGTACAAGGTTTGCTGGGAGGGGACATGGCTGTATCGGTTTGAAAGAGGCTGTAAACATGTGGTAGGATCAAACATCGAACCTAACCTAGACTAGCATGAAAACCGCTGGTTGAAATAGAATGGATCATAAGTAATGCATAGTCCTTGCATGTTGATAAGTCGGGTTCCGAAGGTGTAGTATCCGCTATGGCTGTATCCGCGGGAGCACACAAGACGGTAAACACTGGAAAGCAATCAACGGTGCACCACTATTACTACGGAGAAATACAAGATCAAAGAGACAACACAAGGCACGACAACGCGATACAGATCTATCGTCGAGAACGGTTGCTAACAATTTAAGTGGGGTACTCGTCACACACGACGATACAACACATTTAGAAATGTTCAAGTTTTTTAGCTACAGGTGACCAAACAACGGTTATTAACACGGCAACTCAAGCAAACATGGCATAGCACACAAACATGTCAAGAGGTGAAGCACAAAGTAAACTATCTATGCTAGTCAATTTAAGTGAGGCACAACCTAAACAAGGCATAACACTAAGTGCCGCACGATGATTAAAACATTTGGTACTGTTCTGTCCTAAACCATATTTTAGGTTGGTTAACAACAGAAAACAATAGCACAAACACAAAGTACACGAAAAAGTAATCAAGTTACACATAAAGAACACCCCAAACGGAGTTACGGTTAAAAAGATATAAGCAAAACAAGTTACGGGCACAAACTGCCAACATCACGAAGCACAGTTTAGAGCAATGCATAAAAAGGATAATCAATGCAAACATGCTCACAAATGACTTGCAATTAAAGTAGACATGACATGGAAGGCATGGCAAAAATAATTGCAAAAAGGCATCATAGATCAAAAGATATTAAGCAAACAACATGGCATCGCATCGCAAAGTAGATATTAAGCAAACAGCAAAAACAGAGATAGCTGTCAAAAACAGCAGCATAGCAACTTTGGAGCCCAATAACAATATGACCAGCAAGCATATCATGGCAATTCAATACATGGGATGAAAGTAGACATGATGCTTAACAATATGCAATTGGAATCACTCAATTCCGATGAACGGTTGTGAAGCAATCGTCACCTGAAGTTGCAACAAAATAACAGTTTCAGCAACAGCAGCACAATAACATCAGGATAGCTAATTTGGAGCAAGATATAAACATGATGCAGCAAGCAAATATGGCATGTGAATGCATGAAACTGAAGTAGAAACATTGCTTAACGCAACGCAAAAGGAATCAATGCAATAGGCCTCATGGATGAGTCACAATCATCATGCAAAGTTGCAACAAAACAATAACAGCAGCACATAATAGCAATTTGTAGCAGTTTAACGGCCTGATGCCCACTTCACCACAAAATTACACAATCAAGATGAGCTCAAATGCAAATTCTCACAAAATATGAAACCTAGAGCACGCAATTCTAAACAATTCATCTTTTGGGCGCGAAGTCATCCGGGCTACGGATCGCTTGCTATCGTCAACACGGAATCGAATCAGCAGCACAATTAACACAGACTTAGCAAAATTCGCAGGCAGGCAAATCAGAAAAAAAGGGTTCACGGGCCTCTTCTCACCATGGGCTCTGGAGGCCCATCTGGCCGGCTGGCCTGTGGAGGCGGACTGGGCTTGGAGGCGAGCGGGCCGGGTGCTGGTTGCTGGATCTTGCCCACCAGCAGATCTGGGCCGCGGGCCCACGTGTCTGAGGAGGCCCAGCCTGGGCGGTTGCCGGAGGCGACGGTCGGCTCGTTCCTCCCGCACGAGAGGAGCCACGACGGCGGCGGCGCATGGCCGCGGTCTGGCGAGGGGATCAGGCAGCGCAGGGGAAGCTTCGGTCGGGATCCAGGCGCGGGCGGAGGAGGTGCGGACGGCGGCTCCGGTGGCCGGAGGGAGCGGCACCGGCGTGAGCGGCGACTCGCCTGACGAGCTCGGGCTCGCTGTCCATGGCACGCGGCGGCCGGCGGCTTCCTGCAGAGAGAGAGAGGAGGGTGAGAGGAAAGAGGAGAAGAGGGCTGGGGCTGCTCCGGTGGCCGGCCGGCTGGCTGCGGGAGGCGGCGGCGCCACGGGCAGTGGAGGCGGGTGCGTGCTAGAGGAGAGAGGAGAGCAGGCTGCCGGGGTGGCTAGACGCGATCCGGGCCATCGGATCTCCGGATCTGATGGTCCAGAATTCATTGGGAAAAAATGCGAAATTGGGGGCATTGTTAGGGGGGTGGCTGCAGTTTTGTGGCTAGGGAAACCCTAAAAATGGGTGGGAGTGTGGTGGTCTTTATATAGCCCAGGTGGCTGGCACTTTTCAAAAACATCTCTGGTTTTTGTCTCGCGCGCGCGGTGCTCACGTTTCTGACCGCTGGGGGTCCGCAGTACCTCCGATTCGGGTAAAACTTCGAACTGCGCGATCAGCGTTTCGAGCCGGAGGCGTTCACCTCGCGCTGAAACCGTTCCGAAAACACTTTCCGGCGCGCTATAAAAATAACCCGTTTAATTATTAAATGGGGTTTTTCGTTCCGTTGGCTGCGGCTGGTCTCGTGCGGTTTTCGCGACGGTGATCGGGTGAAACCCGGTGTCGCAAAGGTCGAGTGTCGGGGTGGCAAGGGTCGGTCTCCGTCCGTTACAAGATAAGAGGGGGAAAAATAATCGCCGATCGATAAATCGGGGATGCAAACACCGCAAACAAATCAGACAATCAAACAATTCACACCGAAATTAAAATTTTTAATTTTTGTGAAAACTGGGCTGTTACAGGTGCACAACTTCACTGGCCCTTACGAGCGGCCAGGTCGACCCAGGTAGTTGGCTCTCTGCGTGTAAGGAAAGTACGAGCCCCTCTGCGATTATCTGCATGGTGGATCAAGCTCAGGAACACTTGTGAAGGAGTCCATGAGATCCATGTCGTCTAGTACTTTATTGACGGCTCGATGGTGAAGCACAAGTTACTGCACAAGGAGGTGCAGACCCTGGCCAAACTGATGAAGATCGCCAACGATTTCGGTGTGTCCGACTCTGCAATGCACCTAATTCAGCTGAGTACCAACGGCCTCGTCCAGAAGCAATCGGCCCAACAGCAGTCGGCAGAAGCAGGAGGCTCTAGATTCAGTCGGTGCAAGCTCCGTGAGACCAACCGCAACAATAACAGCAACCCGAGCAAGTTCAGCAACAGCAACAACAAGAGGAAGGACGAGACGCCATATGCTCAGTATGGTAGTCGGCCGGTGGCTGCGGTGCAGAATCAGGAAGCACCAGGGGCTGCAGGAGGCAGTCGGCGCATGAAGCCCGAAGAGAAGCCACAATGGTAGGGACGCCCTAAGTACACTTTTGAGGACATGTGGACGCGCGATGCAAGTATCATAGTGGAATCGGCAAGCCAACATCACACACCACTCGCGAGTGTATCTGGACAAACCAGCTGATGCGGGGTGCACCTGGACTCCCACCACCTTCCCCACCACCGCGAGGTCCACCTCCTCCATCTCGGAACAAGTACCCGCGTCAGGACGCAACATACATGATCTTCACCAGCGAATCAGATGAGAAGGACAGTCAGCGATCTCTCTCTCAAGCAGTCAATGCCACCATGCCAACACTTCCCTGGTACATGCACTGGTCTGACGACCTCGTCACATGGAGAAAGGAGGACCATCCAGCCCTGATGCCGAACCCAGGCTGCTACACATTGGTGGTGGATGTTGTCGTAGAATCACCACACTTGTCGATTCACCCGGACCCTCATTGACGGAGGCAGTGCCATCAACATCCTCTACCGCGAGACCATGTTCAAGCTGGGTATCAGAGAGAGTGATCTGCAATCCAATTGGAAAACATTCCATGACATAGCCTCTGGCCTATCCTGCACTCATGTGGGCTGTTTCCGCTAGTATGTGGTCTTTGCCACGCCAGTAAATTTCTGCCGAGAGCCTCTCTGGTTTTAGGTGGCCGAGCTGAGCAGCCCGTACCATCTTATGCTTGGCTTGCCAGCATTCGCCAAGTTCATTGCAGTCCCTCACCATGCGTACATGAAGTTGAAGCTCCCAGGGCCGAATGGTATCATCACTGTCTGCGACGAATACAAGAAATCCCTCGAGTGCTCATATTCCTCTTCCAAGCTGGTTGATTCACTAGTTGTTGTCGAGGAGCGGCACCAGCTCGACAAGGTGGTAGCCATGGCTCAAGATCAGACCAGGGAACCCCTGCCAAATGGGAAGAACAAAAGATCGATAGATCAGACACAGTTCCAAGCTTCCAAGGACATCAAAACGATTGCTCTAGATCCCTCTGAGCCCACTGATACGTCCCAAACGTATATATAATTTCTGCTTTCTCCATGCTTATTTGGGTGACATTGTTATGTGTTTGGCTACACTTTCATACTTTTTGACACATATTTGCACTAACCTACTAACTCAGTGCACCCAGTGCCAGTTTTTGTCTGTGAATTGCAGGTTTTTACCCATATTTACAGAGCCCAAAAAATTCCAAGAAAAATATATAAAAAATCAGCGTCCCAGAAGACTTTGAAGCCCCAAGGAAGAGCTGAAGGGGGGCCAGCCCCCTACCAGGCGACCTCCTAGCGCGGCCTAATGTGGGGTCGCGCCCTATGGCCACCTGGAAGGAGGGCACCTCCCCTGGTGCCCCCCTTCGGCCTATATTTAACACTCGGGACAGAAACCCCAAAAAATAGACCCCGCATCGCGAAATTATCCTCTCTTCCGCCGCCGCCGCAATCCCGAGATCGGGATTGCGAGAAGACCTCGTCCCAGCACTGTGCCAGAGGGAGGATTGATCTCCGGGAGCTTCTCCACCACCATGAGCGCTTCCCAGATGTGTCGTGAGTAGTCCCCCTTGGACCATGGGTACATGACCAGTAGCTATGTGATGTCTTATTTACGATCTTATGCTTCAAGTATTAGCCCTTGTGAGTTTCCCTACATGATCAAGGCACCTATGTAATCTTTCGGCTGTTGCTATGCTGTGTTTTCTGCGATCCGATTGATAATGATATTATGTTCAGATCGTGATGAGTTATATATATGGTTCTCCTTTTATATTTTATTCTTGTGTAATTATTGCATGTTCTCCGTTGCTTTTTATTGCTTTGGCCAAGTAGTAGATAGTAACTCCAAGAGGGAGCGTTATGCTTGATTATGGGTTCTTTCCCCCCGATGTCTAGCTTGAGTGACAGAAACATGAGGCTAGGGGATGTGTTGTTGCCACCAGGGAGAAAACAACGGTGCTTGTAACCGTTTTTGCAAGGATTGTTTACCTTACGCGAAGTTTGTTAATGCAGTTGTCTGTTGCTTTGGGTTTACACTTTGGGTGGGCTCTCAACTTAATACCAGCGAGAGGTTTTGGATAGATATCTCAAGGTGGATGGTCAGTGAGTAGATGCTGATGGATAAACGGTCTACTCATCTTGGCCTACTGCCCATACTTTTGAACCTCTAACTTTATTGTGGCCTAATTAGCATTGAAGTGCGTTTATAATTCTGTCAATTGCCCAGCTGTAATTTTTTCACCCAGCTTAGTTTTTTTATCGTCTTTTGGGAGAGAGACATCACTAGTGAACATCATGGGACGCTGGCCCATATTTCCACCATTGCTTACACCTCAACTCTGTACTGATTTTATTTCCTTTTTGTTGCGATCACCACTATTATTTCCCGCTTGTGTTTGACCTTTGTAAACAACAAGACTGGGGAGATTGACAACCTCTCTGAACTCATTGGGAGCAAAGTTACTTGTGTCGTGTGGAGGTCTAGGCTAAGCAAGTGATTTCTATTTAGATGGCGCGTCACTTACTTCACCACCTACTTGCTGCTCTTGAATTCCTCCTAAATCGATAAAACCTTACCGTCCTCGTTTAAGGGCAATTTGGTTCTAACTACATCTTAACCTTCCACTTGGGTAACCAACAAGGGGCGAGAAGCCATCAACAAAATTTCTGGCGCCGTTGCTGGGGACTCCAATCTTCAAGATAGGGGATTTGCATACTATCTTTTACCTTTTCTTTTTAGTCTTGTTAGTTTACTTTCCAATTTTTGCTTTTGCTTGTGTGTCTTATATGAAAAACCAAAAAAAGAGTTGCTACATTTTGTCTTTTTTGTTGTTTGCCGACTGATGCTATCTTTACCATTGGTGTGGAACCACCCAAATATGGTACGATGGAAATGTTTCACTTGGATTGTCTTCGATCAATTTGTGCTCGCGCTAAAAACCCAACCGACTTGGTTGAGGGAAAATCATTGGATTAGCATGCTCCTATTACGCGCCATTGCCTATCTCAGAAAGGGAAACACTTATGGGATCAAGTACAAGTTTATTATTGCTATGTTGAATCTGTGTCCTACATTTATGATTTTACTTGCTTCTCTAAAAGAGATAGAAAACACCTTCCTTTCCAATGTCAGTTTAATGATAATAAGATTTTATCTTCTTATGCTAAAGGTGTTTATCATTACTTTTATGTTCAAAAGGTTGAAGAATGTTTTGCTTTTAAAGGTGCTTATGAGATTGCTTCTTTGATTGAAAAGTATTACGATACTATTTACAAGTCCGAAAACTTTGTAGTTCTTGCTTATTGCTTCGGAAATTATACTTCCAATAATTATATTGAGTAGTTTAAAAACAAAATGTTTGCCGCCCAAGAAGAGGTGAATGATTTCTATGATGAGGAATCTAATAATTCCGAGGACTCACTTGAAATATGCCTTTCTGATGAACTTGATACCTGTTGTGTTTTTGGCCAAGATGCCACTATGGATGATGCTTACGGAGATGAACTTGCAATATTTACATATGTTAAGCATAAAAAAAATTCTATTGCACCCACACTTGTGTGATGCCCCTAAAATCAATCCGTGTACAGTAATCATACACACAGGGTACACGACTGGGATTAGGGTGCTGCGGTGAGAATATCACAGCACAACACTAAACGCAAAAGGATAAACCAATATGTTACAAGATAAGGGGATCGCGCTGACCCGAATACATAAGCTATACAAACCATAATATCTGAGTACAGACATAGTTAGTCAAGTTTTTGCCTTAAGAAGCCTACCACAAATCACATCAGAGATACACATCGAAAACGCAAGGCCTCCTGCCTGGGAGCTGTCGGGACCCGGGGTTAGCGTATGCAAGTCCAGCTAAGACATAGTCATATGGAGAGCCGAGAACCGTACCCATTTGTCTAAGCAGACAAGGCCAAGCACAGAACGTTCTCGGAAAGCATCGTATGTGAGGGGTATCCCATCCAGGCCGGATGATCAACTGAGATGGGTCCTCATCGTCCGCACACAAGTCTAATGATATTGGTGATGAGCTCCCATATTCAAAGACAAGTCGCCTCA
The DNA here is from genome assembly GCA_950022295.1 of Bromus sterilis. NCBI lineage: Eukaryota > Viridiplantae > Streptophyta > Magnoliopsida > Poales > Poaceae > Bromus > Bromus sterilis. The sequence goes on from OX465597.1 coordinate 221,845,962, forward strand.
ACCATACTACCGACTATCTCATAACTCTTACATAGACTTACTCCAGCCCGATCACTTAGTCGGGGTCTAGGGCGGGCTCGATCATACCACAAAGTGTGCACGAGACAGAGTCTCGAACAATCGCATCGCGATGCCCCAAGCTGCGCACATCTAAGGGCCACTTGGTGTATGAAAGACCGCCAGCCAGATCACAACTAAGGTCTCGAAAACCCATACAAAGACATGCATGTTATAAACATACACGCAACACACATGCCTTGTATGAACAGTAGGTATCATTGCAATTCTCTACAAAGTATACATTTTTATTGATAACTCTTAGAGAGTGCACAGAGAGATCACAAACATGTGATCCAACATTACAACACAAACGGAAGCAAATTATGTCTGAGTACAGACAAGTTTAACAAATGGCTTAAGAAGCATTATTTAAACACAAGCCCTCCACGAGGGAACCAGTCATCTGACTGGGACTAGACTAGCTTGATCTTCAGTCGTCCAGCTCGATGAAGAAGCCACCTTCGGGGTCAATGGGTTCATCTAAAACATAGATTAAGCAAACGTGAGTACAAAGTCATACTCAGCAAGACTTACATAGGAGCTATACTACTCATGCACATGTATCAAGGTAAAGGGAGGTGGCGTTCACTTGCAGAAGTGCCAGCTTTGACTTGGCTAATCCTTAACTACGAGTACCAGACTTTGAGGTAAGAAGCGTACACGAGTCCACTACTTTCTCCAACCAATTACACCACTATGGTGCCTTTCTCGACTTCCCCACGAGAAAGCACGCCATAGCACTCACACTTATCTTGGTGTGTTTTAGAAGTATCCAGTTCAAGTTGTCTAATAATCAAGCTAAGCTTTCCAAACAGTCCATAACCGCGGACGCGGCTATTCGAATAGTTTTGTTAACCCTGCAGGGGTGTACCGCTACACACACATGATCATCATTTACCGCCTTTGATCTCGACACCATTCAAGGGGTGCCAGCAAGGATGCTCACCAAAACTGTTACCTCATAGCCGATCTAGTCCGAGAAAGACGCCTACTTTGGTTGGTTACCACTATCGTGAACCCGGCCGGTTTACCGAAGTGGACCCAAGTGATGTGTGCGTGGTGCATAATCCGGTCTCGGATGAGTCGTTCTCTCACTTAGCATCCAGGCCATCAGCCTACCAGAACTCTGAACTATTGCGACATCTGTACATCGAAGGGGATGAGTTAGTAAGTTGAGAGGGGTCAGTGAGCCCAATGTGTGGTTGTACTCTTCATCTTGGATCACCACACAAGAACTCGGACTTAGGGCGGTGTTCAATGAGACAACCCACCGTATACTCCTACACAGCCTCTCATCGTTCACCTTGTATTAGGGTAGATTCACCAACACTTTTCTACCATCATCATCATGATCACTACCATCCCGACTCACATAACAGTATCATCATGGTATCACTCTCAGCATTCAATAAGCAATAACATTTGCAGGGGCCACATGATATCAATCAACTCCTACATTTGCTAGGATTGTGGTTTGCTTACTACTGTGACAAAATGATAGGTCATGCAAAGGAATGGGTTCATCTATGCGATAGAATCGTTATCATGGTGATCATCCTATACAATGCATAAGCGAGACATGAGAGGGAAGTGGGATTTTATCAACATGATCAATGGGGGTTTTCTTGCCTTGCTGACGAGGTTCGGGTTCGGGGTCTTCAATGAAGGGGGCAGCCTCCTGCTCCGGTTCCACCTCTACTCGACAAACAACAAACAAGGTAGCAAAGTAAATACAATGCACAATCACATGATGGAAGGTTGGAACTTGATGTATATGCTTTGATGTGTGAAGCAATTCCATTTAAATGGAGTATATTGCAAATTGAATTGCAAATTCAAACTCCAATTTGAATTCAAACTTGACCAAGTTACATGTGACATTGTTTGATCATTTTGAACCTTTTGGAAATGTGTATGATATGCCTCTGAAGTGTGGTTGAAATGTAGCATAATTCCATGGTCCAAGTTGCAAAAGCATTTGAATTGAATTTGAATAAATTCCAAATAATTCAAATGACATATGCTACTGGTCCCATTTTAAAATTAAGTCAAACATAGTTGAAAGTTCGATTTTTGGATAGCTTATTTTCTCCTGATCATTTTTCATATATTATTTGTCCAATTTGGAGTTAATATGAATTTTCTATTAATTTCCAAAGTTTGAGCTATTTTCTGGAATTTTCTGAATTTCTTTAATTCATTTTAATTTCTGGAAAAGGTTTACTGCGTCAGCATGACCTCATGCTGGCGTCAGGGGGGGGGGGGGCTGACATGTGGGCCAGGGTTGTCAGTGGCTGGTTAATTTAATCCGGCTAGGTTAACTTAACCAGTGGCTTAATTAAGCCACTGGGCCCACTTGTCATTGGCTCAGGGGGTCATTAGGGGGTGGATTAGCGAGGGGGGATTAGGCTACCCCACCGGTGGCTAAACGCCGACGGCCTGGCCACGGCGGCGCTGCACGGATCCACTGCTCCCGTGCATCATTCGATGCACTGAGACCACGGGAACGTCGCCCGTGCTCTCGCGCGTCGTCTGGTGTACGCGGGTGACCTTGGGGGTGACCAAATCGACGACGGCGAGCTCACCGGCGGCAACAGAAACGCGGCGAGGACGCAATCATCACTGTGGTGCACCAACTTGAGTGTGGCTTAGTGTGTTCGACGCGTAGAAACAATGTGAAGATGAGGAACAACTCGGTGCAGGCAGAGGAGCACGGGAGCTAGCTCGAGCTCATCCATGGCGGAGGCCGTGCTCGGCTCCCATGGAGGATCCGGTTAGAGGAAGAAAACGAGGGTGTAGCTAGAGGGGTTTTGAGTTGTTGCTCACCAGGAACTCAACGGGGTTGGTGGCGAGGACGGAGGTGGCTTGCCGGAGACGCAATTGACGATGGCGCACGGCGACCGTAGACGAAGACGACGACTCAATTCGGCGGCTCCAGGACGTTTGAGCTTGATTCCCTCGGCACGGAGAAGTAGTTGACGGTGACGAAGACGAAGAACACAACGGCGTGGCTTGGGAACGATGGTGGCTACGTGGGCTTCAAACCATGGCGACGGCGGCGCTCGGGTCGTCGTCGAACTCGGCGAGAGAGAGCGGGGGAGAGGCTCTGGAGGGGGGGAACGGACGCACGACGTCTCCAGCATCTCCGTGGCGTGGCTAGAGGCGGCGATGTGCCCGGCTAGCTCGGTGGCATTCCACCGAGCAGCTTGGAGGCGCGGGATCGGGGAAGAAGACCCCTGTGCCCTTTTGGGCCGGCTGGGCTGGATGGGCCGGCTTCGCCTAGGCGACAGGTAAGGGTTTTCCTTTTTTTTCTGTTTTCTAATTTCCTATCTGTTTTGCTTTCTTCTATTTGTTTAGGCTAGCTAAAAAAATAGCAAGCCATTTTATTAAATGCTCAAAATTTTTATTTGGCCTCATAATAAAATAGACTAGCCACTTATAAACTTTGAACATTTTTAAAATTCAAATGATTTGAACTTTAAATCAAATAGGGGTTTTTAATTAATTCCAAGGCACTGTTTGAATATTTGAAAAATCTATGAGCATGGGGTGGGTCCCACATCACTTGATATGTGATCACACTCATTTATAAGACTTTTCAAAATTCTAACATGAATTTTTGGAGAAGATTTTTATCTGGCCTTTTGAATTAATTCATCTGGGGGGGTTCCTTCTCCGATTTTGCTTTTTATTTTGATTTCAAAGATTTCTTTTGAAAATATTAACATGATGCAATTGACTTACTAACCCTAGCACATTACCTAACAGAGGGTTCTGACAACACGCCGCCACTCAACAGAATCTCGTCCCGAGATTCAGAAGTCTGCGGGAGGAAGGAGGGATACTCGGCACTGAGACGGTCTTCTCTTTCCCCCATAGCTTCTCTCTCAGAGTGGTGTGACCATTGCACTTTCAGAAACCTAATCTTCTCACGACGAGTGACACGCTCTGCGGAATAAAGAATACGAACGGGGTATTCTCGATACGAAAGGTCATCTTGGAGATCAAGCGTTTCATGGTCGACTTCGCGGATGGGGTCCTTGAAGCAACGCCTGAGTTGGGACACATGGAATACATAATGTACTCGGTAAAGATGCGGGGGTAGTTCAAGTTGGTAGGCAACTTCTCCACGTTTAGCAAGAATGCAGAAAGGTCCGATGTAACGTGGGGCCAACTTGCCTTTGATACCGAAACGTTGGGTTCCCTTCAGAGGAGTAACCCGAAGGTAAGCCTTCTCATCCAGATTGTAGCTCTCTTGCCTATGATGACGATCATAGTAGCTTTTCTGACGAGACTTGCCTGCTTTCAATTGATCACGAACAATGCGAACTTGCTCTTCTGCTTCCTTGATCATGTCCGGTCCAAAGAATTGTCTTTCACCGGTTTCTGACCAGTTTAAAGGTGTTCGACATCGTCGTCCATAAAGGAGTTCAAAAGGAGCCATGTTCAGAATAGACTGAAAACTATTGTTATAGGCAAATTCGGCGAATGGCAGAGATTTCTCCCAATTCTTTCCGAATGAGATAACACAAGCTCTGAGCATGTCTTCAAGAATTTGGTTAACCCTTTCGACTTGACCGCTAGACTGAGGATGGAAAGCCATAATAAAGGAGAGATGAGTTCCCATAGCATTCTGAAAGCTTCCCCAAAATCTAGAGGTAAAAAGGCTACCGCGATCAGAATTGATTTCCAAAGGAACACCGTGAAGGGATACAATTCTAGAGATGTACAAGTCCGCTAACTGGCTAGCAGTTATAGACTCGCGAACCGGAAGGAAGTGAGCAACTTTGGAAATCCTATCTATGACAACGAAGATGGCATTGTTTCCTTTCTGGGTTTTTGGAAAGCCGGTGATGAAATCCATCCCGACTTTGTCCCATTTCCACTCGGGAATAGACAAAGGTTGAAGTGTACCAGCAGGTCTTTGATGTTTGCCTTAATGCGACGACAAACATCACATTCGGCAACAAATTGAGCAATGTCTCTCTTCATGCTGGTCCACCAAAATCTCTGGCGTAGATCTCGGTACATTTTTGTGCTACCGGGATGAATCGAGAGGGGTGTGTCATGGGCTTCCTTGAGGATGAGTTGCCTTAGTTCCCTATTCTTAGGTACTACCAAACGATTTCCAAAGAATATCGTTCCCTTGCTATCTGTGGAGAAACATTTAGCAACTCGTCGAGCAATGTTCTCCTTGATCCGGCGAACACCTCGTGCACGCCTTTGGGCAACTATGATTTGATCCTCAAGAGTTGGTTTCGCCACCAAGGTAGAAAGATAGCCATGAGGAACAATCTCAAGATTGAGCTTGCGAAATTCCTCATGAAGAAGTGGTTGATACTGTTGTAACATGAGGTTGTTACAATACGACTTACGACTTAGTGCATCAGCCATGACATTGGCTTTGCTTGGGGTGTAAGAAATTACTACGTCGTAATCTTTTATCAACTCAATCCAGCGTCTTTGCCTGAGATTAAGATCTGGCTGGGTAAAATGTATTTGAGGCTTTGGTGGTCGGAATAGATCTCGCAACGGTTACCAAGGAGGTAATGTCGCCAAGTTGTTAGGGCATGAACTACGGCAGCGAGTTCAAGGTCATGGATAGGATAGTTCTCTTCATGTGGCCGCAACTGGCGTGAAGCATAAGCTACCACATGTCGATCTTGCAGAAATATGCATCCTAACCCTTGCCGTGATGCGTCACAATAGATCTCGAAATTTTTTTGGTGTTTGGAGGTGCAAGTACGGGTGCAGAAGTCAACCTTGTTTTTAGCTCTTGAAAGCTTTCCTCGCACTTGGGAGTCCATAGGAATTTCTTATCTTTCTTGAGGAGTTCTGTTAGAGGCTTTGCAACTTTAGAAGAGTTCTCGACGAAGCGGCGGCAATAGCCGGCTAGGCCAAGAAAACTCCTAACTTGCTTAACCGATTCAGGTGGAGTCCAATCAAGGACGGCCTGAACTCTCTCGGGATTCACAGCAATTCCTTTTTCAGAAATCACGTGGCCTAAGTAGGTCACTTCTGGTAGCCAGAATTCACACTTGGAGATTTAGCATACAGGCGATGCTCTCTAAGTTTCATCAATACCAGCCTTAGGTGTTCGGCATGTTCTTCTTCGTTCTTCGAGTAGATTAGAATGTCATCGAGATAAACCACAACAAATTTATCTAAGTACTCCATGAAGATCGAATTCATCATGCGTGAGAAAGTGGCGGGGGCATTGGTTAAACCAAAGGACATGACGGTGTACTCGTAAAGACCATAACGAGTAGTAAAAGCCGTTTTGGGAATGTCCTCGTCTCGGATTTTGATTTGATGATAACCTAATCTCAAATCCATCTTGGAGAAGACAGAGGATCCTGCAAGTTGATCATAAAGATCATTGATCCTGGGCAATGGGTACTTGTTCTTTATCGTCGCTAAATTTAGCGGGCGATAGTCTACGCACATCCTTTCTGTTCCATCTTTCTTCGTTACGAACAGAACGGGGCAACCCCATGGCGATGAGCTAGGGCGGATGAAGCATTTCTCCAACAAAGCTTCCAGTTGGGTTTTAAGCTCAGCTAACTCACGTGGGGCCATTTTGTATGGGCGTCTAGAAATTGGTGCGGTTCCTGGTACAAGATCCACTATAAACTCTGCACATCTGCCGGGTGGCATGCCCGGCAGCTCTTCAGGAAAGACATCTGGGAAGTCACGAACCACCGGAATATCTTCAAGTTCGGGAAGGGGAAGTACATTCAAGGAATGCACTTGGGTTCTTGTTCCGGGTGAGGTATAGTTGACGGTTTTGCCTGAAGGATGGGTGAGTTTCACGGATTTTCCTTTGCAATCCAGGTAGGCATTCTGTCTTGATAGCCAATCCATGCCAAGGATGACATCAATATCTGAAGACTTGAGGGCTATGAGTGAAGCAAGGAATACTAAACCCTCAATTGCAATTTGGTTTCCATGGCTTACTCTATTAGTTTGCCATCTTGACCCTGGAGTTTGAATAATCATTGGGGTGGACAATTCAACAAAAGATAACTCATGACGAAGTGCATAACTTTCCGAAATGAATGAATGAGATGCTCCTGGGTCGAAAAGAACGGAAGTAGGAACATAATTGACTGGGAGCGTACCAAGAATGACGTCAGTGGTGTCGTTAGTCTCTTCGGCGGCAATCTGGTTCACACGTCCACGAGTCGCGGGAGGAGCGGGTTTGGCGGGTTAGACCTTCTGGGGTGGCTTGCCACGACCATTGTTGTTGCCTCCGGCACGGGGTGGAGCATTCTGATTCTCGATCTGGTTCTGGGGCCACTCATGAGAGTAGTGGCCTGCCTGACCACACTTGTAACAGGCTCCAAAGACAGTGCGGGGAGCTGGGTTGTTTGGTGGAGCTGGGTGGAACTGGGTTGGTGGACGAGGCGCCACATAGGATGGCCTCGGTGGGTTTTTCTGGCGGAACATACTGTTTGGGATCCAGATCTTGCGCTTCTAGGAGCCAGAACTGGATGAACCGTCATCTCTAGGGTGTTTGCGGAAGTCTTTGGGGTTGTTCATGTCCTCTGCCTTGATGGCCTTGTTGACAAGGACCTGGAATGTGGCAAAGTCATGTAGGTTGATCTCACGACGGAGTCCAGAGTTGAGGCCACGACGGAACCTCTCTTGCTTCTTTGCGTCGGTGGAGACTTCTTCGGTAGCATAACGAGCAAGTCGGTTGAACTCACGACTAAACTCGTCAACGGTCCTTCTGCCTTGGGTGAGGTTACAGAACTCCTCACGCTTGCGGTCCATAAGACCCTTGGGGATGTGGTGCTCGCGGAAGGAAGTGCAGAATTCATACCAAGATGTAGGCGGTCCAGCGGGACGCATATTCAGGAAGTTCTCCCACCAAGAACTAGCTGCACCTTCGAGGTGATAGGTGGCATAGCTGACCTTGTCGCCATCTGCAACATGGCCTGCCTGGAGCTTCCCCTCGATGCCGCGAAGCCAGTCATCGGCGTCAAGGGGCTCGGTGGAGTAACTGAAAACCGGGGGATGAACTCGGATGAAGTCGTTCAGGGACACCAACTCGTTGCGTTGCTGAGTGGTGTTGCGAGCAATGACTTCGAGCAGATGGTGAGAGTCTCGGCGGTTCTCTCAGCCTCCATCAGAACCTGAGCCATCATGGGTGGGGGTGGAAGGTTGCCTTCCTCCAAGTCATTCACACGACCATGGTTACGACCAATCTGGCCACGGGTTCCTTGAGACATCCTGAAGGTGAAAAACCAAAGTCAAACAGAGTTGATTTGAAGAGTCTAAACAAGGTATTGAAGTACTGGAAGGATTACAGAGCAAAGGAAGTAATCATCTTGACAACATGGTGATAAAAGCATACAAGCCATATATTCACAAGCTGTCATACAAGCCATACATCGTTTTAGTACAAGCACCAAGCTAATACAAACATGATGAAGATGATACATCCTTCAGAGGCACTCTGACTTCCTATACATTATTTATCTAAGCCTCTGGAACTTAGACCCTTGCGTACAATACACTAAGATACTACTACATCAACACTAAGTAAGACCACAGGCGGTCTCACTCATCTCCATCTCCATAGTAGTCCTCATAAAGGTTACCCGCGTATCCCGGTAGCTGAAGGTGACCATCCGAAAACACGGAGGACTGTGGACCCTGATATCCATTTGGGCAAGGATGGGGCCTAGGTCCAGCGTAGGGTGGACGCAAAGGACCACGGGGTGGAAAAATGCCTCCAATCTCGGGCCAAGCAACTCGAGAAGGCATCTGAGTCCTCACTGGGTAGATAGCGTCATGCTCAACTGATCCAACGCTCACAAAGGGTGCCAAAAGTGTCAGCGCTCGATACAGACGAACACGGGTGGCGTGGAGCTCGAAACGGAGAGCGCGTGCATCACGATCTCGATCACTAGCAAATCTAGCAGTCACCTGAAGTGCGGGATCCTCTGCAGAGTGATCTGAGTAGAGTCCGGTGTAATATCCCTCTTCTACTGGAAGTGCAGCAGGGATATAGCGGAAAGAGGTCTCTCTCAGCATAGTGTAATACATGAATATGCAGCATCCTGCACAGCCATGTTCTCAGTCATGCCAATGCCATGTCCAAAGTGGATGGGATGAGTGACTCCAACGTGGTGCGGATAGATCCGGACAATGCAGTGGAACTGCGTCTGGTTGAAGTCGAGGAACCGCTCCTCAACGGTGTACTCAGGATACCATCGATATCCCACATAGGACATCATCTCGATCAACGTGGCGGGATGGCCACGCACATCGAGGCACCTGGTCAAACGAACAACCTGCCGAGAGGGAAGATCTGCCATCTGAAACAGAAAGAAGGAGTTTGCAAATGCATCAGATTATGAGATAAACCTGGAATGAGTCGGACAGCATAATGGCTGTAATTGCAAGAAAAAGACAATTTCTTACAACATGGAAACAACACTTACATACGATGTAATAAATCAGGAAGCATAACCACTCTATCAAACCGATCACAACTTTCCTACGGCTACAAGGAAGCAAACAACGAGATGTTCTAATCAGAAAGAGGAGAGCCTAGTCCTATCTTCCCGTAGAATAAGACGAGGGTGACTCAGAACTCAGAACTCAGAACGAAGGGGGTAAGGAGAAAAAAAGAAGCCTTACGTTGTTCCCTTATATACCCAGAGTAACTATATAACTATTGCAAGCTAGACTCAACTTCGGCAAAGGCTACTAGTCCTACAGTCAGTCCTGCTCTGATACCAAGTCTCTCGGGACCCGGGGTTAGCGTATACAAGTCCAGCTAAGACATAGTCATATGGAGAGCCGAGAACCGTACCCACTTCTCTAAGCAGACAAGGCCAAGCACATAACGTTCTCGGAAAGCATCGTACGTGAGGGATATCCCATCCAGGCCGGATGATCAACTGAGATGGGTCCTGATCGTCCGCACACAAGTCTAATGATATGGGTGATGAGCTCCCGTATTCAAAGACAAGTCGCCTCAACCATACTACCGACTATCTCATAACTCTTACATAGACTTACTCCAGCCCGATCACTTAGTCGGGGTCTAGGGCAGGCTCGATCATACCACAAAGTGTGCACGAGACAGAGTCTCGAACAATCGCATCGCGATGCCCCAAGCTGCGCACATCTAAGGGCCACTTGGTGTATGAAAGACCGCCAGCCAGATCACAACTAAGGTCTCGAAAACCCATACAAAGACATGCATGTTATAAACATACACGCAGCACACATGCCTTGTATGAACAGTAGGTATCATTGCAATTCTCTACAAAGTATACATTTTTATTGATAACTCTTATAGAGTGCACACAGAGATCACAAACATGTGATCCAACATTACAACACAAATGGAAGAAAATTATGTCTGAGTACAGACAAGTTTAACAAATGGCTTAAGAAGCCTTATTTAAACACAAGCCCTCCACGAGGGAACCAGTCGTCTGACTGGGACTAGACTAGCTTGATCTTCAGTCGTCCAGCTCGATGAAGAAGCCACCTTCGGGGTCAATGGGTTCATCTAAAACATAGACTAAGCAAACGTGAGTACAAAGTCGTACTCAGCAAGACTTACATAGGAGCTATACTACTCATGCATATGTATGAAGGTAAAGGGAGGTGGGGTTCACTTGCAGAAGTACCAGCTTTGACTTGGCTAATCCTGAACTACGAGTACCAGACTTTGAGGTAAGAAGCGTACACGAGTCCACTACTTTCTCCAACCAATTACACCACTATGGTGCCTTTCTCGACTTCCCCATGAGAAAGCACGCCATAGCACTCACACTTATCTTTGTGTGTTTTAGAAGTATCCAGTTCAAGTTGTCTAATAATCAAGCTAAGCTTTCCAAGCAGTCCATAACCGCGGACGCGGCTATTCGAATAGTTTTTTTAACCCTGCAGGGGTGTACCTCTACACACACATGATCATCATTTACCGCCTTTGATCTCGACACCATTCAAGGGGTGCCAGCGAGGATGCTCACCACAACTGTTACCTCATAGCCGATCTAGTCCGAGAAAGCCGCCTACTTGGGTTGGTTACACTATCGTGAACCCGGCTGGTTTACCGAAGTGGACCCAAGTGATGTGTGCGAGGTGCATAAGCCGGTCTCGGATGAGCCATTCTCTCACTTAGCATCCAGGCCACAAGCCTACCAGAACTCCGAACTATTGCGACATCTTTACATCGAAGGGGATGAGTTAGTAAGTTGAGAGGGGTCAGTGAGCCCAATGTGTGGTTGTACTCTTCATCTTGGATCACCACACAAGAACTCGGACTTAGGGCGGTGTTCAATGAGACAACCCACCGTGTACTCCTACACAACCTCTCATCGTGCACCTTGTATTAGGGTAGATTCACCAACACTTTTCTACAATCATCATCATGATCACTACCATCCCGACTCACATAACAGTATCGTCATGGTATCACTCTAAGCATGCAATAAGCAGTAACATTTGCAGGGGCCACATGATATCAATCAACTCCTACATTTGCTAGGATTGTGGTTTGCTTACTACTGTGACAAAATGATAGGTCATGCAAAGGAATGGGTTCATCTATGCGATAGAATCGTTATCATGGTGATCATCCTGTACAATGCATAAGAGAGACATGAGAGGGAAGTGGGATTTTAGCGACATGATCAATGGGGGTTTGCTTGCCTTGCTGACAAGGTTCGGGTTCGGGGTCTTCAACGAAGGGAGCAGCCTCCTGCTCCGGTTCCACCTCTACTCGACAAACAACAAATAAGGTAGCAAAGTAAATACAATGCACAATCACATGATGGAAGGTTGGAACTTGATTTATATGCTTTGATGTGTGAAGCAATTCCATTTAAATGGAGTATATTGCAAATTGAATTGCAAATTCAAACTCCAATTTGAATTCAAACTTGACCAAGTTACATGTGACATTGTTTGATCATTTTGAACCTTTTGGAAATGTGTATGATATGCCTCTGAAGTGTGGTTGAAATGTAGCATAATTCCATGGTCCAAGTTGCAAAAGCATTTGAATTGAATTTGAATAAATTCCAAATAAATCAAATGACATATGCTACTGGTTCCATTTTAAAATGAACTCAAACATAGTTGAAAGTTGGATTTTTGGATAGCTTATTTTCTCCTGATCATTGTTCATATATTATTTGTCCAATTTGGAGTTAATATGAATTTTCTATGAATTTCCAAAGTTTGAGCTATTTTCTGGAATTTTCTGAATTTCTTTAATTCATTTTAATTTCTGGAAAAGGTTTACTGCGTCAGCATGACCTCATGCTGGCGTCAGGGGGGGATGACATGTGGGCCAGGGTTGTCAGTGGCTGGTTAATTTAATCCGGCTGGGTTAACTTAACAAGTGGCTTAATTAAGCCACTGGGCCCACTTGTCATTGGCTCAGGGGGGTCATTAGGGAGTGGATTAGCGAGGGGGGGGGGTTAGGCTAACCCACCGGCGGCTAAACGCCGGCGGCCTGGCCATGGCGGCGCTGCACGGATCCACTGCTCCCGTGCATCATTCGATGCACTGAGACCACGGGAACATAGCCCGTGCTCTCGCGCGTCGTCTGGTGTACGCGAGTGACCTTGGGGGTGACCAAATTGTCGGGACCCTGGATTAGCGTATGCAAGTACTGTTAAGACATAGTCATATGGAGAGCCGAGAACCGCACCCACTTGTCTAAGAAGACAAGGCCAAGAACTGAACATTCTCGGAAAGCATCGTACGTGAGGGGCATCCCATCCAGGCCGGATGATCAACTGAGATGGGTCCTCATCGTCCGCACACAAGTCAAATGATATGGGTGGTGAACTCCCATATTCAAAGACAAGTCGCCTCAACCATACTACCGACTATCTCAAAACTCTTACATAGACTTACTCCAGCCCGATCACTTAGCCGGGGTCTAGGGCGGGCTCGATCATACCACAAAGTGTGCACGAGACGGAGTCTCGAGCAATCGCATCGCGATGCCCCAAGCTGCGCACATCTAAGGGCCACTTGGTGTATGAAAGACCGCCAGCCAGAACACAACTAAGGTCTCGAAAACCCATACAAAGACATGCATGTTATAAACATACACGCAGCACACATGCCTTGTATGAACAGCAGGTACCATTGCAATTCTCTACAAAGTGTACAATTTTATTGATAACTCTTATAGAGTGCACACAGAGATCACATACATGTGATCCAACATTACATTACAAGCGGCAGCAAATTATGTCTAAGTACAGACAAGTTTAACAAATGGCTTAAGAAGGCTTATTTAAACACAAAACCCTCCACGAGGGAACCAGTCGTCTGACTGGGACTAGACTAATTGGTCTTCAGTCGTCCAGCTCGATGAAGAAGCCACCTTCGGGGTCAGTGGCATCATCTAAAACATAGATTAAGCAAATGTGAGTACAAAGTCGTACTCAGCAAGACTTACATAGGAGCTATACTACTCATGCATATGTATCAAGGTAAAGGGAGGTGGGGTTCATTTGCAGAAGTGCCAGCTTTGACTTGGCTAATCTTGAACTACGAATACCAGACTTTGAGGTAAGAAGCGTACACGAGTCCACTACTTTCTCCAACCAATACACCACTATGGTACCTTCCTCGACTTCCCCACGAGAAAGCACGGCATAGCACTCACACTTATCTTGGTGTGTTTTAGAAGTATCCGGTTCAAGTTATCTAATAATCAAGCTAAGCTTTCCAAGCAGTCCATAACCGCGGACGCGGCTATTCTAATAGTTTTGTTAACCTTGCAAGGGTGTACCGCTACACACACATGACCATCATTTACCGCCTTTGATCTCGACACCATTCAAGGGGTGCCAGCGAGGATGCTCACCACAACTGTTACCTCATAGCCGATCTAGTCCGAGAAAGCCGCCTACTTGGGTTGGTTACCACAATCGTGAACCCGGCCGGTTTACCGAAGTGGACCCAAGTGATGTGTGCGTGGTGCATAAGCCGGTCTCAGATGAGCCGTTCTCTCACTTAGCAACCAGGCCACAGACCTACCAGAACTCCGAACTATTGCGACATCTGGACATCGAAAGGGATGAGTTAGTAAGTTGAGAGGGGTCAGTGAGCCCAATGTGTGGTTGTACTCTTCATCTTGGATCACCACACAAGAACTCGTACTAGGGCGGTGTTCAACGAGACAACCCACCGTGTACTCGTACACAGCCTCTCATCGTTCACCTTGTATTAGGGTCGATTCACCAACACTTTTCTACCATCATCAACATGATCATTCCCATCCCGACTCACATCACAGTAACAACATGGTATCATACTAAGCATGCAATAAGCAGTAACATTGCAGGGGCCACATGATATCAAACAACTCCTACATTTGCTAGGATTGTGGTTTGCTAACTACTGTGACAAAATGATAGGTCATGCAAAGGAATGGGTTCATCTATGCGGTAGAAACGAATCATGGTGATCATCCTAAACAATGCATAAGCGAGACATGAGAGGGAAGTGGGATTTTATCGACATGATCAATGGGGGTTTGCTTGCCTTGCTGACGAGGTTCGGGTTCGGGGTCTTCAACGAAGGGGGTGACCTCGGGTTCCGGCTCCACGTCTATCAGCAACATGACAATCATAGGATCAACATAATGTACAATGCACAATCACATGAATAAGATTGAAAGGGTGATGTTCATGATACTGATGTGTTGAGCATTCCATTTAAATGGAGTATATTGCAAATTGAATTGCAAATTCAAACTCCACATTTGAATTCAAATTAACCAAGTTGCATGTGATATTGATTGATCATTTTGAATTATTTTCAAATGTGTATGATATGCCTCTGAAGTGTGGTTGAATTGTAGCTTAATTCCATGGTCCAAGTTGCAAGATAATTTGATTTGAAATTGAATTAAATTCAAATAAACCAAATGACATATGCTACTGGTCCCATTTTAAAATCAACTCAAACAGAGTTGAAAGTTGCATATTTGGAAATATAATTTTCTCCTGATCATTTTTCATATATTATTTTTCCAATTTGGAGTTAATATGAATTTTCTATGAATTTCCAAAGTTTGGGGTATTTTCTGGATTTTCTGGAATTCTTTTAATTCAAATATTCTCTGGAAATTCATTTAACTGATTTATTGCGCAAGTGCTGACGTCAGGGGGGGGCTGACATGTGGGGTCACCTTGTCAGTGACTGGTTTAATTAACCCGTGGGTTAAATTAATCCAGTGGCTTAATTAAGCCACTGGGCCCACTGGTCAGTGACCCAGGGGTCACTAATTGGGTGATTAACAGGGGGGCTTTGGGCTGACATGCCGGCGGCTAAACGCCGGCGACTGGACCGCGGCGGCGCTGCACGGGGAGGACGAATCCGGCCATCATTTGGAGCGCGAAGACCACCATCTTGAAGCTCTTACTCGCGCGCGTCGAACGGGACCAAAACCAAGCACTGGGGTGCACCGTACGCTCGTCGGCGTCAAGCTTTGCGGCGTCCTAACTACGGCCGTGGTCGGGATTCCGTTCCAGGGCACGAAAAGAAGCGGGGTTGGGATGGTTCGACGAGGAGGAGCACGGGGAACACAACGCACGCTCTGGTTGAGACGAAGGGGCACAGAGGCGACCTCGAGCTCATCCATGGCGGAGGCCGTGCTCGGCTTTCATGGCAAAACGCAAAGGAGAAGGAGAAATACTCCGGGGTTGGTCGGGGCGGATGAAGAAGCTCACCCTGAAGCTAGCAGAGGAGTCAGGGAGGTCGAGGAGGTCGTGGTGGCGGCGAATTCGACGACGGCGACTTGCGGGTCCGGCGACTCCTCGGTGAAGCTGGCGTCGTCTGCTGAGGAGCTCGGGCTCGATTGGCTGAGGGGAACGACGAAGACGCTTGCTGCGGTTCTTCTGGACACGGCGGCACGGCTCTGGGACGACGGTGGCTGCGTGGACTCGGCGGCGTGCTCCACGGCGGTCCTCGGGCGGCGACGAAACGGACGAGAGAGGAGGGGAGGGAGCTCGTGGAGGGGGGGAATGGACTGCGGAGGCTGCGGGGAGTCTGCAGGTGCGAGAAGAAGCCACGGGGAGGCCTGGAAGCTCCTCGACGACGACGTGTCGTCCACAGCTAGCTCGGTGGCATTCCACCGAGCAGCTTGGAGGCGAGGGACGGGGAAGAAGACGCCCCTGCCCCTGTGGGCCGGCTGGGCTGGGGTCGGCCAGCTTCGCCTGGGCGCCAGGTAAGGTTTTCTGATTTCTTTTCTATTTTTCTTTTCTGACATTTGTTCTGTTTAGCTAAAATAAATAGCTAAACATTTTATTAAATGCTGAAAACTTTTATGTGGCCTCATAATAATATAGACTAGCCACTCATAAACTTTCAACATTTTTAAAATTCAAAAGATTTGAATTTTAAATCAAATAGGGGTAATTCAATAATTCCAAGGCACTGTTTGATTATTTGAAAAATCTATGAGCATGGGATGGGTCCCACATCACTTGATATGGGATCACACTCATTAATAAGACTTTTCAAAAATCTAACATGAATTTTTGGAGAAGATTTTAATCTGGCCTTTTGAATTAATTCACCTGGGGGGGTTCCTTCTCCCATTTTGATTTTGAAGTTGATTTCCTTTGAAATTTTGACATGATGCAAGGTTACTTGATCCTAGCACATTACCTAACAGAGGGTTCTGACAACTCGCCCCCACTCAACAGAATCTCGTCCCGAGATTCAGAAGTCTGCGGGAGGAAGGTGGGGTACTCGGCACTGAGAAGGTCTTCTCTTTCCCACGTAGCTTCTCTTTCAGAGTGGTGTGACCATTGCACTTTCAGAAACCTAATCTTCTGACGACGAGTGACACGCTCTGCGGAATCAAGAATACGAACGGGGTATTCTCGATAAGAAAGGTCATCTTGGAGATCAAGCGTTTCATGGTCGACTTCGCGGATGGGGTCCTTGAAGCAACGCCTGAGTTGGGACACATGGAATACATCATGTACTCGGGAGAGGTGCGGAGGTAGTTCAAGTTGGTAGGCAACTTCTCATCGTTTAGCAATAATGCGGAAAGGTCCGATGTAACGTGGGGCCAACTTGCCTTTGATACCGAAACATTGGGTTCCCTTCAGAGGAGTAACCCGAAGGTAAGCCTTCTCATCCAGATTGTAGCTCTCTTGCTTATGATGAAGATCATAGTAGATTTTCTGACGAGACTGGGCTTCTTTCAAATTATCCCGAACAATGCGAACTTGCTCTTCGGCTTCCTTGATCATATCCGGTCCAAAGAATTGTCTTTCACCGGTTTCTGACCAGTTTAAAGGTGTTCAACATCGTCGTCCATATAGGAGTTCAAAAGGAGCCATGTTCAGACTAGATTGAAAACTATTGTTATAAGCAAATTCGGCAAATGGAAGAGAGTTCTCCCAATTCTTTCCGAATGAGATAACACTAGCTCTGAGCATGTCTTCAAGAATTTGGTTAACCCTTTCGACTTGACCGCTAGACTGAGGATGGAAAGCCGTACTAAAGGAGAGATGAGTTCCCATAGCATTCTGAAAGCTTCCCCAAAATCTAGAGGTGAAAAGGCTACCACGATCAGAATTGATTTCCAAAGGAACAACATGAAGGGATACAATTCTAGAGATGTACAAGTCTGCTAACTGGCTAGCAGTTATAGACTCGCGAACTGGAAGGAAGTGAGCAACTTTGGAAAGCCTATCTATGACAACGAAGATAGCATTGTTTCCTTTCTGGGTTTTTGGAAAGCCGGTGATGAAGTCCATACCGACTTTGTCCCATTTCCACTAGGGAATAGACAAAGGTTGAAGTGTACCAGCAGGTCTTTGATGTTCTCCCTTAATGCGACGACAAACATCACATTCGGAAACAAATTGAGCAATGTCTCTCTTCATCCTAGTCCACCAAAATCTCTGGCGTAGATCTCGGTACATTTTTGTGCTACCGGGATGAGTCGAGAGGGGTGTGTCATGGGCTTCCTTGAGGATGAGTTGCCTTAGTTCCCTATTCTTAGGTACTACCAAACGATTTTCAAAGAATACCGTTCCTTTGCTATCTGTGGAAAAACATTTAGCAACTCCGCTAGCAATGTTCTCCTTGATCCGGCGAACACCTCGTGCACGCCTTTGGGCAACTATGATTTGATCCTCAAGAGTTGGTTTCGCCACCAAGGTAGAAAGATAGCCATGAGGAACAATCTCAAGATTGAGCTTGCGAAGGTCCTCATGAAGAAGTGGTTGATACTGTTGTAACATGAGGTTGTTACAATACGACTTACGACTTAGTGCATCAGCCATGACGTTGGCTTTGCCTGGGGTGTAAGAAATTACTACGTCGTAACCTTTTATCAACTCAATCCAGCGTCTTTGCCTGAGATTAAGATCTGGCTGGGTGAAAATGTATTTGAGGCTTTGGTGGTCGGAATAGATCTCGCAACGGTTACCAAGGAGGTAATGTCGCCAAGTTGTTAGGGCATGAACTACGGCAGCGAGTTCAAGGTCATGGGTAGGATAGTTCTCTTCATGTGGCCACAACTGGCGTGAAGCATAAGCTACCACATGTCGATCTTGCAGAAGTATGCATCCTAACCCTTGCCGTGATGCGTCACAATAGATCTCGAAATCCTTTTTGGTGTCTGGAGGTGCAAGTACAGGTGCAGAAGTCAATCTACTTTTTAGCTCTTGAAAGCTTTCCTCGCACTTGGGAGTCCATAAGAATTTCTTATCTTTCTTGAGGAGTTCAGTTAGAGGCTTTGCAACTTTAGAAAAGTTCTCGACGAAGCGACGGCAATAGATGGCTAGGCCAAGAAAACTTCTAACTTGCTTAACCGATTCAAGTGGAGTCCAGTCAAGGACGGCCTAAACTCTCTCGGGATTCACAGCAATGCCTTTTGCAGAAATTACGTGGCCTAAGTAGGTCACTTCTGGTAGCCAAAATTCACACTTGGAGAATTTAGCATACAGGCGATGCTCTCTAAGTTTCATCAATACCAGCCTTAGGTGTTCGGCATGTTCTTCTTCGTTCTTCGAGTATATAAGGATGTCATCGAGGTAAACCACGACGAACTGGTCCAAATACTCCATGAAGATCGAATTCATCATGCGTGAGAAAGTGGCGGGGGCATTGGTTAAACCAAAGGACATGACGGTGTACTCGTAAAGACCATAACGAGTAGTAAAAGCCGTTTTGGGAATGTCTTCGTTTCGGATCTTGATTTGATGATAACCTAATCTCAAATCCATCTTGGAGAAGACAGAGGATCCTGCAAGTTGATCATAAAGATCATTATTCCTGGGCAATGGGTACTTGTTCTTTATCGTCGCTAAGTTTAGCGGCCGATAGTCTACGCACGTCCTTTCCGTTCCATCTTTCTTCGTTATGAACAGAACGGGGCAACCCCATGGCGATGAGCTAGGGCGGATGAAGCCTTTCTCCAACAAAGCTTCCAGTTGGGTTTTAAGCTCAGCTAACTCACGTGGGGCCATTTTGTATGGGCGTCTAGAAATTGGTGTGGTTCCTGGGGCAAGATCTACAATGAACTCTACACATCTGTCGGGTGGCATTCCCGGCAGATCTTCAGGAAAGACATCCGGGAAGTCACGAACCACCGGAATATCTTCAAGTTCGGGAAGGGGAAGTACATTCAAGGAATGCACTTGGGTTCTTGTTCTGGGTGAGGTATAGTTGACGGTTTGGCCTGAAGGGTGGGTGAGTTTCACGGATTTGCCTTTGCAATCCAGGTAGGCATTCTCTCTTGATAGCCAATCCATGCCAAGGATGACATCAATGTCTGAAGACTTGAGGGCTATGAGTGAAGCAAGGAATACTAAACCCTCAATTGCAATTTGATTACCATGGCTTACTCTATTAGTTTTCCATATTGACCCTGGAGTTTGAATAATCATTGGAGTGGACAATTCAACAAAAGATAACTCCTGACGAAGTGCATAACTTTCCGACATGAATGAATGAGATGCTCCTGGGTCGAAAAGAACGGAAGTAGGAACAAAATTGACTGGTAGCGTACCAAGAATGACGTCGGTGGTGTCGTCAGTCTCTTCGGCAGCAATCTGGTTCACACGTCCACGAGTGGTGGGAGGAGCGGTTTTGGCGGTGTAGACCTTCTCGGGTGGCTTGCCACGACCATTGTTGTTGTTGTTGC
The DNA here is from genome assembly GCA_950022295.1 of Bromus sterilis. Lineage (NCBI taxonomy): Eukaryota > Viridiplantae > Streptophyta > Magnoliopsida > Poales > Poaceae > Bromus > Bromus sterilis. The sequence continues at coordinate 221,866,192 of OX465597.1, forward strand.
CTTCGGCACGGGGTGGAGCATTCTGGTGTTGGAGCTGGTTCTGGGGACACTCACGAGAATAGTGGCCTGCCTGACCACACTTGTAACAGGCTCCGAAAACAGTTCGTCGAGCTGGGTTGTTTGGTGGAGCTGTGTGGAACTGGGTGGGTGGACGAGGCGCCACATAGGATGGCCTCGGGGGGTTGTTCTGGCGGAACATGCTGTTTGGAATCTAGATCTTGCGCTTCTGGGAGCTAGAACTGGATGAACTATCATCTCTGCGGTGTTTGCCGAAATCGTTGGGGGTGTTCATGTCCTCGGCCTTGATGGCCTTGTTGACTAGGACCTGGAATGTGGCAAAGTCATGAAGATTGAGTTCACGACGAACTCCAGTGTTGAGGCCACGACGGAACCTTTCTTGTTTCTTGGAGTCGGTGGAGACTTCTTCGGTAGCATAACGACCAGTCGGTTGAACTCACGACTAAACTCATCAACGGTCCTTCTGCCTTGAGTGAGGTTGCAGAACTCCTCACTCTTGCGGTCCATGAGACCCTTGGGAATGTCGTGCTCGCGAAAGAACATGCAGAATTCCTCCGAAGATGCAGGTGGTCCATCGGGACGCATATTCAGAAAGTTCTCCCACCAGGAACTAGCTGCACCTTCGAGGTGATAGTTGGCATAGCTGACCTTGTCACCAGTTGCAACACGGCCTGCTTGGAGCTTCCTCTCGATGCTGCGAAGCCAGTCATCGGCGTCAAGGGGCTCGGTGGAGTAACTGAAGACCGGGGGATGAAGCCGGATGAAGTCGTTCAGGGACACCAGCTCATTGCGCTGCAGAGTGGTGTTGCGTGCGATGACTTCCAGCAGGTGGTGAGAGTCACGACGGTTCCTCTCGACTTCCATCAGAACTTGTGCCATCGTGGGTGGGGGTGGAAGGTTGCCTTCCTCCTGGTCATTCCCACGACCTTGGTTACGACCAACCTGGCCACGGGTTCCTTGAGAAATCCTGAAGGGAAAACCAAAGTCAAACAGAGTTGATTGGGAGATTCTAAACAAGGTATTGAAGTACGGGAAGGATTACAGAGCAAAGGAAGTAATCATCTTGACAACATGGTGATAAAGCAGACAAGCCATATATTCACAAGCTGTCATACAAACCATACATCGTTTTAGTACAAGCACCGAGCTAATACAAACGTGATGAAGATGATACATCCTTCAGAGGCACTCTGACTTCCTATACATTATTTATCTAAGCCTCTGGAACTTAGACCCTTGCGTACAATATACTATGATACTACTACATCATCACTAAGTAAGACCACAGGCGGTCTCACTCATCTCCATCTCCATAGTAGTCCTCATAAAAGTTACCCGCGTATCCCGGTAGCTGGAGGTGATCATCGGAAAATACGGAGGCTTGTGGAACCTGATATCCATTTGGGCAAGGATGGGGCCTAGGTCCAGCATAGGGTGGAAGCAAAGGACGACGGGGTGGAAAAATGCCTCCAATCTCGGGCCCAGCAACTCGAGAAGGCATCTGAGTCCTCACTGGATAGATCGCATCAAACTCAACTGATCCCACGCTCACAAAGGGAGCCAAAAGTGTTAGTGCTCGATACAGACGAACACGGGTGGCGTGGAGCTCGAAACGGAGAGCGCGTGCATCACGATCTCTGTCACTAGCAAACCTAGCAGTCATCTGAAGTGCGGGATCCTCTGCAGAGTGATCTGAGTAGAGTCCGGTGTAATATCCCTCTTCTCCTGGAAGTGCAGTAGGGATATAGCGGAAAGAAGTCTCTCTCAGCAAAGTGTGCTCCTCTCTCAGCAGTGTCATACATGAGTATGCAGCATCCTGCACAGCCATGTTCTCGGTAACGCCAATGCCATGTTCAAAGTGGATAGGCTGAGTGACTCCATAATGGTGCGGATAGATCCGGACAATGCAGTGGAACTGGGTCTGGTTGAAGTCGTGAAACTGCTCCTCGATGGTGTACTCAGGGTACCACCAATATCCCACGTAGGACATCATCTCGATCAACGTGGCGGGATGGCCACGCACACCGAGGCACCTGGTCAAACGAACAATCTGCCGAGGGGGAAGATCTGCCATCTGAAACCGAAAGGAGTTTGCAAATGCATCAGATTATGAGATAAACCTGGAATGACTCGGAAAACATAACGGCTGTAATTGCAAGAAAAAGGCAATTTCTTACAACATGGAAACAGCACTTACATACGATGTAACAAAACAGGGAGCATAACCACTCTAACAAACCGATCACAACGTTCCTACGGCTATGAGGAAGCAAACAACGAGATGTTCTAATCAGACAGAGGAGAGACTAGTCCTATCTTCCCGTAGAACAAGATGAGGGTGACTCAGAACTCAGAACGTAGGGGGTAAGGAGAAAAAAAGAAGCCTTACGTTGTTCCCTTATATACCCAGAGTAACTATATAACTATAGCAAGCTAGACTCAACTTCGGCCAAGGCTACTAGTCCTACAGTCAGTCCTGCTCTGATACCAAGTCTGTCGGGACTCGGGATTAGCGTATGCAAGTACAGTTAAGACATAGTCATATGGAGAGCCGAGAACCGCACCCACTTGTCTAAGCAGACAAGGCCAAGCACTGAACATTCTCGGAAAGCATCGTACGTGAGGGGCATCCCATCCAGGCCGGATGATCAACTGAGATGGGTCCTCATCGTCTGCACACAAGTCAAATGATATGGGTGGTGAACGCCCATATTCAAAGACAAGTCGCCTCAACCATACTACCGACTATCTCAAAACTCTTACATAGACTTACTCCAGCCCGATCACTTAGTCGGGGTCTAGGGCGGGCTCGATCATACCACAAAGTGTGCACGAGACGGAGTCTCGAGCAATCGCATCGCGATGCCCCAAGCTGCGCACATCTAAGGGCCACTTGGTGTATGAAAGACCGCCAGCCAGAACACAACTAAGATCTCGAAAACCCATACAAAGACATGCATGTTATAAACATACACGCAGCACACATGCCTTGTATGAACAGCAGGTACCATTGCAATTCTCTACAAAGTGTACAATTTTATTGATAACTCTTATAGAGTGCACACAGAGATCACATACATGTGATCCAACATTATATTACAAGCGGAAGCAAATTATCTCTAAGTACAGACAAGTTTAACAAATGGCTTAAGAAGCCTTATTTAAACACAAAGCCCTCCACGAGGGAACCAGTCGTCTGACTGGGACTAGACTAATTGGTCTTCAGTCGTCCAGCTCGATGAAGAAGCCACCTTCGGGGTCAGTGGCATCATCTAAAACATAGATTAAGCAAACGTGAGTACAAAGTCGTACTCAGCAAGACTTACATAGGAGCTATACTACTCATGCATATGTATCAAGGTAAAGGGAGGTGGGGTTCATTTGCAGAAGTGCCAGCTTTGACTTGGCTAATCTTGAACTACGAATACCAGACTTTGAGGTAAGAAGCGTACACGAGTCCACTACTTTCTCCAACCAATACACCACTATGGTACCTTCCTCGACTTCCCCACGAGAAAGCACGCCATAGCACTCACACTTATCTTGGTGTGTTTTAGAAGTATCCGGTTCAAGTTATCTAATAATCAAGCTAAGCTTTCCAAGCAGTCCATAACCGCGGACGCGGCTATTCGAATAGTTTTGTTAACCTTGCAAGGGTGTACCGCTACACACACATGACCATCATTTACCGCCTTTGATCTCGACACCATTCAAGGGGTGCCAGCGAAGATGCTCACCACAACTGTTACCTCATAGCCGATCTAGTCCGAGAAAGCCGCCTACTTGGGTTGGTTACCACAATAGTGAACCCGGCCGGTTTACCGAAGTGGACCCAAGTAATGTGTGCGTGGTGCATAAGCCGGTCTCGGATGAGCCGTTCTCTCACTTAGCAACCAGGCCACAAACCTACCAGAACTCCGAACTATTGCGCCATCTGGACATCGAAAGGGATGAGTTAGTAAGTTGAGAGGGGTAAGTGAGCCCAATGTGTGGTTGTACTCTTCATCTTGGATCACCACACAAGAACTCGTACTAGGGCGGTGTTCAACGAGACAACCCACCGTGTACTCCTACACAGCCTCTCATCGTTCACCTTGTATTAGGGTCGATTCACCAACACTTTTCTACAATCATCAACATGATCATTCCCATCCCGACTCACATCACAGTAACAACATGGTATCATACTAAGCATGCAATAAGCAGTAACATTGCAGGGGCCACATGATATCAAAAAACTCCTACATTTGCTAGGATTGTGGTTTGCTTACTACTGTGACAAAATGATAGGTCATGCAAAGGAATGGGTTCATTTATGCGGTAGAAACGAATCATGGTGATCATCCTAAACAATGCATAAGCGAGACATGAGAGGGAAGTGGGATTTTATCGACATGATCAATGGGGGTTTGCTTGCCTTGCTGACGAGGTTCGGGTTCGGGGTCTTCAACGAAGGGGGTGACCTCGGGTTCCGGCTTCACGTCTATCAGCAACATGACAATCATAGGATCAACATAATGTACAATGCACAATCACATGAATAAGATTGAAAGGGTGATGTTCATGATACTGATGTGTTGAGCATTCCATTTAAATGGAGTATATTGAAAATTGAATTGCAAATTCAAACTCCACATTTGAATTCAAATTAACCAAGTTGCATGTGATATTGATTGATCATTTTGAATTATTTTCAAATGTGTATGATATGCCTCTGAAGTGTGGTTGAATTGTAGCTTAATTCCATGGTCCAAGTTGCAAGATAATTTGATTTGAAATTGAATTAAATTCAAATAAACCAAATGACATATGCTACTGGTCCCATTTTAAAATCAACTCAAACAGAGTTGAAAGTTGCATATTTGGAAATATAATTTTCTCCTGATCATTTTTCATATATTATTTTTCCAATTTGGAGTTAATATGAATTTTCTATGAATTTCCAAAGTTTGGGGTATTTTTGGATTTTCTGGAATTCTTTTAATTCAAATATTCTCTGGAAATTCATTTAACTGATTTATTGCGCAAGTGCTGACGTCAGGGGGGGCTGACATGTGGGGTCACCTTGTCAGTGACTGGTTTAATTAACCCGTGGGTTAAATTAATCCAGTGGCTTAATTAAGCCACTGGGCCCACTGGTTAGTGACCCAGGGGTCACTAATTGGGTGATTAACAGGGGGGCTTTGGGCTGACACGCCGGCGGCTAAACGCCGGCGACTGGACCGCGGCGGCGCTGCACGGGGAGGACGAATCCGGCCATCATTTGGAACACGAAGACCACCATCTTGAAGCTCTTACTCGCGCGCGTTGAACGGGACCAAAACCAAGCACTGGGGTGTACCGTACGCTCGCCGGCGTCAAGCTTTGCGGCGGCCTAACTACGGCCGTGGTCGGGATTCTGTTCCAGGGCACGAAAAGAAGCGGGGTTGGGCTGGTTCGACGAGGAGGAGCACGGGGAACACAACGCACGCTCTGGTTGAGACGAAGGGGCACAGAGGCGACCTCGAGCTCATCCATGGCGGAGGTCGTGCTAGGCTTTCATGGCAAAACGCAAAGGAGAAGGAGAAATACTCCGGGGTTGGTCGGGGCGGATGAAGAAGCTCACCCTGAAGCTAGCAGAGGAGTCAGGGAGGTCAAGGAGGTCGTGGTGGCGGCGAATTCGACGATGGCGACTTGCGGGTCCGGCGACTCCTCGGTGAAGCTGGCGTCGTCTGCTGAGGAGCTCGGGCTCGATTGGTTGAGGGGAACGACGAAGACGCCTGCTGCGGTTCTTCTGGACACGGCGGCACGGCTCTGGGACGACGGTGGCTGCGTGGACCCGGCGGCGTGCTCCACGGCGGTCCTCGGGCGGCGACGAAACGGACGAGAGAGGAGGGGAGGGAGCTCGTGGAGGGGGGGAATGGACTGCGGAGGCTGCGGGGAGTCTCCAGGTGCGAGAAGAAGCCACGGGGAGGCCTGGAAGCTCCTCGACGACGACGTGTCATCCCCAGCTAGCTCGGTGGCATTCCACCGAGCAGCTTGGAGGCGAGGGACGGGGAAGAAGACGCCCCTGCCCCTGTGGGCCAGCTGGGCTGGGGTGGGCCGGCTTCGCCTGGGCGCCAGGTAAGGTTTTTTGATTTCTTTTCTATTTTTCTTTTATGACATTTGTTCTGTTTAGCTAAAATAAATATCTAAACATTTTATTAAATGCTGAAAACTTTTATGTGGCCTCATAATAATATAGACTAGCCACTCATAAACTTTCAACATTTTTAAAATTCAAAAGATTTGAATTTTAAATCAAATAGGGGTATTTCAATAATTCCAAGGCACTGTTTGATTATTTGAAAAATCTATGAGCATGGAATGGGTCCCACATCACTTCATATGTGATCACACTCATTTATAAGACTTTTCAAAAATCTAACATGAATTTTTGGAGAAGATTTTTATCTGGACTTTTGAATTAATTCACCTGGGGGGGTTCCTTCTCCCATTTTGATTTTGAAGTTGATTTCCTTTGAAATTTTGACATGATGCAAGGTTACTTGATCCTAGCACATTACCTAACAGAGGGTTCTGACACAAATCGACGACGGCGAGCTCACCGGCGGCAACAGAAACGCGGCGAGGACGCAATCATCACTGTGGTGCACCAACTTGAGCGTGTCTTAGTGCGTTCGACGCGTAGAAACAAGGTGAAGATGAGGAACAACTCGGTGCAGGCAGAGGAGCACGGGAGCTAGCTCGAGCTCATCCATGGCGGAGGCCGTGCTCAGCTCCCATGGCGGACCCGGTTAGAGGAAGAAAATGAGGGTGTAGCTAGAGGGGTTTTGAGTTGTGGCTCACCAGGAACTCAACGGAGTTGGTGGCGAGGACGGAGGTGGCTTGCCGGAGACGCAATTGACGATGGCGCACGGCGACCGTAGACGAAGACGACGACTCAATTCGGCGGCTCCAGGACGTTTGAGCTTGATTCCCTCGGCACGGAGAAGTAGTCGACGGTGACGAAGACGAAGGACACAACGGCATGGCTTGGGAACGACGGTGGCTACGTGGGCTTCAAACCATGGCGACGGTGGCGCTCGGGTCGTCGTCGAACTCGGCGAGAGAGAGAGGGGGAGAGGCTCTGGAGGGGGGAACGGACGCACGGCATCTCCAGCGTCTCCGTGGCGTGGCTAGAAGGCGCGGGAGGGGAAGGTGGCGTTTGGAGAGGCGGCGACGTGCACGGCCAGCTCGGTGGCATTCCACCGAGCAGCTTGGAGGCGCGGGATCGGGGAAGAAGACCCCTGTGCCCTTTTGGGCCGGCTGGGCTGGATGGGCCGGCTTCGCCTAGGCGACAGGTAAGGGTTTTCCTTTTCTTTTTCTGTTTTCTAATTTCCTCTCTGTTTTGCTTTCTGCTATTTGTTTAGGCTAGCTAAAAAAATAGCAAGCCATTTTATTAAATGCTCAAAAAATTTATATGGCCTCATAATAAAATAGATTAGCCACTTATAAACTTTGAACATTTTTAAAATTCAAATGATTTGAACTTTAAAAAAAAAAGGGGTCTTTAATTAATTCCAAGGCACTGTTTGAATATTTGAAAAATCTATGAGCATGGGGTGGGTCCCACATCACTTGATATGTGATCACACTCATTTATAAGACTTTTCAAAATTCTAGCATGAATTTTTGGAGAAGATTTTTATCTGGCCTTTTGAATTAATTCATCTTGGGGGGGTTCCTTCTCCCATTTTGCTTTTGATTTTGATTTCAAAGATTTCTTTTGAAAATTTTAACATGATGCAATTGACTTACTAACCCTAGCACATTAGCTAATAGAGGATTCGGACAGGAGCCTCCGAAACTACTCCTGGTCCTGGTCAGCGGGGGTCTCGACGTAGTAGTAGCCACCAGCGAGGTACTCCTTCCCCTGGGCTCCAACGTCGACTACAGCGGGCGATCAGGCAAAAAAAAAGGGGAAATAAAGCAAGGGCGAGTATCTAGCATACCCGCGAGTCTTACGTCCGCTACTAAGCATTTATGCATTCGTATCAAATGGAAAGGGGAGGCTGTATATAGTGGCCTGCATGGTAAAAATAAAAATAAGGATGAGAACCTAAGCCTATCGAAGACTAGCATCTTCCGACGAGTCTTGAAGCACAAGAAGAGAACATCCAACAGTTCATATAAAGCATAAAGTAACAATGCAGCAGAAGTTCTTGTAGCATTGTATAATAGTAAGTTGTAATAATTAACAATAATAAATGCCTTCGAGTCCCTTCCTCGACTTCCCTGCGAGGAAGAAAACCTGTAACCAACAGTTTAATAGTAGTAGTTTGTAGTAGTAGGATCCTGCTTCAGCATAAAGCGTCCTGTTACCATGGACACGGCTATTCGAATAGATTAAACTCCCTGCAGGGGTGCACTACCATTCGGCATGCACGCTCGGATCTCCAGGGTGGCGTACACCTTGTTATGGAATGCCCCAACAAGGCTATCTGACACATCGCATCCCATCCTAGGCTCAGCAGAGAGTCCATCCGCCGGACTATATCCTATGCACTTATAATTCGTTTTATTTATTCTAATTAGCAGTGGGACCCAACTGTCAGTGGGTATTTTTTTATTAAACAATTTTAATTTAAACATTAAATGAACTAATGGCCTAGGGCCCACATGTCATAGGTAGTAGGGTTTTTTTTGTTCAATTTTATTAGCAGATTAATTAGAGGCATGGGGGGAATGGCCCAGAGTTCAGTGGGTCATTTGGGGGGTGGGGGTTAGCGCTAACAGGGGATTAACTAGGGGGTTTAAGGAGTGACTAGCTAGGCGGGCCCCAATCGTCATCAACATGGGGCGTGGCCAGACCGGTGACTTGCCGCTGGTGGCCACGGGAGGCGGCGATTCCCACGACTACGGCTACGGTCTTGCTGTCGAGGATCACCAGGGAGAAGTCCACGCACTCGCGCACACGATGGGGCATCCCATCGTCACCGGGAAGCCCCAGGGAGGCGGTGACGGTCACCGTGGCGGCGGACGGAGCGTGGCTCCGTGGCAAACTACAACAGAGGTGGCCAAATCGAAGGAAAATGGGGCAAATGGAGCGGCATCTCACGCTAGTCGCAGTGGAAGTCACAGGGTGGTCGGAGGGGATCGGACGGCGATGCAATCATCGTCGGAGCACGATGGCCGCGGCGGAAGGAGACGACCCAATTCACGGCCTCCGTGGAGCTTTTACTAGAATTGGCGCGCGAGGTGACGAAGAAGAGGGTGGTAACTTCCTAGACACGCCGGACCGGCCAACGGTGGCCATTGGCCACGTTGGACATGGCGGTGCGTCCGCAGTTCCACACGGTGAGCACGATGAGAGGAAGAACGAGCGGGGGAGGGGAGATCTTTTCCAACGTCCACGGGGGCACGGGCTTGCCCTTATCCTCTCTGCGGTGACTGTAGCGGCGCAGGAAGCGAGCTAGCTAGGCGTGGATGGCGTGCTCGGTCGGGTGCTCCATGGTGTTGGTAGGGTGAACAGAAATAATAAATGAGAGGAGAAGATGCGGGTGGCTGGGCTCTGGGTGGGCTTTGCCCATGGGCGAGATTTAGCTCTTTTTGTTTTCCTTATTTCTTTCCCTTGTTTTGCTTTCTGTTAGTAATTTTTTCAATGGCTTGGGCATTTTTGTAAAGCATAAAACTTGTTCCATAATTATCATGGCACAATATAAGAATGCCACAAAAAGATTGGGACTTTTATAGAATCTTTAATAATTCCTTTTAATATGCAATTGGCAAATGGTGTTGTTCTAGCACTTGTATGATTTTTTTTCCAATAAATAGATACTGCAATGAATGCTCGTTGCAGGTTTATCATGGTCCACTGGTTTTTAGGGATTTTAAAAAAGTGGTTGCACAATTTTTGGACAAGTTTCATTTGTCACATGATTTTTAATATTCACCAAAAGGCAATTTGAGTTTGTTTGGATTCAAAGTAGATCAAGGCCAAGATTAGCAATAGTGATAGTCAACAGTCAAAGTGATTAGTGTTACAAACACTGAGGGTGTTACAAATCTCCCCCACTATAGGAATTCTCGTCCCGAGAATCTTAAGAGGTAGAGGGGAAAGATCGTAGTATTCTTCACGAGGAGGATCTTCGCGTTCCCAAGTGGCTTCATCTTTTTGCGGGTTCAACGTTCAGACTGGTCAAGAATGCGGGACGGATGTTCTTGATAAGACAATTCCTGCTGCAATTCCAGCATTCCATGATCCAGTGCTCGGATAGGATCCTTGAAGCAGCGACGGAGTTGCGAAACGTGAAAGACATCGTGGACTTGGGAGAGGTTTGATGGCAACTCCAACCGGTAAGCCACCAGTCCACTTTTGGAGAGGATACAAAACGGGCCAGTGTAGCGAGGAGCTAACTTGCCTTTGATCCAAAAATGATGAGTTCCCCTCATGGGACTCACACAGAGGTAAGCTTGTTCGCCGGGTTGATATACCATTTCTTTGTGCTTGCGGTCATAGTTGCTCTTCCGGCGGGACTGAGCAGCTTTCAAATATTCACGGATAACGCGAACCTGATCTTCTTCATTATGTGTAATGTCCGGACCAATGAGGGTTCGTTCCCCAGTTTCTGACCAATTCAGAGGGGTTCAACACTTACGTCCATAAAGAACTTCAAAGGGTGCCATCTGCAGACTAGCTTGATAGCTATTGTTGTACGAGAATTCAGCAAATGGAAGAGATTCCTCCATTTCTTACCGAATGAGATGATACAAGCTTGAAGCATATCTTCAAGCACTTGATTTGCTCGTTCAACTTGTCCTTGCGACTGGAGGTGATAAGCGGTGCTGAATTTCAGATGAGTGCCCATAGCTTCTTGGAAACTATCCCAGAATCTTGAGGTGAAAATACTGCCATGGTCTAAACTGATCTCCAACGGAATACCATGGAGGGACACAATTCTGGAAACATACAAGTGTGCTAACTTGCTAGCAGAGATCGTCTCCTTGACTGGCTGAAAGTGAGCAACCTTGGAGAAGCGGTCGATGACGACAAAGATAGCATCATGAACCTTCTGTGATCTGGGAAAACCAGTGACGAAGTCCATCTCGATCTTGTCCCACTTCCATTCAGGAATAGAGAGTGGTTGCAGAGTTCAAGTAGGTCTTTGATGTTCGGCTTTGACACGACGGCAAACGTCACACTCATCAACATATCGAGCAATGTATTGCTTCATGTTAGACCACCAGTACCGCTGACGAAGGTCTTGCTACTTTCAGGGTGGATCGACGATGGGGTATCATGAGCTTCTTTCATGACATCCGGGGTGTAGTTCAGGTTGGGCTTGATTGTCGGGACAACTAAGCGACCCTTGAAAAACATTGTACCATCATCAGCAACATGGAAGAATGAGGGCTTTCCGCTGGCAATATGGCGCTTAATCTATGCAATGTTAGTGTCATAACCTTGTATCGTCTTGATGTTGTCGTCAAGGTCAGATTAAAGAACCAGGGAATTCACATGTCCTTGTGAAACAATCTCAATATTAAACTTGCGAAGCTATTCATACAGAAGTGGTTGCTGTAACTGTACTTCAAGTTCAGAGAAGTAGGCTTTGCGGCTTAAGGCATCGGCCACCACATTAGCTTTACCAGGGGTAAAAGAAATTCCAATGGCATAGTCGGCTATTGTCTTGATCCATCTCTGCTGGCGGAGATTCAGGTCGGGATGAGTAAACATGTACTTAAGGCTTTTGTGGTCGGTGTAGATCTCGCAACGGTTACCGACGAGGTAATGTCGCCACAGCTTTAATGTATAAATTACCGCTTCCAATTCAAGATCATGGGTAGGATAATTATCTTCGTGAGAACACAACTGACGAGAGCCATAAGCAATCACTTTGCGCTCTTGCATTAGGACACAGCATAATCCTTGACGAGACGCGTCGCAATATATCACGAAGTCCTTCTGAGTATCAGGCGGAGCAAGCACTGGGGGAGAAGTGATCTTGTCCTTGAGAGCTTGAAAACTTTCTTGATATTTATCAGTCCACTCAAACTTGACGCCTTTGTGAAGCACATTAGTCAGAGCTTGGCAATCTTAGAAAAGTTCTCGACAAAACGGCGGCAATAGCTGGCGAGTCCGAGGAAACTTCTGACTTGCTTGACAGTCCTGGGCGGAGTCCAGTCAAGAATAGCCTGAATACGTTCGGGGTTGACGGCAACGCCATCCTTGGAAATCACATGACCAAGGTAGGTTACTTCGGGAAGCCAGAATTCACACTTAGAGTACTTAGCATAGAGTTTGTGTTCTCGAAGCTTTTCTAGCCCAAGGCGAAGATGTTCAGCATGTTCTGCATCAGTATTGGAGTAAATAATTGTTGGGGCACACGGTAGGCTACCTTAGCGCTAAATAAAAATTTCTACCACGCACAACCAAGATCTTGCTGCTGGAGAAGAACTAGATGATGAGGGATTACCACTAGACGCGCAGTCACAGCAGCGGAAGGAGAGTTGGCGATGCGCGTCGGCGGCGGCTCCTCGAATCCCTCGAACTAATCCCTCGTACCGATCCGACGAACGGAGTCCCGCGATCCAATCCCGCAAACAGTTCGTCCAAACGTCGCAGGTGCGGTGCCTCCAAGGGATGCGCACGTACAAGGAGGAGCGCCGGGCGGCGGACTGCTAGGTCCGGCGGCTCGGCCTGGAGGTGGAGTGGCGGATAGGGTTGTAGTCTGACCTGTACCCCTTCGGGGTTCTCCCTAGCCCTTATATAGGCGCCCGTGGAATGGCCTCAACCCTTGAAGCAATCCGGACCCTCCATCCATATTCCATTCGGATCACATCCGAATGGGCTCCTTTTCCCTCAAGCGCACGACCCTATAGGTTCACGTACACATGGACACGTCCCGGATCACATCCGGTTCGATAGTCGGTAGCGGTTCCTAGAAGAACATGCCGGCTCCCATATATGCGTAAAGTCATACGACGAACCATTACAAAGTGTCATATGCAACATTCCTTTTGCCTCACGATATATGTTGTCAAGCTCAAGGCGAGTACTTGTCACCCTTGTAATAGCTTGACCTCTCTTCTCGAACCTGTGCTACAGATTCCTGAACCGGGTTAACACTTAACCAATGTCGCATGGCCATGCTTTCTGAATCTTATCACTCGAGAGGGCCCAGAGAATATCTCTCCAAAGTGGAGGGGAAAATCCCATCTTGATCAACCATGTCTCGTGGCATGTATCATGACTCACCCGTAGGCTACCTTTATAACTACCATGTTACGGTGTAGTGTTTGATAGTCCCTAAGTGAGCCATTCCTCGTCCCGAGAACATGCGAGGACCTCAGGTCTAGGACATGGCATATACATTGTATTGAGACTAACAAATGACAATATCTCGCTACGTCTCAAAGTGGGTATCTATCCAACTTAGTGATCCCATCACTAAGTTCATACTATCGGTAGCATCTCCATGCTCATGACTTGTGAAACATAGTCATCAACCGAATCATATACTAGTCAAGGATATGTGTCCGCATAACCTTATCAACTACGGACCATTAGAACAATCATCATAGAATATATAGTCTCACAAACAAGTCACATACTTATTGATACATATGAGTGATGATGTTCAAGGACAATACAAGATTTTCACCCAAATTAAAAAAATTGTTTGTTGCCTTATTTTTGTTGAATGCTAGAATTGTTTCCAGTATTTGCTTCGCTGATTTATTAATCGGTGAATATCCCCCCTCTTTCTCGTATCGGATGCGGGACCAAACCTTTTTCCGAACGGCACCCGACCTTTGCGACACCAGTTCACCCGAGTACTGTCGCAACCGGCACAGGACCAGCCATAGCCATCGGAACGAAAAACCCCATTTAATAATTAAATGGGTTATTTTATTGGGCACCGGAAAATATTATCAGAACGGTATCGAAGTGAGGTACGAATGACGGGCACGACGCGCTGAGCGAGTGGTTCGAGATTTCGTCCGAATCGGAGGTCGTATGGATCCCGGCGGTCAGAAACGTGGAGTACCGGACGCGAGAGAGAAGACCCGAGGGCGTTTGCGTAAAACTGCCATCCAGGCCAGCCTATATAAAGACCACCACCTTCCCTACCATTTCTAGGGTTTCCCCTAACACCAAATTGCAGCCACCCCCTATTGCCCCAAAATTACCCCCAAATCCTCCTCTCCCCGAAATCTTAATCCCCAAGCGATTCTGTCCTTCCGATCGCAAGATCAGTGGCCCAGAAGGCGCCAGGTCACCCTGAGCCTCCCACCAGCAGCCCCAAGCGAACCGGTCCCCGCAGGGCGCCGCGGGCCCGCCACGGGCCCGAAACGGGCCGCGCCACCCACGGACGTCGCCGCTGCCGCAGTCCGTCGTTGCCTCTCGCTGGTGAGCCGCTCCACCGCCGCCGGCCATATCTTCTCCTCTCCCTCTCCCCTAACCTCCTACCTCCTCTCTTTCCCCGCAGGTGACCACCTCGCCATGGCCCGAGCTCGATGGAGCTCGGCTGATCCGGCCAATCGCGCCGCCCTGGGGCATCGCCGGCCAGATCCGGTGAGGTCTGGCCCGGATCAGGCCGCCTCCACCCGCGCATGGCCCTCGCGCCCTCCCCAAGCCACTGTGCCGCACGCCGCCGTCGAGCGGCCGCCGCAGCCTTCAACGTCCCGCTCGGGACCGGCCACTGCCAACCGCCGAGGCTAGATGGGCCGGCCTCCTCCCCAAGGCCCAGCTCCCCGCGTGCATCCCACGGCCCACGGTCGTCGTGGACCGAGGCTATCCAACGCCCAAGGCGAGCGCGATGCTATCCGTCGCCCACCGGCCGAGTTGGGCCTCGACCCACGAGGTCCTTATTTTTTTCCCTAGACCCTTCTATTTTTTGCTAAGTCCTAGGAATCTGTTATTTTATTCTGTTTTGCGAGGCGATTTGCGAATGAACCATAGCCCGGATGAACTTGCGCCCAAAATGGAAAGTGCTCGGTTTTGTGTGCTCTAACTTTTGTATTTTGTGAGTTTAATCATTTCAGGCCATCTAGCTGTTGTTAATCACTGTTGAAGTGTGCACCAGAATGCTTACTGCTAGTACTTTCTGTTAATTGTTGTTGTTGTTATTTTCTTGCAAGTTTGATTGATGATTGTGTCACATCCATGAGGACTATGCTCTTGATTCTTTCTTTTTGTGTTAATCATCATGTGTACTTCAATTCTATTCTTTCCCTTGTCATGTTTGCCTGCTGTAGCTATATGTAAGTCCAAGTATGTGATCAGAGGGGGAGGGGGTGAATGATCACTTCAAATTTTTCCATGAAACTATGAAGTGAAGCATAACTTAGCAGCAGAAGAATTTCAACAGAAAGGTAAACATTGAAGCAGAACAGGATTGAAGCATAACATAGCGAATCAAAATCATCGAATCAATTGCATTGAAGAAAATCACTGAAGCAATTGATAATCTGAATGTAAGTGCGGAAAGTAAAACGAACTCATGACTCGGCGATGTTTGTTCGACCAGTTCACACTCTGCAAAGTGCTACGTCTGGTTGGAGGGACATGTGATTGAACACAGGAGCTAACCTCTCTCCGTCCGTATCTCCACTGCACCAATCTCCTTGAGCTTGGTCAGTTCTTCACTCGTGGTTGATTATTGAGGAAATCACCGAAACCTTTGACAAACTGAACTTCGAGGCGACAATAACTCTTCGCTCTCTGAAGAACAACACTCTAACCGTCTAGGAGAATTGCAGTTCTCCAAGATAAAAAGGCTAGCAAACTTCTTGCTAAGTCATAATGAATCAACTCAGATCAATAGGACTTATACTTCGGTGGATGGGATTTTTGGTTTGCTTCGGTGGGGTTGCTCTTTCTCTTCATTGTCAGGAAATATTCTTGGAGCAGCCACCGACCAATGAGGGCGGGGGTGGCGTATTTATAGGTGGCAATCCCTAGGTGCGAAATGACTTAAATGACCTAATGCGACATCTTGACACCTGTCCGCAACGGTCATATTTCCAATCCAAGCGCAACTTTACTTGCGGTCCAAGTAAAGCTGACTCACGGACTTGGTTCTGCTTCAGGAGCTGAAAGAACGAAGTCTTCGCTGGTGAAGCATTACCTAGTGCACATGAGATTTCTCAACTCTGGCTTCTCACAGGTTTGGATTTGATCTGAGTCTTCTCAACTCCTTCATTTCCTTGTCCTTCTTCGTCATGTTCACCATTAGCTTTAGGATGTTGATTTCCAGCGCCCCGGGCTATGTGTGGGAACATTGGACCATCATCATCCCTTACCGCTTGACGGGGATTGGCTTCAACAGGGCGAATCTCTCCAATAGCCATGGACCTGATCACTTCATCAAGTGGAGGTTCATCTAGATCATGACGCAAATGCTATTTTTGAGAGCCATTAGTTTCATCAAACCTCACATTTACAGTTTCCATAACTTTCCCGAAGTGAGAGTTATACACTCTGTAAGTGTGAGAGTTTGCGCCATAACCTAAAAGAAAACCTTCATGTGCCTTAGGGGCAAATTTGGAGCTATGATTCATATCTCTAAGAAAGCATGGAGCACCAAATACTCTAAGATATGAAACATTTGGTTTGTTACCAGTGATAAGCTCCTGTGAAGTTTTCTTCAGGAATTTTTGAAGGTAAACCTTGTTGATGATGTGACAAGCAGTGTTAATTGCTTCAGCCCAGAACCTAATAGGAGTCTTGTATTCAGCAAGCATGGTTCTGTCCATTTCAATGAGAGTTCTATTCTTCCTTTCAACTACACCATTCTGTTGAGGTGTATATGCAGCAGAGAACTCATGAGTAAAACCATGATCATCAAGAAAATCTTCAATATGAGTATTTTTGAATTCAGTTCCATTATCACTTCGGATATGCTTCAAAGATAATTCATATTTAGTTTGAGCTCTCTTAGCGAATGACTTGAAGATTTCAACAACTTTGCTCTTGTCATCCAAAAAGAAAACCCAAGTATAACGAGAGAAATCATCAACAATAACAAGACCATATTTGTTTCCTCCCAGGCTTGCATAATTTTGAGGACCAAAAAGATGCATATGAAGCAATTCAAGAGGACGAGTGGTAGTCATGATAGTCTTCGCTGAATGATGTTTCTTTGTGATTTTACCAGCTTCACAAGCACTGCAGAGACAATCCTTATCGAATTTTACTTCGCTAAGACCAATAACATGCTTCTTCTTTACCAGATTATGAAGATTTCTCATCCCTGCATGAACAAGTCTTCGATGCCATAACCAACCAGATGAAGATTTTGCCATTAAGCATGTGGATACAGCAGGGCCCAAAGAAAATGAACAATGTATAAATCTCCCTTTTGGTAACCCTCGAAGACAAACGTATAGTCATCCTATGAAAAGACAACACAATGCGAAGCAGAAAATAGAACAAGCATACCCATATCGCATAACTTTGAAATAGACATAAGATTATATCCAAGGGATTGGACTAGCATAACCTTGTCAATGTGCTTATCTTTGGATATGGCAACCTTACCCAAACCTAACAGTTTACCTTTGTTGTTATCACCGAAGGTAATGTACTTCTGAGAAGATTGAGATAGTTTTTCTTCGGTGAATAACTCTTTGTCTCTGGTCATATGATTTGTGCAACCACTATCCATGACCCATTCGGATCCAGCGGAGACATAGCCCTGCAGAAGAATTAGTTCTTCTTAACCACCCACAAACGAGCAGGTGACTGAGAAGATGTTGAAGCACTGGTTGAAGAAATATTAAAGCGAACAAGAGTGTATTGCTTCGGTTTACCATCAAGCACACCATAAATGTAAGTCCTCTGCGAATGGTTAGCATAAGAATGAGCATATGAAATCTTAGTATGATTATTATGAGGACGATACGTATGACGACCAGTACGATAGTATTGCTTCTGTGGAACATTCGATTCGGTCACCAGTGGATCATTTCTTGTCTCAAGAGAGTAGAAATGATTCGGTGGTACCGAAGGCTTTCCCTGCATAGTATGGTTAGCAGGCAGTTTTTCCACAAGATCTTTCTGCACCCATATCTGCCTCTTATAGAATCCATTCTTTGGTGGAGTACCTACATACTCAACAGTAACTTTTCCCTGTTCATCCTTAATGAGTTTGTAGTCTGAATCAAGTGATTCATCCACAATGGCTTTGTTCATTTTGCAGTCAAAACCTGAAAGGTTAGCAATATCAATGGGTTTCTCCTTCGCTAGAACCCAAACAGTCTTAGGATACTGCTCAGGTTCCCAATAGGTGCCATCAGGGTTTATTTTTCTCTCGAAGCCAACACCCTCATTTCTGGGATTCCTCAGGATATCACAGAGATATTGGTGTCCTTGCACACTTTTGAACATGCCTGTTTCAAATAAGTTTTTCAACCTAAGGAGTTCCTCGGTAACAGCAGGATTTTCCTCATCAGAGGCATTAGTATCATCAATAACAATAGGAGCTTTTCCTTTGGAATCAGTTTTGCTTCGTTCCAAACAAGTTAAACAAGGTGATTCAGTTTTATGATTTTCTTCAGAACCTTGTTGAGCCATGAGAGAGAGATTGACATTTTCCAATTCTTCATGAGCCTCTTTAAGTTTTTCAAGAGCCATTTTCCTCTGAAGAAATTCATAGGTGAGCTTCTCATAATCAACTGAAAGAAGATCATGCCGAGAGGATAATTCTTCAAACTTCTCCTTCAGAGCAACATGCTCATTAGTTAAAGTTTGACCTTTCTCTATCTCATCGATCAACAGAGTTTCTGATTTCTTAATGGTTTTGCTTAGTGAATCAAGTTCATCTTGTTGGATTGAAGCAATTTTAGCAAGTTTAGCATAGCTTATCTTTGAATCACTATCATATGAGGAACAATCAGAAGTATCATAGTTTGATTTTGATGAATATACCTTTGCCTTGGCCATGAAGCAATATGCAGGAGTTTCATCTTCACTATTGTTGTTGGTGAAGAATGAGCTCGAAGCAATGGTTGAAGCATCTTCCGTAGCGAAAGCCAGACCAGCAACACCATCTGATTCGGTCCCAGACACAGACCTTGAGCCTGATTCAGCTTCGGAACCAGTGGCTTCGTCTTCAGAGTTCATCTCCTTTCCCAGATAGGCCTTGGCACGGTGAGAGCTGCTTCGACGACACGAGTGAGTCTTCGATGAAGAACCCTCACGCTTCTTATGATACTTCTTCCTCTTATCATCATCAGAATCTTTCTTCTTTTCTCTTCTCGAACTAGAATCATGTCTCTTTGACTCATAGATTCTGGAGGATCTGTGGGACTTTGATGAGGAGTCTCTGAGCGAATGCTTCGATTTATTCTCAGCTTCCCACAGTGGGCAATCAGCAATGTAGTGACCTGGTTTCTTGCACTTATAGCAGCAGTTGTCCTTCGATGGTGACCTTCTTGAGGATGAACGGTGAGAAGAATGACTTGAGCTTCTTGAGGGATAACTCTTCTTCGGTGAAGAAAAACCTTTTCTCTCAAAGCGATTGAAGCGTCTCATGATCAGTGCTAGATCTTTTCCAATGCTTGCAGGATCATCTGATTCGACACCTGAAGCAGAACTGACTTCGGGTGAAGAATGACGCGAAGCTTTTTCTTTCAAGGCATGAGATCTCCTTCGAGAACCATTTATGTCACGTTTCTCATCTTCTTCCATCTCAAAGGTATTGAGCCTCTCAAGAATATCAGCGGCGACAAGACGTCTGAAATCAGTCCTTTCCTTGATCATCAGCACAATGTGATCAAACGAATCATCCAATGAGCGAAGCAGAGTTCTAACAACTGAGTGAGGAGTAATGTCATCAGCACCAATTGAAATCAACTCATTTGCAAGAGCAGTGAGTCTGCTGTAAATGGAGCTGACTTTTTCACCCTCGTTTCTCTTGAATCGATAGAATTTGCTTCGAAGTGTGTCAATCCTGGCATCCTTCTGGGTAGAAACAACTTCACCAATCTTCTCAAGATAGTCCCAGACACCTTTGGCCGAAGGAATATTCTTCACTTCATGATACTTCTCTGGTGTCAGATGATTCGTGATGAAAACCCAGACTTCAGAATCAAGATCGATCAGCTTCGCTTCTTCAGGAGTGATGGCATTCTTGTCTGCAACTGTAACTCCATACAAGACAACTTGCCAGGCAGTTGAGTTGATAGCCATGATATTTCTCTTCAATTTGTCCTTCCAGTATGGATAGTCCTTTCCATTGAACACGGGTATGGGTTCGCCGGAGCGAATGGCTGCGAAAGACATACTTGCAAAACACTCTAGGAGGTTAATCCAAACAAATAGTGACTAGCTCCGATACCAATTGTAAGTCCAAGTATGTGATCAGAGGGGAAGGGGGTGAATGATCACGTCAAATTTTTGCATGAATCTATGAAGTGAAGCATAACTTAGCAGCAGAAGAATTTCAACAGAAAGGTAAACATTGAAGCAGAACTGGATTGAAGCATGACATAGAGAATCAAAAGCATCGAATCAATTGCATTGAAGCAAATCACTGAAGCAATTGATAAACTGAATGTAAGTGCGGAAAGTAAAACGAACTCTTGACTCGGCGATGTTTGTTCGACCAGTTCACCCTCTGCAAAGTGCTACGTCTGGTTGGAGGGACTTGTGATTGAACACAGGAGCTAACCTCTCTCCATCCGTATCTCCACTGCACCAATCTACTTGAGCTTGGTCAGTTCTTCACTCGTGGTTGATTATTGAGGAAATCACCGAAACCTTTGACAAACTGAACTTCGAGGCGACAATAACTCTTCGCTCTCTGAAGAACAACACTCTAACCGTCTAGGAGAATTGCAGTTCTCCAAGATAAAAAGGCTAGAAAACTTCTTCCTAAGTCATAATGAATCAACTCAGATCAATAGGACTTATACTTCGGTGGATGGGATTTTTGGTTTGCTTCGGTGGGGTTGCTCTTTCTCTTCACTGTCAGGAAATATTCTTGGAGCAGCCACCGGCCAATGAGGGCGGGGGTGGCGTATTGATAGGTGGAAATCCCTAGGTGCGAAATGATTTAAATGACCTGATGCGACAGCTCGACACCTGTCCGCAATGGTCATATTTCCATTCAAAGCGCAACTTTACTTGCGGTCCAAGTAAAGCTGACTCACGAACTTGGTTCTGCTTCAGGAGCCGAAAGAACGAAGTCTTTGCTGGTGAAGCATTACCTAGTGCACATGAGATTTATCAACTCTGGCTTCTCACAGGTTTGGATTTGATCTGAGTCTTTTCACCAAAACCTTCGGAGTACATTTGCTAAACCCCTCTTGATAGTACGGTTTTTCCTACGACTCAAAAAACTGAAAAGGAACTACGCAAAAACTACTAAGTCTTGCGCCATCTTGGTCATCTCCTTCGATGAGACGTGCTTCAGGATTCCTTATCTTTTTAGGGGTCGACATCCGTGATGAGCTTCACTCCAGAGGATATGCTTCAGTAAGTATGTCAATCTTCGTTGAAGCTTTATCACCAACATATAACTTCAGGAACTTAACCATCTTCTTTACACTAGAAAACTTGTTAGTTCCTTTACTTTTTTGCCCAACAATATCCAAAACTCATGGGGGTATAACTTTGCTCTTACACTATATAAATTCTTGCTCCAAACTGGTGACCTGGATAACAAGTGTTGTTGTTTATATAAAGTTGCTACTTTGATGCCTTATAGTTAGTGATCCATACCTCATATGCTTTAGCTCCAATGTAATTATTTTCTCCTTGTTATGTGTAATTTGATGCCATGCTTTTCTTTGCAATGATATGGTTGATGTATCATATAGTTATGAAGCTCCCAAAGTGCAGCCTTGCTGTTTGCTGTCACATCCCCTGATTTTCACTAAGTCCCTAGACCAGTAGTATTTTCTTGCATTTTTCATGGGTTACAATTACTTGTTCCTGATGCTCATATACATGAAACTTTCTTGCCATGCCTTCCTTTTCATGTCTACTGTTGATCCACATCATTTTGGTGCATGTTTTCATTCATTATCTAATTTTTTCATTGCTCTAAAGTATGCTCCCTGATGTTAACAACATGTACCCGTAAATTGTGATGCTTGTATCTTTTTAACCGTAACTCTGTTTGGGGTGTTCTTTATATCTAACTTGATTAGAATTTCATGTACTTTTTTATTCCATTGTTTACTGTTGTTAAACAACATAAAATATGGTTTAGGGAAGAACAATACCAAATGTTTAAATCATTGTGGGGCCCTTAGTGGATTGCCATGTTTAGGTTGTGCCTCACTTAAATTGACTAGCATAGATAGTTTACTTTATGCTTCACCTCTTTTCATGATTGTGTGATATGCCATGCTTGAGTGAGATTCCATGTCAACAACCTTTGCTCATGTTGGTAGCTACACAACTTGAACCATTATAAATGTGCGGTATCGTTGTGTGTGACGAGTAATCAACTTAACCTGTGAGTAACCGCTCTCGACGGCAGATGCGATACCATGGTGCGTTGTCTCGTGTTGTCCCCTTGTTGATGCTTGCTCGTGATTGCTTCGTAGTAATAGATTCTTGCTCATCGATTGCCTTTTCCAGTGTTTCCTTCTTGTGTGCTTCCACGGATACCTCTCGGAGAAGTTGCGACCTTGCGATCGAATCCACCTTCGATTTCATCTTCTCATCAGGTAAGGGGGAGCATATATCATTCTTATAACTTTCAACTCACTCGAGCCTAGGTGTAGGATAGAAAGATTGCTTGATCCTACCAATTCATATCCATGCCTCTCAAATAAACCCAAACAGCCATGTCCTCCACATCCCAGCAAACCTTGTTCGGCTATGTTACTTTTGCTCGCTACTCAGCCAGTGCTTAGTATGCATGCTAGGATGCTATCAACTATTATCCTATTACTCCTTGGATTAGGCTATCTCATTATTATATTGTTGTGGATGATATGATTATTATAATGTTGACTATATTTGACGAAGGATGGAAGGTCTAGGCTATCCCGCCCCGACGCTTTGTTCCATTCGAGTCACACAGGATCCGAGTTCCGGGTATTGGTTCTAAGACTGAGCGTGTCTAACCGCGTGTGGGATGCTATGGGGTCCCCTCTTCTCACCTATCTAGCTCCAAACATTTCTAGTGGTGGCCCAAGCTGATTTACCATTTGAAACCGTGTGTGTGTCTGGTTCCACGACCAGCAGACATTAAACAACTCGGGCCAGCAGAGACAGAGTTCCTTTGTTGGTCCACACTGGTGATCTAGGGAAGCCCATGAGTTCAGGTGAAGATAATCCCGACCTTAGCCAAACGGAAGAGTTCGATCTAAGTGCGCGGCCGGCTTTTGGGTTGGTGTCGACTCCCCGGCGGCCACCCGGATTTGTGCGTTGTTAGTTAGAGGGACCTGTCATTTCGGATCTCTCGGAACTAAATCATAAAATGGTTGCCTGTGATGGGTAGGAACTGAGAGAGATGGGCGTGCGTGCGGAGCCTTGTAATGGGCAGTTGGTACACCCCTGCAGGTTTAAATCTTTTCGAGAAGCCGTGTCCACGGGTATGGACGACTTGGAACCTACGTATTGTTCATAGATAACATCAACTGAATCATAACTATATCTTGATCAATGTGTGTGTGCCTTGACTGCTTCTTCTTTGTCGGGGCACGAAGGGTAGGACAAGGATAGGGTAGGTGTTATGTTTGCGTAAGTAGCTGATAGCAAGACTTGTTGGAGGCGATTCCTCATCGAATGATTGGTTCTCATCTTACTCTAAATAGATCGTTAGCCACTTATATAATGCTAGTGCGACTTCAACCTCACCACTAGCCCCATCTTACCGTGAGAAGTTAGTTACAATACTTTTGATATATCTCACCCCTTCTTTTCTCTTTTACGCATGTTATGCAAATGATATTGGACTTCAGAGGAGCTTCATGATCCTTCTTCTGGACGCCATCGCAAAGACTCGACAACCACTAGTTAGGCGGATCCCGGCAGAGAGCCTGGACCCGTGTGGTTATGGGAATGGTGTGTTTTACCTTTGCCACTAGGCATTTGATTGTAGTCTGTACTCAGACATGTATCTTCCGCTGACTTAATGTAAATAAGGTGTATGGTGATTGTATGAGATGTTGTATCCTTGTAGCTGTAATGTTGTGATATCATGTTGGAAATTCGGGGCATTTGATTTCGTCATATGTCGCGGTGGGACCGATATGTGCTTCGTCCCAGGATCTGGATGGGAACAACTAGATCTGGAACAGTACCGCATATCGGGCCTTACACAACATCATAACATGATTGCCTCTAGGGCATATCTCCAACAATCAATATATCATCCAGATAAACCACGACATACTTGTCGAGGTATTCCATGAATATATAGTTCATCAATCGGGATAAGGTGGATGGTGCATTAGTCAAGAAAAATGACATGACAGTGTACTCGTATGAACCATAGCGAGTAATGAATGCGGTCTTCGGGATGTCCTCATTAAGGACCCGGATCTGATGGTAACCCAACCTTAAGTCTGAACACACTATGGATCCAACAAGTTGATCATAAAGATCATTGATCCGAGGGAGGGGGTACTTGTTCTGTATCGTGGCCTGGTTGATAGGTCGGTAATCATGGACCAAACGGTTCGTGCCATCACTCTTCTTGACAAAGAGCGAAGGTGCTCCCCAAGCAGAGGAACTTGGACGGATGAAGCCTTTGTCCACTACTAGAAAAGGGCCTTATAGTGGCGTCCTTTTTTTTTCCTTTAGTGGCGCATTTCAAATGCGCCACTAAGGACAAGCCACTAATAAGGCCTTAATAAGCCCTTATGGGTGGCGCATTCTGAAAATGCGCCACCCATAAGAGTCTTAGGGGTGGCTCATTCTGAAAATGCGCCACTATTAAACTTATGGGTGGCGCTCTTAGGGGTGGCTCATTCTGAAAATGCGCCACTATTAAAAAAATTGAATTTTGAATCTGGAAAACAATTTTTTTATTTTTTCTTAATCTCAGGTTAGTATGCTTAATGCTCGGTCACTATGCTTAATCGCAGGTCAAACTTCCCTGAGGGTCACCCATCCTAGCACTACTCCAGCCCCAGCACGCTTAACATCTCGATTCTATTCAACTCCCACTCCAGCTCACCTAGCAAGCACTTGTTGATATATCTATCATATAAATCCTATTGAACCATGTTGATGTTTAGGACCTTGTTGATATTCATTGGTGTGCTAAATTTTCAATATTTTTTTGAAACTTTCTCGATGGGACCATTAGCATATTTTGAACTTTTAAAAAAATGAAAATAAAAATTTTAATTTTTTTTAATTATTTTTTAAATATTATTAGCTAAAATTTTCAACTTTTTTTGAAACTTCCCGATCGGTCCTCTAGCCTATTTTGAATTTTTTTTAAAAATAAAAAAATATATTGTTAAAAAATACAATTTTTTCTGTTACTAGTGGCGCATTTCATTCAAAATGCGCCACTACTAAGTTCAAAAAAAATTCATTTATTTTTTCTCTAGATCTTCAAATGGCCGTAACTTTATTTATGTTAGGTTTTTGAGGATACTAAAAAATGTTCAATGGGTTCCACCCGGTTGAATTTGGATATAACTTTTCCAGTAGATGATTTTTCATATAAAAAACTTTTTCATCGGAGGTTGTATGCAAAAGTAATGCCCATTTTACAAAATTCTTGAGAGATTTTGCAAAAAAAAGTCAAAATTCATATTTGTAAATTTTCCTAACAACTAGACCACATATCATATGGGTAACTTATTTTCTTTTATTTTTTTTCAAATTGAAAAGATGGTCCACAGGGGGGGTGTATTTGGGAATTTTCCTTCACAATTTTTGCTTGGTAGTGGCGCATATGCAAGATGCGCCACCCCTAAGAGCTTATGGGTGGCGCATTCTGAATGCACCACTAATAATTCCTTAGGTCTGGAGCATTTCCAGAATGCGCCGCCCGTAAGCTCTTAGGGGTGGCGCATTTCCAAAATGCGCCACCTATAAGGTTCTTAGGGGTGGCGCATTTCTCCAAATGTGCCACGTATAAGGGGATCCTGGGCTGGCCCACTCTTAGGGGTGACGCATTATTAAAAATGCGCCACCTATAAGAGCTTATGGGTGGCGCATTTTTTACGAGTGCGCCACCACTTACAACATAGTGGCACATACATATAAAATGCGCCACTAATAAGGTTTCCATGTATAGCTATTTCTCTAGTAGTGGTCGATGGCCGTGTCGATCTCCTTCTTAAATTCAAGGAGGTGGTGAGGTGGCAGCTTATACGGGCGCTTGGCAATAGAGACGGTGCCGGGCTTCAAGTCGATGACGAATTCATCTTCTCTAATCGGGGGTATCCCTGGCAGTTCTTCTGGGAATACGTCGGTAAAATCACAAACGATTTGAACTTTCTCAATCCCTTCGAGAGGTGCGACATTCAAGGCATTCAGAGCATATATACGAGCTTCGGCATTCATCGACACAATGGCAGTATGACTCGCAATCGCGCCAGAAGGATGAAAGAGAAGGATGACCATGGTGCCACAATAAAGTGCGGCATCATGGGCTTTCAGCCAATCCATACCCAAGATAAGGTCAATAGTTGATGTTTTCTGAATATGTGGGGAGACAAGGAACTCAATCCTTTCGATCTCTACGGTTATGTTAGGTGCCAGCAGGTCAACGTGACACATGCCGCCGGGTGTTTTAACGGCCAAGGGGGTACGCATCTTTTCGTGGTATATGCCATGCTTAGATGCAAATGCTCCAGACATAAATGAGTGTCATACTCCTGAATCAAATAAAACAGTAGAAGGTATTGAGTTAACGAGGAGGGTACCCATCACAGTAGCGGGTTGTTCTTAAGTTGCTTGAACATCAATGTTGTAAGCATGAACACAAGCATGAGTATTTGACCCAGTATTATAGTTGGGGGTCCCGTTGTTGCTGCCACGGACATTTCCGCGACCAGCAGGGTGAACAACCAGTTGATTCTGTCGCTGGCGGCAATCTTTGGATAAGTGACCTGGTTGACGGCACTTGAAACACAGTCCATCTTGAGGACGGAGGGGTGCAGTCTCAGTCTTCGGCTGTCTCGGCGGGGGCGGAGGAAGACGAGGTGCAACATACGACAGCCTTGGTGGAGGGGCAGGTGGATGATACACGTTGTGAGGAATCCAGACGCGTTTCTTCTGCACTGTGCCCGAAGATGAGCCATCATCACGGGGGCGCTTCGTCGAACCCCCGAACTTAAGCTGAGCGGTCTAGAGAGTGATAGTCTGGTTCACCATGGTCGCGAAGTCGGGGAAGACGTGCACAGCAAGTGCAAGCTAGAGATCTGAGTTGAGTCCATCACGGAACTTCTCTTGTCTACTTGCATCATTTGGGAGGTCAGTTGCTTCATAGAGGGAGAGGCGAAGGAATTCCCTCTGATATGCCGCGACAGTTTTGTTGCCCTGAACGAGGTTGCGGAACTCGGCCTTCATACGGTTCATAATCGCCTGGGGGACATAACGAGCATGGATGGCGGTCTTGAATTCATTCCAAGTGACGATAGGCCCTTCAGCTAGCGAGCCCTTGTGGGTGTCCTACCATTGGGCAGCGGGGACACGCAGGAAATAGGACGCGAAGGTGACGTAATCAGCAGTGTGTGTAACAACCCAGTTTTCACAAAAATTAAAAATTTTGTTTTCGACGTGAATTTTTTGATTGTCTGTATTGTTTGCGGTGTTTGCATCCCCGATCTATCGATCGGCGATTATTTCTCCCCCTCTTATCTCGTACTGGACGGAGACCGACCCTTGCCACCCTGACACTCGACCTTTGCGACACCGGTTTTCACCCGATCACCGTCGCGAAAACCGCACGAGACCAGCCGCAGCCAACGGAACGAAAAACCCCGTTTAATAATTAAACGGGTTATTTTTATAGCGCACCGGAAAGTGTTTTCGGAACGGTTCCAGAGCGAGGTGAACACCGCCGGCTCGACTCGCTGATCGCGCAGTTCAAAGTTTTACCCGAATCGAAGGTACCGCGGACCCCCGGCGGTCAGAAACGTGAGCACCGCGCGCGCGAGAGAAAAACCGGGGATGTTTTTGCAAACTGCCAGCCACCGGGGCTATATAAAGACCACCACACTCCCACCCATTTCTAGGGTTTCCCTAGCCACAATTTGCAGCCACCCCCTCTATAAAGTGCCAGATCTGATCCAAACCCATCTACCCAGCCGAAAACCTAGCACGTGGCGATCTAGAGCCGTCAGATCCCCAGATGGACGTTCCAGGTTCCTCCACGTCGCTCCGAGCCTGTCCAGCCTCCTCCTCCCGCGATCGGCCCCCGCAAGGCCCTGGAAACGCCGCCGTGGCCCGCCCAAGCCCATCTAGGCGCCCCCCGTGGAGCTCGGCCGCGCCGCCCGCGATTTCGGCGAGCCGCCGGCTGCCGGCCAGCCGCGGCCGCCTCTCCTCCGGGCCCGCCGGCTCCTCCTCTCCTCCCTCTCCCTGCTCCCCTTTCCCTCCTTCTCCTCTTCTCACCCCGCCTCCTTCTTCCTTGCAGCTCGCAGCAGGAGCCCGCAGCCATGGCTGACCACGGCTGCCGCCATGGAGCTCGCCAAGCTCCGCCTCGAAGCCGCCTTCCCGTGCCGCCCCTTCCCTCCGGATCCAGCGCCCAGCCGCGCCCCTCATCAGCCTCGCCGGAGGATCCCCGTCGTGCCGGAGCTGCGGCTGCTCGTCGCCGGAGCCATGCAAACGAGGCCATCCCCGATCCAACCGCCAGCAGCGCCCGTGCTGGGCTGCCTCCGGCGCGCGCCCAGGAGGGCCCAGCAGCCCAGGCCGACCCTCCTCTTGGGCCGGCCCAACAGTGAGCGCCCAGCCCCTTTTTTTTGTTTTCTTTTTTTTTCTCTGCTGTTGGGCCCAGCAGTCTAGTTTCGGCCCGAGTAGCTTTTTTTTCTAGGAGTTTATTTTTTTTGGCAGATTGTGTTGTTTTATTGCGATGCTTATAACTTTTCACCGGTAGCTCCGATGGAGACACTTTCTATATGAAAGTTGCTCCGTTTTGCGCGTAGATTATTAAAATGTTGCTTGTTGGCATGTTTGAGCTTGTTTACTTGTTGTTTAACTGCTAATTACAAATGCTTTCCACTGTAAACTGTAATTGCAATAACTTTTAATCGTTGCTCTGTTTAAAATGTTCTTTATATGAAACTTGACTACAATTGCTTGTAGATTCTGTTTATGCCGTTCTTGCTTGCTAATAAAAATAATAACATATTGTTTAGGGAAAAAACAGTACCAAATGAAATAATAACATATTTCCATGCTTGAGTGATCTGCCATGTTAACAACCTTTGCTCACCTTGTGTAGCTAAGCAACTTGAACCACCGTAAACGTGCGGTATTCATCGTGTGTGACCGATACCCCACTTAAACTGTTAGTAACCGCTCTCGACGGTTCGTGCGATGTGTCGTGTTTCCTTTTTTTATGCTTACTCGTGTTTTCTCCTTAGTAATAGATGATGCTCGTTGATTTATTTCCAGTGTTTATCGTCTTGTGTGCTTCCGCGGATACCTTCGGAGACGTTGCGAGCTTGCGATCCACTACACCTTCGGAACCCGACTTATCAACAGGCAAGGACTATACATCACTTATGATCCATTCTATTTCAACCAGCGGTTTGCATGCTAGTCTAGGATAGGTTCGATGTTTGATCCTACCACATGTTTACAGCCTCTTTCAAACCGATACAGCCATGTCACCTCCCAGGAAACCTTGTACCTGCTATGTTACTATTGCTTGTTGCTCAGCCCCTGCTTGGTATGCATGCTTAGGATGCTATGATGTTACCCTATTACTCCTTGGTTTTGGGATATCACATTATTACTATTGTTGCTAATGGTATGATTATTATAATGTTGACTATATTCGACGAAGGATGGAAGGTCTAGGCTATCCCGCCTCGACGCTTTGTTCCATTTGAGTCACCTAAGATCCGAGTTCCGGGTATTGGTTTTAAGACTGAGCGTGCCTAATCGCGTGTGGGATTTTATGGGGTCCCCTCTTCTTACCTACCTAGCTTCAAACATTTCTAGAGGTGGCCCAAGCTGATTTATCATTTGAAACCGTGTGTGTCCTGGTCAGCTGCCAGTAGTTTTCAAACAACTCGGGCCAGCGGAGACTTAGTTCCTCTGTTGGTCCACACACTGGTGAGCTAGGGAAGTCCCCTGTTATATAGGTCATACTAAACCCGACCTTGGCCATACGGAAGAGTCCGATCCGAGAGCGTGGTCAGCTTTTGGATAGGGTGTCGACTCCCCGGGGGCCACCCGGATTTGTTCGTTGTTAGTTAGAGGGACCTGTCGTTTCGGATCTCTTGGAACTAAATCATAAAATGGTTGACTATAATGGGTAGCAACTAAGAGAGATGGGCGAGCATGCGACGCCTCGTAATGGGAAGTTGGTACACCCCTGCAGGGTTAAATCTTTTCGAGAAGCCGTGTCCACGGTTATGGACGACTTGAGACCTACTCCTTGTTCATATACAACAACAACTGAGATAATTTTAATATAACTTGTTCAACGTGTGTGTGTGCCTTGACTGCTTCTTCTTCGTGGGGATGCGAAGAGGAGGACAAGGATAGGATAGGTGTTATGTTTGCGTAAGTAGTTGAGAGAAAGACTTGTTGGAGGCGATTCCTCATGGAACGCTTGGCTTCTTATCTTACTCTCTAGATCGTTAGCCACTTCATAAATGCTAGTGCGGCAGCAACCTCACCACTTACCCCTTCCTTACCGTAAACTACTAGTTGTCCTAGAATGACGAGTGATGAAGTCCTTGCTGGGTCAGATGACCACTACAGTTGGATGCTGAGTACCTCTGTACTCATGATACTACCCCAAACTCTTTTCAGGGTTCATGATCGACAACAGGTACGGTGATCGACGTTTCACGTGGAGACTCGACGACGACTAGTTAGGCGGATCCCGGCGGAGGGCCTGGACCCGTGTGGTTATGGGGATCGATCCTTTTCTCTTTGCCACTAGGCATTCGATTGTAGTCTGTACTCAGACATGTATCTTCCGCTGTTGTATTGTATTTGAGGCAGTTGTATGCCGATTGTATGAGATGTTGTATCCTTGTATCTGTAATGTTGTGATATCATGTTGGAAATCCGGGGCATATGGCTTAGTCATATGTCGCGGTGGGACTGATATGTGCTTCGTCCCTGGATCTGGGTGGAAACACCTAGATTTGGAACAGTACAGCATATCGGGCCTTATAGTGTGCACCCTAGCGAACTCCAGCTGACGAGTGATGTCACGAAGCCAATCATCGGCATTGAGAGGCTGTTCAAGTTGGTGGAAGGTAGGGGTTTGAGACGCATGAAATCTCATAGAGCAACCACAGGCGGTTGGTTCTGTTAGTGGTTCTGGTTCTGGTTCTAGAGAGTATCTATGACTCCTTGCATAAACACTTGGTTCATTTGAAACTGTTGCATCATCGCGGCCATGTAGTCTGGCGGCGGAGGTGGATCGTCGGCACCACGACCACCATGACCAGCCATCCTACTAAAATTTAACAGGGGTATTTCAGAGATGGAAATTTAACGAGATACTGGAAACAAGCATGAGGTAAAGCGACAACGAAGAGGGGACGTGGAAATATATAGGAGTAGTCATATAAGACATACACATCCACGCAAGGATTCAATCAAAAATCGGGCGCGCAGACCGTGGCAAGGAATACACGATGCGACATAGCTAACGCTATGTCAATCACGCCGCAAGAAAACTGTTGGCCACAGGAATTTGTACCAGAGAACGCGCGGCCTGCCCCGAATGAGAAAGGGGATCCGCGGTCCGGGACCTGGGTCCGAACTCCTGCGACACGACTCGATAAAGGGTTAAGAAGCAGAACGCCGGGTGGAATCAACAAGCTCGTGATCCTAAGGTCAGAGTTAGTAAAACTACCAAGAAGGATAAGAGAGCTGATTCCGAGAGCATAGGTATGGAGAAAAAGGATCAAAATACCATAGATACCACAACAGGGTGATATTGATGTGGGCCCGTAAGCCAAACATTAAGTTAGCAAAATATTTTTTCAAAGATTATACTCAACTTCGACTAAGGAGTGGGTGGGTGGCTTCTTACAGGCAGTCGGCTCTGATACCAACTTGCGACGCCCCTAAAATCAAGTCATGTACAGTAATCATACACGCAGGGTACACGACTGAGATTAGCGTGCCATGGTGAGAGTATCACAGCACAACACTAAACACAAAAGGATAAACCAATATGGTACAAGATAAGGGGGTCGCACGGCCCCAAATACATAAGCTATACAAACCATAATATCTGAGTACAGACATAGTTAGTCAAGTTTTTGCCTTAAGAAAGCTAGCACAAATCACATTAGAGATACTGATCGAAAAGGCAAGGCCTCCTACCTGGGAGCCTCCGAAACTACTCCTGGTCCTGGTCAGCGGGGGTATCGACGTAGTAGTAGCCACAAACGAGGTACTCCTGCTCCTAGGCTCCAACGTCGACTGCAACGGCCGATCAGGCAAAACAAAAAGGGGGAAATAAAGCAAGGGTGAGTATCTAGCATACCCGCGAGTCTTACGTCCGCTACTAAGCATTTATGCATTTGTATCAAATGGAAAGGGGAGGCTTTATATAGTGGACTGCATGGTAGAAATCAGAATAAGGATGAGAAGCTAGGCCTATCGAAGACTAGCATTTTCCGACGAGTCTTGAAGCACAAGAAGAGACCAGCCAACAATTCATATAAAACATAAAGTAACTATGCAGCAGAAGTCGCTGCAACATTTTACAATAGTAAGTTGTAATAATTAACAATAATAAATGCCTCCGAGTCCCTTCATCAACTTCACTGCGAGGAAGAAAACCCGGAACCAACAGTTTAATAGTAGTAATTTGTAGTAGTAGGATCTGACTTCAGCATAAAGCGTCATGTTACCATGGACACGGCTATTTGAATAGATTAAACTCCCTGCAGGGGTGCACTACTGTTCATCCTGCACGCTCGGATCTCTAGGGTGGCGTACACCTTGTTAAGGAATGCCCCACCGAGGCTATCTGACACATCGCAACCCATCCTAGGCTCAGCAGAGAGCCATCCGTCGGACTATATCCTATTCGCTCAAGGGTCTAGGTCCCTCACCCTTCCACGCTCCTGCACGGTGCTAGACTGGCCGGTGAAGCAAAAGAAAATCCAAATACACCTGCTGCAGCAAAGAAGACAACACCGCTTCTCGGCAATCAGCTCGTGGTACTACTAACGTATGAAGAGCTTTTGGACGAAACTACGACGCGGAGGGCCCACACCGTAATCCCACATGTAGGTAGTGCGTACAGACCAACGGGCCTCTCAAGGAATCCACTGAACCATTTAGCATTTTAATATTATCTCGCAGACAACTGTTATCGCTGTCTGACTGACAACACAATGGACAACGAACATCAACAAGGACCACCAGTACGTCGGGGCCTGCCCTGTCGTCCCTTCAAAGCACGCGGTTACCAACAATGTGAACCGTCTCCTTACCTTGTCTCGCGTGTGCTCTTGGTATAGCTCGACTTTTCATAGTTTGGTAACTCTCGCGAGATACGAGCAGGGGCCAAGCACGCTAGTAACGTCGGTCGTACCCTCCCTGTCGTTCCCGACGCAATACCGCTCGCAGGCACCGTTGGGTCGTCCGACTCTTACCTTTAGGGACAACCTTTGCTCAGGTACCTAGAGCGGCTATACAGAGTCATCGAGTGGAGTACAAGGATTACTCCTTGATAGCTCACACTTGATGGTGGCTCGGCAGAGCCGAGCTAGGGGGCCTTAGGCGGTGTCTGCATTGTACCGTACCTATTTTAGTTAATTTATTGTTCCGCGTTCACTCACCAGAGTGATCACGGCCCGCTATCTAATCCTAGTTAACAATGCGCATGGTTTACTGCTAAAAATAATATTTATTTATAAGGCACCATAGGATAAAGGCAGGTACGTCAAGGGGCTAGCAAGACAGGCTATGAAATTGAATAGGTAAGTAACATAGCAGAAGCAATAACAATGCCTAGTGCAAGAAATGTACGAAAAATATAGGTGATATCTGGGGAAGGAAAATGGCTCTGCTTTCCTGGAAGCTCGACGGTAGGGGTACGGTCGTCGACGACGTAGTCGATCACAGGGGCATCGGTAGCGGTGGTCGGGACTATCGAACAATAAGAGAGGGGGAAGAAACAATAAATACACGGCAATAATAGCAATACAAATACAAGACATGGCAAATGCAGTGTTAGGGGTGAACTAACGTGGTGGTGCACGTTGCAGACGAAACGAGAATTCAACCGGCAATTCTACCAACTTCGGGTGATTACCGGACAGTGTAATCGGAGGGGGAATGTCTCGTGTGCGGTATGTTAGAGGAGTGTGTCTAAGGCCCGATATGCGGTACTGTTCCAGATCTAGATGTTTCCATCCAGATCCGGGGACGAAGCACATATCCGTCCCACCGCGACATATGAAGAAGTCATATGCCCCGGATTTCCAACATGATATCACAACATTACAGATACAAGGATACAACATCTCATACAATCGGCATACAACTGCCTCAAATACAATACAACAGCGGAAGGTACATGTCTGAGTACATACTACAAGCAAATGCCTAGTGGAAAAGAGAAAAACATCGATCCCCATAACCACACGGGACCAGGCCCTCCGCCGGGATCCGCCTAACTAGTCGTCGTCGAGTCTCCACATGAAACGTCGATCACCATAATTGTTGTCGATCAAGAACCCTGAAAAGAGTTTGGGGGTAGTATCATGAGTACAGAAGTACTCAGCATCCAACTTTAGTGGTCATCTGACCCAGCAAGGACTTCATCACTCGTCATTCTAGGACAACTAGTAGTTTACGGTAAGGAAGGGGTAAGTGGTGAGGTTGCTGCCGCACTAGCATTTATGAAGTGACTAACGATCTAGAGAGTAAGATAAGAAGCCAAGCATTCAATGAGGAATCGCCTCCATCAAGTCTGCTATCCACCTACATACGCAAACATAACACCTATCCTATCCTTGTCCTCCTCTTCGCATCCCGACGAAGAAGAAGCAGTCAAGGCACACACACATTGATCAAATTATGTTAAAATTATCTCAGTTGTTGTTGTCTATGAACAAGGATTAGGTCTCAAGTCGTCCATAACAGTGGACACGGCTTCTCGAAAAGATTTAACCCTGCAGGGGTGTACCAACTGCCCATTACGAGGCTCCGCACGCACGCCCATCTCTCTCAGTTGCTACCCATCAAAGGCAATCATTTTATGATTTAGTTCCAAGAGATCCAAAACGACAGGCCCCTCTAGCTAACTACGAACAAATCCGGGTGGCCCCCGGTGAGTCGACATCCATCTCAGGAGCCGGCCGCGCTCTCCGTCTGGTCTCTACCGTCTGTTGCAGATTTGGATAGCCGGTTAATCACACATGGGAAACCGGGTCCTCAGCCGAACAAGGTGGGCCAGCAAGGGAACTATGTCCTCACTGGTCCAGGTTGGTTTGAAAACTACTGGCAGCTGACCAGCACACACACGGTTTCAAATGGTAAATCAGCTTGCGCCACCACTAGAAATGTTTGAAGGTAGGTAGGTAAGAAAAGGGGACCCCATAAAATCCCACACGCGGTTAGGCACGCTCAGTCTTAAAACCAATACCCGGAACTCGGGTCCTAGGTGACTCGAATGGAACAAAGCGTCGGGGCGGGATAGCCTAGACCTTCCATCCTTCGTCGAATATAGTCAACTTTATAATAATCATATCATCAACAACAATATAATAATGTGATATCCAAAACCAAGGAGTACCAGGGTAACTTCATAGCATCCTAAGCATGCATACTAAGCAGAGGATGAGCAACGAGCAATAGTAACATAGCAGTACAAGGTTTGCTGGGAAGGGACATGGCTGTATCGGTTGGAAAGAGGCTATAAACATGTGGTAGGATCAAACATCGAACCTAACCTAGACTAGCATGCAAACCACTGGTTGAAATAGAATGGATCATAAGTAATGTATAGTCCTTGCATGTTGATAAGTCGGGTTCCGAAGGTGTAGTTGATCGCAAGCTCGCATCGTCTCCGAAGGTACCCACGAAAGCACACAAGACGATAAACAATGGAAAGCAATCAATGAGCAAGCATCTATTACTACGGGGCAAACACGAGCAAGCATCAACAAGAAGGAAACAGGAGACATCGCACTTACCGTCGAGAGCGGTTACTAACAGGTTAAGTGGACTACTCGTCACACACGACGATACCGCACATTTAGAATGGTTCAAGTTGTTTAGATACAGGTGATCAACAAAGGTTGTTAACATGGAAACTCAAGCAAGCATGGAATATCACACACACATGGCAAGAGGTGAAGCACAAGTAAACTATCTATGCTAGTCAATTTAAGTGAGGCACAACCTAAACATGGCATAACACTAAGTGACGCAGGATGATTAAAACATTTGGTACTGTTCTGTCCTAAACCATATTTTAGGTTGTTTAACAATAGAAAACAATAGCATAAACAAAAATTACACGAAAAACTAATCAAGTTACATATAAGGCACACTCCAAACGGAGTTACGGTTAAAAAGATATAAGCAAAACAAGTTACGGGCACAATCTGCCAACATCACGAAGCACAATTTAGAGCAAAAAATAATCAGGATAATCAATGCAAACATGCTCACAAATGATATGGAACTAAGTAGACATGACAGGGAAGGCATGGCAAAAAGAATCATGCAAATAGGCATCATAGATCAAAAGATATTAAGCATGCAACATGGCATCGGAACGTTACAGACTTAGAGAAAAACAGAGGTGGCTGTCAAAAATAGCGGCATAGCAACTTTGGAGCTAAATATAACTATGACTAGGAATGCTAACATGACAAAGCAATACATATCATTCAAGTAAACATGATGCTTAACAATATGCAATTGGAATCACTCAATTCCGATAAAAGGTTGCGACGCAACCGTCACCCGAAGTTGCAACAAATTAACAGTTTTCAGCACAGCAGGACA
Organism: Bromus sterilis; assembly: GCA_950022295.1. Taxonomy (NCBI): domain Eukaryota; kingdom Viridiplantae; phylum Streptophyta; class Magnoliopsida; order Poales; family Poaceae; genus Bromus; species Bromus sterilis. The sequence continues at coordinate 221,903,276 of OX465597.1, forward strand.
TTAACATCAGGCTCACCACTTTGGAGCAAGATTTAATATAGCTACAGAACCCAAATATGACAAGTTAAAGCATGGAAATGAAGTACATATGATGCTTAACACATAGGAAAAAAGAATCAATGCAATAGGCCTCATGGATTAGTCACAATCATCAATCAAAGTTGCAACAAAATAACATCAGCAGCACTTGACAGAATTTAGCAACAGTTAACAGTCTGGTGCCTACTTCAACACAGAAATACATATTCAAGATGACCTCAAAATAAATAACTTCCTAAAGATGAACTCTAGAGCACACAAAGCACAACCAAACAAAAAAAGAATCACTTCATTCGGAGCTACGAGTCAACGGGAAATCGCATTACAAACGGGATCAGCAGCATATATTTAACAGACTTAGAAAAATAACAGCAGGGGTAAAAAAGAAAGAAAAAAAAGGGCACGGGCCTCTCACCCAGTGGGCTTGGCCCAACAGGCCTGGACCTGGCCTGGCCGCGGGATCAGGCCGCGGGAGCGCCTGGGCTGGACTGGGCCGCGAAGCCCACGTGGAGGCACGCCGTGCTGGGCCGTGGCCTGGCCCATGTCGGCGAGGAGACGTGCCAACCGAGATCCGCCCGATCCCTACGTCCTGGACGGCGGCCGGCGACCGGTGGTGCCTGTCAGAACCCCAACTAGGGTAAGTGCTAGGGTTGGTTGTGCCCTTTGCATCATGCAAAATTTTCAAAAGAAATTCAAAAATGGGGAAAAGAAAAGCCCTGAGAATTTAATTCAAATGGCCAGATAAAATTTTCTTCCAAAAATTCCTCTGGTATTTTTGCAAAGTCTTATAAATATGCATGATCACATATAAAGTGAAGTGGGTCCCACTGCATGCACCAAGATTTGTCAAAAATTCCAAAAAGGGCTTGGAAATTAAATTAAAGTCCAATTTGAATTAAAAATTCAAATTGTTTGAATTTCAAAAATCTCCAAAACTTGTGAGTTGCTAACTATATGCTTTGTAAGTCCAAATAAAAGTTTTGGGCATTTTATAAATTGCCTAGGTATTTAATTACTAGGGAAAAACGATTTAACAGAAAAGAAAAACAGAAAGAATAAAAAGAGGCTCACCTGGCTTTCAGCCCAACTCAAACACCAGCCGGCCCAGCCCACCTCCTCGTTGTCGTCTTCCTCCCCGAGCACAAGCACACAGCTGCGTGCCCGGCATGCCGTGGCCGCCATGGCCACCAGGGACACGCAGCTGCTCCCCGCCCACGTCACCTGCGCCACGGAGCACGCCGGGACGCCCCGCGTCCAATCCCCCTCTCCCTGCTCGCTTTCCCTCTCTCCCTCTCGCGAATCCCGCGTGGCCCGAGCGCACGCCGTCGAACTTGTATGGCCGTCGTTCTCCTCGAGCTGCGCCATGATGTCCAGGAGACTCCTCGACGACGCCTTCGTCTTCACGTGCGAGTAATCGAGCCGGCGAGCTCCACAGACGCCGCGCCCTTCGTCGTCTTCACCGCCGGACCGCATGAGCTCGCCGTCAAATACGTCGTCCCCGCGACCTCCCCGACGTAGCCTTCATCACCTTAGACACCAGGGTGAGCCCCTCTTCCTTTTCCCCCTCCCTCGCGTCTCCCCGTGGTCGGAATCGCCGAGCCCGCCTGTGCAGTACTCTGGCCGCCGCGTTCCTCAACGTCGGCGAGGCTCCGGCGACTCCCATCCTGCCCCGAGCCCATGGCTTGGTGCGGGCGAGCAAGGGGCACCTCCCCGTGCTTCCCCCGTGCCAAACCGTGGACGGAAGGCCACCCCGGCGTGTCGCCGTGCACAGTGGCTGGCGCCGGTTAACCGCCGGTGGGCGGTTTAGTTTAGGAGTTAACCTCCCCTTTAATCCACCTTAGAGACACTGACAGTGGGGCCCAGGGTCCTAATTACGCCCCTGTTAATTTAAACTAACAGGGATTTAACCCCCTAAGGCTGACAGCCATGGCCCACTGGTCAGAGCCCCCCCCCACGTCATGCTGACGCAGCAGTGACGCAGTAAATAGAAAAGGATTTAAAGAAATTCCAGAAATTACAGACAATAGCCAAAACTTCAATAAATCATAGAAAATTCATATGAACTCCAAATTAAACATATAATATATGAAAAATTATCAAAAAAAAGCAAGGATTAACAATATGCAATTTGTTTTCATGTTTGACCATTTTAAAATGGGGAAACAGTACCAAATGTGCATATGGCTTAATTTGAATTCATATTTGAAGTTTGAATTTGCAATTCTTTTGCAATACACTTCAATTAAATGGAATTGTCAACACATCAGTACCATGTACATCATTTTTTCTCAACTTATCATGTGCTTGAGCATCGCAATTATAATTATTCCTTGATTGCTTTGTTTGCTCGATAGAAGTGGAACCGGAACCGGAGGCCACCCCCTTCGTTGAAAACACCGTGTGTGAACCTCGTCAGCAAGGCAAGCAAACCCCATTGATCATGTCTATAAAATCCCAATTCCCTCTCAGTCTCGCTTATGCATGTTTAGAAGATCACTTGTATCGATTCTACCGCATAGTTGAACCCATATCCGATGCATGACCTATCATCTTGTCACAGTAGTAAGAAAACCACAATCCTAGCTGACATAGGAGTTGATTGATATCATGTGGCCCCTGCAACTGTTAATGCTTATTGCATGCTTAGTGGTACTATGAGGTTGCTTTTGATGTGAGTCGGGATGGTAGTGAACATGGTGTTGATGAAAGTGAAACTGTGTTGGTGAATCCACCCTAATACAAGGTGAACGATGAGAGGCTGTGTAGGAGTACGCAGTGGGTTGTCTCGTTGAACACCGCCTTAAGCACCGAGTTCTTGTATGGTAATCCAAGACAAAGAGTACAACCACACATTGGGCTCACTGACCCGTCTCGGCCTAGTACCTTGATCCGTGTCGACGTCCAGGAGTCACATTAGTTCGGGCTTTCCATTTGACATGTGCATAGAAAAAGAACGAAGGAAATGGTTGCATCATATAGATATGTGGGTGCACTTGTGAGGCAGGAAAACCATCTGCCAAAGGTGGCGTCTCGGTCACTTACATTCTTTGAGTTCGTTTCGTTGATACGATCGGGCTCTCGAGCGGAGGCAACTCAGATAGTCGACTCCTGGAATAGACCGGTTGTGAGCGAAGTGTCGTGGTGAACATCCTCGCTGTCACCTCTTGAACGGTGGCGAGCATAAGGCGGTAACCGATGGTCATGTGTGTGTAGCTTACACCCTTGCAAGGTTAACAAAACTATTCGAATAGCCGCGTCCACGGTTAAGGACTACTTGGAACCTGTACCTGATTATTAGACAACTTGAATGGATACTTATAAAACTCGCAAGATAAGCGTGAGTGCTATGGTGTGCTTCCTCGTGGGGAAGTCGAGGAAGTAACCATAGTGGTGTATTGGTTGGAGACTTGGTAGTGGACTCGTGTACGCTTCTTACCTCAAGTCTGGTACTCGTAGTACAGGACTAGCCAAGTCAGAGCCGGCACTTCTGCATGATGAAACCCCACCTCCTTTACCTTGAAACTTGAGCATGAGTAGTGTAGTTCTGATGTAAGTCTTGCTGAGTACGATTTTCTACTCACGTTTGCTTATTCTATGTTTTAGATGAGAAACCTGACCCCGATGGAGTCACCGACCGGAAGCTCGACGTTGACCTTGGTAGTATAGTTCCAGACAGCAGTCTGGTCCCTCGTGGAAGGGCATGTATGTTTACAAGGCTTCTCTAAGCCATTTGTTAAACTTGTCTGTACTCAGAACTAATTTGCTTCCGTTGTATGATGTAATGTTGATCACATACATGTGATCTTTGTATACTCTATGTGTAAGTAAATAAAGAAGTACTTTGTAGAGTTATGTGATGATACCTGCTGTTCATACTAGGCATGTGTGTTGCGTGTATGTTTATAACATGCATGTCTTAGTATGGGTTTTCGAGACCTTAGTTGTGATCTGGCTGGCGGTCTTTTATACACCAAGTGGCCCTTAGATGTGTGCAGCTTGGGGCATCGCGATGCGATTTCTCGTGACTCTGTCACGTGCACACTTTGTTGTATGATCGAGCCCGCCCTAGACCCCGACTAAGTGATCGGGCTGGAGTAAGTCTATGTAAGAGTTAGGATTCAATCGATAACATGGTTGAGGCGACTTGTCCATCCCGGTGTTCATACTAAGGTTGTTTCATTTTCCATCCCGGTGTAGCCGTTATGCTGCCCGATTTATCCCGTGTTTCTATGAATCTTTGCCTTTGCATTATGATCTTTTCCTCCTAATCATGTCCTCTTATCTTTGATTCCATCTTAGAACCTGTTCTGATTGTTTATTTTTATCACACAGGATGTCAGGTGGAACTCGTAGTGCTGTTCATCGGAATCGAGACCGTGTTCGGAATCGAAATGATGATGAACCTCTACCACCGCCTTCTGCGGCGGAAATCATGATGGAAGCTGAGAAGAATCGACGTGATCAAACACGCCTTCTGGAGCTCATCGAGCAGAATACCGCTCGTCAGCATAATGTGGTTGTGAGCATTCAGGACTTCATCCTCCTCAAGCCACCAGTATTCTGATGTTCTTCTGAGCCCCTTGAAGCTGATGATTGGCTCCGTTCCCTCGAGCGTAAGCTTGATACTGCACATGTTGCTCCCTATGACCGAGTTATTTTCGTGGTATACTTCCTGGAAGGTGCTTCCATTCAATGGTGGGAGAACTATGTTGCTATGCAGCCAGATAGTCACGTATTGACTTGGCAGGAGTTCTGTGTTTCCTTTCGAGGGTACCACATTCTGGATGAGTTGATGGAGCGCAAGAAGGAAGAGTTCTGCAATCTGACTCAAGGAGAGATGTCCATTCATGAGTATGTGAGAGAGTTCAACTGTCTTGCTCGTTATGCCCAAGATGAGATCACCACTGATGCCAGAAAGCATGCAAGGTTCCGTAAGGGACTTAGCCCCATCCTTCGTCATGATCTCAACCTCCTTGAATTTGCCACCTTTGAGTATTTAGTCAACAGATCCTTCAGAGCTGAGCATGGCAATGAAGTGTTCGAAGATTCTCGCAAGCATGCTCTTGATCTTGCTCCGTCTGCAAGTTCAGCCCCTCAGAAACGCCGAATTTTGATTCCAACCAGAGCCATACCTCAAAACTTTATTGAGAGACCTACCTCCAATATATGCCATCCACCTCAACACATTGTTCCTCCCCGGAATGGTGGTGTGCATCCAAGTAATCCCACTCCCAGCATTTCAGACAGGGTATGCTTTAAGTGTGGTCTTGCAGGCCATTGCTATCGTCAATGCCCTCAGGTCTTGATGGCACCACATCATTCTCGACCTAAGCCTCCAAAGAAACCAACCACCAAGACCTTCCCAGCAAAGCTTCTAGTCCCAAGTAATGGATATGTGAACCAAATCTCCATAGAAGAAACCACTGCTGCTTCTGACGTCATTCTTGGTACACTCCCAGTCAATCATGTCCCCGCCTCCGTTCTTTTTTATCCAGGAGCTTCTCATTCATTCATGTCGGAGAGTTATGCACTTCGTCATGAGTTCCCCTTTGAAGAAATGTTTTCTCCAATGATCATTCAAACTCCTGGTTCAAAGTGGCAAACTAATAGAGTAAGCCATGGAAATAAAATTGCAATTGAGGGTTTAGTATTCCTTGCTTCTCTTATAGCCCTCAAGTCTTCGGACATTGATGTCATCCTAGGAATGGATTGGTTATCAAGGCAGAATGCTTTCCTTGATTGTAAAGCCAAGTCAGTTAAACTCACCCATCCTTCAGGCCAGACCATTGACTACACATCACCCAGCTCTAGAACCCAGATGCATACTTTGAATGTGCTTCCCCTTCCAGACCTTGAAGATGTTCCGGTGGTTCGTGACTTCCCGGATGTCTTTCCTGAAGAGCTGCCGGGAATGCCACCCGACAGGTGTGTAGAGTTCATAGTTAATCTTATACACGGCACAGCCCCAATTTCCAGACGACCATATAGAATGGCCCCACATGAGTTAGCTGAGCTAAAAACCCAACTTGATGCTTCGTTGGCAAAAGGCTTCATCCGCCCTAGCTCATCGCCATGGGGTTGCCCCGTTCTGTTCGTAACGAAGAAAGATGGAACATAAAGGATGTGCGTAGACTATCGCCCGCTAAATCTAGCGACGATAAAGAACAAGTACCCACTGCCCAGGATCAATGATCTTTATGATCAACTGGCAGGATCCTCTGTCTTTTCCAAGATGGATTTGAGATTAGGCTATCATCAAATCAAAATCCGAAATGAGGACATTCCAAAAACGGCTTTCACTACTCGTTATGGTCTTTACGAGTATACCGTCATGTCCTTCGGTTTAACCAATGCCCCCGCCACATTCTTGCGCTTGATGAATTCGATCTTCATGGAGTACCTAGATAAATTTGTTGTAGTTTATCTTGATGACATTCTCATCTACTCGAAGAACGAAGAAGAGCACGCAGAACATCTTAGGTTGGTATTGATGAAGCTTAGAGAGCATCGCCTGTATGCTAGATTCTCCAAGTGTGAATTTTGGCTACCAGAAGTGACCTACTTAGGCCACGTGATTTCTGCAAAAGGCATTGCTGTCAATCCAGAGAGAGTTCAGGCCGTCCTTGACTGGACTCCACCTGAATCGGTTAAGCAAGTTAGGAGTTTTCTTGGCCTAGCCAGCTATTTCCGCCGCTTCATCGAGAACTTTTCTAAAGTTGCAAAGCCTCTAACTAAACTCCTCAAGAAAGATAAGAAATTCCAATGGACCCCCAAGTGCGAGGAAAGCTTTCAAGAGCTAAAAAGAAGATTGACTTCTGCACCCGTACTTGCACCTCCAGAAACCAAAATGGATTTCGAGGTCTATTGTGATGCTTCACGGCAAGGGTTAGGATGCATACTTATGCAAGATAGACATGTGGTAGCTTATGCTTCACGCCAGTTGCGGCCACATGAAGAGAACTATCCTACCCATGATCTTGAACTCGATGCCGTAGTTCATGCCCTGAAGACTTGGCGACATTACCTCCTTGGTAATCGTTGTGAGATATATTCTGATCACCAAAGCCTCAAATACATATTCACCCAGCCAGATCTTAATCTCAGGCAAAGACGCTGGATTGAGTTGATAAAAGATTATGACTTAGGAATTTCTTACACCCCAGGCAAGGCCAATGTCATGGCTGATGCACTAAGTCGTAAGTCGTATTGTAACAACCTCATGTTACAACAGTATCAACCACTTCTTCATGAGGAATTTCGAAAGCTTAATCTCGAGATTGTTCCTCGTGGATCTCTTTTCAACTTGGTGGCGAAACCAACCCTTGAGGATCAGATCATAGTTGCCCAAAGACGTGCACGAGGTGTACGCCGGATCAAGGAGAACATTACTAGCGGAGTTGCTAAATGTTTCACCACAGATAGTAAAGGAACGGTATTCTTTGAAAATCGTTTGATAGTACCTAAGAATAGGGATCTAAGGCAAATCATCCTCAAAGAAGCCCATGACACACCCCTCTCGATTCATCCCGGTAGCACAAAAATGTACCGAGATCTACGCCAGAGATTTTGGTGGACTAGGATGAAGAGAGACATTGCCCTATATGTTGCCGAATGTGATGTTTTTCGTCGCATTAAGGCCGAACACCAAAGACCTGCTGGCACACTTCAACCATTGCCTATTCCCGAGTGGAAATGGGAGAAAGTCGGTATGGAGTTCATCACCGGCTTTCCAAAAACCCAGAAAGGAAATGATGCCATCTTCGTGGTCATTGATAGACTTTCCAAAGTTGCTCACTTCCTTCACGTTCGCGAGTCTATAACTGCTAGCCAGTTAGCGGACTTGTATGTCTCTAGAATTGTGTCTCTTCACGGTGTTCCTTTGGTAATCAATTCTGATCGTGGTAGCCTTTTCACCTCTAGATTCTAGGGAAGCTTTCAGGCTATGGGAACTCATCTCTCCTTTAGTACAGCTTTCCATCCTCAGTCTAGCGGTCAAGTTGAAAGGGTTAATCAAATCTTGGAAGACATGCTCAGAGCTTGTGTTATATCTTTCGGAAAGAATTGGGAGAAGTCTCTTCCATTTTCCGAATTTGCTTATAACAATAGTTTCCAATCTAGTCTGAACATGGCTCCTTTTGAACTCCTATATGGACGACGATGTCGAACACCCTTGAACTGGTCAGAAACCGGTAAAAGACAATTCTTTGGACCGGATATGATCAAGGAAGCAGAAGAGCAAGTTCGCATTGTTCGTGATCGTTTGAAAGCTGCTCAGTCTCGTCAGAAAAGCTACTATGATCGTCATCATAGGCAAGAAAGCTACAATCTGGGTGAGAAGGCTTACCTTCGGGTTACTCCTCTGAAGGGAACCCAAAGATTCGGTATCAAAGGCAAGTTGGCCCCATGTTACATCGGACCTTTCCGCATTCTTGCTAAACATGGAGAAGTTGCCTACCAACTTTAACTACCCCCGCACCTTTCCCGAGTACATGATGTATTCCATGTGTCACAACTCAGGCGTTGCTTCAAGGACCCCATCCGCGAAGTCGACCATGAAACGCTTGAGCTCCAAGATGACCTTTCTTATGGAGAGTACCCTGTTCGTATTGTTGATTCCGCAGAGCGTGTCACTCGTCGTCAGAAGATCAAGTTTCTCAAAGTTCAATGGTCACATCACTCCAAGAAAGAAGCCACCTGGGAAAGAGAAGACCGTCTCTGTGCCGAGTACCCCACCTTCCTCCCGACGACTTCTGAATCTCGGGACGAGATTCTTTTGAGTGGGGGTGAGTTGTCAGAACCCCATCTAGGGTAAGTGCTAGGTTTGCTTGTGCCCTTTGCATCATGCAAAATTTTCAAAAGAAATTCAAAAATGGGGAAAAGAAAAGCCCTGAGAATTTAATTCAAATGGCCAGATAAAAATTTCTTCCAAAAATTCCTCTGGTATTTTTGAAAAGTCTTATAAATATGCATGATCACATATAAAGTGAAGTGGGTCCCACTGCATGCACCAAGATTTGTCAAAAATTCGAAAAAGGGCATAGAAATTAAATTAAACGCCAATTTGAATTAAAATTCAAATTGTTTGAATTTCAAAAATCTCCAAAACTTGTGAGTGGTTACTATATGATTTGTAAGTCCATATAAAAGTTTTGGGCATTTTATAAATTGCCTAGGTATTTAATTACTAGGGCAAAACAAATTAACAGAAAAGAAAAATAGAAAGAATAAAGAAAAAGGCTCACCTGGCTTTCAGCCCAACTCAAACACCAGCCGGCCCAGACCACCTCCTCGTTGTCGTCTTCCTCCCCGGGCATGAGCACACATCTACGTGCCCGGCATGCCGTGGCCGCCGTGGGCACCAGGGTAACACAGCTACTCCCCGCCCACGTCACCTGCGCCACGGAGCACGCCGCGACGCCCCGCGTCCAATCCCCTTCTCCCTGCTCGCTTTCCCTCTCTCCCTTTCGCGAATCCTGCGCGGCCCGAGCGCACGCCGGAGCGCCGCTGTCGAACCTGCGTGGCCGTCGTCTTCCTCGAGCTGCGCCATGATGTCCAGGAGACTCCACGACGACACCTTCGTCTTCACGTGCGAGTAATCGAGCCGGCGAGCTCCACAGACGCCGAGCCCTTCGTCGTCTTCACCGCCGGACCGCACGAGCTGACAGCCATGGCCCACTGGTCAGAGCCCCCTCCCACGTCATGCTGACGCAGCAGTGACGCAGTAAATAGAAAAGAATTTAAAGAAATTCCAGAAATTACAGAAAATAGCCAAAACTTCAATAAATCATAGAAAATTCATATGAACTCCAAATTAAACATATAATATATGAAAAATTATCAGAAAAAATCAAGGATTAACAATATGCAATTTGTTTTAATGTTTGACCATTTGAAAATGGGGCAACAGTACCAAATGTGCATACGGCTTAATTTGAATTCAAATTTGAAATTTGAATTTGCAATTCTTTTGCAATACACTTCAATTAAATGGAATTGTCAACACATCAGTACCATGTACATCATGTTTTCACAACTTATCATGTGCTTGAGCATCGCAATTATAATTATTCGTTGATTGCTTTTTTTGCTCGATAGAAGTGGAACCGGAACCGGAGGCCACCCCCTTCGTTAAAGCCACCGTGTGTGAACCTCGTCAGCAAGGCAAGAAAACCCCATTGATCATGTCTATTGTCGGGACCCGGGGTTAGCGTATGCAAGTCCAGCTAAGAAATAGTCATATGGAGAGTCGAGAACCATACCCACTTGTCTAAGCAGACAAGGCCAAGCACAGAACGTTCTCGGAGAGCATCGTACGTGAGGGGCATCCCATCCAGGCCGGATGATCAACTGAGATGGGTCCTCATCGTCCGCACACAAGTCTAATGATATGGGTGGTGAACTCCCATATTCAAAGACAAGTCGCCTCAACCATACTATCGACTATCTCATAACTCTTACATAGACTTACTCCAGCCCAATCACTTAGTCGGGGTCTAGGGCGGGCTCGATCATACATCAAAGTGTGCACGAGACGGAGTCTCGAGCAATCGCATCGCGATGCCCCAAGCTGCGCACATCTAAGGGACACTTGGTGTATAAAAGACCGCCAGCCAGATCACAACTAAGCTCTCGAAAACCCATACAAATACATGTATATTATAAATATACACGCAGCACACATGCCTTGTACGAACAGTAGGTATCATTGCAATTCTCTACAAAGTATACATTTTTATTGATAACTCTTATAGAGTGCACACAGAGATCACAAACATGTGATCGAACATTACAACACAAGCGGAAGAAAAGTATGTCTGAGTACAGACAAGTTTAACAAATGGCTTAAGAAGCCTTATTTAAACACATGCCCTCCACGAGGGAACCAGTCGTCTGACTGGAACTAGACTAGCTTGATCTTCAGCCGTCCAGCTCGATGAAGAAGCCACCTTCGGGGTCAGTGGTTTCATCTAAAACAGAGATTAAGCAAACGTGAGTACAAAGTCGTACTCAGCAAGACTTACATAGGAGCTATACTACTCATGCACATGTATCAAGGTAAAGGGAGGTGGGGTTTCACTTGCAGAAGTGCCAGCTTTGACTTCGCTAGTCCTCAACTACGAGTACCAGACTTGAGGTAAGAAGCGTACACGAGTCCACTAATTTCTCAAACCAATTAGACCACTATGGTGCCTTCCTCGACTATTCGAATAGCACTCACACTTATCTTGGTGTGTTTTAGAAGTATCCAGTTCAAGTTGTCTAATAATCAAGCTAAGCTTTCCAAGCAGTCCATAACCGCGGACGCGACTATTCGAATAGTTTTTTTAACCCTGCAGGGGTGTACCGCTACACACACATGATCATCATTTACCGCCTTCGATCTCGACACCATTCAAGGGGTGCCAGCGAGGATGCTCACCACAACTGTTACCTCATAGCCGATCTAGTCCGAGAAAGCCGCCTACCTGGGTTGGCTACCACTATCGTGAACCCGGACGGTTTACCGAAGTGGACCCAAGTGATGTGTGTGTGGTGCATAAGCCGGTGTCGGATGAGCCGTTCTCTCACTTAGCATCCAGGCCACAGACCTACCGGAACTCCGAACTATTGCGACATCTGGACATCGAAAGGGATGAGTTAGTAAGCTGAGAGGGGTCAGTGAGCCCAATGTGTGGTTGTACTCTTCATCTTGGATCCCCACACAAGAACTCGGACTTAGGCGGTGTTCAACGAGAAAACCCACCGTGTACTCCTACACAGCCTCTCATCGTTCACCTTGTATTAGGGTAGATTCACCAACACTTTTCTGCCATCATCATCATGATCACTACCATCCCGACTCACATAACAGTATCATCATGGTATCGCTCTAAGCATGAAATAAGCAGTAACAATTGAAGGGTCCACATGATATCAATCAACTCCTACGTTTTCTAGGATTGTGGTTTGCTTACTACTGTGACAAAATGATAGGTCATGCAAAGGAATGGGTTCATCTATGCGGTAGAAACGCATCATGGTAATCATCCTAAACAATGCATAAGCGAGACATGAGAGGGAAGTGGGATTTTATCGACATGATCAAAGGGGGTTTGCTTGCCTTGCTGACGAGGTTCGGGTTCGGGGTCTTCAACGAAGGGGGTAGCCTTCTGCTCCGGTTCCATCTCTACTCGACAAACAACAAACAAGGTAGCAAAGTAAATACAATGCACAATCACATGATGGAAGGTTGAAACTTGATGTATATGCTTTGATGTGTGAAGCAATTCCATTTAAATGGAGTATATTGCAAATTGAATTGCAAATTCAAACTCCAATTTGAATTCAAACTTAGCCAAGTTACATGTGACATTGTTTGATCAATTTGAATCATTTTGAAATTTGTATGATATGCCTCTGATGTGTGGTTGAAATGTAGCATGTTTCCATGGTCAAAGTTGCAAAAGCATTTGAATTTAATTTGAATAAATTCCAATTAATTCAAATGACAAATGCTACAGGTCCCAATTTAAAATCAACTCAAACAAATTTGAAAGTTGGATTTTTGGATAGCTTATTTTCTCCTGATCATTTTTCATATATTATTTGTCCAATTTGGAGTTAATATGAATTTTCTATGAATTTCCAAAGTTTGGGCTAATTTCTGGATTTTTTGGAATTCTTTAATTCATTTCTAAATTCGGGAAAATCATTTACTGCGTCATGCTGATGCAAGCATGACATCAGCAGGGGTCTGACTGGTGGGGTCGACCTGTCAGTGAATGGGTTAATTAACCCGGCTGGTTTAACTTAACCAATGGGGATTAAGGGCCCTTGGCCCACTTGTCATCGGCTCTGGGGGGGGGTTAAGCATGGTTTAGGGGATAACCCACCGGCGGCTAACCGGCGGCGACCACAGGGGACGGCGGCGTCTCGCCGGAATGGGCTTCCGGCCACGGAAGAGGAAGCGGAGGGCATGGGCGTGCTCCTGTAGGTCGTCCGCGTCGAGAGGAGGCATCAGGGGTTCACGGGGAGGTCGGGAGCGAGGACGGCGACGTGCTGGGCGGAAACAGAACGACAGCGAGGTTGGGGGAAGAGGCTAGCGTGCACGGCTTGGGCTGAACTTGCGCGTGTTCGAAAGCTGGAACGCCCGCGAGTCAAACGCGCGCACTGGGGCGCCGCGAGGAGCACGAGGGCGAGCTCTAGCTCAACCATGGCGGCGAGGAGCTCGGTTCTCATGGCGGATTTGGCTAGAGGGGCTACGGGGTGCTAGGAGCTTGGGGGAAATTCTCAGGAGCTCACCGCGGTTCGGACGGAAGCAACAGCAAGCTCGGGGAGGCTTCAACGGCGGCGAATCGACGATGGCGAGCTCGCGGATCCGGCGAGTTCTCGGTGAAGCTTGCGTCCCGTCTGGCCCGAATTGATGCGTCTCCTGCTGCTAGTCGTCGAAGTCGAGGACGGCGATCACGCTGGACAGCTTGGACGGGCTCATCGGTGTCGATGGCCACGCGGGGGCGCTTCGGTGCTCCGGCGAGTTCTCGGGCGGCGACGAAAACGAGCACGGGAGGAGGAGGAGGAAGCTCTGGAGGGGGGAATGGGTCGGGACGGGCGAGAGACGTCTCCAGGCGCGAGAAGGAGGCCCGCGGAGGCCTGGAAGGCGCTCGGCGGCGACGTGTCGTCCACGGCTGGCTCGGTGGCATTCCACCGAGCAGCTTGGAGGCGCGGGGCGGGGAAGAAGACCCTGCTGCCCCTCTGGGCCGGGTGGGCTGGATGGGCCGGCTTCGCCTGGGCGTCTGGTAAGGTTTTCTGTTTCTTTTTCTATTTTTCTTTTCTGCCTTTTTGTTTTGCTGTGCTAAATAAATTGCTAGGAATTTTATTAAATGCTGAAAAAATTTATATGGCCTCATAATAATATAGACTAGCCACTTATAAAGTTTCAACATTTTTAAAATTCAAATAATTTGAATCTTAACTCAAATAGGGATTTTTTATTAATTCCAAGGCACTGTTTGAATATTTGAAAAATATATGAGCATGGGGTGGGTCCCACATCACTTGATATGTGATCACACTCATTTATAAGACTTTTCAAAAATCTAACATGAATTTTCGGAGAAGATTTTTATCTGGCCTTTTGAATTAATTCATCTGGGGGGGGTCCTTCTCCCATTTTGCTTTTGATTTTGATTTCAAAGATTTCTTTTGAAATTTTTAACATGATGCAAGTGACTTGCTAACCCTAGCACATTACTTAACAGAGGGTTCTGACAACTCGCCCCCACTCAACAGAATCTCGTCCCGAGATTCAGAAGTCTGCGGGAGGAAGGTGGGGTACTCGGCACTGAGACGGTCTTCTCTTTCCCACATAGCTTCTCTCTCAGAGTGGTGTGACCATTCCACTTTCAGAAACCTAATCTTCTGACGAAGAGTGACACGCTCTGCGGAATCAAGAACACGAACGGAGTATTCTCGATAAGAAAGGTCATCTTGGAGATCAAGCGTTTCATGGTCGACTTCGCGGATGGGGTCCTTGAAGCAACGCCTGAGTTGGGACACATGGAATACATCATGTACTCGGGAAAGGTGCGGGAGTAGTTCAAGTTGGTAGGCAACTTCTCCACGTTTAGCAAGAATGCGGAAAGGTCCGATGTAACGTGGGGCCAACTTGCCTTTGATACCGAAACGTTGGGTTCCCTTCAGAGGAGTAACCCGAAGGTAAGCCTTCTCATCCAGATTGTAGCTCTCTTGCCTATGATGACGATCATAGTAGCTTTTCTGACGAGACTGGGCTGCTTTCAATTGATCACGAACAATGCGAACTTGCTCTTCTGCTTCCTTGATCATATCCGGTCCAAAGAATTGTCTTTCACCGGTTTCTGACCAGTTTACAGAAGTTCGACATCGTCGTCCATAAAGGAGTTCAAAAGGAGCCATGTTCAGACTAGATTGAAAACTATTGTTATAAGCAAATTCAGTGAATGGTAGAGACTTCTCCCAATTCTTTTCGAATGAGATAACACAAGCTCTGAGCATGGCTTCAAGAATTTGGTTAACCCTTTCGACTTGACCGCTAGACTGAAGATGGAAAGCCGTACTAAAGGAGAGATGAGTTCCCATAGCATTCTGAAAGCTTCCCCAAAATCTAGAGGTGAAAAGGCTACGACGATCAGAATTGATTTCCAAAGGAACACCGTGAAGGGATACAATTCTAGAGACGTACAAGTCCGCTAACTGGCTAGCAGTTATAGACTCGCGAACTGGCAGGAAGTGAGCAACTTTGGAAAGCCCATCTATGACAACGAAGATGGCATTGTTTCCTTTCTGGGTTTTTGGAAAGCCGGTGATGAAATCCATACCGAATTTGTCCCATTTCCACTCTGGAATAGGCAAAGGTTGAAGTGTACCAGACGGTCTGATGTTCTGCCTTAATGCGACGACAAACATCACATTCGGCAACAAATTGAGAAATGTCTCTCTTCATCCTAGGCCACCAAAATCTCTGGCGTAGATCTCGGTACATTTTTGTGCTACCGGGATGAATCGAGAGGGGTGTGTCATGGGCTTCTTTGAGGATGAGTTGCCTTAGTTCCCTATTCTTAGGTACTACCAAACGATTTCCAAAGAATACCGTTCCTTTACTATCTGTGGAGAAACATTTAGCAACTCCGCTAACAATGTTCTCCTTGATCCGGCGTACACCTCGTGCATGCCTTTGGGAAACTATGATTTGATCCTCAAGAATTGGTTTCGCCACCAAGGTAGAAAGATAGCCATGAGGAACAATCTCAAGATTAAGCTTGCGAAATTCCTCATGAAGAAGTGGTTGATACTGTTGTAACATGAGGTTGTTACAATAAGACCTACGACTTAGTGCATCAGCCATGACATTGGCTTTGCCTGGGGTGTAAGAAATTCCTACGTCGTAATCTTTTATCAACTCAATCCAGCGTCTTTTCGTGAGATTAAGATCTGGCTGGGTGAAAATGTATTTGAGGCTTTGGTGGTCGGAATAGATCTCGCAACAGTTACCAAGGAGGTAATGTCGCCTAGTTGTTAGGGCATGAACTACAGCAACGAGTTCAAGGTCATGGGTAGGATAGTTCTCTTCATGAGGCCGCAACTGGCGTGATGCATAAACTACCACATGTCGATCTTGCAGAAGTATGCATCCTAACCCTTGCCGTGATGCGTCACAATAGATCTCGAAATAATTTTTGGTGTCTGGAGGTGCAAGTACGGGTGCAGAAGTCAACCTTCTTTTTAGCTCTTGAAAGCTTTCCTCGCACTTGGGAGTCCATAGGAATTTCTTATCTTTCTTGAGGAGTTCAGTTAGAGGCTTTGCAACTTTAGAAAAGTTCTCGACGAAGCGACAACAATAGCTGGCTAGGCCAAGAAAACTCCTAAATTGCTTAACCGATTCAGGTGGAGTCCAGTCAAGGACGGCCTGAACTCTCTCGGGATTCACAGCAATGCCTTTTGCAGAAATCACGTGGCCTAAGTAGGTCACTTCTGGTAGCCAAAATTCACACTTGGAGAATTTAGCATACAGGCGATGCTCTCTAAGTTTCATCAATACCAGCCTTAGGTGTTCGGCATGTTCTTCATCGTTCTTCGAGTAGATGAGAATATCATCAAGATAAACCACAACAAATTTATCTAAGTACTCCATGAAGATCGAATTCATCATGCGTGAGAAAATGGCGGGGGCATTGGTTAAACCAAAGGAAATGACGGTGTACTCGTAAAGACCATAACGAGTAGTAAAAGTCATTTTGGGAATGTCCTCGTTTCGGATCTTGATTTGATGATAACCCAATCTCAAATCCATCTTAGAGAAGACAGAGGATCCTGCAAGTTGATCATAAAGATCATTGATCCTGGGCAGCGGGTACTTGTTCTTTATCGTCGCTAAATTTAGCGGGCGATAGTCTACGCACATCCTTTCTGTTCCATCTTTCTTCGTTACGAACAAAACGGGGCAACGCCATGGCGATGAGCTAGGGCGGATGAAGCCTCTTTCCAACAAAGCTTCCAGTTGGTTTTTAAGCTCAGCTAAGTCACATGGGGCAATTTTGAATGGGCGTCTAGAAATTGGTGCGGTTCCTGGTACAAGATCCATTATAAACTCTACACATCTGTCGGGTGGCATGCCTGGCAGCTCTTCAGGAAAGACATCCGGGAAGTCACGAACCACCGGAATATCTTCAAGTTCGAGAAGGGGAAGTACATTCAAAGAATGCACTTGGGTTCTTGTTCTGGGTGAGGTATAGTTCACGTTTTGCCTGAAGGGTGGGTGAGCTTCACGGATTTGCCTTTGCAATCCAGGTAGGCATTCTGTCTTGATAGCCAATCCATGCTAAGGATGACATCAATATCTGAAGATTTGAGGGCTATGAGTGAAGCAAGGATTACTAAACCCTCAATTGCAATTTGATTACCGTGGCTTACTCTATTAGTTTGCCATCTTGACCCTGGAGTTTGAATAATCATGGGGGTGGACAATTCAACAAAAGATAGCTCATGACGAAGTGCATAACTTAATGACATGAATGAATGAGATGCTCCTGGGTCGAAAAGAACGGAAGTAGGAACATAATTGACTGGGAGCGTACCAAGAATGACGTCAGTGGTGTCGTCAGTCTCTTCGGCGGCAATCTGGTTCACACGTCCACGAGTGGCGGGAGGAGCGGGTTTGGCGGTGTAGACCTTCTGGGGTGGCTTGCCACGACCGTTGTTGTTGCCTCCGGCACGGGGTGGAGCATTCTGATTCTGTAGCTGGTTCTGGGGACAATCACGAGAGTAGTGGCCTGCCTGACCACATTTGTAACAGGCTCCAAAGACAGTGCGGGGAGCTGGGTTGTTTGGTGGAGCTGGGTGGAACTGAGTTGGTGGACGAGGCGCCACATAGGATGGCCTCGATGGGTTGTTCTGGCGGAACATACTATTTGGGATCCAGATCTTGCGCTTCTGAGAGCCTGAACTGGATGAGCCATCGTCTCTAGGGTGTTTGCGGAAGTCGTTGGGGGTGTTCATGTCCTCTGCCTTGATGGCCTTGTTGACAAGGACCTGGAATGTGGCAAAGTCATGTAGGTTGAGCTCACGACGGAGTCCGGAATTGAGTCCACGACGGAACCTCTCTTGTTTCTTGGAGTCGGTGGAGACTTCTTCAGTAGCATAACGAGCAAGTCGGTTGAACTCACGACTAAACTCGTCAACAGTCCTTCTGCCTTGGGTGAGGTTGCAGAACTCCTCACGCTTGCGGTCCATAAGACCCTTGGGAATGTGGTGCTCGCGGAAAGAAGTGCAGAATTCATCCCAAGATGTGGGCGGTCCAACGGGACGCATGTTCAGGAAGTTCTCCCACCAAGAGCTAGCTGCACCTTCAAGGTGATAGGTGGAATAGCTGACCTTGTCGCCATTTGCAACATGGCCTTCTTGGAGCTTCCTCTCGATGCTGCGAAGCCAGTCATCGGCGTCAAGGGGTTCGGTGGAGTAACTGAAAACCGGGGGATGAAGCCGGATGAAGTCGTTCAGGGACACCAACTCGTTGCGCTGCTGAGTGGTGTTGCGAGCAATGACTTCCAGCAGATGGTGAGAGTCTCGGCGGTTTCTCTCAACCTCCATCAGAACCTGAGCCATCGTGGGAGCGGGTGGAAGCTTGCCTTCCTCCTGGTCATTTCCACGACCCTGGTTACGACCAAGCTGGCCACTGGTTCCTTGAGACATTCTGAAGGTGAAAAACCAAAGTCAAACAGAGTTGATGTGAAGAGTCTAATCAAGGTATTGAAGTACTGGAAGGATTACAGAGCAAAGGAAGTAATCATCTTGACCACATGGTGATAAAAGCATACAAGCCATATATTCACAAGCTGTCATACAAACCATACATCGTTTTAGTACAAGCACCAAGCTAATACAAACGTGATGAAGATGATACATCCTTCAGAGGCATTCTGACTTCCTATACATTATTTATCTAAGGGTCCACACCTTGCGTACAATATACTAAGATACTACTACATCCTTACTAAGTAAGACCACAGGCGGTCTCACTCATCTCCATCTCCATAGTACTCCTCGTAAAAGTTACCCGCGTATCCCGGTAGCTGAAGGTGACCATCGGAAAACACGGAGGCCTGTGGACCCTTATATCCATTTGGGCAAGGATGGGGCCTAGGTCCAGCGTAGGGTGGAAGCAAAGGACCACGGGGTGGAAAAATGCCTCCAATCTCGGGCCAAGCAACTTGAGAAGGCATCTGAGTCCTCACTGGGTAGATAGCATCATACTCAACTGATCCAACACTCACGAAGGGTGCCAAGAGTGTCAGTGCTCGATACAGACGAACACGAGTGGCGTGAAGCTCAAAACGGAGAGCGCGTGCATCACGATCTCGATCACTAGTAAACCTAGCAGTCATCTGAAGTACTGGATCTTCTGCAGAGTGATCTGAGTATAGTCCAGTGTAATATCCCTCTTCTCCTGGAAGTGCAGCAGGGATATAGCGGAAAGAGGACTCTCTCAGCATAGTGTGCTCCTCTCTCAGCAGGGTAATACATGAGTATGCAGCATCCTGCACAGCCATGTTCTCGGTAATGCCAATGCCATGTCCAAAGTGGATAGGCTGAGTGACTCCAACGTGGTGCGGGTAGATCCTGACAATGCAGTGGAACTGGGTCTGGTTGAAGTCATGGAATAGCTCCTCGACGGTGTACTCAGGATACCATCGATATCCCACATAGGACATCATCTCGATCAACGTGGCGGGATGGCCACGCACACCGAGGAACCTGGTCAAACGAACAATCTGCCGAGGGGGAAGATCAGCCATCTGAAACAGAAAGAAGGAGTGTGCAAATGCATCAAATTATGAGATAAACCTGGAATGACTCGGACAACATAACGGATGTAATTGCAAGAAAAGACAATTTCTCACAACATGGAAACAACACTTACATACGATGTAAGAAATCAGGAAGCATAACCACTCTAACAAACCGATCACAACTTTCCTACGGCTACAAGGAAGCAAACAACGAGATGTTCTAATCAGACAGAGGAGAGCCTAGTCCTATCTTCCCGTAGAATAAGATGAGGGTGACTCAGAACTCAGAACGAAGGGGGTAAGGAGAAAAAAATAAGCCTTACGTTGTTCCCTTATATACCCAGAGTAACTATATAACTATAGCAAGCTAGACTCGACTTCGCCCAAGGCTACTAGTCCTACAGTCAGTCCTGCTCTGATACCAAGTCTGTCGGGACCCGGGGTTAGCGTATGCAAGTCCAGCTAAGACATAGTCATATGGAGAGCCGAGAACCGTACCCACTTGTCTAAGCAGACAAGGCCAAGCACAGAACGTTCTCGGAGAGCATCGTACGTGAGGGGCATCCCATCCAGGCCGGATGATCAACTGAGATGGGTCCTCATCATCCGCACACAAGTCTAATGATATGGGTGGTGAACTCCCATATTCAAAGACAAGTCGCCTCAACCATACTATCGACTATCTCATAACTCTTACATAGACTTACTCCAGCCCGATCACTTAGTCGGGGTCTAGGGCGGGCTCGATCATACATCAAAGTGTGCACGAGACGGAGTCTCGAGCAATCGCATCGCGATGCCCCAAGCTGCGCACATGTAAGGGCCACTTGGTGTATAAAAGACCGCCAGCCAGATCACAACTAACGTCTCGAAACCCCATACAAAGACATGTATATTATAAACATACTGTAACAGCCCAGTTTTCACAAAAATTAAAAATTTTGTTTTCGGTGTGAATTGTTTGATTGTCTGAGTTGTTTGCAGTGTTTGCTTCACCGAAATAATAATCGGTGAATATTTCTCCCCCTTATTCTCGTATCGGATGCGTGACCCAACCCTTTTCCACCTCGGCACACGACCTTGCGACACCGGGATTTCACCCGATCACCGTCGCTACCGGCACAGGACCAGCCATCGCCACCGGAACGAAAACCCCGTTTATTTAATAAACGGATTATTTTATGGGGCGCCGAAAAATGTTGTCAGAATGTCACCGCAGTGAGGTACGATCGACGGGCTCGACGCGCTGAGCGCGTAGGTCGAAGTTTCGTCAGGATCGGAGTCCGTATGCACCTCCGGCGGTCACGACCGCGATCGCCGGACACGCGAGAGGTGTAGCGGAGGTCACCGGGGGTATTTTCGTCATCCTGCCACCTAGCCTGCCCTATATAATGACCCCTCACCTCCCCCCTTGGAAATTAGGGTTTCCCTAAGCAATTTTCGCAGCCACCCCCCTCCAAAATACCAGTTTTTGCCCCAAGGCCCCTCACAGCCCCGAAACCCTAGATCTAAAGTGCTTTGGGCCGTCGGATCTGAAGCTGGACGCCCCAGATGGTGCCACGTGGCTCCCCAAGCCTCCCCCACAGCACAGCTACTCCCCGGGCCACGCGGGCCCGCCTCCAGCCGCCGCCGGGCCCGATCCAGGCCGCCTCACCCGAGCTTCTCCAACCGCACAGCCATGGAGGCAGCCGCCGCACCTCCGGCTCCGGCGAGCCGCCGCCCCTGCCAGGCCGCCGCGCCACCCCTTCTCCTCTCTCTCCCTTTCCTCCTAGCCGCCTCCCTCTAACCTCCTCTTCTTCCCCCGCAGGTCCACCGCGCCATGGAGCTCGAGCCGAGCTCGGCCTCGCATCGGCCGCCCTTGGAGCGTGCTGCCCGGAGCTCCTCCGGCCGAATCCGGCGAGCAGCCGGCTGGATCCGCCGCCCCGCGCCCGTTCCCCGCCTCCAGCGCCTCCCTCCGGCCGCCCCTCGCCGGAGGGCGCCGCCGCCAGCCACCGGCCGGCTCGGTCCGAGCCGCCTGCCCCGATCCCGACCGGCTGGCCTCCCAGCGTCCGTGGGCTGGCCTGCCAGGCCACGGTGGGCCAAGTCCAACACCAGCCGCGACCCAGCGACCTCCTCTGGCCAGTGGGCTGGCCCGTTTGGGTGAGGCCACCCTTTTTTTTTTTCTCTGTTATTTTTTTTCCCTGTTGCTAAATCTGCTAAGTCCTGAGAATTATTGTGCTGATTCATTTTTGTGCTGCGAATAGCTATAAATCCGTAGCTCCGATGACGTTGCCCCCAAAACGAAAGTTGCTCATAATTGCGTGTACATTAATTCATCTTTTGTGAGCATTTGCATTTGATCTCATCTTGATTGTGTAATTGTGTGCTGAACAGGGCATCAAGCCGTTAAACTGCTAGAATTTCCTGTTATGTGCTGCTGTTATTATTTTATTGCTACTTTGCATGATGATTGTAACAAATCCATGAGGCCTATTGCATGGATTCCTTTTGCGTTGCGTTAAGAAATGTTTCTACTTCAGTTTCATGCATTCACATGCCATATTTGCTTGCTGCATCATGTTTATATCTTGCTCCAAAGTAGCTATCCTGATGTTATTGTGCTGCTATTGCTGAAAATGTTATTTTGTTGCAACTTCGGTCGACGAGTGTGTCGCGACCGTTTATCGGAATTGAGTGATTCCAATTGCATTTTGTTAAGAATCATGTCTACTTTCATCCTATGTATTGCTATGTCATGTTTCTACACCTTTGCATATAGATTTACCCCTGTTTATACAGCATGTGTGCGTAACTTGTTTTGCTTATATCTTTTTAACCGTAACTCCGTTTGGAGTGTTCTTTATATGTAACTTGATTAGTTTTTCGTGTTCTTTGTTTTTATGCTATTTTTTTCTGCTGTTAACAAACCTAAAATATGGTTTAGTACATAACAGTACCAAATGTTTTAATCATCGTGCGGCACTTAGTGTTATGCCATGTTTAGGTTGTGCCTCACTTAAATTGACTAGCATAGATAGTTTACTTTGTGCTTCACCTCTTGCCATGTTTGTATGCCATGCTTGCTTGAGTTGCCATGTTAACAACCGGTGTTTGATCACCTGTAGCTAAACAACTTGAACCACCGTAAACGTGCGGTATTCGTCGTGTGTGACCGATACCCCACTTAAGCTGCTAGCAACCGTTCTCGACGATAGATCCGTATCGCGTTGCCGTGCCTTGTGTTGTCTCTTTATTCTTGTATTTCTCCGTAGTAATAGTGGTGCACCGTTGATTGCTTTCCAGTGTTTACTTCTTGTGTGCTTCCGCGGGTACCTCTCGGAGACGACGCGAGTGTGCGATCGACTACACCTTCGGAACCCGACTTATCAACAGGCAAGGACTATACATTACTTATGATCCATTCTATTTCAACCAGCGGTTTGCATGCTAGTCTAGGATAGGTTCGATGTTTGATCCTACCACATGTTTACAGCCTCTTTCAAACCAATACAGCCATGTCCCTTCCCAGCAAACCTTGTAATGCTATGTTACTATTGCTCGTTGCTCAGCCCCTGCTTAGTATGCATGCTTAGGATGCTACGATGTTACCTGTTACCCCTGGGTTTGGATATCACCTTATTATATTGTTATTGATGATCTGATTATTATAATGTTGACTATATTCGACGAAGGATGGAAGGTCTAGGCTATCCCGCCCCGATGCTTTGTTCCATTCGAGTCACCTAGGATCCGAGTTCCGGGTATTGGTTTTAAGACTGAGTGTGCCTAACCGCGTGTGGGATTTTATGGGTTCCCCTTTTCTTACCTATCTAGCTTCAAACATTTCTAGAGGTGGCCCAAGCTGATTTACCATTTGAAAACATGCATATATATCTTGTCGGGTCGCTCCTAGCAGATATCTTTTAAAACAACTTGGACCAGCGGAGACATGGTTTCCCTGTTGGTCCACCTTTGACCGGCGGGGGCCCGAGGCCTCACGTGAGGCGTCTCGGTAACCCAAACCCTGTTGAGACGGAAGAGTCCGATCCGAGAGCGTGGCCAGCTTTTGGATTGGGTGTCGACTCCCCGGGGGCCACCCAGATTTGTTCGTTGTTAGTTAGAGGGACCTGTCGTTTCGGATCTCTTGGAACTAAATCATAAAATGGTTGCCTGTGATGGGTAGCAACTGAGAGTGATGAGCGTGCGTGCGGAGCCTCGTAATGGGAAGTTGGTACACCCCTGCAGGGTTAAATCTTTTCGAGAAGCCGTGTCCACGGTTATGGACGACTTGAGACCTATGTCCTGTTCATATACAACAACAACTAAGATAATCTTATTATAACTTGATCAACGTGTGTGTGCCTTGATTGCTTCTTCTTCGTCGGGATGCGAAGAGGAGGACAAGGATAGGATAGGTGTTATGTTTGCGTAGTAGGTGGATAGCAAGACTTGTTGGAGGCGATTCCTCATCGAATGCTTGGCTTCTTATCTTACTCTCTAGATCGTTAGCCACTTCATAAATGCTAGTGCGGCAGCAACCTCACCACTTACCCCTTCCTTACCGTAAACTACTAGTTGTCCTAGAATGACGAGTGATGAAGTCCTTGCTGAGTCAGATGACCACTACAGTTGGATGCTGAGTACCTCTGTACTCATGATACTACCCCCAAACTCTTTCCAGGGTTCTGATCGACGACAGGTATGGTGATCGACGTTTCACGTGGAGACTCGATGACGACTAGTTAGGCGGATCCCGGCGGAGGGCCTGGACCCGTGTGGTTATGGGGATCGATGTTTTCTCTTTGCCAGTAGGCATTTACTTGTAGTCTGTACTCAGACATGTGTCTTCCGCTGTTGTATTGTATTTGAGGCAGTTGTATGCTGATTGTATGAGATGCTGTATCCTGTATCTGTAATGTTGTGATATCATGTTGGAAATCCGGGGCATATGGCTATGTCATATGTCGCGGTGGGACCGATATGTGCTTCGTCCCCGGATCTGGATGGAAACATCCAGATTTGGAACAGTACCGCATATCGCGCCTTACAACTTGGTATCAGAGCCTTACCGACCGTAGGATCTCTTCTCTAGCCGAAGTCGAGTCTAGACAAAAATTATTTTCTAGTTACTAAGTTAGTTATCGGAGAGTAGGAATCTTTTTACGCCTTATCTTTGCTCTGGTCAGGACAAGTGTCGTAAGTGTTTTATTCTCGACTTATCCCCTTTCAAACTCTAGGATCTCGAGTGTGTGGAGTATCGGAACCGTTACAATGCCTTGCTTGCAGCGTATTGTCTCGATTCCGAGCTCAGGTGGGAATTCCTTTAGTACCTTTAGCTTCTCCGATTTCGGTTATCATCTGGGTCGTCCTTTGGCCTCCATCCTTTTCCTCGGTGTTTCTACGACTTGCGTCGAAAATCACTATCCCTTGATCTGGTTTTCGCGATCGTTCTTCCTCTTGGCACTGATGGTTTCGTTCTTCCGACGATGTCGTCTCTCTGCGGAAATTTATCTCAACAGAAGTTCGACGTTGACATGGAGCAGATTCCCTTGTTGTTAGTGTTGAAGATTGTCGACTCTCTTTTTCTCTCTCCCCTCTCCCCGGATCGTCCTGGATCTCGGGACGAGATCCCTTGTTGGTGGTGTTGTATTGTAACAGCCCAGTTTTCACAAAAATTAAAATTTTTGTTTTCGGTGTGAATTGTTTGATTGTCTGGGTTGTTTGCAGTGTTTGCTTCACCGAAATAATAATCGGTGAATATTTCTCCCCCTTATTCTCGTAACGGATGCGTGACCCACCCCTTTTGCACCTCGGCACACGACCTTGCGACACTGGGGTTTCACCCGATCACCGTCGCTACCGGCACATGACCAGCCATCGCCACCGGAACGAAAACCCCGTTTATTTAATAAACGGATTATTTTATGGGGCGCCGAAAAATGTTGTCAGAATGTCACCACAGTGAGGTACGATCGACGGGCTCGACGGGCTGAGCGCGTAGGTCGAAGTTTCATCGGAATCGGAGTCCGTATGCACCTCCGGCGGTCACGACCGCGATCGCCGGACGCGCGAGAGGGGTACCGGAGGTCACCGGGGGTATTTTCGTCATCCTGCCAGCTAGCCTGCCCTATATAATGACCCCTCACCTCCCCCCTTGGAAATTAGGGTTTCCCTAAGCAATTTTCGCAGCCACCCCCCTCCAAAATACCAGTTTTTTCCCCAAGGCCCCTCACAGCCCCGAAACCCTAGATCTGAAGTGCTTTGGGCCGTCGGATCTGAAGCTGGACGCCCCAGATGGTGCCACGAGGCTCCCCAAGCCTCCCTCGCAGCACAGCCACGCCCCGGACCGCGCGGGCCCGCCTCCAGCCGCCGTCGGGCCTGATCCGGGCCGCCTCACCCGAGCTCTTCCCACCGCGCAGCCATGGAGGCGGCCGCCGCACCTCCGGCTCCGGCGAGCCGCCGCCCCTGCCAGGCCTCCGCGCCACCCCTTCTCCTCTCTCTCCCTTTCCTCCTAGCCGCCTCCCTCTCACCTCTTCTTCTTCCCCCGCAGGTCCACCGCGCCATGGAGCTCGAGCCGAGCTCGGCCTCGCGTCGGGCCACCCTTGGAGCGCGCTGCCCGGAGCTCCTCCGGCCGGATCCGGCGAGCAGCCGGATGGATCCGCTGCCCCGCGCCCGTTCCCCGCCTCCAGTGCCTCCATCCGGCCGCCCCTCGCCGGCGGGCGCCGCCGCCAGCCACCGGCCGGCTCGGTCCGAGCCGCCTGCCCCGATCCCGACCGGCTGGCCTCCCAGCGTCCGTGGGCTGGCCTGCCAGGCCACGGTGGGCCAAGTCCAACACCAGCCGCGGCCCAGCGACCTCCTCTGGCCAGTGGGCCGGCCCGTTTGGGTGAGGCCACCCTTTTTTTTATTTTCCTCTGTTATTTTATTTCCCTGTTGCTAAATCTGCTAAGTCCTGAGAATTATTGTGCTGATTCATTTTTGTGCTGCGAATCGCTATTAATCCGTAGCTCCGATGACGTTGCCCCCAAAACGAAAGTTGCTCATAATTGCGTGCAATTTAATTCATCTTTTGTGAGCATTTGCATTTGATCTCATCTTGATTGTGTAATTGTGTGTTGAACAGGGCATCAGGCCGTTAAACTGCTACAATTTCCTGTTATGTGCTGCTGTTATTATTTTATTGCTACTTTGCATGATGGTAGTAACAAATCCATGAGGCCTATTGCATGGATTCCTTTTGCGTTGCATTAAGAAATGTTTCTACTTCAGTTTCATGCATTCACATGCCATATTTTCTTGCTGCATCATGTTTATATCTTGCTCCAAAGTAGCTATCCTGATGTTATTGTGCTGCTGTTGCTGAAACTGTTATTTTGTTGCAACTTCGGTCGACGAGTGTGTCGCGACCGTTTATCGGAATTGAGTGATTCCAATTGAATTTTTTTAAGCATCATGCCTACTTTCATCCTATGTATTGCTATGTCGTGTTGCTGCACTTTTGCATATAGATTTACCCCTGTTTATACAGCATGTGTGCGTAACTTGTTTTTCTTATATCTTTTTAACCGTAACTCCGTTTGGAGTGTTCTTTATATGTAACTTGATTAGTTTTTCGTGTTCTTTGTGTTTATGCTATTGTTTGCTGCTGTTAACAAACCTAAAATATGGTTTAGGACAGAACAGTACCAAATGTTTTAATCATCGTGCGGCACTTAGTGTTATGCCATGTTTAGGTTGTGCCTCACTTAAATTGACTAGCATAGATAGTTTACTTTGTGCTTCACCTCTTGCCATGTTTTTATGATATGCCATGCTTGCTTGAGTTTCCATGTTAACAACCGTTGTTTGATCACCTGTAGCTAAACAACTTGAACCACCGTAAACGTGTGGTATTCGTCGTGTGTGACCGATACCCCACTTAAGCTGCTAGCAACCGTTCTCGACGATAGATCCGTATCGCGTTGCCGTGCCTTGTGTTGTCTATTTGTTCTTGTATTGCTCCGTAGTAATAGTGGTGCACCATTGATTGCTTTCCAGTGTTTACTTCTTGTGTGCTTCCGCGGGTACCTCTCGGAGACGACGCGAGTGTGCGATCGACTACACCTTCGGAACCCGACTTATCAACAGGCAAGGACTATACATTACTTATGAACCATTCTATTTCAACCAGCGGTTTGCATGCTAGTCTAGGATAGGTTCGATGTTTGATCCTACCACATGTTTACAGCCTCTTTCAAACCAATACAGCCATGTCCCTTCCCAGCAAACCTTGTACTGCTATGTTACTATTGCTCGTTGCTCAGCCCCTGCTTAGTATGCATGCTTAGGATGCTACGATGTTACCTGTTACCCCTGGGTTTGGTATATCACCTTATTATATTGTTATTGATGATCTGATTATTATAATGTTGACTATATTCGACGAAGGATGGAAGGTCTAGGCTATCCCGCCCCGACGCTTTGTTCCATTCGAGTCACCTAGGATCTGAGTTCCGGGTATTGGTTTTAAGACTGTGCGTGCCTAACCGCGTGTGGGATTTTATGGGGTCCTCTTTTCTTACCTATCTAGCTTCAAACATTTCTAGAGGTGGCCCAAGCTGATTTACCATTTGAAAACATGCATATATATCTTGTCGGGTCGCTCCTAGCAGATATCTTATAAAACAACTTGGACCAGCGGAGACATGGTTTCCCTGTTGGTCCACCTTTGACCGGCGAGGGCCCGAGGCCTCACGTGAGGCGTCTCGGTAACCCAAACCCTGTTGAGACGGAAGAGTCCGATCCGAGAGCGTGGCCAGCTTTTGGATTGGGTGTCGACTCCCCGGGGGCCACCCGGATTTGTTCGTTGTTAGTTAGAGGGACCTGTCGTTTCGGATCTCTTGGAACTAAATCATAAAATGGTTGCCTGTGATGGGTAGCAACTGAGAGTGATGAGCGTGCGTGCGGAGCCTCGTAATGGGCAGTTGGTACACCCCTGCCGGGTTAAATCTTTTCGAGAAGCCGTGTCCACGGTTATGGACGACTTGAGACCTACGTCATCTTCATAGACAACAACAACTGAGATAATATTAATATAACTTGATCAACGTGTGTGTGTGCCTTGACTGCTTCTTCTTTGTCGGGATGCGAAGAGGAGGACAAGGATAGGATAGGTGTTATGTTTGCGTAGTAGGTGGATAGCAAGACTTGTTGGAGGCGATTCCTCATCGAATGCTTGGCTTCTTATCTTACTCTCTAGATCGTTAGCCACTTCATAAATGCTAGTGCGGCAGCAACCTCACCACTTACCCCTTCCTTACCGTAAACTACTAGTTGTCCTAGAATGACGAGTGATGAAGTCCTTGCTGGGTCAGATGACCACTACAGTTGGATGCTGAGTACCTCTGTACTCATGATACTACTCCCAAACTCTTTTCAGGGTTCTGATCGACGACAGGTATGGTGATCGACGTTTCACGTGGAGACTCGATGACGACTAGTTAGGCGGATCCCGGCGGAGGGCCTGGACCCGTGTGGTTATGGGGATCGATGTTTTCTCTTTGCCAGTAGGCATTTACTTGTAGTCTGTACTCAGACATGTGTCTTCCGCTGTTGTATTATATTTGAGGCAGTTGTATGCCGATTGTATGAGATGTTGTATCCTGTATCTGTAATTTCGTGATATCATGTTGGAAATCCGGGGCATATGGCTATGTCATATGTCGCGGTGGGACCGATATGTGCTTCGTCCCTGGATCTGGATGGAAACATCCAGATTTGGAACAGTACCGCATATCGGGCCTTACACATACACACAGAACACATGCCTTGTATGAACAGTAGGTATCATTGCAATTCTCTACAAAGTATACATTTTTATTGATAACTCTTATAGAGTGCACACAGAGATCACAAACATGTGATCCAACATTACAACACAGGTGGAAGCAAAGTATGTCTGAGTATAGACAAATTTAACGAATGGCTTAAGAAGCCTTATTTAAACACATGCCCTCCACGAGGGAACCAATCTTCTGACTGGGACTAGACTAGCTTGATGTTCAGTCGTCCAGCTCGATGAAGAAGCCACCTTCGGGGTCAGTGGTTTCATCTAAAACATAGATTAAGCAAACGTGAGTACAAAGTCGTACTCAGCAAAACTTACATAGGAGCTATACTACTCATGCACATGTATCAAGGTAAAGGGAGGTGGGGTTTCACTTGCAGAAGTGCCAGCTTTGACTTGGCTAGTCCTGAACTACGAGTACCAGACTTGAGGTAAGAAGCGTACACGAGTCCACTACTTTCTCCAACCAATTACACCACTATGGTGCCTTCCTCGACTTCCCCACGAGAAAGCACGCCATAGCACTCACACTTATCTTGGTGTGTTTTAGAAGTATCCAGTTCAAGTTGTCTAATAATCAAGCTAAGCTTTCCAAGCAGTCCATAACCGCGGACGCGGCTATTCGAATAGTTTTGTTAACCCTGCAGGGGTGTATCGCTACACACACATGATCATCATTTACCGCCTTTGATCTCGACACCATTCAAGGGGTGCCAGCGAGGATGCTCACCACAACTGTTACCTCATAGCCGATCTAGTCCGAGAAAGCCGCCTACCTGGGTTGGCTACCACTATCGTGAACCCGGCCGGTTTACCGAAGTGGACCCAAGTGATGTGTGCGTGGTCCATAAGCCGGTCTCGGATGAGCCGTTCTCTTACTTAGCATCCAGGCCACAGACCTACCAGAACTCCGAACTATTGCGACATCTGGACATCGAAAGGGCTGAGTTCGTAAGCTGAGAGGGGACAGTGAGCCCAATGTGTGGTTGTACTCTTCATCTTGGATCACCAGACAAGAACTCGGACTTAGGGCGGTGTTCAACGAGACAACCCACCATGTACTCCTAAACAGCCTCTCATCGTTCACCTTGTATTAGGGTAGATTCACCAACACTTTTCTACCATCATCATCATGATCACTACCATCCCGATTCACATAAGAGTATCATCATGGTATCACTATAAGCATGCAATAAGCAGTAACAATTGCAGGGGCCACATGATATCAATCAACTCCTACATTTGCTAGGATTGTGGTTTGCTTACTACTGTGACAAAATGATAGGTCATGCAAAGGAATGGGTTCATCTATGCGGTAGAAACGCATCATGGTAATCATCCTAAACAATGCATAAGCGAGACATGAGAGGGAAGTGGGATTTTATCGACATGATCAAAGGGAGTTTGCTTGCCTTGCTGACGAGGTTCGGGTTCGGGGTCTTCAACGAAGGGGGCAGCCTCCTGCTCCGGTTCCACCTCTACTCGACAAACAACAAACAAGGTAGCAAAGTAAATACAATGCACAATCACATGATGGAAGGTTGAAACTTGATGTATATGATTTGATGTGTGAAGCAATTCCATTTAAATGGAGTATATTGCAAATTCAAACTCCAATTTGAATTCAAACTTAGCCAAGTTACATGTGACATTGTTTGATCAATTTGAATCATTTTGAAATGTGTATGATTTGCCTCTGATGTGTGGTTGAAATGTAGCATGTTTCCATGGTCAAAGTTGCAAAAGCATTTGAATTTAATTTGAATAAATTCCAATTAATTCAAATGACAAATGCTACTGGTCCTAATTTAAAATCAACTCAAACAAAGTTGAAAGTTGGATTTTTGGATAGCTTATTTTCTCCTGATCATTTTTCATATATTATTTGTCCAATTTGGAGTTAATATGAATTTTCTATGAATTTCCAAAGTTTGGGCTAATTTCTGGATTTTTTGGAATTCTTTAATTCATTTCTAAATTCGGGAAAATCATTTACTGCGTCATGCTGATGCAAGCATGACATCAGCAGGGGTCTGACTGGTGGGGTCGGCCTGTCAGTGGTTGGGTTAATTAACCCGGCTGGTTTAACTTAACCAGTGGGGATTAAGGGCCCTGGGCCCACTTGTCATCGGCTCTGGGGGGGGTTAAGCATGGTTTAGGGGATAACCCACCGGCGGCTAACCGGCGGCGACCACAGGGGATGGCGGCGTCTCGCCGGAATGGGCTTCCGGCCACGGAAGAGGAAACGGAGGGCATGGGCTTGCTCCTGGAGGTCGTCCGCATCGAGAGGAGGCATCAGGGGTTCATGGGGAGGTCGGGAGCGACGACGGCGACGTGCTGGGCGGAAACAGAACGACGGCGAGGTTGGGGGAAGAGGCTAGCGTGCACGGCTTGGGCTGAACTTGCGCGCGTTCGAAAGCTGGAACGCCCGCGAGACTAACGCGCGCACTGGGGCGCCGCGAGGAGCACGAGGGCGAGCTCTAGCTCAACTATGGCGGCGAGGAGCTCGGTTCTCATGGAGGATTTGGCTAGAGGGGCTACGGGGTGCTAGGAGCTTGGGGGAAATTCTCAGGAGCTCACCGCGGATCAGGCGGAAGCAACAGCAAGCTCGGGGAGGCTTCAACGGCGGTGAATCGACGACGGCGAGCTCGCGGGTCCGGCGAGTTCTCGGTGAAGCTTGCTTCCCGTCTGGCCCAAATTGATGCGTCTCCTGCTGCTAGTCGTCGAAGTCGAGGACGGCGATCACGCTGGACAGCTTGGACGGGCTCCTCGGCGTCGATGGCCATGCGGGGGCGCTTCGGTGCTCCGGCGAGTTCTCGGGCGGCGAGGAAAACGAGCAAGGGAGGAGGAGGAGGAAGCTCTGGAGGGGGGGAATGGGTCGAGACGGGGGAGAGAAGTCTCCAGGCGCGAGAAGGAGGCATGGGGAGGCCTGGAAGGCGCTCGGCGGCGACGTGTCGTCCACGGCTGGCTCGTTGGCATTCCACCGAGCAGCTTGGAGGCGCGGGGCGGGGAAGAAGACCCTGCTGCCCCTCTGGGCCGGGTGGGCTGGATGGGTCGGCTTCGCCTGGGCGTCTGGTAAGGTTTTCTGTTTCTTTTTCTGTTTTTCTTTTCTTCCTTTTTGTTTTGCTGTGCGAAATAAATAGCTAGGCATTTTATTAAATGCTGAAAAAATTTATATGGCCTCATAATAGTATAGACTAGCCACTTATAAAGTTTCAACATTTTTAAAATTCAAATAATTTGAATCTTAACTCAAATAGGGATTTTTAATTAATTCCAAGGCACTGTTTGAATATTTGAAAAATCTATGAGCATGGGGTGGGTCCCACTTCACTTGATATGTGATCACACTAATTTATAAGACTTTTCAAAAATCTAACATGAATTTTTGGAGAAGATTTTTATCTGGCCTTTTGAATTAATTCATCTGGGGGGGTTCCTTCTCCTATTTTTCTTTTGATTTTGATTTCAAAGATTTCTTTTGAAATTTTTAACATGATGCAAGTGACTTGCTAACCCTAGCACATTACCTAACAGAGGGTTCTGACATCTATAAAATCCCAATTCCCTCTCAGTCTCGCTTATGCATGTTTAGGAGATCACCTTGTATCGATTCTACCGCATAGTTGAACCCATATCCGATGCATGACCTATCATCTTGTCACAGTAGTAAGCAAACCACAATCCTAGCTGACATAGGAGTTGATTGATATCATGTGGCCCCTGCAACTATTAATGATTATTGCATGCTTAGTGGTACAATGAGGTTGCTTTTGATGTGGGTCGGCATGGTAGTGAACATGGTGTTGATGAAAGTGACTGTGTTGGTGCATCCACCCTAATACAAGGTGAACGATGAGAGGCTGTGTGGGAGCACACAGTGGGTTGTCTCGTTGAACACCGCCTTAAGCACCGAGTTCTTGTATGGTAATCCAAGAAAAAGAGTACAACCACACATTGGGCTCACTGACCCCTCTCGGCCTAGTACCTTGATCCGTGTCGACGTCCAGGAGTCACATTAGTTCGGGCTTTCCATTTGACATGTGCATAGAAAAAGAACGAAGGAAATGGTTGCATCATATAGATATGTGGGTGCACCTGTGAGGCAGGAAAACCATCTGCCAAAGGTGGCGTCTCGGTCACTTACATTGTTTGAGTCTGTTTCGTTGATCCGGCCGGGCTCTCGAGCGGAGGCAACTCAGATAGTCGACTCCTGGAATAGACCGGTTGTGAGCGAAGTGTCGTGGTGAACATCCTCGATGTCACCTATTGAACGGTGGCGAGCAAAAGGCGGTAACCGATGGGCATGTGTGTGTACCTTACACCCTTGCAAGGTTAACAAAACTATTCGAATAGCCGCGTCCGCGGTTAAGGACTACTTGGAACCTGTACCTGATTATTAGACAACTTGAATGGATACTTATAAAACTCGCAAGATAAGCGTGAGTGCTATGGTGTGCTTCCTCGTGGGGAAGTCGAGGAAGTAACCATAGTGGTGTATTGGTTGGATACTTGGTAGTGGACTCGTGTACGCTTCTTACCTCAAGTCTGGTACTCGTAGTACAGGACTAGCCAAGTCAGAGCTGGAACTTCTGCATGATGAAACCCCACCTCCTTTACCTTGAAACTTGAGCATGAGTAGTGTATTTCTGATGTAAGTCTTGCTGAGTACGATTTTCTACTCACGTTTGCTTATTCTATGTTTTAGATGAGAAACCAGACCCCGATGGAGTCACTGACCGGAAGCTCGACGTTGACCTTGGTAGTATAAATCCAGAAAGGAGTCTGGTCCCTCGTGGAAGGGCATGTATGTTTACAAGGCTTCTCTAAGCCATTTGTTAAACTTGTCTGTACTCAGACCTAATTTGCTTCCGTTGTATCATGTAATGTTTATCACATACATGTGATCTTTGTATACTCTATGTGTAAGTAAATAAAGAAGTACTTTGTAGAGTTATGTGATGATACCTGTTGTTCATAATAGGCATGTGTGCTGCGTGTATGTTTATAACATGCATGTCTTACTTTGGGTTTTCGAGACCTTAGTTGTGATCTGGCTGGCGGTCTTTTATACACCAAGTGGCCCTTAGATGTGCGCATCTTGGGGCATCGCGATGCCATTGCTCGTGACTCTGTCACGTGCACACTTTGTTGTATGATCGAGCCCGCCCTAGACCCCGACTAAGTGATCGGGCTGGAGTAAGTCTATGTAAGAGTTAGGATTCAATAGATAACATGGTTGAGGCGACTTGTCTATGAGTGTCGGGACCCGGGGTTAGCGTATGTAATTCCAGTCACGATACAATCACATGGAGAGTCGAGAACCGTACCCACTTGTCTAAGCAGACAAGGCCAAGCACAGAACGTTCTCGGTAAGCATCGAACGTGAGGGGCATCCCATTCAGGCCGGATGATCAACTGAGATGGGTCCTCAACATCCGCTCACAAGTCTAAATGCTTATGGGTGGTGAATCCCATACTCATAGACAAGTCGCCTCAACCATGTTATCGATTGGATCCTAACTCTTACATAAACTTACTCCAGCCCGATCAGTTAGTCGGGGTCTAGGGCGGGCTCGATCATACAACAAAGTGTGCACGTGACAGCGTCATGAACAATCGCATCGCGATCCCCCAAGCTGCGCACATCTAAGGGCCACTTGGTGTATAAAAGACCGCCAGCCAGATCACAACTAAGGTCTCGAAAACCCATACTAAGACATGCATGTTATAAACATACACGCAGCACACATGCCTAGTATGAACAGCAGGTATCATCACATAACTCTACAAAGTACTCTTTATTGATATACACATATAGCATACAAAGATCACATGTCTGTGATCTACATTACATCACACAAAGGAAGCAAATTAGGTCTGAGTACAGATAAGTTTAACAAATGGCTTAGAGAAGCCTTGTAAAACCAACATGCCCTTCCACGAGGGACCAGACTGCTGCCTGGGACTATACTACCAAGGTCAACGTCGAGCTTCAGGTTGATGACTCCATCGGGGTCCGGATTCTCATCTAAAACATAGAATAAGAAAACGTGAGTACAAAGTCGTACTCAGCAAGACTTACATCAGAACTACACTACTCATGCTCAAGTATCAAGGTAAAGGAGGTGGGGTTTCATCATGCAGAAGTGCCAGCTTTGACTTGGCTAACCTGTACTACGAGTACCAGACTTTGAGGTAAGAAGCGTACACGAGTCCACTACATCTCCAACCAATACACCACTATGGTTACTTCCTCGACTTCCCCACGAGGAGGCACACCATAGCACTCACGCTTATCTTGCGAGTTCTATAAGTATCCATTCAAGTTGTCTATGATCAAGTAGAGGTCTCCAAGTAGTCCATAACCACGGACACGGCTATTCGAATAGTTCATTAACCCTGCAGGGGTGTACATCTTCACACGTGTGTCATCACTTATCGCCTCGTTCTTGGCATCCTTCAAGCGGATGTCGGACGTGGATGAAACCAAGGCACTAACCTCACATCACCTTCTCTAATCCAGGAGTCGACTACCTGAGTTTGGCACCGCTCGAGAGTCCGGCCGGTTCCACGAAACGGACTCAGATAATGTAAGGGACCGAGACGCCAGCTCTGCCAGATGGTTTCACTGCCTCACAAGTCCACCCACATATCTAGGATGATGCAACCTTTTCTTCATACTTTTTCTATGCATATGACAAATGGAAAGCCCGAATCTATTGTGACTCCTGGACCGGATCAGGTATGTAAAGAGGCCAAACGGGGCTCCCATAAAACCCTACATGTGGTCATACTCTTTGTCTTGGATCAAAAAACAGGAACTCGGGGCCTAGGGCAGTGTTCAACGAGACAACCCACTGTGTACTCCTACACAGCCTCTCATCGTTCACCTTTGTTTAGGGTGGATTCACCAACACGTTTCACTTTCATCAACACCATTGTGTTCATTCCATCCCGACTCACAATCAAAACATCCTCATTGTATCACTAAGCAGCAAAAGCAGTAACAGTTGTAGGGGCCACATGCTCATCATTCAACTCCTAATTATGCTAGGATTGTGGTTTGCTTAATACGGTGACAGAATGATAGGTCATGCATCGGAATGGGTTCAACTATGCGAAAGAAAGTGTCTCGGTGATCTCCTAAACAAGCATAAGCGAGACTGAGAGGGAAATTGGATTTTATAGACATGATCAACGGGGTTTGCTTGCCTTGCTGACGAGGTTCGATATCGGGGTCTTCGACGAAGGAGGAGGCCTCCGGTTCCGGTTGCACGTCTATCGAGCAAACAACCAAACAAAGAATAAATATAAATTTAATTGCAATGCATCAAACACATGATCAATATTGAAATGGTGATATTCTTGGTCACAATGTGGGTACAATTCCATTTAAAAGAAGTCAAATGCAAAGTCATTTGCAAATGTGCTTAAATTTTGAATTTGAAATAAAGCCATATGGATGTTTTGCACTGTTCACCCAATTTTAATTGGTCAAACATGAAAACAGAGCCCTTATTCATAATCCTTGGATTTTTCTGATATTTTTAGACATATTATTTGTTATATTTGGAGTTAAAATGAATTAGTTATGAATTTCCCAAGTTTAAAATGATTTTTTGGATTTTTCTGGATTATTTTAAATCTCTGGAAAAGGCTTTTCTGCATCAGCATTGTGTCATGCTGACGTCAGGGCCGCTGACTGGTCAACCTGACGTGTGGGACCCGCAGGTCAGTGAGCCCGGGTTAAAAACCATTTAATTAGAGTTAACAGGGTGTTAGGGGGGCTCTGGGGTCCACATGTCATTGGGCTAGGGGGGGATTAGCAGGGTCATTAGCCCTAATGGCCGGCGGCTAACCGGCGGCAGCCACAGACACGGCGGAGGGCTCGCCGGAGTGGGCTTGCGGCCACCAGGGGCCTTGCAGAGGGTACCGTTTGGCTCCCCGTGGCCTCGCGCATACGATGGACTAGTCCATCATCGCCGGGGAGGACCACGGCGTCGGCGGCTTCAACTTTCGCGGCGGCCGGAGCCACTGGGAGAAGGCGTCGACGTTTGGGGGCACGGGAGGAGCTGGGGTTAGGGGGAAACGAACCAAGAGCTCACCAGGAGGGTAATGGAGAAGCCAGGGGAGGCGGAGAAGCTTGGCCGGCGGCGTATTTCGAGCTCGAAGTCCACGGTGGCTGGCGGGAGGAAGTTGAAGCTGGCATCCGCTCTGGGGCCTGTGAGCTCGAATTGACGCCTCAAATCGACGGAGAAGACGACCGCAGTTCTGATGGACATGTTGGTGCGGCGCCTCGTCGTCGTTGTCCACGCAGAAGCTCGCCGGCGTCCTCCGGCTGTGCTCGGGCCTGGCTGAGATCCACGAGGAGGAGAGGGGGAGGAGGTCCAGAGAGAGGGGGAGAAGAGCAGGGCGTGCTCTGGGCGTGGCGTGGCAGAAGGAGAGAGGCAGGGGAGGCCTAGACGTCTCTCACGGCGGCGACGTGGC
This sequence comes from Bromus sterilis, assembly GCA_950022295.1. Classification (NCBI taxonomy): domain Eukaryota; kingdom Viridiplantae; phylum Streptophyta; class Magnoliopsida; order Poales; family Poaceae; genus Bromus; species Bromus sterilis. The sequence goes on from OX465597.1 coordinate 221,941,409, forward strand.
GTCGGCGCGCTCCCGTCCGCCACGGAGCAGCTTCGGGGCGAGGGGTAGAAGACGACAGAGCTCGGGCTGGGCTGGGCCAGGCCAGTGGAGAGGTGGGCCTCGCCTGTGGGCGCAAGGTAAGCCTCTCCTTTTGCTTTTCTTTTTAGTTTTTCTGTTTCATTTGTTTTGCCTAGATTTAAAATAGCTAGGCATTTTTAATAAATGTCCAAATACTTTTATAAATACTAGGTGACCAGTAGCTAGTCACATAAATAATTTGGACATTTTTGAAATTCAATAAATTTGAATTTCAATTCAAATAGTGGTAAACTTTAATTTCCAGAGCACTATTTGAATATTAGAAAATTCCATGAGTATGGTAAAATACCCAAACCACTTTTAAAATGATCAGCATCATTTATAGGAATTTTCCAAACATTCAAAAGATTTTTGGAAAAATATTTTTATCTGGCCATTTCAAATAATTTCTCAGGGCTTTCTGCTTCCCCATTTTTGAATTTCTTTTTGAATTTTTCATGATTCAAAAGGGTCAAACAATCCTAGGACTTACCCTAGTTGGGGTTCTGACAACTCGCCCCCACCCAAAAGAATCTCGTCCCGAGATTCAGAAGTCGACGGGAGGAAGGTGGGGTACTCGGCACGGAGGCGGTCTTCTCTTTCCCATGTTGCTTCTTTCTCGGAGTGATGTGACCATTGCACTTTGAGGAACTTGATCTTCTGACGACGAGTGACACGCTCTGCTGAATCAAGAATACAAACAGGGTATTCTCGATAAGAAAGGTCATCTTGGAGACCAAGCGTTTCATGGTCGACTTCGCGGATGGGGTCCTTGAAGCAACGCCTGAGTTGTGACACATGGAATACATCATGTACTCGGGAAAGGTGCGGAGGTAGTTCAAGTTGGTAGGCAACTTCTCCACGTTTAGCAATAATGCAGAAAGGTCCAATATAACGTGGGGCCAACTTGCCTTTGATACCGAATCTTTGGGTTCCCTTCAGAGGAGTAACCCGGAGGTAAGCCTTCTCATCAATATTGTAGCTCTCCTCTCCATGATGACGATCATAGTAGCTCTTTTGACGAGACTGAGCGGCTTTCAATCGATCACGAACAATGCGAACTTGTTCTTCTGCTTCCTTGATCATATCCGGTCCAAAGAGTTGTCTTTCACCGGTTTCTGACCAGTTTAGGGGTGTTCGACATCGTCGGCCATAGAGGAATTCAAAGGGAGCCATGTTCAGACTAGATTGATAGCTATTGTTATAAGCAAATTCGGCAAATGGAAGAGATTTCTCCCAATTCTTTCCGAAAGAGATAACACAAGCTCTGAGCATGTCTTCCAAGATTTGATTAACCCTTTCAACTTGACCGCTAGATTGAGGGTGGAAAGCTGTACTAAAGGATAGATGAGTTCCCATAGCATTTTGAAAACTTTCCCAAAATCTAGAGGTGAAAAGGCTACCACGATCAGAATTGATCACCAAAGGAACACCGTGAAGAGACACTATTCTAGAGACATACAAGTCTGCCAACTGACTAGCAGTTATAGACTCGCGAACAGGAAGAAAGTGAGCAACTTTGGAAAGCCTGTCAATGACCACGAAGATGGCATCATTTCCTTTCTGGGTTTTTGGAAAGCCGGTGATGAAGTCCATACCGACCTTGTCCCATTTCCACTCAGGAATAGAAAATGGTTGAAGAGTACTAGCAGGTCTTTGGTGTTCTGCCTTAATGCGACGACAAACATCACATTCGGCAACAAATTGTGCAATGTCTCTTTTCATCCGGGTCCACCAAAATCTCTGGCGTAGATCTCGGTACATTTTTGTGCTACCGGGATGAATTGAGAGGGGAGTGTCATGAGCTTCCTTAAGGATCAGCTGCTTTAGGTCTTCGTTTTTAGTAACTACTAAACGATTTTCAAAGAATATCGTTCCTTGATAATTTGCAGAAAAACATTTAGCAACTCCGCTAACAATGTTCTGCTTGATCTCTTGAATACTACTATCTTGTTTCTGGGCGGCTATGATTTGATCCTCAAGGGTTGGTTTCGCCACCAAGTTGAAAAGAGATCCACGAGGAACTATCTCGAGATTGAGGTTTCGAAATTCCTCATGAAGAAGTGGTTGATACTGCTGTAACATGAGGTTGTTACAGTACGACTTACGACTTAGTGCATCAGCCATGACATTGGCTTTGCCTGGGGTGTAAGAAATTCCTAAGTCATAATCTTTTATCAACTCTATCCAGCGTCTTTTCCTGAGATTAAGATCTGGCTGGGTGAATATGTATTTGAGGCTTTGGTGATCGGAATAGATCTCACAACGATTACCAAGGAGGTAATGTCGCCAAGTCTTCAGGGCATGAACTATGGCAGCGAGTTCAAGATCATGGGTAGGATAGTTCTCTTCATGTGGCCGCAACTGGCGTGAAGCATAAGCTACCACATGTCGGTCTTGCATAAGTATGCATCCTAACCCTTGCCGTGAAGCATCACAATAGATCTCGAAATCCCTTTTTGTGTCTGGAGGTGCAAGTACGGGTGCAGAAGTCAATCTTCTTTTTAGCTCTTGAAAGCTTTCCTCGCACTTGGGGGTCCATTGGAATTTCTTATCTTTCTTGAGGAGTTCAGTAAGAGGCTTTGCAACTTTAGAAAAGTTCTCGACGAAGCGACGGCAATAGCTTGCTAAGCCAAGAAAACTCCTAACTTGCTTAACCGATTCAGGTGGAATCCAATCAAGGACGGTCTGAACTCTCTCGGGATTGACAGCAATGCCTTTTGCAGAAATCACGTGGCCTAAGTAGGTCAATTCTGGTAGCCAGAATTCACACTTGGAGAATTTAGCATACAGGCGATGCTCTCTAAGTTTCATCAATACCAACCTAAGATGTTCTGCGTGCTCTTCTTCGTTCTTCGAGTAGATGAGAATGTCATCTAGATAAACTACAACAAATTTATCTAGGTACTCCATGAAGATCGAATTCATCAAGCGCGAGAATGTGGCGGGGGCATTGGTCAAACCGAAGGACATGACGGTATACTCGTAAAGACCATAACGAGTAGTGAAAGCCATCTTGGGAATGTCCTCATTTCGGATTTTGATTTGATGATAGCCTAATCTCAAATCCATCTTGGAGAAGACAGAGGATCCTGCCAGTTGATCAATAAGATCATTGATCCTGGGCAGTGGGTACTTGTTCTTTATCGTCGCCAGATTTAGCGGGCGATAGTCTACGCACATCCTTTCTGTTCCATCTTTCTTCATTACGAACAGAACGGGGCAACCCCATGGCGATGAGCTAGGGCGGATGAAGCCTTTTGCCAACGAAGCATCAAGTTGGGTTTTTAGCTCAGCTAACTCATGTGGGGCCATTCTATATGGGCGTCTCGAGATTGGGGCTGTGCCTGGTATAAGATCAACTATGAATTCTACACACCTGTCGGGTGGCATTCCCGGCAGCTCTTCAGGAAAGACATCCGGGAAGTCACGAACCACCGGAACATCTTCAAGGTTAGGAAGGGGAAGCACATTCAAAGTATGCATCTGGGTTCTAGAACTGGTTGATGTGTAGTCAATGATCTGGCCTGAAGGATGGGTGAGTTTGACTGATTTGGCTTTACAAACAAGGAAAGCATTCTGCCTTGATAACCAATCCATTCCTAGGATGACATCAATGTCCGAAGACTTGAGGGCTATAAGAGAAGCAAGGAATACTAAACCCTCAATTGCAATTTGATTGCCATGGCTTACTCTATTAGTTTGCCACTTTGAACCAGGAGTTTGAATGATCATTGGAGAAAACATTTCTTCAAAGGGGAACTCATGATGAAGTGCATAACTCTCCGACATGAATGAATGAGATGCTCCTGGATCGAAAAGAACGGTGGCGGGAACATGATTGACTGGGAGTGTGCCAAGAATGACGTCAGAAGCAGCAGTGGTTTTCTCAACTGAGATTTGGTTCACACAACCACTACTTGTGATTGAAAGCTTTGCTGGGATGGCTTTGGTGGTTGATTTCTTTGGAGGCTTGTGACTAGGTCGACGTGGTTCCACCAACACTGTAGGGCACTGTCGGAAGTAATGGCCAGCCAGACCACACGTGAAACAAACCCTGTCTGAATTGCTGGGAGCAGGATTACTTGATTGCACACCATCATTCCTGGGAGGAACAATGTGTTGGGGTGGATGGCATATATTCGGTGGTGGTCTCTGAAGAAGGTTTCGAGGTATGGCTCTGGTTGGAATCCAAATTCGGCGTTTCTGAGGGTCTGAACTTGAAGAAGGAGCAAGCTCAAGAGCATGCTTGTGAGACTCTTCGAAAATTTCATTGCCATGCTCAGCTCTGAAGGATCTGTTGACTAAATCCTCAAAGGTGGAAAATTCGATGAGGTTGAGATCATGACGAAGGATGGGGCTAAGTCCCTTACGGAACCTTGCCTGCTTTCTGGCATCGGTGGTGATCTCATCTTGGGCATACCGGGCAAGACGGTTGAATTCTCTCACATACTCATGGATGGACATCTCTTCTTGAGTCAGGTTGCAGAACTCTTCTTTCTTGCGCTCCATCAACTCATCCAGAAGGTGGTACCCTCGAAAGGCAACACAGAACTCCTGCCAAGTCACTAGATGACTATCTGGCTGCATAGCAACATAGTTCTCCCACCATTCAGCAGCAGCACCTTCCAGAAAGTATGCCGCGAATATAACTCGGTCATCGGGATCAACATGTGCAGTATCAAGCTTACGCTCGATGGAACAGAGCCAATCATCAGCCTCAAGGGGCTCAGAATAACATTGGAATACCGGTGGCTTGAGGAGGATGAAGTCCTGAATGCTCACAACCACATTGCAATGACGTGAGGTATTCTGCTCGATGAGCTCCAGAAGGCGTGTTTGATCACGTTGATTCTTCTCAGCTTCCATCATGATTTCCGCTGCAGAAGGCGGTGGTAGAGGTTCATCATCATTTCGATTCCGAACACGGTCTCGATTCCGACGAACAGCACTACGAGTTCCACCTGACATCCTGTGTGATAAAAATCAACAATCAGAACAGGTTGAATGATGGATTCAAGGATAACAAGACATGATGAAGGCGGAAAAGATTGAAATGCGAAGATAATGATCCACAGAAACACGGGATAAATCCGGCAGCAAAACGGCTACACCGGGATGGAAAACAAGACAACCTCGAGGAGATTGGACAAACTTCCTCAAGGAACTCAAAACATGAAGACTCTGGACGACCACGACTGTCCTACGGCTACAAGGAAGCACTCAGCGAGATGTTCTAGTCAGACATAGATGAGCCTAGTCCTATCATCACGTAGAAAAGATAAGGGTGACCCAGAACTTAGATCGATGAGGGTAAGGAGAAAAAGAAGCCTTACGTTGTTCCCTTATATACCCAAGTAACTATATAACTATAGAATGCTAGACTCGACTTCGACCAAGGGTTTGATAAGCCTACAGACAGTCCTGCTCTGATACCAAGCCTGTCGGGACCCGGGGTTAGCGTATGTAATTCCAGTCACGATACAATCACATGGAGAGCCGAGAACCGTACCCACTTGTCTAAGCAGACAAGGCCAAGCACAGAACATTCTCGGTAAGCATCGAACGTGAGGGGCATCCCATTCAGGCCGGATGATCAACTGAGATGGGTCCTCAACGTCCGCTCACAAGTCTAAATTCTTATGGGTGGTGAATCCCATAATCATAGACAAGTCGCCTCAACCATGTTATCGATTGGATCCTAACTCTTACATAAACTTACTCCAGCCCGATCACTTAGTCGGGGTCTAGGGCGGGCTCGATCATACAACAAAGTGTGCACGTGACAGCGTCACGAACAATCGCATCGCGATGCCCCAAGCTGCGCACATCTAAGGGCCACTTGGTGTATAAAAGACCGCCAGCTAGATCGCAACTAAGGTCTCGAAAACCCATACTAAGACATGCATGTTATAAACATACACGCAGCACACATGCCTAGTATGAACAGCAGGTATCATCACATAACTCTACAAAGTACTCTTTATTGATATACACATATAGCATACAAAGATCACATGTCTGTGATCAACATTACATCATACAAAGGAAGCGAATTAGGTCTGAGTACAGACAAGTTTAACAAATGGCTTAGAGAAGCCTTGTAAAACCAACATGCCCTTCCACGAGGGACCAGACTGTTGTCTGGGACTATACTACCAAGGTCAACGTCGTGCTTCAGGTTGATGACTCCATCGGGGTCCGGATTCTCATCTAAAACATAGAATAAGCAAACGTGAGTACAAAGTCGTACTCAGCAAGACTTACATCAGAACTACACTACTCATGCTCAAGTATCAAGGTAAAGGAGGTGGGGTTTCATCATGCAGAAGTGCCAGCTTTGACTTGGCTAACCTGTACTACGAGTACCAGACTTTGAGGTAAGAAGCGTACACGAGTCCACTACATCTCCAACCAATACACCACTATGGTTACTTCCTCGACTTCCCCACGAGGAGGCATACCATAGCACTCACGCTTATCTTGCGAGTTTTATAAGTATCCATTCAAGTTGTCTATGATCAAGTAGAGGTCTCCAAGTAGTCCATAACCGCGGACACGGCTATTCGAATAGTTCATTAACCCTGCAGGGGTGTACATCTGCACACGCGTGTCATCACTTATCGCCTCGTTCTTGGCATCCTTCAAGCGTATGTCGGACGTGGATGAAACCAAGGCACTAACCTCACATCACCTTCTCTAATCCAGGAGTCGACTACCTGAGTTTGGCACCGCTCGAGAGTCCGGCCGGTTCCACGAAACGGACTCAGATAATGTAAGGGACCGAGACGCCACCTCTTCCAGATGGTTTCACTGCCTCACAAGTCCACCCACATATCTAGGATGATGCAACATTTTCTTCATACTTTTTCTATGCATATGCCAAATGGAAAGCCCGAATCTATTGTGACTCCTGGACCGGATCGTGTATGTAAAGAGGCCAAACTGGGCTCCCATAAAACCCTACATGTGGTCATACTCTTTGTCTTGGATCACAAAACAGGAACTCGGGGCCTAGGGCAGTGTTCAACGAGACAACCCACTGTGTACTCCTACACAGCCTCTCATCGTTCACCTTTGTTTAGGGTGGATTCACCAACACGTTTCACTTTCATCAACACCATTGTGTTCATTCCATCTCGACTCACGATCAAAACATCCTCATTGTATCACTAAGCAGCAAAAGCAGTAACAGTTGTAGGGGCCACATGCTCATCATTCAACTCCTAATTATGCTAGGATTGTGGTTTGCTTAATACGGTGACAGAATGATAGGTCATGCATCGGAATGGGTTCAACTATGCGAAAGAACGTGTCTCGGTGATCTCCTAAACATGCATAAGCGAGACTGAGAGGGAGATAGGATTTTATAGACATGATCAACGGGGTTTGCTTGCCTTGCTGACGAGGTTCGATATCGGGGTCTTCAACGAAGGAGGTGGCCTCCGGTTCCGGTTGCACGTCTATCGAGCAAACAACCAAACAAAGAATAAATATAAATTTAATTGCAATGCATCAAACACATGATCAATATTGAAATGGTGATATTCTTGGTCACAATGTGGGTACAATTCCATTTAAAAGAAGTCAAATGCAAAGTCAGTTGAAAAATGTGCTTCAATTTTGAATTTGAAATAAAGCCATATGGATGTTTTGCACTGTTCACCCAATTTTAATTGGTCAAACATGAAAACAGAGCCCATATTCATAATCCTTGGTTTTGTTTGATATTTTTAGACATATTATTTGTTATATTTGGAGTTAAAATGAATTAGTTATGAATTTCCCAAGTTTTAAATGATTTTCCGGATTTTTCTGGATTATTTTAAATCTCTGGAAAAGGCTTTTCTGCATCAGCATTGTGTCATGCTGACGTCAGGGCCGCTGACTGGTCAACCTGACGTGTGGGACCCGCAGGTCAGTGAGCCTGGGTTAAAAACTGTTTAATTAGAGTTAACAGGGTGTTAGGGGGGCTCTGGGGTCCACATGTCATTGGTCTAGGGGGGGATTAGCAGGGTCATTAGCCCTAATGGACGGCGGCTAACCGGCGGCAGCCACAGACACTGCGGAGGGCTCGCTGGAGTGGGCTTACGTCCACCAGGGGCCTTGCTGAGGGTACCGTTTGGCTCCCCGTGGCCTCGCGCATACGATGGACTAGTCCATCGTCGCCGGGGAGGACCACGGCGTCGGCGGCTTCAACTTTCGCGGCGGCCGGAGCCACTGGGAGAAGGCGTCGACGTTTGGGGGCACTGGAGGAGCTGGGGTTAGGGGGAAACGAACCAAGAGCTCACCGGGAGGGTAAAGGAGAAGCCAGGGGAGGAGGAGAAGCTTGGCCGGCGGCGTATTTCGAGCTCGAAGTCCACGGTGGCCGGCGGGAGGAAGTTGAAGCTGGCATCCGCTCTGGGGCCTGTGAGCTCGAATTGACGCCTCAAATCGACGGAGAAGACGACCGCGGTTCTGATGGACACGTTGGTGCGGCGCCTCGTCGTCGTTGTCCACGCAGAAGCTCACCGGCGTCCTCCGGCTGTGCTCGGGCCTGCGCGAGATCCACGAGGAGGAGAGGGGGAGGAGGTCCAGAGAGAGGGGGAGAAGAGCGGGGTGTGCTCTGGGCGTGGCGTGGCGGAAGGAGAGAGGCAGGGGAGGCCTAGACGTCTCTCACGGCGGCGACGTGGCGTCGGCGCGCTCCCGTCCGCCACGGAGCAGCTTCGGGGCGAGGGGTAGAAGACGACAGAGCTCGGGCTAGGCTGGGCCAGGCCAGTGGAGAGGTGGGCCTCGCCTGTGGGCGCAAGGTAAGCCTCTCCTTTTGCTTTTCTTTTTAGTTTTTCTGTTTCATTTGTTTTGCCTAGATTTAAAATAGCTAGGCATTTTTAATAAATGTCCAAATACTTTTATAAATACTAGGTGACCAGTAGCTAGTCACATGAATAATTTCGACATTTTTGAAATTCAATAAATTTGAATTTCAATTCAAATAGGGGTAAACTTTAATTTCCAGAGCACTATTTGAATATTATAAAATTCCATGAGTATGGGAAAATACCCAAACCACTTTTAAAATGATCAGCATCATTTATAGGAATTTTCCAAACATTCAAAAGATTTTTGGAAAAATATTTTTATCTGGCCATTTCAAATATATTCTCAGGGCTTTCTGCTTCCCCATTTTTGAATTTCTTTTTGAATTTTTCATGATGAAAAAGGGTCAAACAATCCTAGCACTTACCCTAGTTAGGGTTCTGACAATGAGTATGGGATTCACCACCCATAAGCATTTAGACTTGTGAGCGGACGATGAGGACCCATCTCAGTTGATCATCCGGCCTAGATGGATGCCCCTCATGTTCGATGCTTACCGAGAACGTTCTGTGCTTGGCCTTGTCTGCTTAGAAAAGTGGGTACGGTTCTCGGCTCTCCATGTGATTGCATCGTGACTGGAATTACATACGCATATTCCGGGTCCCGACAGTGCCGCACTCCGGCGAGGATGCGCAGGGCGAGGCGAGGGGAGGCCAAGACGAAGCGAGAGGAAGGTGCAGCGGCGGATCTGGCCGGGAGGCGAGGCGAGGTGGCCGCGACGAGCTCCTGGTGGCACCACGGCGGCGGTTCAGGCTGGCCATGGACATGGCGGCGGCGCGCGTGGCCTGCAGCAGAGAGGAGGGGTGAGCGAAGAAGGGAGGAGAAGGAGAGGGAGAGGAGTGCGGGGAAGGAGGAGAAGGGGTCGCCGGCGGCGGGCTGCTCCCTGGCCGGAGGATGCGGCGGCGGTGAGCGACTCTCCACGGGTGGAGGTTGGTGGAGAGTTTGGGGTGGATCTGGGCTGTCGGATTGCGAGATCTGACGGTCCAGATCGCATGGGAGCAAAAATTTCGGGATTTGGGGATAAATTGAGCAGATCTGAGAAACTCAGGGGGGTGGTTGCAATTTGTGGCTAGGGAAACCCTAGAAATGGGTGGGAGTGTGGTGGTCTTTATATAGCCCAGGTGGCTGGCAGTTTGCAAGAACATCCCCGGTTTTTCTCTCGCGCACGCGGTGCTCACGTTTCTGACCGCCGGGGGTCCGCAGGACCTCCGATTCGGGTAAAACTTCGAATTGCGCGCTCAACGCGTCGAGCCGGCGGCGTTCCCCTCGTGCTGGAACCGTTCCGAGAACACTTTCCGGTGCGCTATAAAAATAACCCATTTAATTATTAAACGTGGTTTTTGGTTCCGTTGGTTGCGGCTAGTCTCGTGCGGTTTTCGCGACAGTGATCGGGTGAAACCCGGTGTCGCAAAGGTCGAGTGTTAGGGTGGAAAGGGTCGATCTCCGTCCGATACGAGATAAGAGGGGGGAAACTAATCGCCGATCGATAAATCGGGGATGCAAACACCGCAAACAAATCATACAATCAAACAATTCACACCGAAAACAAAAATTTTAATTTTTGTGAAATTTGGGCTGTTACAATACAACACCACCAACAAGGGATCTCGTCCCGAGATCCAGGACGATCCGGGGGAGAGGGGGGAAGAGAAAAGAGAGTCGACGATCTTCAACACCACCAACAAGGGACTCTGCTCCATGTCGACGTCGAACTTCTGTCGAGATAAATTTCCGTAGAGAGTCGGCAACGTCGGAAAACGAAACCATCACTGTCAAGAGAAAGAACGACAATTCAAAGCGACGATCAAGGGATTTCCCAAACCTGAGATCGGAATTGAGAATACGCTGCAACCAAGGCATTGTAACGGTTCCGATACTCCACACACTCGAGATCCTAGAGTTTTGAAGGGGATAAGATGAGAATAAAACACTTACGACACTTGTCTTGAGCAGAGCAAGGGTAAGGAGTAAAAAGATTCTTACTCTCCGATAACTAACTTAGTAACTACAAAATAGTTTTGTCTAGACTCGACTTCGGCCAGAGAGGGGATCCTACGGTCGGTAAGTGTAACAGCCCAGATTTCACAAAAATTAAAAAAATTTGTCTTCGGTGTGAATTGTTTGATTATCTGATTTGTTTGCGGTGTTTGCATCCCCGATTTATCGATCGGCGATTATTTTTCCCCCTCTTATCTCATACCGGACGGAGACCAACCCTTGCCACCCTGACACTCGACCTTGCGACACCGGGTTTCGCCCGATCAACGTCACGAAAACCGCACGAGACCAGCCGCAGCCAACGGAACGAAAAACCCCGTTTAATAATTAAACGGGATATTTTTATAGCACGCCGGAAAATGTTTTCGGAACGGTTCCAGCGCGAGGTGAACGCCTCCGGCTCGACACGCTGATCACGCAGTTCGAAGTTTTACCCGAATCGGAGGTACTGCGGACCCCCGGCGGTCAGAAACGTGAGCGTCGCGCGCACGAGAGAAAAACCGGGGATGTTTTTGCAAACTGCCAGCCAACTGGGCTATATAAAGACCACCACACTCCCACCCCTTTCTAGGGTTTCCCTGAGCCAAATTTGCAGCCACACCCCCAGATCTGGTCCAAATTTTCGTCCAACAGCCCCATTTTTTCGCAACCCTAGCCCCTAGGGGATTTGGACCGTCAGATCCGGAGATCCGACGGCCCAGATGCGCCCTAGCCTCCACCAACCACCGTGCAGCGCCTGTGGGCGTTTTTTTTATTTATTTTGCGCCTGTCCAGCCCAGTAGCTTAGTTTCGGCTGGAGTATTTTTTTTCTAGGAGTTTATTTATTATTTTGGCAGTTTGCGGTGTAATTTTGCGATGCTTATATCTTTTCACCGGTAGCTCCGATGGAGACGCTTTCTACAAGAAAGTTGATCCGTTTTGCGCGTAGTTCATTAAAATGTTGCTTGTTGCCATGTTTGACTTTGTTTACATGTTGTTTACCTGCTAATTACACTGCCTGCCATCGTAACGGTTTATCTAATAACTTTTGAACCGTTGCTCTGTTTAAAATGTTTCTTATATGTAACTTGATTAGAATTGCATGTAGATTGTGTTTATGCTGCTCTTGCTTTCTAATAAAAATAATAAAATATTTTTAGGGAAAAAACAGTACCAAATTCCATTTTTATCGTGGGGTCCGCAATAGTTGGCATGTCTAGGATTTCACCCCACTTAAATTGACTAGCTTAGGTAGTTTAATTATGCTACACATCTTGCCATGTTTGTGTAATATGCCATGCTTCTGTGCTTTTCCATGTTAACAACCTTTGTTGATCACCTGTAGCTAAACAACTTGAACCTTTCTAAATGTGCGGTATCGCCGTGTGTGACGAATACTCCACTTAACCTGTTAGTAACCGCTCTCGATGGTAGGCGCGATGTTGTGTTTTGTCTCGTGTTGCCTTCTTGTTGATGCTTGCTCGTGTTTGCTTCGTAATAATTGATGCTTGCTCGTTTATTGCTTTCCAGTGTTTATCGTCTTGTGTGCTTCCGTGGGTACCTCTCGGAGACGATGCGAGTTTTCGATCGACTACACCTTCGGAACCCGACTTCTCAACAGGCAAGGACTATACATTACTTATGATCCATTCTATTTCAACTAGCGGTTTGCATGCTAGTCTAGGTTAGGTTCGATGTTTGATCCTACCACATGTTTACAGCCTCTTCCAAACCAATACAGCCATGTCCCCTCCCAGCAAACCATGTACTGCTATGTTACTATTGCTCGTTGCTCAGCCCCTGCTTAGTATGCATGCTTAGGATGCTACGATGTTACCCTGTTACTCCTTGGTTTGGGCTATCACATTATTATATTGTTGTGGATGCTTTGATTATTATAATGTTGACTATATTCGACGAAGTATGGAAGGTCTAGGCTATCCCGCCCAGACGCTTTGTTCCATTCGAGTCACCTAGGACCCGACTTCCGGGTATTGGTTGTAAGACTGAGTGTGCCTAACCGCGTGTGGGATTTTATGGGGTCCCCTTTTCTTACCTACCTAGCTTCAAACATTTCTAGTGGTGGCCCAAGCTGATTTACCATTTGAAACCGTGTGTGTGCTGGTCGTCCACCAATTGTTTACAAACCAACCTGGACCAGTGAGGACTTAGTTCCCTTGCTGGCCCACCTTGTCCGGCTGAGGACCCGGAGTCCCATGTGTGATTAACCGGCTAACCAAACCTGCGATAGATGGTTGAGACCAGATCCTGAGATCGGCCGGCTCCTGAGATGGATGTCGACTCACCGGGGGCCACCCGGATTTGTTCGTTGTTAGTTAGAGGGACCTGTCGTTTCGGATCTCTTGGAACTAAACCATAAAATGGTTGCCTATAATGGGTAGCAACTGAGAGAGATGGACGTGCGTGCGGAGCCTTGTAATGGGCAGTTGGTACACCCCTGCAGAGTTAAATCTTTTCGAGAAGCCGTGTCCACGGTTATCGACGACTTGAGACCTACTCCTTGTTCATAGACAACAACAACAACTGAGATAATCTTAATATAACTGGATCAACGTCTGTGTGTGCCTTGACTGCTTCTTCTTCGTCGGGATGCGAAGAGGAGGACAAGGATAGCATAGGTGTTATGTTTGCGTAAGTAGTTGATAGCAAGACTTGTTGGAGGCGATTCCTCATCGAATGCTTGGCTTCTTACCTTACTCTCTAGATCGTTGCCACTTCATAAATGCTAGTGCGGCATTAACCTCACCACTTACCCCTTCCTTACCGTAAACTACTAGTTGTCCTAGAATGACGAGTTATGAAGTCCTTGCTGGGTCAGATGACCACTACAGTTGGATGCTGAGTACCTCTGTACTCATGATACTACCCCCAAACTCTTTTCAGGGTTCTTGATCGACAAAAGGTATGTTGATCGACGTTTCACGTGGAGACTCGACGACGACTAGTTAGGCGGATCCAGGCGGAGGGCCTGGACCCGTGTGGTTATGGGGATCGATGTTTTTCTCTTCGCCAATAGGCATTTGCTTGTAGTCTGTACTAAAAATGTACATTCCGCTGTTGTATTGTATTTGAGGCAGCTTTATGCCGATTGTATAAGATGTTGTATCCTTGTATCTGTAATGTTGTGATATCATGTTGGAAATCCGGGGCATATGACTTCGTCATATGTCGCAGTGGGACCGATATGTGCTTCGTCCCCGGATCTGGATGGAAACATCTAGATCTGGAACAGTACCGCATATCGGGCCTTACAACTTGGTATCAGAGCCTTACCGACCGTTGGATCCCCTCTCTGGCCGAAGTCGAGTCTAGACAAAATTATTTTGTAGTTACTAAGTTAGTTATCGGAGAGTAGGAATCTTTTTACTCCTTATCCTTGCTCTGGTCAGGACAAGTGTCGTAAGTGTTTTATTCTCGCCTTATCCCCTTCAAACTTTAGGATCTCGAGTGTGTGGAGTTTCGGAATAGTTACAATGCCTTGCTTGCAGCGTATTGTCTCGATTCCGATCTCAGGTTGGGACATCCTGTAGTACCTTTAGTCTATCCGACTCTGGTTTATATCTTGGTCGTCTGTTGAATTCAGTCCTCTTGTCCGGTATCCTCGCGATTGGAGAGACAATGCTTCCCCTGATCTTTGCTTTCAACTGCCGTTCTTCCTCTTGATCTCCCGATGGTTTCGTTTTCCGACGTTGCCGTCTCTCTGCGGTAATTTATCTCGACAGAAGCTCCACGTCGACATGGAGCAGAGTCCCTTGTTGGTGGTGTTGAAGAACGTCGTGTATCTCTTCTTTCTCCCCTTCCCCTCTCCCCCGGATCGTCCTGGATCTCAAGACGAGATCCCTTGTTGGTGGTGTTGTATTGTAACAGCCCAGATTTCACAAAACTTAAAAAAATTTGTTTTCGGTGTGAATTGTTTGATTGTCTGATTTGTTTGCGGTGTTTGCATCCCCGATTTATCGATCGGCGATTATTTTTCCCCCTCTTATCTCGTACCGGACGGAGACCGACCCTTGCCACCCTGACACTCGACCTTGCGACACCGGGTTTCGCCCGATCTCCGTCGCGAAAACCGCACGAGACCAGTCGCAGCCAACGGAACGAAAAACCCTGATTAATAATTAAACGGGATATTTTTATAGAGCGCTGGAAAATGTTTTCGGAACGGTTCCAGCGCGAGGTGAACGCCTCCGGCTGGACACGCTGATCGCGCGGTTCGAAGTTTTACCCGAATCGGAGATTCTGCGGACCCCCGGCGGTCAGAAACGTGAGCACCGCGCGCGCGAGAGAAAAACCGGGCATGTTTTTGCAAACTGCCAGCCACCTGGGCTATATAAAGACAACCACACTACCACCCATTTCTAGGGTTTCCCTGAGCCAAATTTGCAGCCACACCCCCAGATCAGGTCCAAATTTTCGTCCAACAGCCCCATTTTTTCGCAACCCTTTGTTTACATGTTGTTTACCTGCTAATTACACTGCCTGCCACCGTAACGGTTTATCTAATAACTTTTTAACCGTTGCTCTGTTTAAAATGTTTCTTATATGTAACTTGATTAGATTTACATGTAGATTGTGTTTATGCTGCTCTTTCTTTCTAATAAAAATAATAAAATATTTTTAGGGGAAAAACAGTACCAAATTCCATTTTTATCGTGGGGTCCGCAATAGTTGGCATGTCTAGGATTTCACCCCACTTAAATTGACTAGCTTAGGTAGTTTAATTATGCTACACCTCTTGCCATGTTTGTGTGATATGCCATGCTTCTGTGCTTTTCCATGTTAACAACCTTTGTTGATCACCTGTAGCTAAACAACTTGAACCTTTCTAAATGTGCGGTATCGCCGTGTGTGACGAATACTCCACTTAACCTGTTAGTTACCGCTCTCGATGGTAGGCGCGATGTTGTGTTTTGTCTCGTGTTGCCTTCTTG
The DNA here is from genome assembly GCA_950022295.1 of Bromus sterilis. NCBI lineage: Eukaryota > Viridiplantae > Streptophyta > Magnoliopsida > Poales > Poaceae > Bromus > Bromus sterilis. The sequence continues at coordinate 221,957,251 of OX465597.1, forward strand.
CTGATGCTTGCTCGTGTTTGCTTCGTAATAATTGATGCTTGCTCGTTTATTGCTTTCCAGTGTTTATCGTCTTGTGTGCTTCCGTGGGTACCTCTCGGAGACGATGCGAGTTTTCGATCGACTACACCTTCGGAACCCGACTTCTCAACAGGCAAGGACTATACATTACTTATGATCCATTCTATTTCAACTAGCGGTTTGCATGCTAGTCTAGGTTAGGTTCGATGTTTGATCCTACCACATGTTTACAGCCTCTTCCAAACCAATACAGCCATGTCCCCTCCCAGCAAACCATGTACTTCTATGTTACTATTGCTCGTTGCTCAGCCCCTGCTTAGTATGCATGCTTAGGATGCTACGATGTTACCCTGTTAATCCTTGGTTTGGGCTATCACATTATTATATTGTTGTGGATGCTTTGATTATTATAATGTTGACTATATTCGACGAAGTATGGAAGGACTAGTTAGGCGGATCCAGGCGGAGGGCCTGGACCCGTGTGATTATGGGGATCGATGTTTTTCTCTTCGCCACTAGGAATTTGCTTGTAGTCTGTACTCAGACATGTACATTCCGCTGTTGTATTGTATTTGAGGCAGTTGTATGCCGATTGTATAAGATGTTGTATCCTTGTATCTGTAATGTTGTGATATCATGTTGGAAATCCGGGGCATATGACTTCGTCATATGTCGCGGTGGGACCGATATGTGCTTCGTCCCCGGATCTGGATGGAAATATCTAGATCTGGAACAGTACCGCATATCGGGCCTTACAACTTGGTATCAGAGCCTTACCGACCGTTGGATCCCCTCTCTGGCCGAAGTCGAGTCTAGACAAAACTATTTTGTAGTTACTAAGTTAGTTATCGGAGAGTAGGAATCTTTTTACTCCTTATCCTTGCTCTGGTCAGGACAAGTGTCTTAAGTGTTTTATTCTCACCTTATCCCCTTCAAACTTTAGGATCTCGAGTGTGTGGAGTTCGGAATAGTTACAATGCCCTGCTTGCAGCGTATTGTCTCGATTCTGATCTCAGGTTGGGACATCCTGTAGTACCTTTAGTCTGTCCGACTCTGGTTTATATCTTGGTCATCTGTTGACTTCAGTCCTCTTGTCCGGTATCCTCGCGATTGGAGTGAGAATGCTTCCCTTGATCTTCGCTTTCAACTGTCGTTCTTCCTCTTGATCTCCCGATGGTTTCGTTTTTCGACGTTGCCGTCTCTCTGCGGTAATTTATCTCGACAGAAGTTCGACATCGACATGGAGCAGAGTCCCGTGTTGGTGGTGTTGAAGAACGTTGTGTATCTCTTCTTTCTCCCCTTCCCCTCTCCCCCGGATTGTCCTGGATCTCGGGACGAGATCCCTTGTTGGCGGTGTTGTATTGTAACAGCCCAGATTTTACAAAAATTAAAAAAATTTGTTTTCGGTGTGAATTGTTTGATTGTCTGATTTGTTTGCGGTGTTTGCATCCCCGATTTATCGATCGGCGATTATTTTTCCCCCTCTTATCTCGTACCGGACGGAAACCAACCCTTGCCACCCTGACACTCGACCTTGGGACACCGGGTTTCGCCCGATCACCGTCGGGAAAACCGCACGAGACCAGCCGCAGCCAACGGAACGAAAAACCCCGTTTAATAATTAAACGGGATATTTTTATAGAGCGCCGGAAAATGTTTTCGGAACGGTTCCAGCGCGAGGTGAACGCCTCCGGCTCAACACGCTGATCGCGCAGTTCGAAGTTTTACCCGAATCAGAGGTACTGCGGACCCCCGGCGGTCTGATACCAAGTTGTAAGGCCCGATATGCGGTACTATTCCAGATCTAGATGTTTCCATCCAGATGCGGGGACAAAGCACATATCGGTCCCACCGCGACATATGACGAAGTCATATGCCCCAGATTTCCAACATGATATCACAACATTACAGATACAAGGATACAACATCTCATACAATCGGCATACAACTGCCTCAAATACAATACAACAGCGGAAGATACATGTCTGAGTATAGACTACAAGAAAATGCCTAGTGGCGAAGAGAAAAACATCGATCCCCATAACTACACGGGTCCAGGCCCTCCGTCGGGATCCGCCTAACTAGTCGTCATCGAGTCTCCACGTGAAACGTCGATCACCATACCTGTTGTCGATCAAGAACCCTGAAAAGAGTTTGGGGGTAGTATCATGAGTATAGAAGTACTCAGGATCCAACTGTAGTGGTCATCTGACCCAGCAAGGACTTCATCACTCGTCATTCTAGGACAACTAGTAGTTTACGGTAATGAAGGGGTAAGTGGTAAGGTTGCTGCCGCACTAGCATTTATGAAGTGACTAACGATCTAGAGAGTTAGATAAGAAGCCAAGCATTCAATGAGGAATCGCCTCCAACAAGTCTGCTACCACCTACATACGCAAACATAACACCTATCCTTTCCTTGTCCTCCTCTTCGCATCCGGACGAAGAAGAAGCAGTCAAGGCACACACACATTGATCAAATTATATTAAAATTATCTCAGTTGTTGTTGTCTATGAACAAGGAGTAGGTCTCAAGTCGTCCATAACCTGCGACACGGCTTCTCGAAAAGATTTAACCCTGCAGGGGTGTACCAACTGCCCATTACGAGGCTCCGCACGCACGCCCATCTCTCTCAATTGCTACCCATCACAGGCAACCATTTTATGATTTAGTTCCAAGAGTTCCGAAAAGACAGGTCCCTCTAGCCAACAACGAACAAATCCGGGTGGCCCCCGGTGAGTCGACATCCAGCTCAGGAGCCGGCCGCGCTCTCGATCTGGTCTCTACCGTGTGTCGCAGGTTTGGATAGCCGGTTAATCACACATGGGAAACCGTGTCCTCAACCGAACAAGGAGGGCCAGCAAGGGAACTATGTCCTCACTGGTCCAGGTTGGTTTGAAAACTACTGGCAGCTGACCAGCACACACACGGTTTCAAATGGTAAATCAGCTTGGGCCACCACTAGAAATGTTTGAAGCTAGGTAGGTAAGAAAAGGGAACCCCATAAAATCCCACACACGGTTAGGCACGCTCAGTCTTAAAACCAATACCCGGAACTCGGGTCCTAGGTGACTCGAATGGAACAAAGCGTCGGGGCGGGATAGCCTAGACCTTCCATCCTTCGTCGAATATAGTCAACATTATAATAATCATATCATCAACAACAATATAATAATGTGATATCCCAAACCAAGGAGTAATAGGGTAACATCGTAGCATCCTAAGCATGCATACTAAGCAGGGGCTGAGCAATGAGCAATAGTAACATAGCAGTACAAGGTTTGCTGGGAAGGGACATGGCTGTATTGGTTTGAAAGAGGTTGTAAACATGTGGTAGGATCAAACATTGAACCTAACCTAGACTAGCATGCAAACCGCTGGTTGAAATAGAATGGATCATAAGTAATGTATAGTCCTTGCCTGTTGATAAGTCGGGTTCCGAAGGTGTAGTTGATCGCAAGCTCGCATCGTCTCCGAAGGTACCCACGGAAGCACACAAGACGATAAACACTGGAAAGCAATCAATGAGCAAGCAACTACTGGACAAACACGAGCAAGCATCAACAAGAAGGCAACACGAGACACGCACCTACCGTCAAGAGCGGTTACTAACAGGTTAAGTGGAGTACTCGTCACACACGACGATACCGCACATTTAGAATGGTTCAAGTTGTTTAGATACAGGTGATCAACAAAGGTTGTTAACATGGCAACTCAAGCAAGCATGGCATAGCACACAAACATGGCAAGAGGTGAAGCACAAGTAAACTATCTATGCTAGTCAATTTAAGTGAGGCACAACCTAATCATGGCATAACACTAAGTGTCACACGATGATTAAAACATTTGGTAATGTTCTGTCCTAAACCATATTTTAGTTTGTTTAAAAATAGCAACAAATAGCATAAACACAAAGTACACGAAAAACGAATCAAGTTACATATAAGGCACACTCCAAACGGAGTTACGGTTAAAAAGATATAAGCACAACAAGTTACGGGCACAATCTGCCCACATCACGAAGCACAATTTAGAGCAAAGCATAATCAGGATAATCAATGCAAATATGCTCCCAAATGATATGGAACTAAGTAGACATGACAGGGAAGGCATGGCAAAAAGAATCATGAAAATAGGCATCATAGATCAAAAGATATTAAGCATGCAACATAGCATCGGAACGTTACAGACTTAGAGAAAAACAGAGGTGGCTGTCAAAAACAGCGGCATAGCAACTTTGGAGCTAAATATAACTATGACTAGGAATGCTAACATGACAAAGCAATACATATCATGGAAGTAAACATGATTCTTAATAATATGCAATTGGAATCACTCAATTCCGATAAACGGTTGCGACGCAACCGTCACCCGAAGTTGCAACAAATTAACAGTTTTCAGCACAGCAGCACATTAACATCAGGGTCATCACTTTGGAGAAAGATTTAATATAGCTACAGCACCCAAATATGACAAGTTAAAGCATGGAAATGAAGTACACATGATGCTTAACACATAGGAAAAAGAATCAATGCAATAGGCCTCATGGATTAGTTACAATCATCAATCAAAGTTGCAACAAAATAACATCAGCAGCACTTGACAGAATTTTGCAACAGTTAACAGTCTGGTGCCTACTTCAACACAAAAATACATATTCAAGATGACCTCAAAATAAACAACTTCCTAAAGATGAACTCTAGAGCACACAAAGCAGAACCAAACAAAAAAAGAATCACTTCATTCGGAGCTTCGAGTCAACGGGAAATCGCATTACAAAACAGGATCAACAGCATATATTTAACAGACTTAGAAAAATAACAACAGGGGTAAAAAAGAAAGAAAAAAAGGGCGCGAGCCTCTCACCCAGTGGGCTTGGCCCAACAGGCCTGGACCTGGCCTGGCCGCTGGATCAGGCCGCGAGAGCGCCTGGGCTGGACTGGGCCGCGAAGCCCACGTGGAGGCGTGCCGTGCTGGGCCGTGGCCTGGCCCATGTCGGCGAGGAGACGTGCCGACCGGGATCCGCCCGATCCCGTCGTCCTGGACGGCGGTCGGCGACCGGTGGTGCCGCACTCCGGCGAGGCTGCGCTGGGCGAGGCGAGGGGAGGCCAAGACGAAGCGGGAGGAAGGTGCAGCGGCGGATCCGGCCGGGAGGCGAGGCGAGGTGGCCGCGACGAGCTCCTGGTGGCACCATGGCGGCGGCTCGAGCCGTCCATGGCCATGGCGGCGGCGCGCGTAGCCTGCAGCAGAGAGGAGGAGGGTGAGGGAAGAAGGGAGGAGAAGGAGAGGGAGAGGAGTGCGGGGAAGGAGGAGAAGGGGTCGCCGGCGGCGGGAGGCTCCCTGGCCGGAGGATGCGGCGGCGGCGAGCGGGTCTCCACGGGTGGAGGTTGGTGGAGAGGTTGGGGTGGATCTGGGCCGTCGGATGGCAAGATCTGACGGTCCAGATCGCAGGGGAGCAAAAATTTCGGGATTTGGGGATAAATTGGGCAGATCTGAGCAAACTCAGGGGGGTGGCTGCAATTTGTGGCGAGGGAAACCCTAGAGATGGGTGGGAGTGTGGTGGTCTTTATATAGCCCAGGTGGCTGGCAGTTTGCAAAAACATCCCCGGTTTTTCTCTCGCGCACGCGGTGCTCACGTTTCTGACCGCCGGGGGTCCGCAGGACCTCCGATTCGGGTAAAACTTCGAACTGCGAGATCAACGCGTCGAGCCAGCAGCATTCACCTCACGCTGGAACCGTTTCGAGAACACTTTCCGGCGCGCTATAAAAATAACCCGTTTAATTATTAAACGTGGTTTTTGGTTCCGTTGGTTGCGGCTAGTCTCTTGCGGTTTACGCGATGGTCATCGGGTGAAACCCGGTGTCACAAAGGTCGAGTGTCAGGGTGGCAAGGGTCGGTCTCCGTCCGATACGAGATAAGAGGGGGAAATAATCGCCGATCGATAAATCAGGGATGCCAATACCGCAAACAAATCAGACAATCAAACAATTCACACCGAAAACAAAAATTTTAATTTTTGTGAAATCTGGGTTGTTATAGTGTGATGGGGGTATGGTATCGTATCCGTATTCTTTGTATTTTTCTGATCAATTTTCATGTATAAATTATTTTGATCCGACTCACGGTTTAAAAGATATTGATTTTCAAAGTTTAAATCAATTTAAAATAATTTATAGATTTATTTTACTTATTAAACCAACCTTATCCAGAATAGTAGTTTGACCAGTCAACTGACATGTGGGTCCCACATGTCAGCCTCTGGTTTATTAAAACAATTCATTTGTTTAATTAAACAGCACCTGGCCCCACATGTCATACACAGTGGCACTTATAATTCATTTTATTTATTCTAAATAGCAGTGGGACCCAAATGTTAGTAGGCATTTGTTTATTAAACAATTTTAATATAAATAATAAGTTAACTAATGGCCTAGGGCCCACATGTCATAGGTAGTACGGGGGTTCTTTGGTTCAATTTTATTAGCAGATTAATTAGAGGCTTGGGGGGCACAGAGTTTAGTGGGTCAGTGGGGGGGCTTAGCACTAACCGGGGATTAACTAGGGGGTTCTAGGAGTTATTAGCTAGGCGGAGCCCATGCATCATCGACACGAGGCATGGCCATACCGGTGACTTGCCGCCGGTGGCCACGGGAGGCGGCGATTCTCGCGACTAGGGAACGGGCTTGGCGTCGAGGAACACCAGGGAGAAACCCACACACTGGCGCACATGTTGGGGCATCCCATCATCAACGGGAAGCCCCAGGGTGGCGGTGACGGTCAACGTGGCGGAGGCCGGAGTGTGGCTCCGTGGCAAACTACGGCAGAGGCAGTCAAATCGAAGAAAAATGGGAAAAATGGGGCGGCACCTCACAGTGGGCGTAGTGGAAGTCACGGGGTGGTCGGAGGGGCTCGGACGGGGACGCAATCGTCGTCGGAGCACGGCAGTCGCGGCGGAAGGAGACGACCCGATTCGCGGCCTCTAGGGAGCTTCTGCTGGAAGCGACGCGTGAGGTGACGAAGAAGAAGATGGGGAACCTCCTGGACACGCCGGAGCGGCTGACGTTGGCCGTTGGCCACGTTGGACACGGCGGTGTGGCCGCGGTTCCACACCGCGAGCACGGTGAGAGGAAGAACGAACGGGGGAGGGGAGATCTTTTGCAATGTCCACGGGGGCACCGCCCTTATCTTCTCCATGGTGACTGTAGCGGCGCTGGCGGTGAGTTGGCTCGACGAGGACGGCGTGCTCGGTCGGGTGAACAAAAAGAAGAAAGGAGAGGAGAAGGTGGGGGTGGCTAGGCTCTGGGTGTGCTTTTCCCATGGGCGAGATTTAGCTCTTTTTGTTTTTCCTTATTTCTTTCTCTTGTTTTCCTTTCTGTTAGTAATTATTTCAATGGCTTGGGCATTTTTGTAAAGCATAAAACTTGTTCCATAATTAGCATGGCACAATACTAGAGTGCCACAAAAAGACTTGGACTATTATAAAATAATTAATAATTCTTTTTAATATGCAATTGGCAAATGGTGTTGTTCTAGCACTGGTATGATTTGTTTGAAATAAATGCTCATTGCAGGTTTATCATGGTACACTGGTTTTTAGGGATTTTACAAAAGTGGTTGCACAATTTTTGGACAAGTTTCATTTGTCACATGATTCTTAATATTCACCAAAAGGAATTTTGAGTTTGTTTGGATTCAAAGTTGATCAAGGAGAAGATTAGCAACAGTGATAGTCAACAGTCAAAGTGATTACTGTTACAGACACTGAGGGTGTTGCAACTTCATTGTCCTATTATCCTTTTGAAATCTCTAACTCATATTCCGGAGAATTATGCTCTTATTAAGGCACAATTTGATGGGATGCATTTATCTTATGATCCTAAAGACCGTGTTGAAACTATACACGTGTGCTTGTAGGTCATGAACAACATGCTTTATGTGATAGTTATATTCTTGATGTTGTTCATGATGGTACTGAAAACTATTTTGAGAGAGGAAAGCTTGGTTGTAGAAACTTTCATGTTACAAAAACACCTCTCTTTATGTTGAAAGTTTTCAAGTTCTTCTTCTCTTACCTTCCTATGCTTGTTACTTTGTGCTTTCTTGATTTATTTGTTTACAAGTTTCCCATGCACAGGAAGTGGGTTAGGCTTAAATTTTTGCTTCTTAATGATCTCTTCTGCTTCAAATCCTTATCCTTATGAGAGCATCTTTTATAATCCTCATGCCTAGCTAAAAGGCATAAAAGAATGCGCTTATTGGGAGGCAACCCAAAATGTTTTTAATTTCAGTTTTAGTGGTTTTAATGCTTGTTATTATTGTAGAAACATCATTGTGTCTTTATTTTCAAGATGTGTGCCAAGTTTTAGCCTCCGATTGCAAGAAAGATCAAAAGTTGTGACATGTTGTCCAAAAACGGATTATGTCTGCTTGACGGAAAAAATCACCAAAAATCACCAGATCATCTTTGTGAACTAATTTTTTTTCAAAGCATGCTCTATACAATTGGTTTCTAGCGTCTGTTCTGAGTTTTTTGATTTCAGTTGCAGAAGTACCCCAAAAAAATTATTTACTACCTGCTGGACTATTTTTCATCGATTCTGCCATGTTTTGCGTATTCTCCATTTTCTAAATCACGCCAGATGTCCTCATGGAGAACTTTATTATGGGACTTGGTTACAAGTGCGTGAGGAGGGAGGGTCGATTGGTGGAGAGTCGATCCATATATCAGAACATAAGAAACACAGGGATTTGCGCAGGTTTGGCCCCTCGATGAGGTAAAGACCTACTCCTGCTTTTCTCTTATTATACGTGGGAGATCTCGATTACAAAGGCGCTAGGTTTCGCCGGAGCCTCGAGAACTATGCTAGATTGGTTTGCCTCTAGGACGTCCCAAGGCCTCGGCTTATATACACGCCGAGTCCTAGGGTTTACCAAGGAAACCTATTATCAACAAGGTGGAGTCCTATTCTATCTCTTTGATGACTTGTCTTGTTCTTCAAGGTAGCTTGGACTCCTTCCTTCTAGCGTCAGTCTTCGTCTTGTAGGTCGGTCGGCTCGTAGGCCGATACTTTCTTCTGGGCCTTCCTTTTTGTGAGCCGACCCATAGGCCGACTTTCTGTTCATCATGGTCACGGAGGCCTTCTTGCTAACTCTTCTGGGTCTGTGAATTATCCCCCCGGCTCCAGGGCAATCTTCTTCAAACAATTTCATCACCAAACCCGGCAAGTCGCAGAGTTGGCGTTCTTCGCATCCGTGGATCCAGTCAGCGTAGAAGACGTATCTCTTTCAAAAACCGCACCAAGGTGTGGACACGATTCATAATCTCACAGATATCAAGGCATTGTCGTTAAGTCCCGTCATATGGGGAACCGGCGAGTCCCGTGCATTAAAGACTGACGTGGGAATCTTTACCGCCGCACCGGATGAATTTACTGCTTTGGCTCTAGATCAGGCTATTGAAACCAGGGCATACGCGCATTTCGCATACAGGCCTTTGCTCCTCTTGCATTCTTTCTTCTTCCTTCCTCGTCCGCCATTCCCCCCAATATTCGCCGTTGTGAGCCCGAGGAAACAGGTCCTAGTGCCAGCCAGGGGTCTAGAGGCCACAACCGTCGAGGTCGAGGACGAGGAGGCCACTTGTGACACCCCCCAAAATCAAGTCGTGTACAGTAATCATACACGCAAGGTACACGATCGAGATCAGGGACTCACGGTAAGATATCACAACACAACTCTACAAATAAAATAATACAAGCTGTTATAATACAAGCCAGGGGCCACGAGGGCTCGAATACAACAGCTCGAGAGCACAAAGTTTTCGGAAGCAATAGTATCTGAATACAGACACAAGGTACACATGATATGCCTTAAGAAGGCTAGCACAAAAACAACTACGATCGAAAAGGCGAGGCCTCCTGCCTGGGAACCTCCAAACTACTCCTGGTCGTTGGGGATCTCCATGATGAAGCAAGCACCGGGGATATTCTTCTCCTGGAATCCAAGGCTCCAACATCGACTGTTGCGGGCGATCAGGAAAAACAAAAAGGGGGAAATAAAGAAAGGGTGAGTATCTAGCATACACGCGAGTCTTACGTCCGCTACTAAGCATTTATGCATTTCTATCAATGGAAAGGGGAGGTTGTATATAGCGGACTAAAAGGTAGAAAGTCAGAATAAGGATGAGAAGCTAGGCCTGTCGAAGACTAGCATCTCTCGACGAGTCCTGCAGCATGAGGAGAGAATAGCCAACAGTTCATATAAACATAAAGTAACAATGCAACAGAAGTTGATGCAGCATTGTATAATAGTAAGTTGTATTAGATAACAATTATCAATGCCTCCGAGAATCCTTCCTCGACTTCCCCGCGAGGAAGAAAACCCGGAACCAATCAGTTTAGTAGTAGTAGTTTGTAGTAGTATAGTTTGGCTTCAGCATAAAGTGTCCTGTTACCGTGGACACGGCTATCAGAATAGATTATCTTCCCTACAGGGGCTGCGCTACTGTTACCCTACACGCTCGGATCTCTAGGGTGGCGTAGACCTTGTTAGGGAATGCCCCACCGAGGCTATACGATACACTGAAATCCATCCTTCAAGCTCAACAAAGAGGCCATCCGCCGGTCTAAATCCTAAGCACAAATGAACTTTGGACCCCTGCCCTTTGTACTCCTGCAAGGTGCGTGACTGGTCGGTGAAGCATAAGCAAATAAGACACATCACTCTCAAAGAAGACCACTTCCCGGCAATCAACCCGCGGTACTGCTTACGTCAGAAGAGCCATCGAACGAGGCTACCCCGCAGAGGGCCCACACCGTAATCCCACGTGGAGGTAGTGCGTATAGGGCACGTCGACCCACTCAAGTCATCCACCTGACCCATTAAGCATTTTATTATATTCTGTCGGGACAACCGTTATCGTTGCCCCTATCCGGGTGAGTCACGGAAAACGACAGCAGCCAGGTCCACCCCCATAGCCAGAGCCCGTGGCCGCCTGCCCTGTCGTCCCACCAACTCATGCGGTTACCAACAAGGTGAACCGTCTCCTTACCTTATCTCGCGTGTGCGCTTTGAAGAACCCAAGTTTCGTACAACAGGGTATCTCACGGCCAACGAGCAAGGACCAGGCCCAGGATGGTATCCGCCTGTCCTGCCGTCCTGATACAATCCCTGCGCTGGCACCATTGGGTCACCCGACTCCTTACCTTTATGGACACCAGTTGATTCGAGTGCCTACGATCAAGTGAAACCAGGAGTAATCACCCTCGATGGTACACTTGAAGAGGTTCGACCGAGACATCAGCGGAATGAACTAAAGAGTAATATCCTTGTATCACCCCGGTGATGCTACGCTACCGAGCCAGCGACGAGAGTGAAATACGAGTCCATCCACTTGTAAGTAAAACTAGAAGCGACTCGGAGAGTCTCGCCGTTGTAGGTCCCGTTGGACGTCTGCTCGGTATTGTACCTGTGCAGTTATAATATTTTATCCGTATTCACTCCCTAGAGTGATCACGACCCGCTATCTAATCCTATTTGACTAACAACGTGCAGGGCCAGCTGCTGAATATAATATATATATATATATATGTATATATATATGTATATATATATATAATTAATAGGCAACATAGGATAAAGGAAGGTGCATCAAGGGGCGACAATGACAGGCTATGCAATTGAATAGGTAAGCAACGTAGCAGCAGCAACAATGCCTAGTGTAAGAAATTTACAGAAAAGGTAGGCGATATCTTGGGAAGGAAAATGGCTCTGCGTGCCTGGAAGCTCGACGGTAAGGGTACGGTCGTCGACGACGTAGTCGTACTCGGCAACGGTGTCGTCGGCGGCAGTGTTGAGGTCTACCGAAGAATAAGGGGGGAGAAACAATAAATACACAACAATAATAGCAATACAAATTCAAGACAAGGCAACGCATTGTTGGCGGTGTTCTAACGCAGTGCTAGGTGCTTACGTCGGAGCGGGAAATTATCCAGGGATGATTCATCGGTACCGGTTGATTACCGGACAGATGATCCAGAGGGTGAAGGTTCCATGTCTGAAGTGTTAGAGACATCTGACCGACATGTGGATAGTGTACCCGTGTTCATTGATCCATTCTGAACAACTTTCATATACAGAACATTTTCATCTGGAAAGTTTCACCGGCTCCGGTCGTCTGACAAACAGATGAACCGGAGGGAAATGTTCCATGCTCGGTATATTAGAGGGTGATGGTGGGTATACGGGTAGTGTATCCGTATTCGTTCTATTTTTCTTATCAACTTTGATGTATAAAATATCTTCATTGAAGTTACGATTTAAAAGATATTAATTTCCTAAGATTAACTCATTTTATAAGAATTTCTGGAAATTATTAATATTAAAATAAAATATTATCCATAACATTGTATTTGACCAGGTCAACCCTGACAAAGGGGACCCACATGTCATAGGCCTGGGGCCTTTGACTGGTCAACTGACCAGTGGGTCCCACATGTCATGGACCCCTGTTGATTTCTCTGAAATTTTCTAAGTCTGAGAATCTTATTATGGTTTAACTCATTTGTGAACTTAATATCTAATTAATTAGATCCCAAATAAATATATTCCCAACATACCATTTGATCTTGATTTTGTGTAAAACATGACCATGCCATTTACATTATTAATACAAATCAATATTACAAAGTTTTGGGCTTATGAAATGGTTAAGATAATACTACTGAGTTAGAAGAAATCTGCTAAGTCTGAGAATTTATGTTTTAACAGAAATTAGATTTTTGTAAGATTTATTGTGATCAATCCATTCATAATTTGGAGTTGGTCCAATGTAATGAAATCATCCTTGGCATGTCTAGTTTTGGGATCTATAAATTTTACTCACTTTGAACTTTGTTTGGTGTGGCTTTTGAGGCTGTCAAGGGAACAACAGCATGCAGACAGTAGCTGTGCTGCGGTGCAAAAAAAACAAAAAGGTGGTTTTAATGTGCCAGGTGGGAGTCGAACCCAGCATCTCACAGACGCAATCCACAAGCACAAGCCACTATACCACTTCGATGGTGGCTCATTGTTCGACGTCGGCGTCCGGCGGGTCCGAGGTTGAAGAAGAGCGTGATTCGCGAGTTGTGGTGGCTCCCGGGACGTCCTCTTCTACACGGCGACGTGGACAAAGACAACTCAGACACCGGACACACTGGCTCGGGCTGGGAGGCGTGGTGGCCGCGGGCGTTCATGGATCTGCCTCCATGGAGGCTCGGTAAGGACGAACAAAACGAGCAGGAGGGGAAAATGTTGTTGGGCTCGTCCACGGTGGAGAGGAGGGTGTTCTTATCCCCAATTGCAAACGATGTAGAAGTCCATTGTCGATCGGTGAGTGGTTGTTGGAGTGGAACACGTGCGTCGGCCATGGCGTGCGTGCGTGAGCAGTAGGGGGAAGAAGAAGGAAGGGGGTGGGCTGGTCCGGTTGGACATTGCCTTGTGCGAGAAACAAAGGTCTTCTATTTATTTTCTTTCTACAAGTTTGTTGCATTCTGTATTATTTTATTTTGACACCAATTGGTTTTTTTTGTAAGTGTGAAACTGGTATCCATAGATGTTTTACACTTCAAAGTGGTGCCAAAAAAAGTTTGGCACAGAAATAAAATCATTTGCATTTTTGTTTTATTTAAAAGAGATTAAATGCTACTGTTTCACTACTATTTGAATTTTCTATAATACTTAAACATTATAATAAATACCCATTGCTATAGTATATCGACATAATGACTTTTAGGCATTTAACAAAATTGGTTGCACAATTTTTGGGCAAGGTTTAATTTCCACTCTGGTTTTGGCAATCCGATTTGGTTTGAATTTGACATGGGCATGAGCAAGGATGATTAGGGACTTGCTAATCACAGAAAGTTGTCATTAACAAAGGGGTTACTGTTTTCTTGACAGTGAGGGTGTTACACCACTCCGGGCGTGGTCGTGGCGGTCGTGGAGGTGTTGCGGCCGTCACGTGCAATCCGGCTGTTCATGAGGGAAATCCCGCTCATTATTTCATGGTAAAGATCCGCTCCCGCATCCGAAATCATATCGAGCTCCCCCTCTCCTTTGGTATTTCCATGACGAATCTTGAGCCCCCTGGCTTATTTCTCCGCGTTGATGGGTGCCCGTACGGCCCCATTAGGGTGGAGGTATGTTTTGATGAAGAAGGCTCAATGTTCTTGAGGAAACGGTGGAAAACCTTTGCCCGATGGTACAATATTCAGAAGGGGGATTTCCTCTGCTGTAGATTTGATGGGAAAGACTCTCTATTGGTGAGGGCTCTCGATATCTATGGTGATCGCCTAGAGTGTTGTGCGGAGAGTGCTAGTGAATCCGACTAAAGGGAAGGAGACGACTCTCCTCGTTCTACTGCTACAAGCCCCAGGATTGATAAACTCGTCACCAGCTCCGACTCCTCCGACTCATCTTCAGATGAAGGAGTTCAAGGCCGAGGAGGTGGTGATAGCTACTCCAGCTACGAGCAGGACATGAAGGATGGCAAGCCGATCCCAAGGCGTGCTGGCAAGCAGACTTAGGACTTTCCTTTGTCTGAGATGATGCCTGACGCTGGATGGAATATCCCCAATCATCCCAGCATGAGCACACATGTAGAAGTCATAATTTCTTGGGATGTTGGTCTCTCAATTCTTTTGATGTAAACAGTTTCCTTTTGTACTCCTTTATGAAATCAATACATTGGGAATCCTTTTGGCTTAAGTCGTGTCGTCTTGTCGTCCTTTTCTTTGTACAATGGAGTCGACTAACTGAACTTATATTTCGTATAGGAGCCAAATCCATGGACTTTAGCAGACACACCTTTCATTACAGTAGGTTATGATGGTGATGATTTTTAATTCGACCAAGACTTTGGTCACGACGAAGAACTGGATGATTCCTTCGAGGAGGGGGTATTATTCCTTCATCTTCCTTTGTTTTGTCTTGACCTTTTTCGAGTCGGTTTTAATTACTTTCTCCGTTCTTTCAGCGGGAAGAGCCGGTAAAATGACGAACAATCGAATTTTCTGACTCTGAAGACTTATATCGTCAAGATGATACAACCTTTCCGGGTCGATTGTCTTTAACCGACGTGAACCTGCCTGAGTCGATCCCAGTCATTAATTTATCTGATGTCGATTCTTCAAATTAATCAGCAATTAAATGTTAAATTATACTCACTTTAATTTTTGACCTTTTGAGGAAATAATGTACTCCCTCTGATCCATAATAAGTGTCTCTCGCTTAGTACAAAATTTGTACTAGCTTAGTACAAAATGAGCGACACTTATTATGGATCGGAGGGAGTGTTGACACCGGTTTTTGGCACGACAATAAACCTATATAATATGACCTCAAATGAAGAAGTTTTCTACATTAAAAAGTTGAGTATTGTCGATGTGAACAACTTTGTAGTTCGATCCATCGTCATCCGATTCCATCTCAAGGGCTGAAACTATGTTCTGGGCAACAAGACTATGTCATTCAGTGCACTATTTGGCTAATTGCGCCCTCAAGATTGCTTCAAATAATGAAATTTATACATCTATTAGCTTCTTCTCGTCAAGTCGGTCGATTTTGACACTTGAATCGTCTAAATCCGAGTTCGTATGAAGAAGTTATAGATAAATCAGGGTAGCACAGCAGGAAAGACCGGTACTACCGGCCGGGACAAGCGGTACTACCTGCCGATACGCGAAAAACCTTCTGTAAGAGCCTGGAACAGGACCGGTATCACCCCGTTTGTTCCGGTAAATAATATATATCGGTACTACCGGTCCGGAGACCGGTACTAACGCCAGGGTACGCGAAAAACCATCTGCTGAGGCCCGGAATCGAGTCGGTATCACCTCGGTTGTTCCGGTAAAAATTCATATACCGGTACTACCGGTCCACTATCGGTCTGAGAGAGCGGTACTACCGGTCTGTGCGAAGATTCATGCAAATTTTGGAAAATCCGAGTTTGGCTATAGTTGTTGGCATTGTGACCGGAATCCAAGTCCGTGTCTTGCAAGGGAAGTCCAACCCCCTCATATATATATATGAGGTGATGGCCGATTGAAACAACACACAATCGAACAAACATATCTACACTTCCAAACCCTAATTTTATCTTGTTCTTCGTTCGTTCTTGTTCTTGCAGGGCAACGATCCACGAGGCCCTAGGGGCGATCAGGTCGACCTAGGGCAGCCCATATCCACCGTTCTCCCTGACGGGGTCCCTCCCGGGAGTGTGGGGTTTCGGGTCTACAGAAGCGCCCTCCGGATTGCTTGCGTATCGCGCTTCCGGTCGGGTCTCCTTTCCCATAAGCTGTGGTGTATCACCCCAGCGTCGAGGGTACACGTGACGTGTTCGTGTGTCAACACACTTTTTGGCGACTCCGCTGGGGATGATGCTTCGAACGGTCTCCGGCTCGTTCTTGCTACGAAAAGATCATCATCAAGTTGCTGCAATCTACAGAGGTAGTATGAATTCCCAATTCACCTATGTAGATGCAAATAATTCATATGTTGTTGCTAGATTACCTAATGAGCATGGTGTATCGACTAGCCCTAGTTTTATCAATCGTTCATCTAATTGTGTGCAACGGCCAGTTCATAATAATCTATATGCTTCAAATTCTAGTTTTAGCAACATGCAACATATGTCTCCCAACCCTCATTCATCGGCAACCCCACAAATCCATATGCCGATGAACAACATGATGAGCGCGGTTGATAGAGTTGAAACACCTCATGTAGGATCTTCCAATAGTATACAACAAAGTGTTTCATCTTTTTATTAGCCGGCAACAAACTTGCAATATATGAATCAAAACATGCCGGTCGATAGGGGAATTGGCCATCCTACTACAAGTTATTCGTCCAATTATCCTCAACCATCATATGCTCCACCTTATGATATTAATTCTTTGGCATCATATGCAACTGTGGATGTTCATAATTCGGCTCCGCACCTTCATGCTTATAGCCGAATAAGTGGAAATCCTGCAGGAGCATGTAACAGCCCAGATTTCACAAAAAATAAAAAATTTTGTTTTCGACGTGAATTGTTTGATTGTCTGATTTGTTTGCGGTGTTTGCATCGCCGATTTATCGATCGGCGATTATTTTCCCCCTCTTATCTCGTATCGGACGGAGACCGACCCTTGCCACCCTGACACTCGACCTTTGCGACACCGGGTTTCACCCGATCACCGTCGCAAGAACGCACGAGACCAGCCACAGCCAACGGAACGAAAAAACCCGTTTAATAATTAAACGGGATATTTTTATAGCGCACCGGAAAGTGTTCCCGGAACGGTTCTAGCGCGAGGTGAACGGCGCCGGCTCGACACGCTGATCGCGCAGTTCGATGTTTTACCCGAATCAGAGGTACTGCGGACCCCGGCGGTCAGAAACGTAAGCACCGCGCGCGCGAGAGAAAAACCGGGGATGTTTTTGCAAACTGACATCCACCTGGGCTATATAAACACCACCACTCCCCCACCCCTTTCTAGGGTTTCCCTAGCCAAAAATTGCAGCCACACCCCCAGATTTTGCTCCAAGTAGCCCCCAAATCCCTAAAACCTAGCCTCCAACCGATCCAGACCGTCAGATCTGGGATCTGACGGCCAAGAACTGGCTAGCCCGCGACCCGCCGCCGCCCGTGGAAGTCGGCCTCGCCGCCGTCGCGCCTCCGGCTAGCCGTGGCCGCACGCCCCCGCCGCGCCTCTCCTCCATCTCGCCCTCACCTCCCTCTCATCTCCTCTCCCGAAGGATCCCGCAGCCGGAGCGCCGCCGCGCCATGGCCGGATCGAGCCACCGCCGCCATGGCTTTGAGCTCGCCTGAGCCGCTCGGCCGCCCTTGGAGCTCACCGGCGTCGCCCCTCCGTTGCCTGCGGCACCGCATCCGGATGCCCTCTCGGCCTCCACGCCCTTCCCCAAGCCCAGCGAGCCTCGCCGCCTCCTCTCGTCGGCGGCCAGCCCGCGGCGCCGCCAGGAACCCGATCGGGACGTCTCCCGATCCGCCACCAACCGCATCGGCCGGGTGGGCTGGCCGAGCGCAGCCACGGACCAGATCCAGCCCCGCAGGCCCCCGCAAGCTGGGCTAGGCCCAGGGTGAGCGCCCCACCCTTTTTTTCTTTTTTTTTCTTTTTCCTGTTTAGGCCCAGCAGAGTTTCGGCCCAGTCCCACCAGCTCGGCCCACTGGTGAGGCAGCCCTCTGTTTTTTTTCCTTTTTTTCTGCTAGTTGGGCCGTCCCAATACCTGTTGTAGCTCTTTTTTTATTTAGGCATATTGTATTAGTTTTTTTTTGCGATGTGTGTATCTTTGCAACCGCAGCTCGGATCGCAACGCGTAAAACATGTAAATTGCTTAGAATTTTGTCTAGTTTAATAAATTGTGCTCCTTTGCCATGTTTGACTTTGTTTACATGTTGTTTAACTGCTAATTACAACCTTGCCACTTTAAACTGTAATTGCCATAACTTTTTAACCGTTGCTCTGATTAAAATGTTCTTTATATGTAACTTGACTAGAATTTCATGTAGATTGTGTTTATGCTGTTCTTTCTTGCTAAATATAAATAGCAAAATATTGTATAGGGAAAAATAGTTCCAAATTCCATTTTTTCGTGGGGTCCGCAATAGTTGTCATGTATTGGTTTTACCCCCCACTTAAAGTGACTAGATTAGATAGTTTATTTATGCTTCACCTCTTTCCATGTTTGTGTGATATGCCATGCTTCTGTGCTTTGCCATGTTAACAACCTTTGTTCATCACCTGTAGCTAAACAACTTGAACCACCATAAACGTGCGGTATCGTCGTGTGTGACGAGTACTCCACTTAACCTATTAGTAACCGCTCTCGACGGTAGGTGCGATGTCTCGTGTTCCCTTCTTGTTGATGCTTGCTCGTGATTGCTTCGTAGTAATAGATGCTTGCTCGTTGATTGCCTTTTCAAGTGTTTCCTTCTTGTGTGCTTCCGCGGGTACCTCTCGGAGACGATGCGAGCTTGCGATCAACTACACCTTCGGAACCCGACTTATCAACAGGCAAGGACTATGCATTACTTATGATCCATTCTATTTCAACCAGTGGTTTGCATGCTAGTCTATGATAGGTTCGATGTTTGATCCTACCACATGTTTACAGCCTCTTTCAAATCGATACATCCATGTCCCTTCCCAGCAAACCATGTACTGCTATGTTACTATTGCTCGTTGCTCAGCCACTGCTTAGTATGCATGCTTAGGATGCTACAATGTTACCATGTTACTCCTGTGTTTGGGATATCACATCATCATTATATTGTTGTTGATGATATTGATTATTATAAATGTTGACTATATTCGACGAAGGATGGAAGGTCTAGGCTATCCCGCCTTGACGCTTTGTTCCATTTGAGTCACCTAGGATCCGAGTTCCGGGTATTAGTTTCAAGACTGAGCGTGCCTAACCGCGTGTGGGATTTTATGGGGTCCCCTTTTCTTACCTACCTAGCTTCAAACATTTCCAGTGGTGGCCCAAGCTGATTTACCATTTGAAATCGTGTGTGTGCTGGTCGGCCACCAGTAGTTTTCCAACCAACCCGGACCAGTGAGGGCATAGTTCCCTTGCTGGCCCAATTTGTCCGGCTGAGGACCCGGTTTCCCATGTGTAATTAACCGGCTATCCAAACATGCGACAGACGGTAGAGACCGATTCGAGAGCGCGACCGGCTTTTGAGTTGGGTGTCGACTCACCGGGGGCCACCCGGATTTGTTTGTTGTTAGTTAGAGGGACCTGTCGTTTCGGATCTCTCGGAACTAAATCATCAAATGGTTGCCTATAATGGGTAGCAACTGAGAGAGATGGGCGTGAGTGCGGAGCCTTGTAATGGGCAGTTGGTACACCCCTGCAGGGTTAAATCTTTTCGAGAAGCCGTGTCCAGGGTTATGGACGACATGAGACCTACTCCTTGTTCATAGACAACAACAACCGAGATAATATTAATATAACTTGATCAACGTGTGTGTGTGCCTTGACTGCTTCTTCTTTGTCGGGATGCGAAGAGGAGGACAAGGATAGGATAGGTGTTATGTTTGCGTAAGTAGTTGATAGCAAGACTTGTTGGAGGCGATTCCTCATCGAATGCTTGGCTTCTTATCTTACTCTCTAGATCGTTAGCTAGTTCATAAATGCTAGTGCGGCAGCAACCTCACCACTTACCCCATCCTTACCGTAAACTAATAGTTTTCCTAGAATGACGAGTGATAAAGTCCTTGATGGGTCACATGACCACCACAGTTGGATGCTGAGTACTTCTGTACGCATGATACTACCCCCAAACTCTTTTCAGGGTTCTTGATCGACAACAGGTATGGTGATCGACATTTCACGTGGAGACTCGACGACGACTAGTTAGGCGGATCCCGGCGGAGGGCCTGGACCCGTGTGGTTATGGGGACCGATGTTTTTCTCTTTGACAGTAGGCATTTGCTTGTAGTCTGTACTCAGACATGTATCTTCCGCTGTTGTATTGTATTTGAGGCAGTTGTATGCCGATTGTATGAGATGTTGTGTCCTTGTATCTGTAATGTTGTGATATGATGTTGGAAATCCGGGGCATATGGATTTGTCATATGTCGCGGTGGGACCGATATGTGCTTCGTCC
This sequence comes from Bromus sterilis, assembly GCA_950022295.1. Classification (NCBI taxonomy): domain Eukaryota; kingdom Viridiplantae; phylum Streptophyta; class Magnoliopsida; order Poales; family Poaceae; genus Bromus; species Bromus sterilis. Next base: position 221,977,927 of record OX465597.1, read on the forward strand.
CCGGATCTGGGTGGAAACACCTAGATCTGGAACAGTACCGCATATCGGGCCTTACAGAGAACATCTTCCTTTACCTAACACTATAGCATATAATCTTGCCCCTACACAATTGCATAATTTCGGCGACATCTCATTGCCGAAAGAGTCTAATAACATTGGGGGGAAATCCAATGAAGATTGGGTTGAAGTTGGGCGAAAAAGATTAAAGATGGCATAGCTGCAATATTTGCTGAGTTTAGACGAGCACAAGTGTAACAGCCGAGGGATTTTGCCGTCAGAAACATGGAGCATCGAACGCGCGAGACGGAACACCCGAGGGATTTTCCGTAAACTTGCCAGCCAGACCACCTATATAAAGACCACCACTCTCCCACCCCTTTCTAGGGTTTCCCCTAGCAAAAAATTGCAGCCAGCCCCTGGAATTGTCTCAGATCTGCCCATCTAGTCCTTCCACAGCCGAAACCCTAGCCAGATTCATCCACAACCATTGATCTGCAGATCAGAGGGCTCTTAGGCTGCCACGTCGCCCCCAGCTCCACCACAGCAGCCTCCCAGCCGCCCGGCCCCATAGGGCCCGCACCAGCGCCGTCGTGGCCCGCTTCGGGCTCGTTTGGAGCCGCCGCCCGATGTCTCCTGTCGGCAACCGCCGACTGTCGTCTGCCATGGCCATGGCCTCGCGGTGCTCGCCTCGCCGCCCCAGCCTCCTCCCGTGCCTCTCCTCCTCTATCCACCCCTCACCTCTCCCTCCTCCCTCGCAGGCCACCGAAGCTCGAGCCGCCATGAGGAGCTCGGTCGACCACGGCCCCCGTCCTCTGCCCACGACGACGAGCTCGCCGCCCCACTGCCCGGCCGGACCCGGCGACGCCATGCCCGGATCTGCACCCCGCGCCCCCTCCTCTAGCCTCTAGTCCTGCACCACCACGTCCCCGCCTGCACGGCCGCCGGAGGCTGGCCGGGGAGCGCCGCCGATGCCGTGGTCATCCCCTGCTCGGGATCGATCCCGATCGGGAGCGGCTGGGCCTCCCAGCGCCAGTTGGGCCGGCCTCGTCCACGGCCCACTCCTGCAGCATCGGCCCGTCGCGCGTCTCTGGCCTGCTCCACCTCAACCGGCGCCAGAAGCCACCCGGGGCGCTACTTCGCTATCCCTCCCCCTCGCCTCCCGGGCCGCAGCCCACTGGGTGAGGCGCCCTCTCCCTTTTCCTTTTTTTTCTTTTTTTTCTGTTGAGGTAGTGGGATCAGCCCAGATCTGTATAGCGCCCATGTGCGATGGATATTCATATTGCGCCCAGCCTGTGTAGGACCAGTAGCGCCAGATTCGGCCCAAAGACTTTAGTAGTTTTTTTTCTGGATATTAAATTGCAGATTGTGTTAATATTTTGCGATGCCCGTATCTTTTAAACCATAGCTCAGATCGCGGCGCTTTAAGCATGAAACTTTCTTAGAATTTTTTTCTAGTGTAATAAAATGTGCTTTTTTCCATGTTTGAGCTTGTTAACATGTTGTTTTCCTGCTAATTACAACCTTGCCACTATAAATTGTAATCTGCCATAACTTTTTAACAGTTGCTCCGATTAAAATGTTCCTTATATGTAACTTGACTAGAATTTTGTGTAGATTGTTTTTTTTTGCTACTCTTGCTTGCTAATAAAAATAATAAAATATGCTTAGGGCAAAACGGTACCAAATGATATAATTATTGTGGGGTAAATAGTGATATGCATGTTTAGGATTTCACCCCATTTAAATTGACTATCTTAGGTAGTTTATTTATGTTTTACTTCTTGCCATACTTGTGTGACATGCCATGCTTGTTTGAGATGCCATGTTAATAACCTTTGCTCATGTTGTGTGGCTAAACAACTTGAACCATTCTAAATATGCGGTATCGTCGTGTGTGCCGAGTACTCCACTTAACCTGTTAGTAACCGCTCTTGACGATAGATGTGATATCGTAGTGCGTTGTCTCGTGTTGCCTTCTTGTTGATGCTTGCACGTGATTTCTTCATAGTAATAGATGCTTGCTCGTCGATTTCCTTTTCCAGTGTTTCCTTCTTATGTGCTTCCGCGGATACCTCTCGGAGACGTTGCGAGCTTGCGATCGACTTCACCTTCGGATTGTTTTCTCATCAGGTAAGGGGGAGCATATATCATTCTTATAACTTTTAGCTCACTCGCGCCTAGGTGTAGGATAGAACGATTGCTTGATCCTACCACTTCATATTCATGTCTCTCAAATAAACCCAAATAGCCATGTCCTCCACATCCCAGCAAATCTTGTTCGGCTATGTTACTATTGCTCGCTTCTCAGCCACTGCTTAGTATGCATGCTAGGATTTTATCAACTTTTATCCTGTTACTCCTTGGATTCGGCTATCACATTATTATATTGTTGTGGATTGTATGATTATTATAATGTTGACTATATTCGACGAAGGATGGAAGGTCTAGGCTATCTCGCCCCGATGCTTTGTTCCATTCGAGTCACCTAGGACCCGAGTTTCGGGTATTGTGTCTCTTGATGAGCGTGCCTAATCTCGTGTGGGATTTTATGGGGTCCCCTTTTCTTACCTACCTAGCTTCAAACATTTCTAGTGGTGGCCCAAGCTGATTTACCATTTGAAACCCGTGTGTGTGTCTGTCGGGTCGCTCCGAGCAGATATTCTTCAAACAAACCGGGCCAGTGGGGACATGGTTTTCCTATTGGTCCCACTTGTTCGGCTGAGGACCCGGACTCATGTGAGAATTCATCGGTTATTAAAACCCGAGTCATACGGTAGAGGCCGATTCGAGAGCGCGGGCGTCTTTTGAGTTGGAAGTTGACTCACCGGGGGCTGCTCGGATTTGTGCGTTGTTAGTTAGAGGGACCTGTCGTTTCGGATCTCTCGGGACTAAATCATAAAATGGCTGCCTGTGATGGGTAGAAACTGAGAGAGATGGGCGTGTGTGCGGAGCCTTGTAATGGGCTGTTGGTACACCCCTTCTGGGTTAAATCTTTTCAAGAAGCCGTGTCCACGGTTATGGACGACTCGAGACCTACTCCTTGTTCATAGACAACAACAACTGAGATAATCTTAATAAACTTGATCAACATGTGTGTGCCTTGACTACTTCATCTTCATGGGGTGATGAAGGGGTGGACAAGGATATGATATGTGTTATGTTTGCGTAAGTATTTGATAGCAAGACTTGTTGGAGGCGATTCCTCATCAAATGCTTAGTTCTCATCTTACTCTAAAATAGACCGTTAGCCACTCATATATTGCTAGTGCGACTGCAACCTCTCCACTACCCCCATCTTACCCGTGAGAAGTTAGTTAAAATACATTTGATATAGCTCACCTCTTTCTTTTCTCTTTTACGCACGTTATGCAAACGATCTTGGACTTCAGAGGAGCTTGACAACCCTTCTTCTGGGCTTTCACGAAGACTCGACAACGACTAGTTAGGCGGATCCCAGCGGAGAGCCTGGACCCGTGTGGTTATGGGAATGGTGTGTTTTACCTTTGCCGCTAGGCATTTGATTGTAGTCTGTACTCAGACATGTATCTTCCGCTGATGTATTGTATTAAGGCAATTGTATGCCGATTGTATGAGATGTTGTATCCTTGTAGCTGTAATGTTGTGATATCATGTTTGAAATCCGGAGCTATGGCATTGCCTTATGTCGCGGTGGGACCGATATGTGCTTCGTCCCCGGATCTGGATGGAAACATCTAGATCTGGAATAGTACCGCATATCGGGCCTTACAACAAGCAGCCTTGTGAATCAAAGAAATAAATAATGATGATTCGGATAATAGACGCAATTCGGTTATTAAAAGAGCCGAATCAACTAGTGTGTGTTTCGAATCGATCAAATCCAAAGAGGCAAGCACCATTGAGAAAGGGCATGACGAGCACATAACTGTGCTTGATTTTTCTGAAGCTAAGGAAACCTATTTCCTTCCCTATGAGTTCCGTGCCACAGAAAAGTATGATCATCAAGAACAAAGTGATATGGCCGAACAAAATTTGGTTAATGATGAACATCAAGAATACAAGTGTGCAGCTGAGCAAAGTTCACTTTATAATTATTTGAGCGATGAAGCACGGAACGAAGACAAAGATGAGGACAAGACGTTGGGGAGTCATCCAAAACTGGAGCAAGCTATTATTCAATACACGCAACCATCATGCTCTTCCAACGTGTATGTCGAGGAATGTGTAGCAAGTAATTTATCTATTTTCAGATTTGGTCGTAACTTTATTGTTGATGCATCTATTAGCAAAATTCTTGTGGCAAATCTTGAGAGACCAATGAAGAAGGATAATTTACTTGTTAGCAATAAAATTATAACAAAGCATATCGGTCAACACAATGTGTCATTTAGAGAGACCCATAGTGACTCATTATTACAGAAAAAGTTTTCCCATTATTTCATTTAAAGTTTATGTATACATGGTTAGCTTTGCTTATTTCATACTTGGCTTGCATTTGGTCTCGATTGAGGCATATATGCTATAACAATTTTGATTTCAGAAATATAAATCCAAGGTTTGAATTTTCTGAGAAAACCGATGGTAGTATAATTTCTTATTCAAAGTCATCGGAGATGGAGTGCAAAGTACAATGCATAGCCGAATGGGGTGATGAGAAATCTGAACCATTCGTTTGCTTACTTCCAAAGCCGTTCTCACACCAAGATCGGCTAGAAAACAAAAATATTACCTTCGATTCAACTATGTCTGTTCAGATCTTTGATTAGTTGCTGAAGAATGATTATGTTAGAGTTCTTGATCACCCTTTTAAGCTATCAATCCAAGGACAAATGTATTGCAAGTTACATGATTCGTTCAAGCATACTTTTGAGGAGTGCAATATGTTTCGTCAAATAGTTAAATCAGTCATTGATAGTGGACGATTGAAACTTGTTATAACACCAAGGTATCATCATGCTATTCCTATTGGTCCTGATAGCAAAAAGGTTTTTTCATCGGCTGCTTCAAGCCGATTCATTTAAGGACAAGAAGGTAAAAACTGTAGGTGATGGGATCAAGCTTTCAAGTACACAAAATATTCCTGAGCGCAATGATGATATTCTTGAAGGCAAGGATTCTGTCAAAGTTATAATGAAGACGCTAAGCACTGGGGGGAAACAAGAAAATCCAATGATCGATGCTATCACAACCAAAGAAAGCAAAGGCCAAAGTAGAAGGAAAGGTAAAAGCCGAAATTCATTTTCGCGCTGTTGGAAAAATACCACAAGATAAGTGAGGAGAAGATTGCTTATCAGGCAAGTAGTTCAAAAACATCAAGATCACCGCCTAGGCGCAAATCTAAAGATCAGTATTGGCAGAAGGGAAATTTCAATGCATCATATTCATATCCTTATTTTGGGCCGCCAATACCGACGTCATGGATACCTCTCTATGCTTATATGAATCAATATCCATCATGGGACAGGTATAATTCTAGGGCAAATTATCCATCTTATTTTGAACCATCTCATCAATATTATGCAGCTCCCAGAAGGTCCACATTTGATGAACAATTGCATAACAAAGACCGTTTCAATCAAAAGAAATCGTGCAGGAGCTCAAGAAAGAAGAAAGAGGTGGTCAAGCAAGTATATCGAGTTAAAAACGATGGTCGCGAGTGTGCCACTTCAGATTTTCTTTCAAATGACAAAGAGCCAATTAAAGTGTTAAAATTGGCTACTAAAGGCAAAGAAGAGGAGCAAACAAATCTTCAAAATCAAGATGCCAAATCTGAACAGAAGGAGTTGAGAGTGCACAAGGTCAAAAAGGAATTGCCACTGCTTGAAAAAGAATCACAGTTGAGGCGTCCACTTGGTTTATCGTATTGGCAAAAGAAGGAACTGCAAAAGCTTAGTGCACAAGAACTTGAAAAGAGAAACATGGCATGGGTTCCAAAAGGAAGTAATCTAAACAGGAATAATGCACAAGCTTCTATTGCAAAAAGTGCGGCAAAGGTGATGAAGGAGAAGATTTTAAAGAATGAACAAACAAACAAATGGTTTCCAAATCATTGGTCCGGAAATTATCCATATTCTTCAGATATGTCATTGATGCCCATGCCAATGGATTCAACCTCAGGTATGATAGGTTACCCTCCATGGCCTTATTTTAGTCCATGGTTGCATTACAATTTTTCTCATCATGAAAGGAGTTTTCCGAATCACTACTCATTCGATTAGTTGAGATCTTGTTGCTAATCTACATGGCCGATATAAGACTATCAGCCTAAGAATATTCATGGCCGATGGAGTGTTGACATCATCCTTAGAACCTATATGGTGCAGTGTATTTTTCGTCATGCAAGTTTTGCAGAAAAACAGGGGGGCATGTGTTGACACCGGTTTTTGGCATGACAATATAATATGACCTCAAATGAAGAAGTTCTCTACATGAAAAAGTTGGGTATTGTCGATGTGAACAACTTTGTAGTTCGAGCCATCGTCATCCAATTCCATCTCAAGGCCGAAACTATGTTCTGGCAACAAGACTATGTCATTCAGTGCACTATTTGGCTAATTGCTCCCTCAAGATTGCTTCAAAAAAAGAAACCTATACATCTATTGGCTTCTTCTCGTCTAGCCGGTCGATTTTGACACTTGAATCGTCCAAATCCGAGTTCGTATGAAGAAGATATAGCCAAATCAGTGTAGCACAGCAGGAAAGACCGGTACTACCGGCCGGGACAAGTGGTACTACCTGCCGATACGCGAAAAACCTTCTGTAAGAGCCCGGAACTGGACCGGTATCACCCGGTTGTTCCGGTAAATAATATATACCGGTACTACCGGTCCGGAGACCGGTACTACTGCCCGGGTACGCGAAAAACCATCCGCTAAGGCACGGAATCGAGCCGGTATCACCCCGGTTGTTCCGGTAAAAATTCATATACCGGTACTACCGGTCTGAGAGAGCGGTACTACCGGTCTGTGCGCAGATTCATGCAGATTTTGGAAAATCTGAGTTTGGCTATAGTTTTTGGCATTGTGACGGGAATCCAAGTCTGTGTCTTGCAAGGGAAGTCCAACCCCCTCATACATATATGAGGTGACGGCCGATTGAAACAACACACAATCGAACAAACATATCTACACTTCCAAATCCTAATTTTATCTCTCTCCCTTGTATCTTTCTTCTCGTTCTTCGTTCGTTCTTGTTCTTGCAGGGCAACGATCCACGAGGCCCTAGGGGCGATCAAGTCGACCTAGGGAAGCCCATAGCCGCCGCGCTCCCTGGCGGGGTCCCTCCCGGCAGTGTGGGTTTCTGGTCTACAAAAGCGCCCGCCGGATTGCTTGCGTATCGCGCTTCCGGTTGGGTCCCCTTCGGCGTGAGCTGTGGTGCATCACCCCCGGCGTCGAGGGTACACGTGACGTGTTCGTGTGTCAACAGGGATTATATTCTTTTTGTTTCTAGAGTGCAAGATAAGGACCAATTTTTTTCGGGTCCATCAGCACATAAGACTAGTTCTTTCGAAGAAGAGAGACCAGAGTGCAGTCATGGACCCACTCCCCTGGAAGAGGAGTCGGCTTTCTCTGAGCTGTATGACAGTCTGGTGGGCAGATGGATCACCAAAGGAACGTCCTTGGGTTAATGAAAAGGAAATATGAGGTATCTTTTTGTACGATTTTATGAGTACTGTAGCCCCCATGAGTCGGGATAATGATTCAAACTATTGGGCCGAGTCATAAGAGTGTAATCCTGAATGCTTTTTTATACATAGTATAGCGTGTAATTCTGGAAGTGTCGTTGCAACTCTGAAGCAACGAGTCATCCATCAAGCCTGACATCTAAAAGAAGCTGAGAGGCGGATATCTTTGTTCATGGATCGCCATAAAAAGATGGTGAGTCAACTAAAGACTTTCAAGATGGCTCTTCCAAGAAGGAGGAATGTATTAAGCAGTTGGAAGCCAAATTAAAACATAGGCATGATAAGGAAGTCACCCTGAGTCATAGCATTACTAGGCTAGTCAAGGCCATCTTTGGTAAGCGACTGATTGTAATCTCAAATTTGTTAGAGAAGAAAGCCTTCTCAGTGTGTTCCGATTTTGCGGGACCTAATATGTTTGTTTGCATGCTTGTTAGGTCCAGAGGACGCAATATTGGCCGAGTCGCCAGCGGACAAGTTAAGGGAGGTCATGAAAGTTTTCCGAGATCTTCATACTAGTGGGTGTCGATCCATTACATTTGTCTCAGGTTTACTTGAAATTCCCTGTGTTGTGTCCAAGATGTTGGAGGAACTTTCGAAGGTGTCGTCTTGGATTCAGGCATCTAAAATATCAGCTTGCCGTCAAGGGGCTATGAGGTCTCTTGCATTGTGCAAGATATATGATCCATCATTTGAACCATCTCGTCTAGTGGAGGGCGTGCCGGCGAGAAGAGTAGATGGTCGACTCTTTGAGAGAGAAGATTATCACCAAGTCGTGAAGGCGACCCGTGTGGAGGCGTCCATTATTGCGGATGACATGAATGAGGAGAGGTTTGAGCATGGTTATGACGAGCATGTCCAGAAGCGTTCTATGCCGGCTCCAAGTCCTGTAGAGTTGAGACCAGGTGGTTTCCAGATGCCTCTGGTGGACCTGACGACTCCTTCTGTGAGGGCAGCCCCCCAGCCTGGATTGGTGAAAAACGGCAAGTCGAAGGAGTCGATCCGGGGGACTAGTGAGGGGTCTTAATTTATGTGGTCTTCTAGTTATTCATCGTTTGAGAACTTGTATAAAAATGCCTCTTTTGTGCAAGTTTGTTTATGTACATGAAATTTAATGCGGAAAAGTAGATAGCTCATAGAAGTCGGTTGTGCGCGTGACTTAGTCAGTATCCTTTAATCGAACAAGTTCAGGGTCGACAACCTCTCTAATAAGATTCCTTTAAGTGACTTACGAAAAGGAATTACTAGCCATGGGTGTGCGAATAGGTTGAACTTCTCTGTAAGCTGGCGTCGCATGACATATTCTTCTGTTATGCTTACTTAGATTCAGGGTCACAGTAGCCTTGTTTGGAGCCGTTCGAGTAAATCATAAGTCGATACCATCAGGTCATAGGAGTGCGATTGTGCATCAAGATTACAGGCGATATTTTGTCCTGATATACTTAACCAAGGAAAAGAACAAATACTTGCGAAAAAATAAAATCGTAGTAAGTTGATCTTATGGTACAGGGGAAAGTAATAAGCAGAGTTGTCTCTTTAAGAGTCAGCTCCATACTTATCATACAAAAAGGGGAGGAAGGAAAATGAGGAGGGTCTGGTATTGTAGCTTTCTTACCAACGGGACTACGTGTAGTAGGGACGGAGCGGTGTGATGTTCCATGGTCGGGGCATTTCTTCTCCCAACGTTTTGGATTTGTACGTCTCTCGTATATCCACCAGATAGTATGATCCACTGTGTAGGTTCTTTCTTACCACGAAGGGTCCTTCGCATGGTGAAGACAGCTTGTGCATGTTGTCCTTCTTTTATATGAGACGTAGTACTAAGTCTCCTTATGGTAAGGTACGGCTCTTGATTCTTCGGCTATGGTGTCGCCTCAGGTCCAATTGGTAAATTGCAGACTTCGCAGCGGCATGTCTGGTTCTCCATCGAGGAGGAGAATGGAGTCTTGTCATTCTTTCTCGTTGTCGACTTCGACGTATGCCATGACTCAAGGTGAGTCATGCCTTATGTCTCTTGGTAGGATCTCCTTAGCTTCATAAACGAGGAAGAAAGGTGTGTACCCTGTTGAGCGGTTTGGAGATGTTCGGATACTCCATAACACAGATGGAAGTTCATCTTCCTAGCAACCCGGGGACTGTTGTAACGGAACAAGGAGTCGGGGTTTGATTCCTCGGAGGAGTTCCTGGTTTGCGCGTTTGGCTTGTCCATTTGACTGTGGATGCGCTACGAAGGCCAGGTCTAGTCGGATGTGTTCTTGTTGGCAGAATCTTTACATGACTCCTTCTGACGAATTGCTTCTGTTTTCAATGATTATGATGTGCGGGTATCCGAACCGGAAGATGATTTTCTTTAGGAATGTCAACGCCGTCTTTGCGTCGCATTTGCTGACCGGCTCTGCTTCCATCCATTTGGTGAATTTGTCGACTGCCACTAGGAGGTGAGTGTTCTTATTCTGGGAGCGCTTGAAGGGGCCCACCATGTCTAGCCCCCATACTGCAAAGGGCCAAGTTATCGGGATCATCTGTAATTCTTGATCCGGAACATGGTCTTGTCGACCATAGCGTTGACATCCATCACATTTTTTCACTATCTCCTCGGTGTAGGCGTGAGCCGTTGGCCAGTAGAAATCGTGTCTATAGGCTTTGTCCACCAGGGAACGAGAGCCGGCGTGGTGACCGCAATCGCTCGAGTGTATTTCATTGAGTATTTCGCGTCCTTCCGTCGGGGAGACACGCCGCTGGAAGATGCATGTGGGACTGAGCCAGCGTATTTCGTCATTGTGGATTACGAAAGAGTTGTTGCGTTGGAGAATTTGTCTGGCCAGAAACTCGTCGTCTAGCAGTATTCCTCGTGTCTTGTAGTCCAGGTACGCGTGACCCATTCTAGGGTGGCGTGGAGTGCCTCTACCAGGGCCGTTTCTGGGTCTGGTAGTGCTATTTCCTCTTCTGTTGGGAGCCGTACGGAGGGGTGTTCCAGGATATCTAGGAAAACATTGGGAGGCACCGGCTTCTATTGTGATCCCAGTCGAGACAAAGCGTCGGCCGCCTCGTTGAGTTTTCTCTCTATGTGGTCTACCTGATATCCTGTAAAGAACCATCTTGCCGTGATACTTCTCGGCGGTAAGCCAGCATCAACGGGTCCCTGGAGTCCCATTTCCTGGAAAATTGGTGGGCAACTAGGCCCGAGTCTCCTAGACAGTATATCCCGGTTATGTTCATCTCACGGGCGAGTCGGAGGCCATGCAATAGTGCTTCGTACTCGGCCGCGTTGTTGGTGCATGGGAAGCATAATTGGAGGACATAGCAGAATTTTTCCCCTTGGTGAGAGGTAATGACCACCCCGGCTCCGGATTCCTGTAATTTTAGCCTTCCATCTAAGCGCAGAGTCTAGGATTTGGTGGTTCGCTTCTCGGGTGGTATCTGCGGTTTTGTCCAGTCATTGATGAATTCGAATAAAGCTTGAGATTTGATAGTTGTTCGTGGCTCGTACTTTATGTCGTAGACCCCTAGTTCTATGGCCCACTTTGCTATTCGTCCATGTTCTGCATGATATCTCGTAAGGGTGCTAAGCTGAAGACCGTAATAGAATGCTCTTGGAAATAGTGCTTCAGCTTTCAACTTGACATGAAGACTCCCAAGACTAATTTCTGCCAATGAGGGTAGCGTTGCTTGGAGATGGACATCACCGCGCTGACGTAATAGGAGGGTCGTTCAATTAGTGGCTCTTTCCCTTCTTCTCGTTCGACCACCATGGGCTGACGATTTTTCTGTTTGCGGCTATGTAGAGCAACATGGGCTCCCTTGGCTTTGGACCCGCTAGGACTGGCGCTTGGGATAACTGGAGCTTCGGGCCTCCAGGGCTTCGTCGGCTTACTTGTTCCAGACGATCGTGTATGTTTTCTTTAGGAGCCGGTACAGAGGGATGGCCTTTCCGTCGAGCCGTCTTATGAACCTGCCGAGGGCGGCGATGAATCCGGTGATCTTGTAGATGCCCCGAATAGAGGTAGGCTTCGATAGAGACATGATCGCGTTTATTTTTTCTGGGTTTGCCTCGATGCCTCTTTCTAAGATGATATATCCTAGAAGTTTCTCGGCTGGTACTCCAAAAGTGCATTTGGCCAGGTTTAGCTTCATCAGGTAAGTGCGGAGATTCACAAATGTTTCCTCAAAGTCATTGATCAATGAGTCGGCTTTCTCGGTCTTGATCACTATGTCGTCGACGTACGCGTGTATGTTGCGCCTGATTTGTTCTTTTAGACAGTTATGTATGGTGCGTTGGTACGTGCCTCCTGCGTTTTTCAAGCCGAACAGCATCGACGTATAACAGAAAGCCCCGAAGGGTGTGATGAAGGATGTTTTTTCCTGGTCCTCGATGACAATATTTATCTGGTGATAGCCAGAGTATGCGTCCAGAAAGCATAAAAGCTCACATTCCTTCGTGGAGTCAATGATTTGGTCTATCTGTGGTAAAGTGAAAGGGTCCTTGGGACATGCTTTGTTAAGGTCCGTGTAATCGTCGCACATACGCCAGGTTCCGTTTTTCTTCAGTACTTGGACCGGGTTGGCCAGCCAGTTTGGGTGAAAGAGTTCCGCGATGAACCCGGCAGCTAGGAGCTAGGCCACTTCTTCTCCCATGGCTTATCTTCTCTCGTCGTTAAAGAGACGGAGGAATTTTTTGATAGGCTTCATTTTCGGGTCAGTTTTGAGGTGGTGCTCAGCTAGTTCTCTCGGGACACCCGGCATGTCTGAGGGTTTCCATGCGAAGATATCCCAATTCTCATGAATGAACTCAATGAGCGCACTTTCCTATTTGTCGGGTAGCCCTGTCCCAGTTATGAAATGTTTCGTGGAGTCGCCTGGAACAAAATCTACTTTCTTGGTGTCCTCTGTTGGCTCGAACTTAGGGTTGGAGTCGGGAGTCGGCCTTATAAGTAATGTCGGGTCGGCCAGGTCCACCCTTTCTTTTTAGATTTCAAGTCCCACCTGGGCGCACGCTTGTTCCGCGTATGTGGCGTCTTCTTTCTCATAGGACGCGTCTACTTCTCGGGTTTCGTCAACGGTAATTATGCCATAAGGACCCGACATCTTGAGCTTGAGCTATACGTAACATGGGTGTGCCATGAATTTGGTGTAGGTCGGTCTTCCGAGCAATGCGTGGTAGGGACTTTTGAAGTCCACGACCTCGAAGGGAAGTATCTCCGATCTAAATTTGGAGGAGCTTCTGAATGCCACTTCAAGGTGTATTCTCCCTAAGGGATGAGCCGACTTCCCTAGGACGATTCCATGGAAAACCGCAGAACATGGCTGCAGTTGTTTCCGGGTCAGGCTCATCTCTTGGAAGCTTTTGAAGTAGAGTATATTTATGATGCTTCCTCCGTCCATGAGGACCTTCTCCAAGGTGTAATCGTAAACCTGTGGTGCCACTACGAGGGCTATGCTTCCTGGAGAGTCGACTCATGGGGGATGGTCACTTCTGCTCCATGTTATTATTTGCTCGCATCACTTTATCCATCTAAAGACCGCCGGAGTGTGCGAAACCAAGAGCTTTGCCCCACGTTGCGCGTTCTTGCTGTCTCTTCCACAGCTTCTGGTGATAAAGACGCGGTAGGAGGCGACATGGGCGATCTCTTTGGATCGCTCTCGGTGATTGTGACCTGGCGGGGTCTTCCCATGTCGGCTCGAGTCGGGGACGAGGGATTTTTGTTGGGTTTCTTGGGCGAAGTCGATCCGAGTACGGGTAGTGTCGTCCGGAGATCGGCCCTTGCGGTCGATCGCGCAGCTCTAATCCGGTACTTGCTCAGCCGGTCGCCTTGTTTTATGGAGAGGGGGACCGTCCCGACGTTGATCTGGAGGACGAGACCCGTTCCCGAGTCTTGGGTAGTGAGGTTGGCGCGGAGCTGATCAGGTCGTCTTTCGGCTGTCCGATCGGTGGCACTCTCCATGTTGCGTCGAGTTCCATCCTTGATCTCGACACCTTTCTGCGTAGGCCCCACGGTGGGCGCCAACTGTCGTGGGGAAATCACACCAGATGTCCTCATAGAGAACTTGATTGTGGAACTTGGCTACAAGTGCGTGAGGAGGGAGAGTCGATCAGTGGAGAGTCGATCCGTAGATCGGAACAAAGGAAACACAGGGATTTACCCAAGGTTCGGCCCCTCAATGAGGTAAAGACCTACTCCTTATTTTCTCTTATTATATGTGGGAGATCTCAATTACAAGGGCGCTAGGTTTCGCTGGAGCCTCGAGAAATATGCTAGATTGATTCGCCTCTAGGAATTCCCAAGGCCTCGGCTTATATACACGCCAAGTCATAGGGCTTTACAAGGAAACCGACTATCAACATGTGGAGTCCTATTCTATCTCTTTGATGACTTGTCTTGTCTTCAAGGTGGCTTGGACTCCTTCGTTCTAGGGTCAGTCTTCATCTTGTAGGTTGGTCGGCTTGCAGGTCGATCCTTTCTTCTGGTCCTTCATTTCGGTGAGCCTGTCCATAGGCCGAATTTTTCTTCATCTTGGTCTCTGAGTCCTTCTTGCTAACTCTTCCGGGTCTATGAATTATCCCCCGATAGATTCCCCCGTGCATCCCCTTCTCCATCAACAATCATCAGTTCGTCCTTCTCCATGCTATATTTTTATTTCTTCATATGTTACGTGCTATGCTTGGAGCGTCTCGCTCTTTACTTCTTAGTTTGTTTTAGTTTTGATTGCTGTTAATAAGAGGTTGGACCCTAGCCTTGATTTTTTGGGAGAGAAACACGCTCCACTCCACCCAAGAACACAACATAGGTTGTATGCGTATTCTTTGCTTGTGTGTTCTTTATCTTTTCATAGTTCTTGTCATGCTTAGATCTTGTTTTCATGCTTATCTTTTTAAGGTTTTTTATTTAGGTTGTTGCCTTTGGAACTCTCTTGAGTTATCATGTTTATCTTGTTTAGAGAGTTGGTCTGTTGCACTGAGTTGTGTGTCTTGCTTGAGTAGGTAATTGAGGTTGCTATTATAAGTGTAATAGTAACTTGCAGTAGTTTTGAGGTATTGATTTGAGTAATGTTTGGACTTTTGGTGCCAAGAGCTTGAGCCTATTAGTGATAGGTGTCGTATTTTTGGCAAACCGTGCTTATTTTTTAAAACTGTTGAGAAGTCTAGCTACTAGATGGATCGCTAACCTCTGGAGTGGTTGGAATATATAGAGTGCCCTCACGTACCATGGGTCAAGGATGTGCAAGGATAACCAAACCCCCAAACACTCCTCCTCGGGGTACTTGTCTCTTTGCGAACCTCCTGATTAGATAGATAGTTACCGATAATAAGTGCATGAGTTCTTCGGACTAATGCGAGTATTTGATTCTTGGCACTCCACCTTCCATATTTTGCTAGCCTCTTCAGTACCGTGCATTGCCCTTTCGCATCTTGACAGTTTGTGCAAACTTCGCTGGTGCATCCAAACCATTGGCATGATACACTATGTCATCATAAACCTCCTTATATCTTCCTCAAAAGACCAACTCGCCTCTGTCTCCTAGATCCTCCTAGCTCTCCCGTCAGCTGCAACTTCGGCACCAGCACCCACCTCTCCCCACCCCACCATTCGCCGCTCCGGCTTCAGCGGCCCCCCTCCGGCCATGGCGTTCGCTCCTGGTAGCCCTGAGTCTGTGTCCTCCACGTTCCCTGCACCCAACCTGTGGTCTCCGGTATCGTCCTATCCTCCTCCTCCCCATCGCTCGGCTCCTCTGAGGGAGAAGTTTCTCTGCCAATTGCATCCACGGCTTCCGGTGGGGCGGCTCCTCCGGCTGGGGGCTGGGTGCGGAAGGGGCCCTCGCGCAAGGCGCTTTGGAGGCGGCGGCGGGCGATGAGGCCCCAAATCCAGGAGGGCCAGACCCATGCGGGGCCATCCGTGCAACGCTCTCCGGCCTCCTCCCCTGACCGCGGTGATGTTCCCTCTGATCTGTTTGGAGTCTTCTTCCGATGCTTCTGTGAAGGGAACAAAAAGAGCGACTCCGAATTTGACCCGGTGTTCAACCACTGCAGCGTCTAAGGCCATGTCTCGGGCCAATGCAAGAGCCTCAGAGTCCCGTACCGGTAGTGGATCTCTTCTGGGCGGCGTTTGCAAAGGTGGCGCGGTGCACCTCGTCCCAACCGCGGGCCAGGCCGGCGGACCGCATCCCGGTTGCGGCTAGGCTGTTTGCGCCGGTGCCGGCGACCGTCAGGGTGGAGGCGGGGCCGGCGGCCGGATGCTCATCCCTCGCTCCCCGGCGCTGCAGGACGTCGAGAACCGGCCGTATCTCACGGTCCTGGCCTACCTGGGTGGAACTCCCCCCTCCCCCCGGTCTCCTGCGTCGAGGCGGCAGAGGCGATAGAGGCCCGCTTCAAGATGCATCGTTAGTGGTCTCGATCCACAAATTCTTCCCTGAGGATTTCCTGGTGGTGTTCGCTACTCCGGAGCTCCGCAGCCAGGTCCTGGACGCTAGCTCCTTGGATCACGCTGGCGCCAAGATCTTATTCAAGCCATGGTTGGGGTAGGCGCAGGTGGCATCCAGGATGCTCAGGGTGCAGGTTGACCTCATGATCGAGGGCATCCGTCCGCATGCCTGGATCCGCGAAACGGCAGAGAGTATTGTGGTATCCTCATGTGTGGTGGTCAATATAACGCCGGAAACAGACAACCGAGATGATCTCTCTCTTTTCAAGCTCTGTGCCTGGTGTGCAGACCCGGAAGATATCCCTGATGGTAACAAAATTTGGGTCCCGGAACCGCAGGAAGAAGACGAGCCCCAGTCCAGGCAGCCATTGGAGATGCGCGTCCTGACCTATGAGACGCTGGTTCATGTGGGACGGATGAGCAATTTCACCCCGTCGGAGAACTGGGGGCGCCCTCCAAGCTCCGACGGCAGCGACCAGAGCGGGCTGCCGGGGAGCTCGCCGAGCTCGGGCAAGGATTTCGGTGAGGTTGCCACCTGTCCGTGAACGCGGGGCATCCGCGATGGCCGTGGCGGCGACGGAGGTACTCTCCGACGGGCGGAGGGCGTTCATACAGTCAGGTGCTCACCGCGCGGTTGGGACCTTCCCGGTGGCGGCTGCCTCCCCTGGCCCAGGCTAGACAGGTGGGGTCGGCGGGCTAGATGGCTGAGCTGGGCCCTGGTAAAGAGGCTCCGGTGGCGTCAGGTGCGCAACCTTTGACTGAACGGCGGCTGGCACTGGCGTCGCGGACGAAAATTCAAATCCCTCGGCGCGTTCCCTGGCTAGGGGTGAGCTGGAACCCCCCCTGGAGGGTTCGGAAGCCCGGTTGGTGGTAGTGGAATCTGCACTAGTCCAGGAGGCGGACCCCACTTCCAGCGTCAGACCGGTACCGACCCCTACGGTTGTGGACGATCATATCCGGACAGAGACATCATTACCCCACCTTCCGCTTCGCTGCCTGATTCTGCCATGTTAACAACATTTGCTAATGTTGTGTACCTAAACAACTTGAACCATTCTAAATGTGTGGTATCGTTTTGTGTGACGAGTACCTCACTTAACCTGTTAGTAACCGCTCTCGACGATAGATGTGATACCGTAGTGCGTTGTCTCGTGTTGCCTTCTTGTTGTTTCTTGCTCGTGATTGCTTCGTAGTAAGAGATCCTTTCTCGTTGATTGCTTTTCCAGTGTTCTTGTGTGCTTCCGTGGGTACTCTCGAAGACGATGCGAGTTTGCGATCGACCACACCTTCGACTTCGTCTTCTCATCAGGTAAGGGGGAGCATATATCATGCTAATAACTTTCATCTCACTTGTGCCTAGGTATAGGATAGAACGATTGCTTGATCCTACCACTTCATATTTATGCCTCTCAAATAAACCCAAACAGCCATATCCCCCACATCCTAGCAAACCATTGTTTGTCCATGTACCTTGCTTGCTTAACCACTTCTTAGTATGCATGCTTAGGATGCTATCCACTGTTATCCTGTTATCCTTGGATTGGGCTATCACATTATTATGTTTTTTTGGATGATATGATTATTATAATGTTAACTATACTCGACGAAGGATGGAAGGTCTAGGCTATCCCGCCCCGATGCTTTGTTCCATTCGAGATACCTAGGACATATGACAAAGCCATATGCCTCGGATTTCCAACATGATATCACAACATTACAGATACAAGGATACAACATCTCATTCAATCGGCATACAACTGCCTTAAATACAATACATCAGCGGAAGATACATGTCTGGGTACAGACTACAATCAAATGCCTACTGGCAAAGAGAAAAACATTGATCCCATAACCACACGGGTCCAGGACCTCCGCCGGGATCCGCCTAACTAGTCGTCGTCGAGTCTCCATGTGAAACGTCGGTCACCATACCTGTTGTCGATCAAGAACCCTGAAAAGAGTTTGGGGTAGTATCATGAGTACAGAGGTACTCAGCATCCAACTGTAGTGGTCATCTGTCCCAGCAAGGACTTCATCACTCGTCATTCTAGGACAACTAGTAGTTTACGGTAAGGAAGGGGTAAGTGGTGAGGTTGCTGCCGCACTAGCATTTAATGAAGTGGCTATCGATCTAGAGAGTAAGATAAGAAGCCAAGCATTCGATGAGGAATCGCCTCCAACAAGTCTTGCTATCAACTACTTACGCAAACATAACACCTATCCTATCCGTGTCCTCCTCTTCGCATCCCGACGAAGAAGAAGCAGTCAAGGCACACACACATTGATCAAGTTATATTAAGATTATCTCAGCTGTTGTTGTCTATGAACAAGGAGTAGGTCTCAAGTCGTCCATAACCGTGGACACGGCTTCTCGAAAAGATTTAACCCTGCAGGGGTGTACCAACTTCCCATTACAAGGCTCCGCACGCACGTTCGTCACTCTCAGTTGCTACCCATCACAGGCAACCATTTTATGATTTAGTTCCAAGAGATCCGAAACGACAGGTCCCTCTAGCTATGAACAAACAAATCCGGGTGGCCCCCGGGGAGTCGACACCCAATCCAAAAGCTGGCCACGCTCTCGGATCGGACTCTTCCGTCTCAACAGGGTTTGGGTTACCGAGACGCCTCACGTGAGGCCACGGGCCCTCTCCGGTCAAAGGTGGACCAACAGGGAAACCATGTCTCCGCTGGTCCGGGTTGGTTTAAAACTACTGGCAGCTGACCAGCACACACACGGTTTCAAATGGTAAATCAGCTTGGGCCACCACTAGAAATGTTTGAATCTAGGTAGGTAAGAAAAGGGGACCCCATAAAATCCCACACGCGGTTAGGCACGCTCAGTCTTAAAACCAATACCCGGAAATCGGGTCCTAGGTGACTCGAATGGAACAAAGCGTCGAGGCGGGATAGCCTAGACCTTCCATCCTTCGTCGAATCTAGTCAACATTATAATAATCATATCATCAACAACAATATAATAATGTGATATCCCAAACCAAGGAGTAACAGGGTAACATCGTAGCATCCTAAGCATGCATACTAAGCAGGGGCTGAGCAACGAGCAATAGTAACATAGCAGTACAAGGTTTGCTGGGAAGGGACATGGATCTATCGGTTTAAAAGAGGCTGTAAACATGTGGCAGGATCAAACATCGAACCTATCCTAGACTAGCATGCAAACCGATGGTTGAAATAGAATGGATCATAAGTAATGTATAGTCCTCGCATGTTGATAAGTCGGGTTCCGAAGGTGTAGTCGATCGCAAGCTCGCATCGTCTCCGAGAGTAACCGCGGGAGGCACACAGGAAGGAAACACTGGAAAGCAATCAACGAGCAAGCATCTATTACTACGAGGCAAACACGAGAAAGCATCAACAAGAAGCAACACGAGACATCGCACCTGCCGTCGAGAGAGGTTACTAACGATTTAATTGGAGTACTCGTCACACACGACGATACCGCACGTTTACGGTGGTTCAAGTTGCTTAGCTACAGGTGATCAACCAACGGTTATGAACATGGCAACTCAAGCAAGCATGGCATAGCACACAAACATGTCAAGAGGTGAATCACAAAGTAAACTATCTATGCTCGTCAATTTAAGTGAGGCACAACCTAAACATGGCAACGCAAAGTAACAGACTTAGTGAAAAATCAGAGGTGGCTGTCAAAAACAGCAGCATAGCAACTTTGGAGCTCAATAACTATATGACCAGCAAGCATATCATGACAATGCAATACATGTAATGAAAGTAGACATGATGCTTAACAATATGCAATTGGAATCACTCAATTCCGATAAACGGTCGCGACACACTCGTCGACCGAAGTTGCAACAAAATATAAACAGCAGCACACTAACAGTAGGGTAGCTACATTGGAGCAAGATAGAATCATGATGCAGCAAGAAATTATGGAATGTGAATGCATGAAACTGAAGTAGAAACAATTCTTAACGCAACGCAAAAGGAATCAATCAAGTCCGACGTACGGTTGCGAAGCAACCGTGGCCCGAAGTTTCAATCAAGCAACAGTTTCAGCAGCAGTTAATCAACAGTTTGCAATTAACGACCAGTGGCCCTGTTTAGCACACAATTACACAATCAATATGACCTCAAACGGAAAAACTTTC
This sequence comes from Bromus sterilis, assembly GCA_950022295.1. Classification (NCBI taxonomy): domain Eukaryota; kingdom Viridiplantae; phylum Streptophyta; class Magnoliopsida; order Poales; family Poaceae; genus Bromus; species Bromus sterilis. Next base: position 221,998,140 of record OX465597.1, read on the forward strand.
TACATGCATTTAGAGCACGCAAAACTGAGCAACTTTCGTTTTGTGGGCACGTTCATCGGAGCTACGGATCAACGGGAAATAACGTTGCAAACATGAATCAGCACACAGTTTTTAAAGGACTCAGCAGAAAATAGACTAGGGAAAAAACAGAGGAGAAAAAAATAAAAGAAAAAGGGCCTCACCCACATGGGCTCGGCCCAGTGGCTGTGGCTGGCGGGCGGGCCGGCTTGGCTCGGGCTGGAAAGGGGCACCTGGGCCGAGGAGGTGGGCCACGCAAGCCGGCCCAAGTGGCGGCGACGCCTGGCTGGCCGACTCGCCCCGTCCCGATCCGATCGGGAGCCGACGGCGGCGTTGCAGCGGCTCCGGCCACCGGCTAGGGTGGCGCAGGTTGGAGGGCCAGGAGGCACGGGGAAGGCTTGGGGCGCGCGCGCGCGGCGTCCAGATCTGCCGGAGGTGGAGGAGGCGCAGTGTTGGAGCTCCCGGTGGCGCGACGAGCTCGGCGGCGCCCATCCGTGGCGGCGGCGACGCCGTTCCTGCGCGAAGAAGAAGAGGAGGTGAGTAGGTAGGAGGAGTAGAGGGGTGCCGCGAGGGCGAGAGGGAGAGGGGCGCGGCAAGGAGGAGGTGGCCCTGGCTGGCCGGCGGCTGCGGCTGCTCCGGTGGCCGGCTCCTGCGGCTTGCCCACGGCTGTCGGTGCGCGTGTAGGAGGAGAGGAGAGAGGAGGTCAGGGCGCTGACGTGGCGCGCTCTCGGCCGTCCGATCTCGCGATCGGACAGCTGCAAACGAATCTGGGCTAGATTTTAGACAAAAAGGGCTAAACTGCTAAAATTAGGCTATTGTGAGGGGGGTGGCTGCAATTTGTGGCTAGGGAAACCCTAGAAAAGGGGTGGGAGTGTGGTGGTCTTTATATAGCCCCGGTGGCTGGCAGTTTGCAAAAACATCACCGGATTTTCTCTCGCGCGCGTGGTGCTCACGTTTCTGACCGCCGGGGGTCCGCAGTACCTCCGATTCGGGTAAAACTTCGAACTGCGTGATCAGCGCGTCGAGCCGGAGGCGTTCACCTCGCGCCGGAACCGTTCCGAGAACACTTTCTGGCGCGCTATAAAAATAACTCGTTTAATTATTAAACGGGGTTTTCATTCCGTTGGCTGCGGCTGGTCTCATGCCGTTTTCGCGACGGTGATCGGGTGAAACCCGGTGTCGCAAAGGTTGAGTGTCAGAGTGGAAATGGTCAGTCTCCGTTCGATACGAGATAAAAAGGGGGAAAAATAATCGCCGATCGATAAATCGGGGATGCAAACACCGCAAACAAATCAGACAATCAAACAATTCACACCGAAAACATTTTTTTTTAATTTTTGTGAAAACTTGGTTGTTACAATACAACACCACCAACAAGGGATCTCGTCCCGAGATCAAAGACGATCCGGGGAGAGGGGGGAGAGAAAAGAGAGTCGACGATCTTCAACACCACCTTCAAGGGACTCTGCTCCATGTCGACGTCGAACTTCTATCGAGAAACTTTCCGCAGGGATACGACATCGTCGAAAATACGAAGTCGTCGGTGTCAAGAGGAGGAACAACAACGATATTCGGATCAAAGGATAGTGTTTTCGACGCAAGTCGTGAAAACACCGGAAAAAGGATGGATGGCAATGGATGACCCAGATGATAACCGAAATCGGAGAAGCTAAAGGTACTACAGGAATTCCCACCTGAGCTCGGAATCGAGACAATACGCTGCAAGCAAGGCATTGTAACGGTTCCGAAACTCCACACACTCGAGATCCTAAAGTTTTGAAGGGGATAAGACGAGAATTTAAAACACTTACGACACTTGTCCTGACCAGAGCAAGGGTAAGGACTAAAAGAATCCTACTCTCCGATAACTAACTTATTAACTACAAAATAGTTTTTGTCTAGACTCAACTTCGGCCAGAGAAGGGATCCTACGGTCGGTAAGGCTCTGATACCAAGTTGTAAGGCCCGATATGCGGTACTGTTCCAGATCTAGGTGCTTACACCCAGATCTGGGGACGAAGCACATATCGGTCCCACCGCGACATATTACAAAGCCATATGCCCCGGATTTCCAACATGATATCACAACATTACAGATACAAGGATACAACATCTCATACAATCGGCATACAACTGCCTTAAATACAATACATCAGCGGAAGATACATGTTGGGTACAGACTACAATCAAATGCCTACTAGCAAAGAGAAAACATCGATCCCATAACCACACGGGTCCAGGCCCTCTGCCGGGATCCGCCTAACTAGTCGTCGTCGAGTCTCCACGTGAAACTTCGGTCACCATACCTGTTGTCGATCAAGAACCCTGAAAAGAGTTTGGGGGTAGTATCATGAGTACAGAGGTACTCAGCATCCAACTGTAGTGGTCATCTGACCCAGCAAGGACTTCATCACTCGTCATTCTAGGAAAACTAGTAGTTTACGGTAAGGAAGGGGTAAGTGGTGAGGTTGCTTCGGCACTAGCATTTAATGAAGTGGCTATCGATCTAGAGAGTAAGATAAGAAGCCAAGCATTCGACGAGGAATCGCCTCCAACAAGTCTTGCTATCAACTACTTACGCAAACATAACACCTACCCTATCCTTGTCCTCCTCTTCGCATCCCGACGAAGAAGAAGCAGTCAAGGCACACACACGTTGATCAAGTTATATTAAGATTATCTCAGCTGTTGTTGTCTATGAACAAGGAGTAGGTCTCAAGTCGTCCATAACCGTGGACACGGCTTCTCGAAAAGATTTAACCCTATAGGGGTGTACCAACTACCCATTACAAGGCTCCGCACGCACGTCCATCACTCTCAGTTGCTACCCATCACAGGCAACCATTTTATGATTTAGTTCCAAGAGATCCGAAATGACAGGTCCCTTTAGCTAACAACAAACAAATCCGGGTGGCCCCCAGGGATTCGACACCCAATCCAAAAGCTTGCCACGCTCTCGGATCGGACTTTTCCGTCTCAACGGGGTTTGGGTTACTGAGACGCATCACGTGAGGCCTCGGGCCCTCGCCGGTCAAAGGTGGACCAACAGGGAAACCATGTCTCTGCTGGTCCGGGTTGGTTTAAAACTACTGGAAGCTGACCAGCACACACACGGTTTCAAATGGTAAATCAGCTTGGGCCACCACTAGAAATGCTTGAAGCTAGGTAGGTAAGAAAAGGGGACCCCATAAAATCCCACACGCGGTTAGGCACGCTCAGTCTTAAAACCAATACCCGGAACTCGGATCCTAGGTGACTCGAATGGAACAAAGCGTCGGGGCGGGATAGCCTAGACCTTCCATACTTCGTCGAATATAGTCAACATTATAATAATCATATCATCAACAACAATATAATAATGTGATATCCCAAACCAAGGAGTAACAGGGTAACATCATAGCATCCTAAGCATGCATACTAAGCAGGGGCTGAGCAACGATCAATAGTAACATAGCAGTACAAGGTTTGCTGGGAAGGGACATGGCTGTATCGGTTTAAAAGAGGCTGTAAACATGTGGTAGGATCAAACATCGAACCTATCCTAGACTAGCATGCAAACCGCTGGTTGAAATAGAATGGATCATAAGTAATGTATAGTCCTCGCATGTTGATAAGTCGGGTTCCGAAGGTGTAGTCGATCGCAAGCTCGCATCGTCTCCTAGAGTAACCGCGGGAGGCACACAGGAAGGAAACACTGGAAAGCAATCAACGAGCAAGCATCTATTACTACGAGGCAAACACGAGCAAGCATCAACAAAAAGCAACACAAGACATCGCACCTACCGTCGAGAGCGGTTACAAACGATTTAAGTGGAGTACTCGTCACACACGACGATACCGCACGTTTACGGTGGTTCAAGTTGCTTAGCTACAGGTGATCAACCAACGGTTATTAACATGGCAACTCAAGAAAGCATGGCATAGCACACAAACATGTCAAGAGGTGAAGCACAAAGTAAACTATCTATGCTAGTCAATTTAAGTGAGGCACAACCTAAACATGGCATCGCAAAGTAACAGACTTAGTGAAAAATCAGAGGTGGATGTCAAAAACAGTAGCATAGCAACTTTGGAGCTCAATAACTATATGACCAGCAAGCATATCATGACAATGCAATACATGTAATGAAAGTAGACATGATGCTTAACAATATGCCATTGGAATCACTCAATTCCGATAAACGGTCGCGACACACTCGTCGACCGAAGTTGCAACAAAATATAAACAGCAGCACACTAATAGCAGGGTAGCTACTTTGGAGCAAGATACAATCATGATACAGCAAGCAATTATGGCATGTGAATGCATGAAACTGAAGTAGAAACAATGCTTAACGCAACACAAAAGGAATCAATCAATTCTGACGTACGGTTGCGAAGCAACCGTGGCCCGAAGTTTCAATCAAGCAACAGTTTCACCAGCAGTTAATCAACAGTTTGCAATTAACGACCAGTGGCCCTGTTTAGCACACAATTACACAATCAAGATGACCTCAAACGGAAAAACTTTCTACATGCAAATGCTAGAGCACGCAAAACTGAGCAACTTTCGTTTTGGGGGCACGTTCATCGGAGCTACGGATCAACGGGAAATAACGTTGCAAACATGAATCAACACACAGTTTTTAAAGGACTTAGCAGAAAATAGACTAGGGAAAAAAACAGAGGAGAAAAAAATAAAAGAAAAAGGGCCTCACCCACATGGGCTCGGCCCAGCGGCTGTGGCTGGCGGGCGGGCCGGCTTGGCTCGGGCTTGAAAGGGGCACCTGGGCCGAGGAGGTGGGCCACGCAGGCCGGCCCAAGTGGCGGCGATGCCTGGCTGGCCGACTCGCCCCGTCCCGATCCGATCGGGAGCCGACGGCGGCGGTGCAGCAGCTCCGGCCACGGGGAGGGCCAGCAGGCACGGGGAAGGCTTGGGGCGCGCGCGCGCGGCGGCCAGTTCCGCCGGAGGTGGAGGAGGCGCAGTGTTGGAGCTCCCGGTGGCGCGACGAACTCGGCGGCGCCCATCCGTGGCGGCGGCGGCGCCGTTCCTGCGCGAAGAAGAAGAGGAGGTGAGCAGGGAGGAGGAGAGGGGTGTCGCGAGGGCGAGAGTGAGAGGGGCGCGGCAAGGAGGAGGTGGCCCTGGCTGGCCGGCGGCTGCGGCTGCTCCGGTGGCCGGCTCCTGCGGCTTGCCCACGGCTGTTGGTGCGCGTGTAGGAGGAGAGGAGAGAGGAGGTCAGGGAGCTGACGTGGCGCGCTCTCGGCCCTCCGATCTCGCGATCGGACAGCTGCAAACGAATCTGGGCTAGATTTTAGACAAAAAGGGCTAAACTGCGAAAATTGGGCTATTGTGAGGGGGGTGGATGCAATTTGTGGCTAGGGAAACCCTAGAAAAGGGGTGGGAGTGTGGTGGTCTTTATATAGCCCCGGTGGCTGGCAGTTTGCAAAAACATCACCGGTTTTTCTCTCGCGCGCGCGGTGCTCACGTTTCTGACCGCCGGGGGTCCGCAGTACCTCCGATTCGGGTAAAACTTCGAACTGCGCGATCAGCGCGTCGAGCCGGAGGCGTTCACCTCACGCTGGAACCGTTCTGAGCACACTTTCCGGCGCGCTATAAAAATAACCCGTTTAATTATTCAACGGGGTTTTTGTTCCGTTGGCTGCGGCTGGTCTCGAGCGGTTTTCGCGACGGTGATCGGGTGAAACCCGGAGTCGCAAAGGTCGAGTGTCAGAGTGGCAATGGTCGGTCTCCGTCCGATACGAGATAAAAAGGGGGAAAATAATTGCCGATCGATAAATCGGGGATGCAAACACCGCAAACAAATCAGACAATCAAACAATTCACACCGAAAACAAAAAATTTTAATTTTTTTGAAAACTGGGCTGTTACATGTTGTGATATCATGTTAGAAATCCGAGGCATATGGTAGTGTCATATGTCGCGGTGGGGCTGATATTTTCTTCGTCCCCGGATCTAGATGGAAACATTTAGATCTGGAACAGTACCGCATATCGGGCCTTACAACTTGGTATCACAGCCTTACCGACCGTAGGATCCCATTCCTGGCCGAAGTCGAGTCTAGAAAAAAAACAATTTTGTAGTTACTAAGATAGTTATCGGAGAGTAGGAATCTTTTTACTCCTTACCCTTGCACTGGTAAGGGACCAGTGCCGCAAGTGTTTTTCTCTCGACTTATCCCCTTTCAAACTTTAGGATCTCGAGCGTGTGGAGTTTCGAAACCGTTACAATGCCTTGCTTGCAGCGCATTGTCTCGATTCCGATCTTAGGTTTGGGAATTTCTGTAGTACCTTTAGCTTCTCCGACTCTGGTTAACATCTTGGTCGTCTGTTGACTTCAGTCCTCCTGCCTAGTAGCCTCAAGATTTAGTGAGAATGCTTCCCTTGAACGCCGTTTCTCGAAATTGTTCTTCCTCTTGATCTCCCGATGGTTTCGTTCTCCAATGTTGCCATTTCTCTGTGGAAATTTATCTTGACGGAAGATCTTCGTTCGACATGGAGCAGATCCCCTTGTTGGTGGTGTTGAAGATCATCGACTCTCTTTTCTCTCTACCCCCCCCCCTCTCCCCCGGATCGTCCAGGATCTCGGGACAAGATCCCTTGTTGGTGGTGTTGTATTATAACAGCTCGGCATTTTCACGCAAATTAAAAAAATTGTTTGTTGCTTTATTTTGTTGATTGCTAGAATTGTTTGTAGTATTTGCTTCGCCGATTTATTAATTGGTAATTATATTTCCCCCTTCTCGTACCGGCCTGCGTGATCGAACTTTTCCACCATGGCACACGACCCCGTTGCGACACCGGTAAAGTCACTCGATCACCGTCGCAACCTCCAGCACAAGACCAACCATCACCATCTGTGCGAAAACCCCATTTTTATAATAAATGGTGATTTTATCGGGCGGTGTTTTGGATTTCGTGCGATTCCGAATTTGTCGGATAGGTAAGCGATCGGATGTGCCAGGCATAGTAGCCGGTGTAAGTCTAAGGTGTATTTTACAAAATGCCATGCGAGATATTAGCTGACCTCTCGGATACCCCTCTTATCTTCAGAATCTAGCTCACTCAAAAACCAGGCCCAAAAACCCCTCTAACCAGTCCATTTTGTAGCCCAATTAGTCTCCCTAAGCACCTACTATATATGGACAAGCCCCCTCCCTATTTTGGACAAACCCTAGCCCCTAATCACTCTCATTCTGCGCCTCCCCACTCCCCCGCCGCCTCATGGCTCACCAGCCAGCAAGCCACCAACCACCTCCAGATCCATATCAGAGGATCTGGACCGTCCGATCCGGAACGGACGGCCCAGAGGCCGCCACGTCACCAGATCCAACCCCTGTCCTGGAGGAGCCCCGTCCCCGAGCCTCTCCTCCCGTCCTCGCCGCCTCATCCCTCTGGCCAGCGAGCCCTGCAGCTCTGGCAGCCGCATTGCCGCGTCCTCGGGCCGGCCTTCCCGCTCTCCTTCCTCTCCCTCGCCCTTCCTCCCTCTCCCCACCTTCATTTCTCTCCTGCAGGAGTCGCAAATGCCATGGCACCCAGGAGAGCGCGCGAGCCGCCATGAACGCTGGAGCCAGAGCCCGATGTTCACCTCTGACGCTGACGACCTCCGCGCACTGGATCCGCCTGCCCCGGCCGGATTTGCCCTGTCAGTGCCTCCCAGCTTCGCCCCTTGCCGGACTCCACCCAGGAGCCGCCACCGTCAGGAGCGAGGACCGACGGGGAGCTTAGTCTCCCCGATACAGCCGCCCATGCCCGCTGTAGGCCAGCCCACGCGCCACTGCAGCCAAACTCACAGCACGGCCCAGCGTGCCCTTGGCCCGCGCCTCGGCTCGCTAGCCATCCTCCGCCCTGGGCGTTGCCCGACTATGCGTCGCCCACGCTCAATATGGGCCTGGCCCGCTACGTGAGGCACCCCCTTCTTTTTTTCCAGTTGGGCTTCGCCCGTGTAATGTGTAACGCTTGTGCCCTAGATAGTATCCAACGCTTACCCGTACAGGCCTGTTAGCCCTGGTTTCGGCCTGTTAAGCGTTTTATTATTTTCTAGGCTTATTTAAATGGCAGATTGAGAGGTTATTTTGCGACGCGGATATCTTTTAGCTCGTTGCTCCGATGGAGACGCTTTCTAAATGAAAGTTGCTCCATTTCTCGCGTAGATTATTAAAAAGTTGCCTTTGCCATGTTTGAACTTGTCTACATGTTGTTTACCTGATAATTACATTATATGCCACTCTAAACTGTTTATTTAATAACTTTTAACCGTTACTCAGATTAAAAGGTTCTTTATATGTAACTTGACTAGAATTTCATGTACTGTCAGAACCCCACCTAGGGTAAGTTCTAGGGTTGTTGTGCTTTTGCATCATGTAAAAATTCAAAAAGAAAATCAAAAATGGGGAAGCAGAAAGCCATGTGAAATTATTTGAAATGGCCAGATAAAAATATTTTTCCAAAAAATCATTTGAATGATTGGAAAATTCCTAGAAATGTTGCTGATCATTTTAAAAGTGGTTTGGGATCAATCCCATGCACATGGAATTTTCTAATATTTAAACAGTGGCTTTGGAAATTAAATAAACCCCTATTTGAATTAAAATTCAAATGTTTTGAATTTTAAAAATATCCAAATTTTATGAGTGGCTAGCTATTTGTATCCTAAGCCCACATAAAAGATTTGGGTATTTTATAAAATGCTCTGCTATTTTTATTTGGGGCAAAACAAACAACAGAAAAGGAAAAACAGAAAGAATTAGAAAAGAGGAAACCCCCTGGCCATTCGGCCCAACTTACCTTTTCAGCCCAGCCCACCAGTGCCCCCGGTGTCGTCTTCCTCCCCGGCGCCCGAAGCAGCTCGGTGGCGAGCCGAGCGCCGTGCACGCCACCGAGGCCCTCTGGAGCCTCCTCTTCTCCCCCAGGACGCCACGCAGTCGCCTAGAAGCCGCCCGCACCCTTCCCCCCCCCCCCTCTGCCGCTTCCTCCCCTTCGTCACCGGCGAGATCCCCTCCGCACCCGAACAACCGAGCTCGCCGCCGTCCTTCGTTCGCATGGCCACTCGTCGAACTGGAGAGCGCCACCATGTCCAACATCATCCCCGGCGACGAATACGCCAAGCCGACGCACCAATTTGAGGCGAGATCGAGCGAGAGTGACGTGGGCTTCAAGTTTTTCGCCGCCGGCCGCCATGGATTCCGGCGTGCAATTCGCCATCACCAAGCCCTCTCCGGCCCCGCCGCGCTGCTCATACCGCTCCTGGTGAGCTTCCCTTCCACCCCGGCCTATCCGTGCTTCTTCTCGTGCGCTGCTTCGTCGTCGTCGTTAGAGGCAGTGGCCGGCCGCCGCAAAACTTCGACGCCGCCGTGGCCACAACCCTCCCCAAGTCCCCCAACCTGCACCTCTCGTTGCGGACGATCACGGGCGATGTTTTCGTGCAAGAACTTTGCCCTCCCGTGGCCTCTAGCTCACTCCGGCGACACTCCGGCAGCACTCTGGCGACCCCGCCATTAGCCTACCCTAATGACCCTGCTAATCCACCCCATCTGCCACAGACAGGTGGGTCCCCCTGGCCCTAACCCCTCTGTTTAGTTTAAACAGAGAGGGGTTAACTCCCGCTGTGGCTGACAAGCCGACCCCACCCGTCAGCCCCCCTGTGACGTCACAGTGAGCTCAGCACGACACAATAAAAAGAAAAGGAAATAGAAATGAACTATTTTATTCCAGAAAATTCCAGAAAATTGTTTAAACTTTGGAAATTCATAAGTAATTCAATTTAACTCCAAATATAACAAATAATATGTCTAAAGTTATCAGAAAAATCCAAGGATTATGAATATGGGCTCTGTTTTCATGTTTGACCAATTAAAATTGGGTGAACAGTGCAAAAAATCCATATGGCTTTATTTCAAATTCAAAATTGAAGCACATTTGCAAATGACTTTGCATTGGACTTCTTTTAAATGGAATTGTACCCACATTGTGACCAAGAACATCACCATTTCAATATTGATCATGTGTTTGATGCATTGCAAATAAATTTATACCTTGTTTGATTGTTTGCTCGATAGACGTGCAACTGGAAAACGGAGGCCACCCCCTTCGTTGAAGACACCGATATCGAACCTCGTCAGCAAGGCAAGCAAAACCCTTTGATCATGTCTATAAAATCCCAATTCCCTCTCAGTCTCGCTTATGCATGTTTAGGAGATCATCGAGACACGTTCTTTCGCATAATTGAACCCATTCCGATGCATGATCTATCATTTTGCCACCGTATTAAGCAAACCACAATCCTAGCAGATTTAGGAGTTGATTGATGAGCATGTGGCCCCTGCAACTGTTACTGCTTTTGCTGCTTAGTGATACAATGAGGATGTTTTGATTGTGAGTCGGGATGGAATGAACATAGTAGTGTTGATGAAAGTGAAACGTGTTGGTGAATCCACCCTAAGCAAAGGTGAACGATGAGAGGCTGTGTAGGAGTACACAGTGGGTTGTCTCGTTGAACACTGCCCTAGGCCCCGAGTTCCTGTTTTGTGATCCAAGACAAAGAGTATGACCACATGTAGGGTTTATGGGAGCCCCGTTTGACCTCTTTACGTACCCGATCCAGTACAGGAGTCACACTAGATTTGGGCTTTCCATTTGATTTATGTATAGATATGTGGGTGGACCTGTGAGGCAGTGAAACCATCTGTCAAAGGTGGCGTCTCGGTCCCTTACATTATCTGAGTCCGTTTCGTGGAACCGGCCGGACTCTCGAGCGGTGACCAACTCAGGTAGCCGGCTCCTGGATTAGAGAAGGTGTTGTGAGGGTAGCGCCTTGGTTTCATCCACGTCCGACATCTGCTTGAAGGATGACAAGAATGAGGCGATAAGCGATGACACGCGTGTGAAGATGTACACCCCTGCAGGGTTAATGAACTATTCGAATAGCCGTGTCTGCGGTTATGGACTACTTGGAAACCTCTACTTGATCATAGACAACTTGAATGGATACTTATAAAACTCGCAAGGTAAGCGTGAGTGCTATGGCGTGCTTCTTCGTGGGGAAGTCGAGGAAGTAACCATAGTGGTGGTTTGGTTGGAGATGTAGTGGACTCGTGTACGCTTCTTACCTCAAAGTATGGTACTCGTAGTAAAGGATTAGCCAAGTCAAAGCTGGCACTTCTGCATGTTGAACCCCACCTCCTTTACCTTGATACTTGAACATGAGTAGTATAGTTCTGATGTAAGTCTTGCTGAGTACGACTTTGTACTCACGTTTGCTTATTCTATGTTTTAGATGAGAACCCGGATCCTGATGGAGTCACCTTCGTGAAGCTCGACGTTGACTAAGTTAGTATAGTCCCAAACAGCAGTCTGGTCCCTCGTGGAAGGGCATGTTTGTTGTACAAGGCTTCTCTAAGCCATTTGTTAAATTTGTCTCTACTCAGACATAATTTGCTTCCGTTGTATGATGTAATGTTGATCACAGACATGTGATCTTTGTATGCTCTATGTGTATATCTATAAAGAGTACTTGTAGAGTTATGTGATGATACCTGCTGTTCATACTAGGCATGTGTGCTGCGTGTATGTTTATAACATGCATGTCTTAGTATGGGTTTTCGAGACCTTAGTTGTGATCTGGCTGGCGGTCTTTTATACACCAAGTGGCCCTTAGATGTGCGCAGCTTGGGGCATCGCGATGCGATTGTTCGTGACTCTGTCACGTGCACATTTTGTTGTATGATCGAGCCCGCCCTAGACCCCGACTAAGTGATCGGGCTGGAGTAAGTATATGTAAGAGTTTGGATTCAATCGATAACATGGTTGAGGCGACTTGTCTATGAGTATGGGATTCACCACCCATAAGCATTTAGACTTGTGAGCGGACGATGAGTACCCATCTCAGTTGATCATCCGGCCTGAATGGGATGCCCCTCACGTTCGATGCTTACCGAGAACGTTCTGTGCTTGGCCTTGTCTGCTTAGACAAGTGGGTACGGTTCTCGGCTCTCCATGTGATTGCATCGTGACTGGAATTACATACGCTAACACCGGGTCCCGACAGACTTGGTATCAGAGCAGGACTGTCTGTAGGCTTATCAAACCCTTGGTTGAAGTCGAGTCTAGCATTCTATAGTTATATAGTTACTTGGGTATAAAGGGAACAACGTAAGGCTTCTTTTTCTCCTTACCCTCATCGATCTGAGTTCTGGGTCACCCTTATCTTTTCTACGGGATGATAGGACTAGGCTCATCTATGTCTTACTAGAACATCTCGCTGAGTGCTTCCTTGTAGCCGTAGGATGGTTGTGGTCGCCCAGAGTCTTCATGTTTTGAGTTCCTTGAGGAAGTTTTGTCCAATCTCCTCGAGGTTGTCTTGTTTTCCATCCCGGTGTAGCCGTTATCCTGCCGGATTTATCCCGTGTTTCTGTGGATCATTGCCTTCGCATTATAATCCTTTCCGCCTTCATCATGTCTTGTTATCCTTGAATCCATCATTCAACCTGTTCTGATTGTTGATTTTTATCACACAGGATGTCAGGTGGAACTCGTAGTGCTGTTCGTCGGAATCGAGACCGTGTTCGGAATCGAAATGATGATGAACCTCTACCACCGCCTTCTGCGGCGGAAATCATGATGGAAGCTGAGAAGAATAGACGTGATCAAACACGCCTTCTGGAGCTCATCAAGAAGAATACCTCACGTCATCGCAATGTGGTTGTGAGCATTCAGGACTTCACCCTCCTCAAGCCACCGGTATTCCGATGTTCTTCTGAGCCCCTTGAAGCTGATGATTGGCTCCGTTCCATCGAGCGTAAGCTTGATACTGCACATGTTGCTCCCGATGATCGAGTTATATTCGCGGCATACTTTCTGGAAGGTGCTGCTGCTGAATGGTGGGAGAACTATGTTGCTATGCAGCCAGATAGTCACGTAGTCACTTGGCAGGAGTTCTGTGTTGCCTTTCGAGGGTACCACCTTCTAGATGAGTTGATGGAGTGCAAGAAGGAAGAGTTCTGCAATTTGACTCAAGGAGAGATGTCCATCCATGAGTATGTGAGAGAATTCAACCGTCTGGCCCGGTATGCCCAAGATGAGATCACCACCGATGCCAGAAAGCAGGCAAGGTTCCGTAAGGGACTTAGCCCTATCCTCCGCCATGATCTCAACCTCATCGAATTTGCCACCTTTGAGGATTTAGTCAACAGATCCTTCAGAGCTGAGCACGGCAATGAAGTGTTCGAAGAGTCCCGCAAGCATGCTCTTGAGCTTGCCCCTTCTTCTAGTTCGGCCCCTCAGAAACGCAGAATTTGGATTCCAAACCGTGTCATACCTCAAAACCTTCTTCAGAGACCACCACCGAATATATGCCATCCACCCCAACACATTATTCCACCCAGGAATGATGGTGTGCAATCAAGTAATCCTGCTGCCAGCAATTCAGGCAGGGTATGTTTCACGTGTGGTCTGACAGGCCATTACTTCCGACAGTGCCCTACAGTGTTGGTGGCACCACGTCGACCTAGTCACAAGCCTCCAAAGAAATCAACCACCAAAGCCATCCCAGCAAAGCTTTCATCCACTAGTAGTGTTTGTGTGAACCAAATCTCAGTTGAGGACACCACTACTGCTTCTGACGTCATTCTTGGCACACTCCCAGAATCATGTTCCCGCCTCCGTTCTTTTCGATCCAGGAGCTTCTCATTCATTCATGTCGGAGAGTTATGCACTTCGTCATGAGTTCCCCTTTGAAGAAATGTTTTCTCCAATGATCATTCAAACTCCTGGTTCAAATTGGAAAACTAATAGAGTAAGCCATGGTAATCAAATTGCAATTGAGGGTTTAGTATTCCTTGCTTCTCTTATAGCCCTCAAGTCTTCAGACATTGATGTCATCCTAGGAATGGATTGGTTATCAAGGAAGAATGCTTTCCTTGATTGTAAAGCCAAATCAGTCAAACTCACCCATCCTTCAGGACAGATCATTGACTACACATCACCCAGCTCTAAAATCCAGATGCATACTTTGAATGTGCTTCCCCTTCCTGACCTTGAAGATGTTCCGGTGGTTCGTGACTTCCCGGATGTCTTTCCTGAAGAGCTGCCGGGAATGCCACCCGACAGGTGTGTAGAATTCATAGTGGATCTTATACCAGGCACAGCCCCAATTTCCAGACGTCCATATAGAATGGCCCCACATGAGTTAGCTGAGCTAAAAACCCAACTTGATGCTTCGTTGGCAAAAGGCTTCATCCGCCCTAGCTCATCACCATGGGGTTCCCCGTTCTGTTCATAACGAAGAAAGATGGAACAGAAAGGATGTGCCTAGACTATCGCCCGCTAAATCTAGCGACGATAAAGAACAAGTACCCACTGCCCAGGGTCAATGATCTTTATGATCAACTTGCTGGATCCTCTGTCTTCTCCAAAATGGATTTGAGATTAGGCTATCATCAAATCAAGATCCGAAACGAGGACATTCCCAAGACGGCTTTCACTACTCGTTATGGTCTTTACGAGTACACCATCATGTCCTTTGGTTTAACCAATGCCCCCGCCACATTCTCGCGCTTGATGAATTCGATCTTCATGGAGTACTTAGATAAATTTGTTGTGGTTTATCTTGATGACATTCTCATCTACTCGAAGAACGAAGAAGAGCACGCAGAACACCTTAGGCTGGTATTGATGAAACTTAGAGAGCACCACCTTTATGCCAAGTTCTCCAAGTGTGAATTTTGGCTACCAGAAGTGACCTACTTAGGCCACGTGATTTCTGCGAAAGGTGTTGCAGTCAATCCCGAGAGAGTTCAGGCCGTCCTTGACTGGACTCCACCTGAATCGGTTAAGCAAGTTAGGAGTTTTCTTGGCTTAGCAAGCTATTGCCGCCGCTTCTATGAGAACTTTTCTAAAGTTGCAAAGCCTCTTACTGAACTCCTCAAGAAAGATAAGAAATTCCAATGGACTCCCATGTGCGAGGAAAGCTTTCAAGAGCTGAAAAGAAGATTGACTTCTGCACCCGTACTTCCACCTCCAGACACCAAAAGGGATTTCGAAATCTATTGTGATGCTTCACGGCAAGGGTTAGGATGCATACTTATGCAAGATAGGCATGTGGTAGCTTATGCTTCACGCCAGTTGTGGCCACATGAAGAGAACTATCCAACCCATGATCTTGAACTCGCTGCCGTAGTTCATGCCCTGAAGACTTGGCGACATTACCTCCTTGGTAATCGTTGTGAGATATATTCTGATCACCAAAGCCTCAAATACATATTCACCCAGCCAGATCTTAACCTCAGTCAAAGACGCTGGATAGAGTTGATAAAAGATTATGACTTAGGAATTTCTTACACCCCAGGCAAAGCCAATGTCATGGATGATGCACTAAGTCGTAAGTCATATTGTAACAACCTCATGTTACGACAGTATCAACCACTTCTTCATGAGGAATTTTGCAAGCTCAATCTTGAGATAGTTCCTCATGGATCTCTTTTCAACTTGGTGGCGAAACCAACCCTTGAGGATCAAATCATAGCCGCCCAGAAGCAAGATAGTAGTATTCAAGAGATCAAGCAGAACATTGTTAGCGGAGTTGCTAAATGTTTTTATGCGAATGATCAAGGAATGATATTCTTTGAAAATCGTTTAGTAGTTCCTAAAAACGAAGACCTAAAGCAGCTGATTCTTAAGGAAGCTCATGACACTCCCCTCTCAATTCATCCCGGTAGCACAAAAATGTACCGAGATCTACGCCAGAGATTTTGGTGGACCCGGATGAAGAGAGACATTGCACAATTTGTTGCCGAATGTGATGTTTGTCGTCGCATTAAGGCAGAACAACAAAGACCTGCTGGTACTCTTCAACCATTGTCTATTCCCGTGTGGAAATGGGAGAAGGTCGGTATATGGACTTCATCACCGGCTTTCCAAAACCCCAGAAAGGAAATGATGCCATCTTCGTTGTCATTGATCGACCTTCCAAAGTTGCTCACTTCCTTCCCGTTCGCGAGTCTATAACTGCTAGCCAGTTAGCGGACTTGTACGTCTCGAGAATTGTGTCTCTTCACGGTGTTCCTTTGGTGATCAATTCTGATCGTGGAAGCCTTTTCACCTCTAGATTTTGGGAAAGTTTTCAAAATGCTATGGGAACTCATCTCTCCTTTAGTACAGCTTTCCACCCTCAATCTAGCGGTCAAGTTGAAAGGGTTAATCAAATCTTGGAAGACATGCTCAGAGCTTGTGTTATCTCTTTCGGAAAGAATTGGGAGAAATCTATTCCATTTGCCGAATTTGCTTATAACAATAGCTATCAATCTAGTCTGAACATGGATCCCTTTGAATTCCTCTATGGACGACGATGTCGAACACCCTTAAACTGGTCAGAAACCGGTGAAAGACAACTCTTTGGACCGGATATGATCAAGGAAGCAGAAGAGCAAGTTCGCATTGTTCATGATCGTTTGAAAGCCGCTCAGTCTCGTCAAAAGAGCTACTATGATCGTCATCATAGAGAGGAGAGCTACAATCTTGATGAGAAGGCTTACCTTCGGGTTACTCCTCTGAAGGGAACCCAAAGATTCGGTATCAAAGGCAAATTGGCCCCACGTTACATCGGACCTTTCCGCATTCTCGCTAAACGTGGAGAAGTTGCCTACCAGCTTGAACTACCTCCTCACCTTTCCCGAGTACATGATGTATTCCATGTGTCACAACTCAGGCGTTCCTTCAAGGACCCCATCCGCGAAGTCGACCATGAAGCGCTTGACCTCCAAGATGACCTTTCTTATCGAGAGTACCCTGTTCGTATTCTTGATTCCGCGGAGCGTGTCACTCGTCGTCAAAAGATCAAGTTCCTCAAAGTGCAATGGTCACATCACTCCGAGAAAGAAGCAACATGGGAAAGAGAAGACCGTCTCCGTGCCGAGTACCCCACCTTCCTCCCGACGACTTCTGAATCTCGGGACGAGATTCTTTTGAGTGGGGGCGAGTTTTCAGAACCCCAACTAGGGTAAGTGCTAGGGTTGTTGTGCTTTTGCATCATGTAAAAAATTCAAAAAGAAAATCAAAAATGGGGAAGCAGAAAGCCCTGAGAAATTATTTGAAATGGCCAGATAAAAATATTTTTCCACAAAATCATTTGAATGATTGGAAAATTCCTAGAAATGTTGCTGATCATTTTAAAAGTGGTTTGGGATCAATCCCATGCACATGGAATTTTCTAATATTCAAACAGTGGCTTTGGAAATTAAATAAACCCCTATTTGAATTAAAATTCAAATGTTTTGAATTTTAATAATATCCAAATTTTATGAGTGGCTAGCTATTTGTATCCTAAGCCCACATAAAAGATTTGGGTATTTTATAAAATGCTCTGCTATTTTTATTTGGGGCAAAACAAACAACAGAAAAGGAAAAACAGAAAGAATTAGAAAAGAGGAAACCCCCTGGCCATTCGGCCCAACTTACCTTTTCAGCCCAACCCACCAGTGCCCCCGGTGTCGTCTTCCTCCCCGGCGCCCGAAGCAGCTCGGTGGCGAGCCGAGCGCCGTGGACGCCACCGAGGCCCTCTGGAGCCTCCTCTTCTCCCCCCGGACGCCACGCAGTCGCCTAGAAGCCGCCTGCACCCTTCCCCCCCCCCCTCCGTTGCTTCCTCCCCTTCGTCACCGGCGAGATCCCGTCCGCACCCGAACAACCGAGCTCGCCGCCGTCCTTCGTTCGCGTGGCCACTCATCGAACTGGAGAGCGCCACCGTTTCCAACATCATCCCCGGCGACGACTACGCCAAACCGACGCACCAATTTGAGGCGAGATCGAGCGAGAGTAACGCGGGCTTCAAGTTTTTCGCCGCCGGCCGTCATGGATTCCGGCGTGCAATTCGCCATCACCAAGCCCTCTCCGGCCCCGCCGAGCTGCTCATACCGCTCCTGGTGAGCTTCCCTTCCACCCCGGCCTATCCGTGCTTCTTCTCGTGCGCTGCTTCGTCGTCGTCGTTAGAGGCAGTGGCCGGCCGCCGCAAAACTTCGACGCCGCCGTGGCCACAACCCTCCCCAAGTCCCCAAATCTGCACCTCTCGTTGCGGACGATCACGGGCGATGTTTTGGTGCAAGAACCGTGCCCTCCCGTGGCCTCTAGCTCATTCCGGCGACACTCCGGCAGCACTCCGGCGACCCCGCCATTAGCCTAACCTAATGACCCTGCTAAACCACCCCCTCTGCCACAGACAGATGGGTCCCCCTGGCCCTAACCCCTCTGTTTAGTTTAAACAGAGAGGGGTTAACTCCCACTGTGGCTGACAAGCCGACCCCACCCGTCAGCCCCCCTGTGACGTCACAGTGAGCTCAGCACGACGCAATAAAAAGAAAAGGAAATATAAATGAATTATTTTATTCCAGAAACTTCCAAAAAATTGTTTAAACTTTGGAAATTCATAAGTAATTCATTTTAACTCCAAATATAACAAATAATATGTCTAAAATTATCAGAAAAATCCAAGGATTATGAATATGGGCTCTGTTTTCATGTTTGACCAATTAAAATTGGGTGAACAGTGCAAAACATCCATATGGCTTTATTTCAAATTCAAAATTGAAGCACATTTGCAAATGACTTTGCATTGGACTTCTTTTAAATGGAATTGTACCCACATTGTGACCAAGAACATCACCATTTCAATATTGATCATGTGTTTGATGCATTGCAAATAAATTTATACGTTGTTTGATTGTTTGCTCGATAGACGTGCAACTGGAAACCGGAGGCCACCCCCTTCGTTGAAGACATCGATATCGAACCTCGTCAGCAAGGCAAGCAAAACCCTTTGATCATGTCTATAAAATCCCAATTCCCTCTCAGTCTAGCTTATGCATGTTTAGGAGATCATCGAGACACGTTCTTTCGCATAGTTGAACCCATTCCGATGCATGACCTATCATTTTGCCACCGTATTAAGCAAACCACAATCCTAGCAGATTTAGGAGTTGATTGATGAGCATGTGGCCCCTGCAACTGTTACTGCTTTTGCTGCTTAGTGATACAATGAGGATGTTTTGATTGTGAGTCGGGATGGAATGAACATAGTAGTGTTGATGAAAGTGAAACGTGTTGGTGAATCCACCCTAAGCAAAGGTGAACGATGAGAGGCTGTGTAGGAGTACACAGTGGGTTGTCTCGTTGAACACTGCCCTAGGCCCCGAGTTCCTGTTTTATGATCCAAGACAGAGAGTATGACCACATGTAGGGTTTATGGGAGCCCCGTTTGGCCTCTTTACGTACCCGATCCAGTCCAGGAGTCACACTAGATTCGGGCTTTCCATTTGATTTATGTATAGATATGTGGGTGGACCTGTGAGGCAGTGAAACCATCTGTCAAAGGTGGTGTCTCAGTCCCTTACATTATCTGAGTCCGTTTCGTGGAACCGGCCGGACTCTCGAGCGGTGACAAACTCAGGTAGTCGGCTCCTGGATTAGAGAAGGTGATGTGAGGGTAGTTCCTTGGTTTCATCCACGTCCGACATCCGCTTGAAGGATGACAAGAATGAGGCGATAAGCGATGACACGCGTGTGAAGATGTACACCCCTGCAGGGTTAATGAACTATTCGAATAGCCGTGTCCGCGGTTATGGACTACTTGGAAACCTCTACTTGATCATAGACAACTTGAATGGATACTTATAAAACTTGCAAGATAAGCGTGAGTGTTATGGCGTGCTTCTTCGTGGGGAAGTCGAGGAAGTAACCATAGTGGTGTTTTGGTTGGAGATGTAGTGGACTCGTGTACGCTTCTTACCTCAAAGTCTGGTACTCGTAGTAAAGGATTAGCCAAGTCAAAGCTGGCACTTCTGCATGTTGAACCCCACCTCCTTTACCTTGATACTTGAGCATGAGTAGTATAGTTCTGATGTAAGTCTTGCTGAGTACGACTTTGTACTCACGTTTGCTTATTCTATGTTTTAGATGAGAACCCGGATCCCGATGGAGTCACCTTCGTGAAGCTCGACGTTGACTAAGTTAGTATAGTCCAAGACAGCAGTCTGGTCCCTCGTGGAAGGGCATGTTTGTTGTACAAGGCTTCTCTAAGCCATTTGTTAAATTTGTCTCTACTCAGACATAATTTGCTTCCGTTGTATGATGTAATGTTGATCACAGACATTTGATCTTTGTATGCTCTATGTGTATATCTATAAAGAGTACTTGTAGAGTTATGTGATGATACCTGCTGTTCATACTAGGCATGTGTGCTGCGTGTATGTTTATAACATGCATGTCTTAGTATGGGTTTTCGAGACCTTAGTTGTGATCTGGCTGGCGGTCTTTTATACACCAAGTGGCCCTTAGATGTGTGCAGCTTGGGGCATCGCGATGCGATTGTTCGTGACTCTGTCACGTGCACATTTTGTTGTATGATCGAGCCCTCCCTAGACCCCGACTAAGTGATCGGGCTGGAGTAAGTATATGTAAGAGTTAGGATTCAACCGATAACATGGTTCAGGCGACTTGTCTATGAGTATGGGATTCACCACCAATAAGCATTTAGACTTGTGAGAGGACGATGAGGACCCATCTCAGTTGATCATCCGGCCTGAATGGGATGCCCCTCACGTTCGATGCTTACCGAGAACGTTCTGTGCTTGGCCTTGTCTTCTTAGACAAGTGGGTACGGTTCTCGGCTCTCCATGTGATTGCATCGTGACTGGAATTACATACGCTAACCCCGGGTCCCGACATGTACTTTGTGTTTATGTTGTTGTTTGATATTGTTAACCAGCCTAAAATATGGTTTAGGGCAGAACAATACCAAATACTTAAATCGTTGTGGGGTTCTTAGCAATTTTCCATGTTTAGGATTCTTCCTCACTTAAATTGACTAGCATAGATAGTTTACTTTATACTTAACCTCTTTCCATGATTGTGTGATATGTCATGCTTGTGTGAAATGCCATGTTAATAACATTTGCTAATGTTGTGTACCTAAACAACTTGAACCATTCTAAATGTGCGGTATCGTCGTGTGTGACGAGTACCTCACTTAACCTGTTAGTAACCGCTCTCGACGATAGATGTGATACCGTAGTGCGTTGTCTCGTGTTGCCTTCTTGTTGTTTCTTGCTTGTGATTGCTTCGTAGTAATAGATCCTTGCTCGTTGATTGCTTTTCCAGTGTTCTTGTGTGCTTCCGCGGGTACTCTCGAAGACGATGCGAGTTTGCGATCGACCACACCTTCGACTTCGTCTTCTCATCAGGTAAGGGGGAGCATATATCATGCTAATAACTTTCATCTCACTTGTGCCTAGGTATAGGATAGAACGATTGCTTGATCCTACCACTTCATATTTATGCCTCTCAAATAAACCCAAACAGCCATATCCCCCACATCCTAGCAAACCATTGTTTGTCCATGTACCTTGCTTGCTTAACCACTTCTTAGTATGCATGCTTAGGATGCTATCCACTGTTATCCTGTTATCCTTGGATTGGGCTATCACATTATTATGTTTTTTTGGATGATATGATTATTATAATGTTAACTATACTCGACGAAGGATGGAAGGTCTAGGCTATCCCACCCCGATGCTTTGTTCCATTCGAGATACCTAGGACCCGAGTTCCGGGTATTGTGTCTCTTGACGAGCGTGCCTAACCGTGTGTGGGATACTATGGGGTCCCCTTTTATTACCTACCTAGCTTCAAACATTTCTAGAGGTGGCCCAAGCTGATTTACCATTTGCAAACCATGCATATATGTCTGTCGGTTCGCTCCTAGCAGATATCCTTTAAAACAACTTGGGCCAGCGGAGACATGGTTTCTCTTGTTGGTCCAGACCTGGAATCTAGGGGGTTGCCCACAGGTGAGGGGATCAATTACCCCGACCTCTTCCAGCTGGAAGAGTCCGATCCGAGAGTGCGGACGATTCTTGGATTGGGTGTCGACTCCCCGGAGGCCACCCGGATTTGTGCGTTGTTAGTTAGAGAGTCCTGTCGTTTCGGATCTCTCAGAACTAAATCATAAAATAGTTGCATGTGATGGGTAGCAACTGAGAGAGATGGGCGTGTGTGCGGAGCCTTGTAATGGGAAGTTGGTACACCCCTGCAGGGTTAAACATTTTCGAGAAGTCGTGTCCATGGTTATGAACGACTTGAGACCTACTCCTTGTTCATAGACAACAACAACAACAACAACAACAACAACAACAGATATAATCTTAATAACTGGATCAATGTGGGTGTGCCATGACTACTTCTTCTTCGTCGGGATACGAAGGGGAGGACAAGGATAGGATAGGTGTTATGTCTGCGTAAGTACCTGATAGCAAGACTTGTTGGAGGTGATTCGTCGTCGAATGCTTGGTTCTCATCTTTCTCTAAATAGATCGGTAGCCACCTCATATATGCTAGTGCGGCTACAACCTCACCACTACCCCCATCTTACCGTAAGAAGTTAGTTACAAGACTTGCTGATATAGCTCACCCCTTCTTTTCTCTTTTACGCACGTTATGCAAACGATCTTCGACTACAGAGGAGCTCGACGACCCTTCTTCTGAACGCCTTCATGGAGACTCGACGACGAATAGTTAGGCGGATCCCGGCGAAGAGCCTGGACCCATGTGGTTACGGGAATGGTGTGTTTTACCTTTTCCACTAGGAATTTTATTGTAGTCTATACTTAGACATGTATCTTCCGCTGATGTATTGTATTAAGGAAGTTGTATGCCGATTGTATGAGATGTTGTACCATGTAGCTATAATGTTGTGATATCATGTTAGAAATCCGAGGCATATGGTAGTGTCATATGTCGCGGTGGGGCTGATATGTGCTTCGTCCCCGGATTCTGATGGAAACATTTAGATCTGGAACAGTACCGCATATCGGGCCTTACA